>CM062805.1:1002421200-1004821200 GCA_031772625.1 Pinus tabuliformis
CAACTATTCTCAGTAATATTTTGTTATCATATCTTAAATCCTGATCTAAATCATTTTCATCATAGGGGCTTTATTATCACAGAGGATCACCTCTTTGAGCCATGAGAGAAATATTATTATTTCATGGGAAGGTTCCTTAGTGCCAAGATATTGATCAGTTAGTAGGTTCTTCAAACCCCAAGCTTCTAAGTGGTTTCTTTAGTTCTAAGGAAAGCCACCCTTGGTGTTTTTATTAGCCCTAGATAAGATACTACTCGATTACTAGAGGAGGATATCTCAATATGCAAATATGAGAAGGTTCTTTAGTGCTAAGTTTTTATTAGAGAAACAGTTTCTTATGACCACAAAATTCCTAGTGGATTCCAAGGCAAGCCACTCTAGGTGGCTTCTTCAGTCCTTAGACAACCATACCAAGATGAGAGTTCAACATGGGAAGGATCCTCATATGGATAAGCTACCAATGGATAAAGATATCACCTATCCATAGAATTCCTCAAACAAACTTGTCGTTAGTTACTCTTGATACCCACTGTTGTAAGCAAACTCAACCAGTGGAAGGTACTCCTCCCATTTCTTCTATTGATGCATCACATACATCCTTAACATGTCCTATAATAGCTTGTTGACACTCTCTATTTGTCCATCTGTATGCGGATGATAAGTCGTGATCAAGGCCAACCCTGTCCCTAATCCCACGAACATCTCCTTCCAAAACTTGGAATTGAAATTAGCATCCCTATCCTTAATCTTGCGAACATCTCCTTCCAAAACTTGGAATTGAACTTAGCATCCTTGTTTCACACAATATTCCTCGAGACACCATGTAGCCTCACTACATCTCTAATGAATACCTATGCTACATCACTATCTGAATATGTGGACTTCATTGGAGTGAAGTGCATAACCTTTTTCAATCTGTCAACCATGGCCATGATGGAATCATGTTGTCTAGTTGTCCTTGGAAAACCTATGATAAAGTACATAGAAATGACCTCCCATTTCCATTCTGGAATTAGAATCAGCTGCAGTAATCCACCTGGATTCTTACACTCTACCTTTACATGCTGACAGTTCAAGCCTCTAGCCACAAACTTTGGCACGTCCTTCTTCAGATTCGACGAATAATAAAATTTACTCATTGTTGTCAACGTCTTATCATATCCTAGGTGAAATGAATAAAGTTTTTCATGAAACTCTCCCAATATAGTCTTATTGAGCTCACTATTGTTTGGAACATAGGTCATGTCCCTAAATCTTACCAAACTGTCTGTTGTAAGGTGATAGTCCACATCTTGATCACCTACACCCTATTGTAACTTGTGCATAAGCTCCATGTATTTGTCATCGTGCTTGCCTTCCTATGACATTTGATCTTGTAAGTCTATCCCATAAGAACTCATAGATTCTATGTGACTCACCTGTATTCTCCTGCTAAGAGCATTGACAACCCTATTCTCTTTTACTTTGATGCACCTGATCTCAAAGTCAAACTCATTGATCATGGAAAACCATCTAGCTTGCTTGGCATTTAGATTCAGTTGGTCAAATAGATACCTCAATCCACTGTGATCACTCATCATTACAAATCACCTTCCAAATACATAGTGCCTCCACATCTTCAAAGCATGGATGATCACTTCCATCTCAAGGTCACGTGTCAGATAATTATGCATGTGCTCATTTAGTTTTTGTGACTCATACCACTCTACCTATCTTTCATGCATAAGGACTCCACCAAGTCCTATCTTGCAAGCATCTTTACACACCACAAACTCTTTCTTTTGATCTCTCATCTTTAACCTTAGAGAATGTATCAACAACTTATTTAAGTTCTCAAAAAATTTTGCACATTCCTCTTTCCATTCAAATTTATTACCTTGCATCTATAGTGACATAATAGGATATGAAATCCGAGAGAAGTTCCTAATGGACCTCCTATAGTAACCTTCTACCCCCATAAATGATCTTACCTTTTCCACATTTCTAGGAGCTACCCACTCCCTGATAGCCTGTATCTTCTCTAGATATATTACTACACCTTCCTTCGAAAACAAATGTCCTAAGTAATGTACCTCTATCTAAAATTAATAAACTACATTTACTGAGCTTGACATATAATGATTCTCTCTTAGAAATATCAACACTGTTGCTAAATATTCGGCATGTTATTCCTCATTCTTAGAATATATCAAGATTTCATCAATGAATACAATAAAAAACTTGTCCAGATAAGGATGAAATACACTATTCATCAAGCACATAAAGGTAACTCGATCATTAGGCAAACCAGATGGAACGACAACAAACTCATAATTCCCATAGTTCATTCAAAACATTGTATTGTATATGTCCTCTTATTTAATGTGTACATGATGATATCCAGATCTCAGATCAATCTTAAATACCACTTATGTTCCCTTCAACTGATCGAACAAGTCATCAATCTTCAACAATAGATACCTTTTTTTTATGTTCACCTTGCTGAGCTACCTATAATCAATGCATAACCTGAGATTACCATCCTTCTTCAAAAAAATACCAGTGCACCCCAAGGATATACACTTCGAAAATTTATCCCTTGCCAAGCATTTCCTTCAACTCTAAATTCAACACTACCAACTCTGATGTGCTCATCCTATAAGGTGCCTTTGATGCTGGTGTTTCCCCTAGTACCAACTCAATAGAAAATTCCACTTCCCTGTGAGGCAGAAACTCTAAAATATCTACTGGAAATACATCTTGAAACTACTACAATATCATGTACTTGCTCAATAACTCTCCATCCTCATCCTCCTTACCTTTGTTACTAGAAATTTTCACTGCAAATAACACACACCCTTTTTTGTGACTGTGTTTTTCCTGCATAGTTGTCACCATTCTAGCTGATGTTTCCTTCTTCTTACCCTACAAGATTATTTCTTCTCCCTTTTCATCCAAACACTCAATGGCTTTGTCATAACAATCCACCTTAGTCCTGTGAAGATACAACCATTCCATACCCAAAATAATACTATACGGTCCCAAATGAAATACATTCAAATGTGTTGAGGTAGGCTTACCATTCAACTCAAATGCAGAAGCTCCTACCCAATGATGAACTCTTTTCTTTGTACCTGTAGCCAACTTCACCAACCAAGATTTTTCATGCACTCTTTTTATTCAAAACACACTTATCCAACGTTACAGGATTAGCATAATTATAATTAGATAAAAGGTCAATCAAAATAGAAACAAATTGAGCACAAATCTTACCATCCATACCGATAAAAAATGCCTAATGATCTACTTGTATATTATCCAATGCTGCATACTTATGAGGATTTCTCTGCCCAACATCCCAAATAGTCTTCACCTCATGTGCACTATAAATCTGAGACCTACCACCCTAACTCTACTGACATTCCTTCTCAAGATGCTCCTCACCACATGTCCAACACTTCAACTATATTGTATCATCACCTCTATTCCGTTGCCCTCCATGTTGTGACCCATGTCCCTATGTAGCCATGTTGAACTTCTTGTAAGGTGCCACATTCTCTTTCTCACCTACATCCTAAAGTCTTGTTCTTTTTGACTGCCATTTACCTTTTGATTTATCTTTCCCTTTACAACGTTGTTGTAACTTTTTTTTATGCTTTGATTTCTCATAACAATGCTTTATTTTCCCAATGACTTCCTCAAGTGATCGCGGTTCATCATACTCAATCCGATCTCTGAATTCTAATGGAAATCCACTGAAAAATACGATACATACCTCAATAACTCTAGGAATGTTGTCATATAATCCTCATCTATCAATGATCCCATCTTTAGTTCATAAAATTCCTTAGCCTTACTGTCATAATACCTCTCTGACAAGTATTTCTTCCTAAAGAGTCTCTTGAACGCATGCCAACTCAACTCCCTTGTCCTAATGTCTCTAACCCGCTTCACATCTTCCCACCACATATTTTCTTTCCAATTGAGGCTGAAGATAACTATTCTCGGCTTCATACTGTCTGCGTACTCATGCAGCTCAAAGAAATTCTTCATCCCAAGTAAGCATGATTTTGAATCTTTCGTCTTCTTCAAATATCCATCAAAGGTAGGTGGCTTTGATTTCTTAAACTCATCCAAAAATAATGTCTTGTCACTCCTCCTGTAAGGGTGATAACATTGATGATTATAGTGCTTATTCGAACCATAACTAGAATATAACCTGTGTCCATCACCTCTGCTATCTAGAGTATCCAAAATCCTACCACCTTTGACCACGTCATCCCTATCAGCCCTGTTCCCACCATGTGATATACTTCCATATGCCCCATTAGTCCTATCCTCCCTCCCATGGCTGATCCAAAGTGGTCCCTGTATCTACAATTCTGACAAACTCTGAAGGATTACTGCATTAACCTTTGCTTATTTCCCATGTGCCTGAATGATCCTGTCATTATATACCTTGCAACTCCTTATTTCTACCTTCAAACTTCTCAATGTGTCTGCTAAGTCAAAAGAGTTCCCAACACCATGTTACTCATTTGATTCATAGGGAGAGTCTCATGAACTGTAATCTACCATGTTGCTTTTCATCTTTGATATTCTTCCTGCAAGTATACCATGTTAGCTAAACCAAAACATAAACATAATCAACATTCCTTAGTATAGTTTGGGGGGGGGGGGGATATCTCATCTGCAAGATCAACTAGATTATAATGATATATTTATAATGATAACCATATCAGAATTTAAAAGGCATTTCAACCATTGTCTAGTTATCAAAGCATGAACATACCAACCACATACCATGATGTCATGCATGACAACTATCACCATGCCAATGTATGCATAACAATATATGAACACTGACACGCATAACCAATGCATCACCAACATATACTCATGACGAAAACATATAATGACAACACCATCCACTTTCACATGGTGACACCCCTACAACCATGACCAACACCATGTATACACAACAAGCATATGGACAATAAGCATAAGTAACACATATGCAACCGACATCAATGCATGACCACCAAACACCGCACATCCAGTCCAAGGGGTGAACCATGCTATGATACCACTCTGTAACACCCTCCTCCCACATTTACCCAAGCTACCTGATCCATTGGGGTAAACATGCCACAAGAGGCTACTATGATGTGATTAAAATCCCCATGTAGAGTTAAGGAAGTGGAACTGACGGAAAAAAAAATAAATATGACCTTCAACACATACTACAAAACCTCCTGGAGACAATCAACCCTTCGAGGTGCTTAACCCCTTAATAAACTCAAAATTTCACCAATATAACACCCTAGCCGCTCCCTTGAAAATACATGCATGTGACTATAGAACTCCAGTCGCTCCCAAAGTAAGGACAAGCCTACGACTGTGGATTTTTTTAGCTAGTTTTGTGGGAGCGACCCTAGATTTTGTGCCACCTTTTTAGGGCCAGGACTCGAGCCAATGCCTAGAACTTCATGAAACTTTAAAAAATAATAAATAACACTAAAACAAAGGTAGTAATAAAAACATTTTATCAACGAATTGATTGGACCCCTACTATCCATGACAATAATTTCGTCAAACATGTCATAAATATGCATTCTAGAGGTCATAACAATAGATATGAGCATAGGGGTCTCATACTTATTTGAGAATTGATAAGAAGCATTGATGCCTTATCAAAATAGTTGTATTATCATATATTAGGCATATATTCATTGTACATTCATTTACTAAGAAAAACATGATGAGAGCCATACATCATGATAGTCATAAAACATACTCATACCAGCATATAACCAACATAAATAACAAGGATACAATTTCCATAAATACCACATATAAATCAATACATTTACACATGAAATACCAAGGAGAAGAAACTCTTATTAATGAATGCATAAGCCAACTAGGTTTGGGACTTCCATGTACCACCCAACCATAGATTAGCTAAACCAAACCTTTCTTTCAGCCTATCACCCCCATGCCATATTCAAAGCATGAATATGGGAATCATAGCCAAATTCAACTAGGGCTTCCCGAGGTTAAACCACCTCACCCTCATCAATAGAACCAAGCTTTACCGTAATCCCCATTGGATAACTAGGACCTCCATAAGCATGGATTCCACCAGATTTCTCCACCTACACCATGTGTAATTTTCTTGTCTCCTTGTCTCTAAGCTTAACCGTACATCCCTCCATACCACGGTAAATGATCCATAGGCCTAATAAATACTCCACCCTCTAGGCTTTACTATATATCTCGCCATTCACCGACCAAGGATTCCTAGGTTTGATCTAGGCTTTATCATATATCCCTCCATTCACCAGTTGAGGATTCCTAGGCCCACCAAGGCACACATTATCTAGCTTTACCGAAATCCGAGTCCAATTTAGGGATTACTAAGCCATGTGTTATTTATTTTAGAGATCCACCTCACTTAGTTTAAAAACCATTCGACAATCTAGCTCAACCAAATGCAAGAGAACCCATCACACCATGGTTATCCGAAAATGGAAAGTCAAGGCTGAAGTACACTAGTACACCTGGAAAAGCCCATGCTAATGATAGCAAGAAAACCAAGAACACACATGCATAACCATGCATGCCAAAACTAGCAAGGAAATCATATAATCAACTTGATACCTGCAAATAATCATGTTGTAGCCGCTTGATCCTGCACTTCCTTGCTTGGTCTTTGCTTCCCTTTTCCTTCTTTTCTTTCCTTGATCCAATATTGAAGTGCTCCAAGAAAACTCTAAGTGTCCAAGAGTGAGAGAGAGGGAGAATAGAGAGAGAACTCCAAATGTGAATTGACAAAATGTAACACTGAAAAAAGGTTACAAAGTGATCCTCAAAAGCCTTTTTATTAATGAGGCCTCTATTTTCTTCATTTTCCATTATTTTCCTTCATTTTCCTCCTCACATGTAACATGTGGCCTTTCACCTTAATTTCCTCATAATTTCCTTTATTTTCATAAATAAAATGCCAATTAATGCCACTTTGCCTTTCCAAAGCCTTTTCCATTGCCTTTGCCAATTTCCTTAGCCATAATAAACCAAATGAACACCCACACTAGGATGTCTTTCCAAACATTCATCTTGGAATAAGTGTCCCATAACCATGGTTATTATTAAATTTTATTGCATAAAATTTTGACCACCGATGTTACAAAGAGAAGCTCATTTTGAGCCACCTTCATGGATGCCATCTCGTTGTCCATTATACCCACGGGCCAAAATAGCCCGCTTCGATGTCATACTATCATTCATTTAGTCATGGATAATGATATGTCAATTAAAATCAAAGTTAGAGAGCTCATTTTTTTGTTGTTTCTACTCACATGACAATTTTCAACTTGCACATAATTTCTTTTTTGCTTGTTATTGTATTCAGCAGCAGTATTCCAATGATGGCCTTTTCTATCCCATCTTCCCATTTTCAACCTTCCTCATCTACTCATGTTCCTTATTTATGCATAGGGCCTCCTTGGATCCCTTACCAGAGCCCCGTGGCTTTCCTTCCACGCCCAACCAATGTCCCCGAGGCCCACAAAGCATGAAGATGAAAGGAAAACCCCAAAGGAAAAGAGGGAAACTGTAAAAATAAAGAAATTCATGACAACAATAATAAAATCACCAAGAAAAATAGCATGGCCATGTGCAATCCAATAATTAAAGGGAGAATTCAAGAATAAATCATTCAAGGAACACAAAACATAAAATATTCAACAACATAACAACTCAATCCCAATGAGTTTTGGTGTCCCACAATGGATCATGATTAAAAGCTCACGAAATTTCCAACCATTCCTTCCTGTTACACCATGCCAAATTAAAAGCTTCTTTTAAAACCACTTAGTCTAGCTATACTACCACATGCATTCAGTTGTTACTTTTATTCATGAAAATTACACATCATATTCTACCATACCATGTTACCAAGCATGGTATCCTACAACTGTACACACATCACTGTCATTCGTTAGTCACATGTCTTCAAAATATAGGACATAATTGGTCATGATTGTATCTCATAATAATTTCCAAAATCAATTTTTTCATATACATGAGCATATAAGTTCTTTTATAGTCATACCTACATAGGTTTAGAAATCAAATTTCTTTTATACCAAAACCATCAACATCCAATACAGTGAGCCTCTTTTCACAGTCCATCAATTCATGGAATCTAAAATCTCATATATATATATATATATATATATATATATATATATATATATATATATATATATATATATATATATATATATATATATATATATATATATAGATATATATATATATATATATATATCTATATATATATATATATATATATATATATATATATATATATATATATATATATATATATATACTCCATTCAATTTCCCTATCTTCAATGCCTGTTTGTTGGCAGAAGTCAATGAAATTCCTATAATCCTGAAGTGGCAGAGAGTCGTATTGTGCCAATATCTTGATCTGAAATTGCATCCATTGTTCTTTAAGGAAGATGACATATGATTTGTATTGCTTCCTACACTGGATGGACTCCATGGAAAAGCTTTCCATGGTGGAAATTTGTGTTGAAAAATTGTAGCAAGAAAGGCCCAATTTGACTTTAACCTTAGTCAAATTGAGTAAAATAAAATTTCCACATCAACAAGACAACTTGGAGGAATTTAACTAGTGTGAAATGGATCTTGTCACTCATTTAGACCAGTAAATTCGAGTTAGAGGGCTTGAAGTTTAGTTATGCATGTGTGATTGCTAAAATTTAGCAATCTAGTTCATTTATTTTAGTTATACTTAGTTAACTGACCCCTAACTATTGATAGAATCAGTTGAAGGTTAGTTGTGCAGTGCGACAATAGTGTAGCTTAAAGATATTTTAGTTAACTGATCAATCAACCCAAAATAGCTAGTATAAGTAGAAAATTTGAGTTCCTCAACTGAAGTGGATATGATAAGGTAATGTAACAAGCAGTTGTAAACTAGTTTGAGGGTACAAGTGTTGTATTCAGTCAGATGATAAATCCTTGGGAATTGCACAATAAATTGGAGGAAATTCCTAAATAATATGGGCTAATTTCCTGAGTTGCGTAAGGAAATATGAGTCTTGATGAGAAAATCATTGGCTAAGTGTTGGCCATAGTTTGTAATTGAGCATAGAGAATAGTTATTCTTTTGTAGGTTGAGATCAGAGCTAGAGCTAGAAATTGTAATATATTATATATTCATCTGATTAATGTGAAGAGGCTTGAGGCTTATTTTCCCCAGTTGGGTTTATTTATGGTTTTTCTTATTGAATTTCTATGCATTTTGTTCTAAATTGTGAATTTGATTTCATAGATCAGTAGAGTAAAACTATGTCTCTTATTTTAGATTAAATCTCTTGAGAAGTTGTAATTATATAAACTTTATACATGGTATCAGAGACCTAAATTCACATTATAACTAGTATTTTGAACTTGTCCCTTAGGAATTTCGAATTTGTAGCTTCTGTGAAGAAGCTTTTCTTCTGAATTGAGAGGATGTATTTCAATGGAATCAAATTTCATAGCCTCAAAAGATCGAATGGAAGCAATGCTCGATGATAATGGTGTGTTACAATATGTTAATACTAACATTGCAAAACCCCAGTAGTCAGAGGGACAACAATTATCCCAATTGAAGAAGGATGTTGCAAACACCAAGAGAATTATTTTGGAAGGTGTGAAGGGACCATGTGGTCTCAAATATAAATGGAAAAGAGACACAAATTTCTATGTTGAAGACACTAACTGAGCTATTTGAAAATAACAATGACCAGAGAAAATTGGCCCTAAAAGAAAAACTTTGAAACATAAGGATGGAGAAAAATTATACCATTCCACAATATCTCTCCAGATTTACACAAGCTCGAGATAAGCTTGGATGGGTTGGGTTGAATGTTGCAAAAGATGACCTGGTAAGCCTAGCTCTTCTAGGACTTCCTAAATCCTAGCACAACTACCATACTCTCTACATGGAAAGGAAAAATTATCAAATTAGAAAATGTTCTGGTCTTATTTGGTTCAAGAATAGTTCTGGAGGAATACCAAAGATGGAACTTCATCCTTAGCTTAGGATGAAGAGAATTTTGTCTTAGCTCGAAGAGGAAGAGGTTTAAAAGGGAAGAGGACCCAAAGAAAACTTGAATTCAGTTAAAATAATGGCAAGAAGAAGCACTTGAGAAAGATAAAATGCTTCCACTACCATGAATTGAGGCACTATGGAAACAAATGTCTACACAAGAAGTCTACCAAGATGCCTTCAAGAGGATCATCAAGTGAAGCACAAACTTGACAATTCAAATTAGACTTCACCCTAATAGCATGAATGTACAACACTGTTATGGGGATTGTATGGTACCTTGATTCCAGTGCCTCATTCCATATGACAGGGTGTAAGGAGTTTTGCAAAATCCTAGAGGAGAAGTATATCCATATGAATATTGAAATGATGGATGATGGGAGGTACAATGGTATAAGAATTGGTACTGTCACCTTTAAGAGGAAGAAAGCCTCTCCCCTTTTCCTCAAAGACATTATGTTTGTACCCGAGCTAAAAAAGAGCCTCATCTCTATAGCAGTTTTGGAGGATCATAGCTATGATGCAATTTTTAGTAAAGGGAAATCCTTTTTGAGGCACATAGCTACAAGGGAGGTGAAGTAGATTAGGATTCAAGTGAAGAACCTACACAAACTAGAGGTGGGAGATTGCACTGCATTGAGTAGCAAGGCTGATAAAGTGCCTAATAGAGATGTTGGTGAATTGCGACATATGAGATTGGGTCATCTACATCATGGTGCCTTGAATATCATGCAACAAATTACCACAAGCCTCCATAAAGGCTCCCTTGACCAAAAGGATGTTTACAAGGGTTGCACATTGGGGAAATATGCAAAATCCGGTTTCCATGATCGTGAGAGTAGAGCAGATGTAATCTTGGATCAAGTCCACTCTAATGTTTATGGACCCTTTTATACATCCTCTAGAACAAGACATAAGTACTATGTTATTTTTATTGATGAATTCTCCACAAAGTGTTGGATCTTCTTCATGTGGAAGAAGGATGAAGTTGTCTCAAATTATGTTGAATTCAAGGCATTAGTGGAGAAGGAGACTGGGAAGAAGGTGAAGGCTCTCAGGAGTGACAATAGAGGTGAATTTGTTTCACATGCCTTCAAGGATTTATGTGTGAAAGAAGGTTTTAGAAGAGACCTTACAACACCCCATGTTGTCTTAGTGGGTCTTGACCTAGGTTCAAAGTTAGTTTTTCAAAACAAATCCCTACACTACTGGCCCTTTTGGCATCAATCTGCAGAGCGTGGACTGAAGTCTCACCCGAAGCAGTATGGGGGGATGATGGAACCATGTTTACGCACCCAGACATTACTGTAATGTCATTTTATGCCCTAAACCTACCTTCATGCAGATCGATAATCCTTTAGGGCTTATCGATAAAACTTCCTTTAATCAACCTCTACACCTCCATGAAGTTCTATGACTGTCTTTCGTAGAACCTAAATAGGTGAATCAACCACTTATGTGCATCTGTGATTACTCCTAATCCTGTGTTTACCCAGATTGGGCTAAGCATTGAGAGCTTTAACATGTAGTAAGATATGCTTCACGTAAACATTTTATATTAAGTGCTTTCACATAACAACATCAATTATGTAAATTTGCGCATCAATACAGTATTACTCCATAAACCCATCATTCATTACAGAATAAAAGTGCATTCATTCATGATGAAAGTAAATGGACAAAACGCAGAAATTTATGGAATAATCTTTGTTAATACTTCAGTTCTTCTTACAGACTCAAGAGTTCCCTACGCACTCAACTGCGGGGTCCATGCACTCAGTTGTGGACCCTACTCTAGGCCTCTGCGCACACAACTGCAAATCCTCTCTTCTACTCTAAGACTTCTTCTCTCTTTCCTCTATTGACCCATTACATTCATCTTCATCATCGATACTACTACCTTAGACATCCTAAGACACACCTTTTTATACAATCCCATGGTCCGCAGACCATGGGTAGATCTTCAAAAGGAAAATCAACTTACATAAAAGAAGGGTAAAACCATTTATGACACTTTACTATCTACGCACTCTCCAAACACAACTTGTGGAGAATTTACATTCTATAAAACAAAACTTGGGCTATTTTCCCCAAAACGGAACCTAGGGGACCCTGTTCCAATAGACCCCCAACACAAAGATCATGATTCGCCCTCGAGTCACTCTACTGGAGTGGAGATCTTACTGCAGAGACATGCAAACTCTACTTGTGCCACTTCTACCTCAGTCGTGCTCTGCGTGGTTGCCTGTTTGATTTGCTCCACCAGCTACTCTCGTGTTGGTTCCACACAGTCTTCCTTGAGTTTCTATTGCATGCTCTATAGGCCTGCCAACTTCACCTGAATTTTGGTGAAGATAAGGTAGGCCTCATCTAGCCAAGGCCCTAATCTAGCCTTGATGACCACCTCTTTCCTTTGCGATGCTTCCACCTATTCAAGCAGTTGTTTTGCCTCCTGCAGCTTGGCCATTCATTGTGCTATAGTGATGGTGCGCGTTGTCAGTCTCGCTTCATAATACTACTACTACAATTGACGGGCTTCTATATTTAACCTATGTAGGTTGGGACCTTCCTACAGAGCCATGACTACCTCCATGGATTGCTCGAAAATCTCGGTGCAATCCACCACCATGGCATTCACTGCTACGACTCCATCATTCACAGCGGCTTCGCACTGTTCTCTGACCTCTGGCGAAGTTGAAGGTTGTGACTTCAACTTTAACTCTGTGATTTTTAGATTTAGTTCAAACCAAACCTTAGCCATTTCCATCTTCACGTCATGCACACCTGCAGCCAGCTTCCTGATCTTCACCTCCGACAACACTTCCTCTAGGATATGTAGTTCAGGGACTTTTCTCCATGCCTCAACCACCACAGTTGCAGGCTAGTTGTTCTGCGCCTGAACTTTATTCTGTGCCTCCAATGCTGTTGATTTCTCCACGAACATTTGTTTGTTGTTGACTTTGTACTCATTTATTAGGCTCAACTCGTGCTTCTCCTCAGCCTTAACCTCTACTCTCACACCTGCCTATAGTGTGTGAAGAAACTCACTAGGGAGCGCGGCGAGGTTAAGGCCAATATTCTTGAAAGAGCTAAAAATAGCCTTGTCAGTGGCTACCTCCATGCTCAAAGCTCCATCAAGCACCGCGACTGCCTGGAGGTCCAATGACCAAACCATCTCTACAGTTTGCATGGTTCCCGGTGCCAAACTTGTTGATACAGTGTTGTTATGTCTTGCACCTGCTTGGATTCTAGTCGTTCAGATCTGCAGCTCGCACAGATCCTTTTGGATGGTACTCAATGCCTTCTTTTGCTATTGCTCAAACTGTTGTAGTAGTTCTATAGTAGTATCCCACACCTTGTCTCTAATTTCATCCAGGTCGCCATCCGTCAAAGTAATTGGATCCAGTGACAACTTGGTGGGTTTTGTCTTCTTCCGTGATCCTTCCTTTTCCTGCTCCCTGTACTACTTCAATTGGAAGGGAGTGTTCTCCTACTGCTCATCGACACCCTGCTCTGACCACTCTTCCTCCTCCATTTGGGGCGAAGGAGACTTCTGACTTATTTTGGAGCCATGCTCCTCCTTCTATGCTTATTTCTTTATGGCGCGCTCCACTTCTACCAAGGCCTTCTCCTCGGCCTCTTTCTTGTGCTTTTCAGCCAACTATTGAACCTTCTATTTGGCAGCATCCTTCTTCTTCTTCTCTGTAGATTTGCTAGTCCCTATGGCTAGGTCGAAAGGAGAATGCCACTCTATGGGCCAACGCTTGATGACCTCTTCAATAGTGTCATCTGTAGCAAGGTAGGGTAGGTCGAACCACTTTTGCTCAAGATCCTTCGCACCTGGATGTATACATGGTGGAAGTCCACTTTGAACTCCGCATACCCTGAGAGTTGTTCAAACATAGTTGGTGACAACCGCGGCTTTTGGTTGATGGTCGTGCAAATTCTCGCCTCCATCAGTACCCAAAATACTTTGCTATTTGTGACCCACGCAACCTTTTTCGTGGCCCAGAGAGATGAAAATTTCGCATCTTACGGTAAATATTTCTCCAGTGGAGGAAACTGGTTTTCCTCTAGAAACTCCCATGTGACGATCACTATCGAGAAAAACAACCACAAATAGTGGAATGTCTTACTCTCGTCCTGTGCCTCTCTGTAGTTTGCGAGGAACTCGCTACACAGGTAGTGCACCTAGTTGAACTGTATGCCCTCCGCACACTGTGCTGCCAACGAAACCACTACTGCTGGTACCTCGTCTGCATGACACTTTCTCATAACCTTGCTAGCTAGAATCTGCATGGCAACCTTTACCATGAGGTCAGTTATTGAAGTAATTGAGTACCCACGCGGCTTCTTCACAAGTTTAAACTTGTCCTTCATCCTCTCAACGAGGTCACACTTACTCATCTTTCTGCCAAACACCTTGGCCGAATTTAACCCACAGTGTGGCAATAGTGTGATCTGATGGATCAACATATCACTAATGGGGATCAACGCATTCACCCATAAGCACCCGTCATGCACCAGGCACAAAAACTACTTAATGATGGTAATGTTTATATTTGACCGATGATAGTGGGGCACCCACAATAGGTTCAACAACCCTGACTTGTTTACTCCGCGAATCCATTCCACAGGCTCCAAAGTAGTGACACCAGACTCTTTGTAGAAGACCCTCTACATGAAGGTGTCAGTAGAAAGGTCAGGAAATTGCTCATGTTCTACCAAATCCCAATCTTCGAGCTTTAAGTGCAGGATCTGCACTAGGCACAGACCTTCAAAGGTGATGTTCTCCGGTAACAAGGGTGTGTTGAGGAGGAATTGTCATGCATCTGGATCCTTCGAGACCTTCACTTTTCCCTTGCATGGAGGGATAAACTTCGACAACCTAGATATAGGGTCTGCCCCCTCAATGTCTATATCTTATGTGCCTGCCTCAGCCTTCAGGTCCATCAGCTTCCCCTTGTCCTTCATGCTCAGCTTTTCTTTCCTCTAGGCCTATGTAGTAGCATGCTTCCTCGGTGACTCGGGCACTGGCACTGGCTTCTTTTGCTTATCCTTCTTTGGTTTGGCGACCTCCCTCACCGGCATAGGCTTCGGCCTAGGCAACCTCGGCGCCGTAGGCACTGCAGTTGGAACCTCCATACTCACAACCTCTGGAGCAGCTCCCTCAGAGGCAATAGCTTCCCTAGTACTAGCGATCCCAGCTGGTCCATACATTATGCTAAGAATAAGTCACTGAGTATCTTCAAATAACTCCTAAAACACAGAGGCAGCGACCAAATCCATGTAAAGTTGAGGATTCATGAACACTCGACAGCTCAACACAAAAATTCTCAAGATGCAAAGTGTTTCTCGTTGGATGGCCACATGTAATTTATATGCGTTCAAATTCAAATTCGACTGTTTCCCTCAAAATCAGTTCATAAATGTTAGATTGGCAGCAGATTTTCAAATATTTCATTCTTAAATTCAGCCTTAAATGTCACCCCCCTGCTCCTCTTAATTGTCTCATCATTGTCAAATCATGAACAATGACGGTAATGGTCACCTTTTGGCTATGCTGCACAGTCTCCCCCCCTGTAGCGCAACTCTCTTCGCATTTCTTTTGGTACTATGACACCCTTTTGTTTCAAGCAAACCCCCTGTCGTGCAGCTATACAAACCAAGCAGTGTAGTTTATAGTCCCGTGCTTCCTTACAGTGACCTAGAGCGCTAAGACTGTGCTACCATCATGTAGTCATTAGGTTGGATCCCCAGTGTATGGCTTCAATCACATTCCATTTACCATTCCTGGAAATGGATCTCCATTCAATTTCACGAGCTAAATTGCTCCACCATCGGTAATCTCTTTTATGACATATTGCCCGAGCCAATGCATCTGAAATTTTCCTAGAAAATTTTCAAAATTACTGTCATATAATAAAACTAAATCATTTACCTTGAAGGTGTGTAGTTTGGTGTTTCGATTGTGCCATGCCTCTTCATGTTCCTTCTGAACCTACTGATGGAATCCAACCAAAAATCTGTCTTCCTCGAGCTCTCCTAGCTGTATGAGCATTTATTCTAAGGCTCCATGGTCTGCCATTCCTATAAAATTAGCTATGTGTAGACTAGGCACAATGTACTCCATAGGCATCATAGCCTCTATGCCATAGACCATGTTGGGTGTGGAACTTGATTATCTTCTTTATTCAAAAGTATCACGCATTGGACCCCAGTTCATAATGTGGCAACAACGTAGCCTATAATATTTTTGCTGCAAGTGGGGTCCACAGGGGGGTAGCAGTGATCTTTAGGAGCCCCCTCGTGGTGGGGGATCGGGGACAGCGCCCCCGAAGCTAAAAATAGATGTAAAATTGCCTTGTAAAATGTTGTCATTTTGTAGTCAATCTAGGTCGTTCATTAGGAGGATATCTGACGGTATAAGTTATGTTTAATTTAGGGTTTTTTTCCCTAGAAGGAAACCCCTCGCTATATATGAGGGAATTGTATTGTTTCCATGTAGATTTGTATTTTGAGCGAGAAAGAGAGGGGATATTGTGTGAGAGCGAAGAGGGAATTATAGCGGATCTGCTATAGGTTGTATCTCTTCAATTTGTTGGATAATATAAAGGAAGGACTGGCTGTTTCTCCATGGTTGTAGCCTAAATTGGGTGAACCATGTATATTTGTGTCTCTCTTGTTTTATGCATTTTTTGTGTTTATACTTTTGCAATATATTTTATGTGTTCCATTGCTCTTTAATATATAATTTTCTAACAACTGGTATCAGAGCCAAAGGTCTATTTGGCTAATAAACTTGCAGGAGAGAAGGGTTCCTAGTTCGAGTGGGAGAAATGGTGGAATATGGTAGGTTTAGGTTCAAAAAATTTAATAGCTAAAACTACCAGCTATGGAAGATGCAGATGAAAGATTATTTGTACCAGAAATATCTATACCAACCATTGAGTGAAAAGACAAAGAATTTGACGAGTATGACAGACACAGAATGTGATATTCTCGACAGAAAGGCACTTGGAACAATACGGTTGTGCCTAGTGGCATCGATAGACTTTAATATTTCAAAGGAAACGACAACAGAGGGTTTAATTTCGACATTGGCCAAACTATATGAAAAACCCTCAGCCTCAAATAAGGTATTTCTTATGAACCATTTATTTAATATGAAGATGTCAGAAGGTGGATTTGTTGCTGATCATTTAAATGAATTTAATAGAAGTACCAGTTAGTTAAGTTATATAGGGGTAACTTTTGATGATGAAGTTAGGGCTCTGTTATTTTTGTGCTCATTGCCAAAAAGTTGGAGTGGTTTAGTTATGGTCATTAGTAACTCCGTCTCTGGATCTAGTACTTTAAAGTTTGATGTTGTTGTCGATGTAATCCTTAGTGAGGAAATGCGACGGAAAAGCTCCAATTAGACATTAGGTAATGCTTTGACTGCAAAGACTAGGGGAAGAAAAATGGAAAGATAAAAGAGCCCAGGATATCAAAGTAAGACAAGGAAAGGTAGATCCAAGTCTAGATAAGGAGTAGTGTGCTGGAAATGCAGGAAGAAAGGATACCTGAAGAATGACTATGAGTCTTGGAAGGGAAAAGGAGACACGCAATAAGCAAACAATCATGAAGCGAATGTGACAAGTGATGTGTTGTAAGATGCTTTGATTCTTTCTGTTAGCTCTGCTATGCAACGCTAACTTTCTAAGATCCTAGAGGAGTTTTGGTTTGTTTGGTTGTGCTCAAACAGGTTTCACATTTGGTCACTCTTCCCTTCCTCCTCCACCCCGCTTAATCTCCTCCATCTCCATTTCCCTATTCATCTCCTAAACCCGGCAAAATAGCCCCTTTGACTTTAGCCCTGAGCGCAAAACCCCAACCCGCCATAAAACCTCACCCATACGCCCTCACGCGCTCATAAACCCCTCATCGTTTCACCATCGTTTGATCATTCCCTACCGATCCAACGGCTCCCATTGTGCTCGATAAAGCGACCCGCTCTACCACTCCCAACCGTCAAATCATCTCTGCCAAGATCTGACGGTCTTCGCTTTCATCGTGCCAGCAACCTAACCGAGCGTTAGTGCATGATGAGAGCGGTTTTTCTCTCTCATCTGCTGCTACATGTCGATCGCTAAATGGAATCGCACGACCCCGAGAATTTACCACTCAATCGCCGAAAGCAATGCGATGAATACCATTACCGCCCGAACAATCTACCCTGCCCTATAAACAACCATGCAACTCTGTTTCTCGACAACCATCTGATCTGTCTACTGAAGATCCAATGGCTCTAACTCACCCCGCTCCCAACTCAGCTGATAGCCTCCGCCGAGCCATCTCTGCCATCCATTTTCCTGATCCGACATTCATCCTTCTCTCTCATCCCCACTATCCATTTGCCCATGCATCCCACGTCCTTGACCATTCTGTTCGCCTGAAGAAGGAGATGACCAGCTATGCCAATATTAGTCACTGTTAGACCCCCAACAACCATATTTAATAGAAAGCATGGCCAAGGGAGAAAAGGACAAGCATGAGTTTGTAACTAAATTTATTAGTTATGGAATCTACAGGTACGAGCACTCCAACAGTCCAAAAGGACAGCACAGCACCTGAACAGATCAAATTCACCCACTGAAGCAAGCAAACACGTTCAAAGACTCCATCAAGTAGTTAAATGTAGTTGGTGTTCAATTATGACCCCTCCATACCTAAGTGGCCAAGTGCCCTTGTAATGTAAATATATAAATACTCAGAAACAATATGTAATTAAGGTTGGCATTTGATGTGAGGTTCAACTTATGGAGACTGTAGATATTTTGTCACTTTCAGCGTCTCATCTTCATTTCAAGCTAATATCAAATTCTTTTGTTGTTAACTGCTCACTTTCCATCTTCCTCTATTCTAAGCTTGTGCCTGATATGTTGTGTTCTTGATCTTTTGAGGTTTAGCACTAGATAATTGTCATCTTATCTATGTGTTAGATTGTTGAATGTATCACTGAATAGGTTACTCAGGTTCCTTTCTATCTGATGCAAGAGAGCTGTCATCCTATCTTTGCATTAGAAGATTAGATTTACAGATTTCTTTACTAGTTGCAGCCGGTCATCACATGGTCTTGTGCATCTGCTGGTGTGCTTAATATTCTTCATATTCACCTAATACCTAAAACTGTGAGCATTGGTGGTCTAAAGCCTTGTAATCTGAGGGTGTTCACGCATGTCTGGAGGGAAACAAAGTAGAAGTGGTTATCTGGCTTGAACCAAACCATCATTCCTTCCATTAAACCTTGCAACAATAGTTGAATTTATATGTTACTAGGAATCTCCGAGCTACAACCTAGGAGAGTTTCTTGGAATCCTAACATAATTGGCATCACTGTCAGGGCTGGTCTCCCCTGGGAGAATGACACAGATCCAACTTTGATGATAGAAAAAGTTTGGACACATTTCTAGTTGTCATCATCTATCTAGTGAATCTACTGGACGACCAACCTTTTGGCGACTCCACATCACAGTCCTGGCTGAGTTTGTGAGGCATACTTGGAGAAATCCTCAGAAATCACTAGCTAACCCAGTGCCTGACCCTGAGAAAGTTTTCAAGAAAAGCAAGATATCATGAAGCTTTTCTATACATTGAAGACCAGCAAAGGTATAACTTGAGGTCAAGAACGAGTAATGTCAAGGAAAATCCTGCTCAAAGAGCTGCTGTCCCCATAGAGCAGCAGACCAGCAAAGAGAAGTGACTGACAGCTGATCCCATCATCCTCAAAACAATAGCTCAAGAGGTAAGAGGCCTTGATAAGTCCCCTTCCCCTTTTAGTTTTGAATCAGAAGTCCAGAAGTTAAAAATATATGTACTTCTGATAGAACTTGCAAAGAGTGAGGTCTTTAAGAAGCCCATCCTTGATGCCCTTGAGCTAAAAGCCACACAAGAATCCATTGACTATGTGAATTTACAAGATGATAAACCTGTGGTTGTGCTTAGCCTAATGACTGAAACCGCTGATGACAATTCCCCATCATTTTATGTCTCCTTGACTGTTCATGACAAAATCCTACACAACTATCTACTGGACACAGGTGCCAGCCATAATCTGATGCCCAAAGTTGTCATGGAAGAGTTAGGCCTTGACATTACCAGACCTTATCATGATTTATTTTCCTTTGATTCAAGGAAGGTGAAGTGTCTGGGGTTAATCAAAGACTTAGCCATCACCCTAACTCAATTGCCCATGAAAAGCATGATGATGGATATTGTGGTAGCAGATGTTCCCCCTAAGTTTGGTATGCTACTTTCCAGAGGATGGATTAAGAGGTTGGGTGGGACATTACAAAATGACTTATCTTATGCCACTGTCCCAGTTTTTGGAGGAGAAAGTAGAAGACTATACAGGGAAGCCCAACTGGCCTATATTATCAGTGATGAGAAGAATCCCACTAATCATCCTATTTACGCTGTGGACACTGATTTTGGGGCATGTATTCTCCAAATTGAAGAATCCCATAAGGCCCCGGTGCAACTCAAGAAACTAGTAGGCCAGGCCATGGAAGAAGAAAGGACACAGGCTTGGGAGATGTTCTTTGATGGAGCTTGTTCAAAGGAAACTGCAGGAGCAGGGGTGGTGCTGGTGTCTCCAAAGCAAGAAAGCACCCATCTGTCTTTTAAGCTGAATTTTCAGGTCATCAACAATATAGCAGAGTATGAGGCTCTGATATTGGGCTTAAATGCTGCCAAAGACATGGGAGTCAGAGACATAAAGGTGTTTGGAGATGTTGATCTCATCATTTAGTAGGTGAAAAAAATATTCCAAGAAAGACACCCAAGGCTGAAAGCATACAGAGATGAGGTATGGAGACTCAAAGAATCTTTTGATAGCTTTTGTATCTCATATATTCCTAGAGTTAAAAATCAGCTTGTTGATTCCCTTATCGTGTCTGCTAGCATGCTCATCCCTCCCATGCCTCCAAGATTGGCTTATGAAGTCCAGATAAATTATACACCATCTTTTCCTGATAATGTCCAGCATTGGAAAGTTTTTGAGGATGATGATGAAGTAAATAGGTTTCTACAATTCATTGATGAATTCTCTGAAATGAAAATTGACCAAGAGAATGAAACCTTGGATGAATGTCCCCAGCCCCAGCTAAGGAACAGAATTGGCCAAAACAACATTGTACAGTTGCCTAGAAATCATATACCTAAAGGGCTAGTGCCTCTAGAGAAGCTGTTTGACCAAAATGATGTGCCTCATAAGATTGCCCAAAAAGAAGATCATTTTGTAGTCCATCAGCATAACATAGGGAGTCTAGATCATCCAAAATATATATATCTGTCCACCCATTTGTCTGCTGCCCAAAGTTCTGAGTACTGCACCTTAATGAAGCAATTTGCTGATGTCTTTTCCCGGGAATACAGTGACCTTAAAACTTACGACAAAAATATCATCTAGGATAAGATCCCATTGGAGAAAGACACCATTCCCTTCAAGCAGAAGCTGAGACCCATTAATTGTTTACTGCTCCCTCTGATTGAAAAGGAAATCAAGAAGTTGTTGGCTACCAAGATCATAGTTCCTTTGAGATATCCAAAGTGGGTAGCCAACTTGGTAGTGGTGAGGAATAAAAGTGGAGAAATCAGGCTGTGCGTTGATTTCAGAACTTGAACAAATGCTCTAAGAAAGATACTTATCCTCTGCCCAAGATGGAGCATTTGCTGCAGAAAGTCTCAGGAGCCAAAGTCATGTCTTTCCTGGATGGATTTTCAGGGTATAACCAAGTTGTTGTACATCCAGATGACTAAGAAATGACTACTTTCACCACTCCTTGGGGCACTTTTATGTACTCCAAGATGCCTTTTGGGCTGATGAATGCTGAAGCCACCTTTCAGAGAGCTGTGGATATAGCGTTTGTATGAGAGAAGGATAAGTTTGTCCTTATCTACCTAGATGACATAACAGTATACTCCAACAGTCAACAAGATCATTTGCAGCATTTGAAGAAAGTGTTTCTGAAATGCAGGAGGTTTGGGATATCAGTGAATCCTAAGAAGTCACAATTTTCTTTAGAGGAGGGCAAGCTGCTAGGACACATTGTTTCTGCTGCGGGTGTCAAGATTGACCCAGAGAGAGTGAAAGTGATACAAACATTGTCTGTCCCAAGATCAAAAAGGGACATCCAATCCTTTCTAGGCAAAATAAATTTCGTAAGGAGGTTCATCCCTAATTTTGTAGAACTGGTAAAGCACATCACCTCCATGCTAAAAAAGGGGTCAAAGATCAAATGGACTGATACAGCAAGAAGATCTTTTGAAGCCATCAAAAGAGCTATTATGGAAGCTCCCACTTTGATCAGCCCAGACTATAGCAAGGAGTTCCATATCTTCTCCTTTGCCTCAGGTGACACCCTTGCAACAGTCTTATTATAGAAAGATGATGAGGGTTCAGAACATCCAGTGGCATTCTTCAGCAAAACCTTAAGGGATGCAGAACTAAGGTATGATATTATAGAAAAACAGGCTTACGCTCTGATCAAATCCTTGAAAGCTTTCAGAATATACATTCTGCACTCTAAGGTGATTGCATATGTGCCCTCTGCTTCAGTAAAAGATGTCCTAACGCAGCTAGATGTTGATGGAAGAAGGGCTAAATGGATTGCAAAGCTTATTGAATTCAACATAGAATTAAAGCCCACCAAGCTTGTCAGAGGTCAGGGCCTTGCCAAGCTAATGGCTGAAGAAAATTGCAGGATGCTGGACATGAATTGGATAAGTAAAAATTCAGAGGATGGACAGATAGAAGAACCAATGATAGGACATGACCAAGCATTGGCTGAATATCTACCTTCTTGTGAATGGTATTCTAGAATAGCTTAATTTTTGCTGAAGCTAGAAGTTCCTCCAAACCTTAGTTCAAGCTAAGCCAGAACTATTAAGCTGAGCGTAGCCAAGTTCTGTATCCATGAAAGCTTGTTGTATTGGAGGGATCCATCTGGAATCCTTTTGAGATGTCTGGAAAAAGAGCAATCTGTGGAGGTCATGCATCAGTTCCATTCCAGCACATGTGGAGGACATCATTATTAGAAAACCACAGCTCACAATATCCTCAGAGCTGGGTATTATTGGCCCGCTCTATTTTCTGATGTATTTTAATTTGTAAGATCTTGTGACAAATGCCAGAGGTTTGAAGGAAAACAACAGTTGAAGTCCTTACCCTTGAAGCGAATGCATGCCACTGGTCCTTTCTAGTAGTGGGGCTTCGATTTCACAAGGGAAACTAATCCACATTCTAGTGGCCAGAACAGATGGATCTTAGTAGCCACTGACTACTTCACTAAATGGATTGAGGCCATCCCTACTAGGAAAACTGATCACCATGTGGTCATGAAGTTCCTGACAGAAAACATTTTCACCAGCTTTGGCTGTCCACATAAATTAGTTACAGACAATGCAGCAGCCTTAAGAGCAAAAAAAGTTGGTGGACATGTGTGACTCAATGGGCATTAAGCTGGTGCATTCCACCTCATATTACCCTCAAGGTAATGGTCTAGCAGAATCATCCAATAAGAGCCTGATGAGGATAATCAAAAAGCTACTGGAAGATAACAAAAGGAACTGGGATTCCAAACTGAAGTATGCATTGTGGGCTAACAGGGTCACCACCAAGAAATCCACAGGGAATTCTCCATTCAAACTGGTATATGGCACTGAGGTTGTATTCCCAATTCAGTTGACCCTCCCTATGGCTAAGTTCTTGCAGGATGAGCAGAATGAGGAAGATGACATGGCAAAGAGGATCAATGACTTGGCAGAAGTGCATCAAATCAGAGATCAATTGGTTGAAAAGTCTGCAGCACATCAAAAGAGAATCAAGGAAGCCTTCGACAGAAGGGCAAAGATGGACAACTTTCAAATTGGAGACTTGGTCCTTAAATGGGATGCTCTAAAGGAAAAGAAAGGCAATCATGGGAAGTTTGATGCTTTGTAGACTGGACCTTTTGTCATTGCTTAGATCCAGGGTAAAAATATTTTCAGGCTGCAAAGTATGGAAGCAGAAATAGTTTTTGATGGCCCAGTTAATGGGCGGTTTCTAAAAATTTATATTTTTTAAGGCCTTTAGGCCTCAGCATTGTAAATATGTTTTTTTACAAGTTTTAGTGTAGGCTTAATTAGACTCCATGCCCAATGGAACACTAGGAATTATTGTTGATCTTGTTTTTGCATGAAAGGCAGTGGTCTACGGTTCTTGAAACCTCACAGGGAGGCTTTCATCCCAGAAGGAGCCAGTGTTAGCTCTGCTACGCAGCGCTGAATTTCTAAGATCTTGGAGGAGTTCCAGTCTGTTTGGTTGTGCTCAAACGGGTTTCACATTTGGTCACTCTTCCCTTCCTCCTCCACCCCACTTAATCTCCTCCATCTTCGTTTCTCTATTTGCCTCCTAAACCCGGCAAAATAGCCCCTTTGACTTTAGGCCGGAGCGCAAAACCCCAACCCACCATAAAACCTCACCCATACGCCCTCACACACTCATAAACCCCTCATCGTTTCACTGTCGTTTGATCATTCCCCACCGATCCAACGACTCCCATCACGCTTGATAAAGTGACCCGCTCTACCAGTCCCGACCATCAGATCATCTCCACCAAGATCTGATGGTCTTCGCTTTCATCGTGCCAGCAACCTAACCAAGCGTTAGCATGTGATGAGAGCGGTTTTTCTCTCTCATCTGCTGCTACATGTCGATCGCTGAATGGAATCGCGCGACCCCGGGCATTTACCGCTCAATGCCCGAAAGCGGTGCGATGAATACCATTACTGCCTGACCAATTCACCTCGCCTGATAAACAACTGTGCAACTTCATTTCCTGACGACTGTCGAATCCGTCCGTTGAAGATCTAATGGCTCTAACTCACCCTGCTCCCAACTCAACCAATAGCCTCCACCGAGCCATCTCTGCCGTCCATTTTCCCGATCCAACATTCATCCTTCTCTCTCATCCCGACTGTCCATTTTCCCATGCATCCCACATCCTTGACCATTCTGTTTGCCTGAAGAAGGAGATGACTAGCTATGCCAATATCAGTCACTGTCAGACCCCCAACAACCATATTTAACAGAAAGCATGGCCAAGGGAGAAAAGGACAAGCATGACTCTGTAACTGAATTTATTAGTTATGGACTCTACAGGTATGAGCACTCCAATAGCCCAAAAGGACAGCACAACACCTGAACAGATCAGATTCACTCACTGAAGCAAGAAAACACGTTCAGAGACTCCATTAGGCAGTTAAATGTGGTTGGTGGTCAATTATGACCCCTCCATACCTAAGCAGCCAAGTGCCCTTGTAATGTAAATCTATAAATACTCAGAAACAAGATGTAATCAAGGTTGGCATTTGATGTAAGGTTCAACTTCTGGAGACTGTAGATATTTTGTCACTTGTAGCGTCTCGTCTTCATTTTTAGCTAATACAAGCTTCTTTTGCTATTAACTGCTCACTTTCCATTTTCCTCTGTTCTAAGATTGTGCCTGATATGCTGTGTTCTTGATCTTTTGAGGTTTACCACTAGATGATTGTCATCTTATCTATGTGTTAGATTGTTGAATGTATCACTGAATAGTTTACTCAGGTTTCTTTCTATCTGATGCAAGAGAGCTGTCATCGTATCTTTGCATTAGAAGATTAGATTTACAGGTTTCTTTACTAATTGCAGCCGGCCATCACATGGTCTTGTGCATCTGTTGGTGTGGTTAGCATTCTCCATATTCACCTAATATCTAAAACTATGAGCATTGGTGGTCTAAAGCCTTGTAGTTTGAGTGTGTTCACGCATGTTTGGAGGGAAACAAAGTAGAAGTGGTTATCTGGCTTGAACCAAACCATCATTCCTTCCATTAAACCTTGCAACAATATTTGAATTTATATGTTACCAGGCATCTCCGAGCTACAACCTAGGAGAGTTTCTTGGAATCCTAACACTTTCATTAGAAAATATTATTGATGCCTGGGTAGTAGATACAGGGGCCTCATTCCATGCCACACGTGATAGGAAACATTTTCATTATTATGTTCAAGTTGATTTTAGACAGGTTCGACTGGATGATGATAAACCCTGTAAAATCATTGGAATAGGTACAATTTTCATAAAATAGAAGAATGGAAATCAATGGCTATTGAAGGAGCTAAGGCATGTTCCATATCTAAAGAAAAGTATGATTTCAATAGGGCAGTTGGGAGGTGAAGCCTGTGTGACTACTTTTACAGATAAAACTTGGAAGGTCACTAAAGGATCCCTGGTAATAGGAAAAGGACAAAAGGTTGGTACATTGTATTTATGCAATGGTATTTCAAATTTTGTTAATGCTTTAACCTCTACAGAAGAATATACGACATTGTGGCATTAGAGGCTCGAGCACATGAGTGAGAAGGGGATGCAGATTCTTCACTCAAGAAATTTGTTGTCAAGTTTGAAGCATGTTGATTTAAAATTTTGTGAGAATTGTGTTTATGGAAAACAAAAGAGAGTTAGATTCCTCAAAGTCAAGAAAGAAAAGAAGAGTGAAAAATTAGAGCTTGTGCATACAAATGTATGGATACCTACTCAAGTATCACCTCTCGGTGGATCTCGTTATTATATTACTTTTATTGATGATGCAACCAGAAAATCATGGATTTATTATATTCGAAATAAATCTGATGTATTTGATACTTTCAAGAAATGGAAAGCTTTGGTTGAAAATGAGACAGGAAAAAGGTTGAAGTGCCTTAGATGAGACAATGGAGGTGAATATTTCAGCAAAGAGTTTGATAGTTATTTTTCAGAGAATGGAATTCGCAGAGAGAAGATAGTTCCAGGAACACCACAAGAAAATGGTGTGTTAGAAAGGATGAACAGGACAATCATGGAGCGTGCAAGGTGCATGAAATTTCATTCAGGATTGCCTTTACAATTTTGGGAAGATGTTGTAGATACTATTATTTATCTATTAAACAGAGGGCCTTCAAGTTCCTTGGATGGTGGTATTCTAGAGGAGGCATGGACAAGTAAAAGGGTAAACTACTCATTTTTAAAGACTTTTGGTTGTGAAGCCTTTGTCCACATTAATAAAGAAATTTGAACAAAGCTTGAGGCAAAATCAAAGAAATGTACCTTTATTGGATATGGTGTTAATGATTTTGGTTATCGCTTTATGATTATAAAAAACACAAAATCATTAGGAGAAGAGATGTCATATTCAATGAAAAGGTTTTGTATAAGGATCAACTGCAGGAAAAGAAACAAGAAAAAGAAAACAGAGAATACACAGTGCTTGATGAGATCACAGAAAAAGTGATGGTGCCTAAAAATCATAATGATCATCAACAACAAAAACCACAACAACAACAAGAACCTCAAACACCTGAAAGTGGTATTAGAAGATCTACCAGGATAAGTAGAACCCCTAAATGATACTCTCCTTCATTATATTATGTATTGTTGACTGATTCTGGTGAACCAGAATGCTATGAAGAAGCACTGCAGGTAGAAACGAGGAAGAAGTGGGACGAAGCCATGAAAGAAGATATGGATTCCTTAGCACATAACCAGACTTGGGATTTAGTTAGGTTGCCTGTAGGTAAAACAACATTGAAGAATAAATGGGTTTACAAGTTGAAGGAATAAGATGGAGGTAGAAAAAGGAGTAAAGCTAGAATTTTGGTGAAAAGGTTTGCACAGAAAAAGGGTATAGACTTTGATGATATATTTTCTCTTGTTGTTAAAATGACTTCAATCAGAACTATTTTAAGTTTAGTAGCAGCTAACGATTTTCATCTTGAGAAGTTAGATGTAAGGAAAACCTTTCTCCATGGGGATTTAGAGGAAGAGATATATATGCAACATCCACAATGATATGAGGTAAAATGGAAGAAGAAACTAGTGTGCAGGTTGAAGAAGAGCTTGTATGGCTTAAAATAGGCTCCAAGGCAGTGTTATCTAAAATTTGACAGGTTTATGTCTAAACAAGGTTATACTAGATTTCACTCTGATCATTGTTTTTATCTCAAAAGGCAAAATTATGGCAGCTATATTATATTGTTATTGTATGTAGATGACATGCGTGTTGCAGGTTCTAACATGCAGGAAATAAATGTGCTCAAAAGAAAATTAGCAAACTCATTTGCAATGAAGGATTTGGGTGCTGCAAAATAAATCCTTGGTATGAGAATAACTAGAGACAGGAAGAATAAAAAATTAGCATTGTCTCAGAGTGAATACATAGAAAAGGTGTTGAAAGATTTAATATGCAAAATGCAAAACTAGTTAGTATACCTTTGGCTAGCCATTTCAAACTAAGAAAGGGGGTGTATCCCAAGACTCAGGAAGAAATGGCTTATATGTCTAAAGTTCCATATGCATCAGCAGTTGGAAGCTTAATGTATGCAATGGTCTGCACAAGGCCTGATATTTCTCATGTAATGGGAGTTGTAAGTAGGTACATGAATAATCCAGGAAAAGAACATTGGATGGAGATGAAGTGGATTCTCAAGTATTCGAGAGGTACCAAAAATCAAGCACTATGATTTGGTGGTTCAAACATTGCTCTATAGGGATATGTTGATGCAAATATGGTAGGTGATAGAGATAATAGGAGGAGCACAACAAGGTATGTGTTCACTGTAGGTGGAAAATCTGTTAGTTGGGTTTCAAAACTACAAATTGTTGTTACACTCTCAACAGCGGAAGCAGAGTATGTTGTTGCTACAAAGGCTAGTAAAGAAGTGATTTGGTTACAAATATTTCTGGATGAATTTGGTAAGAAGCACGAGTTGGGTAGGTTATACAGTGACAGATAGAGTGCCATACATCTTGCAAAGAACTCTTCATTTCATTCCAAGACTAAACATATACAACTCAAGTACCATTTCATATGGTCAGTGTTCGAAGATGGACAATTGAAGATGGAAAAGATACACACTAGACAGAATCCTGCAGATATTCTAACAAAAGTTGTATCCAGGGAGAAACTGAGATTCTACTCAATTTCAATCGGTCTTCAAGTATGATGAAGGAGATTAGAAACAACCAGGTCAAAAGTGGAGTCAATGTCCAAAAAATGAAGTAGCAGTGGAGTTGCTATAATTAGTCTCCAAGTGGGATATTGCTGGGTGTGGAGCCTGATTATCTTCTTTATTTAGAGGTATCACTGTATTGGACCCTAGTTTGTAATGTGGCGGCAACGGTGCCCATAATATTTGCGTTGCAAGGGGGGTCTAGGGGGGCAACAACGATCTTTAGGAGCCCCCCTGGTGGGGGATCAGGGGAAGTGACTAGTAAGATTCTTACAAGTAGTTCTGTATGCTCATAATACTGTTGGTATGTGCACATCCCAATCATTCCTCTGCACATTGCAAACCTTTATCAGTGCACCCTCCAATATTTTATTAAACACCTCAACCATCCCATTGGCTTGAGGATAATATGGTGTACTCTTTTGATGATAAACATGGAGTTATTTTGATGATGATGATGATGATCATTTCATTGAGGAAAAGTGTACCCCGATCACTCATCAAAATCTTCGGACAGGCGAACCTGGTCAACACATATTCAAATAATAACTTCGATGTTGTTGCCCCTGCACAGTCCTTTACGGGTTGTGCCTCCGCCCATCTAGTCAAATACTCGCTCGCAGTGATGATATACCACGCATCTGTCTTCTTTCTTGGAGGTTGAATCGATCCTACGAAATCAATTGCCCATTTCTCAAATGGTTGCAATGACACCTGTCGATTCAAAGGAAGCTCATCCCTTCGCGATGGTCTGCCAGTTCTCTGACATGCATCACATGCCCTACAATATGCTTTGGAATCCTTATGCAGTGTCAACCACCACAACCCAGTGTGTAAAATATTATGCATTGTTGTTTTTCTTGCATAATGGCCTCCCATAACCCCTCCATGAGCTTCAACTAGGACACTATTTCGTTCAAAATCAGGCACATAGTGTTGTAGTATCTCGTCTGACCCCATCTTATACAAGTGGCATGAAATAACAAAAAAGTTTGCTGCGCGCACCACCAATTCCTTCTTCTGTTGACTCATGTATCCTTCTAGAGTTGTTCCCGTAGTAAGGAAGTGGATAATGTCTACAAAGTGATTATATGCTACGCACATCGCAAAGAGCTACGCATCAGGCAACCCCTCCTCCAAATTGGTGGGATCCTCTCCTATTTCAATGCGAGAAAAATGGTCTAGCCCTACGTTCAATCGTCCTGGCTTCACAATTACCTTGAAATCATACTCTTGAAACAACAGTAACCATCTGCATATTTTCTCCCCCAACATAGGCTTGTTGACTAGGCACTTTAATGTAGAATGGTCGGTATACATGTTAAAATGTCTACTTAGCAGGTAATGTCTGAACTTCTGGAGCACGTACACCATAGCTGACCCTTCGCGCTCTGTTGTTGAATAATTCTTTTCAGCCTTAGACAATTTTCTGCTTGCAAACACTATAGGGTGATCCAATTCCCCTTAAACAGCTTCTGTCAGCACTGCTCCCATTGCAATGCTCCAAATTGGTGGGGTCCTCTCCTGTTTCAATGTGCAAAAGATGATCTAGCCTTGCATTCAATTGTCCTGGGTTCACAATTACCTCGAAATCATACTCCTGAAACAATAGTAACCATCTGCATATTCCCCCCCCCCCCAACACAAGCTTATTGACTAGGTACTTTAATGCAGAATGGTCGGTATACATCTTAAAGTGTCTTCCTAGCTGGTAATGTCTGAACTTCTGGAGTGCATACACCATAGCCAACCCTTCATGCTCTATCATCGAATAATTCTTTTCAGCCTTAGACAATTTTCTGCTTGTAAACACTATAGGGTGATCCAATTCCCCTTCACTGGCCTGTGTCAGCACTGCTTCGAGTGAAATGCTCCAAAGTGGTGGGCTCCTCTACTATTTCAATGCATGACAGATGGTCTGGCCCTGAATTCAATCATCTTGGCTTCACAATTACCTCGAAATCATACCGCCGAAACAATAATAACCATCTTCATATTCCCCCCCTCAACACAAGCTTGTTGACTAGGTACTGTAATGCAGAATGGTCAGTATACATGTTAAAGTGTCCACCTAGCATGTAATGTCTGAACTTCTGGAGCGCGTAAACCATATCCAACCCTTCACACTCGGTCATCGAACAATTTAGTTATCCAATTGTAAGGTTCGATCGGGAAGGAACAAAAGAAAATTCCGTATATCTCTGTGTACAGATATCTATCCAACCACTCTTCTTTTGTCAGGCACGAATTTATGTTTTCTTGCACTGGGAATTCGTGGATCTTTTTACCTAACCACTCCTCAATTTCACTCTTAGTTGGATTCGAGTGATGCCATATCACGCATCTCCTTATACAGATCTTGGTCCCGAAAACGAAACCATTTGTTAGCTTTGTGGGTCCTGACCTAGGTTCATAGTTAGTTTTTCCAAACAAATCCCTACACTCCTGGTGCTTTCGGCATAAATCCGTAAAGCGCGGATTGAAGTTTCACCCAAAGCAGTATGGGGGGATGTCGGAACCAAGTTTTTGCACCCATATATTAGTGTAATGTCATTTTATGCCCTAAACCTGCCTTCGCACAGATCGATAATCCTTTAGGGCTTATCGATATAACTTCCTTTAATCAACCTATCAACCTCTGCAGAGTTCTATGATTGTCTTTCACGGACCTTAAACAGGTGAATCAACCACTTACGTGCATTTATGATTACTCCTAATCCCGTGTTTACCGAGATTGGCCTAAGTGTTGAGAACTTTAACATGAAATAAGATATTCTTCGCGTAAATAGTTAATATTAAGTGCATTCATATAACAACATCAATTATGTAAAGTTACACATTAATACAATATTACTTCATAAACCCATCATTCATTATAGGATTAAAGCGAATTTATTTATAACAGAAGTAAATGGACAAAATTTAGGAATTTCTGGAATAATCTTTATTAATACTTCAGTTCTGCTTATAGACTCAAGACTTCCCTACACACTCAGCTACAGAGGTCCATGCACTCAACCGCAAGGGTCCATGCACTCAGCTACAGACTCTACTACAGGCCTTTGCGCACACAATTGTAGAGCCTCTCTTCTACTCTAAGACTTCTTTGTTCTTTCCTCTTCTTCCACCGACCATGGGTAGATCTTCAAAAGCCAACTCAACTTACATAAAAGAAGGGTAAAACCATTTATGACATTTTACTATCTACGAACTCCGTGAACACAACCTGTGGAGACTCTACATTCTATACAACAAAACTTGGGCTTTTTGCCCCAAAACTGACTCTAGGGGACCCTGTCCCAACACCCCATAATCTAGAACATAATAGGGTAGTTGAGACGAAGAATAGGAGAAGAGTGGGAGAAAAAAGGGACATGCTACATGATTAGTGGCTTCCATTTCATCTATTGGAAGAAGTGTGTAACATCATAGTCTACTTGCAGAATTGGAGTCCTCATAGGATTCTTTGCATGATCACACTAGAGGAAGGTTTCTCTTGGATAAATATTGATGTGTCTCATTTGATCATTTTTGGAGCTTTAGTTTATTACCATGTATCCAAGGATTTGAGGAAGAAAATTAAGCCTACAACAGAGTTGGAGTTTTTGTAGGATACACCGAAACTCCACACAATTATCAGGTGTATATTTCTTCACTAAGGATGATAGTTGTGAGGTGATATGTCAAGTTCGATAAGGAAAAGGATATGAGATGTTCTTTGGAATGAGAGTTAAGTATCCCACCAGAGAAGGATCTTATACCTATAAACTAGGAGCCTCAAGAGGATCTTCAGGAAGGTGTGGATCATCGACATGCAGAGGAGTAGACAAGGGGTAGAGTGGATACACCCACTCCACCAGAATCTTCCAAAGAGGCGAGAAAGAGAATAAGATAAGTTCATAGCTTGTTACAAGATGCACAGAAGAATGTGAGTGTTAGGTCCCTATAGTACTAGTGTAACCCCTTATTGTTATTACTGCAACCCCCTTATTATATTGTTGTGCCCATGTAGTCCCCATATTTTTATTATGGTGCCTCATAGAAGCCCACTATTTTTATTGTTGTGCCCTTACATTATTATTGTTATGTTGGCTCTGATTATATTGTGACCCCTTAGACTCCTATATATATAAAGGAGGTCTTGTCATTTGTACCATCCAAGAATTGTTCATTTGTGTAATGTAAAGGAGGTTTCCCCCTTGAAGAGGCTGAATTCTAGTGCATTTATATTTCTTTTCTATCTTTTTGTGAGGTGGGTTCATAACATTTGGTATTAGAGCTTCGGATTCTAGGGTTTCATTGCTCTAAACAGGTCATCATGGAATTTTCACTATAAGGTTTTCCCTACAAAGTTTCAGAAGATAAAAACAAAATGACTTGAGAAGAAATCAGTCTGAACCTCGGGTCCGAATTTCAGATCTTTTCCCGCTATATGTTCGGAGATATGATCTCAGGAATTTAGGGTTTTTGCAAGCTCCATATTTTCATCTCAAACAGGTCATCGTGAAATTTTCACTATAATTTTTTTTCTACGAAGGGTAAGACTTTGTAATTAAAACCCATTTGAGCCAAAATCATGGTGAAGATTGGGTCCAAATTTCAAATCTTGTGTCTCTATATTTTCAGAGATATAATTTGAGGAATTTAGGGTTGTTGCAGAATCCCAAATTACATTTTAAATAGGTGACCTTGGGAAAATCATCATAACTTGTTGTCTGAGCACCAGATTGAAATTTCGTAAGAAGTTGTAGAAAGAGAAAGGACTATTGTCGTCTATGTATATTTTTTAGATGTGAAGGTCAAAATAGTAACACGTGGCACATTGTACAAGTTTTCTCTATTGAAACATTATATAATCAAGTCATCTTAGGAGATTGAAAATAATGCTTTCTTAGAGAATCCAATTTTGATCAGACTAATGACATTGGAAATAGGACTCTGAGGAATATCGCAGGAAGAAATTTCAGATCTTGGAGAGCTGCAATTATAGAGATAAAGTAGATTCAATATTGAGCTCTTACAAAATGAAAAAAGAGGAAGAAATAAAACATAATATATCAAGATTACGAGATCGAGTGCAACAAAATTCACTCTCACAAAAAGTAACAAAAGCTAAGATGGATGGTTTAAATAAAGGCATGGAAGATAAAATGGACGGTTTAAAGAAAGACATGGAAGCTAATATGAATTTCGTGGAAGCTAAGATGGATCATTTGGAAGCTAAGATGGATGGTTTGAAAGCTAAGATGGAAGGTAAAATGGACGATTTGAAGACAGATTTGACAAAGTTTCTACAAGAAATGTTTACAAACGGAGAAAGGGTAGTAAAGGAAACTCATGATGAGAAAAAAATAAATGTTAATCATGATTTCATAGACTCTAACAGTGGATTGAAAACTCACCATGTTCCAAAGATCAATATGAGGAAGTTTGATGGCAAGGATCCCGAAACATGGATACTACAGATGGAGCAATTTTTTGATCTCCATAATGTGCAAAACACACAAAAGGTACGTATTGAAACTGTATATTTGGAACAAAATTAGTTTGTATGGTATCGATGTCTTTTCTCTCATAAACAAATTGTCACTTGGGCAATTTTTATGAAAGAAAAGATAACACATTATGAGGACACAAAAAGCAACACCTTTTTTACCCAATTGATAAATCTCAAACAAAATGGTTCAATGATGGAGCACATTGAGGACTTCCAAAAATTGAACATAAGGGTAAAAGATATTCCATAGGAGCATAGGATTGATGCATTCATAGGGACTTTAAAGGATAACATCCAACATGAGGTTTGCCTTTGGGAACCTGATTCATTGGAGAAGGCATTCAGGTTGGTAAGGAAAATGGAAAACAAAATTATGGCAACAAGGAATCCTACCACTCACAACTATGGAAGTGTTGTTTGCCCTAGTCCTCCACAACCTACAAGGTTGACACCACAACAACTGGAAGAAAAAAGAGGAAAAGGGATTTGTTACAGTTGTGATAGAAAATACACTAAAGGTCATAATTGTGTTTAGAAGAAATTAATTTACATAGATTGTGAAGAGGAGGAAGAAAAGGAAAAAGAAATGTCAACAGAAGAGGATATACACCAAGAACAAACCGTAGATAAAGAAGAAATGAATTCGACCATATCTTGTAATGGATTGGCCGTGATTACCACTCCTCAAACTATCAAGATAGAAGGACACATCAAGAAGAAAAAGGTAATAGTGTTGATTGATTCAGGTAGTACCCATAATTTTATTCATTGTAAGATAGCCAAGGAATTGAATTGATTCCTATATCCAGCACCAATGTGTCAAGTGATGGTTGCAAGTGGAGGAACCATAAATTTCTCTGGAAGGTGCCATAATATCAAGCCATGCAAAAATATGTATTGAATATTCCAATTCTTTCCATTCTAATGGGTGGTGCTGATGTTGTACTAAGAGTCCAATGGCTACAATCCTTGGGTACAATAACTTTTAATTTTCAAGAACCTTTCATGAAATTTACTTTAGATGGAATGAAAGTTGAATTAAGGGTTATCACAAGGAAACTCGGAAAGATAATCAGCTCTAATGGAATGACAAAGCTTCTAAAGAAAGAACAAAGAGGCATATTGCACAATTATGTTTGCTAGAGGTTCCGACATCGAAATCATATATTTCTCCATATCTCCAAAATGTCTTGGACAATCATTCCAAGGTATTTGAGACTCACAAAGGCCTCCCACCTATTCGTGATCATGATCATGTTATTCATTTGATTCCAGGAAGTGTTCCGCCAAAAATCAGGCCTTACAGATATCCATATGGCCAAAGGAGTGAAATTGAATGTATGGTTGTAGAAATGCTAGAGGTTGGTATAATTATCGAATCAAATTCGATAAATGAAGCAAGGGATGAATGGAAGAATCAAGAAGCAGGGTGGGAACTCATTCAAAAGTTGCAGAAGATCCCAATTCAAGAAATATTTCCAAAACTTGACAAGGAAGGAAAAATAATATTGGAACCTGAAGCAGTCACAAAACCGAGAAATCAAAAGCTACGAAATCGATCAATTTCAAAGTATCTCATCAAGTGGAAGAACTTACCTACTGAAGATTCCACATGGATGGATGACAACTTTATACAGAAGAATCCAGAACTACTCAAGCATTAAGGATAAAACTTTTTGAAAGAGAGGGGCATGTTAGGTCCCTATACTACTAGTGTAACCCCTTATTGTTATTAGTGAAACCCCCTTATTATATTGTTGTGCCCATGTAGTCCCCATATTGTTATTATGGTTCCCCATAGAAGCCCACTATTAATATTGTTGTGCCCTTACATTATTATTGTTATTTCAGCTCTGATTATATTATGAACCCTTAGACTCCTATATATAGAAAGGAGGTCTTGTCATTTGTATCATCGAATAAATGTTCATTTGTGTAATGCAAAGGAGGTTTCCCCCTAAAAGAGGCTGAATTCTAAGGCGTTTATATTTCTTTTCTATCTTTTTGTGAGCTCGTTTCATAAAAGTGAGAGCCCCCACAACATAGCATAAGAAGATGAGGTCATATAATAGGTACATTAGGTACATAGCTCTCATGATAGAGCTCACTTAGACAGTTTGTGGGAGGTGGTGTCAAGGGCAGAAGGGAAATTTGTGGTTGGTTCAAGATGGATGTATAAAATAAAGCATGCAGCTGTTGGGAACATTGAGAAGTACACGACATTATTTGTGGCCAAAGTATTATACTATGATGACACTTTTGCACCAGTTAAAAGGTATTCCTCAATCAGACCCATTCTAGCATTGGCTGCAAATATGGGGTGGAAAATGCACCAGAAAAATGTGAAGACTTCCTTTCTTAACAATGTTGTTGAGGAAGAAATTTACATATAGCAACCAGAAGTATTTGAGACATATGATCGATATTCATATGTGTGCAAACTCAAGAGAGGATTGTCTCATCTCAAAGATGCGCCTTGAGCATGGTACACTTAGATCGATAATTATCTTAGAGGATTGGGCTTCACCAAAAGTGAAGTAGATGCAAAGCTTTATCAGATTGTTGTAACTGGTAAGTTTCTTATTCTTGTTTTCTATGTCATTGATTTAATATTAGCATGTGATGAGTAGTTTCTCTGCTCTTTCAAAGATGATCTTAAAAGGGAATTTGGTATGAAAGACACCAACCTCATGCATTACTTCCTTAGGTTAGAAGTATGGCAAGGTGATGATGAATTGTTTGTGTGTCAGGGGCAGTATGCCTCTAAAATATTTTAGAGATATCACATGGAAATTTGTAAGCCTGTTGTTACATGTCTATTTGGGGACATCACTCCCCACATCCAGATCAGTAAAATTAGGGCTCATCAAACCCTAATTTAGTTTCTACATGCCCTAGAAAAGTCATCACATTGAATGTCTTCATTCCTGATATTTCCCCGGCCTGAATACCTCCTGAAATGCCTCCTTTGGAGACCAACACAACATTGGTCAGGGTTAACTGTGTTGCAAAGCATTTAGGCCCACTTACACCTGCACTGGGCAAGAAAGAATGAAATTTGCATAGGGTTATGGGAATATTCCTTGGTTCTAGATCATTATAGAAGGTTCACACCTCTTATTCCCTCCTATGAGCTCGAAATTGGATAGGCTAAGGATCCATTAACCTCCTATCCTCTCATCCCTTCCTCCATGGAAACTAACTCCAAGTTTGGAAAGCCATTCAATGCCCAATTTATGACAAAACCACCTCCATTTCCCTATAAATTGAGCACTCATCATAGTGATCAGGGGTTGGACTTTGAAGATTGTAAGGAAATACTGTTGGTTTGAGGTTTGAGATCATAATCAAGTAATGTTATGTTGCTGGATTGGTGTGCTTTTGGTGTGATGAAGGATGGAACTCAAGCTGGATGAGTGACATGGGATCATACTTCTTTGGTTGTAACTCTTCCTTCTACTTTTAATAAAGTTGTTTACACCTTTTTCCATATTCTTGACTTTATGTATGATGATTATATGTGTAAATGCTTTTGATTCCATTTGCTTATAGTAGATAGATTGTTTGCTTTGATTGGTTTTTGTTCGATGTTTATGATTGCAGGTACTGAACAAGAGGATTCAGTTCGAGAAGGAGCAACGAGAAAAATTCAAAGGAGACAAAGGGAGGCAAAATATAAAAGGTAGGTCCCTTGTCTTATCTATCTATCATAGGAAAAGGTTAAACTCTTTAATTCTGTTGCTCTAAGTGTAGCTACCCACTTAGGGAAGATGTGTTTATCCGTAGATACAAATTCCATATAACAAATTTGCGACTCGCCGAGGAAGGATCTGTCATTCCTGGTAGCTTACCCTCATCATATTACACCCTAGTAGACTTTACTTGACTTCATTGATCTTATTTCAGCCTTTTTTAACTGTTTTTGGCCAAAAAATTGTGCTTATATGTCTTTTGATTGGCCTCTCTGGCACCAGCACAGGATTGGTCAGGGATCAATGCACTACAGAGCACCCTTGGCTTAGAGATAGTTCTCTGCAGTGTAGTCTCTCCCACTCAGACATGTGTTGATCCTCCTTAAGCAAAAAAACCCACCTTTGACTTGGATTTTTCCAAATTTTCTTTTGAAGTTGTTTACTGAAAGATCAATGATTGTTATGTTTTTGAAATCAATTTTAATTTCCTCTTCTAGCCCTACTTTTACCTTGATTGTTTAGTTTTTCTTAAGAGATTTATTTATCATTTTCAATTCATTGTCAAAGATAGCTTACATCAATTATTCTTTTTCGAAAATGAAGTGTCATAAAGTCTTCATTTCTTTGAAAAATAAATTGTCGTAAAGTCTTCATTTTTTGTGAAAAGTATTGATTGATTGTTTGTGCATCTAGTTCCTTTTTGTTCATCTAAGCATTAAAGGGGCTGAAAAGAAAAACTTGCATCGTGCATATTGTGGTTTGTGAATGCATGATAGGAATATCTAGGGAAATTGCATTAGGTGTTCTCTTTACTCTTTGACAAAGATCTGATTGCTCTATCCATTAATAGCGACGGTTTTAGTTGTTAATTGAATGAAAGAATCTTTCTCATGTTAGTTGCATTCTAGGAATTGCAAACATACATCACATGGTGAACCTTGAAAAGAAAATTCTTAAGAAGATCAACTTAAAATTTATCTCAATTAATCTAATGGAGCATTGTAACTTAACACATAACATTTAGAGGTTCTAGGCTAGAGATGTGTTCCGACGTCGTTAAACATAACAACTTTCGCTAATTTTTTGTGATACATTCTGAGTGTGGTACCGCATTCCATGTATGTAATTATATCGTAGCTCATCCATGTACTTTCGGGTATATAGGGTGGTGTTACAATACATAAAGTATAAAGGAATTCTCTCACTATGTGGTTTCGCATTAGACAACACTAACATGGACTGGGCCTCCACGTACTCTCAGGTATATATGGGAGGACTACATTAGGTTGCTATCAATCCATAGGTAACTAAGTTGACCAGCTTGTACACTGTAATACACCGAACACAACATTCAGGGAGATTGCCTACATGTATGTTAAGTCCTTGGTTTACTGAGGCAATATATTGCAGTTCACAGTTACTTGGTAATCCTTTTGCCTAGATTATCCCTCTTTTGTTTCTTTTGTTATTTTGATTAAAATAAATTAATTGACCACAGATAACATCCTCCACGTCACTCCTTAGTTGAACCTAGGTTAAAACGTATGGCAACAACTCTGGAGTCCACCGATTAAGGAATTCCTTTTGATGGGAATCTTAATTCTTTTCCTCCTTTCGGAAATATTGGTGCTCCTTATATGACTACATTGTCCCTTCTAGGACTTACCATCAGCTTGCCAATATAGTTGTTCTCAACCTCCTTGGCCCCGCAACTAAATATTCCTACAACTGGACAAATTCAACCTCTAGTTGATCCTAAAGTTGACTCGTTTCCTTCTTCCTCAGTTGTTTCTTCCTCCCCTTCTTCCTCTTCGCCTGGTGAAAGTATTGGTACTAGTAACCAGGTGGCTAAGAAGAATAAGAAAGGGAAGAAGAAGAAGAAGAAGCAAATTCAGCAAGGTGGCAACCAAGAAACCATTGCTTCGAATGAAACTTCTGATGAGAAACCATCCGATAAGCCTCACAAACTTTGATATCCTTGCAAACTTTGTATGGGAGACCATATTCTTCGAAATTTTTCTGGTATTCCTCATATCTTAGAAGAATGGTCTTCTCGTTCAATTCATCCTATGTCATCAACTCCTGGAGATCATGCTGGTGACACACCATCAAATAATGGTAGTAAAGCTCATGGAAATAAGGGTAAAGTTAAGTTTCCCTGTAGGTTATGTGAAGGGAATCACCCCATTCACCTTTGTCTCTATCTGGATGAAGCCCAAAAAGTGTTGGATAACCATCCTACTTCTCCGCAGCGAATTCCATCTGGTTACAAGAGACTATCCCTTAATCCTTCACTTGTTGATGAAGTGACTAACCCAAATCAACCGTCAGTCAAACCTACTCTCTTTGAATGTGAATCCCATGAGTCTATACCTGACCAATCACAGGTCAAGGAAACAGTTGACCCAATTTCACCTTCAGTTAATTGTACCTTTCCCATAGAGAGTGAGTATGATACCACTCAGATTATTTTCATTTCTTCAGATTCCAATGAGCTTGGAGGCAACCCTCCTGTTACATCAAGACAGGAGGAAAATCCTCTTATTCTCATAACTCAAGGGGGTAATTCTCCTATTCCTATGGTACCCCCTCCAAGTAGTCTGGTCACTTCCTTTAATTGGAATCGACTAGCAAGATGTTGTCTTCTTTCTTATGTGCCTTTCAAGATCATAGTACAGGTTTATAATATGATTGTATCTGGCACTATTATAGATGAAGGTGCATCTGTGAGTATCCTTTCCTCCACTACTTGACAAGTGCTCGGTTTGCCACCACTTGTGCCTGTTACCCAGAATCTGTTGGCTTTTAACAGAGGAATCAATCAACCATTAGGGATCCTCCCTAAGTTGCTTATTAATTTGGGAGGAAAAATTGTTTATCTCAATGTGATGGTAGTCCCCGACCCTGTATATTACAATTTACGTCTTGGGTGCGACTATGCTTATGACATGGGAGCTATTGTTTCAACACTCTTTCGAGTGATGTGTTTCCCGCATGAAGTTAGAATTGTCACCATTGACCAGCTTTCATTTCTTGGTCCAAATATGGCTTCCAGTCAACCATCTTCCCTAAATGGTCCATTTGTCCCTGTTATGAAACCAGCTCAAGAAAATATATAAAAGATAGATCAACGCCTTAGAATTCAGCCTCTTCGAGGGGGCAACCTCCTTTACATTACATAAATGAACAATTCTTGGATGATACAAATGAAAAGACCTCCTTTCTATATATAGGAGTCTAAGGGGACATAACATAATCAGAGCCGACATAACAATAATAATGTAAGGGCACAATAATAACAATAGTGGGCTTCTATGGGGCACAATAGTAACAATATGGGCACTACAAGGGTACAAAAATATAATAAGTGGGTTGTACTAATAACAATAAGGGGTTACACTAGTAGTATAGGGGCCTAACATGCCCCTCTCCTTCAAAAAGTGTTGTCCTCAACACTTGAGTAGTTCTTGATGCTTCTTTATAAAATTCTTGTCCTCCCATGAGGAATCTTCAGCGGGTAAGTTCTTCCACTTGATGAGATACTCTGAAATTGGTCGATTTCGTAGCTGTCAGGTTCTTGTTTCTGTGACTGCTCTAGGTTCCAATATGATTTTTCCTTCCTCTTCAATTTATAGAAATATTGTTTGAATTGGGATCTTATGCAACTTTTGAATAAGTGGCCATACTTCTTCGTCATTCTTCCATTCATTCCTTGCTTCATTTATCCAATCTGGTTGGATAATAGAAATAGCACAAAACAATGCTTCCACATCCTCATCCTTGAAGAGTCTTCCCATTCGGTAAGGTCGCCATTTTTTATGTGCATGTAGTGTTGCCAACATTTCCTTCTCATAATAGCTTGCTTGAGATCCAGTAGTAAAAATACCCAATCACCTACATCAAAACATTTTTCACTACGATTTTGATCTACCTGTTGTTTCGTTTGATTTTGCACCGAAATGGCGTTATCCTTTAAAAGTTGGAGAACTTGTTGTTGATGCTCGATGTGATCTTTCACTGCTTGAACCTTTTTCTCCTTGATATGTCCTTCTATATTTAGAGTTTGAGGAGTGGTAATTTCTTCCAATCCTTTACAAGATATGGTTGGATTCATTTCATGATGCTCGATGTGATCTTTCACTTCTTGAACATTTTTCTTCTTGATATGTCCTTTTATCTTGATAGTTTTACGGGTGGTAATTCCAACCAATGAATTAAAAGATATGGTTGGATTCATTTCTTCTTTCTCGATGTGATATTTCACTTCTTGCACCTTTTTATTCTTGATATGTCCTTCTATCTTGAGAGTTTGAGGAGTGGTAATTCTTGCCAATGCTTTACAAGATATGGCCTGGTTCATTTCTTCTTTCTCTGGGGTTGGGTCCTGGTGTATATCCTCTTCTTTTGATGTTTCTTGATCCTTTTCTTCCTCCTCTTCATACTCTATGTAAAATAATTTCTTCTCAGTACACTTATGACCTTTAGTGCATTTTCTATCACAATTGTAACAAAGCCCTTTTTCTCTTTTTTCTTCCAATTGTTGTGGTGTAACCCTTGTAGGTTGTGGAAGGCTAGGAGAAACAACACTTCCATCTTTATAGTTGTGAGGGGTAGACTTCCTTGTTGCCATAATTTTACTTTCCATTATGTAACAAAGCCCTTTTACTATTTCCAATTGTTGTGGTGTTGCTCTAAAGAAGGTGTTGCTCTTTGTATCCTCATAACGTGCTATCATTTCCTCCATGAAAATTGACCACGTAACAAGTTGTTTACGAGAACAAAGCCCTTTATACCATAAAAATTGATCCGGTTCTAAATATGAAGATGCAATACATACCTTTTGTAACAGTGGTACACCATGTAGTTCAAAATATTGCTCCATCTGAAGTATCCAATTTACGGGATCCTTGCCATCAAACTTCCTCATCTTGATTTTTCTTGATTTTAGGAGCTAGATCTTGAAACGACTGTAAATCTGTAATTTTGGATCTTTAAGTTTTGAAATTGTGACCTGCAGTAGCCCTCTATGTCCTCTTTCCAATGCCACAAGTCTGACCCAAATTGGATTCTCCAAGGAAGAGTTATGCCAAATCTCCCACAGTGACCTGATTATAGACTAGTTTAGTAGAGCGAACTTGTACGACATGCCACAAGTCACTGTTTCGACCTTTGGATCTGAAACATGCATACAAGAAACTACAGTCCGTCCTCTTTCTGTACCTTCTTACTAAATTTCAATCTGATCCCCAGAGAGAAAGTTATGACGATTTTCCCCAGGTCACCTGTTTTGAATGTAATTCAGGAGTCTGCGAAAAGACCAACTTCCTCAGATCATATCTCCGCAAATATCGCGTAAAAAGCTCTAAAATTCGGACCCAAGGTTCAGCGCGATTTCTTCTCAAATGGGTTTTTTTTTTTGCGACTTCTGAAACGTCACGGAAAAAAAGTTATAGCGAAAACGCCACAATGACCTGTTTGGAGCAGCGAAACCCTAGAATCCAAACCTCCGATACCAAATGTTATGAAACTAGCTCAAGAAAAGATAGAAAAGATAGATCAACGCCTTAGAATTCAGCCTCTTTGAGGGGGAAACCTCCTTTACATTACATAAATGAACAATTCTTGGATGATACAAATGAAAATACCTCCTTTCTTTATATAGGAGTCTAAGGGGACATAACATAATCAGAGCCGACATAACAATAATAATGTAAGGGCACAATAATAACAATAGTGGGCTTCTATGGGGCACAATAGTAACAATATGGGCACTACAAGGGTACAACAATATAATAAGTGGGTTTTACTAATAACAATAAGGGGTTACACTAGTAGTATAGGGGCCTAACAGTCCCAATGGTATCTTCCCCGCCACGGGTCAATTCTGTGACAACCTGTTCCATGCCTACATCAACTGACGATAAATTCTGTGATGTTGTACATTATGTACTGCGGGCATTCAAGCCAGATCTCTCTAATGGATTCCTTGCTATGAATCCCTTCTAGAGCATTGTTCTCCCATCTGATGAGAACCTCTTGGAAGTCATGAACTCTTATGGGTCATGATCAAGGGATACGAGCATAGTTCTTTGTCTTGTTTCAAGCTCGTTAAAAAATGAAATAATGAATATGAGGATAGTTCCTTGTCTTGTGTCAACCTCATCAAAAAACAAAACAAAGGGTATGAGCATAATTCCTTGTCTTGTGTCAAGCTAATTAAAAAATGAAACAAGTAATATGAGGATAGTTCCTTGTCTTGTGTCAACCTCATCAAAAAATGAAACAAAGGGTACGAGCATAGTTCCTTGTCTTGTGTCAAGCTCGTTAAAAAATGAAACAAGGAATCTTAGCAGAGTTCCTTGTCTTGTGTCAAGCTCATTAAAAAATGAAGCAAGATCCCCTGGAGCAAAGTTCCAATTCGAGTCTTTGATTAGATCTCATAAAATCCCAGTCGAGTCTTTCACTTGATCTTGTAAATGAACCTTCCATCCACCTGATAGCCACAAGTAGTCTACTTAGGTTAATGCAATGAAGCTTAGGGGGCATGAACCTAGAATCGAGTCATCATGTTAGGGGCATGTAAACCAATTTCAAGCATAGTTTTTCGCTTCAAGCTTGTGTAAAAATGAAACTGAACCCAAGAATAGTTCCCTATGGTTCAATCTTGTGTAAAAATGAACCCATATCCATTTTAACCCTCGTGATTACCATTCTATCAGCTTCTTCTGTCAGATGAGACTTGGTTTGTCTCCTTCCATCATCACTATCTGCTTGGCTGATCATACACTTTCACTTGGTTGTTTTAGTCTTTTGAGGAACAATTGTAATGAGTGGTCCTATTATCCAACATCTTCACATAAATAAACATGTTTTGAGAAGTTCCAATATCACTGGAACTAGTTTCTATCCTAGACACCACTCATTCCTCTAAGTGGAGTCCTCTTTAAGCTCTTTTCAAAATCTCGAAATATGAAAAGATTGTCGAGCACTTGTCCTTTTCAGCTCATAAATAGATGGAAATGACATCTACTCTGTTAGTCCCTAGATTTACCTCGGGCTGAAAAGGTAAGATCCAGGGCCAACATCAAACCACGCTCAGCCTAGTAGCTAGCCCTACCAGGTTAGGAGAGGGCTCTCTGCGGGTCAATCTCAGCAAATTATGATTTATGAGGGCTTGAGATTACTGAAATATCTACTGATCTTAGGCTAAATATATGTGCAAAAGAGTTTATTTGATAAAATGGAGTATTGTTGGCTCAGAGGGAAAGGCACACTTTGGGGTGTGGGGATTGAGGCTCAGTTCTACAGAGATCGCGATGGGGCAAGGTAGGCAATCATTTTGGCACTTAAATTTTAGTGAGATGGAAGGAGAAGACAGGTGAGGTGTTGAAGAGGGCAAGAGAAATCATGAATCCTCCTCAAACAGCTGAAAACATCAAACAACTAAAGCAAACTTCAAGTAGAGCATTGCACTTTCAATGAATTCTACTTACACTCTTGTTTGTTTAGTTCAGAAGAAATAAGATAGAAATGAAATTACATAAACAAATTCACAATCACAAAGAGAAGCACTGTACCAAGACAAATTGCCACATGAATCCCAAAGAGTGCTGCAAATCCTGGTCTCAATTCCTTAGCCAAAATACTGAAAATGAATGTACAATGAAGCTCAAGGCTTTCTCAAGAGTCCAACCATGCTAATGACTGAAAAATAACAAAATATAGACAAACATAGCTCATCCATGCCTCTAGGGATCGAGCTCACAAGTTTAGGGGATGATCCATCTGATTCTAAACTGAAAACTAGAAACTAGGCAACATAACAGCATGCCTCTAGAAACAAGGGAACTAATTCATTTAGTTTCAAACAACCTCTAAACTAATGAAACTACCTCTACAAGTGAAAATACAACATATTTACATCATAATCCATCAATGTTCATCAAATTACATCATAAATTTTCCATTAGGAAAGTGAAAAAGTCAAACTAGGTGAAGTTGGGTGAAAAACAGAGCAAAACTTGGTCAAACTAGCAATTTTTCCTCTATGCGCCGCACCTGATTCTCTATGCGTAGCACCTGTTTGGACCCACTTTTGATGGCCTTCCCGATGTCCAAATGAGCTCCAGGTATTCTTGCTAGAAAGCTCTGCCTGTCTACTTTCCAACCCAAGTGGAATTTTTCAATTTGGCCTCCATTTGCCCCCCCCCAAAAGTCAATTCTACCAACACTGCTTCCTGTGTGTCAAAATAGGGGCAGTGAGGTCATTTTTTGAGTGTTTTTTGACCTTTTGAGGGCTCAGAACCTGCCAAAATTTCTTGGCCATAGGTATACAAGTGTAATTTTGCATGAAAAATCCCAAAATGCTGAGTTTTTGAGATTTGGAGGCCTCTAGCAAAAGCGAGCTCCACGCGGTGCAGCGCATAGGGCAGAAAAACCTGTTTTTTGTAAATTTGCAAAAATGCAAAAATTGCTCCAAATTTCTTGAAATTTGGGCTAATTCTTCTCTATAAAGTGCTATGATGGGCCAAAGAAGCCTCAGCCAAGATCTAAAGTCCTTCATCCTCTTTTTGCCTCCTTGATGCTCTCTTCAACTTTGCTTTCAAATTCCTGATTCTTGCTTGGCACATCAAGTTCCGGGACAAATAATGATATGAGAAATTTCTAAGCATATTCTTCTCATTTATCACCTTCTCTAGCTTCCTCTCCAAGTGGATATTGACTCTTTTGAGCCATGAATCCCTATCGGCATTGATCTCTTGCTCCAAGGAAGTGAACTCCACCCTCCTTCAGGCAACTTGGCAGTTTTGCCGAATGTTTTGTAACTCCATAACCACTTGCTGATCCTCAAGCTGCTTGTTCCTCTGCTTCAAATACTATATAGTCCATTGGGCTCTATCCAAGTTGGTAGATAAGGCATCAATGTCTACCTGCTGCTCCTTGATGATCTCTCTAAGGTTTGCACTTTGCGGGCCCATGTCAGTATGATCACCCTCAATGAGGATGAAATCAGTCTCTCACTCACCTAATGGTCCTTCCTCCTGTAGAGGCCTCTTGCCTCAGTCTTGAACCTACTGTGTTGATGAAGGAAGCGAGGCCCCTTCCACCCAGGGTGGAGATAACACTTGCTTTGCTGCTGCAAACAACTGTCTAATGCCTCTCTGATAGGAGATGAACACCAGAACACTAGCGGTCTCATGGCCCTAATGCTGATAAGAAGGTCCACCTATCTCATGCCCAGCCTCTGAAGGTCCCTGTGAAGCTTTGAAAGTCTCACGAGAGATGAAGTCATCCCAAGTGATGCCCTGTAAACCATGCTGAGGAACAACCACAATTTTGATGAGAGAAAAATGATAAATATTGTTGAACTACTGCTGAGGGGTCTTGTGCTCCACAAGAGTGGTCATCTTCTCTATGTTCCGGCATATGAAATAAGGAATGTTCATCATCCGTACCCGAGTAAAATGCATCAGCAGCCTGATGTGATAAGCATACAAGCGGGAGAACTGGCCCTCATAGGTGAAATACTTCATGAAGAGTTTCATTAAAGGAGCATATTCGTCCTTGAGGTACGGAAAAGCAAACACTCTCTTGAGCTGTCTAAAAAAACCAGGTTTGATGTATGGTTCATAGTGTTTCCGGTCAATTTTCTGCCTCTTCTTCCATGGTTCTCCAATGTTTGGTATGCCGATTGCCAATGAATTGGTTTCTGGTGTTAATGTAAAAGTGACACCGGCAAGAGTAGCTTGATCACCATGTAAATGCAACACAAATAAGCGGGCCAACTCATGATGAAACTGAAAATTAGCAACCTTCTCGCAAAATTCATAACATGACTGATGCTGGAAACAAAAGATGGCAAGAGGGAAGGCCTGTAACTTGGGAAGAGTGGTTGGTTCTTCTTTGATATGTCTGCCACCGCTATGAGGCCTCCTTGGTGCATGTCCCTCCTTGGGTGAGTCACTTTGGGTCTCCCCTTCATAATCATATGAAGGATCAGATGCCATAGCTGCTGGTAGACAAATTGCCTTGGAGAAATAGGTGCTGATGTGTCAAACTGTGTTGGACTACCTTTGATGATTGTTTGACCTCTGCTACCAAGGGAAAATAGTGAAATGAGGGAGTATAAGGGGAGGGAAAAATAGTGGGAATTTTGGGACTGTTGGGATAGAGTTAGTTAGGGAAATATGGGATATTTTGGGAGTTTTTGTATAGGGTTAGGGTTTGGGGTTTGTATTTGGGTTTTAGGAAATAGGAATAGGGGTATATGATTAGTGAATTAAGGGGTATGTAAACTTGGGAAATAAGGGAAGCAAGGGGAGTATGGAACTAGGGAGTGATGAGGTGGGGGGATACTTGGTAGTAAAATGACCAACACAAAACCCTAGCAGCAATCTCCTTTGACAACTTTGAAGGGATAGGGTTTTCTTTCCTTAACACACTTCACCATTCATCAAACACCATCAACAACCATCAATCTTGGATGAAAAACCATGAGAGAAGTTCAACCTACTTGTATTGATGGCAATGCATGTGTTTTGGGCGATTTTGGAGTGAATTTGGCAATTTCTGGGCTTCCTGGTTGTGTGCGCCGCGAATCATACCCAATGTGTCGTGCCCAGTATATGCGCCATGCTTGTGCAAATTTTAACTGCAGTTTGAGGCCCAGTGCTCTGTGCTAGATGTATGCGTCGCGCCTCCTGTCCAGTGCGCTGCGCCGGTCACTAGGAGCGAATTTCACCCAATTTTCTCTCTTGCTCAACAAAATCTCTTTACCTTGCTTCTCCTTTGAAAATGAACTCTTCAAATGATAAAATGACTTAAAAACAAAGAGCTTTTAAATTTTTGGCTCGTCAAACCAACTTTTACAATGTTTTTAAAATGACTTTATTTTGAACTTTGTTTTTTGGACGTTTTCACTGCATTTGGGCTTTGTGATGAAAAAAATAACCTCTGCTTTGCTTGTCTTGTAGGTGTTGAAGCTTCTGGGGCTAAGGAAAGAAACCAGGGTGCATATGAAGAAATTTACAATGCGGGAAACAAAATTTTCATGGTTTTTTTATAGTAAAGGCTAAATACTCTGTTTTTTTCCTCAAAATAGAGTTTTGAGGAAAAACACATTTTCGAACACTTGGTGATGAAATTTATTGATGTTACAACCTCCTCATGGCCTACTGGTAATTATTGGACACTTTAACACATTTTTTTATGAAACCCTAATGAAACCCTAGACCTAATTGACCATGAAACTCTAAAGACAACTTTTGCAATTTTCGAGATAAAAGGGAGTCTGTGTATGTTTTTAAATTAAAAAACATGAGCCAACAGGTAGATAACATGAGGGAAACTGTAGGAATGCCACTACTGTCAGATGATCTATGCACCTAATGGAATGTGAATGACTAGGCAGAACACCTAATATGAAATGCAACAAGAGGATTTGATCTCTAACGGAGGGATGGAAATACCAACTCTAACATTGGCTCCAATGGGGATGGTAGCTCCTTGGAGGTGCCAAGAACTATGGATCTCTGGGAAAGTAGGTAGTGCCTTTCGTCCATTAGGCTATCGAGTCAATAACTTAAAAACACCCAAAAACCAATTACTATGAAACTTTGACTCAAGACTCATAGTTGAACTGACTAATCCAAAACTGAAACAAGACTCTGAAAAGCTGAAACTGGACACTCAGCTAAAACTATCTTTAAACTGACTGAAACAAAAAATGACTCAAGACTGACTTAACTGAAACAAGTACTTACAAAGCTTTTAAATGGTAGCATACCATTGAGATTTGAGAACTTCAAATCCTGATGAAAACCACCTGCCTACTCATGAAATATGTACAATCATGTGTAGTGAGCCTTCTAATGTAACCAATCCAGCAGATGGCTACATACTGAAATTCTGCTCTCATTTTCCCTGAGCAAGCAAAACAATGTGCATGTAGGCAACTCACAATAACTACTAAAACCAAGTTTTATGATAACGAACCAGGCAACATTCATCTTCTCTAGTGCTTGCAAAAGAATGCCAAAGGGATCTTGATAATCCTGAAGAACTATTTTGTCTTGAGATCCAGCAGCAAAAATACAAGTACTCCCTTCATTCTGATCTGAAAGAATAAATAGTTTCCAAGTGATAGGAAAGCATAGAGAAGTATAAGCTTCTGCCATCTGAGTGTTAGCTGTAAATTCCTCGAGCATAGAAAATTCTGGCATATTATCTCTCTCAGGTTCATATTCCTCAGTTTCATGGTCAAGGTCATTCTTAAATAGAAAACAATCTTCCAAATTATCAAACATGACAGCCTTATCATCTTCATGAAAGAAAATATTATCTATTTGCTAATCTATAAGGCTAATGTCAAGGCTCTCATCATTTTCAAAAGAAGAAGAAGTTTCACCAACACTGTCTTGACCATGTGCACACTACAGATTTGCGTTAACTTAAGCTATAACATGACCTTTCAAGAGTTGATCTATCTCATCTTAAGACAGAGGAGATAATACTTTTTGTTTTCTTTTTCTCAAACAGTGATTGTCTTCGTTAATTTCAAGCAAAGGAGTATACAAATTTTCCTCATACTGCTGATTCATTTCATGTGTTTCCTGTTGACTATCAAGATGCAAAATTCCTTCATCTTCAAGCAAAGAAAAACATACTATATGCTAATTATGATCTTATGTAACAAAGTGACTTGTTTCAATGATTTCCTTATCATCACGACCTGAATCTTCCTCATCATCATGATCTAAATCTAAATCTGAATTAACCGACTTGACTTTATCACATTCTGAGATTGAAACTTGACTTTCATGCATGTTGTCTTCTTCTATGGACAGATCTGAAATAAAACCTTCTCTTTCATCATCTTCCACCGTATCACTCTCTTTATGCTGCTGAAATGGATTTTCGTACAGGGCTTCCATGATCTCATCATCCATGAAATCATCATCTTCATAAACTTTCTCAAGATGTTCAATAAAACTATAAACATGTTTGCATTAGTTCTGAACTAGATTTAATGATGGATAAGATTCTTTATACCTTTCAAAGAACATGGTATGAAAATCTTTCAAACAGTAAATACAAGCAGGTGGCAAACTTTCATACCAAGATCAGGCTTCACCTTCTAGAGTGGCCATGAATATCTTCATCAAGCAATCTTCAGGAAAATCAACCTTCAACTTATGAATATGCATGTGAAATCTAACCAGATGTAAAGCAGCATCCTTCCTATCATCATCTTTAAACATAGGCAAATTCCTTTGCCAATCTACCTTAGGAATTTTATTTGGAAAACCTAGAATGTGATCTCGACTCATGGGAGCATAACTTCGATCCAACGAAACCATTTTGATAACAATAAATTCACCAAGAAATTCTTCAGGCTACTAATTTTTTGAAGGGTAGAGTCGCCATAAAAATTTAGAACCTTGGGATTCTTCGACACTGGAGTCACCAGGTGAATGATTTCAGCCTTCTAATGTCTGATTGTTGTCCACCATCAACAATCAGATCTGAACTTGACTACATTTTACTGAGGAAATTTACAAGTCAGATGTTTCCATTTATAAAACTAGACCGGAGATTGACTGAAGCAACATTTATCTATTTTCGCTAATGCATAGCAAGAGTGTTTCGAAGGCTACCTAGCATAACTTCAGACTCTGTTTGTAGTTTATAAAGCAAGAACACTAACAAACAAATAAGATTTTTGTCCCCAGTATGGTTGCCACTATGTTAGTGCCTAGATTTACCTCAACCTTAAAAGGTAGGATCCAGGGCCAACATCAAACCACGCTCAGCCTAGTAGCTAGCCCTACCAGGTCAGGAGAGGGCTCTCTCCGGGTCAATCTCAGCAAATTATGATTTATGAGGGCTTGAGATGACTAAAATATCTACTGATCTTAGGCTAGGTATATGTGCAAAAGAGTTGATTTGATACAATGGAGTTTTGTTGGCTCAGAGGGAAAGGCACACTTTGGGGTGCGGGGATTGAGGCTCAGTTCTGTAGAGATCTCAATGGGGCAAGGTAGGCAATCGTTTCGGCACTTAAATTTTAGTGAGATGGAAGGAAAAGACAGGTGAGGTGTTGAAGAGGGCAAGAGAAATCATTAATCCTCCTCAAACAACAGAAAACATCAAACAACTAAAGCAAACTTCAAGTAGAGCATTTCACTTTCAATGAATTCTACTTACACTCTTGTTTGTTTAGTTCAGAAGAAATAAGATAGAAATGCAATTACATAAACAAATTCATAATCACAAAGAGAAGCATTGTACCAAGACAAATTTCCACATGAATCCCAAAGAGTGCTACAAATCCTGGTCTCAATTCCTTAGCCAAAATGAATGAAGCTCAAGGATTTCTCAAGAGTCTAACCATGCTAATGACTGAAAAATAACATAATATAGACAAACATAGGTCATCCTTGCCTCTAGGGGTTGAGCTCACAAGCTTAGGGGCTGATCCAACTGATTCTAAATTGAGAACTAGAAACTAGGCAACATAACAGCATGCCTCTAGAAACAAGGGAACTGATTCATTTAGTTTCAAACAGCCTCTAAATTTATGAATCTACGTCTACATGTGAAAATCCAACATATTTACATCATAATCCATCAATTTTCATCAAATTACATCATAAATTTTCCATTAGGAAAGTGAAAAAGTCAAACTAGGCGAAGCTGGGTGAAAACAGAGCAAAACTTGGTCAAACTGGCAATTTTTCCTCTATGTGTCGTGCCTGATTCTCTATGCGTAGCACCTGTTTGGACCCACGTTTGGAGGCCTTCCCGATGTCAAAATGAGCTCCAAGTGTGCTTTCTGGAAATTTCTACCTGTATACTTTCCAACTCAAGTGGAATTTTGCAATTTGGCCTCCATTTGGCCCCCCAAAATTCCATTCTCCCAACACTGCTTCCTGTGTGTCAAAATAGGAGCAGTGAGGTGATTTTTTGAGTGTTTTTTGACCTTTTGAGGGCTTAGAACCTACCCAAATTTCTTGGCCATAGGTAGAAAAGTTCAATTTTACATGAAAAATCCAAAAATTCCGAATTTTTGAGATTTGGGGCCCTCTAGCAAAAGCGAGCGCCACATGGCGAGACGCATAGGGCAGAAAAACCTGTTTTTTGTAAATTTGCAAAAATGCAAAAATTGCTCCAAATTTCTTGAAATTTGGGCTGAGTCTTCTCTATCAAGTGTTGTGATGGGCCAAGGAAGCCTCAGCCAAGATCTGAAGTCCTTAATCCTCTTTTGGTCTCCTTGATGCTCTCTTCAACTTTTCTTTCAAATTCCTGATTCTTGCTTGGCACACCAAGTTCTAGGACAAATAATGATATGAAAAATTTCTAAGCATATTCTTCTCATTTATCACCTTCTCTAGCTTCCTCTCCAAGTGGATATTGACTCTTTCAAGCCATGACTCCCTATCAGCATTGATCTCTTGCTCCAAGGAAGTGAACTCCACCCTCCTCCTTCGGGCAGCTTGGCGGTTTTGCCGAATGTTTTGTAACTCCATAACCACTTGCTGATCCTCAAGCTGCTTGTTCCTCTGCTCCAAATACTGTATAGTCCATTGGGCTCTATCCAAGTTGGTAGACAAGGCATCAATGTCCGCCTGCTGCTCCTTGATGATCTCTCTAAGGTTTGCACTTTGTGGGCCCATGTTAATATCATCACCCTCAATGAGGATGAAATCAGTCTCTCGCTCACCTAATGGTCCTTCCTCCTGTAGAGGCCTCTTGCCTCGGTCCTGAACCTGCTGTGCTACTGAAGGAAGTGAGGCCCCTTCCACCCTAGGTAGAGATAACACTCGCTTTGCTGCTACAAACAATTGTCCAGTGCCTCTGTGATAGGAGATGAACACCAGCACACTAGTGGTCTCGTGGCCCTCATGATGATAAGAAGGTCCACCTATCTCATGCCCAGCCTCTGAAGGTCCTTGTGAAGCTCTGAAAGACTCACGAGAGATGAATTCATCCCAAGTGATTCCCTGTAAACCAAGCTGATGAACGACCACAATTTTGATGAGAGCAAAATGATAAATACTATTGAACTACTGCTGAGGGGTATTGTGCTGCACAAGAGTGGTCATCTTCTCTATGTTTCGTATATGAAATAAGGAATGTTCATCATCTATACCCGAGTAAAATGCATCAGCAGCCTGATGTGATAAGCATACAAGCAGGAGAATCGGACCTCACAGGTGAAATACTTCATGATGAATTTCATTAAAGGAGAATATTCATCCTTGAGGTACCGAAAAGGAAACACTCTCTTGAGCTATCTCAAAAAACTAGGTTTGATGTATGGTTCATAGTGTTGCCGATAAATTTTCTGCCTCTTGTTCCATGGTTCTCCAATGTTTGGTATGCCGGTTGCCAATGAAATGGTTTCTGGTGTTAATGTAAAAGTGACACCGGCAAGAGTAGCTTGATCAACATGTAAATGCAACACAAATAAATGGGTCAACTCATGATGAAACTGAAAATTAGCAACCTTCTCGCAAAATTCATAACATGACTAATGCTGGAAACAAAATATGGCAAGAGGGCAGGCCTGTAACTTGGGAAGAGTGGTTGGTTCTTCTCTGATATGTCTGCCACCTCTATGAGGCCTCCTAGGTGCATGTCCCTTCGTGGGTGAGTCACTTTGGGTCTCCTCTTCATAATCATATCAAGGATCAGATGCCATAGCTGCTGGTAGACAAATTTCCTTGGAGAAATAGGTGTTGATGTGTCAAACTGTGTTGGACTGCCTTTGATGGTTGTTTGACCTCTGCTACCAAGGGAAAATAGTGAAATGACAGAGTATAAGGGGAGGGAAAAATAGTGGGAATTTTCGAACTGTTGGGATAGAGTTAGATAGGGAAATATGGGATATTTTGGGAGTTTTTGTATAGGGTTAGGGTTTGGGGTTTGTACTTGGGTTTTAGGAAATACGAATAGGGGTATATGATTAGTGAATTAAGGGGTATGTAAACTTGGGAAATAAGGGAAGCAAGGGGAGTATGGAACTAGGGAGTGATGAGGTGGGGGGATACTTGGTAGTAAAATGACCAACACAAAACCCTAACAACAATCTCCTTTGACAACTTTGAAGGGATAGGGTTTGCTTTCCTTAACACACTTCACCATTCATCAAACACCATCAACAACCACCAATCTTGGATGAAAAACAATGAGAGAAGTTCAACCTACTAGTATTGATGGCAATGCATGTGTTTTGGGTGATTTTGGAGCGAATTTGGCAATTTTCGGGCTTCTTGGCTATGTGCACCGTGCAGCATACCCAATGCGCCGTGCCCAGTATATGTGCTGTGCCTGTGCAAATTTGAACTGCAGTTTGAGGCCCAGTGCACCGTGCCTGTGCAAATTTGAACTGCAGTTTGAGGCCCAGTGCGCCGCACCGGATGTATGCGTCGTGCCTCCTGCCCAGTGCGCCGCACCAGTCACTAGGAGCGATTTTCACCCAATTTTCTCTCTTGCTCAACAAAATCACTTTGCCTTGCTTCTCCTTTGCAAATGAACTCTTCAAATGATAAAATGGCTTATAAACAAAGAGCTTTTAAATTTTTGGCTCATCAAACCCACTTTTACAATGTTTTTAAAATGACTTTATTTTGAACTCTGTTTTTTGGACTTTTTCACTGCATTTGGGCTTTGTGATGAACAAAATAACCTCTGCTTTGCTTGTCTTGTAGGTCTTGAAGCTTTTGGGGCTAAGGAAAGAAACCAGGGTGCAGATGAAGAAATTTACAATGCGGGAAACAAAATTTTCATGATTTTTTACAATAAAGGCTAAATACTTTGTTTTTTTCCTCAAAATAGAGTTTTGAGGAAAAACACATTTTCGAACACTTGGTGATGAAATTTATTGACGTTACAACCTCCTCATGGCCTGCTGGTAATTATTGGACACTTTAACACATTTTTTGACGAAACCCTAATGAAACCCTAGACCTAATCGACCATGAAACCCTAAAGACAACTTTTGCAATTTTTGAGATAAAAGGGAGACTGTATATGTTTTTAAATGAACAAACATAAGCGAGCAGGTAGATAAAAGGAGGGAAACTGTAGGAATGCCACTATCGTTAGATGATCTATGCGCCTAATGGAATGTGAATGACTGGGCGGGACACCTAATATGAAACGCAACAAGGGGATTTGATCTCTAACGGAGGGATGGAAATACCGACTCTAACATACTCAGTTTAAGTTTAATCTTTTTCCAGACTGAGATAGATTACTTAAGAAAAAGGAATACGTTGATCGAACATGATCAATAGGTTCTCTCTTGTATTATTTTATGATTTTTTAGACTTGAGAGACAAATTTACGAGAAATAACTTGCATATCTTTCTTTTTGTTCCTTTTCAAACTCTCTAAACATGAAAAGGACCAAGTTCTCATTGTCCTTAAACTCGTTAAAACATCAAATAGTGACAAACTTGTCCATCATGACAAGACCGAGTTTCACCTTCGCTAGGATTGTTAAAACATCACATAGCGATGGATTCACCCGAAGGGTGGAATTACACAACAAGCATATGTTATCCTCTTGAAGCTTGATAAAAAATAAAGAGGTATTGGTCAGCAATGATTGGGGAAAATGGGAAAAGGGATAAACCACTTTATGGTAGCAGGTCACTCTTGAACATGACACTTTCACTTCATCACTGTGACCATTTGGGTTGGGTTATCTACTTGATGGTTATCATACCTATGGTCTATCACACCATCCATCACTTTGGTTTTGGGTCAATGTTTCCAATTCATTCAGTGTTGTTGACATGTTCAAGAGAAGTCACTTAGTAAAATTCATCCTTTGCAATACTCATAAACCTTCATTTTCATGACCGCCATTCCTGAACCTTGTGTCGTCAATCACATTCTGTCTCCAAAAATCATTACACTCATTTCATGTTATTGATGTGGGATACATCAAGGCCCTCCTGTGACGAGTCACTTCTTGTTGACATCAACACATTATCCAAGAAGTTCACTTAGAAACACCCTTCCAGTACCTTGAGGCTTGCATACATCAATGGTAGGTTTCTTGCTTCTGCTGACAAGTTGACATCACTGGCCTTTGACCTAAAGACTTTGTATGGTGTTTGACATCAAAACATCCATTTACACCATGCAGAATGTATTGCAGTACCTTGAGGATCATTATCATTATCGGTGACTTCTCTCATAGCTTACATCATTGGCTGGTAATCAGATGGTGTCTTCCCATGTTCGACTTTAGATCACATTTTCACATGGTTAGACTCATACTTGAGCAAATGATTGGACAAGATAGAAGACCCCAAATCTAGTTTCATCCATCCGGGCTACAATTTCAGGAGAGTACTAGATCATCTGTATGATGGATTTACACAGATGGTCATCCTATCACGAGTCTATATTTGTAAACGAATATTTGATTTATGTACATGTAATGAAAAGTTTATATGTTGAGCATGGGTATGCCTTCCCTCACTGATTAATGAAGAATCCAAAATATCATGATATTATGTATTGTAATTGATGCAGGTCACCATCTGCCTCAGATCCTCCTCATCACATCGTAAAGCATATCACTCGACATTATCATTTTCGACTTCATGCTTTAGGGGGTAGCTGTTATAGGTCTATTTGGGCACATCACTCCTAACATTCAGATCAGTACAATTAGGGCTCATCAAAACCTAACTCAGTTGCTAAATTCCCTAGACAAGTGATTACATTGAATACCTTCATTCCTGAGAGTTCCCTGGCCTGGAGACCTCTTGAAATGCCTCCTTAGGAGACCAGTGTAGCCATGTTTAGGGGTAACTGCGCTGCAAGGCACTTAGGCCCATTCAAGCCTGCTTTTCAAAGCACTTAGGCGCACTTACATCTATGCTGGTTGATAAAGAGAGAAATTTGCATAAGGTTCTGGGAATATTCCTTGGTTCTAGATCATTCTAGAAGGTTCCCACCTCTTATCCCCTCCTATGAGCTCAAAATTGGATAGGCTAAGGATCCATTAACCTCCTATCCTCTCATCCCTTCCTCCATGGAAACTAACTGCATGTTTTGAAAGCCATTAAATGCCTAATTTATGACAAAACGACCTCCATTTCCCTATAAATTGAGCACTCATCATAGTGATCAGGGGCTGGACTTTGAATATTGTAAGGAAATATTGTTGGTTTGATGTTTGAGATCATAATCAAGTAATGTTATGATGCTGAATTGTTGCGCTTTTGGTGTGATGAAGGATGGAACTCAAGCTGGGTGAGTGACATGGGATTAAGCTTCTTTGGTTGTAACTCTTCCTTCTACTTTTAATAAAGTTGTTTACACCTTTTCCCATATTCTTGTCTTTATGTATGATGATTATATGTGTAAATGATTTCGATTCCATTTCATTATAGTAGATAGATTCTTTGCTTTGATTGGGTTTTTTCCTCTATTTATGATTGCGCGTACTAATCAAGCGGATTCAGTTCGAGAAGGAGTGATGGGAGCAATCCAAAGGAGACAAAGGGAGGCAAAAGATAACAAGTAGGTCCCTTGTCTTCTCTATCTATCATAGGAAGAGGTTAAACTCTTTAATTATGTTGTTCTAAGTGTAGCTACCCACTTAGGGAAGATGTATTTATCCATAGATACAAATTCCATATAACCCCCATGCACACACCCCTAGCTACAAATTGGAGGAAGGAGAATTCCACTTCATGTGAAGAGGTTGATGTTACCATTTACAAGTAGGTATTAGGGTCTTTGATGTATATTGTGAACACAAGACCTGACATGTGCTATGCAGTAAACCAATTGAGTCAAGTTATGACGGGGCCTACTAAGCTATATTAGAAGGCAACAAGGTATGTTTTATGGTACCTCAGAGGCACTACCGAGTAAGGATTATGGTACAAGAAGATAGAGAGAGCCAAGATCCAAGGCTTTACCGATGCATATGGGGCAGGGATTCCATCATACAAGAAAAGTACTTTAGGTGCTACCTTCATTGTTGGGTCTGCAATTATTTCCTGGTACAACAGGAAGTAGGGGTCTATGGCACTCAACTTAGGAATGGATGAATACATGGTTGTAGGTCAAGCAACTGTGTAGAAATTTGGAGGAGGAAAATACTTCTGGGACTATTCAGTCAGGAGATGGATCTGACAGTACTATATTGTGATAATCAGATTTGCATTTTCTCTTTTAGAATTGTTTATTTCATGAGAAGTCCAAGCACATTGATATCTCATATCATCATTTGTGGGATTGTGCGCAGAGGAGAATTATGTTGCTACAATACATTCCAACTGAGGAGAAAGATGCTAACATATTGAACAAGGCATTTTCAAGAGGTAAAATTGAATTCCACATCTGAAATATAGGGTTGGTGAAAAATCCCTTTCTTGCTAAGAGGGAGTGTTGAAAAATGTAGCAAGAAAGGGTCAATTTGACTTTAGCCCTAGTCAAATTGACTAAAATCTAATTACCACATCGGCAATAAAACCTGGAGGCAATTAACTAGTGTGACATGGATATTGTAACTTAGTTAGTTCAATAAATTTGAGTTAGAGGGCTTGGAGTTCAATTATGCATGTGTGATTGCCAAATTTTAGCAATCCTATTCAGTTACTTTCAGTTGTACTCAGTTCACTGACCTCTAACTATTGATAGAGTGAGTTGAAGGTTAGTTGTGAAGTAGAATAGTAGTCTAACTTAGATATATATTAGTTAACTCATCAATCAACCTAAAATAGCTAGCGCATGCAGAGAATTTGAGTTTCTCAGCGGAAGTGGAGATGACAAGGTAGTGTAACAAGTAGTCGTAAACTAGTTTGAGTGTACATGTGTTGCATGCAGTCCGATGATCAATCCTTGGGAATTGTGAAATCAATTGTAGGAAATTCCTAAAAAATAGGGGCTAATTTCCTTAGGATTTGTGCAAGGAAATAGGAGGCTTGATGAGAAAATAATTGGATAAGTATTAGCTAGAGTTTGTAATTGACCAAAGAGAACGATTATTCTTTTGTAGGTTGAGGTCAAAGCTGGAGCTAGCAATTGTAATAGATTCTCTATTCATCTTATTAATGCAAAGAGGCTTAAGGGGGTTTGTTCCCAGTGGGGTTCCCCTAGAAATTACTATGTATTTGTGGCTTTTCTTATTGCATGTCCATGCATGTTATTATAAATTGTGAAGTTGACTCCATAGATTGGTAGAGTAGAATTGTGTCTCTTGATTTTAGATTAAATCTCTTGATTAGTTGTAATTCTATTAAATTTCTACAAGTTGTGCCTCATTTTCCAGTAGGTGCTCTCTTAACCTCTAATTTTGTAGTTGCATTTTCTCCCTCTTGATTAAATATTTGAATTTTAAGTCAGTCATTTCGTTACCCATTTGCTATATATTTTCCTCCATGATGCGGTTATACTCCACTTTCTTTGATTTGGAAATCTGCATCCACAAGTGAGTTCGACTTCTATCATTTTCTAGCTCAAATAGGAGGGGAATTACAAACTTCTCATGTATAACTATTCCATCTTGAACAAAATTGTAATAGGATCCAACATCAAGTTGTGGATCAGGATCTTGGAGTCCTTGTGGACCTCCTTCTCCCTCCTGAGGTGTTGTTGTCCCTTCCAGTGGAAAATTCCTTATCTTTTGTAAATTTTGGTCATTCCTATAGCAGGGTAGTTTCTTCTTATGAATAATTCAATCAAGTTTCCCTGTGCTGGCCTCCTTTGGTATGTTTGAGGCTAATTTCCCTTGGCTTTGAGGGAGGTGAATTTCTCAACTTTACTTTTTCCTCGACCCAATTATCCTTCTCAGTGGGAGACAAATTCATCAATTACATGTCAGACTGTTGAAGGAGGTTGAGACTTCCCATGTTTGATCCTAGTTATTTTCCTCCTTTTGAAGTATAAGGGACCCTAGTTGGGCTACATCCTTTTGGGTTTGATGGGTGTGCTAAGGGTTGTTAGGTGGAAGCCACCTCTTTTTCTTCATCCCCTTCTAAGAGGCTTACCAACTTCTCTTGTTTTCCCTTCTCCTGAGGTCTATATGGCTCCCCAAGGGTCTCTTCTGCTGCCTCTATTTTTCCTTCCTTTTCCTTTCTCCCTCTCAAAATCACTCCAAGACAAATATTCCTCATGAATACACCTAACATTCTTCACATCTTTCCACCTTTAAGACAAAAGGTAGCTACTCTAGCTTTCATGTTTTCTGAATAATCATGCAACCTGAAGAACTTCCTTGTGTCAAGAAACCATGTATCTTCATCCTCTTGTTTCTTCATTTCCCCATAAAAAGTGGGTGGCTTCGCCTTCTTGAATTCATCTGGGAAATAACCCCTATCACTCCTCTTATAAGGATGGTACCAATGATGATCATAGTGGTTATCTGAATCAGAGCTAGAATCATACATGTGTCTATCCCTTCTCCTCTCCGGAGTACCCAACAATATTCCGTCTCTCACTCTATCATCTCTAACTGATCGACAACCACCATGTGATCTACTCCTGTATGCCCCATTATTTTTATCTTCTTGCTCATTACGGATCCGTAGTGGTCCTTATCGCTACAAATTCGACAAGCTCTAATGTATTAGTACATTTATCTTTGCTGGCTTTTCCTGAGCATGTACGATTCTATGATGATCTACCTTGCAACTCCTTATTTATTCCTTTAAACTTCTCATTGTAACTACCAAATCAAAATAGTTCCCAACACCATACTGCTCTTCAGATTCATAGGTAGAGTCTTTGTAGTCAACCACCTTTCTAGACATTTGATGTTTCTTCTTGTAAGGTATATCATGTTAGCTAAACCAAATCACAATAAACCAATGTCCCTTAGTATATCTCGGGGACGATACCCTATCTGAAAGATCAATAAATCAGCATGATACATGTATAAAATAATCATGAAAACGTATAGAAACATAAAACATAAGCATACAACCATGCAATCGTCATTCTAGCTAGAGCCTAGTCATCAATGCATGACGTTAACAACAACACACACCATGACCTCATGCATGAAAACAACCACTAGATCATTGTACTCTGGAACACATGTAAACATGAACATGCATAAGAAATGAGTAATGAAGTACACAATGCATAAAAAACATATGATCAAGCATGAATAAATGATACTTGAAATCAAACCTACAAGAATGATACATGCAACTAAGCATACAAGGATGTAACCAAACATACTACAACGATCCATGTAAGTGAGACAAGTCAACATGTAGCCAGTCATACACTTGCGATGCTGCATTCCACAATAACAACCTCAAGTTTCACATGCCAACATCACTACAACCATGAAAAACATCATGCAAATGCAACAAGCACATGGAATGAAAGTGTGAGAGAGACACATGAAACTGACATGCATGCATGACCAAAACATATTCCATCTAGTCTGAAGGGTGAAACATGCTTTTATACAACTCTGTAACACCCTCCTCCCACATCTACCCAAAAAACCAACCAATTAGGGTAAACATGCGACACAAGGCCACTATGATATGATTCAATCTCCTAAGTCACATTAAGGAAGTCAAACTGATAGAAACACACCATACAGACATCCAACATCATCAACAAAACCCTCAAAACACATGTCAGTCACTCAGATAGCCTGTCCCTAGGTTCCACTGTTGTTTTAGGTCTCTTGACCCATAGTCACTCTCATGTTATGGGCAAGGGTGCGGCCAACAACCTAAATCCGCTCTCACATGCTTTCCTGCCAGCAACCATGGATTAATATTGGCAGTGTTGTGCCAACGACTGTGGACCAAAATTGGTAATGTTGTGCCAACGACCCTGGGATTTAAGCCACTTTTTCAGGCTCAGAGTCTAGTTCACTACCCAAAATTGATCCATATCTTTAAATTAGTAAGATAACATGGAAATCACAATATTAAATAAAATACTTGTTCAATACCTTGGTTATTTCATCATACATAGTGAAAATGTCTAATCTAGAGGTGTAATTAATAGTTCTGAGCATAGGGGTCTCATACTTAGCTGAGAATCGTCAAAAACAATTGATGCCTCAAACACATCAACTTCCATTCCATCCATTATGTCATAGCTACATTGATTATTCATTTTTAAGTAAAAACATGATGAGATCCACACATGGCTACTTTCATAAAACACATACATAACCAACATAATAGCAATAGAAAATACTCATGAAAATACAACCATATAGACCACATATAATCCATCAAAATGCTCATAGAAATATAAGGAGAAATAACCTTTAATTAATGATACAAAAAAAAAAATCTCAGGATGGGACTTCCAGATTCCACCCAACCATAGAATGGTTGAGCCAAATCTTTGTTAATCCATTCACGCCCTTGCCATATTCCAAGCATGAATGTGGGATCTCATAGAACACCTCAATAAAAACTCATCCAGGGCTTCTAGAGGTCATCCACCTCAACCCATCAAATAGTGATTCCACCACATGATCGGACATCACCAAACCATCATAATATTGATCTCCATGAAAGCATTTGAGGGCTTCTAGAGCATTTGTTCCAACCAAGGCTTCCAAGACTAGTAACCCAACCGATAACTACTTTCGAGCTACCAGATTGTTTGTCCAACCAAGGATTCCAGGGCTAGTAACTCAAACCACCAAGGGCTTCCATAGTGGTTGTCCAACCAAGGCTTCCGGGACTAGTAACTCAACTGAAGCTATTATAGGGCTTCCAGAGTGTTTGTCCAACTAGGGCTTCTGGGAACTAATAACTCAACCCAAGCTAAGGAAACATAAGAATCAACGAAAACAAACAAGGAAAGAAACCTACAAACGCCATGGCTATCTAAGAAATGGAAAGGCTAGGCAATCCACAGCTAGTCCAACAAATCCTCCATGCCAATGATAGATCATGACCAAAAATCTGCATGCATATGCCATGCATGCCAAAAATAGTGAAGAAATCATGCATATAACTCGGTACCTGCAAGAAAATCTGATGTAGCTTCTGATCCAGATGCCTCCTTGCACTTTCCTAATTTTCCTTTGCCTTCTTGCTCCAAGAATCAAATTATGCCAAACCCTCCAAGAGTTCTCCAAGAAAACTCTAAGCATCCAAGTGTATGAGAGCGAGAGTAATGAGAGAGAGCTCCAACACTAAACTAACAAAAGGTTACCAGTTGATCCTCAAAATCCTTTTTATGAAATGAAGCCTCTATTTTCTTCATTTCCATTATTTTCCTTCATTTTCCTCCTCACATGCAACTTGTGGCCTTTCACCTCCTTTTTCTCCTAATTTCCATTATTTTCGTAAATAAATGTGCCAAAAAATCATTTTGCCTTTCCAAAGCCTTAGCCATTTCCTTTGCCAATTTCCTTAGCCATAGAAAACCAAATGAACAAACCCTATGATGTCTTTCCTGGCATTCAACTTGGAGTAAGTGTCCCATCATCCATAGTTATTATTTTTGCCTTTTATTAACTTTTATTACATGGAATTTTCACAGGGGCTGTTACAACTTCCTACAAAACAACCGAACCAATATCATAATTCTCATTTAAGGCTAATCTTGAGAAAAAAGTAACTAGTGGTTGGGCATATTCTCAAGCCTAGTGTAGTAATATGGGCTCTGATACCATTTGTCATGAACCATCCTACACTAATTTTTTTTTTTTTTTTTTTTCTCCTGGTTACTATTTGTGTGATACTGTCTATTGGCAACATGGTTGGATATTATTACATATTGTAATCCCTTGTTACTTGCTTACATGGATTTCATGATGTGTTCTTTATAAATATATGATTCACTACAATTCTCTAGCTATGATTCCCATATTAAACATATGTGTAGGTTAGGTGCCATCATGCCTTGGCCATCTATGATTAAACCTTCATTCCTGTTCAAAATACTAGGGCCACCATAGTGCTATATTTCATTTTTCCTAGTTGTTGTATGTGGTATAATTTTTTCCATAGTTTATGTGAAGTAATATGCATGAAATTAATGCTACGCAAATGTGTACACCTTTTTTGAATTACTCCATTAATTACTTCCATTGTTGATCCCTTATGTTACATTATTATTTTTATAAATATGTTGGTGATTGAACTAATACCTTAGTTTATGCTGGATTAGAGTATTGACCCGTCTATTCCATGGTTAGGATTTAATGATTCTCAAGTGCTATTAATCCCCGTGCCTTGCTTGGACCCTCCTCCTCGTGACAGTTTTCCTTCTGCACCCACCTTCTCCTACCATATTTTTCCACGTACCCTAGACAATGTGATATGGTACCTGGGCACATGGCCTCTATCCTCGCCAGAGAGATGGAACTTTAACAATCTAGGTTCATGGTTTCACATCTACTATGAACCTTTCTTCACTCAAACCCTATCCCTCCATAGTTTTCTCTATGCCCTCTTTTAGTTTGATGCCCTGTCACTGGAGTTGAGACCTCGATCATTGTGGTTCATGCATGTAACCCTGTTCTTTGTTCACCAAATGTTTTTCTTGTCACCTTGTCCACTGCCCATTACTATTGCCACCAACTCCAACCAAAATCCTAGTCCTACATGGTGTTTTTCTCTTTTTGGGGGGATTTTGTGATCTTCTTGGCTTATCATCAGTACATGTTCCTCATTAACAAGGCAAAATTATCAAATAAAAACCACGCATCTCTACAGGTATCGTTCTTATGCCTAGGTAAACCCTGAAGTAAAATCTCATATTTTCTTTTATATTTTAATCCTTACATGCAGGACTAAATGCTCTTTGTATATGCATAGTTTAGGGGAATGAGTTCATTGGAATTTTAAAATGGGGAATCAAGAGTCCCATTCATAGTTTCTCTCGTTCCTAAGAAACTATGTGAGATTCTTCCCTGGTCATCTACGGTTTTCCTAGCAGTGGATTTCTACACATAACCACTACTTTGTTTCTCACATTGAATTTTTTTTCTTATGTTCTCCGACGCCTAGGTTCAACTATCTCTAGATCATCTCTATCATGCACCCTTGTATAGGTGTGGCTATACTAACCTCCCTAGGGTTAATTGCTTACTACTTATTTGTTGAATTGAATCATGGGTACTACTGATTAACTCCTATTTCCCTGTTTTTTGATAGGTATAGGTAGTCCACCACTTTTCATCCCACAAATGTGATAGTTATCCTAGATTCTCACCTACTAATATAGCGCTCGTCTCCCTCTAGGTTGGTTCTATTGCTTGAACCCCATCCTTCTCGAGTGCCTTAATGCAACTGCAAAGTCAAATTTAATGGTTTCATTATGCTTGTTGGGTTCCATAGGTGTTCAATTTTTTTTGTAAGATTTCAACCCAGATGTACTCCTGTGTCCTTGAATGGTATATTGTCCAGACCTCATCAGGGTTATACCCTGCTTCTGGATTGTGAGACTTCTCTTGGTTTCGAGGTGTATTATAGTTAAGCTGGCCTCTTGCAATGGGCTACAACTGTAACGAACTTGCTATTAACTGGTAGTTCTCATTTTTTTGTTTTCGCTACATATTTCTATAGACCCATCTCTTATGGAGGTACCATTTTTCCATTTCCTATATATGAGACACTGGTTGTGTTATGTTGTTTGATTACATTCATAAGCCTCTGAGTGAATTTTTTGTACTTTTGGCTCATGTATGTGTCAGTATGAAGATATTTTTCTTTCCAACCAATTATTAGAGAAAATGCCCCTATAGGCTAGTTAGGGTTCTCCATAATTTTTGTAATTCCCTTGAGAACTATACTGGTTAAATTATGCATCTATGATAGAAAAAATATGGGTTTGATTATGAAATAACTACTCAAGGATTTTTAATTTGCTGCAACACCTTGTAATTTCATGTACCTATTATGCTCATGGTTTGTCATTTGAATGAATGGTTTTGCTTACCCCTTTTCAATGTTGGCATTTCACTTATTATAATCTTTCGAAGTGTTTAATTTAGACATCCCACAGTTTCTGAGATTTTTTCCTACTTTTCCCAAATCAATGCTTCATGATAAATTTTCAACAACTATATGTGTCTCTATTGAAATCATACACAATCTCTGTGGGTAACTAATTTAGGTGTGAATGCAGACCTATTTCGATGAATAATTTACTTACTGTTTGAGAATTTGGTGGAGGAATAATTGAACTAGTTGAGCCATTAATTGTTCTATGCTAGTTATATTGTTGTACTTTCATGCTATGCACAAAATCATCTATTGCTAATTTTTAAAGGTTATACTCTCTATGTATATACCATATATTTTATTGTTAATTTTGACGTGCTTAATTCATAGCACAAAACAGAAGTACCAGCTTTGAAATTACCCTATTTAGCTCGTAATGATTTTTTATCAATTTCGATATTTTGGGAAGATTAAATTCTAGTGATCTAGATAAGTAGACATCCCTGAATGTAAAGGCACTTGGATGATGGTTATTTTAGATATGTTCACTTGATGTAATAACTTAGTTGCTATATAGAAATTATGGTATGCTTACCAATGTTGTTGGTACAAGAAGGTAATTTTACCCTCAACAGTGCACAAATTTATCTTACTCCATCTAGATTTCCTTTTCCTCAAATATTCCTACCCTTCCATGCTACCTCAGAGAAACGACATGTAGGATTTCACTTCAGTCTACCTGTGTTGGGAATGGGTTCCCCCAAGGATAGTTTTGGGGCTAAAAGCCCATGTTCTGGAACAAATTTTGTAATAAAGTTGTAAAGTCTATGGATTTTGTGGTCGCGAAGCGTGAAGGTGTCAAGAGTCATAAAGGCTTGTCCGCCTTTATTTTGGAAAATGTAAAGTCGACTGTAAAGACTTATCCATGGTCTGTAGACCATGGGATTGTATAAAAAATGAGCTAAGTAATTAAATTCTAAGAAGTAATTTGGTAGACATGTTTTGGAGTCTTGGTATAGAAGTCTAAGTGTTTCGGGTCTTAGCATAGGTAGAGGCTCTGCATCTGAGTGCATAGAGGCCTAGGGTGGAAGTCTGCAGCTGAGTGCGCGGACCCCTGCAGCTGTGTGCGTAGGGCGGATAGAGTCTATATTTATCTGGAGATATCAATAAAGAGAAGTATTCTACCAATTATGTGTATTTATTTCTTGTTAATGCATATCGTTATATTGTGGTTTGGGTTTGATTTACTATGTTCATGCGATACGCGAATGTATGTGACTATATTGGTTAATTGAACGCAAGTAAGAGTATCAGTTTATGCGGCACTAACAGTGATTGTTTAGTAAGGTAAGTAAAACACTTAAGGTAACTAGGGAACCCATACAATAAACTGCCATAGTAGTGCAAAAGTACCTAGATCATGGGTTAAGGCCGCGTGAAGGTCAATTGTACACCTTCATGAAGGTACTGAAGGGTAGAATAAAGGGGTAGACTCACAAAGCCCTAAAGCTTAGTGACCTGCGCAAAAGTAGGAACAAAGGGTATAAACTGACATCACGGCCATCGCAGGGTGTGGAAACTTGGTTCCAACATCCCCCCATACTGCTTTGGGTGAGACTTTAGTCCATGCTCTGTGCGTTGATGCCAAAAGGGCCAGTAATGTAGGGATTTGTTTGGCTAACTAACGTTGAACCTAGGTTAGGCCCCACCAAGCCAACAAATGGTTCCGTTGCAGGGACCGAAATCTGCATAAGAGATGTGTGATGTCATATCATTGGAATCCAACTAAGAAAGAGGTTGAAGACTGGTTGGATAGGAAGATCTACGAATTTGTAGTGCAAGAGAACAGAAATCCATGGCTGACAAAGGAACAGTGACTAGACAGGTACCTGTATACAGAGATCCATGAGATCTTTTTATGTTCCTTTCTAGTTGAGTTATACGAGTGGATCACGAAGCTAGCGGATAGCCAAGGAAGGTGGAAAATTGACCGTCCTTTTGTCTAGACCTTGGAGTTAGTACAGAGACTAGAAGCCTCTTAGGATAAGATCACCCGTGTTGTTGATCATTGGCTTGATCGCATCATAGGAGGATTCATGACTAAATTTGCGGTCGATACCTTAGCTAGTTACAGCGAGGCGGAGCAACACTTTTTCAAAGGTCCACGAGGTAAGTACTTGAAGTCTTTAAGTACCTGGATTAAGATGTTATTGTGCAAAAAATGGGTTATGTAGCTATCTTGATGTCCGGAGCTACGTGAAGTGCAAAGACTTACAAAAATGAATGAAGAAAGGGTCTTGAATATAGCCCACTGATTTCACCGCCATTAGGTGATGAAGAGGGAGTAGTGCAGGCTTCTCTACAAAGTGTTGTTCAGTTAATAAAACAAGGATTCCTGCGACTGTCACCTCCACCTACACCACCTCCAGCTTCACCACTGTCACCTGTGACATTACCCATACCACCACCACCTCCACCATAGTCCAACATGCCAAATTTAGTGAAGCTTCCTTTATTTAAAGGCTTGGGAAATGAGGACTCAGACCAGTTTTGGTTCGTCATGAAAGCTGTATGGGAAGCTCAGGGTGTCACAGATGATGACATGAAGAAGGAAACATTGGTTAGTGCTTTGCAGGATCACTCACTAACTTAGTACATCAAGTACTCTAACGATAAAAAAAACATTGGGTTGGCAGAGATCCAGACCAAGCTCAATAAAGATTTCAGTAGGCCTAAATCCAAGGCACAGTCAGTTGTGGGGTTCAAGGAAATCACAATGAAACCAAGTGAGACACCTTGGGAATTGGATCAAAGGTTGAAGTGTAAAATCCATGAAGTTAATATGAACTTAACAGATGGACAACACCACGAGTGGTTCGTGGCTTCGCTCCTGCCTTGGAGATTGCCATACGACTACATGAAACGCCAATGCAAGATCTAGATCTAGGGGTTCAACAGATCCATGCACAGTTTCAAAATATTTGTCTTGAAATGAAAATTTTGAAGCAAGACTGAACAGTTCGACCGGAGGCACGTGAAGAAATACGGTGCCTGAAATGTAAGGGTCAGGGGTGTGATGCAGGAATGTGTTCCCTCTGCGGACAGAGGCAACCCCTCTAGCCCTAGAGTGGGTCTAGTAACAAATAAGGACAAATCAACAATAGCTTTCCTTAAACAGTCATAGTTGGAGGCCTACCTCATCCGGTGGTCAATGGAGTTCTGTTGCACTGCTCCAGCTTCCGCTTCCTTCTCCTAATGAGTAATCAACCTGAAACAATGCAAAGGAAATACAACAAAGCATGTAACCAAAACAACAAATGATCTATTTACTCAAAAAGTCAAGAAGTCATGAGCTATCAAGTACATTACATACAAGACATAGGAAAACATCATTGATTGCATTAATAATGAAATAAGATTAAGCTTACAACAAAATTCTTGACGTCACAAGCCTTCTCAGAGGGATCCAGCCAGCATGTTCCTCAAGCATTCACTCTTTGAAGATGGATCTCCCAACATACAAGTCTCTCTCACTCACAAGTTTTTACACAAGATCAAAGGCACTTCACAACCTTCCTCAAGCTATCAATAATCCCACACTTGTCACACTCACACCAGCTATCTAGCAAACTCACAAGCACTAACAGTACTATCAGCAACCACTCCAAAGACTAAGAACTCCAAACTAGCAGCACATAGCAATGGTGAGAGTTTAAATAGGAGAAGGATTCTCCATGAAAGGTGGGAGGATGAGCTTATCTCGAAGGAAGGTAGCATAAATGATGGAATAGCCACACCAAATAAAGGAGGGCGACATAAAGTAGGCTAACAACTAGGTCTGGAGTCATCTAGAAGGCCGACTGTTGGAACAAATTTGCCCAATTTGGATCATCACGGGCACATAATTGGCCTTCCACACTGACATTGCTATTGAATAACGTAGCTAGTCAGATCATCGCGGAATATTACAAGCGGCAGTTGCGCTGGCACATAAAATCTGACCCTCGCGGGAATCACGTGTACTTTCGCGATGGCAGCGCTTCTGGACTGTTTTGGAGTGCCCATCAGCATGTTTATTTAGCCAACAGACGCGATGAGGCTGAAACCTTTGGAAAAGTGGGTCATTTGGGAACATCAAAGAGCATTTGCCTAATATGAGCATGTATGACTTGGACACATGACACAGTAGGAAGACTGGAGTGAAGACAGTGACAAATTATTGTGTAACAGATGCCCCCTAAAGTATGAAGCCCGAGAGAGAGGGAGGGGTGAAATGCTTTATGAAACTGACTGAACTGGAACACCATCTGGAAGAACCTGCACGCAAGTACAACTGATATCTCTGATAATGAAGTACATGTAGTCTAGGCATGGGTGCAGCCATCCAAAAGACATACAAAATTAGGTTTGTGGTATGGACGCAGCCATCCAGATAATGAGACCATGATGATAAAGGTATGGTCGCAACCATCCATGAAGACTCAGGTATGGTCGCATCCATCCATCAATGAGTCATGTAATCATAAAACCAATCCACGTAGCCTGAACATGTGTAATCTAAGTTCGGGGTCTTGAACCCATCCAATCATAGTACAAATTCTAACATGCGAATAGATGTGCTGAGGTCAAGCATGATAGAACATTGCTTGATTACCGGTCAATGATGAAAACCATTAACAAGCGCGAGAGAAACCATCAATAATGCCAATGGTCCTCAAGGTACTATCTAACACAATCCACGAAGTGTGAAGAAGGAGTTGAAGTCGAACACTTGTGGAATCACCCAATCAACGACCAATGATGGGAGTCAACCGTCAGGTGTGAAGAACTTGCCATTGAGGCATGCAAGCTCTAAGGTACCAAAAGGGATCTCTAGATCAATCTCCTGGATAATGAGTTGAAGTCGACAGGAGACGACCCATCACAGGAGGGCCATAGTGTTTCCCCCATCAATGACACGAGATAAGGAACAAGTGGTAGATGGCGAAACAGAGAACCGGACGAGAAGACGAGGGTGTAAATTGTAGAAGGATTATACTCTTGAACATGTTGGCAACACGACTCCAGGGGGGGCGGGTGGCAGCATTCAGGCACCAAGGGATCAGAGGCTTGATGGAGATGGCATGAACCGAATGGAATGAGGCTAGAATGATAACCCAAACCTGCACAAGGCCAAATGACGACGTATGGATGTCCCAACCTGACAAGAAGCAAAGGTGTCGATGTTCAAGAGTGACTAGCTGCCATAGACAATCAATGATAAACCTATTGTTGAGTCCAACCTAGTAATAGTTTAACGAGCCCTAGGAAGGAGAAGCTTGAGTCTCGTCAATGAGTCCAATGTCATCAAGGTTTAACGAGTCCGACATAATTGAAACTCAAAGTCTTTTTCATGTTTAGAGAGTTTGAAAAAGACACGGAAAAGAAAACTCCAGGGGGGTCCTTTTTCATAGAGTTGTGTCTCTCGAGCCCGAAAAAGTATAAAACGATACTCGAAAGAACCGCCTGACCATTACGATCGAGGAGTAATTTTCGTAACTAGTGGCTTCAACCTAGAAAGGTAGAAAAGTGGTCGGAAGCACGTCGTTTCGCAACCAATAATGAGCCTGAAACGACAAAAGCCCGACGATCTTTTTGTGTTTAAACGGTCGAAAAAAGAGCTTAAAGGCGAACACCTCTCATTTCTTTTAACGAGTCAAGAGGGAAACTCAGCCATCTTTTCATTCTTCAAGTCGGAAAAGAGCTTAAAGATGACTTTATGGATCAAGTGTATATGAAACTGTCGTAACTCCACTACCTGAAGCTCTGCACGAAAAACACGTCACACGTAAGCCCGCTCGAGATAATATGAACAATACACATAAAATCATAGGTAAAAACCATATTTTGACTATCCATGTAGCAAAACTATGAGAAAAACCCACATTTATAAAATGTAATTTTTAAATTTGCAAAAATCACTATAAAAAAGGATTAACCCATTCATTTTTACCATAGTACTATTCAATTTACCGTGGAGCAACTTGGAGCACTGAAGTTGGTGAGCGAAATTCAGCCCCGTTCATGCATCATTCGTCCCGAAACTTGTTCCAGGTAGACACACGTTGCCCTGCGCTTCAATTTAATACTCTTTTCATGTGTTTTGAATGTTCCATGTGCTAGTTTAGGAATATTTTCAAACTGGGTTCTGCCGCTTGGTCATCGCATGTTTACCCTATCGGATCCGCGATGGCCAAAAAAAATTTACACAAGGCGCGCTCCGATCATCGTGGAAAAGTGGTGTACTCCTGTGATGATTGCAAAAAACTTGAACTAGCGACCTTGCGCCATCACATATGTTTAAAAAACAGACGCGATGGCGACGCAAACTCATGTTTTAATGCAAATTCCATGTTGAAATTTCTAAATGAAGTGCTAATTCAACTTTTCTCATCCTGCAGGCTATAATGGCATTCGTCTAGCAAGAACGCACACATGATAACAATGCTATAGAATATTTTGCCGATGTGGAGTGTCAAAACGCATTACGGGCATGCGGATTGCTCAAATTCTTCCTAACTCCACACCTACGGTCACAACCTGACTTGTTGGAGCTACTGATTAGGGCCTGGCATCCCACAGATGGGAAATTCATCATCCGAGGCCGGGATATCGATTTTGACTCTACAGACATATATTTTTTGATCGGGTTGTCCCGTCGAGGTGAGAGGCCCATTCTGGAGGGGCAGCAACCTGGGGGTGATTCCTTAGATATGCTGATAGCTCAAGTGTGCCCACGGGCATGCAAGACAAGGAGTGGGAAGGTGGCAATCCCAATAGTGGGCGACATAATCCTTCGTGCTATGCTTTTCATGGTGACACGGGCAGCGGACTCCCAAGCCCAACATGAGGGTTCGAAGACCCAACTCCGGCTAGCTCTCGAGTGTCTCAATCCTACCATGTTTAACTGGGCAGAGATGGTGACGGCGAACATAAAGAGGAAACTCACCAACTGCCATCGAGGAGAGATGAAGCAGTTTGGTTATGGATCCATCTTAGTCCTGCTCATGCTGGAGCGGGTGTCGGCCCTGCAGTTACAGGACATGGATTTGGACTTACCCAAGCCACGTGAGATGAGGGCCACGCGATGGGCTCACGTCATGCCACGAGGAGGTGGCGGACGACCAGTGGCGTGGGGGACATTTTTCTGAGAGTGGCTGGAGCGATAGACAATCTTCATGGAGGATTGGCCATATGCCGGCATGGACTTCCGTGGAGATCCTGACATGCAGCTGCCTGCTGGAGAGCAGTGGGATGACGGTGGTAAGACACTTGATCACATTTTTTTGCATTTTTATTTTTATGATGTTTTTTTATTTTTTCGTGTATATGTCCTGATGACGAATGCTATGGTATGTAGATGTAGGACCAGTGAGACCCATCGGGCTAGCTCCAGAGGCACGGAGGGAGGTGCAGGGCATTACAGCACTAGCCCTAGCTCCTCCAGAAGATGATACGATGGAGACAGTGATCCAGAACCTTGAGGGCCTGCTAGCAGGGATTCCAGATTACATGGTGATCGAGGAGGTCACCAGAGCATCCTAGATCCACACAGTAGGAGTGGAACCCAGGATGCACCGCCTGTTGAGGCAGGTGACACGAGTGGCGGTGTACTATAGGGAGCACAACCCACCGTAGTAGACACCTAGGTTTTTATTTCCTGTTGGTGATTTTTGAGAGACATGTGTCTCAGATGTACGGAGAACATAGATTCTATTTGGACATGTACACTTATTTTTGAGCGCCTTAGTGCACCACATGATATATATATATATATATATATATATATATATATATATATAGATATAGATATACACATATTCCTATGGTCTATTATTGTGCTTTACATGCTTTCTTGTATGATGTTTTGATTACATGTTATGCAAATGTCTATCCAATACATGATTAGCCAATGCATCGGATAACGTGTTTAATCATCGTGGAATATGCTGATATGTAATGAAATCAAAATCTCTCTCTAACAATTTAACACGTAAATATAACCTTAAAATACAATGGTCTCTGACGGAATATCGCCCATTGAGCTGGTGGACGACAAGTTGAGAGTCCAAGTTCACAACCAATACACAAATACCGAGATTAATCGCCTCAGCCAGTGACTCAATCACAGCGCTATATTGAGCAGCATTGTTTGTGGTACAACCTAAACACACACCTTGAAGGTCTATCAACTCACCATGACGATCGTAGATCACCCACGCCACAGAGGACAAGTTGCAGGTACTGCGGCAGGCACCATCGGTGAAACCAACATAAGGTGCACCAGACATCTGTACAAGAAGCCAAAGACACAATAAACGGCAATCACGCCTTCACACCAAGCCAAAAACATGAAAAAGCACACACAACACACCTACTAAAAACACACATATGTACAAACCAAAGTGCATGGAATTTGTTAGAGCATAACAGTGTGCAGCGGAATATAAAAGACAAATTCAGTATAAAAACCATACACAAATAACACAGTGATTTAACGTGGTTCACCCAACCAATCTGGACTACATCCACCAAATAGAGGCATCGGTAATCTTATTATTAATAAGGAGATTACAAATAATTATTTCCTTATACTCTCTACCACACACCAATATCTGTACGGGCATATATTTTATAGCTAAGAGAATCCAACTGACTCATAAATCCTCTCACAACAAATATAGGATGCATTAACTCTTTCCCAACAAAATAGAGCTAATTTAGCAACAAATCCTATTGTTGTCACATACATGATATTTTGCCCAATTTGTTAAAATCAAAAATCTCAACAATCTCCACCTTGACAACAATTAGCCTGATACCCTGTTTCTTTATTATTTTTATCTTTTTTGCAAGCCAAGAGAAGCCAAACACCAATGTAGCTTCTCTAACAAAACTGGTTTCGTGAACATGTCTGCACAGTTATCCTTTGTATGCACCTTTTCAAGAGAGACTCCCCTTTCAGTGATAACCTGTCTTACAAAATGGTACTTGATTGGTATATGTTTTGATTTACTATGATAGGCCGGATTCTTAGCCAAATGTATTGCACTTTGACTATCACAAAATAACTTGATGTTGTCCTGCAACCTGCCAAACTCACCAAACAAAGCTTTCAACCAAATCGCTTCTTTGCAAGCATGAGAAGCAGCAATGTATTCCGCTTCAGTAGTGGATAAAGAAACAATGTTCTCTAGCTTTGACATCCAGCTAATAGCTCCACCTGCAAGAGTAAAGACATACCCTAATGTTGACCTTCTCTTATCCAAATCACCTGCAAAATCGGAATCAACACATCCACAAACAAATTCACTACTTTTATTATAAGTGATACAATAATCACTTATGCCTCTCAAATACCGAAGCACCCATTTCACTGCTGACCAGTGTTCTTTACTTGGATTTTCCATATACCTGCTGACAACCCCAACTGCATGTGAAATATCTGGTCAAGTACAAACCATCGCATACATCAAACATCCTACTACATTGGCATATGGAATTCGAGACATATATTCCTTTTCTTCATCTGTATTAGGACATAAACTGGAAGAAAGCTTAAAATGGGAAGCTAAAGGGACTGACACAGGCTTCAAATTGTTAATACCAAACCTCAAGAGTATTTTCTCAATATACTTCTGTTGTGATAGCCACAACTTACCATTGCTTCTGTCTCTAAAAATCTCCATGCCCAAAATCTGTCTTGCTGCTCCCAGATCTTTCATATCAAACGTCCTTGCCATATGAGCCTTTAACATGTTGATCTCCACTATCCTTTTTCTTGCTAAAAGCATAACGTCAACATATAACACTAAGATAATGAACATGCCATCATTTGATTGCTTAAAATAAACACAATGATCATATTCACTTCTTATATATTTCTGACTCAACATGAAAGAATCAAACTTCTTGTACCATTGCCGAGGTGATTGCTTCAGGCCATACAATGATTTCTTGAGCCTGCAGACAAATTTCTTATTGCGATGCTGAACAAACCCTTCCGGTTGTTCCATATAAATTTCCTCATCTAAGTCTCCATGTAAAAATGCAATCTTAACATCTAGTTGCTACAATTATAAATCAAGCAAAGCGACTAATGCTAACATAATTCTAATTGAAACTATTTTAACAACTGGTGAAAATATCTCATGAAAGTCAATGCCTGCTTTCTAAGAAAAACCTTTCGCGAACAGCCTCGCTTTGTACCTGTCCTCAGTATCATTCACACCCCGTTTCAACTTGAAAACCCATTTACATCCCACAGTTTTCCTGTCTTTCGGAAGTACAACCAGATCCGATGTGCCATTCTTACCTAACGCCATCATTTCGTCCTTCATGGCTACTTTCCACTTGTCACTTTTCGAACCTTCTACAGCTTCCTGGTAGCACAGAGGTTCATCGTCATTAGCGGTAAATGCAACTGAAGCAACATAATCATCATACCTTTTAGGAGGGCATTTGATTCTTGTAGACCTCCTTAAGGATGTTTCTGGTGATTCCACAATTGGCTGAGTACCATCTGTAGGAACTTCTTCATGATCAGCATCTAAGATCTATTCATGATCTACATCTGAACCCTGTTCATGATCTGATTCTGAAACCTGTTCATGACTAGTATCTGAACTATGGTCATCATGACTATCATTAGAAGTGCTTTCAAACTGAATGTGCTGAAAATCAAATACATCATCCTGTTTCGATCTATTATCTACATCTAACTGTACAAGAGAGGATTCATTAAACTTTACATCTCTGTTGATGATGATCTTGCGGGTAGTAGGATCCCACAATCTATATCCCTTTGTTCCATCACCATATCCAACAAAGATATACCTTTTTGACTTTAGGTCTAATTTAGTTCACTGATGTTTAGGCACTAGAGCATATGCATCACAACCAAACACTCTGAGTTTAGAATAATCACAAGGGTGACCTTTCCATAACTCTTGAGGAATCTTGCAACCTATCGCCGTGGATGGTGATCAATTTATCACATAACAAGTTGTATCCACCGCTTCTATCCACAATTCCTTCTGCAAACCGGCGTTACTCAGCATACTCCTTGCTCTCTCTAAAAGAGTCCTATTCATGCATTCAACAACTCCATTTTGCTGAGGAGTATAAACAGTGGTCTTATGTCTCTCGATCCCTGCATCCTTGCAATAGTTTTCAAACTCCTTGGAAGTAAACTCACCACCATTGTCAGTTCTTAAAAATTTTATAGTTCTACCAGTGATGTTTTCTACCAATGCTCTAAACTGCTTGAAAATTGTAAAAACATTAGACTTCCTTTTCAACATGTAGACCCACACTTTCCTAGAAAAATCATCAATAAACAATACAAAATATGATGAGGCACCATATGAGGTTGTAGGGGCTGGACCCCAAACATCTGAATGGATATAATCAAGTATTCCTTTACTAGTATGTTTGCCTATTTTAAACTTTTGCTTACTTTGTTTTCCAAATAGACAATGTTTACACAAATCTAACTTTCCAGACTTTAGATTAGGAAGTAACTTACGATCAGCCAAAAATTTTAACCCTCTTTCACTCATATGTGCCAACCTTTGATGCCATAAGCGAATGGAACTACTGTCATGTTCAGACACCATGGACACATGATCTGACCCTGTTCTTCCTTCTAACTTAAATAGATTTCCTACCTTCTTAGCTTTCATTACTAGTAAAATACCTTTGTAAATTTTCATTACTCCACCTTGAATTACAGTTTTATATCCATTTGTGTCAAGTGCTCCTAGTGAAATTATATTTTTCCTTAAATCGGGTACATGTCTTACATTAGTTAACATTTTGGTTGTCCCATCAAACATTTGCAGCTGTATACTCCCTATTCCCACAATATTACATGTGACATCATTACCAATGTACACAACTCCATCATTAATTGATCTATACGTCTTAAACCATTCTCTATGAATACACATGTGGTTTGATGCACTGGAATCTAACAACCAATGTTGATCATGATTTGACAAATTAACTGATAACACTTCATCACTCATACCTGAACCAGATGTCGAACCTGTATCTGTCGTGTTTGCTTCCTTCTTCTCTGTCGAATAATCTTCTTTAGAAGTTTGCTGTCACTTCCAGTAGTCCTTCTTTAAATGCCCCAATTTGCCACAAAACCAACACTTTACCTTACTCTTCTTCCCTTTCGACTTTGACCGTGAGTCGCTTTTCCTGCTGAAGTGTCGTTCTTTAGAACAACCTCTGACCATCATTGCTTCTGATGTAGAGGTATCTAAATTCGACCTTCTCCTTGTTTCTTCAGATAATAAAGATGCAACTACATCATCAAACTCAAGGGTTTCTGATGAACTAAGACTTATAGAAGTAACAAAATGATCCCATGACTCGGGCAACGAGCACAATAAAGTAATAGCTTTATCCTCAGATTCAAATTTTACTTCTATACTTTCTAATTGCACCAGGAGAGTATTAAAAACATTCAAATGATCAGTAATCGATGTACCTTCCTTCATTCGAAAACTGTACAACTGTCGCTTTAGGAGAATCCTATTGGTTAAAGATTTTGTCATGTACAGCTTCTCAAGCTTCGTCCACAAACTAGCAGTTGTTTTCTCCGACACGATATTAAACAAAACATCATCCGCCAAACACAACCGAATAGCACTTACTGCTCTTTCATCCATCTCGGCCGACTCATCATCTGTTATGTTGTATGGCTGTTTGGATTTGCCGTTCAATGCCTTCGCCACGCCTTGTTGCATAAGCAGATCATACATCTTCACCTTCCAGATCTCGAAGTTTTTTTTGCCATTAAACTTCTCGATTTCAAAACGAGCACTCTGAGTTTTTGCCATATTGTATCAACCAAAAAAAAATCTCCAATTCCAACTTGTTAATCAATCAAATTAATATCTAACAAAAAATTGCCTTCGCCTTCTACTGTACTGCCTTTACTTTAACAAAAAATCACCCTGCCTACACAGACTTCAAATTATAAATCAAAAACAAATAAAAATTGTAGTTTTACCAACACAGTGCTTAGTTGGCACGCTTAAGGGGATTTGGCGCATCCTCAACAGCAGACGATCCGCGCCAGAAGAAAAATCAGCTAGAGTATGGAAATTGGCACGACTAAACCCGTCGGATCTGCGCCAATCGGGATATTGGCTCTCTGGCGCGATTATCAAGCTCGGATCCACGCCAATTGGCACCCCTATTCCTTAATTACCCATGCCAATCCGTTCACTTCCTAATATTGGCGCGACTATTTTGCCCGAAACTACGCCAATCGCCAAATCTCAGAAAAAACTCCACCTGCCGCTCTGTCGCATGCACGCACTCGCTCCTCAACATGCTCTGATACCAATTGTTAGAGCATAACAGTGCGAAGTGGAATATAAAAGACAAATACAGTATAAAAACCATACACAAATAACACAATGATTTAACGTGGTTCACCCAACCAATCTGGGCTACGTCCACCAAACAGAGGCATCGGCAATCTTATTATTAATCAGGAGATTACAAATAATTATTTGCTTATACTCTCTACTACCACACACCAATATCTGTACGGGCATATATTTTATAGCTAAGAGAATCCAACTGACTCATAAATCCTCTCACAAGAAATATAGGATGCATTAACTCTTGCCCAACAAAATAGAGCTAATTTAGCAACAAATCCTATTGTTGTCACATACATGAGATTTTACCCAATTTGTTAAAACCGAAAATCTCAACAGAATTCACGCATAGTACTTTTTCAAGCCAATCCCATTCTAGGGCTTATCGAGAGGATTCCCGTCATAATCAATTAGCTCATAGGCCCCTTTCTGCAAAACTCTCTTTACAATATAAGGCCCAAGCCACATGGGCTCGAGTTTGCCTGCCCCCATCTTATCATTCGCTTGATCGTAGAGCAGGACTAAATCTCTGTCAATAGAAGAATGAGGATGGATAGTATGATCGAAGTGAGTTTTCACTCTCTTCTTCTGTGCTTCGATAGTTAGAGAGGCTAGCCGATGGGTCTCGTCCAGCCATTCTAGGTAAAGAAGGCAGTCTTCTATCGGAGTAGTGTTGGGAAGTAATTCGATGACCAACTTCAAAGAAGGGATCTTGCACTCGATTGGAAGGGTAGCTTGTAGTCCGTAAACTAATTGAAATGGAGTGAAACCAGTGGCATCCTTCACAGAGGTTCGATAGGCCCACAAGGCGGAGAACAACATCAAGTGCCAGTTAGACTTGTGCATGCCAATGGTACGTTGAAGCAGTGTAACTAGAACCTTGTTGATGGCTTCTACTTGGCCATTGGCCTGAGGATAGTATGGAATCGAACTATCATGCCGTGAGCCTAGTTGGCTTGTTAGCTCGGTCATCATGTGATTACGGAAATGCTTCCCATGATCAGTGATGATAGCCTGAGGGACTCTGAACCGTGAAATAACATGATTAAACAAAAATGGTGCCGCTGTGTGACCGTCTTCAGATAATGTGGGCATCACCTCGGCCCATTTTGTGAAGTAATCAACGGTAACGATAATATACCCATGCCCCCCTGCCAAGTGAGGGTTACAGGTCGTATAATCTATGCCCCATTTTGCAAAAGGGCCAACGGTAACAACAGGGTGCAATGGAGTGGGAGGCGCACGTATCTTCCGCTGGTAGATATGGCACTCATGACAGGAGTGGACGACAAGAATGCAATCCTTAAAGATGGAGGGCCAAAAATAACTGGCGCAGAGAATCTTTTGAACAGTAGCATATCTGGACATGTGACCACCACAGGCGCCAAAATGGCAGTCATTCAAAACTCGCTCAGCTTCCTCGAATGTTAAGCATCGGCGGAGAATGGAGTTGGTGCTGAGATGGTACAGGGTGTCCCCAATGATATGATAGGGCTGAGACTGATGACGAATCCATCGCCGAGCATCCTTAGACACATCGGGACAAAAAGAGGACGTCTACAGATATATAATGATATCCCCGTACCAGGGATCAAGGGTGCTAATTAGGAACAAAGTTTCATCCGGGATATGGTCCTCTGACCGAGAGGGTGCGGTAGGGGATGGCAAAGAGAAAAGTAACTCAACAAAGACAAGGGATTTCTTAGACTTTGCAGTGGTGAATTCCAAGTCGAACTCTTGGAGGATGATGATCCACTTCGAGTACTTGCCCCCTAGCAACTGACGTGACAAAATGTACGTCATTGGGTTGCAATCAGAAACCACGGTCGTAGTACGCAACAAGATATAATGGCAGAAACATTGGACAGCACAAACGGCGGCCAATGCCAACTTCTCGATGTAAGTGTATCCAGTTTCTGTATCTAGAAGATTACGGCTGAGATAATATATGACATGCTCAGTGTCATCATCGTCATCTTGAACGAGAACCATGCCAATAGTGGCATCGGCAGCAATACCCCCTAGTAAGAAGGCTTAAAATTTGAAACAATTTAAGGACAACAATGCCTTTTTTATTAGTGTGATTCATGCCCTCTGTAAGGAAGGAAAATTGTAGAAGGAGGCTATCGATCTATTAACATACATGCAATCATGGGGTTGCTCTCCAAATGTTATTACGTATGATACACTAATTGATGGTCACTGCAAGAAGGGTATAATTGGAAAAATTTATAAACCAAAAGAGCTTCCTAAGAAATTGTTGGCGAAGGGATTATTTCCTAGCCAATTTACTTGCAAAACTCTGATTTATGGTTACTGCAAGGAAGGAGACGGGGTTGTTGCATTCAAGATGCTTGAGAAAATGAAGGAAAATGGCATTTTGCCCAATGTTGTCACTTATAATGCACTAATTTGTGGACTGTGAAATGAGGATAAGACCAAAGAATATTTTAACCTGCATGGTGAAATGCAAGAAAAAGGTGTGGTACCTAGCATTATTACTTACAATGCACTCATTAATGGACTTTGCAAAAAATGGACAGACAATAAAAGGGGAAGAACTCTTAGATGAAATCACGAGAAAAGGTTTGGTTCCCAACTCTATCACATACAACACACTAATTGATGGATACTACAAAAAAGGTGAAATGCAAGAGGCTTTTTGTTTCTTAGAAAGTATGATTAAGAAAGGTATCATGCCAATGTCTCCACATACAATGCCCTCATGAATGGATTTTGCAAGATAAGAAAGATGAAAGAGACTAAGAAACTCCTTGATGAAATGGCAGAGAAAAATGTCAAAGCTGATGTTATTACATATAATATATTGATCAGTGCCTTGTGCCAGAAAGGAAGAACCCCAAAGGCTAACAAGCTCTTGAATGAGATGTTGGAAGTTGGGCCAGCTCCAAACTACGTGACCTATAATACTTTGATGAATGGTTTATGTGAGGAAGGTGATATTAAGTCAGCTTTGAGACTGCACAAGGAAATGGAAAAAAGAGGTCAATGGGCTAACATTGCAACATATAATGTACTCATCAAGGGGTTGTGCAGAAAGGGAAAAATGCAGGATGCTAATGAACTTTTGAATGAGATGTTGGAGAAGGGTATGACCCCTAATCACATCACCTACAATGTAGTTCGGGAAGAAATGATTGAGAAAGGTTTTGTTCCTGACATTGAAGGGCATTTTACTTGATATTGTCTTTAACAACATAGAAAACAATTGAGGTTCTTGTTGTCAGTGTAATCTGAGGCATGTGTGCAGTTGCTCTGTGACTATGCAATTATGAGGTAACTATTTCAATGGGCTTTGAAGGAACTTCAATGCATCCAATGAAAACAAGAACTAGATTCTGAGTGAACAACAATGATGAAAGGGAATATTTTGGCTTTAAATGGTATGATGTCACATACAGGGAAACTCTTTTTTGGTAGATTGCAAGGTGATGTTGTAAAATAACTTAGATACTCTATTTTTAGTAGTTATTGCAGGGAAACTCTTCTAGGGAGATTTTCTATTTCAATTTTCCCCTTAATGTTTCTTCCATGTCATGTGTAAAATGTTGATTTTCCAAGGTCTTTTCCCACAAAAGAATCAACATATGGCTATGCTGACTTGGTTTTTTCATTAGGATAACTTCTTATCTATAACTGTTGTTGATTATATTTAAGAAAATTACCCTCTCAAGTATTTGATTTTGAAAACTAATTTGGATGTTTATGTTATATTGGAGGGGGCAGGGTAGGGTTTCAAAGGTCGAAGACACTGGTGGAGATCTCGAGGAAGGAAAAAAACATGGAGACACTTGGTTGAAGGTTGAAGTTTGAAGGAAGTTTCGAATTTTTTTTTTTTGAAGAAATATATGTGAAATGCTTTAAGATTTTTTAGTGGCCCCATGGAGGATAATGGATACAATGAACAACAACTCTCAAGTTTGGTATTTGATTTTGGGTGATGGAATTCACTTTTTGGCATTGGCATTTCGCAGTCTTTTTCTCATTTGAAGGAAATCTCTATCTAAGTCCTGGAGCATATATTTTCTTGTGTTGATTTTGAATTTGTGACAAACATATTGGAGATATGTTCCTAAATGGCAGTGCATAGTATATGATTTTCTAAGTACAAACATGACTACGACCTAGTGAATCCTTTTGTGAAATTGAACTCTTGGGTGTTGTCTCTTTTTCTTCGGTTTGGTTTCACTAGTATTTTCTTTTCTCTTGCAGGTTGAGTAATTATTTTCCAAGGGCTTACTCTTGGATATCTAAAATCATTTTGACAATAAAGCATAACCCTAGAGCTCAACCAAAGTCTTTCTAAACTATACTATAGAATTGCACTAGATTATTATGTACTATTTGCAATCACTCATCTGAAGGAAAGTTGAAGTGCCAATTTTGGATGCGACCTCAGTTGGAGGCACAATTTTCTCTAGTATAGTGAACTCCAAGCTCTAATTTATCCATTGCACTAGCTTCTCTACTATTAAGGATCGATTTTTAAAATGTTATCGAACTTTGAATCTTTTCTAAAAACTTATTGTTTTGGTTGATCTAACTTAGGTGATATTTGAAGACTTTTGGGCATTCGAACAGAGGAACTCTACTCTAGCCCTATGGAATAAGTGAACCAAACATTAGGCCTATTGTTTGTAGCTTTCCAACATCCTATATGAAGTACAAATCTACCTAAAATATCTCTTTTTTCTGGCCTATGTTCCATTCAAACACTTGTATTACACCTTTCAGTAGATCCTTGACATTTGACAAGACCTTGGTCTGCAGCCTAATAGAGCTTTGAGAGGAAGATCAATTGCATTTCAACGTCTAGTATCTAAGCAAGAAGAAGGGTTAAATGTTCTAGTTCTGGGTTGTTAACTACAGTGAGCATTTGTGTTGACGGATCATGATGGGATTTGTTGGTGGACTACTATTTGTTGTTGATTATTTCACAATCACCTCTATATGACTTGATGATTGTGTTTGAGTGTACATAACTACAACATAACTCCCTGTTAGTGTATAATTTGGTTTTTATAGTGCTACTAAAATTCTTGTATTCTAAACTCTATACATGTATAAATCCATATGGATTTGACGATGATTTGTTGAGTATGGTACTCAAATGAGAACTTTATGCTTCTTGTGACAAATTGTTGAAACCTCGGCTTGATGAATCCATCTAACTGAGATATTTTCACACAATACAGACAAATTTTCATTCCATCTTTGGAAGAAAGACAACTCCTATAGAGATGTCTTAACATAGGAACCTTTAAGCTTACTTAACACCCTTATGAGAAGAGATGGTGGAACTTTGATGTATAGAAACATTGTATCGGTTGATGATAAAAAGTTTAGTGCTCTTAAGAGTGAGATTACGACTGGGCATATGAAGAGCTATTAAAAGGGTCTACAAAATTCAACACAAGAAGGACATCTGAAAAGGCAGTAAGACTCATGGATTTGCTCCTATTCTAGCACAAGAAAAATCTCTGGAAGGCAGCAAATTTACTAGACTGATTCTTGTCCAGGAAAATGGATCGCTATCTATCTTTTTGGGTATCTTTTGTCCTATATCGAGCCTTGGAATTATCTCAGAAAGCTAATCCCAAAAATGAATGGTAGGTTGGAGTCTTAGAAAATAGCAAAAGAGTCACTCGACACTTTTTAGAGGATTAATAAGCCTAAACATCGCTCAAATATGAGTTTCCTAAAGCATAACCTATTTAGTTGAGCATCAAGAAGGGTTTCCAAGTTGCGGGAGTTTTAAGGTGACCATCGAGACTGTTTTCCCTTCAGTTTGTGGAAAAAATTCCTATAGAGGTCAGCAAATACATTTCTTGTAAATCAAGACTATCTACAATTTAGATCCTTCAGTAGAAGCACATAGTCGTTTAGAAGGAGGTAGATTCAGGTGAAGCTGACTCTGTAACAGGTTCAAAATTGACTTCTTAGATAGCATAAAACCAATGAAGTGTAAGAAATATAATTCATTTAAGATTGGACTTCTGGTATTGCGAAATTGGATTTAATGAGTATTTCATAATGTCATCAGTAAGGGACTGAAATTGATCGAATTGAATTTCATGTTTTACTTTGGGTTTATATGTTATTGGATAATGTAATGCCAAAAACTATGGTATTGTTGTTTTATATTTTAGATGTCTCCATTCATTGCAACCACTAAAGACACAGTGACAATTTTGAATCAAAATTAACTATTGTAATAGGAAAAGAAAGGTTAATTATCAAGAAAACCTTGGGTTAATAATCATAACACTATACAGTGGTATTAGTGGTAGGAGTGCATTGTTATATTTATTGTTGTACAAGAAGAATAAAATTGGTCAAAATCTAGGGCAAAATTACCCTAGCACACTACAATGTCAGAGACTTCACTTCCAACCTTGCAAATCTCTCCCCCAAGTCATCCTTATTCATCCACCATGGCTAGGGTTTGGCACTACATTCCTCACCTTATGCCAATATCTAGATCCTACAACTAATCAACAAAAAGATCAAAGAAAACCGCTATGCTAGCAATATGCTACGTAAACTACTATGGACATTCCACTAGACAGCTCATCACATTAGATTTCAATAATCTACTGCAATGATAGTAAGGTATACTTTATTGTGTATTGATTACTTATGGTCAAGTTATAATATTAGATGCATACCAATCTCTTCATGAGAAATAACTGAGAAGAGAAGAACAAAACTACAATTGTCAAAAGTGCACGAAATTAACACATTGAACACAAAACTCTAGCAAGAAATATGGATTCTTCCTTTCTCTTTTATCTCAGATTCATAGTACAGAATACAAAGAAATATAATCAGTTTCTATGGAGTAGATGTACATTGTGGCTTGAATAGGTTACTAGAATATTTCCTACTTTTGATGTGTCATGGTATCGTACTACCTCACTATGTTTGGCTATGAAACAGTAAAACAACACAACAAGAACATAACCCCTTTCTTCCCTTGCAGTTTAGATTCTAACATGCCCTAATAACCTCCACATGTATGATATATTGCATCTAGCTCCATTTGGCACTATGGTGGTCAAAGCAATAGTCAAGTTATATAAAGGACATAATTTTCTCATAGGAACTATGTTTTCAACACTCAACACCTAGGCAAAACTGCTAAATTGTTTTGGCAAAATTTATGACCCAAATAACACTTTTTTCCCTCAAAAGTGAAAATTTTCAATTTTGACCCATCCTTACGGAATTTGGGATTGGCATCGAAGATGTTTGATACAAGTCCACAACTCTGATTCTTCACCCCAGAAAAATACCAAAATGGATGAAAAATTATATAGATTTCAGATTATTCCTCCAACAAATCTAGAACTCCCATGGGTGTTTCGTCAAGTTGTCATCACCCTCATAGAGATAGAATTTGTGAATACAACCAAATTTTCCTATACAGTTGTCCATGCTAAGCAAACTTTTTTATCCACTAAATTCTCCTAATAATTTTTCCATGTTAATCAAACCTTCTAATCCACCAGATTCTCCTAGACAATTTTTCCATGTTAAGCAAATGTTTGAGTGTTCCCCTGTTTGGGGGCTTCACAGTTCAAAATAAGGAAGTGTCATCAGCTTTTCCACCATCAACATCATCCTCATTTTCGTCTGAACTCGTCAATATTATTCCTTTTTTTTTCCTTATTTCATACCTTCAATTTCTTTTGCCTTTCGGGGATAAACTCTCAGTTTGGTCACTAAATCTCTTCATCTAACCCTAACCTAGGTTTGCCACCATTAGGGTTTTAAAGAGAATGTTAACACCTCAATGCCTACAATTTAGGCTTGGTTTCACTCTCAATACCATAGGATTTGCAGGAGTTGTTGTTACACCAACAAATTTCTATCTCAAAGTCTGTTATCACGTCAATCTCACATAGTGAAGGTGTCTGAGTTAAGTTAGGGTGTTGACATTATAGTCGCAGCAGTTGATGTTTTTCTCTTTTCACCGAGATTCACCAAAGGTTTGAATTAGGTGAACCTTGTGACTGTAGGCCATAAAACACATAAAAATGTCTAGTGAGTCAAAAAGAAGAACTTAAATGGTGTGTGTGTTATGAGCGACATTCTCACTTCCTTGAGCATTCATGGAAGAGTTATAATGCACTAGGTTCTTTCTTCCCTGAGTGTTATTTTTTTTGTGAAATAGGTTTTCCCACACCAGAAATTATCAGTGATAGGCACAATGAAAGAATCGTATCAGCTAAAATTCTATTATATATTTAATTTATTTGCAGCACCAAGTAGTGGAGTAGTGGGAGAAGGGTTCTAGGCACCCACTGCAGACAACAACAACAAAGGATTACACCAGGAAAGGAAGAGAGGATGCATGCTAAGTGTTTCACAAATACCACAAATCAATTGTATAACAAATGATGTAACAGTCTTTGTTTGTGCAATATTTGTACAAGACTTCTCATGGACTTAGGCATGGGCATCAACCAATTCCTTGAAATCCTATCAAAGCCCCCAACTTCGCTTGAACCTGCAGTAGAAGTGGTTGAGGGTCAAGGGGTATAGCTTCAAACTAGGATCCATGAAAAGGCCATAGAGTTGAATTTCTCATTTTGGAAAACCAAGGTAAAACAAATGTTGCAGAAAACGGAGTTTCCGCAAACCAAAAACAAAAAGCTTCATTCAAAAATACACACCCTCTCTACCAGAGTTTCAGAGCTGGAAGGGGATAATTTATCCCTTAAGAAGATATTACATGAAAGAAAAGATCAGGAAAACATGCATCCTCCAAATTATAAATTGCATGCAGAAATTCTCGACCTTAAAAGCAGGAAGGAAGAAATTTGATCCCAACAAGCCACCTTCAAACAAGAAACACACATCAATTCTTGGGCACAGGTGGTTTGGGAAAAGGACAAAACTACTACCCCTCTTGCAAGAGTTGAGGAGGTGGTGCAAGAAAAACTTGTGGAAGAATGCACTAGGCGAGCGAGAGAATTGAATCTCAAGGTGAGAGGTCTCCCCTTACGTCACTCCTCTTCGGATCCTATGGAAGTGGGGGCTAGATTTATTCAAAATACCCTTAGCATCCCCGATATAGCTCTGGACATAGCATGGTTGGGTTACAACTCCACTCCCTTCCTTAGTTTTCAGATTGTTTCTGATCGACTCCGCACCCTCAGGGCTAAGTGGAAGTTGTTTTGTCTCCCAGTGGGATTTTCTTTGATGAGGACCTCACTCGAGCACAGGTTGCCGAACTTAATAATCCAGAGGATGGGTTATGGAAGCACAGCAGGTAGGATAATGGGAAGTTATTAGGAATCTTTGGGCAGTCATTCGGAACTCCTTCCCACCTTGTTGGGAACTCTGAACTAGAGGTTACAAATGACAAGTCTTCTTGAGGAGATGACAGGGTACAAGAATCTCTATCCGTTGTTGGAAAGGACATGGATCTTTCTAGTCATCAACGGGATTTTTGTATGACGCTCTCAAATCAACGGACATCCTCTTCATGACTGAGACTCATGCACGCCCTCTTTGACCTCTCCCAAATATTTCAAGTTACCATTGGCTCTCATTTTGTGGGTAGGAGATGAGAAGCTTAGGAGGGGTCAGATGATCAGGTGGAGTTGCTTGTTTGGCTACTTACTCACTCTGAAACAAGGCATATTTGGTAGCTGAAGATGAGTTTTCCAGGTTTATATGGGTTCAGATTAGCGTCAGAGTCTCTCCTCTGAGGGACATTTACCTTGTTGTCTGTTACTTTCCCCCAGCCTCTTCACCATTTTCCATCCATAATGGCTCAAATAGGGACCCCTTTATAAACTTGTACACTAGAATCACCCAGTACTCTATTGTTGGGGATGTCATCCTCCTAGGTGACTTCAATGCTCGTACTAGAGATCTATAGATCCCTCTCCATGATCGATCAAAGGATTTGTTTTGTACCTAGGTGATAGATGTAGATTTAGTAGGGTTCACTAGATGTTAGATGATGCTTTGGTGCCCACTACAATTTATGGTAAGCATATATCACAATTAGGGTTATCACAGGAGTTGCTAATTTTATATGGTCTCCCTTGTTTCCCAGGCTCTCACTTTTTCAGACATCGACCATATGGATGGGGCGCGAGTGTAGTTTATTATGTCCTTGCTAGCCAGAAATTGCTCCCTTTTATTTGACATCTCTCAGTCTCCCCCATCCCCCTGGCTAATCAAGCACTTCTTTCCTTCTCTCTCAGTTTTGACCCACCATTTCCACCCGATCCTTCCCCTCGGGGTCCACCTCAAACCACCTTTCAATTTCACGAAGGTGACCATGAAATATTATCCTCTACCCTATGCAAGATGCTCCAATGAGAGATCCAGTTCTCCTTGCTTGCTTCTACTTTCACTAAATACACCCATCTTTCATCTCCCATTTGGGAAGCAGCACTCAAATCCTTCCCTCATTCCACTCCTTCCACTTCCATTGCCTGACAAGTTAGATCTTTCCCCATGAAAAAATGATATAATGATAAATGCAAGACTCTACATTGATAAATTCGAGATGATTTCATCCACCCTCAACCCTTCTACCTTATCCTCAAAGCTTCTTATCATTGTCTCCTTTGTCGCAAGAAATGACTCTTTTTCTCTCATAGAAGATGGGAACTTTCTAATCTCTTTTCCCAATCCTCTAAATAATTTTGGCATACCATCCTTCCCCGATGCCCACCTCTTCTTCCATTTGACCTCAACCATACATCCATGTTCTCTCACACTTCAAACATTTATGATATTCCGGGGCAGGGCCAAATTCATGTTAGCTCCCCACCCTGTTTCTGTTACCTATTCACAGACAAAGATATTAGAGAGGTGATTTGGGTGATGAACAACAACAAAGTATTTGACGAGGAAGGCTACCAAGCAGAGTTCTTTAAACACAGTTTCCATGCTTTGGTTATCTACTTGCCTTATCTTTTCAACCATGTAGTTTGTGGAGGTTTTCCACTGGCATGGTTGTTACAGGGAAAAGTGTCTACTCAGAACTGCTTATCCCACTAAGGTGTGACAGCTGCCTTAGAAACAAACAAAGTAAAGCTACTTTCATTTTTCCTTTATGAATTATAGATAGAGAGGAACAGAAAGACCAACCTCTGTCTTGCGCTAATCTCCTGATTTGATTCCTCTCTTCCTTGATAGTCTTTCGCTACTTGTTCCCTTGCACGCCCAGCTTCACAAAGTACCTGTAAGATCACAGTAGCATAGCACTATACAAAGACATGGATCTATAATCATAAACAATCTAGGATCAGATGTAAATTGACCATACAAATGCAGCAAATATCAATGACACAAGAGTATGGAGGAAAACTTGAATAGCTTTTATTGATAAACAAGAAAGAGCCAAGAGGAGTTACAACCAGTTGTTCTGACCTAGCATCAACCTCTCAGAAAGGAAGCCCCTCTTCACCTCATACAAAGCTTAGATCACCCAACAATCTGATGTTTGTCTCAAGAAACCAACAACAATTCCTTACAATATGCAAAATTCCAGCCTCCGGATCTCTGGGATGAGGGATCCATATATAGATATCTGTAATGGAGATGAGTCAGCTTATGATTTGATTAGTGTATTCCCTCTGATAGTTCTTGCTTCCACTTGGAGATTGATGATCTCTTACTCATCCTTGGTTGAATTCAGAAAGGCAAGTGTCACAGGAGAAGTTTCTGGAAGCTTCCATTGCCTCTCCACCTCGCGGAATGACACTGCCATTTGTCATTTCTCGCCCATCGCACCCCATAGAAGGGATTTTTGAAATGAAACACACCCACACAGTGTACTTAGGTGAGATGCAATGCACTTGGCCAGTGGAGCAGCTGAAATGATCCTGTTTTGACCAATTCTGAGCAGTTTTTCATGGAGAACTTCTGGGAGAAGCTGTAATCTGTTGACCTTGTTCCTTTAGGGGTCAGAACAACACTTTTAGGGACTTAGGAGCCCTTGTTTTATGGACATTTCATGCTTGGGGTTGTAGTGCCCAAAAATTTCTATAACAGTTTCCCCCTAAAGCATGAGGTCGTTAATCTTTTGATGTCGGGTGAAATGCTTTACTATGAGGATCTGAAGTTCTTTCAAGCTGGGAGGAGACCTGTAATAAGATACAATACAATACATTATCTTCATAATATTTTCATGATCTAGCTGAGGCGGGCATTGCCATGCTCAACTTTATAAATTCATTTTCATGTACATAGGACAGACAATCGTTTGAGTGTAGACTGATGATTGTGATAGAGCCATCATCCCTTTGATTGGATGATTATCTGTGCAGCAATGATGTAAATTTGATGTCTTTATTTCCCTGAATATATATCGCGGCCCGGATGGATGAAACTAGATTCGGGGTCTTCAATCTCGTTCGATATTCACTCAAAGTACAAGTCTATCCATGTGAGAAATGTTCTGAAGTCGAACATGGAAAGACATCGCTTGATTACCAGCCAATGATGTAAGTTGTTAACAAGCGCGAGAGGAATCACCGATAATGATAATGACCCTCAAGGTACTGCAGTACAATTCACGTGGTGTGAATAAAGGACTTGGCGTCGAACACCATGCAAAATCTTTCGGTCGAAGGTCATTGATGTAAACCTGTCACCGGAAGTGAGAAACTTGGCATTGAGGCATGCAAGCTTCAAAGTACTGAATGGGGTGTTCCTAGATCACCTTCTTGGATAATGAGCTGATGTCGACAAGAAGTGATCCATCATAGGAGGGCCTTAATGAATCCCACATCAATGACACGGAACTGAGCAAATTATTTTAATGGAGGTGAAAACGGACTGGTGATATAAGGTTCAGGGTGGCGGTCATGAAAGAATGGAGTATAAATGTATTGTAGTGGGTGAGACATAGGTGAATTCTCTGAATGACTTCTCTTGAACATATCGGCGACACTGACATGATGGATTGGTAGCATTAACCCCAAATGTGGATGGTATGATGGGACCATGGTGATGTGACTGGTGAATGAAACAACCCAACCCGACTTGGATGTGGAGTGAAAGTGTCATGTTCAAGAGCGACTTGCTACCAAATAAGTTTCTTCAAGTTTTCTTCCCAATTTTTCCCCAGTCATTGTTGACCAGTACCTCTTTATTTTTATGAAGCTTGAGGAGGATAACATATGCTTGTTCTATAATTTTCCCTTCGGGCAAACCCATCGCTATGTTTTAACGAGCCTAGTGATAGTGAAACTCGTTCTCGTCTATAGACAAGTTTGTCGCTATTTAAAATTTTAACGAGTTTAACAACAAAGATAACTCGGTCCTTTTCAATTTTAGAGAGTCTAAAAAGGAACGTAAAGGTAACTCCAAAATTCCTTTTTCGTCATCTAATCCCTTAAGTCCGAAAAAGTATAAAACAATACAGAAGGGATGAATTTTCGATACTTTTAACGAGCCGAACAAAACAAGCGCTTGATCTTTTTGTGTAATAATCTCTCAGGTCCAAAAAGATTAAAATTTAGAGGAGAGATAGCACTTCTGGTCCCTTTAACGAGCTGGAGAGGCCAATGGCTCGACAATCTTTTCATATTTTACGAGTCAGTTGAAAAGAGCTTAAAGGAGACTCGTCTTTTGAGGAACGAGTGATAAAACGGGTAGCAACTGATTCCAGGTAAGGTTTGGAATTTTCCAATCAAGGCAGTGTTACAAGGATGGCTAGCGAGATCACTCTTCGTAGTTGTTCCTCAAAATGGGTAAACAACCAAATGGAGGTGAATGATCAGCCAATGCAAAAGTGGAGGTGACGATGCAAACACGACCAAGGCATTAATGGCTGAAGTACTACATTCACGATGGTTATTTACTGGGGAATAGTTCATTTTTTAATGAGCTTAAACGTGGGGGGAAACATTTGCTCATGGCTTATGTTTATTTTTTAACGAGCTTGAACTATGCGCTAAAACTGCTCGATTAAATGGTCTCTTTTTGACTTTACCATAAATAGCTTTGTTCTTTCAAAGATTGTACTGTATTCTCACTTTCTTCATCAAACTAGTAAAAAATGAACAATATATGCTTGAAAAATGAATTAGAACACTAACATTTTACTTTGAACTACGTAAAAAGTAATGAAAAAGTGCTTTTATCTCTCATTTTACCATTTCATTTAAACTTTGATTTGTTGGAGCTTTGGAGGTGCTTTCCCCCTTTGATTTTCATCAGCTGATTTTGGGAGATTCTGTGGACGATTCTCTGTGCCGTTTGGACCAGGTAGGAGCTAAACTTGAGATGTTTCACTTCATGCTTTTCATTTTGCGTTCTGAGCTTGATTCCTATTTTTTCTGAGCCTCTGGGGTTTGAAAAACTCATTCTGCCTTCAGCGCACCCTCTGTGTATCGAAAGGTGCATTGGATGTTGGTCTATTCAATGGCCATCTGACCTCCAACACACCTAGAGCACTACTGTAGGTGCAATGGGCGCAGAGAAGGAATTTTGTGCACAGTTTTTGTTGGAAATTTTTCCTGTTTCTTACCAAAATCAGGATCTAACTCTTCTCTTGTTTGTTTTTCAGAGATCTTTGGAGTAAGATGACTATTACATGGCGAGAACGTGAGCATGAAGAAGAGGACATGCTTTCCCTTCATGATCTGGTTACATTAAACGCATTGCGGAACTGTGGCTTGCTGAAGTTTTTCCGCATTTCTAGCATGAGACAACAGATCAACTTATTGCAGTATTTGCTCGATGCTTGGGATCCTACCAACCAGGTGTTCCAGATCAGGGGCAAATCTATCCCCTTGACTATAGTAGACATTTATTTCTTGACTGGCTTGTCAAGGCGGGGTGCCCCCATCTCTTTATCAGGTTCGGCCCGAGGAGGTGAATCTGTGAGAGATTATGTTTTCCGGTATTTGCAGAGAGGGATCTTAACCGAGTAAAGACGGCAATATCATCATCCGTGATGTCACTGACAGGTCCCTCAGGACTATTCTGTTTACTTTTGGTAGGATGGCTGGTGGTGCGGCCCTTCATGTAGCCAACCGATCTTATATGCAGTATGCCTTGGAATGCCTCCAACCGAAGGTGTTGAACTGGTGCGACGCAGTACTTCTTGTGATGAAAGAACAGTTGACCAAGGTAAAGAGCGGGAGGTTGAAGAACTTTGGGTATGGTTCTATTTTGACTGCCTTTGCCTTGGAGAAGATACCACTGATGCAGCCGCAGTATATTGCACTCGATTTACCTTCACCTACTAAACCACGTATGCAGAGATGGGTTGACCATATGTCTAGGCACGCTGGTCAGTCTCAGATTTCATTTTCTGATACCTTCTTCAGGTGGTTTGATCATCAGGAGATGGCTTATTCCGAGTATCCATATGCTAGCATGGACTTCCGAGGTGATCCAGATTTAGTACTGCCGGATGGCGAACAGTGGGGCGCCATTGGTAAATTCTTTGACCATAATCCTGTTTATCGTTTTTCATTTATAATGTCCTTGGGCTTTATTCTGTCAAGACTTAAATTAAACTCATGTGTTCATGCAGATGTTGGTCCTGTTCAGCCAGTAGCACGCCTGAGAGTGCCAGCTGCCACTCCAACAGGAGAGGCTGTTGGAAGAGCTATCCTTCGCGACCTCGACGTGGCCGAGACTCTCACAGCATTACAGGAGCAGGTTGAGGGCCTCACTCTTGGTATTCCAGATGTGAGGACTGACGAGCTGCCCTTGAGGTTGCAGTGGCATACTACTGGTGTGCCAAGACAATGGACTCGTCTCTTACGCATGATCGCACAGGCTGTGACTTGCTATCACGAGCATCATTAGACTAGGGTGCCCCCTAGCATTTTGAGTTTTTTGGTTATTCGACCAATTTTGTCTTGGTTACAGAACATTATGTGGAAACCATAAACAGTTATATATATTTTTGATTTTCGAAGTTTTATTTTGGTTAAGTTGTATGATCCAAATGCAAACATTGATGGTATGCTTCTTTTTATAAATGTCGCAAATGTCTATCTAACACATAATTTTCCAATGAGTCAGTTAATGTGTTTAAGTTTCTGGAAATATGTTGATATTGAATAAAATCAAATTGTCTTTCCAAAATCTTAACCCTTAGGAACATGCGATAAATAGCTAGATTTCGGACAGAGTAGATATCAGTGAGTTGCAGTATGACGAGTTGTGAGTCTAGCCTGACAATCAATCGGCGTATACCATGTGTGATGGCATCAGAGAGGATTTCTATCAACGCGCTATATTCAGCAATGTTATTCGTTGATCGACCAATATATACCCCTCTGAAACATACTAACTCGCCGCTTGGATCAAAAATGGCCCAGGCCATGGAAGATAGGTTCTGTGAACTACGACTCACTCCGTCGGCATATCCAACACATGACTCCAATAGGTTTGACATTTGCAATAAATGTAAAAAGTGGATTACTTGACCAAAATAAACACTTTAGCGAAAACAAAAACATAACAAAAGCATACAGGTTACCATTACGCATAGTAACGCTTGAGGTACAACCCATTATGAGGTTGCGTCAGTGGAATTTCGTCATAATCCATTAACTCGTAGGATCATTTTGCTAAAACTCGCTTAACAATATAGGGGCCCATCCATAAAGACTTAAATTTACCTGCTCCCAATTTATCGGATTCTTGGTCGTAAAGCAAGACCAAGTCACCTTCTGAGAAGACACGGGGTTTGACATTTTTGTCGAACTACGCTTTGACTCATTTCTTATGGGCTTCGTTAGCCAAAGCACCATCACGACGGGTTTCATCCAATTGGATTAGTTCCAAGAAACAAGCTTCTTCTTCTAAAGTTCTGGGGAGGAGATTAATTGCGAGTTTGAGAGACAAGATTTCGTACTGGATTGGTAAGACTGCTTCCAGGCCATATACCAGTTGGAAAGGTGTAAACCCAGTCGCATTCCTTACCGATGTTCGGTAAGCCTGCAAAGCTGAGTACAGGATTAGGTTCCATCTTCTTTTGTGAACTCCAATCATCCTTTGCAGCATGCATTTCAGGACCTTGTTGATTGCTTCAACTTGTCTGTTGGCTTGCGGATAATATGGAGTAGAGCTGTCGTGAGACAACCCTAGTTTGGCAGCTAATTCATTATCATGTGATTGCAAAAATGCGATCCATGATCTGTGACTATAGCTTGTGGTACGTCGAATCTGGCGACTACATGATTGAAAAAGAAGAGGGCAGCTGTTTCACCAGTATTATCTAATGTAGGCATCGCCTCGGCCCATTTGGTAAAATAGTCAACTGCGACTATGATATACCCATGCCCCCCGGTCGAGGTGGGGTTACATGTCATGAAATCGATGCCCCATTTGGCAAATGGCACGACAACAACTATTGGCTGCAGAGGTGCGGGTGGTCTTCTAGTTTTGCTATCGAAAATTTGACAAGCATGGCAACTTCTGACTGCGTTTATGCAATCTTTAAACATTGTTGGCCAGAAGTATCCTGCTCATAAGATTTTTTGCGTTGTAGCATAACCGGATTGATGCCCCCCACATGTGCCTGAATGGAAATCATTCAGGACTTTTTCGGCCTCCTCATGCGTGAGGCACCTTCTCAGAACTGTATTGATACCGCGACGGTAAAGTGTATCACCGATAATCATGTAGTCTTTTGCTTGGTATCGAATAGGTTTTTGTTTGGAGCGGGAGGTGTTTGGCCTATATTTTTGGGTTTGGAGATAAATTATTATATCTCCATACCACTCATTGCTTGAAGATATCAGAAACAAACTTTCGTCCACGATTGTTTCTTCGGATGTTTCATCGTTGGACGATGATGGGAGATCGCATAATAATTCTGCGAAAATGAGAGCTTTCTTTGACTTGGATTTTACAAATTCCAGATCAAACTCTTATAGGATTGCTATCCATTTTGAATATTTTCCCCCCAGCAACTGTCGCGACAATATATAAGTCATGGGGCTGTAATCTGACAGAATGGTAGTTTTTTGAAAGAGGAGATAGTGTCAAAATCTCTGTATCACTTGAACAGCTGCGAGCGCTAGCTTTTCAACATAAGAATATTTGCTTTCTGTATCATTTAAGTTCTTACTTAAATAATATATAGGATGTTCGATTCTGTCATCTTCTTGAACTAAAACCATTGTGATGGTCGTATCTGCTGCAGCCAGATACAGGTTAAAGTCTTTTTGATAATTAGGGGCGTACATTAATGATGCTTTCATTAGGGATTCTTTTAAAGCATCAAAGGAAGCTTGTGCAACCTGATCCGAGACAAAGGGTACTTCCTTTTTCAAAAGACGTGTATAACTTTTAGCAAGTTCGGCATAATTTGGAATGAACCTCCTTAGAAAGTTTGCTTTCCCTTGGAGTTTCTGAATCTGAAGCAAATTCGAAGGTGGAGGAAAATTTATGATTGCCTAAACCTTACATGGGTCGAGACGAATCCCATCCTTTGAGACTACAAAGCCAAGAAAACGACCAAAACTGACGCAAAATACACATTTGTGTGGATTGAGTCGTATCTTGTGGTGTTAGGAACGCAGAGATATTGCTCTTAAATGCTGCGGGTGATCAGTCCGCTTTCGCGAATGAGCTGGAAGGTCGTCGAGGTATGGTTGAACGATGTTTTTTATGTCATGGAAGGCGTAATTCATTTCCCTCTAAAACGTCGCCCCTGTGTTCTTTAAACCAAAGGGTAATTTTCGATATGCGAATGTGCCCCATGGACAAATAAATTCAGTCTTTGACTGGTCCTGTGGGCGGATATTTATTTGATTATACCCGGAGAATCCATCCATGAATGAAAAGATTTCGCATGTGGTGCATTCATCAATTATCTGGTCGATGAAGGGTGTAGGGTAGTTGTCTTTTGGATAAGCTTGATTTACATCCCTATAATCAACGCACACTCTAATTGTTCCTTGTTTTTTCATAACAGGGACAATATTCGATACCCAATCGGTTAGAGGAACTGGGTAAATGAAACCAGCATGGAGAAGTTTCTCAACTTCTGCCTTAATGGTAGCGTCTTTCTTGGGGTGCACCTGCCGTAGCCATTGTCGTACTGGTTTGACATCTGGATACATCTTAATTTCGTGTTCAACGATACTTGAGTCAATGCTTGGCATTTCACTATATGACCAAGCAAAGACATCTCTGAATTCGCGAAAAAGAGTGTCATATATTTCCAGTTCTAAACGAGAACAACATTTGCCAACATAAATATTCTCTACAACATCTGTTTTGGTCGAGATATTTATGGCGATAGTATCTTCAATGTTGGACAAGTTTCACTCGGAATCCACCGTGTTTACAGTATTTGATAGAAAATCAAAAACTGAAGGATGATAAAGGTCATCAGGTGTATCTTCTCCACAATCTAGAAGAAGGGAACGATGGTGGGAATCATTCCATGGTGCTCCTTCAATTACCATTGATTGAACAATTCCTTCGTCGGTGACATGCACTCGCGACCGAGGATCTAAAGGGGTACCATATTCCTCAGACCTGTCTATCCAAATGCTTGATGAGCGTTGATTTGGGTTTGCCATCCAGGCTAGGAACATTGATTGCTACAATATTTCCGTTGGGCTTGGAGGCGAAACCATTACATGATCCATGCCGATATCGTTTTCTGAGATCTTTTTAGAAGATATCATATTGCAGGTTCCTACCGATGCTACTTCCACCAGATTGATTGGAGGTGGAAGGGCGAAAGTTCCCATTAATATAGGATCTTTTAGTAGGCCTACTCCGATATTTTGAAGCGAATGGGGGCTTCCATGGATCATAGGGATGCTTCCTGTAACCTGAGAACCTTTAGGGAGGAAGTTTTGTTGATCTACGATTGTAATCCATCCTTGGAAGGGAAATGCAATCTTCCTAAAATAGGTCGACACAACGGCAGCCATAGCATATATCCATGGTCTTCCTAGTAGGATGTTGTAATCGAGATTTCCATCGATTACTTCAACATTTATTTCTACTTTTTTCCCTCCTAGTTCAACTTTCAAGTTACTTAGAATACCATATGGGGTATATGTCCTTCCGTCGAATGCTTTTAATTTCGTCGAAGACCACGACAAGGTTGGAGATCCTAAAGTTTTCTAGCAACTCATCGACATAATTCATGTAGATGCCCCCTCATCAATAATTGTTCGATGAACAGTTTTGTTGAGGGCTTTCACTTGAACAAGGAAAGCTAGTTGAGCTGGTAATTGAGGATCGTATCCTTTATGATTGAAGGATACAAGATTGGAATCCTTTGGGTCTATCCCACCAATGGCTGATAATAAAGCCTGCTTTTGGGATGGGCAATTTTGTAGTACTTCAAGAGTCGACATAGCGGATGGCGATTGGGCCAAATCTTCCACTATATCTTAATGTTGTGCCGCTCTAGCGCGGGGATTAAACGTCGACTTGTGTACTACTCCCTTTTGGCGGTTTTATTGTCAATTCAGGAATGATGGGCAGTGCAACTTCTGTCGAAGTTGTTGTCGAACTACTAGGCTGATCTTTATCCTTGTTCTTCGACAGCTGTGGATTCCCATAATCTTTGTTCCTCGTTGATATCAAAGCATCATCTTGCTGTTTTGAAACTGACAACATTAGCACTTGACACCGGGAAGCATCTTCACTCTCAACCAGATTTGTTCCTGGATTTGGAAACGGATCAGTTAACACTGCGGAGGTTTTTGAATTCTTGAAGAATTTTTTAAGCTTAGCTCTGTGTGGACAATCTGTGGTCCAATGATCCTCATCACATATAAAGCATGGAATTTTTGGTTTCCTATTTCCAGGAGGGTTTGCAGAAGATTTTTCAGGTGATGATTCTTCATGTTTCTTCTTCTTCCCTTTGCCTTTCTTCTTGCCCCCTGGTTGATTGGTTTCTTTGCCTTTATCTGTCGATACGACATTTACTTCCAAGGCAAGAAGTTCATCTTTTTCATTTTGACCTGAAATCTTACGGGCCTTTTTGGATGTAGCCTTTGTCGATTTCGTGTCTGTTGTGCCAATCACGCCATCGCCGGCATGAGAGTCATTGTTTGATTTAGGAGGAGGAGGAACTGAGAATTTTGGTCTAGGGGCGTCAGGTATTTTATCGTAGAGCGTGCCGGACTGAGTGTAAATCAAGTCCAAATATTGCACACGAGCGATAACTTGCTCTTCTGTTACGACTCCCCCCTTTGCCACATCTTTCGTGATGGAAGGTACTAATGACTTGATAAACCATTCAGCTAAGAGCTGATCGGGAACATACGTTTTTACCATTCTACGACGACGTCGCCACTCATGTATATGATCAGATATGTTAGTGGCCATCGTCTGTTTGAAGTTGGTAAGGAGTTCTGTTCCCGTCTCGTACCTTATTTGTAATTGAAAATGGGTTAAAAAGGTTGTGGCTAAGGTACTGAAGTTGTCGAATGAAGCTCTATGCAATTCGATGTACCATTTTGCCGCTAGACCAGTTAACGTCCTCTGAAAAAGGCGAAGCCTTATCGAATCATCATTTAGGGTGTTTGATGAACACCACAGATGAAAGGTCATCACATGATTCGACAGATCTTCACCCGGATTTCCATTAAATTTAGGAATATCTTATGGAAGTTTATGCGGAATCGCTGGCCACCAAGGGGCATAAGCGATTGGATCGTTTGTTAACCGATTTAAATCAGGTAACTCTAAAGTTTCCACAAAGGGTAACTGCTGATTCAGGTTAGGTGAAGCATACCCAGGATAAGATGGGATTGCCTGAGCAGTTGGTCTTTGCATATCGGCATAATGCATTTGATGCTGCTAACTTTGGTAAGGTTGGTGGGCATGACCATTGTAAAATGGTTGATTTTGACCGTTTTGAATATACGGATGTCCACTATTTGCAAAGATTTGTTGCTCAGAACCTTCGTATACTTGTTGGAATTGTGGTTGTTGGTATTGTACTAGCCATGGTTGTGAAGCCATGTGCTGTTGCCCGATACTAACAGTTTGACCAAGATGAGGGGTAATTGTACCCATCTGAACCTGTGTCATTCCACCAGTCGGCGATTGTGGTTGAGTCGCAGGGTCAAGGGGCTGTTGCATTACAACCTGAGAAACCTGAGGTTGGCATACAACAGGCAGCGCTTGAACTTGCGACACCGTCACAATAGCTGTCGTAGTTGGTATATTTGACATAGGTAAGCATTGTTGCATCGAATATACAACTCTTGGTTGTTGAGGTAGTATCGGTACCCAACTGCTTGAAGTAATTCCAGCATGACCCAAATTTTGTTGTGAACTCCCGTATGGTTGTCCCCCGGAGGGGATAATGAAAGGGCATACTGCCCCCCATATGGTGGTAATCCAGAACTCAAGGGAATGGTTTGCCCTTGAGGGACGGATTGCCCAAATTGACCTCCAAATGGATCAATTTGTCGAGACTCAACATGAGAGTTTCTGGATATTAATCCAGATGAACAAACAGGAATAGACCATACTGTTGAAATGGCCCCTGAGCGGGCTCCTTCTAGCGATTGAGAGCTAGTTGGGACAGATGGTATACTGGCGAACATTGTTGGAGTGATAGCAGGGGGTTCTACTGTCGCTGTGTCAAACGACACAGTCTTAGATGTTGATGGTTGTTCAAACATTTCTAGTCTATCCAAAAGATTACCTAGCGATTCTACAGGAGCTTCCGCTGGCGGTAGACTAACTTCTGATGAAGAGGGATACAGAGTGATCCCGACTCCAAATTGCGATGGAGTACTAGTTGGAGGATCTTCCACAATCTCTTCTATGGCAATCAGACCAGGTGGAAGGGGTAGACTGTCAGGTCCGTAGAATATTTCTGGTGCCGAAGAAGGTATAGAATCGGTAGCGACAGATGTTTGAGGAGCAAGACTCTCCGAACCGGTTATAAATGGAACTGGTTCGGTAACACAAGTGTTTACCCTCAGACTAGGATCAGTACTACTGTCCTTTTGTGGCTGCTGAACTTCTTTTGTAGAGTCAGGGATTCCAGAAATGTTTGGAGTAACCGGAGTCTCTGATGTTGTTGGAACACTTGTTCTAACTTTAACAGGAGATTTGGAACCGGTTAAACGAGTTCGCTTTGTCCGTACTAGCTTCGATTCCGGAGACAAAGACGGTTGACTCGTAAGCCTCCGCGAACGACGGGGTTTTAATTGACTTTCTTCCACGATTGCAGATTACTCGATCAACTAAAATAAAGGGGAAGTATGTTTCCGAATTAAATGAATTTTAGACGCTTTGACACAACTTGTTTTTTCAATTTTTAAGAGTCGAGAAAAAAACAAAAGATGACTCTAGTCTCCTTTGATTTTTAATGAGCCTGAAGTGACAAGTGCTCAGATGGACCTTTTCTGTTAAAGAGTCTGAAAAGGAACGAAAGGGACTGCTCTGGAAATCTAGGTAGAGGGATTACCAAACCAATCGCAAAACTGTAGAATACTTGTTACGGTACGGCAGTCAATCTTCCCGAATGCTGTGTTCAGTGCATTGTGATCGATAGGGCGGCAGACACGGCTTCCTATGGATAAAGGATTAAGCCTATTGGGGTCTCCCAAAATATACTCGACGGTACATGGGAGCACAAGTCCGTACTGGCACTTATCGCCTCAAAGTGGAGGAATCACCCAACCATCAGTGAGAACAACAGTTACTAGGCTTTACGACACCGGAATACGTCTCTATCCTAGGCTTCTAAATGTTGTGCGTTAAGTTCCAAAGCGTTGTTAGATTCATTGAATTTATTTTATAGTTGATATTATTTATGAAGTTTGCCTTTCAGGTTCACCGCGAGATGTAGATGTAATTCCTAAAAATGCAATCTCAGATGATAAACAATCTTTTTATCTTCTTTGTGCAATGAAAATCCTAGCTACTAAGGAAAGAAAGACAGAATCTTTTCACAAAGAGCAAAGAGCACACTCTAAATGCACTTTCCTAAATGAAACCAATCAGACTGTCTATATGCAAATGCACATGCATGTATTTGTTTTCAACTTTCTTAGTATATGAATGATAAGAAGAAATTTGATGCACAAATCTGAATTTCTTTTCAAGCGACAAATATCAACAAGTTTCTTTTCGAAATCAAAAATGGAGACGATCACAACACCTTACGATTTTGAAATGAACACTTGTTCTTAACACTAGAAAATTACAAATTCAGACCAAAAACAATAGTAACAAGATAATCGACCATCAACAACAGTCAAACTCTTTCCTACGATTGAAATCGACACTTGCGACAGTCTCAAATCAAAGGACGACAGTACGATTACGCTACTTTTGCAAAGGAGAACTGAAAATGACTTAACAAACACACAAAAACATTTACAGTTCTTTTGTACAAAGGAGGCGAAATAACAGCAAGGAAAAGGGGTTTCAAACAGACATATACTGATCACAGGCAGCAAAATTCAGGAATAGAACTGGAAGAATGAATCACAGAAACCAACACTGCACAAAGGCTAGTCTGATCAGCACACCTGTAACACAGGGAATTTGAAATGCAACGCACCTTCTCCACTCGGGAAGTGCACTGAAGTTCAAATTCTCTGAACAGTACCTGCGCTGGGCCAGAAATGAGACTTTGTTCAGGTTCCGGGTCACAGTTTGCAGTTCAGTTCATGGGTTTTGGCCGAGCAAAAGGTAATCAGTAATGTAACAATCAGGGGTAGATCTAAGGAGGATCTAAGAGCTATCACAAGGGCAATCAGAGAGTTTGTGAATCCGTTGTTTAAATCATAAACAGATCCCGTAGATGGACTGAAGTAGCATTTATCTACTTTGCATTTGCTATGGCAAATGCAATTCGAATGCTATCTGTAAGTTTATGAAATAGACAACAAGGAAGATAAACAAACAAACTAATACGTCCCCAGTGGAGTCGCCATTTTGTTACAGGGAAAAGTGTCTACTCAAAACTGCTTATCCCACCAAGGTCTGATAGCTGCCTTAGAAACAAATAGAGTAAAGCTACTTTCATTTTTCCTTTATGAATTATAGATAGAGAGGAACAGAAAGACCAACCTCTGTCTTGCGCTAATCTCCTGATTTGATTCCTCTCTTCCTTGATAGTCTTTTGCTACTTGTTCCCTTGCATGCCCAGCTTCACAAAGTACCTGTAAGATCACAGTAGCATAGAACTATACAAATACATGGATCTATAATCATAAATAATCTAGGATCAGATGTAAATTGACCATACAAATGTAGCAAATATCAATGACACAAGAGTATGGAGGAAAACTTGAATAGCTTTTATTGATAAACAAGAAAGAGCCAAGAGGAGTTACAACCAGTTGTTCTGACCCAGCATCAACCTCTTAGCAAGGAAGCCCCTCTTCACCTCATACAAAGCTTAGATCACCCAACAATCTGATGTTTGTCTCAAGAAACCAATAGCAATTCCTTACAATATGCAAAATTCCAGCCTCCGGATCTCTGGGATGAGGGATCCATATATAGATATCTGCAATGGAGATGAGTCAGCTTATGATTTGATTAGTGTCTTCCCTCTGATAGCTCTTGCTTCCACTTGGAGATTAATGATCTCTTACTCATCCTTGGTCGAATTCAGAGAGGCAAGTGTCACAGGAGAAGTTTCTGGAAGCTTCCATTGCCTCTCCACCTCGCGGAATGACACTGCCATTTGTCATTTCTCGCCCATCGCACCCCATAGAAGGGCTTTTTGAAATGCAATGCACCCACACAGTGTACTTAGGTGAGATGCAATGCACTTGGCCAGTGGAGCAGCTGAAATGATCCTGTTTTGACCAATTCTGAGCAGTTTTTCATGGAGAACTTCTGGGAGAAGCTATAATCTGTTGACCTTGTTCCTTTAGGGGTCAGAACAACACTTTTAGGGACTTAGGAGCCCTTGGTTTATGGACATTTCATGCTTGGGGTTGTAGTGCCCAAAAATGTCTATAACAATGGTGACACCACATCATCCATCTGATCCGCAAATTAGGCTCCAACTCAAATCCCAATTACTACAGAAAGATCGTGGTGGGCCACATGTTCTTGAAGTTGTATGCTATTGTTCTACATAGGAATCTCTCTCGTGACCTTGAGTAGAGACAACTCAAAGCTAGGGGAAATGCATGTTTTCGACCAAATCATCATACCATTGACCATATATTCACCCTTTGTGTCATGATTCAGGAGCCATGACACCACTATTCAAAAGTCTACTATTGTTTCATATATTTTTGAAATATTTTCTTTGTTCCAAGGGAAGCCTTACTCTAGAGACTCATAGATATTGGCATCTCGATGACCCTATTTACATCTATTACGCACCTATATGAGTCAATTCTTTGTCATCTTCACATGGACCATGGGATGTTTGATTTCATTCAAAGCACTATTGTGGTTAAATAGGGTTGTCCATTGTCCCCTACCCTATTTGGGATCTATATTGATGGGTTGGAGGCTTTTCTACACGAGCATATCTAGGACACTGATGGATGCCTTCTTCACCAGGTTTTGATATCTATTGTAGTCTTTTTTGATGAGGTGGTGCTCCTCTCCACAAGGATTACAAAGGAAGTTGGATGCAATAGATCTATTTTTTTGTGTACAAAAATTGAAAGTCAACCTGGATAAAACCAAGGTTATGATCTTCAATGGAGTGAAGAAAAATTTGTACCTTCACTTCCTATTTATAGGGGAGGAGGTTGATATCACCAACACATATATGTACTTAGTGGTGCAATTCCTAGGTCCCCACTTTAGTTGGTGACCAATGCTTGAGCTTTGAATCAACAAAGGATATGGATCCTTAGCCCTTCTCGTTGAGCCTCATGGACACCTTGATCTATCCCATTGTTCTATATGGCTTAGATATTTGGGGACCATCTTTACTTGAGTCGAATTGGGCTTTTGTTGAGAGAGTCCATATTGTTCTTCTCCACCGCATCATTAGATGCAAACAGACAGTACCTCAACACATCATTCTTTTAGAGTTTGGATCTCTTCCCTTTCATATTGTGAAAATCTTCATTTTGGTCTCATTGTCGCATCATGTTTGAGTATTCGCAGACTCAATAAAGAGTAGAGATCGTTACCCTTGATTTGTGTATTGATCTTCTAAGACTATTTCCCATTCCAACTACGTCATGCCGAGCTAGGTGTTTCTTTACAGGAGTTTTAGATCTGTTAGAGTCAGTGGGCATTCAGTTGGATCAACTCCCTGCTTTTTTATATTCCTTGGATTCTCCTGGTCACCTTCTACCTACTATATAGGAGTTGAACAATATCATTAGGGACGATAGGTAGTTTGTCTAGGTCACCTCGGTCAATCCTCCAGGAGGGTTGTGCCAAAAGATGGACTTCTACATTGGGCACTTCTTGAAGTTGAGAAACAGGTTCATTTTTCAAACCTAGTATATGTTTCACCATTGGATGCATGCTCTCTGCATTCCTCTAATCTAGTTCAGAGTATACTCTCATAGACTTCGAGTAGAGATGGACCACCGGATTGATAAACAAGATAGAATCTGCCAGGTATGTCATTTACAGGAAGTATAGACTGAGGTGCACTTCATTTCTGAATGCCCTATCTACTACAGTATCAAAAGAAGGTTCAATTGCTTGTTTAGAGACTCTCAGCCCATCAAAGACTTTTTCAGGTATCTCGATCAGAGATGTTTGGCCTTATATATGTAGGAGTCTCTCAGGTTCTAAGCGCATATTCTTTAGCCTCCCATCAGACCATACCTCACATTTAGGATCATGAAATTTTTCAGGGTACTACCTTCAAACAGTGGCACCAAGAGACTGATTGATATCGTTTCATATCTAGACTCTAGATTAGTGAGCATCCATTGGATCTCACACCACCACATGAGATCTCAGCAGAAAATCCATCTCAGATCCATCCCTAGGAGATAGAATAGGTCCTCCAGACCTCAGTAGTGCACGAGCTCCCCCAGACAATAATTTAGTGGACAATCTACATCTCCCACCAACCCTTCATCAGGCCAACAAACTTTGTCGAGTTTTATTCAGTGTTCTTTAGTCAGCCTCAGATGTTAGGAGAGACAGGTCTAATCCTCAGACCCATTAGCTCCTAGATCTTCTTCATCACGGAATTCCATACATTGTGTCTTTTATGTTCTTGCATTGTACCTTTTATATTCATTCCTTGTATTTTTTATAAGAGTCTGTTTGGTTCTCTCGCATTGTATGGAAATGATTGTACTCAACAATCCCTTTAACATACTTTGTGGTCATTTGTTGGACATAAACGTAATTATCTTATCTTATCGTATCTTATCTTCAACCAATGACAGGCTCAAAACTACAGTAAACTATCTCATCCACCAAACTTTTACAATCACTTCCAATGAAAAAAACAAACAACTCACAAATGTCATAATTAAAAAATATTCTTATTTTTCGTAAATGTTATATTTCCTATGGCATTGTTTTGGTCTGAGAATGGTAAATTTTTTGATACCTATGTAAGAATTTTGGTTTGAGAATTCAAGACTATTTACAATAAATACTTGAACACGACATTTTTAACCATTTCACAATTTTAAATTATACCAATCAAACCTTTTCAGGCCCGGAAAAAATATTTTGGCATGCTTTGTGCCCCAATGCAATGAATTTGAACTATTCTCCTACTGCTTTTATTGCACGAATCACCTTCCACGATATCTAAATTGCGTCTTCAAATCTGGTTGAACATGTATGCTTAGGAAATGTTTGTGAATGGCTTATTAGGGTATTTTAAAGCTACTGTAGTAGTGTCTTCATATTTATGTTGGAGAGTGGTTCACCACAATTTGGCTTCTTTGTTCTAAGAATAATGCCCTATTTATGATTTTTTTTTTTGTAGAGGACCTTTTACTATTGGAATTTGTGGGCATCTACAAGTTTCTAAATGCCAACATCCCGTCTAAATATCATTGGCATATCTAATTTACTCTGAATAGGAGCTTCTCCAGTGTAGGCTTCAAACAAATGGTCTATCATATCTCGGGTAAATATTTATGCCTATCCATCAAGCAAAAACATTTCTAGGTCATGTTGGTTTGGGTGCCTGTATGGCAATCAACATCACTCATTTAATAAAATTCGTAGGGGTCAAATTCATTCACGGAACTCAATTTCTTGTTGTGCATGTCTCAGTTTTTTTTTCCTTCCTCGATATCTCCACCAGTGTCTTCGACCTTCAAAACCTTGCCCCCTCGATATAACCTTCAAAGAAGTGTCTTTGACTAAGTGTCTCAGTATTTTTTTCCTTCCTCGAGATCTCCATTGATATCTTCAACCTTCAAAACCCTACCCCTTCTGTGTGTCAAAGACTATAACCTTCTTAAATCTCTAGTTGTTTATGTAGCCACAATTTCTCATGTATTGAGACAAAATAAAAGACTCAACATTAAAATCATGTCAAGGTTTTTTTTTGTTTCAATATAAACATAGAAAGGTATGATAGCATGCCCTTCCTAAATGTTTGACAATTATTATTTTTTTGAACTAAGCTTCCAACTATCACAGTAAGGCCAATTTCCCAAATTTAGCATTACGAGAGGTTATGACCAGTGGGGGATTTCTATTGGGCCCTTTATCTTTACTAATATTTTCACAACATTACCAAATTTTGTACACTAGGAATAACTCTCAAGGCCTTTACCAATGGACTTGACAAGGGCCTTAGACTAGGAATATGGGCACCATTACTATTCTTTGCATAATAAGAATTAGTATGAGGGAAGGAGAAAAAGGCCTTTGCTTCTAAAATGAAGTTTCTCATGTTCAAGGGCCATGAATTTGGCATTGAATAACCACATAGTCAATCCTCTTTAAATAATCTTAGGGATATATGGGATATCAATTCCATTAGGAATTTTTTCACACCATGTATTGGAGTCAAGGAATGTACCATGGGTAGGAGAGGTAAACAAGGGCATTAGGCCTTACAAGAAGCTTTTTAGTCTCGAGGGGTGCATGAGCTAGATTTAAAAACCACATAGATCTTATTTAATGGATCTTTAGTCTTAAGTCGGGATATGGGCACCATAGGAGGTATTTATCATCACATGTGGGAGTTAGTGTCTATGTTATGGTTAGGAGAGGAAAACAAGGGCCTTATTCCCTAAATTAATATTTCTTACACTCAATTTCCATCAACAATACCTCTATCTAGGACTATGGTCATTTGTGTGTTTTGCATAATAAGAATAGGTCCCATAGTCTTTACTATGGCCAAGAAAGGAAATTTTTTTAAAAAGGGACTTAAGTCCTTAATAATTAGTCACCACATTTCGAACCACCGCATTAATTATATTCTCTAAGGGATATTATACGGCATCTAGGAGGGATTTGTCTACCAATGAAAGGTTTTTCACACAATGATTGGTTCTTGGAGCCTCACCATTGGACTTTAATGAAATTAGGAGGCTTTAAAATCACATATGATGCTTACAAGTGTAGGCTTGGTAAAAATAGGAACATAAGGGGCTTAGGTCTTATTTGAATCTTTAATGGTTAAGCTTTATGAAGTAGTTCTCAAAGAACCACACATAATATCTATAGGGGATCTTGGGCATATTTGGGTGATCTTTAGTGTCATTAATATGTTTTACATAGTAAAAATGGGTCTTAGGATTGTACCATGGCAAAGAGATGAAAGAAATGTAACAAAAATGAAATGTAACACTTCATTATCAAAATTTCAAGTTTCCATTTCCAAAGCGACAAAATTAAAACTGAATAGTTCATATACTTTTTGTACTTGTTAGTTGGTCATACCTTTATTCTTGGACTATATTAGTCATTTACATTAATCATTTTTAATTGTCAGTTATTATCTAGTCATATATTGTAGTCCTAGACTAAACTAGTCATTTAAGTTAGCTGCTTTTAGTTGGGTCACTTATTATCTAGTTGTATATTTTATCCCTACACTAAATGAGTTGTTTAAGCTAGTCATTTTTAGTTGGGTCATTAAAATTGTTGGAACTTAGTACTTATTCACTTTAAATAATAGTGTTGTCTGAATGTTTTAGTCATATAGTCACAAATATTTAATAGCTTGCAAAGAGTCCTAACATATGAAGGAAGATATGAAGTCACTTTTCTTTACCATTTGAGACTTTTGTTACATTTTGAAGGAGGCCCGCAAATAAACTTTCCTTATTTTATTTGGATGTGTTTGAATAAGATGGTAAGAGTGGTTAAATCATCCAAAATGGAGCAGATTCGTAATGATGTGCTAATTCCCCATTCATAATAAAACCCAAGATGCTTATCATTTGCTTTTCAAGCTTTAAAGGATTCACTACTTTTTCTTAATTAACTGATTCCCATGAGAGTTTCTTATGTAAATGTTATAAACAATTTAACATAAAAACATATTTTTAACAACAACAATATAACAACAAAGAACATCAAAATACAACACACAACAAAGACATGATAAAGGTGTTCACCCCTCCTCGACTCTAAAATTTTGGTAACGGAGCGAGAAATTCATCGTACGGTGGGCTATATCCTGTCAACCATATTGAAAATTGCAATCGGCAAGTGCTGCGGGCTATTAGGGTCTATGAATAGAAAATGGGTGATTTGCGATTGTGATATTGCAGACCTGATGGGATATTAAATCACATTTGGGGCTATCGCATTTCACAATCGGCATAAAATATTCGCGGATGGTATTCTCAACAAAGAAAAATGTTGTGATTGTGATAACACAGACCCACCAGGGATATTTCACTATAACATATAAAATCCCGCGCCTAGGGTCCACTGCTCATCGCAATCATCGAAGTTTAGTGACCCAAGGTCTTGTTAACAGGACATCACACTACAATGCGATATTGGTGGACCCGATGGGAACTTAATCTATGACATATAAAATCCCACATCCGGGTAATTTATCGCATCACAACCTAGTAATTGTCAGGGGTCGATTCTGACTTGTTCTCCCCTCACTGATATGTGATTGCATTATGCGATGGCCTTGTCACATCGCAACCCTAAACCTGTCGGGGCTGATTTGTAACACTTTTCAGCTTTTTGACTACAATATGTGAAATGAAGGGGCCAATGGAAGCTTGCCACTTGGTGCCTCCTCATTCGTTGAAGACCTTGCCACCTCATCCCAATCCTGCCATGTAGACAAGTCAAACTTGAACTTTGACTTGCTCTAACTTCTGCATACGAAATCGGATTTGAGTATCGTTCACACCATTGGATTCAGAATGATGAGCTCTTCAATCTGAAGCTGAGTGTGATAAGATTCTGAAACTTTGATTTTTGAGCATAATTCTGAGCACCTGATCACTCCTCCCCACTGGAAGCCTTTTGGACCCCAAAAGATTTATATTCAGTTATTGAACAGATGAGGGTATTGTTCCCTCACCTTCCCCACTTCAATCCATTTTTCCTTTGATGGATGTGTACCTTTGAGACCCACCCAAAGATAATCAATACTTCCCCTTTTAGTTGTCCTTTTCCTTCTGTCAAGTACGGTGTCTTGCTGAAGCACATCAAGGAATTCTGCAGAAAACTCTTCAATAGATGGAATTTGAACATTCTCTCCTTGATATTCAATGAGAGTAGGTTCATACAATCTCAAATTTCCAACATTCACAATAGAATAGATTGGCATGTATGAAGGAAAATCAAGCTTGAAAGCATTATTACCAATCTTTTCCAGAATTTTAAATGGACCATAACGAATTGGTTTCATATTTTTACCTTCACCTTGAAGCCTTTTGTTGGGTCACTATAATAATAGTTATTACCCCATTACTATGGTAGTTTCATCCCTTATTAATATTTTTGTGCCCATATTATCCCCATATTTTTATTACTGTGCCCCATAGAATCCCTCTATTGTTATTTTTGTGGATTTATATTATTATTGTTAGGTCGGCTGGGTTACATTGTGACTCCTTAGACTCCTGTGTATAGAAAGGAGGTTCTGTAATTTGAATCATCCAAGAATTGTTCATTTATGTAATGTAAAGGAGGTTTCCCCCTCGAAGAGGCTGAATTCTAAGGCATTGATCTATCTTTTCTATCCTTTCTTGAGCTGGTTTCATAACATTTGGTATCAAAGTTTTGGATTCTAGGATTTCGCTACTCCAAATAGGTCATCGTGGCATTTTCGCTATAAAATTTTTCTGTGATGTTTTAGAAGCTAAAAAAACCCATTTGAGAAGACATCACGCTAAACCTCGGGTCCAAATTTCAGAGCTTTTCGTGCTATATTTGCGGAGATATGATCTGAGGAAGTTGGTCTTTTTGCAGACTCCTGAATTACATTCGAAACATGTGACTTGGGGAAAATCGTCATAACTTTCTCTCTGAGTATTGGATTGAAATTTCCTAAGAAGGTATAGAAAGAGGACGAACTGTAGTTTCTTGTATATATTCTTCATAGCGAAAGGTAGAAATAGTGACTCGTGGCACGTCGTACAAGTTTGCTCTACTGAACTACTCTATAATCAAGTCACTGTGGGAGATTTCGCATAACTCTTCCTTGGAGAATCCAAATTGGATTAGACTGGTGGCATTGGAAAGAGGCCATAGAGGGCTACTGTAGATCATAATTTTAGAACTGGATGGTCAGAAAGTACAGAGATACATCAGAGGCAATATTGAGCTCCTACAAAGTGAAAAAAGGTGTGTAGATTTTTTTTAAATTTTTGCTTAAGCTTGGTTTGAAAATTTATTTTGAAGGAATTCAAAGGGCATAGTAGAACATTATTATCGGTAACTGATGCCCTGAGGAAAGAAAATGCAAACACCTCGTAAGAAACCTGAAAGCTCTAGCATGACTCATGAAGAACAGGAAGAAATGCTACATGATATATCAAAATTACAAGACCAAGTGCAACAAATGTCACTCTCACAAAAGCTAACAGAAGCTAAGATAAATGGTGTGGAATCTAAGATAAAGGGCATGGAAGCTAAGATGGACAATTTGAAGATAGATTTGAAGACAGATTTGAAGAGAGACATGGCAGATTTGAAGACAGATTTGACAAATTTTCTACAAGAAATACTTACTAATGGTGAAAAGGTAGTAAAGGAAACTCATGATGCGAACAAAAGAAATGTTAATCATGATTTCATAGACTCTAATGTGGGATCGAAGACCCACCATATTCCAAAAATCGATATGAGGAAGTTTGATGGCAAGGATCCCGCAACATGGATATTACAAATAGAGCAATTTTTCGATCTCAATAATGTGCAAAACACACAAAAGGTACGTATTGCAACTTTATATTTGGAACCAAATCAGTTTGTATGGTATCAATGGATTTTCTCTTGTAAACAAATTATCACTTGGGCAATTTTTATGGAAGAACTGACAACACATTATGAGGATACAAAAAGCAACACTTTTTTAAGCCAATTGATATGTCTCAAACAAAAGGGTTCAATAATGGAGCACATTGAGGAGTTCCAAAAATTGAACATAAGGGTAAAAAATATTCCAGAGGAGCATAGGATTGATGTGTTCATAGGGACTTTAAAGGATAATATCCAACATGATGTTCACCTTTGGGAACCTGATTCATTAGAGAAGGCATTCAAGTTAGCAAGAAAAATGGAAAGCAAAATTATGGCAACCAGGAAGCATACCACTCACAACTATAAATATGGAAGTGTTCTTGCCCCTAGTCTTCTACAACCTATAAGGTTGACACCACCACAATTGGAAGAGAAAAGAGAAAAAGGGCTTTGTTATAGTTGTGATAGCAAATACACTAAAGGTCATAACTATGATGAGAAGAAATTATTTTACATAGATTGCGAAGAGGAAGAAGAAAAGGAGCAAGAAAGGTCAAAAGAAGAGGATATACTCCAGGAACAAAGCCTAGATAAAGAAGAAATGAATCTGACAATATCTTGTAATGCATTGGCAAGAATTACCATTCCTCAAACCATCAAGATAGAAGGACAAATTAAGAAGAAAAAGGTAACAGTGTTGATTGATTCAGGAAGTACCCACAATTTTATTCATTGTAAGGTAGCAAAAGAATTGAATTCCTTCTTATATCCAACACTAGAGTGTCAAGTGATGGTTGCAAATGGAGGAACAATAAATTGCTCTGGAAAGTGCCACAATATCAAGCTATTGATGGGAGAATATGTCTTGACTAGCCCAATGCTTGCCATTCCAATGGAAGGTGTTGATGTTGTACTAGGAGTCCAATGGCTACAATCCTTGGGTACAATAGCTTTTAATTTTCAAGAACTTTTCATGAAATTTTCTGTGGAAGGAAAGGAAGTTTAATTAAGGGGTATTGTAGGGAAACCGGAAAAGATAATCAGCTCTAACGGTATGACAAAGCTTGTAAAAAAGGAACAAATGGGTGTAATTGCACAATTATGTTTGCTAGATGTTTCCACATTGGAATAATCTATTTCTCTAGATCTCCAAAATGTCTTGGACAATCATTCCAAGGTATTTGAGACTCCCAAAGTTCTCGCACCTATTCTTGATCATGATCATGCTATTCATCTGATTCCAGGAAGTGTTCCTCCAAACATCAGGCCATACAGATATCCCTATGCCCAAAAGAGTGAAATTGAATGTATGGTTGCAGAAATGCTAGAGGTTGGTATAATTCAACAGAGTCAAAGTTATTTCTCTGCTCCATTAGTATTAGTGCACAAGAAGGATGGATCATGGCACATGTGTCTGGATTATAGGGAGCTTAACGAGCTCACTATTAAAGATAAGTTTCCCATTCCTATCGTTGATGAATTACTGGATGAATTGCATCGATCAATTTACTTCACCAAGTTGGATCTTCGTTCAGGATATCATCAAATCAGAATGAAGACTGAAGACATTCTGAAAATAGCATTTAGAACTCATGAGGGTCATTATGAATTTTTGGTCATGCTTTTTGGCCTTACCAATGCACCTTCAACATTCAAGGTTTAATGAATTCCATTTTCAAACCATTCCTTAGAAAATTTGTGTTAGTATTTTTTTATGATATACTAATCTACAACAAGTCTTTGAAGGATCATGTTGAACATGTTGACAGGGTGCTACAACTATTGGAGGAGAAATAATTATATGCCAAAAGATCCAAATGTTTCTTTGGAGTACAAGAGGTGGAATATTTGGGTCATATTGTATCTCATGAAGGAGTTAGGGTAGACCCTAGAAAAATTAAAGCCATTAAGGAATGGAAAATCCCCACATCCATAAAGCATCTGCGAGGATTTCTCGGGTTGACAGGGTATTATCACACGTTTGTTAAGAATTATGGGAGAATAACAGCACCTCTGGAAACATTATTGAAGAAAGATGCATTTTCATGGACTCCAGAAGCAACAAAGGCCTTCAAACATCTTAAAGAGGCAATGTGCCAAGCACCGGTCTTAGCTACACCGAACTTCACAAAAACTTTTATTGTTGAATGTGATGCTTCAGGAAATGGAATTGGTGTTGTTTTAATGCAAGATGAAAGACCCATTGCTTTTGAAAGTCTTCCAATCAAGGGAAATGTTTTACAAAAATCTATTTATGAGAAGGAAATGTTGGCAATACTCCATGCACATAAGAAATGGCGACCCTACCTAATGGGAAGACACTTCGAGGTAAAAATGGATCATGATAGCCTTAAATACTTTTTAGAACAAAGATTATCCTCTGAAGAGCAACAAAAGCGGGTCACAAAGATGTTGGGTTATGACTTTGAAATCATCTACAAAAAAGGGAAGCAAAATGTGGTGGTAGATGCACTCTCAGGAAAGGATGAGGATGTGGAGGCATTGTTGTGCGCCATTTCTATTATCCAACTAGATTGGATAAATGAAGCAAGGAAGGAATGGAAGAATGACGAAGAAGTGTGGGCACTTATTCAAAAGTTACAACAAGATTCCAGTACTTCTAATACGTTTAGCTGGAAAAATGATTCTTTATGGTATAAAGATCGCTTATACCTCTGTAAGAATTCCCAACTAAAACAAAAGATTCTTATGGAATTGCATACTTCTCCCTTAGGAGGGCACTCAATATTTTTAAAAACTTACCATAGGGTTTAGAAGGAATTTTTTTGGGATGGCCTTAAATCAGATATTCAAAAATTTGTGGCAGAATGTTTGGTTTGCCAACAAAATAAAGTTGAAACAATTAAGACACCGGGTCTATTACAACCTTTATCCATTCCAAGCCAACATTGGGAGGAGGTTTCAATGGATTTTATCACAAGTTTACCCAAGTTTGAGGGAAAGAGTGTCATCATGGTGGTAGTTGATAGACTTACCAAGTATGCACACTTTTGTGCATTATCACAACCATTTAAATCCAGTACAGTTTCTACTGCATTTATGGAAACAATTCAAAAGCTACATGGAAACCCAAAGATTATTGTAAGTGACAAAGATCCCATTTTCACTGGAAATTTTTGGACAGAATTATTTTCCTGTCTTGGTACTCAGTTTGCTCATAGCTCATCTTATCATCCTCAATATGATGGGCAAACTGAGATAGTAAACAAATGTTTGGAAGGATATCTTCGTTGTTTTGTATCTGATAAACAAACACAATGGGTCAAATGGTTGCCTCTGGCTGAATGGTGGTATAACACTTCCTTCCATACAGCAACAAAAATGGCCCCATTTATGGCACTTTATGGATATCAGCCACCATCCATCACATCATATTTAATAGAAAATTCTAAGCTTCAAGCAGTGGAACATCACATCGAACATCAACAACAAGTCCTCCAACTCTTAAAGGATAACCTCGTGTTGGCACAAAATAGAATGAGACAACAGGTAGATCAACATCGTAGCAAAAGAATTTTTGATGTAGGTGATTGGGTATTCCTACGGCTACAACCATATAAGAAAATGTCCCTCAAGAAAGCTAAGAAGGATAATAAATTATCACCAAAGTATTATGGTCCATACAAGGTGTTGCAAAAGATTGGTACTATGGCATACAAATTGGAGCTTCCTACAGCTTCTCGATTGCACTCAGTTTTCCATGTTTCATGTTTAAAGAAGGTTATAGGCGACAAGCTCCCAATTCAAACAATATTGCCATAACTTGACGAGGAAGGAAAAATTATATTGGAACCAGAAGCAGTCATAGAAACAAGAACTCGACAGCTACGAAATCGATCAATTTCGGAGTATCTTATTAAGTCGAAGAACTTATCCGCTGAAGATTCCACATGGGAGGATGATAATTTTATATAGAAGCATCCAGAACTACTCAAGTGTTGAGGACAACACCTTTTTGAAGGAGAGGGGTATGTTGGGTCCCTTATTGTTGCATCCCTTATTAAGGGTCCCTTATTGTTGCATCCCTTATTATTGTTAGGTTGGCTTGGTTATATTGTGACTCCTTAGACTCCTATATATAGAAAGGAGGTTTTGTCATTTGAATCATCGAAGAATTGTTCATTTATGTAATGTAAAGGAGGTTGCCCCCTCGAAGAGGTTGAATTCTAAGGCATTGATCTATCTTTTCTATCTTTTCTTGAGCTGGTTTCATAACACCTTTCCTTGCTAATGTATAGCCAAACTTCATCACCTACTTGAAACTGATGATCCACACGATGCTTTTCATGCCTTGGCTTATACTTTCCTTCACTCTTTTCTAGTTGTTCTTGAACTGTTTGGTGAATCAATTGAATTTTCTGAATGAATTTCTTTGCTCTATCTATTTGACTATGTCCATCTATAACTACATATTTTTCAAAGATGAAATCCAAAGGTGATTTAGGAAGATAACAAAGACATGCCTCAAAAGGTGAAGTTAGAGTAGAAGAGTGTTTTGCTCGGTTGTAAGGATGATGAATATAATGCAACTATTCATCCCACAACTTAGAATGTTTGCTGCAATATCTTCTTAGCAAATGAATAACTGTACTATTAACCACTTCAATTTGACCATATGTTTGCAGATGGAAGGCTATACTTTTCTTCAATTTTGTGTCCATCAAGTTCCATAAACTTGACCAAAAATTCCCAACAAATTGAGAATCACGATCACTTACAATAGAAGTAGCCAATCCAAAATGAACCCATACATTTTGAAACAAAAGTTGAGTTGTTTGTTCAGCTATAATTTTTTTTTTTACAAAGGCATTAATATGCACATCTTGCTAAACCTATCCACAACTACATACAAATAATCATGAACTATCCTTGATAAAGGGATACCTCCTACAAAATCCATGGAAACACTTTCCCATGGTCGTGAAGGCACTGGAAGTTGTGTGTACAATCCTAGTTTCATATTACTAGGCTTACTGACTCCACACAATGAACAAACTCTAATAAAGTGTGACACACTTTCAATCATACGAGGCCAATAAAAATACCTTTGAAGATTTGGCAATGTTTTACTTACACCAAAATGTCCAAGAATAAGAGAAGTTGCACTTCTGTTGTGACAATACTCTCTCTCCTTGTGGAACACAAAGTTTTCCCAAATGATACAACAGATTATCATGTATATGGTAGTCTAATTCCTCAACTTGGTGGCCTTGACTCAAGTTTAAATATACCTTTTGAAAGTCAGCATCATGTGCGTATTGTTCAAGATAACCTTTAGGCATAACATAATGATTCCTCAGTAAAATGGCTACATTAATAGGTAGTCTGGAAAGCATATCAACAACTTTGTTATAAATACCTTTCTTGTACTTGATTACCAAGTGGAATTGTTGTAAGAATCCCATCCAACGAAAGTGCTTTGACTACTGCAATTTGGTTTGAGATTGTAGATATTTCAAAGGTTGACGATCGGTGTGAATAATGGTTTCTTTTCCCATCAGGTAATGCTTCCATTTCTTCACACTTTGCACCAATGCATAAAGCTCTTTATCATACATAGAATAATTAATAACAACACCATTAAAAATTTTAGAATGAAATGAAATGGGCTTACAATGTTGTAAAAGAACTGCACCCATGGCGTAGTCACTTGCATCTATTTGTATTTCAAATGGTTGTTTCAAATCCGGTAATGCTAAAAATGGGGCTGAATTGATATTTTCTTTTAAAGCATCAAAATATTTTTATGGTTTACCTCCCTACTGGAAGACAACCTTCACACTGGTGAAATCATGTAGTGGAGATGCTATGGAAGAGAAATTGGCAATGAAATTCCTCCAATACTGCATTCCTCCCCGAAAAATCGTTACTTCTGTGACTGATTTGGGTATTGGCCAATTCATAATGACCGAAACTTTAGAGGGGTCAATCTTCAACTCACCTCCTCCAATTATATGGCCCAAATACAATAAGGAAGTTTTCCCAAATTCACATTTAGACATCTTCAAAAATAACAGTTATTTTCTCATGACATCAAAAAATTTCTTCACATGCTTGAATGCTCTTCTCGTTATATGTTGAATATCAAAATATCATCTAAGGAGAAAATTAAAAACTGATCAAGGAAGGATATTACAACATCATTCATAACTCTCATGAATGTAGCTGGAGCATTGCAAAGATCGAAAGGCATAACCAGCCACTCAAACAATCCCTATTTGGTTTTAAAAGAAGTCTTCCAAATATCCTTGTTAGATATTCTAACGTGATGATATCCACTTCCCAAGTCTAATTTAGTGAAATACTTTGAATTCTTCAACTGATCTAGAAAATCATCTATTTTGGGAAGTGGGTAATGATTCTATATTGTAATCTTATTCAAAGCTGGACAATCTAAACACATGTGCCATGTTCCATATTTTTTGGGTACCAAAATAATTGGTGAACCACATGGCGAAGTAGAGGAATGAATTACACTTTCATCCAACAATCCCTAGACTTTTTTCTTAATTTCTAAACTTTCCATAATTGACATTCGATACATACCTATGTTTGGGAATGGACAGTCTTGTTGTAGCTGTATTTCATGCTGAATTCCCGTTTTTGGTGGAAATCCTTTTGGTTCTTAAAACATGTCTCCATATTGATTGACGACATCAACCAATTCAACTTTCAAATTCACATCACAGCCTGCAAAGGATTCCTGCTCCATGTCGTTTTTTTGCTTGATCATAACGAGCATGAGGCTATTGCTAGAATTGACCAGTCGCTTCATTTCCCCTGCACTTGCTAATGACAAACTAAGCTTTCTGTGATGGGCTCTCACAATATAATCCACTCCATTTTTGAACAAAAGATGTTTGTTCTCAAATTGGTGGAAAATGGCTTTCTTGTCATACAGATATTAGCTTCCCAACACAATCCTAGAAATATCCAATGGAACAACGTCTAGCTCGACTTCATCAATGAAATTGGTAGTGATTGCAAACTTGAAAACACATTTCCATGTGACCTACAAATTGGCATCCTTGGTTATCCAACCCAACATGTACAGTTTATGATGAGACATGGTTTCTAGATTCAATTTCTTGACAAATCTGTAGAAATTAAGTTTTCCTAGGATACACTGTCAAATATTGTATCAATTTTGGTGTGTTTGGAAATAAGTCGAATATGGAACAACTCTATTCTATTTTCCTCATTTGAAATGTTATTGGATTATTTGCTGCACTGGTGGTTGCCATGACTTTTCCTTTAGTGACTGTGTATGCAATCTTCATTTCATCACCTGAGTTTGAACCCAAGTCTTGTTGTGCAACAACATTTGTCCTCTATTTCCCTTTATAGTTAGATTTCTTTGGTCATAATTTTGGATGAAGCTTCTAGCAATGTGCTTCATCATGTCTCATCTTGGAACAATTCTTGCACATGAGTTTCTCGCCTTCTTTCTTTACAGAAGCACCTTTCTTCTACTTGTCTTTTCTTTTCTTCCCTTTTTCACCACTCTTGAATGGCTTCTTCTTACCTTCTTCTTGTACATTTACCCCTATTTATTTTAGGTGTGTAGGTTGAACACAAACCTCATCAAGATTTGTGGGAGTAAACATAAGAATTATATGTCGAAGATCGATATGCAACCCTCCTGTGTATTTCAACAAAGTATCTTGTGACTGTAACTCTACTCCTAGCATAAGAGCTCTTTCCTAAACTCTTGAGTATACTCTTTCACATTTTGACATTTTTACTATATGAAATTTTGCCAATTTATGATAGTGTTTTGCATATGAGCTAAAGGGTAGAACTGTCTTTTTATAGAAGAAATGAAACTAGACCAAGTAATAGAGATCTTACCATGTTTTTTATCTCATATTGAGTCCTTGCTTCCCACCAAATGAGAATTGCACCCTCCATTCTCAATGAAGGCAATTGAATTTTGATATCATCTTGAAGGTTCTGAATTCTACAATACTTCTCCAACTGACGAATCTAGTTATCCAACTTTTTTGCATTCACTTCACCATTAGACAGAAGTAGCTCAAATTTAACATCAAGCCTTAGAAAAGGTGATTTACCAATCCCTTTTGAAGAATGATGATGAGTATGAGTAGAGGTGATATTAGTGGAAGAGTGTGAATATGCTTTCGAAGAAGAATATGAAGAAGATGGTGGATATGGTGGAGGGTTGTCTCCATTCCCATTGCCTCCTTTTCCATTGCCTCCTCTTGGAGAGCCTTCTCCATTGGGAGACTTTGAACTTTCTCTTTGGTATCTGTTATTTGTCTCTTCATAGACGACCTTAACCATCTATGTCATATCAAAGAAAGAATTTCTGAAGATCTTCTCATCTTCTATCATGTAAAAAGGTTCTCCTCCATGAGACATGATCTCAAGTCCAATCTCAACTACAACTTGAGGTCGTACTGTTATGCTCTTAACCTGCAAGATGATACCATAATACCAAATATGTGAAGAAATATACCCAAAACATAGAATAGTGAGAAACAATAGCAAGTATTTTATTATTCAGAAAGCAATGTTCACTTGCCTCTTCGAGGGGGCAACCTACAATAGAGCAGAGCTCGATTACAAAATAAGACACGATGCTCCTCACAGGGGGTCTCTATCCTTTATATATGACTCATACATGCAATACCATGGTTCTTATTAATACCATCTATTTAATACCATGGCCCATTTGCAACTAACTGTGGTCCTGTCATTAAATGTGGGTTAACACTTACAATTATTAATACGGGCTTTCTTGACTCTTTACTTAACTATAACTATGACTCAATCCTACTACATAAATAAGGGGGTTAGAGTGGGAACCTAACATGCCCTACCCCTTAAGAATAGCCTTGTCCTCAGGGCTAAAGCTACGGAAACTGCTGAAGAATAGTGGTTGGTTCCCAGGTTGCATCTTTCGGAGATGTGTCTTTCCACTTGACGAGGACTTCCTTGATCATGCGGCCACACAGGTGTCGTTCTCATGTGTCTAGGACCTGTTTAGGTTGGAGCCAGATTGACTCTTCTTCATCCAATTCAGGTAGACTGGTTTGAATTCTGCAATTGTTCCCAATCACTTTCTTCGGCATGAGACATCGAAAACTTGATGGATTTTTCAATGGGTGGAAAAGCTAGCTTGTAGGCCACTTCTCCAATGCGCTGAAGTACTTGATATGGTCCATAGAATTTTCGAGATAGTTTCTGACAACCCTTGTCTTTGAGTGATGTTTTCTTATATGGTTGTAGCCTCAAAAATACCTAATCCCCTTCTTGAAATTGGCGCTCTGAGAGGTGCTGATCTACCTGTTGCTTCATGCGGTTTTGAGCTTGATGAAGATTCTCTCTAAGATGGGCAAGCATGGTTGTGCGTTTTTGTACGAGTTGATCCAATGCTTGTACCTTTGAGCACCCCTTGATATAAGAAGTAGGGGAAGGAGGGAGTTGACCATAAACTAATTCATAGGGAGTCACTTTGGTGGTGGCATGATAGTTGGTGTTATACCACCATTCAGCTAGAGGTAACCACTGTACCCAAATATGTTGCTTTTCTAAAGTGAAACACCTAAGGTAGGTTTCCAGACATTTGTTGACTGCTTCAGTTTGACCATCCGTTTGTGGATCATAGGAAGTACTGAGTTTTAGTTGGGTACCTTGTAGCCTGAAGAGTTCCTGCCAAAAATTATTGGTGAAGATCGGGTCACGATCGGACACAATAGAAGTGGGCATGCCATGCAATTTGAAGATCTGATCCATGAAAGATTGAGCAACCAAAGTTCGTGTAAAAGGGTGGGGTAGGGCGCAAAAATGAGCATACTTAGAAAGTCAGTCCACAACCACCATGATGACTGACTTGTTTTCTAACTTTGGAAGACCTGTAATGAAATCCATAGAAACCTCTGTCCATATTGATGCTAGGATGGGCAATGGTTGTAATGTTCCTGGTGCTTTGACTATCTCCCCTTTGTGGCACTGATAGACAACGCATTCCGCTACAAACGTAAGGATGTCCTTTTTCATGCCCGTCCAAAAAAATGATCTTCTAGTGCGAGCATACGTCTTCTGAAAGCCTGAATGTCCTACAGTGGGGGATGAGTGCAAATCCACCAAAATGTGGCTTTTGAGGGTGGATGTTGGTGATATTACAACTTTTTCCTTGTAGCGAATAATCTCATCATGCCACAAGTAGCCCTTGGTGGAATTTGGATCCACCTGCAATTGAGTAATGAGTTGGGAGAGCCAGGAATGTGAAAACCATTCCTTGCGAGCCTCTTCAATCCATTTTAGAATGGGAAGGGAAATTGCAAGCAGGGTACTTTCCTCCTCAAATTGGCGAGATAATGCATCTACTACAATATTTTCCTGCCCTTTCTTGTAAATGATCTCATAATCATATCCCAGCATTTTGGCAAGCCATTTATTCTGTTGTGGGGAGGATAGGCGTTGCTCTAAAAAATATTTAAGACTGTGATGGTTTGTGCAGATTTGGAAATGTCGCCCCAATAAGTAAGGTCGCCAGGTATCTACTGCATGTAAGATGGCCATCATTTCCTTCTCATAGGTAGATTGTCCCAGATTCTTCCCACTTAGTTGTTGGCTTGTGAAGGCCAAGGGTCGACCTCCCTGTATTAAGACTGCCCCAATACTTGTACCCGAAGCATCACGTTCAATGACAAAAGATTTGGTGAAGTCGGGTAGTGCTAAGACTGGAGTGGAACACATGGCATTTTTGAGAGCTGTAAAGGCCTGTTGTGCTTCATCATTCCAGAAGAATGAATTTTTCTTGAGGAGTTGAGTGAGGGGCTATGCAATGCGACCATAATTGTGAACAAATTTGCGATAGTAGCTTGTGAGGCCCAAAAATCCTCTCAAGCTCTTCAAGGTCTTAGGTTGAGGCCAATCCTGCATTGCCTGGATCTTTTTGGGGTCCACCATGAAACCTTCATGCCGCACAATGTGGCCCAAATACTCAACTTCTTCCATGCCAAAAGAACACTTGGACATCTTAACAAATAATTTATGCTTGTAGAGCAGTTGCAAGAGCAGATCTACATGCTGAAGATGTGCAGCCCAAGTGCAATTGTAGATGAGGATGTCATTGAAGAAAACAAGGACAAATTTTCTGAGATATGGTTTGAGGAGGTGGTTCATAAGGCTCTGAAAAGTAGATGGGGCATTAAAAAGACCGAATGGCATGACCAGGAACTCATAATGGCCTTCATGAGTTTTGAAAGCAGTCTTTGGAATGTCGACTTCTTTCATGTGAATTTGGTGGTAGCCTGAGCGAAGATCCAACTTAGTGAAGAATTGAGCCCCATTGAGTTCATCTAGCAAATCATCCATAACCAATGTTATCTCAAAATCAAGCCCTGGAAGGCTACAGACCAGGAAGACTTCAAGTAACTGTTTCAAACTTACTTTAGGCTAAGGTTTAGCCTCCCCAACCTGAGAGGGCTCTCTCAAAGGATTAAAGGATTTTGATTATGATCAAGATGGATAACTCTTGTAAAACAACTAAGAAATGAAAATTGTGGAAGCACAACTAACAAGTATCCATTGGGCTTATGGAGTCATATATGATTCAGTATTAACAACAGGGTTGGCTTTGCATAGAAGTCAAGGCATTCAGATTTCAACACAACAAACACATAGAAAGCAGTTTATGAGTATATGAAGGAAATTAAAACGCTGTAAGCGATTTCTAAGTAATCAGATACTCATAACACTGTAGAAAACATGAAAAGACAACAAAAGGAACTCATTACATTGAACTCTTTATGATTCTTGAGAAGCATAAGCCAGTACTGTATTACCAAAAAAAAACAAAGTCTTTACATAAGCCAAATATCAGAGCTTTTACTTATAAATTTCCAACCCTTATTACATTGCTCTTTCTCCTATATATAGATCTCTTCTACCTAATCGAGATTCCTCCTCAAGCATGAGGGGAACTCGAAATCTACTTCTAATGACACCTATTCAAATTTTAACTGCCTATTAAATGTAACAAACGGCTACTAGACTTTCTAGAGATCTAAATCAAATAGGAGTCTAACTCCATATTATGCTAATAATAGCCTTAATTACAATGATTCTTGTTCTTTGACAAGTGGTCTTTTTTAGTTTCGCTATGGTGGATCTTCAAAGCTCCATACTGGTCCTCAATGTCACATCTTCTCCATTGCCCATGAAAAATAGGAAACTACCCCTATTTAACGGCCTTTGGTTTTCCTCAAAGATGTTCGAATCCAATGAACCATGCCATTCATCTTTGATTATACAAAATATATCAGAATGCCACGTCCTTGATGTGCTGTCAACCTCTTCCATGTGTGAAGACAAAAGCTCCTCCAAGCTTTCTGACATATCTTGGACTGTAGTAAATGTGATCACTTTATAAGAAAAAGTTTAGAGTTGGATTCAAATATATGTTTGCTCCACCTGTCTTGACCTTGTTGAAAGTTGATACCTTTAGATGATCCCTTGAAGATATTCCTTTTTCAAAAAATTTCCCTTTGTATTTCAAAATCGGTTGACTGAGTTTAGATTATGTAGCTTTAGCAGCTTTGTAGCGCGCTACGAAACTGCTGTGTGTTAATCATCATCTTCAGCGGTTTCGTAGTGTGCTAAGAAACCGCTGTGTAATTCCAAAAAACACAATTTCAACCAAAATTTTGTTATTTTGAGCCTCTTGATATTTAAATATCCTTCTTAATTGCTCCAAAGCTTTTCAAAACTGAATGGAAAGGTATGATTCTTCAAGAAGGATTATAACAAGGAAAACCATCAAAATTTGAAACATAACCTTACTTGATGTGTGACTGCCTTAAGGAAATTCTTTCTGTTGGCTTAACTGTATCTTTAAGTCTTCAATTTGTTTCTTCATGACTCTGATCCCAGCTCTCAGGTTTGTATTGACCTTTCTGATAAACTGTGCTTCTTTTATTGCAGGGACAGTCCAGCTACGGAATTGAACATTACAATCCACCACCTCGGGTATTTGAAATGTTTTGTCCTCCCACCGAGCTTGCATTTGGTTAAAATAAGCCTCTTTAATTGCAAATTTCCTGGAGGCTTTCTTCAATCTAGCAATTTCAAAGTTTGCCAATTCCAATCTCCTTTTCAAGTCTTCCACACTATCTTCTTCTTGAATGGTAACTGCTTTGCCTTTATCCTTTCTTTCATGAGGCTGTGTCACCTCCCCTGTTGCATCTACTCTTGGCAGTAACTCCTGTATTTGTTTAAACTTCCTCGTTATGGGTCTTCTAGGCTTAAAGACAAATTGATCAACCTGATCATCAAACTTGAGTTTTTTCGAGGCTTTGACTCTCTTAGCCTTGTCTTTTCCTGACTCTATCAAATATTCTTGAACTAGGGGAGATTCTTCAATATCAATGGCTTGCAATAAGTCATTTAAGTCTCCCTTTGAAATAGGGCTTTCTTCAATAATCACTGACTTGCCTTTTTCTTTAGCTACCTGGCTCCTAGTCCTTCTTCTTTGAACTCCTTCAACTGTGCTTGATTCATGTGCACCTTCTTTGACCTGAGCTTTCTCTTTAAGGGACTATTGGGGTGTATCCTGGATAGTCAGTGGCTTGGTGGATTCTCTTACTTTTTTCCTAGCCTTCAACTTTGAAAACCTCCTAGATCTTGTTTCTGCCTGATGACCAGTTGTTGTTGGAAGATCTTTTGCAGCTTAAGGACTGAGACTGGTCTCGTTCTTGAAACCAGACATGAATATGAATGTGGGCCAGTCCCTACCTACTCTCTGGAGTTCATGCAGAACAATCAACTTAATTAAACCGTGGTGAAACAATGAGGTCTCACAGGCTTCTTTTCTTAGCTGCACCTTGTCACACATTTTACTTAAGCTACGGAATAAGTAAAAAGGTAGATCAATGGATATATTTCCTGTGAAATGTAGCAGAAGTTTGAAATGATATGAATACACCTTGTTATATCTGCTTTGACAGGTAAGGTACCTCTGTATATAGGTAAGCAGATTGGCATATGAGTCTTTCACATAATTTCTAGGCACAAACTTGTTTAAATCTAAGTCAATGTATTCTGGCTTCAGAAACTCTTTGCAGGGAGTCATATCAAACTTTAAATTCTTAAGCCAAGTTTATTGTCCCTCAGAATCTCAGTAAATGTGGATATTACCTCTAGTGAGACTTGCAATTCGAGCATCCCAACCTTTGGATTCAGCCCTGTGAAATTCAAAGCAAATTCCTTGGTGGTTTGTGCATGCCCTCCCTGTAGTTTCTCACAAAAATTCCAACATCCAACCTGCTTGAATGCATGCTCAACTTCTTTGTGTTTCAAGATAATGTCTACACCTTCAGGTTCATTTCTCAAACATCTGCCTGATTTGTGGTCTTTTCTTTCTACCGATCCCTCCATGAAGGTTCAGTGTAATGGAGGTTTGAAATGCTAGCGCTTCTCAAACTTCAATCTCTGCCTCGCTTGAATGGCTGCCTCGCTTGATAACTGCCTCGCTTGATAACAATGCATTCAAATTGAAAACTTGCAGACTTGTTCCTCATGCAATGAATACAATCATCATTAAGACTGTGAATACCTGGCTTTTCTTAGAACTTGCAATCCATGTGTACCAATGTACCTAGCGGCTGTAATGATGGAGATAAGCGGTTGGACATGATATGTGGAGTGTATAAGCTGACAGTGAATGATGCAACCATAACTGAACTTGACAGATTTGACAGTTAGGAAAGATTTGCTGCGGATTGCACGAATCTTCAATTTCGTAGCGCAGTCAGTGTAAATTTTGAATTATGCTCTACGAAATCACCTAAAAGATGTTGCGCTGCGAAACTGCTGAAAGGGATTTATGTGCTGCGAAAAGACTTCGAAATGATTATATGCGCTACGAAATCACCTAAAGAGCTTTGTTGCACATAGTAACCTTTGAAAAAACTAACACATGGTTATGAGACCAGTGATGAATGAGAATGACCGATGATGAATGAGAATGCATAGTTGACTCAAGACTCCTAAGACAACAAAAATCAAACTTAGACTAGCACCGACCTTTACCATCAAACTAATGTGAGAAATTTTGGCATTAGAATTCTTAAGTGATAACAGCCAGGATGGGAAATTTATCTTTGACTGTCAATTTATTGAGGGCCCTGAAGTCTGGACACATACACCATTCACCATATTTCTTGAGCACAATGAACACTGGTGATGAATAAGGACTAATGCTGGGACGAATGACGATTGCTTCCAAAAGTTCCTTGATTATTTTTTCTATTTCATTCTTTTGGGTGAACAGATATCTATATGGGAGAACATTTGGTGGTTGGGCCCCTAGGGCCAAGGTGATGCTATGATCATGTTCCCCTCTCGAGGGTGGAAGCTCGTGAGGCTTGTCAAAGACTGGCAGATGGTTATTTAAAATTTGTTGCATCTCAGGATGAATCGGCAGAGAATTGGGTTCGACGGCCTGGATGGCATTAAATTGAGCTATAACTCCATGATGGCCCTTTTTTATCAATTTTTCCATCCTATGTGAGATGATGATAGAGGGAGCTCCCGGCTAGACTCCGCGGAGGGTATGTGTGGAGTTGTTCTGCTTAAAGCTCATATATAACTCCTGGAAATCCATTGTGATTGGCCCAAATGTGCGAAGCCATTCAGCACCGAGGACAATGTCGCACCCACCCATGTTTATGGCAAACATGTGGGTCTTCAACTGATAATCCCCCATTTGAAGTTTGACATTTCCACAGTGGCCTTCACATTTCATTGTTCCCCCATCCTCAATTTGGACTTGGAAGTTAGAAACGGCTCGTACAAAACAATGCATTGCTTCTGCGACTCTTTGATGGATAAAATTATGTGTACTTCCACTATCAATCAAGACTACTACTGGGCGATGCTTAATAAAACCTCTAATTTTGAGAGTTTGAGGTGAAGAAATCCCTGCCAAAGCATGCCGTGAAATAATTGGTTCGTCAAGGACATTGTCCTTCTGGTTGTCCTCTTCTTCCTCCTCAGGTTCCTCAAGTGGTGGGGCTTCCTCCGATGAGCTGTAATCAGTGGCATCATTTTGAAAGAATTTGGGCTCCTTGCATTTATGACCTGGTGAGTATTTTTCATCACAGTAGTAACATAATCCCTGCTTTCTTCTTTCTACCATTTCTGTAAGTGACACCTTTTGAACCTTAAGTGTTTGAGTTGTGCTATGAGCCTGTGGGGGGCGACCCTTGGCCGGGAAATTTGGGTGAGTGGACTGGGCGGCTAATGCACGTTCCACATTACGAGCTACCTTGCAAGCCTCCAACCATGTGGAAGGGTGGTGCATTCAGACGTGGGCTTGTATATCGTCTTTAAGACCACTGATAAAACATTTTGTGTAGAATGCATCTTGGAGACCTGTAGTGCGGAAAGCTAAGGCTTCAAAGGCTGTAATATATTCATCCACTGTGCCAGTCTGTTGGAGCTTAGTGACACAACCCAAAAAAGTAGAGTCATGGTCAAAGCGCTCCATAAGAGATTTTTTGAAGGTGTCCCAGGTCAAAAACCTTCCATTGCAACGTTGATACCATTGCAACCATTGCCATATTTCATTTTCCAAGTACATGCTCCCCACCATAAGCTGAGTCTCATTATCTAAGATTTAATTCAGATTGAAACACTGCTCCATTTGTGCTACCCATGCTGCCGGGTGAGAACCCTCAAATTTATGTATATCCAGCTTGGGAGGTCGCGGACGGGATTTTTGGTGGGTGCCCCAGAGGTGAAGAGAGTGGCTAGACTCACCCTCATTGTGTTCATTGCCAATATACGCCTCCTCGCGGGCTTCCGCCTTGCCCTTAGAGAGTGCATAAGTTAGTTTCATCAACTGATCTTGGAGGTCTTTCAAGGATTGTTCAAGTTTGTCAATCTTCTCATTGGCCATAGCTTGAGCTCTAGTTTCTACCATGCACCGATCCGATGTACTTGAAATTTGGGACTGCCCGAATTATTTTTTTTTGGCACTAACAATTGAATAATACCACCTTCCTCAGCTTGTCGTCCTGATTCTTATGGGCTAGATCACCAATAAGCGCCACAGTGTAGGAATTTACAGGGTAAGTTCCTCAGAAAGAATACCAAAAGGACACCGCTCACAACCAGATCACAGATCAATACACCAATATTTTTGACGTGGTTAAAACCCTCAAAGAGGGAAACAGTCCACGGCCTGTCCCAACGTGGGTACTACAGGCAATTTATTAATCAAAGAATGAAAATTTACATAAGCTTCTCTCATGCACGGATTACCCGAACAATGACCCTCCATGCGCTTTAAATAGAACTCATGGACCAATCGGGTGTCAAGCCACGGATCAAGTGTCGGTAATACCGAGGAGAGAATGAACCGTCGGATCACTACATATCGTGACCGTCGGATTGTAAGTTACAAAATGTACAACGGTAAAGAAAACACACTTTACCTAACTCTATACCTAACTCTATACTAGACCAAGTTGAACTTAACTATTTCCTATGTGTCGAAATATCCTAACATCCCCCTTAAGAACAACTTGGGATAGGATTGAAGGATTTACAAATATGACACAATAGGAGAAGGAAGGAGGCACTAGAGCCTATCCCCCCTTAGTGACAACTTCCTGAACTCCAAGCATATATCGAAGTTTAGTGAACTTCGCCTCTGTGAGAGCCTTTGTGAAGATGTCTGCAACCTGATCATCTGTTGAACAATATTGCACTTCAAGAACATGGTCATGAATGAGCTTTCTGATGAAGTGCATGTGTAGTTCAATGTGTTTGCTGCGCTGATGCTGGACTGGATCTTTGCATAGCTGAATGGCACTTTGATTATCACACCAAAGTGTGGTTGGATGCTGCTGCTCAAAGCCAAACTCTGATAGGATCTTACGAAGCCACAAGGCTTCCTTACTAGCTTCCACGGCACCACGATACTCTGCTTCTGCTGACGAAAGAGAAATGGCAGCCTGTTTCTTACAAGCCCATGTAATAGGTCCTTAACCAAGAGTGAAGACATAACCGGCAGTAGACTTCCGATCATCAGGGTCACCAGCCCAATCAGAATCAGTGAAACCAACTAACAGAGGAGTTGCTTTGGCACTGTAATGAATCCCAAACTGTATTATACCTCGAACATAACGAAGTATTCTTTTAGCTGCTTTCCAATTACTTTCACGGGGGTTTTGCATAAAACGAGCAACAAGGCCAACAGCAAAGGAAAGATCAGGACGGGTATGGGTTAAATACAAGAGTTTTCCTACAAGTTGACGGTATAAGGTAGCATCAACTTCAGGAGAAGTACAAGGGACTGAAAGTTTGACTCTAGACTAAAAGGGAGAAGGGGCTGGCTTACAGTCTTCCATGTGAAAATGACGAAGAATATCACAAGCATACTTGGACTGGGAAAGGAAAATACCCTCCTTGGATTGCAAGACTTGAGGACCGAGAAAATAGTGTAAGTGTCCTAAGTCTGTCATTTCAAATTTCTTTTTAGGCTGGACTTCACATGGTTTATAAGGTTGGGATCACTACCAGTAAGAATAAGATCATCAACATAAAGAACAAGGATGATAAGAGAGTTGCCCACTTTCTTGGTGTAGACAGTATTGTCAGAATGACACCTAGAAAAGCCAGATTCTAAAAGAAAGCTATCCATTTTGGCATACCAAGCCCGAGGAGCTTGCTTGAGGCCATAAAGGGATTTCTTAAGTCAACAAACAAGGCTGGAGTCTGTTTGTATGAAGCCAATGGGTTGTTCCATATAGATTTCTTCCTGCAATCCCCATGCAAGAAGGCAGATTTAACATCCATCTGATGGACTTCCCATTTTAAAGAGGCAGCAAGGGAAAGAACAAGGCGGATAGAGTTCATTTTGGCAACAGGGGAGAAGGTTTCAGTGTAGTCAATGCCTTCAACCTGTGAAAAGCCCTTAGCAACGAGACGAGCTTTATGTTTATCAACTTTCCCGTCTGGTCCATACTTGGTTCTGTAAACCCATTTACATCTAACAAGTTTGCGTCCCTTTGGTAGAGGAACAAGATCCCATGTATCATTTGTCATCAATGAATGTTATTCTTCATTCATCGCTGCTTCCCAATGTGGATGGCCTGAATCTTCTGCAAAAGTGTCAGGATCATGATTTACTGGAGCTTGAGCCAGTAAAGAAGAGGCTCTTTCAAACTGAGAACGTGTACGTCTCTGATCTGTAGGATCACCGGCAAGATCACCTGCTGCATCCCGAGTAGCATGGACCCATCTTGGAAGTTGAGGATCCTGAGAAGGTGGGGGAGGATTATCATCCTCGCTTTCATCATCTGAAGAAGAAATGTTTTCAAAAGTAGAAGAGATAGGAAGAGGTGGGACATCCGCCGGACTAGGCTCGCAGGCTGATTTATTTTCATCAAATTTTACATCTCTTCTAATGATAACATTTTTGGACTTAAATGGAATAAGTCTATAACCTTTTACATCTTCAGAATATCCAACAAAAGTACATTTCTCACTCTTAGGTTCTAAAGCTTTATGCTTTTCATCTGGAATATGGGCCCATGCTTCACTTCCAAACACACGAAAGTGACTTACAACTGGTTTAATGGAACTCCAAGCTTCTTCTGGAGTGATATTCTCTAGAGCCTTAGTAGGAGTGCGATTGATTATATAATTTGCACAATTAATTGCTTCGGCCCAAAAACTAAGACTGAGTCCTTTAGATTGCAGCATAAAATTAGCCATTTCCTTTAAGGTGCGATTTTTCCTTTCAGCTACACCATTTTGTTGTGGAGTGTATGGAACAGTATGTTGCATTTGAATTCCATTTTCAGTGCAAAAGTTGATGAATGTGTTTTTAACATATTCTCCACCATTATCAGTTCTTAGCTTAAGAATTTGATGTCCAGATTGTTTTTCAACAAAGGCTTTGAAGGCCAAAAATGTGTTAAATACTTCGCTCTTGAGTTTTAAGAAGTATACCCAAGTGCGTCTGGAGAAATCATCAATGAAAGTTAAGAAGTACTTGCAGCCAGAGAATGAAGCAATAGGAAGAGGACCACATAAATCACTGTGCACAAGCTGTAAAGGGGCTGAGGCGTGCCAAGAGGCACATTTGTCAAAAGTGTCCCGATGATGTTTTCCGAGTACACATCCGGAACAAACACCATCTCTGCAAGATACCATAGGAAGACCTGTCACCATATTTTCTTTACATAGATGCTGAAGGGAGCGATAGTTTAAGTGACCAAATCGCTCATGCCAAAGTTTGCTCACTTCATCATTATGAGCAACAAATACTGAGGGAAGATTTGATGACCCAAAGTTGTGAAACTTATACAACCTTGTGGAATCATCAGCAAGACCAGTAGCTAGAATCTGTTTAGGATCTTTTAGATCCTTGATTACAACATCATGAGGTGAAAATTCAACAATTTTACCTTCACCTGAATGAGTTATCTGATAGGCAGATAGAAGGTTGCAGGATAAGGTTGGAACACATAATACATCATTAAACTGACCATTGTCTAGATGAACAGTTCCAGTCCCTACAACATTAAGAGATCTATCATCACCAACATATATATTTTTGGTGTTACAATCATTTAAAGAAGAAAACATGGCTTGGTTTTTGGCCATGTGATAAGAGGCTCCAGAATCAATGAGCCACTCATGAGAATGAGAAGAAGAAGAAGATACATTTAATGCATAACCAGACTGAGATGATTGACAACGACATGCAGAAAGTGCCATTCCGGAAGTTGAAGTTGAAGTAGGCTCCACATGGATGTTATGTTTCTTCATTGCGGCTTCCAAGGCTTCCATTTTCTTAAAGAATTTAGATTCTAAGTGGCCATCTCGATTAAAAGTTACAATGTCTATCAGTCTTCTTCCATTTGTTTTTATTGGTCTTTTCATTTTGCTGAAATGATCTTTCATTTTGAGGCTGAGTTGGTTTAGGACCATTCTTTTGAGGATATGACTTCTTAGGATTCTTTGAATTTGGTTGCTGCTGGGCGGCTAACGCTTTCGTGGAAGAGTTTCCAAGATTAAGAAGACCAAGGTGTAAGAGTTTTTCTTGTTCTCTTATTAAGGAATCACAAAAGGAGTCAAAGGAAGGGGCCTTGTAGTCTTTTCCTTGACAAATGAAAGCTTCCCTTGTAGAATGGAAAGTGGAAACAAATACAGAGTAGGCTGGTCCCAACTTAGTAAGGATGGAATAAATAAGGTTACCATCTTCTTTCTTAACTTTAACACCTTCCAAGAGATATCTAAGGGTCTTGAATTTGGACAAGAAATCTTCAATGCAAGAAAAATTATTAGGATCCAAAGTAAGTAACTCATTTTCAAGTTAATGGGCTCTAATTTCATTTTTAATCCCAAAAACTTTAGCGATTTTTTCTAATGCTTCATGAGGAGTCTCAAGTTCTGCAATGTGGAATCTAAGATCAGGAGAAATAGACATCCCTATTAAACCACATGCTTGATCTTGTCTATTTTCCCATTTTGCAGCCTTGTCTTCATCTTTTGGTTTCTTCTCTTGGTCTGTGGCTATTCTGAAGAGACCTTTACTTCTAAGTAAATCTTCCATGTAGGCTACCCATTGGAAGTAGTTAGTGCTGTCAAGAATGACTTGGTATGGACTTTCCATTTTTTTTTAAAAAACTGAAGCTGAAGATGCTGAAAGTAAGTGTTCCAATGGATAGATCTCGAAAAAATATGCGGTTTTAAAAAAAACGGCTCTGAAAAAGGCTTCCGGATGAAGAATTTATGGCTTTTTAAAAAAAAAATGTTGACGTTGCCGGCAAAGTGTGCGAATGTGCGGGAATGAAAAAATCCGCCCCCACAAAATGGAGACTTGAACCCAAGACCTCTACTCTCTTAAAATAGCTTTGAACCAATTGATCTATACAAAAAATTTGAGAGAGAGAGAGAGAGAGAGAGAGAGGGGGGGGGGGGGGGGGGGGGCCTTGGTTTGCGTGCTTGCCTTGAGAAAGCTCTTTTCCCCTACAAAACACAAACACAAAACCCAACACGAATATGCAAAGAAAAACGAACCTTGCGGCTCGAAGTTAGCTTTAGCCAAAAAACTAAAAAAATTTAAAAAAAAATTCTCAAAGTTAGCTTTAGCCGAAAAACTAAATATTTTTCTCAATGTTTCTGATTTTCCGAGATCACACTAAGGTGCAGGGAAAAGAGCATACGCATGAGAAAAATCCTTCCTTTCTGTTTCTGATTTGCCCAGATCGCACAGAGTCGTAGGGCAAAGAGCATATGCAGAAATGAAAGGTATAGATCCGGTTAAAAAAAGGGCTAAATAAACCGAAACCGAAATAAGCAGAGAGAAAATAACAGTAAACTGCAAAAAACACTGTATACCTCCCGATCTGAAAAATGACGCAGCTAGGGCTACCAGAAACCTTTTCGCATGAAACGAAAGGGGTTCCTCACTGGAACAGATGCTCCGAACGCAACAGAGCAGTCCTCTCGGCCCGAAAGCAGTCAGAAACAACAGATCTAGGAAACGACAGCCGCAAGCAGTTCTACCGGCTTCAAATTTGGATCACCAACGGACGCGGCCCTCAAATAGCTCTGATACCATGTAGGAATTTACAGGGTAAGGTCCTCAGAAAGAATACCAAAAGGACACCGCTCACAACCAGATCACAGATCAATACACCAGTATTTTTGACGTGGTTAAAACCCTCAAAGAGGGAAACAGTCCACGGCCTGTCCCAACGTGGGTACTACAGGCAATTTATTAATCAAAGAATGAAAATTTACATAAGCTTCTCTCATGCACGGATTACCCGAACAATGACCCTCCATGCGCTTTAAATAGAACTCATGGACCAATCGGGTGTCAAGCCACGGATCAAGTGTCGGTAATACCGAGGAGAGAATGAACCGTCGGATCACTACATATCGTGACCGTCGGATTGTAAGTTACAAAATGTACAACGGTAAAGAAACACACTTTACCTAACTCTATACCTAACTCTATACTAGACCAAGTTGAACTTAACTATTTCCTATGTGTCGGAATATCCTAACACACAGGGGGTCTCAAACCTTTTTTTTTTTCTTTCCGAAAACTCCTAACAGAGTTTTACTCCTTTCTTAGGAATACTGGAGTAGCCGAATCCCCAAAATGTCAATGCTGCCAAAAGTCCTATGAAAATCACACCCCGATATAGGAACCCCACACAACTACTCAGATCTGGATGGCTGATCTGGTGGATCTGAGAGATTTGAATGGCCGATTGGATAGCTGTGAGCGGAAAAACAGATTGCTGCAGCGGATCTGATGGATCTAATAGATCTGAATGGCTGTTATGTTAAATCTGAACTGCAGGACAGATTTATGTTGCTGCTGCAAACCCTACTTACGAGATCTGATCTGGCAGAGATTATGTGTGATCCAGAGATAGAAAAGGGAACTATGGTCTCGAGGAGTGTCAGGTGCTACAGATCACAATATACATAAGGGTCTGACAGTAGTACTCGGCCCAATATTTCAGGGCTCTAACTAAGGAGGATCAACCGTACCCTTAGCCGTACAACCCGACTACCCTATCGTACGGGCAAGTAATCTCTCCGAGTGCTATTCTCGGTGTAGTGTAGAAGCAAGATGGCCGACGGTTTATCTATGGTGAGGTTTCAAAGGAGCTAGGGGGCTTCCAATATACCCAGAGGGTACTTGGAAGACAGTCCATGCGTGGTTCTGTCTAATGCGCTACTACTTGAAGGGGTACCCACAGGGGTTACAAGGGAGTCCAACAAGCGTGACCACCTCTTGTATTTCCTGCATGCATGCATCCCCAAATCTGCAGGTTTATGCGCTCAACAACAGATCCCATGGTTTAAAGACATTGGAACACGTCTCTAGCCAAAAAAATAATAATTTGCTAAGAAACGAAGATCCCACTGGCCCTGGAAAGTGCTCTGATACCACTTGTTATGCTCTTAACCTGCAAAATGATACCAGAATACTGAATATGCGAAGAAATATACCCAAAACATAGAATAGTGAGAAACAACAGCAAGTATTTTATTATTTAAAAAGCAATGTTCACTTGCCTCTTTGAGGGGGCAACCTCCAATAGAGCAGAGCTCGATTAAAAAATAAGACAGGATGCTCCTTGTAGGGAGTCTCTATCCTTTATATATGACTCATACATGCAATACCATGGTTCTTATTAATACCATCTATCTAATACCATGGCCCATTTGCAACTAACTGTGGTCCCGACATTAAATGCGGGTTAACCACTTACAATTATTAATGTGGGCTTTATTGACTCTTTACTTAACTATAACTATGACTCGATCCTACTACATAAATAAGGGGGTTAGGGTGGCACCCTAACACGTACTATTGTTTGAATCTCAACTACAACTTCTACAACTTGAGGATGTATTGGTGTAGAAAGCTTTGGCAACCTTACTCGTCTTCCACTTGACCCAACTTCAGGGCTTTCAACCAACTTTCCTTCACCTCTTTTGAGCTTTAACCTTGTAAGCATGACATAAACTTGCAAACAATTAAATCCTTCTTTCACAAAGCAAATCTAGTAAGCAAAAACCAGTGCTCTGATACCAAATTTATCTGAAATGGAGCAGATTAGTAATGTTGTGATAATTCCCCATTCATAATAAAACCCAAGATGCTTATCTTATGTTTTTCAAGCATTTAAGGATTCAATATTGTTGCTTAATTAACTGATTCCCATGAGAGTTTTGTATGTAAATGTTATGAACCATTTAACATAAAACATATGCTGAACAACAACAATATAACAAAAAAGAACATTAAAATACAACACACATCAAGCACATGATAAAGGAGTTCACCCCTCCTCGGCTACGTCTCCTTGGTCCAGCTTCTGATGGCTTGGGCCTCTCTATTATTCTCAAAACAAAAGTGTGTTTACAATGCTCAGATGCCTCTAAAACCTGTCTGAATGAGTTCAGAATACTAAAAAATTGTTATCTATCCTCCTTTTGCATCCCATTTGGATAAGAACTAAAGATTTTATGAGTTCTCCTAGTTCTTCCACTATTTGTTCCACAAATTGCTCCAAAACTAACCAAAAACCCCAATTCGGCTCCAAAATTCTACTAACAGAGCGAGAAATTCATCGCATGGTGGGCTATATCCTGTTGAATGCATCAGAAGTCACAATCAGAAAGTGTTGCGGGCTCTTAGGGTCTATGAATAGAAAATGGGCGATTTGCGATTGTGATATTGCAAACCCAACGGGATATTAAATCGCAACCTATAGTGGCATCGCATCCAGGGACTATCGCATTTCGCAATCAGTGTAAAATCCTAGTGGATGATCTTGTAAACAGAGTAAAATGTTGTGATTGCGATACCGCAGACTCATTGGGGATATTTAACTATAACATATAAAATCCCGTGTCCGGGGTCCATTTCTCATCATGATTGGTGAAGTTCAGCAGCCAAAGATCTTATTAATATGGTGGAACAATGCAATGCAATATCAGCGAACTTGACGGGAACTTAAATTGTGACATATAAAATCCTACGTCTAGGTAATTTATTGCATCAAAACATGGTGACTGTCAGGGGCTAACTTTGACTTGTTCTCCCCTTGCTGATCTGTGATGGCCTTATTGCATCGCAGCCCTGAACCTACCGAGGCCGATTTGTAATGCTTTTCTGCCTTGCGACTATGATTTACGAAATGTGGGGGCCAATGGAAGCCTACCATTTGGCGCCTCCTCATTCACCGAAGACCTTGCCACCTCACCCTAATCCTGCCATGTAGACAAGTCAAACTTGAACTTTGACTTGCTCTAACTTCTGCATACGAACTCAGGTTTCAGTACCCTTCACACTGTTGGATTTAGAATGATCAGATATTCAATCTAAAGCTGAGTGTGACAAGATTATGACACTTTGATTTTTGAGCATAATTATGAGCACTTGATCATTAAATCAACTTCCAGAAAGATGGAGACCAACATTTATCATCATGGATTGATAAAACTTTTAGTTACTCATGAGCTAAGGAAGCATGGTAGTAGTTGGAAAAAGTTACTCAAAGATCATTTTGCTTCAAAAGGAAATTCCAAATCCAAAGAAAGGAACAAGCCATTGGATAGTAATAAGGATTTAGGCAATACGCAGGAGAGTAGCAAGAAGACACATAAAAATTAAAGAACTAATGAAGAAATTACTGGCCCTACTTCGACAAAATCCATAAATCAGTCAAACAAGAGTAAAGTGATGGAAGAAGAGGAATCTCCTACACCAATAGGGTAATCATCAAAAGGTAAAATCCCTTCTTTCAGTTCAACAACTGAAAGTAAAGATGCAAAGGGTGAGAAGAAGAAAAAGAAACAAGTTGATAGTGAGGGAGGAGAACCCACAAGTACCGTTTCAAAAGTAGTTGTTGAGTTACCTCTAGAGTACACTCCTAAACCAGGAGTTAAAAAGGAGAACAATCCTATGATAAGTGAGAAGGGTGACATGTCACAAACTACTAAAAGAAAGGAGACACATGCACAGAAGGGAGAGATCTCAGAGTCCATGTCACAGACCAAGAGGAAGAAGAGGAGGTTGTTTCAAGACCCTATCCTCACTCCTGACAACAAATTTGGTGAGTCCTTAACACCCACACGATGAACTCACACGAGCATTGAAAATCAGGTAATGGTCACTAATACCCCTTCTTTTCCAAACAATCCAATAGATGTCTCTGCTTCACCTACAAAGGAACATGCACAGGTTGAAATGCTTAGTGAAACAGAGGAATTAGTCACAAAAACATTGAAAGAATTGAGGAAAGAAGCTAAGGCTAGTGAAAAATAAATTGAAGCTAGTAAAGAAACCACTAAGCATGTAACAGTTGAACCTGCTAGTTTTATAACTAGTGATCAAATGACAATTGAGAAACTTCAAAGGGAAAATAAAAAACTAAACGAACAAGTGAAAGAGTATAAGTTGTTGGACAAGTACATTAAGAAAGAAAATGAGAAATTGAAAAATAATAGCAAAAAGATACAAGATGAGTATGATGAGGTCTCTACCATGCTCAAGAAGGTTCTTTGCCTCATACATTATACTAGGGTTATTAAAAGCGAACTGAAATAAGAAGTTTCAAGTGTAAACATATTGGATACAAACAACTGATGTTTAGGCAAGAAGACTTCGTTTTTGATATTTTGAGGATTGGTTCAATACCTTTTGCATGAGGACATGCAATGACTTAGGCATGGGGGAATGTTGAGCCTCCTTTTTTATACCTTTCAAACCCCAATTTTTCCTCTATTTCTGACCAACGTTACCTCGCAATCTACTCATTATTTTCATGCCTTCTTCCAAAAACATGACCTTCAGAATCCTTGCGTATATACGAGGTAATTTATATTTTAAGCATGGTTTTTATGATTTCTTGCTAGTAGGATTGAAATAGTTGATTCTTTGTACTCTCTAACTATTTGGATTGGCTCACATATATTTTTATACCTTGTTCCTACTTGTCTGATATGAACATTACTCATCTGGTACCAACATAGGTCATTTGATACCCCTATTCCTGCTTTTTCGGTACCAGTGAAGCTATGCTCATCTACTACCTGTGTGCCTATGTTCATCTGGTACCTATGCTCATCCAGTACCTGCATGCCTGTATTCATTCAGTACCTATTTTCATTCGACATCAATATCAACTATCCAATTGTGTTCATCTGGTTCTTGCGACCATCCTACACCACTTGCATTCATCCAGTACTGGGCCCGATTCTTCAGCTCTGACATTTTGAAGTGAGTTGTCGTTGACGAGACTAAGGGAACCGATGGTTAGCGCATTACCTTTGATGGAAAACCACAGATATGCTTCATCAATCATGCACAACGTGTCATGACGATGGAGTTGAATATGTAAAACAAAGCGAATGGCATATTTTTGTAATGATTTGATCACATCTATTAACATTGAATGTAACAAACATTCTTCTATAAGAGAAGACTGGTAGATGATAAGAGTTAGCTAGTAAGGGAGGGAGAGTGAGTAAGACAGAGTGAGACAATAGTTGCCGCTAGTTGGAGACAATTTTTTAACTTTATTGTTATGCTGAAGACTTGATTCTGTAATCTTTTCTTTTGAAATCAATAATCTCAACAAAAATTGATGAATTCAATGTGTTAGTAGATTCTTTAGTTCTATAAATTCTTCCAGCTTTCCTTGGTAGCTTAGCAAGGGCCCACCGAAGCCATCAAGGAATGTTTTTATTATAATTAGAGTGAATTTAGTTTGGTTTATGTGTGAGAGTGATTTAGTATTATAATTCAATTTCAGAGTGTTTGATATGATTCTAGTTTTGATCATATGCAAGTAATCTATTTTTCTGAGTGATAACACATTGGTTTTATGAATGCAAACTTATTTCTCAGGCTGTAGGTTTAAGTATTGATTTCTATTTTAGAGAACAAGAAGAGTTAAGAACAAATATCTCACCATTCACCTACATGTATTGTTATGTGAATACTCTTGTCATATTTAAAATTTCCTGTACAAGAATGTATGGCTTCCTTTAGAACTAGTTAGATTAGGAATGTTTGCTTTGATGCTTGATTGCAGTAAGTTAATTGAAATCAGCTACTACAAGAAAATAGAGTTGAATCCATCTTTTCATTTCATGAGCCTGTAAATGGATAGACTTGTTATCCTAGCAAGAACCATTAGATTACATGCTTATTAAGATTTTATTTTGAGTTTTTCTTTCAAACTGTGTGAGGAAGTTAGTATTGGTTTTGAATGATTTTTTATTTAGGCTATACTCATCAGACATAGGAACTTATCTATTATCAGTACATATAGTTTATCAGCTCTACTCATTACGAGTCACTGGTTGATAATTTAATATTGTGGCGATATATAATTCATATAATTTCCCCAACAATTATTATGAATCACATTCATTCTCTTATCCCATACTACCTTCAATTTAATCTTGGTCTCCCATACCCTTGCATGTAGAGGCACAAATAGAAATAGAGCAAGGCCACAATATTCATAAGTTGATTCCAACCACAGGATACAAATGACCATGTCCCAAGCCTTTCCTTGAAAGCCATCTTAATAAAATTTGGCATTGAATTCAAATCAAACAATTGGGCTATCTATCTTAAAAAGTATCTATAACCTTATCATTGAACATAAAGTGATATTCTTTCACTAGAGATTGGTGGTGTGGGGACCTATTAATGTAAGACCAAATTACCTAGGGGTGTGATGCCCATGGTGTTTGCATTGGGTCCACATTGAAACTTTGAAACTTCTTCTGATTTTATTCGCTTGTTAGGAAAACTCAAGCTTGGGTAGGAGTTTTGTTAGTAGTTCTTTTCAACCTCACTACCTTGGAAAACTACCTTGTTCGGTAATTTCCTTCGATGATTTACCAGGTTTTAAGGTTTCCTAGATTATTTTTAGATTTGAAGTGCTCTTCCATATTTGGAAACAACATGATCATTCATTGTTTAATGGTGATGTGGTGTCTCATCAATTTCCTTATAATGGAATTGCACTGATACATATTAACTCAATTGAATAGCATAAATCCTCATTCCCCATAAGTACGTTTTGTTGAACCAACTTGGCATTTAGCCTTCTAAAGTACTCTTTCCACCAAACCTATTGGGGCCTCTCTCTTAGCTTGGCCTGATGGTATCCCAATTTATTGTCCCAAAGCTTTGGTAGCAACTGACCTTAACACAAACTAATTCAACAAGTTTAACAACAAAAAGAGAGGGCATGCAATTAGACAAATAAACCTCCTACAAATAAACAAGCAATTCTCGACAGAACCGTTAGCAATTTCAAGTGGATGTCATTAATGATGGCATCTAAATACACATAGAGGAAGACCTAGACAAAATTTGAGCAACATCCTCTTGGAATCAACATAGTCAGTATCTAATATTAATACTAAAGGAATAAATTTGTTGTTTAACACTTGAAAAAATTAACATTTTATTTTTTCTTTACTCATAACAACTTGATTTTATAACAACTTTAGCGTCATGTTGGAATCATCATAGTTAATATTTAATATATTAATACTAAAATGGTAACATTGTTGCTTAACACTTCAAAACATCAACATTTTAGGATTTTCTGTACTTATAAAAATTTAATTTTATAACAACTTACAGACACAACTTTTAATAAAACTAGCATATGGATTTCATAAATTTTACTCATAGCATGATACATAAGTATATTTAACTATAAAGGCATGCATACTTTACCCCTCTCTAGATTTGAATCTATAACCTCTTAAAAATATTTATATGTTGTTAACCATTTAACCTACTGAAACTTTACAATTAAAAGTTTATTTTTCACATCTAGGTTTAACAACCATTGTAAACATTTCATGTTTTTTTAGTACTCTACATCATGCTATAATGGAAACATACAAGAAACATATGCTCTTAACCATTTAACCTACTCAAACTTTACAACTAAAACTTGTTTTTCGACATCTAGGTTCAGTGACAACCATTTCATGTTTTTTTAATAATCTACACCATGCTATAATGGAAACATACAAGAAACATATGCTCTTAACCATTAAACCTACTCAAACATTACAATTAAAACTTGCTTTTCCACATCTAGGTTCAGTAACAACCATTGTAAACATTCCTTCATTTTTTAATACTCTACATCATGCTATAATGGAAACATACAACTTATAACCTCTTAAAAAGAAACATATGCTCTTAACCATTAAACCCACTCAAGATTTACAATTAAAACATGTTTTTCCACATCTAGATTTAGTAACAACCATTGTAAACATTCCTTGGTTTTCTAATACTCTACAGCATGCTAGAATGGAAACACTCAACATTTCTTTTACACATGCAACTTTTAACAAAACCACCATGTTTTTAATACTCTAGATCATGCTATAATAGAAATACACACATTTATTTTACCCGTGTGACTTTTAACAAAACTAGCATATGAATTTTCATATTTTCTGCCAATAACATGAAAAATAAGAAATCTACAAAGTGAAATAAACTAGCATTTGCACCTAATGTTGAAAAGGAAACGCTGTAAGGCATAGAGTGGTGAAGAATAGTGACATGTAAATGGAAATTATTGAAAGCAAGGGTGGATGATCAGAAACCAAGTGACCAGTGCGCGTTTAATCAGAAGATTGGGCAAGTGCTCTTTGGATTGGTGATCATTGGTAAAATTGCAAGGAGGAATATATATATATTAGTAAAAGCTCATTGTTGGGAGAACAATGAGTGCAATTTGACTGCAATAAATTTTCCTTCTAGCACTTTTATTGCTATACTTTTTCCTTATGGCATGCTCCTGCTCTCTAGAAAGTCCCAGAGAGCAGTTTCCCTTGACTATTTGTCATGCTCAATTGTGTAGATTTTGATTTCAATTGGAGCCAAAGAAAGCAATGTAAGAATGTCATTCTTGATCACAATAAAACAAGTGGATGGAAGATATCAAAAACGAAGTGACCAATACATGTTTAGTCAGAAGGCCAGGCAAGTTCTCTATGAATTGGCGATCATTGGTAAAATTGCAAGGTGGAGAAGATATAGCAGTGTAAGTTCACTGTTTGGAGAACATTGAGCACACTTTGACTGCTATATCTTTTCCTTCTGGAACTTCTACCGCTATAGCTTTTTTTTCTGTCATGCTCATACTCTGATATACTATTATCTCATTCCATTTTCATTAGCAAACACAGTACAACTATAGTCCTGGGCACACCTCTCTCTCCATGAAGTCCAGCTAATCGTATTCCTTCCATGATGACAAGTTTTGGATTTCATTCCAAAAAGGTGCATATGTCTGAGAAATTTGATATGAAAATCAAGTTTATATTTAGAAACTTTGTGGATACTAGGCACAGTCACTGCCTACCATGTAATCACATCCTTTTCATTTGTTCCTTCACTCAATAAAATGCAGTTTAGTTTCTCACACTAACATATATCGATCTATCTACATATATGACTAGTAGTCTCCACAAAAGACAGGGCTCATAGGTAGCTAAGTCATTAAAATTAACACTTGGATTGATTTTCCTTTCGTAGGTCAGTTCACCCTGATAGGCGCTGCAATTTTAAATGGCCAAAGAAGATGCTTCAGCCCTATCACTTATGATTAAAGCTATCAAACCATGTAATGGCACCCACCCTGATAAGTGCTGCAATTTTAAATGGCCAAAGAGGATGCTTCAGCCCTATCACTTATGATTATAGCTATCAAACCATGTAATGGCACCCAAAGACACTAGGAACATTTGCAAACAAAGATATGAATATCCATTAGGTACAGTGTTGGTGGCATTATCATTCAGAAAACCTTCTTTGCTAAGGAAGTGCAAGATTTCTTGATATTTAGAAGTATGAGATATGTATATTCCAGATTTCTATTAGAAAGGAACAGATATATCATATGACACAGTTTTTATAGTGCTGTAATTTTAAATGGCCAAAGAAGATGCTTCAGTGCTATCGCTTATTATTACAGCTATGAAACCATGTAATGGAACCCACCCTGATAAGTGCTGCAATTTTAAATGGCCAAAGAGGGTGCTTCATCCCTATCACTTATGATTACAACTTTGAAGTTGAAGAACAATACAACCATATGTCTAAAGATAACTTAAGTCAAAGGCCAGACACTTACTATATTTGTTCTTTTGAAACAAGTCTATTCATTACAAAGATGGAATATAACTCTTCACAACAAGAAGCTTCTGCATGCATGTCTTTAGTTGCCAAAAAAACCACTTATTATGGTATTTCGGCAACACCAACAAGGTGGAAATTGACAAAGGTTGCACTTTCCACTATTCCCTACATGATCCATCCTTCTCATTAAAGTTCGAGCTACTAGTCTATCCTTCACTTTTTCTCTGAGAAGAAACCCACTGATTTATTATTCAAAATGCTTGATTGAGTTTGCCTAGTAAATTATATTAATTCGAAAGGCACAGTAATTGGTTTTCACCTGTGTTCATCTCGAAAGAAATATACAAGAATAAAAGCTAAAGAAAGATGTCCCATTCAAAATTAGTGGGCCTCCTAATAACATTGCCAAATCTGCTTTCACTCACTCCCCATGAATTTAGATAAAAAAACATTCTAAAAAAGAAATAAATATTTTTTATATAATCTAGATCTATCTCTATAAGAACTAGACCCTAACAAAGCAGTTTCCCTTGAATATATGTCATGCTCAATTGTATAGATTTTGATTTCAATTGGAGCCAGAGAAATATATGTAAGAATGTCATTCTTGATCACAATAAAACAAGTGGTTGGAGGATATCAAAAACCAAGTGACCAATACATGTTTAGCCAGAAGACCAGGAAAGTGCTCTATGAATTGGCGATCGTTGGTAAAATTGCGAGGAGAAGGTATAGCAGTGTAAGTTCATTGTTTAGAGAACATTGAACACACTTTGACTACTATATATTTTCCTTCTAGCACTTCTACTACTATATATTTTCCCTCTGTCATGCTCTTACTCCGATATACTATATTCTCATTCCATTTTCATTAGCAAACATAGTAAAGTTATAGTCTTGGACACACCTCTCTCTCCATGAAGTCCAGCTAATCTTATTCCTTCCATGATGACAAGTTCTGTATTTCATTCCAAAAAGGTGCATCTGTCTGACAAATTTGATATGCAAATCAAGTTTATATCTAGAAAGCCTATAGATACTCGGCAGAGTCACTTCCTACCATGTAATCACATCCTCTGCATTCGTTCCTTCACTAAATAAAATGCATTGTAGTTTATCTTATTTTGTCTGATTTCATGACAGTTCAAGTTTTTAATCTTTTTGCCAATTATCACTTCTTATTTGTTGATTTGAGATAAGCCTCTCAATTTCTCCATCATCTTATAATTTATGCAAGATTTTCTGGTTGAATACTCGTATCTATGGTGAACTTAATGAGTTGTATCTCTTTCATTTAGTGAGCTCCTTGGTTCAGTGCTTTGTTAACTCAAAAATTTTAATTATTGTGCAAACGCAGGTTTCCATATCTATTCAAGTTGGATTATTGTTTCTGGATGTAAACCACATGCCAGAAAAAGGAACGTCTTCAAGTTGGATTGTTGTTTTTTTATGTAAATTATGTGTGAGAAAAAGAAATAGCAAAAGTTTCTGGTAGACACTCCATTTATCATCCAAGACAAAGATGATAAAGCTGCTTAAAAAAGATTTTATTGGTTCTTGATGATAGGTGGAGTGTCCATCAGAAATATCTAACATTACATTCAGTCACACACAATTTTTCTTTAACTTCTTGTCCCAAATAATAAGTGAAGCATCTAGCTAAAACATGGAAATTACTTTCACTCTCACAAAATTTACATAAAAAACAATAATCCAATTTAATTAATATCCAACGATTAAACTTTTATCGGTGCGTTTTGAAATCTCTCATCCACAAAGGCACACTGTGAACATTACTTTGCAATCGTTGTGATCTCCAGTCGGGAGCAAGTTTGCAAAGTTTTAAATTCTGGTTTGATTTTTTTTTCAAACAGAAAAAACCAATTGTCCTTTATATAAGAAATATTTTACATTTGCATAGTTTTGAATCTTCTATCATTGAGATTGTATCAAAATCTATCTGGAGTGAACCCAGAATCTATATTTGAATTGCTAAATATTGAAATACAAAAAAGCTCTCGCTCGATCTAAAATCTACTCAAATTTGCAATGAAAAACAGAGTTGACCCATAAAATCCTAAGACAAACAGGGTGTCTCCATTCAATACCTGTGATTTAGCAGTTATGACCTAGAATAAGCAACACTGACCAAAAACAGGGGAATAACATCTTGACAAAAATTTTGCATATGATGGTTGGGTCCTCTTCGAAGTTAAAATAACTCAGTTGTAACCTTGCAACCGAGAAATGACCATAAATGTTGATACACCAATGGAGTAGTAGAGGAGACATAAACACCAACCATTATAGAAAGAAGAAACCAAAGCTTTGCAAACAATTATTGATGAAGGTCTTATAGGAGATAACACTCAACATAACAGTGCACCCTCCTTTGGATAGAAGATAGGCCACCTTGTTCTACTCTTTGTATATGTGGGAGAAGGAGATGTTCTTAAAGGACGACTTCAAATATCTGATTTGTTGCTTCCAGTGATATAAATAGGGCAGACCAAAAGTAGAACGCTGTTGTACTAACTCAATTACTGATTTGGAGTCACCAACAACCTCTATCTTCTCTATTGCCATCCAACTAGCACAACGTAGTAACCCCATAAAGAAAGAAACTCTGTTATTTGTACCTTCACCCCAAACCAATTGAAGTGATAGCATTACGCAGAAAGCAAAACAATGTGTTGCCCCACATCGACATACTCCATTTGTTGAAACACCATCAAAATAGCCCACCCATATGGACAAATCAATTTCTCTATTGCAAAACATTCTCCTATGTGATTTTTGACACCAAGGCCTAATCTCCTTGAAATATTCCACAATCTTCAGGTTTGTTTTTCTCACTTGTGGGACAATCTCGTCAAAGATTTTGGTGTTCCTACTCCTATAAATACCCCAAATGATGTAGAAAGGAAGTGCCCTATTTTATTTTTGTCTCTCGAACCAATGTAATACATTTTCCAATCGAAGATCTATCCACATCTACTTGAATATTTAGAAAACTTGTTACCTCTTTCCATATATAGAAACGTGAATGGGCATGTGAGGAAAAGATGGAAAATTCTGATATGATGTTTCGTGATAGACCATAACTTGTTTTCATGTCAATGTGTGATTGCAAGAAAGGATGAAAAAACTGTAGTTTCTCACACAATCATCTATTGATCTATCTGTCTACATATATGACTGGCAGAACCCAAGGCTAGGTTCCATTCCAAATTTCCATATTAAGAAGAGAAACTCAACGGAAGGAAGTAGGAAAATATATCTTGCATTCTATGAATTGACTTTGTAGATACTAAGCCAAAATACATTATAAGCAACCATCAATACTAGGGCACAATATTTAGACTAAATATATATAGAGAGGAAATATAATACTTGGAATATTGGAAAGCTCGAATAACTGCAGTAATAATAGATTCTACCATTTAATAAAGAGGGATATTGTAGGCAATAGGGTCTACCTAGTGAGGGACCATATCGCAGTAAGATACTTTAAAAAAACACTCACAGCATGACTGGACATTTGGGAGTAATTATGTAATGGTGTCATTAACCGAAGTAAGGAATATTTTCAATTTGAGATTTTTACAAATCAATCCTGGAAAATAGCCACACAGGTGAAACTAAGAAACAACGTATAAAAATTTATTGATCACATCTAGAAGAAAAGATTACCAATGATGGTGTCATTAACCAAAGTGAGGAATATTTTCAATCTGAGATTTTTATGTATCAATCCTGGAACATAGCCACACAGGTGAAACTAAGAAACATCATATAAAAATTTATTGATCACATCTAGAAGAAAATATTCCAAGTATGCATAACTACATAAAGAAATAGTAAATTCGAAGTTGGGCTAACCACCCTTAAACAATCAAAAGCATAACATAACTGTCCATATAGTAGTGTAAACTGCCAGGAAAATTGCAGATAATCTCATTCCATTTTTAAAATCCATTTCCGGATTTGTTTAACCTGACGAATTAAGAACACTAATATGTCATAGAGGGAGCCTCACACTAACATCTATTGATCTATCTGTCTACATATATGACTAGCAGTCTCCACAAAAGACAGGGCTAGCTATTCCAGATTTATATTAGAAAGGAACAGGTACATCACATGACACAATTTTTACAGTGTTATTTAATGACTCTGTAACCTATTATCTTTTCAGTACTGTTTGTTTAACTTGATCGTTAAGATTACCAATTGGATTGATTTTTCCTTTTGACTGAATAGTTTATCCTGTTGAGGGAAAGATTCCGCAAAAGGGTTATCTTTGGTGGTAAATTTATTTAAAAATAAGAGAAATAAGTGATTTTTTGGGCCAAGACAACTAACTAGCAGCCCAAAAAATGTTCTTAAGTTTAGGATGTGAATACTGTGGGATTAGTGAGCAAAACCCAGGGCTAGGTTCCATTCCAAATTTCCATATTAAGAAAAGAAACTCAACGGAAGGAAGTAGGAAAATATATATTGCATTCTATAAATTGACTTTGTAGATACTAAGCCAAAATACATTATAAGCAACCATCAGTACTAGGGCACAATATTTAGACTAAACATATATATAGAGGAAATATAATACTTGGAATATTGGAAAGCCTCGATAAGTGCAGTAACAATAGATTCTACCATTTAATAAAGAGGGATATTGTAGGCGATAGGGTTTACCTAGTGAGGAACCATACCACAGTGAGATACTTTAAAAAAACACTCACAACATGACTAGAGATTTGCGAGTAATTATGTAATGGTATCATTAACCAAAGTAAGGAATATTTTCGATCTGAGATTTTTACATATCAATTCTAGAAAATAGCCCAACAGGTGAAACTAAGAAACAACATATAAAAATTTATTGATCACACCTAGAAGAAAAGATTCCAAGTATGCATAACTACATAAAGAAATAGTAAAGTCGAAGTTGGGCTAACCACCCTTAAACAAACAAAAGTATAACATAGTTGTCCATATAGTAGTGTAAACTGCCAGCAAAATGGCATACATCAAAATTCTAGATAGTATCATTCCATTTTTAAAATCCATTTCCGGATTTGTTCAACTCGGCGAATTAAGAACACTAATATGTTACAGAGGGAGGCCTCTGTATAAGACCCTAAGGCATAGGAGTAATATAAAAAAAATATAATCATAATTTCATGCATGCTCAAAACCCTTTAAAAATATAGCAGAGAAGGACTGGAGAATTACGACTGCTAACATTAGCACTGAATAACTATATTATAAATTGATTGATTGTAGTGAGAAAATTCAGAATGACTTATGATTTCATGGAAACCATTGTGAAGCAGTTTATAAAAAGAAAATTTTATTGATCTCTTTTTAAATGGCATTATCAGTCATAAAGCAATCCCAGTGCTCATAAAAACTACAGGCCTCAAGTTCATGCGAGTACACTGTATGAGAAACTTAACAGGAGTATAATAAATAAATCTAAGTAAAGAGAAAACTCCTTTGAGGGTAAATTTCCTCGAACAATCCAAAAAACACATGGCAATTGTGCTAGATAGAAAATCACTATCTATATTTCTCAGAGAACTGAAAATCATATATAAGTGACTGGAACCTTGGAGGGTTTAACCAATAATGGACAACCTCCAACATACATGTGAGAGGGTTGTGTGAGACCCTCGGAATTTCGAGCAAATATGAAACCTGTCCTTTAGGTAATTACGCTGACAAGTTTACCTGCAGTTGAGAAGCAGCGAGTGAATTAATTGCCAGATCCGGAAATATGTGTAGCATAACTAATAGAAAGATGAAATCAGAATTACCTGTGGGGTTGACACCAAGGGTCACCATGGCAATTGCTCACGTTGTGATAAGGAAGCAGGATTAAATTTCTTGATGAACCCAGTAATTTTGAATACAATATATTTAATGGTTGGACCCTGCATGAGGTTGTGTGAGGGTTTGGTTGCAGATCAAACCTTAGCTGAGGTTACGCGAGGATTTGGTTTCAAAGACTACCAAGACATTGCAATTGGCTTATGCAAGGGTGAACTTCAGAATTCAATCATCCTAATCATCCCAACTCAGAATTCAATGAACTTCAATCCAATTCTTCAATCATCCCCAGAATTTACAATCATCCCTAGCTCACAATTTAATTTGTCCCTTGGAAATCTGATGGTTCTCCGTAATCTTCCACCAAACTTTTAAGTTTTTGGTAATATGATTTACACCATTATGTTTATTTAATAAAAGATTGAAAACAAAAGAGAAAAATGTCATAGAAATATTTGATTGAAAGTTTTCACTACAAAATTGAACATAAATTAAAAGCATACAAATGAACAAAATTGTAGCCAGCAACATCTAACTTTTTCCAAATATTAACTAAATAAGTAGGAAATACATGGGAGTAAAAGAAGAAGAAAAAAAATGTTACGACTTACAATCATCCTCCGCTCACAATTTAATTTGTCCTTTGGCAATCTGATGGTCCTCCATAATTTTTTTTTTAGTAGAGGAAGCCCTTTGAATTGTACCGCATTTGAATTAGCAATATCCTCTACAAAGCATAGTGAATTTTCCTAAAAAATAGAGGAACATAATACAACAACATGCAAAAATTTTCGAATAATATTTCACTAATAAACATATGATAGGGGAATGACTTGGTGAGCACGGGAATGTTGCCTACATATTCCACAGTTGTATGTCAACTGCATTAATCAAACTTATCATCTACCCAACTCTAATATTTGTTTGGTATCTGACAAGTTTGGCGAGTGTCTACTGAGAAGCTATGGTGTCAGGATGATTTGCACCCAACATTACCATTCTGATACTAATGCAGGTTCTGCAGAGATCCTCCCCTCCATCATATAGTCCACCTCTAAACATTAGTTTTGCCCTCATTTCCAAAAGCAAAGCCTTCAGAAGTGTTACATTTTTCCAGAGATACTCATCCAATTTTGTATCATTGAGACCAAGCATTCTCCAACATGTGGATTTATCCAACCAATTTTGCACTTGAGAAACAAAGGACTCTTCGGCAGCCTCCAAGGCACAGGTGCAGATACGTAGAAGTTCTAAAGCTGCCTGGCATCTTGAGAAGGAAGTAAAAGAATGAAGTGCTAATGGAATTGCTACTCTTTTAATGAAGGAAAGTAATTCAGATACCTTAGATTCTAAAATCACTAGGTCATTTCCAAATCAAAATACAAGAAAACAAGCTGCCCATAAATGCTCTGAATGTAGGGAGATTGCCCCTCTGCTACCAACACCTTGGAACTTAGCTTTGGCAGCAGAGTTACATCCTTTTTTTCTCGCATATAACTGAATTATATCATGCATGTTAATCCATCCCTCTTTGGTGCTACTTCTTGCAATACCAAATCTGATCAACATAGTTGATGCTTCTCCTTCTGATTTTCTTATCTGAGATACCCTACAACAACAACCAATTGCATGCAGGCATTTCTTCTGTAGCTGCAACCCACTTGCTCTTTCAGGAGCCTTGTGCGCTGCAATTGAAAGAAGAGAGATAGGGATAAGGTAAGGAGCAAACCAAACACCAACCAATAACATCCTGGTAGCTAATTTCTTTGGTTTATTTGCACGATCAAGAATGCTGAAGCATACATCCAGAAGCTGCATAAGAAAGGGATGAATTCTCAAAGTTGAATCCTCTCGAATACTCCATAACATATCTCTCAAGGACACCCTATTAATGGTATCAAGGAGTCTGGAAGGTGTAATGGGAAGCTCTGATAGGATGGAACCAATGATCTCGAGGCCTAATGTTAACCGACCCAACCTTTCTTCAATTGTTCTTAGCGCATCAAGCTCCACTATTGAAAAATACCTCCTCTTTCCCTTCATCAAAGACATAGCTTCCACACTTGATAAGTATGACAGCCTCACTAGATCTAGATTCATCACATAGGAGAGTCGAGTAGAAATTATCACATGCGTTGTTCCACCAAAACGTGGAAGAAGCTCCAAAAGGTCTCAACTGTCCCACCAATATCTCTCACTCTCCAAATTGCCAATCACAAGAAGGTAAGGAATATCTCTATTGAGCTCCTTTCTCACTCTCTGCAAGGCTTCCATTTCCTGCTCGTCAAATGTCTTATTCCTACCTTTCTATGAGCCAATATGTGTCTCATTACTCACATCCAACCCAAGTAACCGAGACAGATTCAAATAGTTCTATCTTAGGTAATGAGCTTCTCCACCAACCCATAATACCATCCTATACCTCTGTGCATATTTGTAAGCAAATTCCAGTACTAACTCAGTTTTTCCAATTCCTGAATCCCACCAAACTTTTAATTTTTTTTGTAATATGCTTTACACCATAATGTTTATTTAATAAAAGATTGAAAACAAAAGAGAAAAATGTCATAGAAATATTTGATTGTAAGTTTTCACTGCAAATTTGAACATAAATTAAAAGCATACAAATGTTTTGAATCACCTATCATTGGGATTCTATCAAAATCTACTTGGAGTGAATCCAGAATCTATATTTGAATCAATAAATATTTAAATACAAAAAATCTCTTGCTCGATCTAAAATATACTCAAATTTGCAATGCAAAAGAGAGTTTCCCCATAAAGTCGTAAGACAAACAGAGTGTCTTCATTCAATACCTATGATTTAGGAGTTATGACCCACAATAAGAAAAACTGACCAAAAACAGGGGAATAACATCTTGACAAAAATTATGCATATGATGGTTGGGTCCTCTTTCGAAGTTAAAAATTATGCATATGATGGTTGGGTCCTCTTCGAAGTTAAAATAACTCAGTTGTAACGTTGCAACTGAGAAATGACCATAAATGTTGATACACCAATGGAGCAGTAGAGGAGACATAAACACCGACCATTATAGAAAGAAGAAACCAAATCTTTGCAAACAATTATCAATGAGGAACTAGGGTCACCATGGCCATTGCTTACGCTGCGATAAGGAAGCAGGAATTAAATTTTTTGATGAGCCCAGTAATTTTGAATACAATATATTTAATGGTTGGACAATCCAGTAGAGTAGGACTGGAGAATTACGACTGCTAACATTAGCACATAATAACTATATTAGAAATTGACTATAACTGTATTGAGAAAATTCAGAACGACTTATGATTTCATGGAAAGCTTTGTCAAGAATTTTATAAAAAGAAAATTTATAAGAAGAGAACTGGAACCTTGGAGGGTTTGACCAATAATGGAGAACATCCAACATACATGTCAGAGGTTTGTGTGAGAACCTGGGCATTTTTAGCAAACGTGAAACCTTTCCTTTAGGTAATTCTACCGACAAGTTTACTTGCAGTTGAGAAGCAGCGAGTGAGTTGATTTGCAGACCTGGAAATATGTGTAGCATAACTGATAGAAAGATGAAATCAGAGTTACCTGTGGGGCTGAGACCTAGGGTCACCATGCATAACTACATAAAGAAATAGTAAAGTTGAAGTTGGGCTAACCACCCTTAAACAAACAAAAGTATAACATAGATGTCCATATAGTATTGTAAACTGCCAGGAAAATGGCATACATCAAAATTGCAGATAATCTCATTCCATTTTTAAAATCCATTTCCAGATTTGTTCAACTTGGTGAATTAAGAACACTAATATGTTATAGAAAGAGGCCTCCGTATAATACCCTAAGGCATAGGAGTAATATAAAAAAAAAATATAATCATAGTCGCATGCATGCTCAAAACCCTTTAAAAATATAGTAGAGAAGGACTGGAGAATTACGTCTGCTAACATTAGCACTGAATAACCATATTATAAATTGATTGACTGTAGTGAGAAAATTCAAAATGACTTATGATTTCATGGAAAGCTTTGTCAAGCAGTTTATAAAAAGAAAATTTCATTGATCTCTTTTTAAATGGCATTATCAGTCATAAAACAATCCCAGTGCTCATAAAAACTATAGGTCTCAAGTTCATGCGAGTACACTTTCTGAGAAACTTAACAGGAGTATAATACATAAATCTAAGTAAAGAGAAAATTCCTTTGAGGGTAAATTTCCACTAACAATCCCAAAATCCCATGGCAACTGTGCTAGATAGCAAATCCCTATCTATAGTTCTCAGAGAACTGAAAATCATATATAAGCAACTGGAACCTTGGAGGGTTTGAACAATAATGGACAACCTCCAACATACATGTCAGAGGGTTGTATGAGAACCTGGGAATTTCAAGCAAACATGAAACCTTTCCTTTAGGTAATTCTGCCGACAAGTTTACGCGCAGTTGAGAAGCAGTGAGTGAGTTGATTGCCAGACCCAGAAATATGTGTAGCATAACTGATAAAAAGATGAAATCAGAATTACCTGTGGGGTTGAGACCAAGGGTCGTCATGGCCATTGCTCACGCTGTGATAAGGAAGCAGGAATTAAATTTCTTGATGAACCTAGTAATTTTGAATACAATATAGTTAATGGTTGGACCTTGCATGAGGTTGTATGAGGGTTTGGTTGCAGATAAAACCTTACCTGAGGGTGCGCGATGATTTGGTTTCAAAGACCACCAAGACATTGTAATTGGCTTGTGCAAGGGTGAACTTCAGAATTCAATCATCCCAATCATCCCATCTTAGAATTCAATGAAATTCAATCCAATTCTTCAATCATCCCTGGAATTTACAATCATGCCCTGCTCACAATTTAATTTGTCCTTTGGCAATTTGATGGTTGTCCGTAATCTTCCACCAAAATTTTAAGTTTCTTGTAATATGATTTACACCATTATGCTTATTTAATAAAAGATTGAAAAAAAAATAGAAAAATGTCATAGAAATATTTGATTGTAAGTTTTCACTACAAAATTGAACATAAATTAAAAGCATACAAATGAAAAAAATTGTAGCCAGCAACATCTAACTTTTTCCCAATATTCACTAAATAAGTAGGAAATACATGGGAGTAAAAGAAGAAAAAAAAATGCACAACTTACAATCATTCCCCGCTCACAATTTAATTTATCCTTTGGCAATCTGATGGTCCTCCATAATTTTTTTTTTTTAGTAGAAGAAGCCCTTTGAATTGTATTGCATTTGAATTAGTGATATCCTCTACAAAGCGTAGTGAATTTTCCTAAAAAATAGAGGAACAGAATAAAACAACATGCAGAATTTTACGAATAATATTTCACTAATAAACATATGACAGGGGAATGACTTCGTGAGCACCGGAATGTTTCCTGCATATTCCACAGTTGTATGTCAACTGCATTAATCAAACTTATCATCTACCCAACTCTAATATGTGTTTGGTATCTGACAAGCTTGGCCAGTGTCTACAAAGCAGCTATAGTAAAGTTGAAGTTGGGATAACCACCCTTAAACAAACAAAAGTATAACATAGCTGTCCATATATTATTGTAAACTGCGAGGGAAATGAAATATATCAAAATTGCAGATAATCTCATTCCATTTTTTAAATCCATTTCCGGATTTGTTCAACCCGGCGAATTAAGAACACTAATATGTTACAGAGGGAGGCCTCTGTATAAAACCCTAAGGCGTAGGAGTAATATAAAAAAATATAATCATAACTGCATGCATACTCAAAACCCTTTAAAAATCTAGCAGAGAAGGACTGGAGAATTACGACTGATAACATTAGCACTAAATAACTATATTATAAATTGATTGACTGTAGTGAGGAAATTCAGAACGACTTATGATTTCATGGAAAGCATTGTCAAGCAGTTTATAAAAAGAAAATTTTATTGATCTCTTTTTAAATGCATTATTAGTCATAAAACAATCCCAGTGCTCATAAAAGCTACAGGTCTCAAGTTCATGCGAGTACACTTTCTGAGAAACTTAGCAGGAGTATAATACATAAATCTAAGTCAAGAGAAAATTCCTTTGAGGGTAAATTTCCTCGAACAATCCAAAAATCCCATGGCAACTGTGCTAGATAGCAAATCCCTATCTATAGTTCTTAGAGAACTGAAAATAATATATAAGCAACTGGAACCGTGGAGGGTTTGACCAATAATGGACATCCTCCAACATACATGTCATAGGGTTGTGTGAGAACCTGGGAATTTCGAGCAAACATGAAACCTTTCCTTTAGGTAATTCTGCCGACAAGTTTACCTGCAGTTGAGAAGCAGCGAGTGAGTTGATTGCCAGACCCAGAAATATGTGTAGCATAACTGATAGAAAGATGGAATCAGGATTACTTGTGGGGTTGAGACCAAGGGTCACCATGACCATTGCTCACACTGTGATAAGGAAGGAAGAATTAAATTTCTTGATAAACCCAGTAATTTTGAATACAATATATTTAATGGTTGGACCTTGCATGACGTTGTGTGAGGGTTTGGTTGCAGATCAAACCTTACCTAAGGGTGCACGAGAATTTGGTTGCAAAGACTACCAAGACATTACAATTGGCTTGTGCAAAGGTGAACTTCATAATTCAATCATCCCAATCATCCCAACTTAGAATTCAATGAACTTCAATCAAATTCTTCAATCATCCCTGGAATTTACAATCATCCTCCGCTCACAATTTAATTTGTCCTTTGGAAATCTGATGGTTCTCCGTAATTTTCCACCAAACTTTTACGTTTTTTGTAATATGATTTACACCGTTATGTTTATTTAATAAAAGATTGAAAACAAAAGAGAAAAATGTCATAGAAATATTTGATTGCAAGTTTTCACTACAAAATTGAACATAAATTAAAAGCATACAAATGAACAAAATTGTAGCCAGCAACATCTAGCTTTTTCCCAATATTCACTAAATAAGTAGGAAATACATGGGAGTAAAAGAAGAAAGAAAAAAATGTCACGACTTACAATCATCCCCGGCTCACAATTTAATTTGTCCTTTGGAAATCTGATGGTCCTCCATAATACTTTTTTTTAGTAGAAGAAGCCCTTTGAATTGTACCGCATTTGAATTAGTGATATCCTCTACAAAGCATAGTGATTTTTCCTAAAAAATAGAGGAATAGAATAAGACAACATGCAAAATTTTTCAAATAATATTTCACTAATAAACATATGACAGGGGAATGACTTGGTGAGTATAGCAATTTTGCCTGCATATTCCACAGTTGTATGTCAACTGCATTAATCAAACTTATCATCTACCCAACTCTAATATTTGTTTGGTATCTGACAAGTTTGGCTAGTGTCTGCTGAGCAGCTATGGTGTCAGGATGATTTGCACCCAACATTACCATTCTAATACTGATGCAGGTTCTGCAGAGATCCTCCCCTCCATCATATAGTCCACCTTTGAGCATTAGTTTTGCCCTCATTTCCAAAAGCAAAGCCTTCAGAAGTGTCACATTTTTCCAGAGATACTCATCCAATTTAGTATTAGAGTGACCTCCAAGGCAAAGGTGCAAATACGTAGAAGTTCTAAAGCTGCCTACCATCTTGAAAAGGAAGTAAAAGAATGAAGTGTCAATGGAATTGCTACTCTTTTAATGAAGGAAAGTAATTCAGATACCTTAGGTTCTACAATCACTGGGTCATTTCCAAATCCAAATACAAGAAAACAAGCTACCCATAAATGCTCTGAATGTAGGGATATTGTTCCTCTGCTACCAACACCTTGGAGCATAGCTCTGGCAGCAGAGTTGCCTCCTTTTTTTCTCGCATATAACTGAATCATCTCATGCATGTTAATCCATCCCTCTCTGGTGCAAATATTGCAATACCAAATCTAATCAACATAGTTGATGCTTCTGCTTCTGATTTTCTTATCTGAGATACCATACAATAACAACCAATTGCATGCAGGCATTTCTTCTATAGTTGCAATCTGCTTGCTCTTTCAAGAGCCTTGTGCACTGCAATTGAAAGAAGAGAGATAGGGATAGGGTAAGGAGCAAACCAAGCACCAACCGATAACATCCTGGTAGCTAATTTCTTTGGTTTATTTGCTTGATCAAGAATGTTGAAGCGTAAATCTAGAAGTTGCATAAGAAATGGATGACTTCTCAAAGTTGAATCTTGTCGAATACCCCATAACATATCTCTCAAGGACACCCTATTAATGGTATGAAGGAGTCTAGAAGGTGTAATGGGAAGCTCTGATAGGATGGAACCAACGATCCCAAGGCCTAATGTTAACCGACCCAACCTTTCTTCAATTGTTCTTAGCGCATCAAGGTCCACTACTGAAAAATCCCTCCTCTTTCCCTTCATCAAAGACATAGATTCCACACTTGATAAGTATGAAAGCCTCACTGGATCTAGATTCACCACACAGGAGAGTGAGTAGAAATTATCACATGCGTTGTTCCACCAAAACATGGAAGAAGCTCCAAAAGGTCCCGACTATCCCACCAATCTCTCTCACTCTCCAAATTGTCAATCACAAGAAGGTAAGGAATGTCTCTACTGAGCTCCTTTTTCACTATCTGCAAAGCTTCCATTTCCTGCTCCTCAAATGTCTTATTCCTACCTTTCTCTGAGGAAATATGTGTCTCATTACTCACATCCAACCCAAGTAACCGAGACAGATTCAAATAGTTCTATCTAAAGTAACGAGCTTCTACACCAACCCATAATACCATCCTATACCTCTGTGCATATCTGTAAGCAAATTCTAGTACTAACTCGGTTTTTCCAATTCTTGAATCCCACCAAACTTTTAATTTTTTTGTAATATGCTTTACACCATAATGTTTATTTAATAGAAGATTGAAAACAAAAGAGAAAAATGTCATAGAAATATTTGATTGTAAGTTTTCACTGCAAATTTGAACATAAATTAAAAGCATACAAATGTTTTGAATCTCCTATCATTGAGATTCTATCAAAATCTACCTGGAGTGAATCCAGAATCTATATTTGAATCGCTAAATATTTAAATACAAAAAATCTCTTACTTGATCTAAAATATACTCAAATTTGCAATGCAAAAGAGAGTTTCCCCATAAAATCCTAAGACAAATAGAGTGTCTCCATTCAATACCTGTGATTTAGGAGCTATGACCCACAATAAGAGAAACTCACCAAAAACAGGGGAATAACATCTTGACAAAAATTATGCATATGATGGTTGGGTCCTCCTCGAAGTTAAAAATTATGCATATGATGGTTGGGTCCTCTTCGAAGTTAAAATAGCTCAGTTGTAACGTTGCAACCGAGAAATGACCATAAATGTTGATACACCAATGGAGCAGTAGAGGAGACATAAACACCGACCATTATAGAAGAAGAAACCAGAGCTTTCCAAACAATTATCGATGAAGACGTAGGGTCGCGATGGCCATTTCTTACGTTGCGATAAGGAAGCAAGAATTAAATTTCTTGATGAACCCAATAATTTTGAATACAATATATTTAATGGTTGGACCAATCTAGCAGAGAAGGACCGACTGCTAACATTAGCATTGAATAATTATATTAGAAATTGACTAGCTGTAGTGAGAAGAGAAAATTCAGAACGACTTATGATTTCATGGAAAGCTTTGTCAAGAATTTTATAAAAAGAAAATTTATAAGAAGAGAACTGGAACCTTGGAGGGTTTGACCAACAATGGACAACCTCCAACATACATGTTAGAGGGTTGTGTGAGAACCTGGACATTTTGAGCAAATGTGAAACCTTTCCTTTAGGTAATTCTACCAACAAGTTTACCTGCAGTTGAGAAGCAGCGAGTGAGTTGATTTCCAGACCCTGAAATATGTGTAGCATAATTGATAGAAAGATGAAATCAAAATTACTTGTGGGGTTGAGACCTAGGGTCGCCATGGCCATTGTTCATGCTGCGATAAGGAAGCAGGAATTAAATTTCTTGATGAACCCAATAATTTTGAATACAATATATTTAATGGCTGGACTTTTCCTGAGGTTGTGTGAGGATTTGGTTGCATATAAAACCTTACCTGAGGTTGCGCGAGGATTTGGTTGCAAAGCGAACCTTCCCAATTGATGATTGTGAATTTTGAAGTAGATTGAAAATTAGTACTACATTCCTTTCGAACCACCCATTTTGAGAGTTGTTGGAGTCTGGTAAGAAATATAAAACTGAATTAGTGTTTCCAAACTCTTTATGATGAAAGTTTAAACCTCGGTACATACCTCTGTCGATAGAGGAATGCAGAGTTGCCTTGGTGAATTTGAACCGTCATGAACAAGGTCTCAATCCAGTCGAGCGAGGTGGTGGAATCGGTCACCTCCAGACTACGATAGACCCGCATTTTTGATGGTGAAGACAAAAATGATAAGCAAACCTCCCCGCTGCTGCAACAGAAAAATTATGATAGGGTTACTGCTTGAAAGATGGAGGAAAGGAAAGAAGTTAAGTCTCAGAATAATGAGCTGAGGTATTATCGAGCTTGGCAACCGTAGAAAACCATGCAGGAACCTGCATCTGTAACCCCAATGGTGAATTGGTTATAGAGTTATTCTTTTAGTCGAATCACGGAGCAAATTGCAATGTTTTCCTTGCTTCTTCACTCCCTGCACTCCACGACCCTCCTCATCCTGCAGTAAAGAAGAAGGTATTCGGCCCTTCTCTACAGCAAAACCGCTATCCCTGCCCTCCGTGGCCCTCCTCACATCCTCCTGCAACAAATAAGAAGGTATTCGGCCCTTCTCTACAACAAGGCCGCTATCTGCCTGAGCACGAGTAACAAGAATTAATTAAACTTTTAATTAACTAATTTTATATTTTAAAAGTTTTTTAATGATTTTCAATTAAATTGGACAACAGACCATTGTTGAATCATCTAACAATGGATCTGATGGTTAAAATTAAGACATAAAAGCAATTTGGGGAGTTGATTTCAGAGGGAAAGCCTGACGGCGTAATTATTTGATTTTAAAAACAATATATACTCTATCATCTCTGAATTGATTGTATAATTTCTTTAAAATAAACATATATTCTTAACCATTAAACCTACTCAAACTTTACAATTAAAACTTAATTTTCCCACATCTAACTTTAATAATAACAACCACCACTCCAAACAAAGTTTCCAAAGTTTCCAGGGTTTTTTAAATCTACATCACGCTATAATGGAAACATAAAACATTCCTTTCATATGTCACGATCAGTCACTTCCGATGGAACTGGTATCTGCTTTTAGTGTTGTGTGGCGTCCATCTACGTTCGAGTTATTTCATGCATCCAGCGGAGAGTAGATTATGTGGGCATTTAACCGCTCTAATGGATCACCAATTAATTCAAGATTTGTACTAGAGTGTGGGATTAAACAGACCATGGCTTATAAGCAATGGATGCCTCGACGAAAATCTGATAGCCGGCTATGACCTTGATGTAAGGGAAATATGCACAGAAACATCAAATGTCGAAGTATTGTTGGGTATTTTTAGGTGGGAAAATACCAAAAACCAAACAAGCAAACACCACAGAGCCAATGCTCTGTTTTCTTTGTTCCAGGATCTTTGCACAGGGAAGCTTTAAATCAAATATACTCATAACAGCCCATTACACAGCCATAAAAATATTTCTATTGATTAAAATATAAAGCCTGAAACAACATTCATCCTCTTTGCTGAGAGGGATTCACCAAAATTACTTTCACCCATCAAAACTCTGTTTTCACCTGAGAAATTACTGTGCTGGGTTTACTGCAGTAAAACCCATTTTTACATTTGCTGGTGTAAAACTATTTTTACACATACTGCTGTAAAAATATTTTACACATACAGTAATCTTTACATTACATTCACAATCTCAAAAAATACCTGAGCGCTCTTTTCATTTGCATTTCAATGCAAATCCAACCTATAAAAAAAACTTACTCAAAACACATGCGCTCCACTTCGTTTCTTTTCTTCATGCACTACTGTGCAAAACCACACATGGTTTTTGCTACTCCTCTGTTTTTACAATACAACACAAAAACATTACAATCTGTTCCTTGTAATTTCTTCGCACTGCTGTGCGTTCAATACATCGTTTTTCGCTGCGCTCTGCTCTTTCACTGCTTCACACTTACATACCTCCCATGTGTAATTAACACAATACAGAGCACACTCTTTTTTTTCAACTGCTCCATCGTTCCTTTTTACAATGGTCAACGCTACCACTTAGAGCGCATTTCACATGGCTCATATATATGTCAAAAACTTAATACGAAAACATCCATGTTAAAACATACAACTAACACATATATAAAAAAACTCACTTGCCGTATGTAAAACTTAAGTATTCACCTACTCCTATGACAATGCATTAAAAAACGTATGGTCAACCAAAATTTGACATTCACTCCACGCAACTTGATTTGATGTTGGTCGTATGCAGGTGTGCACCTTCGGACAATCAATGGCGGAGGATACGGGAGCAAATCCGACGGTGGACAAAGATATCGGAAGCCCTCACTTGAGTGAACGATAGCTCCCGATATGTCAGAGTTGCTTACGTCAGGCGAGAGCCGCGTGCCTGCACCAAAACGCATCGGAGGCCAATATACGGAAACTGCTTTTCGTTGGATGGCGGTGCGATATCCCTTGGTGGTTTTATGGTTTCGTTCGGTGGTTTTGGACTGCGTACGTAGGCAGCGTTGAAATTATGATTTCAACACTCCCCTTTAATTTCAACTGCTGGGCATTCAATCTTACCCAAGCACTTCCTCACATGGAGGGATTCCCCAACACTGCTGTTAGAAAAATATCTTCCTCACATAGAGGGATTCACCAACTGCTTCTGATGCAGTTCATAAACAAACAATGTTGTCTTCCTCTTAATAGAGGGATTAACCTGAAACTGTGCTTAAGAGCACCTTCCTCATGATAGAGGGATTCACCATAACAATGTGCTGAAGAGCACCTTCCTCTTGACAGAGGGATTCACCATGTGACTGTGCTTAAGAGAACCTTCCTCATGACAGAGGGATTCACCTGTGACTATGCTGAAAAGCATCATCCTCTTGATAGAGGGATTTACCAAATGACTGCTTCAAATGCAGTTCCAAAACAAACAATCATTGCACTGCTGTGTGTGCAAACTCATTACATTGTTCTTTTATGCTGCTGCATATTCTCTGCTGCACTGTTGTGCCATCTTCTTTACTGTGTCTATCCCACACTGCTGTGTCTATACTTGCACTGCTTCTGCACTTTTCAAAGACAAAATACTCTGTCTTTTCTGGAACAATTACACTGTCCCAACTTACAAATTTACACTGCTGTGTGTAAACATTTCTTACACTCACTGTTGTTGCATATATTGCATTTCAATTCAATGAACAACAAATTCATTACATTTACCTTTACTGCTGTAAGGAAAATTTCTTTTGCATGTGCTGCTGTTCAAAACTTCTTGCTGCTGCATTTTTCACATTTGCATTGCTGTGTGCTTCTCCTTCTTGCCATCATGCTGCTGCCCATAACTTCTTGCTGCTGCATTTTTCATATTCACTGTTGTCCATACCCATAACCATAGACTGTCATCCCTGGGTTTTTATTTGCTGCTGCGTTGCCTCTGCAATTTGCACTGTCGCTGCCTTTTGTTTCATCATACTGCTGTGCCCATACTCTTGGCACTTCATTCTCCACACAAAAAAAATAACACGGGCTGTTACTTTTTACACCCTTGCTTCACACAATCTTAGTCTTCATTTTTTTTACACAATGCACTACTGTGCAATTCCTTTGGCTTTCTGCTGCCACACACATTCTTATACATCCAGTGTGCATTAAAAATCTGCTGTCCCTGTTTTTCTTTATGCGTTTCTTTGCATGCTGCATTGCATATGAAGAAAAAAAACATTACATTTTTTTTACTGCTGTGTAACAAAAATTTCATTGCATTCTCAGCCACTGGGCATTTACGCTCTGCTGCGTTTTGCCTTCTTCTCATTTTCTTCTCACTGTTTTGCATTTTCATTCCCAATACAAAACATTTCCATCTGCTGTGTATTATACTCACTCTGCTGTGAGTATATTCTCTCACATTACATAGAAGGAAACTACCTTCCATTGCTATGCAAAAATTCAAAACTGCTGTTCATTCTAATCCATGTGCTCCAAAAAAAATTTCCAAACTGCTGTTTTGTATTTTGTCTTCCCACTGCTGTGAGGGTCTTCTTGCTTTGCATTTTTCTCTTATCTCGCTGCTGCTCTTTACATTTCAGCGCTGCCATCTTTTCTTCTTTATGCATTTCTGTGCATATTGCATAAAAACAAAGCAAAAACATTGCTGATTTCATCACTGCTGCATATTACCTTTTAGAGGGATTAACAAAGATTTCATTTGCAACTGCTGCGCTGCAATACATCCTCCATCAACAAATGACTGTTAATACAGTTCAGCAAACAAAAAATTACAAGCTCCCCTTTAATGTGTGCTTGTCTTCTTTTGGCAGACTCTTCTCAAAACAAATTTAGATCGACTGGGGAGTTCAAGGGGTTTTCAGATTGCCTTTCCTTCCTTCTCCATACTTGTGTAACTTTCTTCTTTTGCATGGGTCTAGCTTGTGTAAGAGCCCATGTCAAGTTACAATCTCGTACCATATGCCCAATGCTATGACACTTGAAGCATTCTACATTTACTTATGCACTTCTGTGCATCACCATAGTTTTCTTGCAAGTCAACATGTTTTTTTTCGCTGCAGCGAAAACTATTTTTACGCACTCTCATATGCGTTCTTCTTTGTAAGTTGTTCCTCAGTTTCTTCTTTGCTACGAGTAGCTTCAGCTGCTGCTACTTTAAGAGAGATGATGTCTGTCTTCATTTTGGAGATTTCTGCTTGACTGCTCTCCATCTTCTTTTCAGCTTCTTGTGCCTTCTTCCTGGCTTCTTGTAGATCAGACTTAAGGGAGGAGACCTCTACCTTGTACTGTCCAATTTCTTCCACAAGCTTATTCACTCTCTTGTGTCTTTGTTCAAGTTGGCTTGTCAAGGCATCTGCCTGCTTCTTTGCTTCATTCAGCTGATTTGTCATAGATATGACTTCTTCATGATGTTTCCTCTTGCATTGATCCAGCTCCTTCTTGAGCTTGGTAAGCTCTTCATCCCTTTCTCTTACCTGAAGCTTAATGAGGTCAAGCTTTTCACTTTCAGCTTCTATGATGGGTACATGACTTTCTTCTTGACTCATTTTCATGGTCAGTGCTCCCTTTGCATGAAGGTCATGCAGTCTGTCCCATATATCCTTTGCTGATGTATATTTTCCTAGATTCCTCTTCACAGAATCAGGGAGTCCATCCAAGATTAGTTTTGCTGCTTGTGCATCATACTCCATGGATTCTTTATCCATCTTGCTGTCATCAATCACTAACTCTCAGACTTCAATCCCCTCAGACATTAGGAAAGCCCTCATCATTATTTCCCATACATCAAAGTTTCCATGAAACTTTGGGGTTTCAAATAAAATGTATTCCAATGGATTGCCTTCTAGTTTAGTAGAGGAGGGAGACACATTTTTAGCAGGCTTGGAGGCTTTCTTCTTTGACCTTGCCATTCTTATCTAGGCTTTAAATACTTGACTGTGTTTTCTTTTAAATCACTGACTGTTCCTTTCACAGTAACAGAAAGGAAAGCTTTGAAAATTACCTTAACTCTTTTGGCTGAGTCTTCACACTGCTGGAGAAGTTTGACTGCTGCAACCACACCTTCCTTCAGCTTCTTTGAGTCTTCAAAGAGCCTGGACTAGCTCTGATACCACTGTTGGGTATTTTTCAGGTGGGAAAATACCAAAAACCAAACAAGCAAACACCACAGAGCCAATGCTCTGTTTTCTTTGTTCCAGGATCTTTGCACAGGGAAGCTTTAAATCAAATATACTCATAACAGCCCATTACACAGCCATAAAAATATTTCTATTGATTAAAATATAAAGCCTGAAACAACATTCATCCTCTTTGCTGAGAGGGATTCACCAAAATTACTTTCACCCATCAAAACTCTGTTTTCACCGGAGAAATTACTGTGCTGGGTTTACTGCAGTAAAACCCATTTTTACATTTGCTGGTGTAAAACTATTTTTACACATACTGCTGTAAAAATATTTTACACATACAGTAATCTTTACATTACATTCACAATCTCAAAAAATACCTGAGCGCTCTTTTCATTTGCATTTCAATGCAAATCCAACCTATAAAAAAAACTTACTCAAAACACATGCGCTCCACTTTGTTTCTTTTCTTCATGCACTACTGTGCAAAACCACACATGGTTTTTGCTACTCCTCTATTTTTACAATACAACACAAAAACATTACAATATGTTCCTTGTAATTTCTTCGCACTGCTGTGCGTTCAATACATCGTTTTTCGCTGCGCTCTGCTCTTTCACTGCTTCACACTTACATACCTCCCATGTGTAATTAACACAATACAGAGCACACTCTTTTTTTTCAACTGCTCCATCGTTCCTTTTTACAATGGTCAACGCTACCACTTAGAGCGCATTTCACATGGCTCATATATATGTCAAAAACTTAATACGAAAACATCCATGTTAAAACATACAACTAACACATATATAAAAAAACTCACTTGCCGTATGTAAAACTTAACTATTCACCTACTCCTATGACAATGCATTAAAAAACGTATGGTCAACCAAAATTTGACATTCACTCCACGCAACTTGATTTGATGTTGGTCGTATGCAGGTGTGCACCTTCGGACAATCAATGGCGGAGGATAGGGGAGCAAATCCGACGGTGGACAAAGATATCGGAAGCCCTCACTTGAGTGAACGATAGCTCCCGATATGTCAGAGTTGCTTACGTCAGGCGAGAGCCGCGTGCCTGCACCAAAACGCATCGGAGGCCAATATACTGAAAATGCTTTTCGTTGGATGGCGGTGCGATATCCCTTGGCGGTTTTATGGTTTCGTTCGGTGGTTTTGGGCTGCGTACGTAGGCAGCGTTGAAATTATGATTTCAACAAGTATCTCTTTCACATCTAGTAAATTACTATTATCTAAGTTGAAACCCACTTCACATCCAGTAAATTACTATTATCGAGTAATTTACTAAATGGTGACATGATTTATGCAAGGAACCAAATGATTCTCTGTAGAGGCAGACGACCGTGACGGCTGAATCCCACTGCTAGAGCTGCCGGCTGTGGATCATTCATAGGAGCTGTCACTACTTTTCACAAATGCGGGTTTTGTCGGATTTGCTAATGTTGCAGTAGCGCTGGAGATCATCAATATAACATTAGACATGATTGGACGGAGGCCTGCATCATCTTGCGTGCATAGAAGCGCAACGTGAATGCATCTTAAAGCTTGCTCCTGCTTCATTGTTTCCGCCAATGTCGAATCTATCATATCTGGAAGACACCCTCGTTTGTATAATCTCCATGCCTTCATCACAATCATCCAAGGCAAGCTTGCAAAGGCATACTCATTTAACATCTCCCTTATCTCCAACCACTGTTGCTCATACAAAAAACAAGCATTTGTGAACTGAAATCTTACCCATTCTAATAAACGTTGTATTTCATCGGGAAAATTTACGTCAGTGTTTTTCCTTCCACTGACAATCTCAAGGGCTTGCACTCCAAAACCATAGACATATACCTTTACTGATAGTTGACCCCGCATTGCATACTATGGCGCGATATAACCGCTACATAATCCAATGAGAAACTCCTCAAGTAAGTGTGGTGATTGTGGCTGAATCACACTATTGCATAAATGTTTAACTGCTGATAAACTGCATAAGGGAAAGGTAGAGGGAAATGTTCTTACTACGTTCATGCAGCTTTTGCTTGGATACGAGTCCCGTCTTCAGGAAAGACTCTTGCTAACCCAAAGTCTGCTATCTTCGGATTCAACTCCTCATCAAGCAAAATGTTGTTTGGTTTAATGTCTCTATGAATGATTCGCAACTGCGAATCCTGGTGAAGATAAAGAAGACCACGAGCTATTCCGATTATGATGTTATAGCGCTTTTGCCAGTCAAGATGTCTCTTTTCTCTGGATCTGTATGTGTAGTATTTCAAGATCTGTATGTGTATTTCAAGAATACCAAATTAGAAACTTTTAAATAATCAATCCCATCTTTCTCTCAACCATTTAAAAAATGAAGTGACCTACCAAACAGAAAGGTGTCAAGACTCTTGTTCGGCAAAGACAAGTAACCTTTCTTGTCCCTCGGCACAACAACCAAGCAGCTTTACAAGATTTCGGTGTTGAACATTGGCCACAAGGTTCACTTCATTCATAAACTCTCGTTTGCCCTGTCGAGACCTTACAGACAGCTTCTTCACAGCTATTTCTATTCCGTCTCTGGTTATTCCCTGAAAGAATCAGTCCCATTAACAACCTAGGGAAAAACCCCACTTCATCTTTATGTGATGTCAAGTCATGCAATTTCATGGGTTAAAAACAATAATAGATAAATACATACCCTGTATACAGGACCAAACCCTCCCTCTCCAGGCTTCTTGTTTTCATCAAAATTATCCGTTGCTTCTATGAGATCTTCTACGGTGAAGAGAATTTGCCTGTGCTTCAGTTGCGTCGATTCTGGATCACTCTCACGTGTTTCTGTGTACACCCAAAAAAGGGTTAATACAAATTTAATTTTATGAGATTAACATAAGTTTGGTCGTGCTAAACAGACGCCAAAACTCAAGATTCTACCTTCATTCTGCGCGCGGGTTCCTCGCCTCTCTGAGATCGATAATTTCATTTTCCTCCACTTTGCAAACAAACAGGCCATTAACACTAGAAGCACGCCTCCCACAATCCCCATTATTATGGGTAATGTTTTTGAAGAGGAACCATCTGTAGAATAAGATCATGGAATACATGATATTATCATATAAAAAAATTTAAATTATAAACAAATTGTATAATCTACAAATCATAAAGCTGAATGCAACAGTGAGAAATTACTTGACAGGGTGGGTGAAGTGCCATTCGCCAGAGGAACCTGCGCAGCTACTGTGGGAGGGTTCGCGCCCGAGGAGATGGGGGATGCAGGTGGACTAGTAATAGTGGCACCTACAGGGGGAGGGTTTGCACCGGAGGAGGCGGAGGGTGGTGGTGGACTAGCACTACTGTGGGAGGGTGGACGTGGACTAGTGGCACCTACAGGGGTTGGGTTTACAATGGAGGAGATGGAGGGTGATGGTGGACTAGCACTACTGTGGGAGGGTCGAGGTGGACTAGTGGTACCTACAGCGATAGGGTTTACAATGGAGGAGGCCTACGGTGGTGGTGGACTAGCACTACGTGGGAGGGTGGAGGTGGACTAGTGGCACCTACAGGGGGAGGGTTTGCACCGGAGGAGGCGGAGGGTGGTGGTGGACTAGCACTACTGTCACACTGTGGGAGGGTGGAGGTGGACTAGGACTACTCCCTCCAGTACGGACGTCAAAGAAGGGGTATATTTCGTATCGGACCGTAGAGCTTCCAATCAGTGCTGGAGCTCCTTGCCTCATAGAATAAGCGACGAGGACGCCCTTAATTGCGGTGTGCAAACAAGATCTGCAGTTGTTTAGGGATAAAACTCTCCAACATTGAACTAAACCGTAAACGGTGCCATTAACAGAATATGTAGCTGTTCCTTGAGCGAATCCCTTGTTTGCAAAATTGTAGGCCTCATCAGACAGGTTGAAAAGGAGATTTGAAGTAGTGGTCGTAAAACTATATATATCACCACTACTAATATTGCTACTGTTCACCAAATGTTTATACAGAGTGGTGTTTAGCTGGTTGAAGAAACTATAGTTCTCGTATCTCAGGTAGCAGTTATCCAGCCGTACTCGACCACCGACATCGTTTCCGCAAAGTTGTAGAACACTATCGTTTGCTTGCTGTGAACAGATTGAACAGGCTTGTTGGGATATGTTACCTGTGCACTGGGGGAGGCCATGGATTATGTTGGGACTTTGTCCATACGAAGAAGTGTTGACCCCTATTTGAGGTGTATTCTTCACTAGATCCTCCATTACCCTATTCCAATGGCAGGAAAATGCACTTCTATTAGAGTAGGTAGTAGCGTTATTGCATGCAGCCAGTTGTCGCGAGTCTGATAAAACTGAAGTAAAATTGCTCATGAATAATAAGGCAATCAAATGAAGGAGGATGGTTGCCTGTTTACAAGAATTAGCAAAGTAAAAACAATTATACTTATCGAAGTTCCCCGTGATCATCAGATTGACAAGAGAGTTGCAAAATCGATGTAATTGCTCTGAAAATGTAGGCGACCTTTCAAATAAAGAAACCCTGAACTAAGAATTGGAACAATGAGAGCATACTGACATTCCCAAAAATAAACTTTCACGGGCCATTGCGGAATTTAAATTCGATCCGTACAAAGAAGTCAACGGTCAAAACCACATTGCAGTCAACGCTTTCTTTCGTTCAACCATGATACATGATTGGCAGGCCACTAATAACCTCTCAGGCTATAAGGTCTTCGATGTCATTTCGTGTACATCGCCACAGAATTTCACTAGAAAAGTTTATGTCCATGGATCTTGGATGTAGGTCGGTTGGATGTAGGTCGGTTAATAAGGTATTTTTTTAACAGTATTTTTCGTAAAAGTTATAATAGCTAGTTAGCTGCTTTTATTATCTATTTATTCCATTGTCTAAATCTGATTCTTTATCTTGTAAGGAAGATGAACTACACTGGTTGGTTCTAAAAGCGTGGACATGATTTAATTTTATGTGATTTTTAGGGAAAATGTTGTTACAAATTAATATGGATCACAGAAGTCTAAATTCTACAAAAGTATTTTTTGTTAAGGAATTTGTTCAATTATCTATTTTAATTGTATATTAATTTTGGACATGACTAAACTTTCAAAACAAAGAGACTAAATTTATGAAGGTGTAAGTTAATGTTTATGAGATAGATTTTTATTTTTTTTATATAAAATATATAACAACTAAGCCTTTTAAATATAGACATCAAAACACTCACTTCATATAAATCTCATATTGTCAAAATTTAAAAGAATCATAAAAATTAAGTAAATTATAACTTTAAACTATTATTATTATTAACTATGTTCATAGACATGTATATTTTGGAATAATATTTCTAGAATTTTAAATTAATTATCAATAATATAAATGGATGGTAGGGATTCAACCTCCACAAAATATATTAGAATATTCTTAGTAGTCACATATCAAAGATTGTGATTTATTTCAAAAATAGTTCTGTCAACTAAGAATAAATGTCATATGAACACATGTTATATGATTAGAATTATGGTTTTTTGGGCATGTGATATTTGTAAGCCATAATAATGTAATGAAACAAATTTACGAGTGTGGAATCTCTAAAGTAATGTTAAATGTGTGTATATATATATATTTAACACTTATGTTATTTTTTTATAATAATAATAATAATAGAAAATAAAGTCATAATATAGCTATTTTTTATGATAGTTCTAATTTTGGTAATGTGATATATATGATGAGGTACGTGTTTCCATGCCTACTAATGTTGAGCTAGTGCATGAATTAAACATATATACATTTTAAAAAACATGTCACAAGAATTTTAGCCATGGAGATTCACCACCACTTTACCATGAAGATCCTTAACCTTTTTGTTAAGATTTTATGAGAAAATACCATGGCTTATCAATTGACCACATGCCTAAAAAAACATAAATAATTTCACAGTAAATTATTTATATATATCTTAATTTAATTCAATATTGTAACTTTGTTTTTATTATGTAGAGAAGCAAAAAATGACAACTACATTTGAGATAAATCTCAGTTGTTTACTACTAAAAATATTCCATAGATATTCCATCCGTACCATCCATTTATTAATTATTGGTAATTAAATTAAAATACAAACCCTATTCCAAAATAGAAACCTCTATCAAAGTAAATATTGCAACTTCCATGGTGTTCTTATTATTCTCCCATAAATATTAACATTTATACATATACAGTTATTTGTGGAGTTGTAAAATAAATACAATATTTCACTTAATTGGAATCACCAAGTTACCCTTCAAAGAAGGGTAGGAATTTGAATTCAATTTCATTTCAATCCAAGGTTTTAATATATGTAAATTATTTCAACATTATTGTGCAAGGAAGGTGAAATTCAAATGATAAATCTTTGTGATATAGTTTAAGAAGAAATATAAAGGAGGATGGATATAGGATGCTTTTTGAATTCTAAAGTTGTTAAACAAAAAATTCTTTGGAGTTATTATTATATTTTTACTGTAAAAAATACAAAACTATAAGAAATGAAGAGTTTTTATGAAGAACAAGAGTCCCTCATGAAATGTGAAGGAAATAATCACTTGCTCTTGTATATATGAATGCTTGATTTAATGGAAAATTAATCAATTGTGGGTTAGTTCCTATGCCTCATAATGGAATTAGATAAGGCCTTGACTCCATGCTTCCTACTCAAAAACATGTCTCTATCCTTTTCCTACAAATATTCTTCTCTATTATAGTGAGCTCTAGTCGTGAGTAGTTGTGAGCCCACCATATATGTCTCCAACATTTAGTGTGCATGTTGAAACACCCTATGTAGACATACCCATCTATTTTTCTCATGCATTGTAACATTCTTTGTGGCACATTTGAGTCAGCTCCTCATCCTTATCTCTCTCTCTCAACATTAAATAAACGCTAGTGAAATCTCTCTCTCTCTCTCTCTCTCTCTCTCTCTCTCTCTCTCTCTCTCTCTCTCTCTCTCATACAAGACCATAAATCATTGCTAATGCAAATTCTTTTTTTGTGTACACCTCAACTTGTCGCGCACTAATTTGTAACTCCTAGTAGTTGTTTCAATCTTCTCCTCCTTATGCATGAACTCCTCCTCTTGAGGCTCTATAATATGAACACCTATCTTGGGACTGCTTAAGATATAAACACTTACAGGGTAACCCCTCCATATCTCCTCTAGTGCATAATTCCAAGTTTGCTTCTCCTACGAAGGGAGGATTTCCTTCACTCCTACGTATTTTGGATCATCTCCATTATGTTAATCATCATCATGAACATTACCTAGTCAATGTTTGGGAAGTCTTTTCTATTTTCTCTCATTTATATGTATTGTCATTTTTAGAGCTTGTACATCATCAAATCAATTCTTAGAAGATGCCAGATTCCCTAGTCATTGCCATAAGAAAACCAGATAATTATTTCAATCAATAGAAGCCATTATCCACCTGTATAAATTTGTGTGTTTTAAAGAAATCTATAACAAAGTTACATCAAGAAAATTTCCTTTAACAATGTTTTGAATAAGCTTTTATTATGGTGTAATATTCTCAAATGCTTGGAAGTTTCAACTACTTATAAAGCCTATTACAAATGATTAGTTTTATTCCGTTGATATTCTAAACAAAGACTAAGTGTTAGCTCGAGTGTGTATGTACTAGATATTGAACTGGTGCAAAAGCTTTCTTTTCGAGAAAAAGTATTGGAGACGAGAATTCTGAGTTTAAATTCAATCTCTTGTTCTAACATTCACTTTTTTTTTTATTTCTATAAATTTAAAATGCATTCTCTCATCTCCATTTTTGGGATGGTGATGACTAGAAAGAAGAAGTACTAAGAGTGGTCTAGAAAGATCAAACACACTCTAATATTAAATTATTTGTGGGATGGGACTTATGAAGGAGAAACTAACACTCGTAATGGAGAGGACGATAGTGGACCTAAGAAGCCTACATCAAAGAAGGAGCTAGACATATGGAAGAACAAAAGCAAGAAAGCATATGTCCTAATGATTGCAATAGTAAGTGAATATGTGAACCATCATATTTTTTCCATTGAATATTATTATGGTGCTCTAGAGAAATTAAAGGAATTGTATTAATCACATTTAGAACTAGAACTTCTACAAGTATAAGTGAATCTATTCATCCTAAAGTTGAAGGATGATGATCTCGTGGCTTTATCCTCTAATATCAAATCCATTATGCATGACCTATATGCCATTGTGGTAAACAGATAACTTCTTCTCACAACCTTAATAAAGGCCCTCTACTCTACATATTCTTACTACCTTGAATGCATGCAAGCTACTAATCAACCAATGTTCATTAAATTTGAATCTTCACTGGAGAAATTTGTGGAACATGAGAAATACTATGAAATAAGAAGACAACATAGCACAATAGAGAGGTTGTGTGCCTTGCTCATAAAGGGAAGAATCAATCACATGATTCTTTTAGAGGAGATGTTAATAGAAGAGGACTTGGAAGAAATAATTCTAAAGGTGGGCGGTAGACACAATGAAGGTGATACATATGATCTTCACTGTGTCTTTTACAACAAAAATTGACATTGATGCAAAGATATGCATAATTCACCAGGAGAAAATCAAAGACAAACAAAATTAAAAATAAGAGAAAGGTAACAAATTAGATTCAATAAAAGGTAAAGTACCTAAATTTTTTTATTACATTATTGCTGACTACAATATTGGAGTAACTAAAGAATTATTTTAGGCTTCACTTGCTTATTAGAGAGATGCATGACTACTTGACATAAGTTCACATGCCACATGACCTTTGAAAAGGACTTATTTGAAGATTTCAATGACAATATAAATGATATATATAGTTTATTTTGTACATAAATCAAGTATCAAACCTTCAAGAATTTCCACCATCAGGTTTAAATGGCTTGGATTCCAAGACTTTATTCTATATGATGTCCTCTACCTTGTATCGTGTGCACATTTGATATAAGGGAGACTCCATTCATATCTTTGATGGAAAATTTGAAATGAGGAAGGTGTCTAACAACATAGTTTTCATGATTGGAGTGGAGAATGAAAGATTTCCAAACTTGAAAAGAACATCTACTCATGCATATAATTATGCATACCCTTCTCATAACAATAAAGGTATATTTCCATATCATTTTCTATGGAATGATATATTTGGAAATATTAACTACAAATCATCTTTTGTTGAAGAAGAGTGGTGTTTTTGGTTTGCCTACTATTCCTAGGAAATTGAAGCAATTGATGCTTGTATCATTACAAAATATAGTAAACAACCCTTCCATGATTACACTTTTAGAGCATGTAGAATAATTAGATCAATACATTCTGATTCATGTGTCTCCATGCATCAGTAAATCCAAACCACCCAAAAGCAACATCAGTAAACATGAATACCTTGTACTAAAATATTTAAACTCTAATCTTAACATTGTAGTATTAAAAGGACACGGGGGGGAGATACAGTGATCATGAATATAAAATATTACAATGAAAATTTCCTTAATCATCTCCATAATAGTGGATTCTAAAAAAATTTAAATAAAAATCCTTTAAATAAATTTGTAACTTAATTAAGACTAGCAATGAACGTGCGAACAAAAACCTCATAGAAAGATTTCCTTATATTCCCAAAATCTATGGTGCCCCTCTGATCCAAAAAGAGGGTATACCTATTAGACCCATAGTAAACACTATTGGTGGACCTACATATCATCTTGCTAAACACATGGCCAAAAAATTGAAACTTCTTGTTGGCAAAACTGATTCTTTTGTTAAAGAATCTACACATTTTATCAATGAAATTAAAAATATCAATCTTGATAAAAATGACATATTGGTTAGCTTTGATGTAACTTCAATTTACACCAATATTCCTATTGATAAATCCATGGATGTTATTAGAAAATTAACTAATCCTGACACATCTAAACTCATTGAAATATTCTTAAGGTCCACATTTTTCATCTTTATGGGTGATATTTATGAATAAACTTACGGTGTTGCTATCGGCTCTCCTCTATCTGCTATCATTGGAAACTTATTTATGGAAGACTCTGAAACCAAAGCTTTGAGCTCCTCACCCCTGAAACCTAAGTTGTGGAAAGGATTTTTGGATGACACCTTCATCATTTGGCTTCATGGACATGACACATTAGAATTTTTCAAACGACACCTCAATAGTCTATCTAACTCAATCAAATTCGCCATGGAAACCGAGTTCAAACTTGGCCTCCCTTTTCTACAGATTCTCCTCTCTCGAAACCCTAATAGATCCTTATCCCACCAAGCATACAAGAAAAAAATTCATATTGAGCAATATCTCCAGGCTACCTCCCACCATCATCCTACCCAGAAGCTTGGAGTCCTTAACACCTTGGAAACCAGAGCTATAAGAATATATGACAAAGAGAACTTGGAAGTATAAAAGGCACATCTAGTAAATATGTTCTTAAAAAATGGATACAATAAACATCAAGAAATCAAGTCTCTCTGTAATTTTAACAAACCTAAAAATAAAAATAAAAATATGGATAACATTGTTGGCAAAGTTAACTTACCATACATTCTAGGAAGTACTCATAGGATTTCCTACATCCTAAGAAAGAATAACATTATGGCCACTTTCAAACCCATCAACACCATTCGTAGTTACCTAAAATTTGTGAAAGATCCCCTTGAGTCTAAGTGCAAAAAAGGGGTTTATCTAATCCATTTTTCTTGTGGTAAACCACATATAGGGGAAACTAGCTGATCCATTAGAATTAGGATACAAGAGAACTATGCTGACATAAAGCACAATCGCTCGAGAACATCAACTCTAGCCAAACATTCCAATAATTCCAAACATCAAATTTGCATTGATAATTCCCACATCATAGCTAAAATTGACCACTATTTTCATAGAAAATTTGGGGAGGCTTTAAAAATCAACAAACATCCTAATAACCTCAATAGAGACAAAGAATGGAACATAAGTGAGAATTGGATTCCCACATTAACCTCTAAACAAAACCCCTCATGAAACTAATAATTTATCTTTAATAATAAATTTATTTAACTACAACTATTTAATAACACTATAATAATTACTTATCATTCAACCTGATCCAACCATATATAATATGAAGTTAATTTTATCACTCATTAATAACAATATATCATATTAAAATAATATGATTAATATATTTAAAATCTTAAAATATTCTAACTAAATTTGCGTTAATAACTTACATTACATCACATATTAATTCATTTATCTCACCTTTTATTATTTTAGGGTTTCCCTATTGGCTCTTTCTTTTCTACTCCATCCCTTACCTATTTATTTGAACTTCCAATGAGATAAATCTTTCACATATGTTTTCATCCCAATGATGAACCATAGTGGTGGGTTCGAAACTTTGATTATAAACTTTTATGAATGCGATGGATCGGAAAATCATATTACAACAAGAAACTGGTCGCAAAAGTCTAAAATGTGAAATATATAATATTTTATTAATAATTATACCAATATGTTTTGGGTGAACTAATTGAAATATAAATCATAAGCTTTTGAAGCTTTTAAAAAATTTCATATATGGATTCAAAACGAAGCATAATCACATATTGTTTCTCTTTATACTAGCAATGGAGGAAAATACACATCTAATCATTTTGAAAAGTATCTTCACCAACAAGGGATTCAAAACCAAATAATATTTCCATACAATCCTAAAAAGAAAGATGAAGTTGAAAGAATGAATAGGACTATTTTAAATATGATTCATTCCATGATGTTTTTCAAAATTGTAAAGTTCATGTTTAGGGCTAATACAACTCTATGTGTAGTATATGTGAAAAATAGGTCTCCATATCATGATCATGGAAACAATACTCCATATGAATTGTTGTATGGCTACATTCCTTTGTTCAGGCATCTTAGGGTCTTTGGTCCCACCTACTATGACTTGATTATGAAGGAGCAAGGAAACAAGCCCAATGAAATGAGTCAAAAGAATATCTTCTTATGCTATTCAAATACCACCAAGGAATATCATGTTTAAAATGAAATAAATAAGAAGTTTGTTTTTCCCAAAGATGTATTTATTCTTGAATCTTCCAAGAATGAAAAAATTGTTGAGCCACAACTTTATCATCTATATAAATTCATTCATGTAAATACATATCATGAATTTTCTGATGAGATTCCACTTATTGAAGGGGGGATCCCTATCTTGGATCAATGCATAAAATATCCTTTTGAAGCACCATCTCCCCCTCATGAATTTTTTGTTAGCTCATTAGATTAAGAAGATCTGTTGGGTGACATGATTGAAAGGATGGACCTTGATGGAAGTGAAACACCATCTCAATTTATGGAGTAATTTGGACAATCTCAGGAAGGTCCATCAAAGTGTCTCATCAATATGCTTTAAAGTGTTCATCCTAATGAGGTTGGAAAGATATGTTCTAGAGCCTCGACTAGAGAATATGGAGGTGACATAGATAACTCAAATTAAATTGATGTAACTGATATGGATGTTTAATATGATTGTGAATTGAACGCATCTACTAAATTTGAATAAACTTCTTTTGATGAAACTGCATCTCGTGATGAGTGAAAAGAAGACATGCAGAACAAGTTTGATGTTGTCATCAAGAATGGGACATGGAAGTTGGTGGACCCTCCATTCCAAAAAAACCAATTGGTTGCAAGTGGTTCTACAATAACAACTAAAAATTAGCTCCCTCACTCGACAAACATAAAGATAAGATCATGGTAAAAGGATTTGCACAAAAAGAAGTAAATCATTAATATCACTCTTTTCCTCCCAGATGAAAATGGGCCATCATATATACTTCGTTTACCTTGGTAGCACATAATGAATTGAAAACTCATCAAGTGGATTTGAACTTTAATTTCTTGAATGAAGACTTGAAAATGAATGTCTTCATGTCTCAACTAGAAAGCTTTGTTGTGAAGGGGCATGAATAGAATGTATGTAAACCCATCAAATTCTTACATGGTATGAAACAGGAACCACAAACCTAGTATGTAAACTTCATTGAGGTTCTCAAATTGAGTTTGAAGTACTTTCATATTAATGTTGCAACTTTGTTTGTCAAGAACGTTGGTAAAATTGCATACCTTTGTAGTGTATGTAGATGATCTATTGATAACAAGGAAAAATGAAAGATATATTGCATCTATAAAGAAAGAGTTGAAGAAAGGAATTGAGCTCATAGATTTCGAACATGTTCAATATTACTTAGGAATTGAAGTGACTCAACAAAATTACATATCCCATTCCAAAAAGAAGTATATTGGAAAATTGTTAAACATGTTTGGTGTGGTTGAATGCAACCCTATCTACTCTAATGGAAGAGAATTTGAAGTTCACATAAAAAGAAATGAATGAATTTGAGGATGCAACTAAGTATAGATGGTTTGTGGGAATTATTATCTATATTAACAAGGCCAAACCAAATATTTCATTTTTTGTTGAGCTTCCTTCTAGGTTTATGCAAAAGTCTTGTGAAGGAATCTAGTTTGTTGGAAAAATAGTATTAAAATACCTGAAGGGAACTTAATATTTTAGGATCAAGTATTCTAAAGTGGATGAATTTATTTAATTAGATATTTTGATTCTAACTTTTACAAACATAAATAAAATGGAGTGTCAACTTTAGGTTATCGCATGAGCCTTGGATGAATTGTTGTCTCCTTGAGGTCACAAAAGTCATTTCCCGCAAATTCCACAACTGTAAAGGAAGAATATGTGCAGTTGCAAAAGAAACAAAGGAGATTACTTATGTGGCTTAGGAAAATACTTGAATATTTGAAAAAGAAACAAGTGAATTACACTCCTCTTTTAGTTGAAAACACTTCTACAATCAAGTTGGTAAAGAATACCAAATTCTATGATTGAAACAAGCATATCAACATAAAGTAGCATCCAATTTGAAATCATGTAGAGGCCAAGACTATTCAATTGAGACATTACTCCACAAATGAACACTTTCTATACATATTCACAAAATCACTTGGAAGAGAAAAGTTTGAAATGATTAGATTGATACTTGGACTCATGAACACCCCCTTGGCTTAAGGTGGAGAACGCTAGACACAAAATCCTTTGTGGTTATTATTGTATATAATACAAAGGAAAATTAAATGAAGAGTCTTCATAAATGCGAAGATTCCCTCTTGGAATGTGAAGAAAATAGCCACTTCCTCTTATATATATGAATATTTGAGATAATGAAAGATCAATTAAGAATGGACTTAATTCCTATTCTTAACAGGATCCACTCGAATGACCAATTGCTTCTCTCATCAGCTTCTTAGAAGAATGTCAGAAAATAAATCTCCAAGTGGTAGGAGGGTCTCAAGGGTTAGTTGCATGGGTGTAGAGGTGGATGTTATAGATTATGTCAATAAGGTAGTTTATGCTCTCTTTGATTATGGTGATCCAGTGCTTTACTGAACATCATACTGGTAATTGTTTAATCCATTGATGATATTAATCAAGTAGTCAATTCTTTATAGTAGTTGGTTGGATTTTTGATCCTATCAATTCAATGGTTGGTTAGGCTATTCACTTAGAAATTAAAGAAATAGAAAGGATAGAAAAAAAAAACAAAAAAAAATGTACCTTACATTAATGTATTTAATGCCTTTTTTTTCCATCCAATATTGGCTCTGACACAAACCTAGATTAAACTTAATTATAATATATATATATATATATATATATATATATATATATATATATATATATATATATATATATATATATATATATATATATATATATATATATATATATATATATTTATAGATTTGAATATATATTAACTTATCTATGAATAATTTACATCAAGTAATATATATTTCAACATATAAAATATAAAATATTTTTTTATTAAATTCATATTAATATTCAATAAAATAACAAAAATATAATAAAAAACTGTATTTATATATTTGATGATAATTAAATAAATTTTCTTTTATGGACAACACTAATTCCAAAACAAATATGACTCTACAATTCAATGAATTTTTTTATTCTTAGATTTTTTTTTTGTAAGCTTGGTGGGACTACATCATCATCATATCCAATATATCACCCCGATCTAGGCGGGGAATTGAATCGGTGACTTCACATCAAGAAGCGCCTTATCAGAGCACCTCATAGACACTCTGGAATTTTCTTATTAAGTTTTAAAATATGTAAGGAATTAGTAAAACCAAAAAAAAATGGAAAGATCCAACTCAATCCACCATACTAATTCTAAAACAAATATGACTCTACAATTCAAAGAGTTTTTTAATTAAATTTTAATACAATGATTTTTTTATTAAATTTTAAAATAGTAAAATAAAAAAGAAATGGGAAGAGATTTATGTGTGCCGAAGGCAGAGTATACTGTAAGCTCAAAATCTTCTGACTTTTAATTAATTTGTAAAATTTTAGATACTATTTTCAAAGTTTATTAAAATTTTGGTAAAATTCCCCCAATCGGGGTGGAGGAGATGGGGAAGCACGATAAAATGATGAAAAGGGCGAGGTGGTAGGATGAACCACCGTGAGTCATTAATATCACTCAAGCCAGAATGATGGAGCTCAGAATTGGCAGGATCCCGAGGCCAGGATTTGTCAGGGCAATCAAGACAGGTGATGGTAAGAAGGGCAGTGATCAGAAGAGGAGGGGAGATTGTAAGAAAGGTGGCATGGATGCGAGAGGTCGGAAGGTAGATGGAAAAAGTTTAAAGGGCACTCCAAGGAAATGCAAGCGCCGAAGGAAGGAGACGCAGGGCAGAAGAAGAGGAGCGGTATTCCAACAGAGGGTGGTGGTGCAGAGGAGCAAAGGAAGAACGGTTAGTAGGGTTAAGAGAATTTGGAACAGGAGCACTAAGGTAGCTCTCTCCCCCACACAGATAGTGAGTACAGGTGGAGAAATTGCAAGACACACCACAACTGCAGAGAGTGAGATAGAGACGGAAGCAACCACGAAAATGGAAGTAAATGAGGCAGGGCAGAGTAGAATCACGCGCAGAACTTGGGAAGGCATAGCCCAAGGCCAGGTGGCAGGGGAGGAACGAGCATTCGATGTGAAAGTTCAGATAATAGAGAGGCCACACCAAACTATAGCCAGGAAAGCAGGAGAAAGGAAGACCCGGAGACCAGGGGGTGACCAACAAGGCACAAGAACAAATGTCGAGAAGCGAACCAGAGGACAGCGAGGTGAGGGAGTAACAGAGAGTATAAATTTTGAAATTGGGCAGGGAAGTGAGCCAGCAGCAAGGAAAGAGCCCATGCATCCAGGCAGGAGAGGCGGGCGTCGGGGCAGGGGAAGAAGTAGGAAATTCGAAAGGCAGCAGGCGAACTCAGAACCGCCAGCGGACTAGAGACGAGGGCGTCGAACCATGAATCATATGGTTCAAGAAGCGGAGAAAGCTTACAAAGAAGGCACGGATGCTGAGATCCGTAGGATAATCCAGGAGATGGAAGCCAAGGCTCTGCAAGAGGATTCAGAAACTGAGATGGAGGACTGGGGAAATTTGATTCCTGATCCAGGTAATACCAGAAGTCGACTGTCTCTTTATAGGCAGGCATTACATGTTTACTGGGTTGTAAAGAGAATTATGGCAAAAGCGATGGAACAAGTAGCAATGGAATTGGCTGAGGAGGCCCAGGGCATCCCGAACTTAAAGAAAGAGATGAAGAACTTCCAGATTACCCTGCTCATGCAAGATGAAAAGCTAGAAGAAATTAAACAACTCCTGAAGATGATAGTGCCAGAGACAAAAGCTGAAGAGACCCTGCCCAAAAATGTGGTAGACTAATCTGTCATGCTTCGTTTCTGATTTTTGTTTAGTTTTTGTTAAGAGGTTGTTAGATAGTCAAGTCCTCAGTTTCATTTACAGTTTGTTTACAATGTTGGACAATAGCAAGTGTAGTGCTTTTGATAGTAGAGTTCACTTGGCATGGACTGATAGACTGAAAATTTTCTTTTACTCGATGGCTATTAAGGATTTTAGGTGGCCAACAGACCTGGTTTCCCTTCGGGGCGGGTTGAGGTCACCAAAATTTTGTAACTATTATAACTTGATGCAATAGAAAATGAAAGATCCCACTTTTACCAACAAAAAAGAAAAATAAATTGGTAAAACTAAATATTAATTTTATTTTTTTAATCGAATATTAATTTTTTGAAATTCTAAAATTTGATTTTCTAATTTTTGGTTGATGGATAACTAATTTTTATGTGGTTTAAAATCAAATTTTCAGAATAAAGAAATGTTTACCAAAAAAAATTCAACCTCTAGTCGCAAAATTAATTATCGATTTTTTCTCCCAAATTTATGGTTTTTTTCATAATTAATATTTTTTTTTGAATTTGTTAGTACATTTGAGGTTTCTAATAACCCTAGAAACTAGCGCATTTAAAAAATAAAAGCAACAATACTGCATATCACACATTTATCATATTTTCTTACTGATTTTTATTATTTAATGGACTTGTTTAAAAATTTTCCTCAATAAAACTTACCTATATTATATATTTTGATAATTAAAATTTAAATCATGATTCAATAAAAAAAAAAACAAAATTTAAGTCAACAATACATTAATAATAATAATAATAATTTAATATATTTCTACCCACAATTTTAATGAAAGAGTTAAAAACGTACTTTATATATACACTTCCTCGCATTCTTCGCATATAGTCTTCGATGAAAGAGTTCTGAGGCTTGGTGAAGATTAAACACGTACTTTATATATACACTTCCTCTACGATATAAGACCATAAGGCTCGCATCTTCGGTGATCAGTTCTGAGGCTCGCTATATGACCAAGGTAGAGGCTCGCATATAAGACAGAGGCTCGCATATATTCTTCGACATTTAAACCCGGTTCTGAGGCCCGCATCTCCGGTCTGTGGGTTGCGGTGGGCACGGGCGATTTGCAATCAGGTTTGCTAATATCAGGTGCACATATTCCTTATCTTTTTCCTTTTCTAATACATATTTTCTCATATAATTTCAAGTATGAATATTTCACCACAGTTACCAAAGATTACCAAGGGTAGACCTAGCACAGTTACTCTACAAGGCCTTTATGAGTATATAGAGTCTTTAGAGAAACATAGAGAAGAAAGAGAAGCCAAGGTACAAAAAGAGTTAGAAGCCATGCTAGAAAATAAATTTGCATCTCTTGAAGACATGATCCAAAAACAAATAGAAAATAAAATAGAACTACTAGAGAATAAAAGGGAGGCAATGGAGACTAGATTGCAAGTTATAGAAAAACAAAACCAAGATATTAACCAACCATCACAACAAGGAGATGCTGATACTTTAGAGAGTATTAAAATGAATGACATGATTAAAGAACTAGAAGAAAAAGTTAGTAGCCGCCTCACCCTAAATAATGTGGTAGATAAGTTAGATATCAAACCAATTAAAGATGAAATGAAAAAATCAATAGAATTAGACCACAAATGTAACAAAAGGGCCTTGAACCTTATAATCTTCGGTTTAAAAGAGGAAGTAGATGAGTATACTTTAGCCTTAGCCCAAACAGAACTACATAATAGATTACAAATTGCAACAATGTATCTCACAGAAGCAACAAGGTTGGGGAAATTAACTGAGAATAAAGGAAGACTAATCTGCATAAAGGTGAGCTCCACTGATCATAAGTATGACATACTTAGTAAAACCTCAAGTCTAAAAGGAACGAGAATATTCATAAATGAAGATCTCATTCTAGAAGATCGAGCTGAATTAAGAAAGGAGGTTCAAAAGGTGAAAGAAGCTAGAAAGGAAGGAAAATGGGTAATAATCAGAAATAGAAAAGCCTTTATTCGAGATAGAAACCAAAAAGATAGTAATCAATAGCAATTAAACATGTTCCAGATCCTTTCTTGGAACTGTCGGGGCTTCCCATGGAACAAAGGCCCCAAGCTAAGTTGGATTTCAAATGATGTTGATATTATTTTTCTTGTTGAAACTTGGGAGCACGAAGAATCTAAGGTCCCTAACATAGATTTCTTTATGCTATGGTCTACCTAGAACAAGCGATCCTCCCGTAGAGGCATTGGGGGAATAGCTTGTTACATTAAGAAGAACATCTCCCCCATGCTAGGATTTATAAAAACGACCCTCACAACCAATATAGTTGGATAGAGATCAGTGACATTAATAATAAAAAGTCCTACATAGCAATATGTTATTTCCCCCCCATCAATTCTAACTTCTATAAGGAGAAGAATCTAGATAAAACTAACCCTTACAATGGTTTAGAAAATGATATTTCTAGCCTAAGGAATCACGGTAATATCCTTTTAATAGGTGACTTTAATGCTCAAACTTCAAACAACCAAGCTATTATTCTAAGAAATCATTCCAACCCTAATCCTCTTTGGTTAGATGAAGACCCTACTCTATCTAGTAGGTACAAAAGGAGCTTTGAAGACCTTGGGGAAAATTTGTTTGGGTCAGAGCTAGTCAAGCTCTGTAGTGCTCAGGATCTCATAATTTGCAACGGTCTAAAGAAGTGGCCCAATTCCAGCAAGATGACCTGCATCCATGGACTTGGTAGCAACGTGGTAGACTACGTTATTTCCGATATCCCATTATACAATGAAATAATAAATTTTGACATCTTAAACGACCACGAACCTGAATCTGATCATAGGCCTTTACTTATAACTCTCAATTTTGTCATGCATAGAGTTCCCACGGAAAATAATACTTACAGCCAAAAGAACTTAATATTTGATAGAAATAAAACTGATATCTTTCTAAATGAATTAGAAACTAATTTGCTTCCTTTATCTAGTATAGACAACATAGAAGACCTCTATCATAATTTTACTACAACCCTCTCATATTCTATTATCAAGTTCTCAATTGAAGTTTCAAATAATAAAAGAAATAGAAAAACCAACCCATGGTATGACAAAGATTGTAAAAGCGCGAGGAGAGCAATTAACGAAGCTGTTGATGAATCTCTTAAAATGGACAAGATAAAAATATACAAAGCCCTAACTAAAAGGAAAAAGAGGTAATACGTTTTTCAAAGACAGGACAATCTCTTACACCTCCCTAATGTAGCTCCTAGGAAATTTTGGAGGCAGACTATAACTAGGAAGACTAAAGATAATAATAAAATTGATCTTCACGATTGGAATTCCTATCTTAAAAAGCTTTATGAATCTCCAAATGTCATGGATAATTTGGAAACCTTGCTCACGACGAAATATTTTTTCTCTTTAGAAGACATTAAGTTTGGGTTCAATCACTTGGTTAATGGGAAAGTTAAGGACATTGAAGGTTACCAGGTGGAAATCTTAAAAATTGGAGCTCCTGTCCCCATCCCCCACATCCACAAGCTTTTCAATCAAGCAGTCAAGCAAGGGTTCCCTAAAACTTGGACTGAGAGCCTCATTATCCCTATTTTTAAAAGTGGGGATACAAATAACCCCTCTAATTATTGGACAATTATGATCAACCCTCTCTTAGCTAAGTTATATGGTAGTATTTTGGAAAATAAGTTAAGCATATGGCTTGAAAGTGAAGGTAAGTGGGCTAAAGGCCAAGCAAGTTTTAGAAGGCATCACTCAACAACAGACCACCTCATTACGCTTAGGATCATTGCGGAGGAATGTCGTAATGATAAATCCAATTTATTTTGTTGCTTTGTGGACTTTAGAAAGGCTTTCGATATGGTTCCTAGATACAACCTTTGGAATATATTAGAAGAGCTAAAGGTTCCTCTCGAGTTGAGAGATACTGCTATAAGGTTATACGAGAATGCAATTGCCAAGCTAAAGAGCAATGAGAGGTGGTCGAAAGATATTAAGTGTAACATCGAAGTTAAACAAGGTTTCCCCCTCTCCCCTACCCTATTTGGCATTTACATCGATAAGCTCGAAGGCTATTTAGAGGAAGCAAGATGTGATGGCATGATCTTAGCTGGGATAGTCGTCATCCTTCTTCTCTATGCTGACGATACTTTTTTTTTCGCAAGGTACCCATCTAATCTTGATAAGCAACTCAGGCTTCTTAAGGATTTCTACTCTACCATGGGTATGATTGTTAACACTGACAAAACAAAAGTTATGATTGTCAAATCCAAGAAGGACACTTACAATAATTTTATGTATGACAATAATAACTTGGAGGAAGTGTATTCTTACAAGTACCTAGGAATTGATATTCATCACAAGCTCAACTAGAACCATAGCATTCAGAAAAGGATTAATGGGGGGTGGAAACCTTATTTTGGTCTTGAAAATAATTGTAAGACAACAAACCTCGTAATGTGGGATAAAAAGAAGTTCCTCATTGAAACTTTAGTCACTCCTGTTATCTAATATGGCTGTGAGGTTTGGGGTTGCAGCATCTCTAGAGAATCATGGAGAAATATTGAGCAAATCCAAAAGAGTTTTATAACTTATAACCTAAAAATCAAAAGTAATACACCCTATCCTATTCTCCTTATAGAAGCAGGTCTTTCCCTTATTGAGAGCCTAGTTATGATTAGGTTTCTGTTGTACAAGCTCAAACTCAATAACATAGATGATCATAGACTTCCTAAGCTAGCTTTAAATTCCAGCCAAAACCACCTAAGCCTCAATTGGGGGTGGCATAAAAACACAAGGGCCTAGTTAAACTATTGGGAGATCAATGAGAATGATGCATTGCAAAACATTAATAACATTAAAGATATTGTTACTTCTAAGTTCAAAGAAAAAATGTGGTGTGAGAAAGATTTAGCGGCTAAAAGAAAATTAAGTTATTATAAGAAGGTCATCAACCCCACCCTAGAAGATCAAAAGTATCTCTCTATTTTAACTAGCTCAAAGAAGAAAATTAATATAGAAAATATTAGAACGAATTCTCATGAGCTCCATAGTTAAACAAGTCATTGGGCAGTTCCTAAAACACCATGGATGGAAAGGATCTGCCATATATGCGAGAATAGGAACATCGAGGATGAAAACCACTTCCTCTTAGAGTGCCCCGCATACAACCACATTAGATCTCAGTTTCACAATCTTTATTACAATACTGACCTTCCTAGCCTTTTACAATGTCAAAATTATAGTGAGCTCGGGAGGCTTCTCTCCTAGTTTTTTGAGCATAGGAATAAAATCTTAAATCAAAATATATAATTTGTTTCTTTAGATCCGATAGACCAGTGTTTGGTCTTAGTGGACGTTAACCATCATCATCATCATCATAATATATATATATATTTTAACTAGCTCAAAGAAGAAAATTAATATAGCAAATATTAGAACGAATTATCATGAGCTCCATAGTGAAACAGGTTGTTAGGCAGTTCCATATGCACAAACACATTTCAATAAGCTCCTAACTTTTGCAACAAATGATGATATTGGGGCTAATGTTTTATCCAAAATTATTTATGCACCTAATGTGTTTGGTTATTAGATTTATGAATTTGTTTATTTAATAATTATTATCAATTACTTTTTACATAAACATCAAATACTGAACAACAACTCTTCATATTAAACTTGTTTTTATAATATAAACTTAACTTAATCTTAAAAAAAATTAACTTATAGACCTTCAACTTACAAAAACACAATCCATCCTTATAATATCAATGCATCAAAGATTATCAACATAACATTATAATAATAATAGATAACATTGCGTTCAAAACATTTGATAGTTTTATAATACAAATGCATTAGAGAGCACCTACTATTTAGTGTCATTCCATTTGAAACATTTCATAAGTTGAAAAAAGATGAGATGTGCTCGATTATTTTTTGAATTAAAAAAACAGAGTTTTATATTATATAAAATTGTTAGAATTGAGATGTGTTTAATTATTTAGGATATAATTGATGCATATATTGGGATAGATTTATTGTAATTATGGATTTAATAAATATTAATTTTTTGAGTGTATATATTTTTTTTAAATTGTAAAATTTTAAAAATTTGTTTATAACTCAAAAAATTTGGTCTCTCATACCATGTGATAAATCTATGATTACATATATATATATATATATATATATATATATATATATATATATATATATATATATATATATATATATTCTCCGTGTAGAAATTTTAGACTTGTGGTGACCAAAGCTCTCCACTTAACCATTGGATCACATCCTCGAGACAAGTGGTTCAATGGTTTGGTGGGGAGCTTTGGTCCCCACAAATCTGGAAATCCTCTGGGCATGATTTCTGCACTATATATATATATATATATCGTCACTGTTTAAATTGTATTTTTGAATGCACAAATGAATTCAACATTTTGAAAATCCATTGGCAACTTAGATTGTGTAGACAACTTAGCTTAAACTTGCAATTCTAACACTTTTTTTTTATTGGTTTTCATACACAACTAAGCGAAAAACAAAAAATAAAACAATAGTAAAACAACTTGAAATTTTTTAAATACAAGATTTTATTTTTTCCAAATATATATATATATATATATATATATATAAATAATATTGAAATATTTCATTTCTTATAAGCATTAAAATATTTTATCTATAATCCATATTAAATTTTTTATCATTAGTCATAATTATATAAAATTAAATAAATTATAAATATAACTCTTACTATTTTTATTACGAAACTAATTGTATTGTTTTGCTATAAAATATGATTTTCTTGAACATTGAAATAGGTTATTGTTATAGACATTTTTGTGCCTTACAGCAGAGAGCATGAAATGTCAATAATCTAAGGGATCCAAAGTCCCTAAACATGTTGTTCTTACCCTTAGAGGAACAAGGTCAGCAAACCACAGCACTGCAAATCAGTTCTCCACTGAAAAACACTCAAAAACAGGTCAGTTTTGGATCAAAGCAGCTGCTCCACTAAGCATCTGCGCTGAATGTCAAGAGCTCTATGGTGTACCTGCGCTGCATTGCAAGTGCAACAAAGGCTACCTGCGCTGGGCGTACTTTGACATGTGGAGGAATCTTTTTCTCAATGTGCCAGTGCCCAGGAAGCTTCCAAAAAGACACTTGATCATAAGATTCGCCTAATGATGAGTTAAGAGCTTCTAAAAATCCAAGTGGAAGGTAGAAACTCCGAGTGAAGAACTGAAGAACAACTGGAGTTGAAGAGGACAACGAGTCACACATCAAGCTGACTTATCTTCACTCCAAAACTCTATATAAGGATCTCATCCCATGGGATCTGGAGGGGGCGGAATTTAGTGCGAAGAATTGCTGTTGGTTTACAGTTGTGAGCATTGGGTGATTGCTTGAGGGAGGTGAAGAAGAGATTTCTCTCCGTCGGGAAGGTGATGCTGGATTGGACCTCTCATGGTTGTATCATCGCCTGAACCTTACTTCCATATATTAATAAAGCATTTGAGGTTCTTCTATTCGCATGTGTTTCAATGATGTACTGTCTTACTTGCGTATTTGATTTATGCTAATCCTTGAATCAGTTATGAATGCATGCTTCTTGTAGTTTCCTTTCTCTGTCTTGTTTGCAGGATCTCGTGTAGCTGGGCCCGTGAAAAGACTTGGAGCTGGGAGCAAGCGGCGAATAGAGGAGATTGGATCGACCATTTGCACAAGACATCGGTAAGTGGATCTCTTCCTTCTATCTCTTGCATGTCATAAAGAAGTAACTTTAGATAGCTTTGCTTTCAGCTGTTGCTAAGGAACTGTCACCCTTAGAGTGGGTTAGGGTCATTCCGAGTTGGATACTTTCCCCCACAACAGACTAGCGACTCCACTGGGGATCGTGTCTTGTTGGTAGCTTGTGTTTATTGCTATTCATTTCTTAAACAAAGGGAGTACCGAATCGAACTGCATTCAAGTCCTTCGAATGCAAAGTAGAGGGCAGCTACTCTAGCCCAGTGCTGGGCATGTTTATGATCTGAAGAGCTGATCCACAAGGACTCTTTTTAGCTCTTTGTGATAGTGTTCATCTTCCTTTAATCATCCTCTAGTGTATACTTGACTGATAGCCTCTGATTTGGCCAAAAACCATTGATTTTTGAGCAAACTGTGACCCGGAATCTGAGAGAGACGAGAGTTGTCTCATCAGTGCAGCTGCAACAAAGGCTACCTGCACTGCAACGCAGGTCCCGAAGGGGCTACCTGTGCTGCATCTCAGATTGACAGTGCAGCACCTGCGCTGATCCAGTTTTGCCTTGTGCAACTGGGATTCCCCACTGTCTGTTGCTCAGTTTTCAGTATTGTTTTTGCAGCCTGTTGTCAACCTGTATACCCAGCTGAAACCACTTCTCTTTGCCTTCATTCCGCCTCAGTTGTATGAAGAAACCGTGATTGTTCTTACTGTATTTCTTGCTGTCATTCACAGTTTCCCATAGCGAAAGTGAACTAGTCTTGCTATGACCTCTTGGATCTAGACCTATGAGAAAGTGTCGTTGTGATTCTAAGAGTTAGTTTATTGCTGTTCATAGCTGCTTGAGCATTTGCTTTCGTTATATGGTTCGAATTTCAGTATTTCTTGTGTTGAAACGAGTGAATCTTAAGGTGTTCTTTTGATTATTGGACATAAACTTGTTTGCTTTCGCTTGAAATCGAATTCGAAATTATACAACAACTTTCTTTTTGTAATACATCAACATTAAGGAAGAAGAAAAGAAATACTTGCATTGTGCATGTGCATTTTGACAGTTTGCATGTCGATTTAGGAAAAGTGCATCAGTGTGTGCTCTATGATCTGTTTGAAAAGATGATGTCTTTCTTTTCCTTCAGTAGTTAAGGTTTTCATAAGTTGAAAGAATTGAAAAAAGCTTGCTTATCATTCTTAGACTGCATTTAGGAGTTGTATCATACATCACGTGGTGATCCATAAAGGCAAACTGCTAAGCAAGATCAACCTAAAAAGAACTGAATTTATCTAACAACGCTTTGAAACATAACGAAACATAGTAGAGGTCTAGGTAGAGACATGAACCGGCGTCGTTAAACATAGTGACTGTCGATCTCTACGAAGGTGGGTGATTCCTCCTGAGGGACGATAGCACTAATACGGACTTGTGCCCCCGCGTATCGTCGCGTATATTGGGGGACCCCTATAGGAAAAAAGCCTTTATCCATAGGAAGCCGTGTCAGTCGCCCTACTGATCGTGATGCAGTGAACAGAGCATTCACGAAGATCGACCACTCGTACCGTAAAACGTATTCTGTGGTTTCGCGAAAGGTTTGGCACACCCTCTGCCTAGAACTCCAGAGTAGTTTCTTTTGGCCTTTTTCAAACTCTATAATTGAAAAAGTCCATCCGAGCATTTGCCACTTCGGGCTCGTTAATACATCGAAGGAGACTAGAGTCATCTTTAGCTTTTTCTCGACTCTTAAAAAGTGAAAAAGCAAGTTGTGTCTAAAGCGTCATCATATAAAATTCATTCTAAGCGGAACATAATCACCCCTTATTCCTACGTTGATCTTTAGGTTGAGAACATGGAACGCACCAACCAAGGGATTCCACATGATGGAACCCCTAGCTCTTTCTCCTCTTGGGGAGAAGTTGGTGCGCCCCACATGGCCACATTGTCGCTTCCAGGACTGACAATTGGCCTGCCAGTTTGGCTATTCTCAACCGCTGTAGTTCAGACCACCACGGTTCCTGAACAGTCGAGTCAACAGTTAGACCAATCTAGAGCTACCCTCTAGCCTTCCACTTCTTATAAACCTTCCTCCGATCCTTCTTCTTCGAAAGGTCAAGCCGCCGAAAGCGGAGCTCCCATAGAAAAGAAGAAGGAAAAGAAGAAGAAAGAAAAGAAGCAGAAGGAGCCAAAGGCGCCTGGGGGCAAGCAAAAGGTATCTAACAAAAACCCACACACAGCACGGACCGGGCCCAAATCGCCATGTGTCATATGTAGAGGAGACCACCTACACCGTGATTGTCCCAGTATTCCCCGGATACTAAGGGACTGGTCCCCTCGTTTGCACAGTTCGGAAGCGTCAACCTCTGACAACCAGGTTGAATGCTTACCGTCGACCAGCGAAAGTGAAGGTTCTAGACGACGAAGGGGAATGAGACTCCCTTGCGAATTGTGTGAAGGCAATCACACCCTCCGCCGTTGTCCCTTTTTAGACGAAGCAAAGAGAGTTTTGGAAGATCAACCGGTAGCACCGGTGCTACTTCCTCCTGGATACCAAAAACTCGCGCCAAGTCCTTCGTTGGTCGAAAATACAGCTGCCCCGCTCATAGGGCCAGCTGAAGTGTCAGTCACTGAAAGTGAACCTACTGAATCCGGACCGGACGAAAGTCCAAAGGTCGAAACGGCAGTTGACCCGGTTCTCCCTTCAGAAGTTTCATCTTCAAATACCATAGTCACTGAGGATTCATCTTCAGCTGACACCCCTACCGAAGAGAGTAAGGATGACACCGTCTAGATTCTTTTCATGAACACCGATTCTGATGAACATCAGGGCAATGCGCCCACTCCTTTATCGCAGGAAGGAGTGTCGTCAGGATCATATTCGGCCGTATATTCGGTCCCACCACCAAGCAACCTAGTTGTGTCCTTTGATTGGAACCAACTAGGCAGACCCCGGTTACCAGCCAGTATACCATTTAGAATTATAGTCCAAATATACAAAATGGTGATGGCTGGAACTATCATTGATGAGGGGGCGTCTGTGAGTATCCTGTCCTCTATTTCTTGGAAAGCACTGGGTTGCCCGACGCTTTTGCCTGAGATAAGAAATCTCTCGGGTTTTGACAAAGGAACTAGTCGACCATTAGGGATTCTACCTAATGTGCCTATTACCTTGAAAGGGAAGGCCGTCAAGATGAACTTGATGGTCGTCCAAGGACCCTTGGATTATAACCTACTCCTTGGACGAGACTACATATATTGCATGGAAGCAATAGTCTCCTCACTCTTTCGAATAATGTGTTTTCCATACGAAGGAAGAATGGTCAAGCTCGTAGACCAACTTTCACTTCCGGGATCACGCATCGCAAATAGTCACATACCTATCCTGAATGGTATATTTGATCAAGAAAGGTCTCCACCTCCGGTTCTTCTTCCCGATGAATGCGAGTAATTCGGGAAAGGAAGGCCGGAACCCAGGGGGCATGCATCCTGGTCTGCTCTGGAGGCAGAAAAAAACCTTGGGTGTAAAGTAGAATTTCCGCGGGAGAATATGACTAGTCCATACCCCGTCCCCTCCTTCATCCTCGTAAAACAGAAGAGCCAGCAAGAGCTCTCATGCGGAAGAAGGGGCAGTTAGGAATGGGGTTGTTCTGGAAAAAGATTCTTTTGTTAAAGTTATGTGGGAGGACGGGGGCCCGTTACTCACCTTTGTCTAAATAAGTAGGCTCTGCCAAAGAAGGGGATCCGTTTGCAGCAGCAAGTAGTAACCATCTTTGGATTAAAGGCAAGCCTCACCCATTAAAACAAATGTTTTAAAGGATAAGTAGGGGCAGCCTCCAAAGAAAGAGATTCTATTGCTGCAACAAATTGTAACCATCTTTGGATAACCTAATGATAGACATCGCCGAAGAAAGTTCTGTTTGAAAGGATTAGCAGAACAATCTTTGGGTAACCTGAAAGAGGTAAGCCTCACCTGTTGAAAACAAAGGTTTTTAACGGAAAAGTAGGGGCGGCCTTGAAATTAGACTTACACCTGGGGGCATGCAAACCTCTTGGAATGCAAGCACGGGCGACTTTTAGTTTTAGGTAGGACTAACCCCGCTAACCCGTAGATAAGTCGATACCCGGCTTGCACAAAGGGAGGATATGGAGCAATACGTAGGGAGATGAAGCTCTTTAAAAAATAGTGATCTTCCATGAGACCTTCCTACTTTATGACTGGTAAAAACGAGCAGTTTTGGCAAAGTTCATGCTCGTTAAAAAATAAACGCAAGATCCGAGCAGTTTTAATGCGGAAATTCATGCTTGTTAAAAAATAAACATAAGCTTGTGAGCAGGCTTCCCCCCAGAGTTCAAGCTCATGCAGAAAAAATGAACCGGTAAATAACCATTTGAGACCGTAAATTCATCAGCCATAAAAGCCTTGGTCGTGTTTGTGCACCGTCACCTCCACTTTTCATTTGGCCGATCATTCACATCCACTTGATTGTTTACCTATTTTGAGGAACAGCTGCGAAGAGTGATCCCACCTAGCCATCCTTGTAATACTGCCGTGATTGGAAAATTCCAACCTGTACCTGGAATCTGCTGCTATCCCTGTTTATCACTCGTTCCTCGAAATACGAGTCTTCTTTGAGCTCTTTTCACTGACTCGTAAAAAATGAAAAGTTTGCCGAGTTTTGGCCTTCCAGCTCGTTAAAAGGACTGGAAGAGCTATCCCTCCTCTAGATTTTAATCTTTTTGGACCTGAGGGATTATTGCACAAAAAGATCGAGCGCTTGTCTAGTTCGGCTCGATAAAGATATCGAACATTCATCCCTTCTGTATTGTTTTATACTTTTTCGGACTTAAGGGATTAGATGACGAAAAAGGACCCCTGGAGTCCACTTTATGTACCCTTTTCAGACTCTCTAAAAATGAAAAGGACAGAGTTGTCTTTGTCGCTGGGCTCGTTAAAATATTAGATAGCGACAAACTTGTCTTTAGACGAGAACGAGTTTCCCTATCGCTAGGCTCGTTAAAACATAGCGATGGGCTTGCTTGAAGGGCGGGTTATAGAACAAGCATATGTTATCCTCCTCAAGCTTGACAAAAATAAAGAGGTACTGGTCAGAAATGACTGGGCAAAAATTGGGAAGAACCTCAAAGCTTAATGGTAGCAAGTCGCTCTTGAACATGACACTTTTGCCTCCGTAAATATTGGGTTGGGTTATTATCATTCACCGGTCCCTTCACCATGGTCTCGCCATACCATCCATACATGGGGTAATGCTACCGATCCATCACATCAGTGTCGTTATATGTTCAAGAGATGTCATTCAGAAAGTGTCAACCGGGTCCCGTCCACTACCGTACATCATCTTTCATCCTTCCATTACCGCCACCCTGAATCATATTTCACAGATCGTTTTCACCATCATCACTAGCTCCGTTCCGTGTCACTGATGTGGGATTCATTAAGGCCCTCCTTTGACGGATCACTTCTTGTCGACATCAGCTCATTATCCAAGAAGTTGATCTAGGAACACCCCCTCAGTACTTTGAAGCTTGCATGCCTCAATGGCAAGTTTCTCACTCCCGGCGATAGGTATACATTAATGACCTTCGACCAGGAGACTTTCCGTGGTGTTCGACGTCAGATCCTATATTCACACCACGTGAATTGTGCTGCAGTACCTTGAGGGTCATCATCATTATCGGTGATTCCTCTCGCGCTTGTTAACGGTTTACATTATTGACTGGTAATCAAGCGATGTCTTTCCATGTTCGACTTCAGGAAATTCTCACATGGATCGACTTGTACTAGAGTGAAGATCAGACAAGTTTTGAAGACCCCGGATCTAGTTTCATCCATCCGGGCTGCGATATATATTCAGGAGATAAAAACATAGACATGTGCAGCAGATGATCATCCTACTGAAAGGATGATAATTAAAAGCAGAGAATTATCAGTCTATTATCAGACGATCGTCTGTTTATGTACAGCAAATGTATTTATAAAGCTGAGCATGGGAAATGCCCGCATCAGCTAGATCATGAAAAAAAAGTATGAAAAGATAATGTATTGTATTGTATTTTGTTACAGGTCACCTCCCGACGATTGAATGAACTTCGGATCCTCCTAATAAAGCATTTCACCCGATAAACGACCTCATACTTTAGGGGGCAACTGTTATAGACATTTTTGTGCCTTACAACAGAGAGCATGAAATGTCAATAATCTAAGGGATCCAAAGTCCCTAAACATGTTGTTCTTACCCTTAGAGGAGCAAGGTCAGCAAACCACAGCACTGAAAATCAGTTCTCCACTGAAAAACACTCAAAAACAGGTCAGTTTTGGATCAAAGCAGCTGCTCCACTAAGCATCTGCGCTGAATGTCAAGAGCTCTATGGTGTACCTGCGCTGCATAGCAAGTGCAACAAAGGCTACCTGCGCTGGGCGTACTTTGACATGTGGAGGAATCTTTTTCTCAATGTGCCAGTGCCCAGGAAGCTTCCAAAAAGACACTTGATCATAAGATTCGCCTAATGATGAGTTAAGAGCTTCTAAAACTCCAAGTGGAAGGTAGAAACTCCGAGTGAAGAACTGAAGAACAACTGGAGTTGAAGAGGACAATGAGTCACACATCAAGCTGACTTATCTTCACTCCAAAACTCTATATAAGGATCTCATCCCATGGGATCTGGAGGGGGCGGAATTTAGTGCGAAGAATTGCTGTTGGTTTACAGTTGTGAGCATTGGGTGATTGCTTGAGGGAGGCGAAGAAGAGATTTCTCTCCGTCGGGAAGGTGATGCTGGATTGGACCTCTCATGGTTGTATCACCGCCTGAACCTTACTTCCATATATTAATAAAGCATTTGAGGTTCTTCTATTCGCATGTGTTTCAATGATGTACTGTCTTACTTGCGTATTTGATTTATGCTAATCCTTGAATCAGTTATGAATGCATGCTTCTTGTAGTTTCCTTTCTCTGTCTTGTTTGCAGGATCTCGTGTAGCTGGGCCCGTGAAAAGACTTGGAGCTGGGAGCAAGCAGCGAATAGAGGAGATTGGATCGACCATTTGCGCAAGACATCGGTAAGTGGATCTCTTCCTTCTATCTCTTGCATGTCATAAAGAAGTAACTTTAGATAACTTTGCTTTCAGCTGTTGCTAAGGAACTGTCACCCTTAGAGTGGGTTAGGGTCATTCCGAGTTGGATACTTTCCCCCACAACAGTTATTACATTACAAATTTACATAGAAATTTATTTAACTTTCTATATATGAAACTAATCTTGACATAAATTTGTTTGTATAGACATTCAATAATTTGTTTAAGTATTTTAAAGCAATTTTTAAAAATACATGAACTATATATCTTGTGAGAGTAAAACGTAAAAATATAAAATTAATTTACTTTTAGTTTATCTGTCAATAAATTTAATATAGGGTACATAAATTTGTTTGTATAGACATTCAATAATTTGTTTAACTATTTTAAAGTAGTTTTTGAAAATATACGAATTATATATCTTGTGAGAGTAAAAAGTAAAAATATAAAATTAATTTACTTTTAGTTTATTTATTTGTCAATAAATTTAATATAAGGGAAGCAGAAAGATGAAAATTTTCAAACAGTTACTCTATAAAAATATAGATAAATTCAAATTTTTGATATATCTAAGCTGTGAATTTTGTTAAATAAATATTATGTTGTTTGAATTTTTTTAAATAAACATTATGTTGTTTTTATTTTAAAATTAAAGAAATAAATAGAAGATTAAAATAATTATAGATATTATTCATCGCATAATATAATAATAATTTATTGGAATTTTTATTTTGGAAAAAAAATTAAGTTTTATTTTAGAAATGTGAGTTTATTAACTAGTGGGTACTTACAATGGCAAAGTTATATTATGTTTAAGAATTCTTGTCAATAAAGTTGTATTTACAATATTGGGCAATTCTTGTAATCGTGGTCGTTCTTCATTTTCTAAAGGACTTCTCTTCTTTCTTTATCACTTGCTTAATTGTGATCCATTAATTGGCATCTTAATGAATAATGAATTGTTTAATTGTTTGCATGTAATTCATCTTCTTGTGGGCTATTACCAATAGTCAATTACTAGAATGATTCACTTCTAGTGAGACAATGGTTTGGTTTTTAGTTAGTAATTGTTGCCTAGTGCTTTGTAGAAAAGTTTCCTTCTTTGTATCGAATATCAAATCAACATTAATGTAATCAACCAATTCTCATTCTTCACTTATAATAGAAATCAACGTGTGTTAGTTGGAAAACCACTTTCCATAATTAGTTTTTTCTCTTTTTTGTGATTCTCATTAGTCCACGTGAGACAATGGTTTGGTTTTTAGTTAGTAATTGTTGCCTAGTGCTTTGTAGAAAAGTTTCCTTCTTTGTATCGAATATCAAATCAACATTAATGTAATCAACCAATTCTCATTCTTCACTTATAATAGAAATCAACGTGTGTTAGTTGGAAAACCACTTTCCATAATTAGTTTTTTCTCTTCTTTGTGATTCTCATTAGTCCACCTAGCCCAGCTAAATTTTCCTTAGTCGATCATTACTTCAACCCAATTTTATATTATGTATATTTTGGGATAGTTTTTGGCCCCTCAAAATCTTATTAGTTCTAAAGAGGATGGGAAAATCTATCCTCTACCTCTTTTAACATATACCTCTACAAAAGAAGCTAAAATAGAAATGAATAAGATTCAATAATGGAAAAGATGGGGCCAAAAAGGAGATTGGATATCTTTTTTTGCAGGAACCCTATGTGAGGGGCACATAACTTAACTCTTTGGAAAAAGAGAAAATTTAGAAATAGGTATGGAACTTTGAGATGTTGCCAAAAATATCTACCTCCCTATGGCTTCTAGCTAAGAGGAAGGTACTAACATGAAAATTTTTCAAAAGAGAATGCTTAAGGTACCATCATTCTCCCACTGGAACATGAATGATTAGAGAATATATGTGGTCAATTCCATTTGAAGTGGAGTTCTTATCAGATAGAGGAGAAATGACCTTTAAGAAATCAAAGAATAGGAGGAATGAGTTCTTATAAACCATTAAGAATGGAGGTGTTTTCCCTTTGAGAGCATGATCTTAAATGAAGTTTGTAACCTATTACCCATATTCCTCCTTTGGGAAAATTGGAAAGAAAATGATAGACACATATTTTAACTTAAAAGGAGGGATGGAGAGGAATGATGGAAGGAAATGCACCAACATATCAAAAAATTAATATAATTCTCTTCCTAGGAGAATGTAACGAGAAATATAAACCTCAAGAGAAACCAATTCTATCCAATTGGAACATAGACTTAAGAAACATTGGAGATATAACACCATATCCCTCCCCTTATGTACAGTTACTAAAATATTTTTCTCTACTAACTCAAGGCATTATGAAACTCAATTTTGATGGAATCTCAAAGGGAAATCCTAAACTAGTAGAGATAGGAGGAGCATTCAGTTATTACTTGGGAAAATTTTGAAAAACATATGTGAAATTACTTAGGACTAAGTCATTTGTAAACTACCATGGACATTTCATTAGAAAATTTGTCAAATAGATTTGATAAACATATATTAAAATTTGAAACCTAAAATATGAGGATTAATTTTCCTTATATTTCTATATTTATTAATTACTATTTTTTCTATTTATGAATGGAATGGATTAAATGTGGAAAAGAGAAAATAATGAAACGCAAACACACAAAAAACACAATGAGCACCAATATATGATGTCAAAAATTGTTTCAGGAAAAAACCCAGATAGAGATTAGTTTTCTCTCCTTTATTTTGAGTAGAATGAAAATGTTGTAGATGCAAAGGAGAAGGAACTCTATGGAGTTGCATGAGACATTTTGCCTGTTGGATGCTCAAATTGTCCTCAATTTTTACATGCTTTTTCCCTTCTTTTCGTTCATCCTATACTTGTGTTTGATATATTTACAGGTCTTAAGGTCATTTGGGTAATCATTAGGCATAATAAAACGTATCAACAATTGTAGCCCATAATCTAGATTTTATTTGTGAAAATGACTGAAATATCACTTTGGCTACCGAATTGTCACATTTCTATAGCTAAATACAAATTCCACAACTCATTCCATGCTTACGCAAGATGCAAAAAATTTGAAGGAAAATAAAAGACATGAGCAGATGTCAAATGTCAAGGACATGGACACCCACATATTATGCCTACTCAGAATATCATAAGGAAAAAAATATACTTGGTCAAAGTACATGTCAACACTGCTCTGTTTATGTGCAAGGGTTTCAGGGAATCAGTTTCGACATCAAGCGAACGTGGAAAATATGGCATCAAGTGAGCAAGTACTTCCATTGGAATAGTTTATGTGTAGGTGAAGGTGAATTGCATGAGTTCCTATGATAGAGAAAATCATACAATATCTATTTCTTAATCAAATTCAAACATTATGTTGTCAATTCCATAACTTGCCTTGCGACATTATTTTCTTTAGTTGTTAAATAAGAAACATTATAAATATCACCTTAATTCGTAAGTCGAGGTATAAAGAATAGTAAGGTTTTGAAGCACATTAAATTTGTAATTCAAGACTTTGCTTTTAGTAATACAAATACTTTGTTCCAGAATTTAGTGTGAATGCATTTTTGAGTGATTTGTTTAAATCTTGTTCCACGCTTGTTCTTCCTTGTGCTCAATAGGAGACCCCCGTGGAGAGTCATAAGATAGAGTAGAATTTTCATTTTCATTTATTTTAATCTACAATTTGCTTAATTTTACTTCTATAATTAGTTTTATGCTTTTTCATTGCTTTCAAAGCTTATTGTTGATTTCATTTCCACATCTTGAGTTCTATATAAAATAAAAACACCAAAAATATTTTCTTTCCTAGTTTCTTTAATTAGATTTATTGTTTAGTCTCATATTTAAATAGAGTTAATGATCATAATTGGTTCTAATCAAAATTGCACACACTATTAATCTATCAAGGCTTGTAGTTTCTTTTCTTTTTTCTCTTTAATTTGAAATGTCTTTATAATTGATTTAAGTTTTATTTGAAGCAACTTTTGATTTAGTTCAATAGATTAGATTTGTTTCTTTTTTTTTTGGTCAAGTAAGAGTAGAGCCTTCTATTAACTGTAAGAAACGTTACATATATTACATGTCTTTACAAGTGTAAACACCAACAAGGGCTAACCCAATGAAGATTAACCATCTACACAACCCGAAACAAACCCAAAACCTTATACCTAAATATTACATCTAAACCTCCGCCCATTATCCAACTCGATAGCTATTCGATAAGACCCCCAATGATCCAATGGTCATTAAAGAAATCTCTTCAAAGATATGCGCGGCCTTTACTAGTTTTACGGAGCTGACGGGTTAAACAAATTGTCAATGTATAAGACTTCGGGTTTGTTCTTGGACTTAACATCCTCGTATGTTGAAACCCGATATCCTTTCGATCCAGATCTAGTAAGATCCGATGGTCACAAACACTATCGCCTCGGAAACATGCGCCCCTTTTACCTTATTCACAGATCCGATAAGGATTATGAGTCATTGGTTTATAAACGTTCGGGTCCAGTATGAGACTTAACCTTCGATTACTTTTAGAACCCGATATCCATACGATTTGGCCCTTGTTTATCTGACAATCCTCCGAGATATTGGATAGGAAACTTGCATTATATTTACCCTCTTTACGGACCCAATGAAGATTATGAACCGTTGATCTAAAAATCTTCGGGTCCATTTGAATAGTTAACCTTCGATTACTTTCCCACCCGATAGCCATTCGATGACGAAGGTTGTCAAGATCTGTGGTCAACGACCTTCTAAGAAGCCTGCTATTTACCAAGTGCCCCTCCCCTATAGAAAGCTCTGTTTTAAGCATTTTTTAGGGATCAACGGTTAAGAATGACTTTCACTTCCACTTACTCCTGCTTCCACTAGTCTTCCTTCTTGTTCATTCCTAATAGTCTGGAAGTACTCCATGTCTTTGGCCGCCTGTCTTTGACAATCCTCACACAATTTCCCTGAGGGTGTCAAATCCCAAGCATACCTGCTGTAACTTTCTTTGCAAAACACTCCTTCATTCGCTAGACGATCAGCTAGCATATTGGCTTTTCTTCGCACATGAACGAAGCTAACCGTTCTCAAGGTTTGTAGGTGGGAATGAATGCGCTGAAAGACCTGCAAAAGCCACCAATGTTTTGAAACTTTTCTAGGTGCTTTTCCATTACATATCTTCTTGGCCGCATTAATAACCAATTCAGAGTCTACTTCAATGATGGCATTATGTAAATTTGACTCGATCAGTATTTCCAGTCATTGCTCTAAGGCCATGAGCTCCGCCATGTTATTAGTGAAAGTCCCCAAATGACTGTGAAAGATATCCTTAATGCATCCCTGGTCATCTCTGATGACCCCTCCAAAACCAGCCATCCCTAGGTTACCTTTAGAGGCTCCATCTATATTCAGTTTCAAGAAACCATGAGGAGGAGGTTGCCAAAAGTCTTTACCAACATTTATCTCACTCACACCCTTGTTTATACTCTAGGGAACTAGCAAAAGGAGACCCAACTACAGCAGTATACAAGTGTCCTGGGGTAGAGTAGGGTCCCGAGGAGATCTCCCTAAAAGGGATCCAACAGTGTCCTTGAACTGTCTTAATATTTGTGCAATAATGTTATGGGTTGAGCCAATTTTATTCTTGAAAATCCTGCCATTGCGTTCTTTCCATACATCCTAGATTAAGAAGCCTAGAACCAATGTCCAAGCTTTGTTGATGATTTCATTGCTTGAGAAGTCTTTTCTCCAATTCTTCAAAGTGTTGGTAATACTGAGTCTGTCCCTGTCAGTCTGATTGAAGACTGAGGCCACCCAATCCCACAAGGTAGAGGTGAATGAGCAGAGGTTTAGTAAGTGTTCCATTGACTCCTCTTGCAAACCACATATATGGCATTTGGATGGGCCAACAAAACCCCTTTTTAGAAGATTTTCCGAAGTTATAATTTTCTTTTGTTGAACCAACCACATAAACAACTTTATTTTCATCTAATGCTGGTGCTGCCAAAGGTCCTTCCATACCAATATATTAGATTTGTTTCAATTCAGCCCAATAGAGTAATTTCAATTCTACTCATAGCATAGTTTTCAACTTAGTTCAATAGATTAAATTTCAATTCTGTCAATATAATAATTTTTCTTCAAGTTAATAACATAAATTTTCCATTCTTTCATTTCCAATTCTTTCTTTTAGAATAGTTTACTTTCAAAGTTATTTTTATTTTTTAAGCCTTATCGACTAAGAATGTGTGTATCTTTGATGAGAATCAATCTTGAATTAGCATAGATTTCCTTGCATTTTGAAATTTATAAATTAGAATTTAGCTTCTTTATGGAAAGTAAACATCCTACAATATATATGGTCAACATACTCTTTGGAAGTACACGAACCTTGGTTTGACAATTTAATGATGTAATTTAACTATCAATTAAATTACGCAACACTTTTGGCATCGTTGTCGAGGAAGTGCATATAGGATTTTATTTTTGGTTTCCCTATCATACTAGATGAATTCATTTTCTAGATGCATAATTAAAATCATATTAAAACCATTTAGGATGCAAGAATAGAGAATATGATTCTAGGGGTAGATTTATAAGTAGAGGCAAAGGATATAGTTTAATACCAACATCACCAACCACCCCCACTAGACCACATAGTGCCACACCATCCATTCACACTCACATTCCATCCATAATGGCTAGACATAGACTTCTTGAGGTACATAGATCTGAAAAAAAACTAGGGATTCATTAAGTTCATCCACAGAAGTTGTCATTGAAGAACCTACATCCCCTACTAAAGGAATAATATTTCTCTGTTTAGCAGGTCAGAAACTCTTAGGACAAGAGTTGGAAGTTCCTAATGAGAAAGAAGAGGATTTTTTCTTGATATACCATTAGTAGAGGAACCAAAGGAAGAAGTAGACAATCCTATTGTTGAACCTTATATCAGCTTTGAAGGATCTGCAATGGAAGGATAAGGGGAAGGATAAGTACACAATGTAGATGGTGGACCAAGGATTGATGGAGGAAGAGGTAGAGGAGGAAATAAAGGAGGTCGAGGTGGTAGAGGTGGAAGAGGAGATGATGGAGACCATCATGAAGAAGATCCTTATGGGTTTCCCATCTTAGATACATATACCACTACTACCATGAAAAATATCGCACCTTCTATCCTTCCTAATTTTCATGGCTTAAGAATTGAGGATATAGAAACATTTATTTTTGAGTTTGAAGTGTTATGTAGGTCATATGATTATTTACTTGAAATTGAAAATTTTAGTTTGTTTCTAACCACTCTAAAATATGTATCACTTAAATGGTTTATGGGCCTAGGAACACATTCTACTAGAACATGGAATGATATGAAAGGGATATTCCTCAAAAAATACAAAAATTATTGTATGCACCATAACATAAAGGATGAAGTATTTAAGATTGTTTAAAAATAGGATGAAAACCTTGAAGATCTAGTGGAAAGGTTTCCCTACATTATTAAAAGGGATAAATTGCACAATTTATATGAAAAGACACTAAAAATTCTTTTGCTAAAAACTATAAGAGATGAGTGGATTGATATTCTCAATTTAATGGGAAAAGTAGATGCCTCTCAATTGTCATTTGATGAAATTTGTGAATTGCACAAACACATTGCAAGAGGTAAGAAAAAATATGGCAAAAATCCAAGGTACCCAGTTATGTCTACAGTAGGCAAATCCGCATCTGAAATAGTAAGTAGAGAAGAATTAGGAAATCTACTTGACAACTTCAAAATAAATATCCTTGGAAATCTTAGTGAGAAACTAGATACTCTAAGGATGAAAAACAAGCAAAAAGATGAGAATGCTACATTATCTAATTTTTGTACTTGGTGTAGGAAAAAGTATGCTCTACATGAATGTCCCCTTGATAGTATTGAGATATATGTTATATGTGAAAAAAATCATGATACAAAAGAATGTCCCTCAATACCTAGTCTTAAGGTTGTTTTTGAGGATGAAGCTCAAATAATTCAAGCTTAATCACTTTTCTTTGTTGCTCCTAAGAGACCTTGGCAACCTAGACAAATAGGCATGGTACAAAATCCCAATTCACAATATCAATCATATTAACAACCACAAAGAAATTTGAATGCACCCATGCCTTGGAAAAGTTGTCCACCTCAACCCCAAAACTCATCTTGGTCACAAGGTTGGTCAAATTCTTATGGTAGGAATCCTCGGTATCCTAAATTTCAACAGCCATACCCCCAATACCAACCTCGGTATTATCCCCATCAATATTCACAACCCACTCAACCATAATTTCAACCTCAATTGACTACAATTGAACCATTTCCCTTGCCATCCACTCCATTTTCTCAAATATTCAACAACCTACCTGCTCAACCACTTCCAAATCCAAATAAAAAAGATCCTCAATAACCCACTTATAATGTTGAGGGTCAAAGTTTTCAAGCTTGCATAATAGCTCCTTTAGGTCTAAATTATGTCCAATTTAGGTCTGCGAGGTTTTTGCAAAAGAAGTGACCACTAGTTGTCATTCAAGAATTTAAAGAGAATAAAACTCCTCAAAAAGAGGAAACTCTTGGTCAAGAAAAAAAATCATCCAAAGGAAGATGTTCCTACAAAATTAGATGACAATTAAATAAAATCAACTCCTACAATTCCTGTAGTAGAGAAACCTTTTGTTTCCCTACAAAGACCTCTTTTTCCCGAAAGCCTCAAAATTGATAAGGGAATAGAAAGGAAAAATATTTTACCCGAATATGCTATGTTATATGAATTGAAAACTAGTTCCATCAAAATTTCTTTACTTCAGGTCATAAAGGAAATACCTATATTTGCAAAGACAATGAAGGAGTTGTGCATTAAAAAACCAAGAAGAAAAATGAAAGACATTAAAAAGATTCAATTAGTTGGGAAAATTGCAGATATTATGATGGGGAAACCAATAGCTCAAAAATATTTAGATCCATGTAGCCCTATTGTTAAAAATCACATCAATGGTATTGAGATTCCAAACACTCTGATTGATTTAGGAGTAGCCATTAATATTATGCGAAAGCAAACTATGGATCAATTAAAGCTTCCCATTCTTGAATATACCCCAACATTGTTGTAGTTAGAAGATAGATCTATTACTAAACCTGATGGTGTATTAGAATATGTATCTATATCTTTAGATTGATGGGAGTATCCTGTTGAGTTTGTGATTTTAACTCCCAAGAATAATTTAGGAGACCATCCATTGATCCTTAGTAGACCTTGGCTAGCTACAATTGATGCATTTATAAGTTATAGATTTGGTGATATGTACATTTCTGATGGTCGTTCTACTAAGATATTCCCATCGTATCCACCTGGAAAAAAATAACTGAAGTAGAAATTAAAGTAGGATTGATGATGATAATCAAGATTCCAAATATATTCAACTTGTATTTACTCTTTCAAAAATAGATGAAGAGGACCAACTAATAAATTTGATGAATAATAATGATTCTTCTTTATATTGTTACTAGAGAAAAATTTTCAAGAGAAATGTAACATTGAATATTTATCATCTAGGCAGTCCAATGTAGCTTTACATTCTATGGAAACATTTTGCAATTATTTAGTATAATTTTTTTCAAGAAAAACATTAAACATTAATGATAACTTGGGATATTTTCAAAAGAAACAATTGATAAATATGCTACAAAAATATTCCTCTGCATATCCATGGGAGTATACTGATATGAAAGGATTTGATCCTAATACATGTATGCATCACATTTACATTCAAGAAAATACTAAACCAATTCAGAACCTCAGATAAGGAAGAATCTCAATCTGAGAGAAATTGTTAAGGAGGAACTACAACAATTTCTTGGTGTGTATTTCATTTATCCAATATCAGATAATCAATGGGCCTCACCATTAGTGATTGTTCCTAAGAAGAATGGAAAGTGGAGAGTGTCTATTGATTATAGAGAATTAAATAAGGCTACTTTAAAATATCATTTTCCACTACCTTTCATTGACAAAGTCTTATATACCTTAGTAGGGAAGCAATATTTTTCATTTCTTGATGGTTTCAATGGATATAACCAAATTTAGTTGGCATTATAAGATCAAGACAAAACAATATTTTCATGTGCATGCGGTACATATAGTTACAGAGTACTTCCTTTTGGGTTATGTAATGCACTTGAAACATTTCGAAGAGTATTTTTAGGTATATTTTTTCACTTGATTTATGAAGTTGTAGACATTTACATGGAAGATTTCACTGTCTATGGAAATACTTTTGATGAAGCTCTCGAAAAACTAGAAAAAATTCTCATTAGATGCAAAGAAGAAAATATTTCATTAATTCATGAGAAATATTTTATGATGACTAATGAGGGAATTGTCTTGGGACACCATATTTTAGGTGATGGAATTAAGGTAGATGCATCTAAGGTAAAGTTAATTTCTAAAATTTTAGTTCCTACTTGTCAACAATATGTTAGAAGTTTTCTTGGTTTTACAGGATATTATAGAAGATTCATAGAAAACTTCACAAAATTATCTTTTGCACGTTTTAAACTTGTTACAAAATATTCTTATTTTGTTTGGAATTTGGGCCCGCCAAAAAACATTTCAATCATTGAAGCACCAATTTGAAGAGAGCCTAATTGGTCCCTCCCTTTCACATTTCAACTCATGATTTAGGTACAAATTTAGAAGTTGTGTTGGGACATAAATATTTGACTCCTTATGTTATTTATTACACAAGTAGAAATTTGACTCCTGTACGATTAAATTATATAGTAATAGAAAATGACTTTTTAGTTATTGTTCATGCCATTAATATGTTTTGACATTATATTATTGGTTATGATACTTTCATTCATACTGATTATTCTTAGATTTCATACTTAATGAATAAACCAATTACTAATGGAAAAATTACTTAATGGTTGTTACTATTACAAGAATTCAATATTACTATTCTGGATATGCCAGGAAAGGAGAACACAATAGCTCATTTCCTTTCCATAATACAGAATGATATTATTGATACTCTTGTAAAAGATAATTTTCATGATGAATATCTCTTTGCAGTGTCTACTAAAATTCCTTGGTTTTCAAACATTGCTAAATATTTGGATATAAGAAAGTTTCCCAAACAACTATTAAAAAAAGAAAAAGAGTAAGTTATCAAAACTAGTGCACCTTACTGATGGATAAGGGGAGAATTGTACCAAACTAGACCTAATTTGATCATCCAAAGACGTGTTTGAGAAGATGTGGTACCATAGATATTAAAATTCTACCATCATGAACCATGTGGAGGACACTTTGCTGGTAAAAGACTTTCCTATAAAGTTCTTATTTTGGGATATTATTGGCCTTCTCTTTTTAGAGATGCCAAGGAATATGTCAAAATATGTGATAACTTCCAAAGACTCGGAAAACCCATTCCATAGGATGAGTTTCCTGTCCAACCTTAGGTACTTATAGAGCCTTTTGAAAAAAGGGCTCTATATTTTGTTGGTCCAATCAACCCTCCATAGAAATAGAAAATGTATATTCTTGTTTGTATGGATTATGTTACAAAATTGGTAGAAGTTAAACCACTTCATTTTGCTAACAAAAATGTTGTAGTTACATTTGTTTTTGATGATATTTTTACTTGTTTTAGTGCCCTAAGGGAAATTGTGACAGATCAAGGTGCTCAATTCACATCCAAGTTGGTGTAGAAAATTATGGATCAATATAAGATCAAACATCAAAAGTCTACTCCATATCATCCACAAGCCAATGGGAAAGTGGAATCCACCAAAAAGGTACTTGAAGCACTCGAGACCAAGACTATACACTTGCATAGAAGATATTGGGCATAAAGGATTCCATTGACACTTTGGGCATACTGCACTACATGGAGAAATACTACTAGACATACTCCTTGTGATATTGTTTATGAAAAGCAAGCTTTTCTTCCAATTGAATTCCATGTTGAGACTTTTAGAATGACAACGAAATTGGGCCTTGATCTATCTAAAGCTTAAAAACAAATATTATCACAACCAAATGAGCTAGATGAGATATGACAAGATGTTATCCAAAGAACAAGTATAGTCCAACAACATAGATTGAGATGGCATGAAAATTTCATGAAAGTTAAGAAATTTAAGCCAAGTGACTAGGCTCTTCTTTTTTATTATAAATTCAAGGATTTTCAAGGAAAATTTCAAATTCACTGGCTTGGTCTCTATGAGATAGATATTGTCTTTGATAATGGAGTAGTTAGAAATAGGACTATTAATGAAGAAAATTACACCTTCCCTTCTAATGGGCATAGGTTAAAGATATATCATAAGCCCTTTATAACAGAGGAATTTGTCAATTATTTTCAAAATAGTTATAATTTCAAGTTGGTTGAAAGAGGAGATTCTTCTCCTCATCCTCCAACTAGATTGTGGTTTCTTTCCTTAAAAAAAAGACAATAACAACAACAACAATAATAATAATAAGTATATACATGAAAACAAACATTCCAGGCATGTCTATATAGAAAATATTAGCTGAAAACCATGAATTCTTGGCAACTTAGATTTTCACAACCCCATCCCTTTTTGCACATTTTCTTTGTTTTCTCCATCTATTTCTTTCCTAATAAAAATATTCAGGTTTAATAAGTGTCTTTGGGACCTAGTTTTTCTCCAAGCATTATCAGAATACATCAACATAAACACAGATCGGCTACATCAACAACAACAAATATTTGAAGGAAAATTATGAAATTCGACAAAGTAGCTATAAAACTGTCAAATTTCTGTAGCTCCATTAAAATTTTGTAGCTAGTAACAAACTTGTAAAGATTATTCAAGCATTAAGCATCTAAAATATATCATCAATATGTAAAATGAAATAAGTTTATACAACAAAAGTTATGTACAAATAATATTAATTTAATTTTCATTCAAATTAATGATAGATTTATGGGTTCACATAATAATTTTGACACACCTTCCTTTCGAGTCATGACCATATCCTTGACCACACTCACTGTCAAATCCTTATTAACACAATCACTTCATTATATTAAACTCGTTCCACTGCATTCAAATGATTTAAAAGATCCCAATGCTCCTACAAAAATGAATCAAATGAAATCGTGTGAGATCATTAGTAAAACATGGGGACTCTCATTTGTACTCAATCACATATCCATTTTGCTCATACTCTCAGTGAATTAGCACTAGTACAAAATAAGAGATTAGTGACTACGTGACTAAAAATGTTAGTCACCAAAATCATTTCAAGTGAATCACTACTAGATTTGAGCAATTTTGAGTGATCGAACTAAAAGTGACTAACTTAAACGACTAATTTAGTCTAGGGATCAAATCTATGACTAGAATTAACTGACTCAACTAAAAACAACTAACTTAATGAATAATTTAGTCTAGGACTAAAATATATGGCTAGAGAATAAGTGACACAATTAAAAACTGATTAGGATAAAACAAAAATGGTTAACGCTTTACTTGTAAGGATAAATTATCATATTTATACTTGTTCATGTTGGATTTGACATATCTAGGTAACATATCTATGACATAGTAAACACTCTTAAGCTTCACATGAGTACATGAATGCATGAAACACCTTGATATTTAAGCTCTTTAATAATTGTGAAAAGGGTTTACAAATTTGCATCATGGTCAAATTTTGTTCTTGATACATTTATTTCTTACATTTTTTAACACATTTGACATTTTAACCACACCCTTACACAAATAAATGCATGGAAACATGAAATGACTTGGTTCATAAGGATAACAATTCACTATTTTTAAGATTATCTTGACAGTTTACTTGCTTTCCTTTTTATAGATGTATGATCAGTTTCTAATTTGAAATGTCACATCTTAACACACATTAACAAGATAGTGATCGAAGCCCAATAGTTCCATTATTGGTGCACTCTACACACAATTTAGACAATGCACACAATTCTTAAATATTTGATGTTGACATGATATGGAATTTCTTATTGTTTAGGGGTCCTTTAAAAGTTACATTGATCTCTAGTCTTAATGGAAATTTGTTCTAAGTACATCGTGGTTAATGTGTTCACACGCTAATGGTATTGCTCATGGTTCATTAGTTGTAATTACACACTTTGGAATGTTACAAATACATCATTTGGGTCACAATTCTACATTTACAAACTACCCAACTATAAATGGTGATAAATTGATGATAAATGGATGACATTTGAATGTTACAAATGTGTAAGTGGTCCACATTCAACTTTGTTGTCTTCATTGTCTTTAGTAACAATGAAAATTTTGAATATTTTCTTTATTTATCATTGCAAACACATAACTCTTTGACGTCTCAAACATAGTTAATGCTATTGGTGTATGATCTCTTAATTATGGAATGGTCTCTTGATGATGGTAACAAAATCTCAATCTCCAATGATAATGAATATGATGAATGAATTATCTAATGCCTTACTTGTATAGACACAATTTATGATTCATTTTCTATTTTTATTGTGCCGTTATATATATGCTTCACTAGCATCTCAAGTTATATGGTTATTTGAGCAGTTTTATTTTTCAATTTTCAAGTATAATTTTGTTGCATGAATAAGAATAGATTTCTAATTAAAACCATTCAAAATTAATTCATAATTCATGATTTGTTTGACTATTCGCACACTTATCCCTAACCTTTTACTTTGAGAGTGAGTAGTGTCAAATCACTAGTCTTTGTTAAGGAACTTTCCTTCATTACTCAATGACCTAGCTTAGCTCGATCTTTATGGATTCCCCCCTTAGACAAGGATATCCTTCAGTGTAGTCTAAAGAGTGAGAGAAAGCCACCAATGTGACATTGGGTTGCCTGCTTAAGAGTTGTATTTTAGGCATTCTAAGTGGGGTTAAGACCCTTTTTTTCTATGAGAGTGTTTGAGTGACGACACAATTTAGAAAATGCTTACAAGAAAATTAGTTTACCTTATTGCCATCACCTAAACTACCTCCAATAAAATCATGAGATTTTAATAACATATAATTTTTATAAATAATTAATTCAATAAAATACAATAAAAAATAATTATTATTATTGTTATTTTTTGAATATGGAAAAATAGACAACTATAGCGAGCTTGTACTTACGTGACAATGCTATCCACTACCACAATCACCTCCAAGTATACCCACATTACCTCACACCTAGTACACTAAGCTAATCTTAAGTTTAAACCAATAACATTATAAAAAATGCCTTAACAACCCATTCCATCATTAACTAATCCACACCATGGAGCAAATTAAAACTAACTTTTAATATTAAAAAATATAGCCATTTTATTTTATTTGAAAATCAATTTTAACACAATCACCTCCAAGTATACCCACATTACCTCACATGTGGTACACTAAGTTAATCTAAGTTTAAACCAATAACATTATAAAAAATGCCTTAACAACCCATTCCATCATCAACTAATCCACATCATGGAGAAAATTAAAACTAACGTTTAATATTCAAAAATATAGCCGTTTTATTTTATTTGAAAATCAATTTTAATATCATATTTTAGGAAACTCACTAGAATAAATTTTAATGTGAAAAGTGTAAACAAATAAAATTTAGTGCGTGAAATGCTATGAAAATAATCTATTATAACCCACTAGCCTATTATAAACTATTTAGGCTCCTGTGCCCAAATCGGCTCAAATAAAATTCTTTTGCAAGTCAGAGGAGTATAAATAAATATTTCACTAAATTGTTATAACAAGTCAAATGCTACATGTAAAAATTGGCATTTAGATTATGGAAAGCAATGAACAGGGGCTCATATGAAACAAACAAAGGCTTCAGATTGGCTTTATTGCAACACGTGCATGTTAGATCAATAAGCGTCTCTAATTTACATAATTCTGCCAGCCATCTTCTCACGCTTGCCCGGATCTAAATTGTTGAGATTCCAATGTATTTTTCACTCTTTGTTTCTTGATTTATTTTTTAGTTCTTGCTGTACATTTATTTTCTTGGATTTAGTTTGTTCTTATTGAGAAGATTTTTCCGCCATGGTATAACTGTGTGGACTGGAATTTCATTAAAAACCAAGGAAAAAAATGATTAAAATGTAGAGGCGGTAAATTTGGGGTTTGGGGTGATTTGGTGGTAAATCTTAGGGGTTATAGATCGTAGATCCTTTCGTGATAATTGACATTATTTTACAACTTGGCACTATTTCTGGGATGGTAGCATTGATCCAGATCTCCTTGGTGACGCTAGATTTTTGGTGGATCTACTCCACATTGACCTATATTATTTTCATTAAGTTGTGTCACCATAATGGTGCCCACTCCTCCCAACATAGTGTAGGCAAGAGACCTCTTTTCTACTAGTTGGGTGTAGTTACTACCCAATGTTATTGGGAGGGGGTTGGTGCTTGGTGGGGGGAAGAAGATGCATAGCAGTGTAGGAAGATTGATGAAAATGTGAGGACAGAGGTTATTAATCACAAATCTCTATGGAATCCAAACATTGTTCGCTTCAAGGAGGTATTGCTTACTCCCACCTGTCTAGCCATACTCATGGAATACACAGCAGGTGGGGAGCTATTTGAGCGCATCTGACATACGAGACATTTTAGCGAGGATGAGGTTTGTTCCTCTCTCTGTGCATATACGTCCAATCCCTAGGCAATAAGGGGTAAGTCCAATCCCTAGGCAACAAGGAGTACGTTGAAAATTAATGTGGAGAATGAGGAAGGTGGAGAAACTGCAGTTCTAGCTTAGACCTGCAAAGCATAAGCCAGGGTTTAATATTTTGTGAGTAAGTCTAGATTCCATGCATTTTTCTAAAACACCATTCTGTTTCAATCCACTTTATATGCATTTCTTTAATAAATTTCATTTTTTCTCCTTACATGATCTGAAGTTCAGCCATTTTTACAAATTACGAGCTTGTTTACACCTCAGATCTCGGATATATATGGATCTAAGAATTTATTTGGTATAATTTATTTCTAAATATTATTTCTCATTTGATAAATATTTTATATAGTGTGATTGAAAATAAAATTTCCAACGTCAAAAATGTTTTAGCCACCAGATATCCAACTATCCATAAGATTAAACATGTTCCATAGCCCGTGTGCCCTAGCCTCTGGAACTTCCGAATCTCCCCAAATCTTGCTTTTCAAAGAAACTATTTTTTATTATTTTTATTAGCCTTATTCAAAATATCTCGAACTTCTGAACTTCGGAATCTCTCCAGACCGTACTTTTCAAATAAACTAGTTTTTATCATTTTTAAAATCCTTCAACATTATGAGTTCTTATTGAGAATCTCGATATTCTTTGAGTGATCATTTTATTTTTATCTCAAACTCCTAGACATTTGGATTTATGTAGGTTGGTCATTTTATTTTTATCCGAAACTCCCAGACATTTGGGTATTCTTTGAGTGATCATTTTAATTTTATCCCAAACTCCTACACATTTGAACTTACGTAGATTGTTCATTTTATTTTTATCCCAAATTTCCAGACATTTGGACATACCTAGATTATGCATTTTAATAAAAAAAAATTTAATTTTATTTTGATATTTTACTAAAATTCCACTTAGACTCCCAAACACCTATAACACCTCGATTTCAATAATGATTAAGAACATTTATGGGTAATGTATAAAGTTTTGGGTAAAAAAATAATGTATTTATGTAAACCTTTTAAATTTAAATTTGTATTATTTATACTTGTTACTATTTATCCACTTATTACTATTATTATTTAGTTACTATTTATTACTTATTATTATTATTTATTGTGCCATGTGGCACTCTACAACCCAGTATGGGTAGATCTCACATAAAAATGTAAACGTAAATATTTAACATTTTTAATCTAATGGTCTTATTTAGAAATCAATCTAATTATTATTATATATAAATGCAATATAAATTTAAAATGTAAAGAGGTTTATGAACACTCAAAAAATAGGTATGGTAAATAAATAAAAATATAAATAAAGTGGAGGTATGGTAAATAAATAAAACCTCTTTTTTATACTTACTCCAAAGGCGTGATAAATAAATAAAAATATAAATAAATTAGAGGTATAGTAAATAAATAAAACCTTAGAAATCAATCTAATTATTATTATATATAAAAACAATATAAATTTAAAATATAGAGAGGTTTATGAACACTAAAAAAATAGGTATGGTAAATAAATAAAAATATAAATAAATTAGAGGTATGGTAGATAAATAAAACCTATTTTTATATTTAGTCCATAAACTTGTTTTTATATTTAGTCCGTAAACCTCTTTATATTACGAAGACCTCTTTATATTACGAAGACTAAAAAAAATCTTTTATTTAGGTGAAGCCTATGGGCCAAATACTATTTTAATATCATAGGCTAAATACCATATTTATAAAAGAGCTATGGTAAATTAATAAAAATATAAATAAACACGAGGTATGGTAAATAAATAAAACATTTCTTTATATTTACTCCATAATTCACTTTATATTTACGAACACTCAAAAAAGAGGTTTGGGCCAAATTATTATTAATACCATGAAAAAAAACGTTATTAACCCTAATATTAATATTAATAAAAATAGATGTGGCAGATGATGGTATTGACCCATGGAATGTAGCCTATTTAAAGGGGGAATTAAACCGTGGAATGTAGCCTATTTAAAGGGGGAATTAAACCAGCATAGAGCCATCTTTACTATGTATCTAGTAAGGGTATAGAGTGAAAAATTATTTGATCCCTTTCGGGGCTTGGTAGATCGTGAAGATGGATCTATGTTGGTTTACTTATTACTATTTATTTTTACTTATTTTCTATCTTCAAATTTTAAAACATGTGGTATAAATTACATATTTATTTATTTTTTGTTTTTAAATTTTAAAATATGATGTATAAATTACATACTTCACATTGATTACATCAAATATTTTTTCATGCTTCATAAATTGTATCTTAAAATTATATTATAGTTTTCATTTAAATCCATAATACACATGCCCTCATTTGAGGCTAATGATGGATATGATGAGCAATTCCTTAAAATTAATTATGCAAGATGGACCTTAATATTTGACTATAGGAGTCATGGTTAAATTTTGATCTCTATTTGTATTTATGACATCAAGTTGTCTATGATGATCAATGCAGGAAAAATGTACCAAGAATGAGAACGAGAATTCCAGTTACCAAGAACATTGTTCTAGGCAAACAATGTTAGCCAAGAATGTGAAATCTCAATGTCATTACCACATTCATTGGTTTGACCATGAATATCAAATTGCATGCACGCTTGCAAAACCTTTATTCTCACTGTGGTTAAGCTCTGGGATCGAGGGTCATGTCTAGTAAGAGGGTAGTAGATGTGCATGATTTTATGGAAAAAGGAAATGCATGTACCAATGAGAGAATATGTTGATACATTACATCCTTTCGATTGTTGTGGCCAGAGAAAATTCTATGGCAAGAAATAATGCTCCATTATTCTTTTTTATCATCTCCTGTTTTTGAGTTAGCATGCTTCTATTGTACCATTTCATTATGCCTATGACATGTACAGATCAAGTTGAGTTAATTTTACATTTGATTTCGAATATATTCAACAATTAAATATATTTGTTTTCCCTGTGTAGGCTGGATGATGGGACGACACACTTAGAAATAGGGGCAATACATCGATTCATAGGTAAATAGTTTGGAATTGAGGATTCTGTGATCCATATCAAGTTATGAGAGATTTTTTGGTGTAAATTACATGCTATTTCATTTGTCAACGTGTTTTGAAACAACCAGTGTGGTTCATCGTCAGGACAAGTTGAAGAATTAGATTTATATTGCATGTTAAATAGACAGAGCAGAACATCCAATGGCTATGTTGACTAACTAAAGGCTAAGTCTGACCAGGAAATAGCTAGATGGACCAGATCCAGGGAAAGGAGGAAAAACTATATTTAATTAAAAGTTAAAAATTAAAATAAGTTAAAGTTATGGAATTCATTAATTATTAAATTAATACTTAGTTATTACATTAAAAGATCATGGGACATATGATTTTTTTCTTTCTTCTTTTTTTTTTTTTTTTTTATCAAAGATGTTAACCAACTTTTATTAATTTAGATTTTATTCTATATATATATATATATATATATATATATATATAGACACACACACACACACACACTAACGTATTACATATTAAGAATAAATCATTAATAAGTTTATTTAATTGTATATTAATTGTTTTAACCTGTTTATTTAATTATAAAATAGAATGATTTCAATATTAAAGTCATTATTTTTCATTTATTAATTAAGCATAAATTAAATACTATTAAAAAACACATAGATAAAGACAATTCCACCAAGGAACAAAGGTCAAAGAGAGAATGTTACGGGATGAGAAGGGCAGAAAAACTAACTTATAAGAAAACTAGAATAGGCTATACAAAGAGGGAGGGGAGGAAAAGAAGAAAACAACTAGGAAGAGAGGGCTGGGACCCAACAACTATTGATCTTCCAACCGTCCTCCCTATTGAGATTACTCGGCCTTTTTTCAATCTCAAGGGCTTCCCTAAATTTGCGGTGATGGAACTGCGAAACTCTAGCAATAACACTGGCTTCCTCTATACAAACATGATGTTTGGTTTTCTCTGCATGCTCTGCTAAGGTAGAAGACTTGGTTCTCCTATGCTTAAGGTCAGCTGCGTGCTCACTGATCCTTTGATTTATGGAGCATCCTATCTCACCTATATAGGGGGTCCCACAGGAACAAGGAATAATATAAACCCCTTTCATATCCTTCGGGTCAATAGGATCCTTCACTGATCTGAGGGACTCACGAATGGTGTTAAGGGGTCTAAAGGTTGAGGGAACATTATGTTTCTTAAGAATTCTCACAATCTTATTAGTGGTCCCCTGCACAAACGGAAGATGGACACCTGGGACTTGCTCTTTTGATTCTCTTTTAGTTAACGGATTGTTGGTAGCTTTGAGGAAAGCTTTCTGACCCAGGTATCTACTATAACAATTGTTAACAAAGACATTAATGAGATGGGATTTTTCTTTTTCGAAGCTCTTCTCATTAGAGATTCTTAGGGCACGAGTGGTAAGGGTGTTGAGGACACCCAATTTTTGAGCTAAGAAGTGGTGGGACTAGCATGAATATATTGTTCCATATGTGTCTTCTTTCGAAACACTTGGTGGGAGAGGGAACCATCACTATTCTTTGAAATAAGATTATTAAGGAAAGGGAGGAAACCATCGACTTCCTTTTCCATAGTGAACTTAATGGCTGAGGATTGATTGTTGAGATGATCGAAGAAGAGATCTAACTCCTCTTGGTCATGAGACCGGATGACATTAGTGTCATGTATATATCTTTTGCAAAGCTTAGATAAGAGGTGGGATGAGTTTAGAGCCTTGGATTCAAAATCTTCCATAAAAAGATTCGCAATGATAGGGGAGAGGGGTGAGCTCATGGCAACACCACAAGTTTTCTCAAAGAAATCCCCTTCAAAACTGAAAGAGGTGGAAGTGTGGCAGATCTCAACTAATCGAGCGGTATCAGGATTTGTTAGGCTGTTGATCATCTCCATGGCCTCATTTATAGGGATGAAAGTGTACAGGGAGACTACATCAAAACTAACAAGGATGTCCCTAGGGTCAAGTTTCATGCCCTTGAGCTCATCAATAAAGGAAGCAGAGTCTTTGACATAGGACTCTGTACAACCAACTAAGGGCTTAAGCTTTAAGGCAAGGAACTTAGCAAGAAGGTAGGTAGGACCTCCAATGGTGTTGTCAACGTGATTGGAGGTCCTACCTACCTTCTCGCTAAGTTCCTTGCCTTAAAGCTTAAGCCCTTAGTTGGTTGTACAAAGTCCTTCGTCAAAGACACTGCTTCCTTTATTGATGAGCTCAAGGGCATGAAACTTGACCCTGGGGACATCCTTGTTAATTTTGATGTAGTCTCCCTGTACACTGGTATCCCTATAAATGATACCATGGAGGTGATCAACTGCCTAACATATCCTGATACCGCTCGATTAGTTGAGATCTACCTCACTTCCACCTTTTTCAGTTTTGAAGGGGAGTTCTTTGAGCAAACCTGTGGTGTTGCCATGGGCTCACCCCTATCCCCTATCATTGTGAATCCTTTCATGGAAGATTTTGAATCCAAGGCTCTAAACTCAGCCCGCCTATTACCTAAGCTTTGGAAAAGATATGTAGATGACACTAATGTCATCTGGTGTCATGGCCAAGAGGAGTTAGATCTCTTCTTCTATCATCTCAACAATTAATCCTCAGCCATTAAGTTCATTATGAAGAAGGAAGTCGATGGTTGCCTCCCTTTCCTTGATATTCTTATTTCAAATAATAGTGACAGTTCCCTCTCCCACCAAGTGTTTTGAAAGAAGACACATACGAAACAGTATCTTCATGCTAGTTCCCACCATTTCCCGGCTCAAAAATTAGGTGTCCTCAACACCCTTGCCACTCGTGCCCTAAGAATCTCTGATGAAAAGAGCTTCGAAAAAGAAAAATCCCATCTCCTTAATGTCTTTGTTGAAAATGGTTATAGTAGATACCTGGGTCAGAAAGCTTTCCTCAAAGCTGCCAAGAATGCGTTAACTAAAAGAGAACCGAAAGAGCGGGTCCCAGGTGTCCATCTTCTATTTGTGCAGGGGACCACTGATAAGATTGTGAGGATTCTTAAGAAACATAATGTTCCCTCAACCTTTAGACCCCTTAACACCATTCGTAAGTCCCTCAGATCAGTGAAGGATCCTATCGACCCTAAGGACATGAAAGGGGTTTATATTATTACTTATTCCTGTGGGACCCCCTATATTGGTGAGACTGGACACTCCATAAATCAAAGGATTAGTGAGCACACAACTTACCTTAAGCATAGGAGAACCAAGTCTTCCACCTTAGCAGAGCATGCAGAGAAAACCAAACATCATGTTTCTATAGAGGAAGCCAGTATTATTGCTAGAGTTTTGCAGTTCCATCACCGCAAGTTTAGGGAAGCCCTTGAGATTGAAAAAAGGCCGAGCAATCTCAATAGGGAGGATGGCTGGAAGATTAGTAGTTGTTGGGTCCCAGCCCTCTCTTCCTAGTCATTTTCTTCTTTTCCTCCCCTCCCTCTTTATATAGCCTATTCTAGTTTTCTTATAAGTTAGTTTTTTTCCCCTTGTGATCCCGTAACCTTCTCTCTTTGACCTTTTTTCCTTGGTGGGATTGTCTTTATCGTATGAGTTTTTAATAGCATTTAATTTATGCTTAATTAATAAATGAAAAATAATGACTTTAATATTGAAATCGTTCTATTTTATAATTAAATAAACATATTAAAACAATTAATATACAATTAAATAAATTTATAACTTATAATATTAATGATTTATCCTTACTATATAATACTTTAGTGTGTGTGTATATATATATATATATATATATATATATATATATATATATATATATATATATATATATATATATAGGGTGAATAAAATCTAAATTAATAAAAATTGGTTAACACCTTTGATAAATAAAAAAATAAAAAAAATAATATGTCCCATGATCTTTTAATGTAATAACTAACTATTAATTTAATAATTAATGAATTCCATAACTTTAACTTATTTTAATTTTTAACTTTTAATTAAATATAGTTTTGCCTCCTTTCCCTGGGTCTGGTCCATCTAGCCGTTTCCTGGTCAAACTTAGCCGTTAGTTAGTCAACATAGCCGTTACCTGATCTAAAATTATAGTCGTTGGATGTTCTGCTCTGTCTATTTAACATGCAATCTGAATCTGATTCTTCAACTTGTCCTGACAATGAACCACACTGGTTGGTTCGAAACACGTCGACAAATGAAATATCATGTGATTTACGCTGAAAAATCTCTCATAAGATAAATAGTTTTTTTATAATTGCAATGTCCATTCCATGATATCCTCTCTTTATTGTTTGATTATATTTTAAGTGTCACTTTTTATTTTTCTTTGTATTTTAACTATGATTGAAAATACTTGGTATCATGTCCATTTAAACAACAACCAAAGCTTGAAGATGAAACTAGTATTATACGATGTTGATTGAAATTTTGTTAATTGTTTTGTGTTGAAATATTTTCATGACTATTAGAAACGTTTACTTTGATGTTAGCTGAGCACATGTTGTTTATATACTTGACCAAGTTCATGCATTAGAAAATGAGACGTTGTTGCAAATAAAGCAAGAAGGATTAGACATCACACCTCAAATTATTTGTTTTCAAAAGTTATTTATAGCTTGAGATTTTTAGAATTTAACTTAGTTAGCATGATTATGGCTAAGATTTCCTTGAAGGTTGAATACTAGGTTACTAAGGTTCTATTTTCTATGGTGACATTTTATTTTCTTTGATTATACAGGTCATCTAACCACATAATGGCCACTATCGCTCAACGAAAGAAACCTTATTCGAGCTTCTTGATTTTATGGGGGAAAATGACTTTAACATTGTTGATGTTGAGGTATATGTAATATAAAGCCTTTACACTCTATTTTAGTTTATATTCTAGTGTTCATCATATTTAATGTATCACACTCTGCACTGTATCTTCTTTTGTTTTTGGAAAAGGAACTCAGTATTGATGGTTAGTAGCAGGATTTCAAGAAAGAGGAAAACAATAAAACTTGGGCGAAAAATGACAAAAGAGAGAGAATAGAACTACTCTAGTGATACCATTAAAGCTAATATCCCGCATAAGACACACACATAGAGATTGATGGTAAGGTCTTCAAAGCTGGTGAATTCACATGCAATTCTTTGGCAACATATTGAAAATGTTTTATAGTGGTGAAACAACATTTCATGTGTAAATTGTAGTCTAGCCAATATTAAGTTGTAAACTCATTTTGTAATACTTGACATTTCATATAATATATTTTATGTGGTTGAAATTATTTATAGTTGCACTTGATATTGTTTAGTATTGTAATTAACATATGTAACTTTGCATTTTCATATTAGATGAACGAGTGCACATTGTATAACATATTTTTAATTTAGTCACAAAATCATACTAAGAAATTTATGTAAATTAATAATGAGCACATAAAATCAATTGAAAGCCACTAAAATAGTAGTTTATATAAATTAATGATGAACACAAACAAAATGAATATACAACTAAATTAGTCGTTTACAATAATTATTAATGAAAATAAATGAAATGAATATAAACTACTAAATTAGTCATTTATATAATGAATATGAAATTACTAAAAAAAGATAAATGACTACTGCAAATGATAAATTTGTGATTACAAATGACAGCTAAATTTTGCATATATACGATTATTAGTAGCTAATTTACAGTATCTTATAACACGATCAAAATTTATTCATATTTCTTTGGTCATTAATTGGTTTCAAACAATGACTAAAATTTTCATACATATGACTATTAGTAGCTAATTTACAGTATCTTATAACACGACCAACATTTTGGTCATATTTATTTGGTCATTAATTGGTTTTTTCGGGTGACCATATAGTAATATATTTTGTTGTATATTTGGTCATTAATTGTGGCAATTAATGACTAAATCAGTGACTAAATTAATGACCAAATTTATCACTAAATATACTACTAGATGATAAAATCGAGACAAACAATTAATGACTAAGTTAAAAATGACTAAAAGTTGGTCGTGTTATAAGATACTATAAATTATCTACCACTGGTCACTGACTGAAAAATGGTAATTTATATGCAAATTTTAGCCATTTTTTAGTAACTAATTAGCCATTTTGTACTAGTGTAATATCATTCATTATCCATTGTTATATCCACCTTTAACCATCCTTGTTGAGAAGTAGATAATTCAAGGGTGCATCTTCTCTACCGTCATGAGTGTTACTGTCAGATTTGAGCCACATGGAGAAATTTTTATGAGTGCTTATCCACAAGTCAGAGACTGGTTACAATAGGTTAGGTGGCTTTAATTCTTTGAAAAATTAAATTCCCATGAGGTGGAGGTCACAAGATCTTTTTCCAAAGCATTTGATGGTGTAGAGGCCAAAATAGCATATGTAAGGCTTAAAATATCTGAATCATTCATAATAGAGGCAACAAGACTTCCACGAATTGGAGAAATTTGGTTTAAAAGTCAGGGACTTAAAGATGAATATTAGAGAAATATTTTGCACAATCCTCACATTGATACTTCATCATCCAAGAAAGGAATTCTAGTCATGTCTCTTAAGATGAATTGGAGAAACCTATTGTTAGTACTCCAAACGTTTCTCACTTATAAAGGTAGGTTTGAGACTCTACTCTTTTACCATGCAAGGTTGCTTATCCATTTTGTTGAGGAAAAGGAATTGAATTTTCATTATTATTTAATGTGGAGTTTAAAGAAAAAAAATTCAATGTTCAAAGAAACTCTAGAAATATCAATAGAGCATTGTATCATTATGGATTGATAAAGATTCTGGTTAGAAATCACTTTATAGATATCTCAGAAGAAGAATTATCAAAAACCAAGACGGGCTAATGAAGGGCATCTTGAAACCCTCACCATAAAGCTTCCAGAGAATAAGATGAGGGCATGACAATTAGTGGTCTAGCAAAAATAAAAATTACACCGGGTGAAATAGTGGATACTGCTCCACTTAGTCATTTTTTGGAAACAATTAAACAAAAAAAATGATAAATAAAATATTAGAAGAAAGAAATCCAGCCAAAATTTAAAGCAACTGGAAGATATAAGGGAGAAGATATAAGAAACCAGAAGAAATAAGGTATACAATGGAAAGGTTCTTAAGAGGAAATGAAGAGGGAACAAATGTTAAGAAGAAGCAAATGACTTTTCAAACATTCAAATGAACCAACATGAAAAGAAACTCCATAAAATATTAATATGGGAGAAGAAGATGATGTTAACATAGAAGTAGAGGCATAATCCTCATTCCATCATGATCCAACAAGAAGAACTCTCAAAGTTGATCTAATTCAACAAGAATTTTATGAATATTTGGAGACTTTGGAGCAAAGAGCACAAAAGAAGGTAAAATATCGTGAAGAAACTCAACATCATGAATAATTTTCATATGATGATGTCCCTATAGTTAATTATAATGGTCATAATACTACTACTTCTCAAGGATAACAAGATACCATTCATACTCTCAAACGTGAGATTTATCAATTAGAAGTATTGAACAAATACATCAGAGAAGAAAATGAAATAGTTAAGGAACACAATGAGCTTTTGAAGGAACAAAATGACACTATGTTTATAAGAGTGCATTACTGGTAAAATAAGAACAGTAAATTCAAAGAAAAAAATAAAGTAATGAGAAATAAGGTTAAAAGGATGCAAGGAAAACTTCTCATGAGAAAACCAAGATGGTCCATTAATGTGAAAAGTAAAGGGATGAAAAGTAATATGCATGTGTTAATTCAGGCCTTAGAAGTAGCATATTAACAAATATATTTCCTCAATTTTGAGTTTTGTGCATGAGAACATGCAACATCCTTAGTGTGGGTGAATGTTGGATCCTCAAATTGTCCTAAATTTTGAAATATTTTTTTCTTTCTTTTCTTTTCATCCATCGTATACTTGTTTTTGATATATTTAAATGTAATAAGGTCATTTGGGTCATCCTTAGGCATAATTAAAGGTATAAAAAATTGTAGCCCATAACCTAGATTTTCTTTGTGAAAATGACTAAAATATCACTTTGGCTACTGAATTGGGACATTTCTGTAGCTAACTACAAATTTCGCAACTCAATCCATGGTTAGGCAAGATGTAGAGAATTTCAAGATGAGAAAAATACATGAGAAGATGCCAAATTCCAAGGACATGGACACCCACCTGTTTTTCCTACTCAAAAGATCACCAAGAGCAAGAATCTTCTTGGTCAAAGTATAGTTCAACATTGCTTTGTATACACGCAAGGGTTTATGAGAATTAGTTTCGACATCAAGTGAACATGGGAAAGATGGCATCAATAAAGTGAGTACCTACATTTGAATAACTTATGTTTAGATGAAGATGATATCCATGATTTGCTACAATAGAGAAAATCATGAAAGATTTATTTCTTAACTAAATTCAAAGACTGTGTTGTCAATTCTAGAACTTGCCTTGTGGAATTATTTTCTTTGTTTGCCAAATAAGAAACAATATAAATATAACCTTAATTTGTAAGTCAATATATAGAGAATAATAAGGTTTTGAATTACTTTAAATTTGTAATTCAAGAATCTTATTTTAATAATACAAATACTCTATTCTATACTTCAGTGTGAATCCATTTTGATTGATTTGATTCCATCTTATTCTTCCTTGCACTCAATAGGAGGGCCCCCTAGAGAGTCATATGATAGAGTATACGTTCATTTTAATTTATTTTAATCTACAATTAGTTTAATTTTACTTCTGTAATTAGTTTTATGTTTTTTCATTGGTTTCATGCTTATTGTTTATTTCATTGCCATAGGTTGAGCACCCAATAAAATCAAAACACCAAATATATTTTCTTTATTAGTTTATTTAATTAGATTTTTATCTTAGTCCTAGATTTAAATAGATTTAATGATCAGAATTGGTTCTAATCACAATTGGACACAGAAGTAATGTATCAAGACTTGTAGTTTCTTTTTTTGCTTTTTAAAATGACTAGTCTTTAGAATAGATTTAAGTTTGATTTTAAGAAACTTTCGATTCAGTTCAATAGACTAAATCCCTTTCATTTCATTCCAATCGAGTAATTTCGTTTTTTCTCATAGAATAGTTTTCAACTTATTTCAATAGATTAAATTTCAATTTTGTAAATATAATAGTTTTCTTTCAAGACAATAACATAAATTTTCCAATTCTTTCTTTTAGAGTAGTATGCTTTCAAAGTTATATTGATTTGACAAGACTTATGGACAAAATATGTGTGTATATTTGAGAAGAACCGATCTTGTATTAGAACATATTTCCTTGAATTTTTAATTTAATAAATTAGAATTTAGCTTCTTCATAAAAAATAAACATCCTAGGATATATATTGCACATACACTTCGCAAGTACATGAACCCTAGTTGGAAAATTTAATGATGTAACTATCAATTAAATTATCCAACATCGCCCATGGGATACTACAAATAGCAAACCCCCCTATTTTTTTCTCTGTTTATCCACCCTTAGTTTCTTTCCTCTACTATGGAACAAAATACACTCAAATAGAATGGAATCCCTTTTCCTCCTATTGGCCCATTTATGACATAGCCTAATAGCCAACTAAGGGTTAAATTTGGCCCATTCAACCCTTAATATGAGTTACAAATTTTCCCTTCTAGATTATTCTTCATAGTCCCCACATGGTTAGCCACTTTTCCATGAGTAATGAGGCTTGACATGATATCCTCTCCAATTATGGTGGTCAATATCAATAGGTAAAATTTCAGGGGGCATAACTTCCTCATACGAGATTTGACTGAGGTGATTCTTCAATTGTTGGAAAGGTATTGTTGTATAAATTATGGAATATCCAATTATTATGTCATTGAAAAGGTATCAATGTGTATATTATAAAATATATGTAAATATAACTTTTGGAAAAAAATGGTCATTTAGGGCCTCAAAATGGTTGCTAAATTTTTTTATTTTGAATTTTCCAAAGCAAGACAACACATGAAAATGACCTACAAAATGATTACTACCCATTTTCCACACCAACCGCATCGATAAGGAAGGGAAAAAGTATAATGATCCAATCTAGATCATACCTCCCCCTTTTTGGAGGCTTTTTTTTACCCAAAACTCTTTTACTTAATTAGGTGAATACATTTTTCACATATCTTCTCCCTTAAGTACTATTTAGCCTTGCCTAGAAGTTTTCCTTTCAATCTAATATTCCAAAGGTCATGTTGCCCCAGTTTTGTAGTTTTGGACTTATTAACAAAATTATATCCTCCATCAACTCTACTTGAGTAACTTGTGCTAAATATTCTATGGAATTTAGGACCTTCTCATCTTCTTGATCCAATGTGGAAGGCACAAAGATTTCGTGTAACAACCCTGGTGAAAATTCCATGTAATAAAAGTTAAAAAAAAAATAATAACCATGGATGATGGGACACTTATTCCAAGCTGAATGTTTGGAAAGCATCCTAGGTGGGGTTCATTTGGTTGTTTATGGCTAAGGAAATTGGAAAGGGCAATGGTTAAGGCTTTGGAAAGGAAAAATGGAATTTTTGGCATATTTATTTATGAAAATAATGGAAATTAGGAGAAAAAGGAGGTGAAAGGTCACAGGTTGCATGTGAGGAGGAAAATGAAGGACATTAATGGAAAATGAAGAAAGTAGAGGTCTCATCCATAAAAGGCTTCGAAGGATCAGTTGGTAACCTTTTGTCAGTTCAGTGTTGAAGCTCTCTCTCATTATTCTCTCTCTCATACTTTTGGACACATAGAGATTTCTTGGCGCACTCTTGGAGGGTGTGGCATACTTGGATTTTTTAGAGCAAGAAATCAAATGAAAAGCAGGAAATGTTAACGAGGCTTCAGGATCAACAAATACATCATATTTTCTTGCAAGAACAGAATTGCATGCATGATTTATACACTAGTTTTGGTATGCATGGAATATGCATGTGGATTTTTGGTCATGATCTGTCATTGACATGGAGGATTGCCTGGATTGACAGGGGATTGTATAGTTGTTCCCTTTCCTAGATAGCCATGGAGTTTGTGGGTTTATTTCCTTTCTTTATTTTGCTTGGTTCTCATGTTTCCTTAGCTTGAGTTGAGTTATTAATTCCTGGAAGTCATGGTTGGACAAATGCTCTAAAAATCCCTATAATAGCTTGGGTTGAGTTACTAGTCCTAGAAGCCTCAGTTGGGAAAATGCTCTGGAAGCCTTATAATAGCTTGGGTTGAGTTACTAGTCCTAGAAGCCTTGGTTTTACAAATGCTCTAGAAGCCCTATAATAGATTGGGTTGAGTTACAAGTCCTAGAAGCCTTGGTTGGAAAAATTCTCTGGAAGCCCTTGTTGGGTTGACTTACTAGTCCTAGAAACCTTGGTTGGTTGAATTCTCTAGAAGCCCAGTGACAACTGTGGGTTGAGTTACTAGTCCTGAAAGCCTTGGCTAAAACAAACTCTCTGGAAGCCCTGCAAGGCTTAGATGGAGACCAATATAATGATTGTTTTTTTATGTCCAACTTTTAGGTGGAATCATTGTTTGATGGGTTGAGGTCTGTGGCCTTTGAAAACCTTGGATGAGTTTGATTGATGTGTTATATGAGATCCCACATTCATGCTTATAATATGGCATGAAGGTTAATTGATGAAGAGAGATTTGGCTCAACCATTCTACTGTCGGGTGTTGAGTGATAAAAGGTGCCTTTTTAACTCCTAATTATCTTCACAATAATTATCAATCCGAGAAAGTGTTTCTATTTCAAGAGTGTACACAGTATGTGATGGCTATTTAACTCAGAGAGTAATGCTTCTAAATTGCAGTATAGTTCTTTAAAATACAAGAGGAAATGGATGCAACAAGTAAATTCTAATAGCAATTAAAAGAAAACTCAATCATCTAATTAAACTAGATCAGACATTCATCAAAGTAACAACAATCATCATTCGAGAATACAGTAGTAATAACTCATTACTATTTTAACTGATTTATGCTCAAGCAAACACAATCCTTAATATAAGCAGCGGATGATCTCAATCTGAGAGCTTCGACAACAGTAGTCAATACTCTTTACAGTAGATGATCTCAAAATAGAATTCTTAATTAAATAACTAGATCTGAAATAAAAATAAATTAAATCAATGCTATTATTTCAAAATATATAAACAGAACAATTTCGTTGAGATTGGAAAATAGGAAATAGCAAAGCGATACAATTGCAGAAAGTAGAATTTCAATCAAACCATCACACTGCAAGAATCATAAATGCATGATATAGGAACAACAAGTGAATTCACTAGGGTCGGGCCCTTAGCTGCCAGTGAACAACACTGAATTACTTCAGGAGATGCGAAGGAACAACAACTGTTTTATATATTAATCACTGCATAAGCGTTACAATAAGTTCGTGCTCTGCTCAATAGCGAGAGTCATTGATAAAAGTTACAATTTCCCAATAGTAATTCTCCTCCCGTTCTGCTTACAATCATTGCCTTTTATAATGGGAAATAGGTAAAAAGATAAATAGTAAAAGTGATCCCTCGGGATCAAGAGATCCTGAGGAATTCACACAATTTTCCAACTTCAGTCATTTTTCCTCCTTGCACTGATCCCTGTGATTTCCTTTCTCTTTATCTATAACTATCATTCTCCTTCCTTGGCTTACTGCTATTTCGATGTTCCTTGGTTAGGGAACAACGATTGTCCCTTTTTGTATTTTTCCTGCATAAAGAAGGATAACAATTAGCCAAATTGTAGTTACAGATAATTTCCTCATTCTTACCATAATCCTTTCATATATTAACATTTTAGGATATAAAAGGGATATAACTAAAGGAAAAGGATGATGGAATAAATAACATATGCATACCTTTTCCATGAGTCAACATACTCCCCTACTTACCCTTTCTCATGTCGTCATGAAAACCATGTAGTTCGTGTGCAGAGCAATTAAGGAATAAGCTAGAGAAAGAATGTCATAAAGCAGTCTGAAATCATGATTTTTGGCCAAGCGTGCAAGAATGGGTCCTATTTGCCCTTCAGGTAGTTCATATATAGCTTTATAACCTTCGGCAGGGTACCAAACAATAGGGCTACGGAACCTACAACCCAGCCAATAAGGACCTTCTCTTAAGATGAGGTTGTTGTAAGTAACAAAGCATTCTGTAGCAAGCTTAAAGTTTTTATAATTGAATGGCTCCCTGTTTTGTACATTACTATTAGAAACTATCCACCTAAACTTGGCTGCAGCCAAGGAGCTTTCCTAAATAGAGAGGAAGTATTCTACTCCCTTATGGACAATCTCTTTGTGAATGGGCCCCAAGATTTTGATTACTCCTTCCCTCTTCATCAGACTTTTGTGACTGGCCAGCATTTGTAATGGGTGCTTTGGTTCACCTCTAACCCATAGGTCCAGTCCATTTTCCTGCCTCTAGAAAGTGTTATGGGCCTTGAACCATTTCAATTGATTAACAACGAATGAAATGAAAGCCTAGAACTACACATCTCCTATAAAAGGACTGGGGTTCTTTTCAAGTTCTTCTTCTAATACAAAATTGTGTAAATAAAATTCACACAACAGCCTCTGTACTTTGACCCCATGATGTTTGCAATAGTTTATGAAATCCTCAACTGTTTTCAATTCTATGGGTTTTCCAGCTTTGATCTTCAACTGTAAGTATCTTTCCATCAAAAATAGGGCATAGTTATTGGTAGGAGATCTGCATGCCAATATATCAGTGTATAAGGAGCAAATAGTATCCATTTGACTCCTGGCCTTTTCCAATCTGAGCTTTATTTTTCAGTCCTTTCTTCTGCCTTTCTGTATTTATCAAATGTCTCACATTTTGAGATGTTCATGTCCCAAAGATGCTTTTGTAATTCCTTGTATTTCTACTATGGGCCTATTTCTAGTTCAAGGTGTTCTATGGTAAGCCGAGCCTGTGCTAGATTTTCTTGAAGATTTGCTATACTAAGGTCTTTGCTTGTTACAATGTTTTCAACTTGAATATCTCTCTGTGTATTCTTTCTATGAGAGTGGACTTTTATTGTCTACGTGTTCTAATTATGGGACTGAATGCTTATAGTTTGTGCACTTTTATTATGGATAGTCCATCTTTATGTCTGGGTGGCCAGATTCTCGAAGGGTACCACTTCCGTTTGAACAGCTAGGTTACGAAAATGTACACTCTCTGTTTGGGCAGCTGCTTCTGCAACAGTTGCATGTTGTTCCTTATCAATTTGAGTGATTATGGGCTCAGTTTGAGTCCCAGTAACCTTTGTATCATGAAATTCAGTTTGAATGGTTGCATCTATTGTTTCTGGGGTTCTACCTGAAACTTTCCCCCTTGTTAATGTCCTTATCTTTTTCCTGAGTCTTTTTACTAATTTCTACAGCCTCTGTTGTTCCTTTCAGAGCCTTTTAATTTTTGTTTTTCTTCTTTTTGGAAGGAATAATTGTTCCACTAATCATTTATGCTCTTAGCGAGCTCAGTTGCTCATCTGGGTTTTGCTCTACAAGAGCTGTGTTCTTACCTTGACTTGTTCCTATTTCTCCTGTTTTTCTCACATCCTGTGTATTTAAACCAACCCGACTGGGTTCTCCTGGAGGTGTATTACTAGTTTGTTCTGCCTCTTCCTGAGTGACTTCTACCCCTGCTTCTTCTCCACTGATTATATTCTTTGATATGCTCTTATTGTGGGTAGAGTTTTCTTCCGATTGTGTTGCTTCAACATTAAAGTTGAGCGGGTTTTCAGGTTGTATAAATTCATTCATATTGGCCAAAATCTGGGCCAATTCAATATCAAATAATTCTCGTAGGGGACTTGTGTTGGGTGTTAAGGGGAGTTCTATTTCATTCCTCTCCTCATCACTGGAGTGCTATGTTTCCTCCTCAAGTTCTGACTCCTGGTCATCCCGTCCTTCCTACTGTAACTATTACTCATTTTCTGGACTAGATAGTTCTATGGGTTGGATGTTGCTGCCCTGGGGATTTTCAATTGTTCCCAAGTTTGTCTTTAATCTGGGAGAGTGTCTACGTTTTTGTGGAATGTTTGCTGTGCTAGTAGTCCTTTTCCTTTTTGGAGCAGGTAAAGCTAACCCCCCTTCTATGGTAAATACTAATTCTTCCAAACTTGTTTGCTGCTGGGCGAGGTTGTAGCTTACTATCAGCCTGATTAAGCAATGATGACTCACGATAGTCTCTATATGCCAGTATTTCTTATGCTTCGATTAGTGTCATGCAATAAGAAATTCAAATATGTAGGCAAGTTTATAGAACATTTTTGTTTTAGAACTGCTAATAATTTAAGGTGACATGACCTTACCACATCTTTCCTTCTGTCACATGTGATATAGCTCTGAACGAATCTGGCCAGTTCTATCCATGCTTCTCCAAGGGATGAAGGTTGAACTCCTTTGCCATTGACAATAAAGTCCTATCCCTCATCCTGAAAGACTGCAATAGCATCCTACAACCTCAATTTTTTTATGAGTCCATATAGGTCCGGCTGATGGTAATCCAGACACTTAAGCTATTACTATGTCTGTCATTGTAATTTTCATTCATCTTATCATAGAATGTTCATTCTATAAATTCTGTAAGAATTCGATAGCAATGGCTTCATTGGGTTGCTGCAGCCATGTGAAATATGCAACCCATCCGACACGGACTAGAATTTCTCAGGTGGCATCGGAAACAGCTAGAATCAGCAGCTCCCTATGCACTTTTCTTCCTCCCATTTTGCTTGAATTCTGCACACTGTTAGCTTAACATAGGTAACACAGAAATAGACAGAGCCAACAATGGAACAGAAAGTTGTTAATATCAGATGATACTTTTTCAGCATAGATATCGTTAAAGACTTCCTATTATGGAATATCATATGGTCCGGTATAACCAAATAAAGGGATGACACACATGCATAAGTGCTTTAGGAGTCACCCGTTCCCCCCTTAAAATGATAGGTTGCCTTCAGCGAGTTAAATGAAGGAATGACGTACTGGTGGCGACGTACAAAAGTGGTAAAAATGGCAAGGTATACATATTTATGATAGGATCACAAAAAATATCGGGATACTGAAATCGATGCATAGAACGAGAATTATGAATAAATGTGGAGATGTTATGGAGTGATTCGAAAAGGGAGAAAGGACATCTTACATGGGCAAGATGCTTTGCGGTCATTATTTCACTTAAACCACTATGATTGACTTCTTCTTTTTTTTTTAAATATCTCATGCATAAAGGTTCAAAAAAATAAATTAGGAACATAATTTCTCTGTAGTAAAGATAAAGAATAAGAAAAGGGAGTTATAATCACTATTGATGTTGAAAATATGACTCCAATACCATCAACAGAGCTTCTGTTGCCCACAGGTGTTTATAACCTTGACAGAGTTGCTTTTTCACCCTTTGGAACCATGATCCTTTATGTATAATTAGGAAAGTGCCTTATGATGTTAGAATGGAGGCCATTGTGCTGGCTTGGTGACCAGATGAATCACAATGCCATTCACTGGGGAGGAGTGAAAAGTGGGCAGGCTGGCTTGTGATGAGACCTCCTGTTCCAAGGACTTTATTTTTCTAATGCATCCATTGGATCATATCCCTAGTGTGGTGGCCATAGTGGGAATGCCACTTCGCTGCTTCCTTATGATCATGGTAGGCTGGCTCATGATGAGACCCCCTATCCTCCATCTGACAAATCATAAAATTGTTAGTAAACATATGTATATTATTACTTATTTTTTTTAGATAGCACTTCCTATTTATATATAGAGGGTGGCTCAACACTCCTTAAGAGTAGGGATGGTGGAAGAAGTTTGAACATACCAATAGAAAAAAATATGCCCTTACTCTTATTTAATGATAATGAGTAGAGAGAATTATAGGGGTTAGGAAAGAACCAACATGGTACAAATAATCAATCAATTTGATTTATAGTGAAGATAAGAACAACAAAGTGATATAGATGGTTGTTTCCTTCCCTTTTTTAATCAATACAAAGCAATCTCGTTAAATATGATAATATTCGATTTGCTTGTTCTAGTAACCTTCTAATTTTGTATCCTTACATATATGTTTGTATTCTTGCCCTATAGAGGATTATAGAGAGTGAAATAATATTCACAAAGTGCTTATTTTCTAAAGAAAACATCTCATAAAGAGTGTTGTTCCTTAAAGGGAACTGGAGTTGTTCCTTAGGAGAAATAGAAAAAAGAAACAAAGCTGCACACCGAAATTTGTTAGATGATCCAAAAATACTTTTTTATCATAGGTTATAAAATTAGAATAAAATAATTATTAATTTAAGATATTAAATTAATAATTATTATTCTAGAATGTTTAATTATGGAGACTTTTAGAATTAGCATATTGTTGTAACTAGATATGACTCTCCAAATGTGTTGTATCTTAGGCTCTATTATAGGAGATTAGTTAGCTAGTTGGTTTGAATAGCATTTATTGTAAATGGACACTTGTTATTTAATAAGTGATCCATAATTAGAGGTAGTTAGGACATGGAGCTTATAAATAGCTCATTGCAAGAGTGTTTGTGTTGTTCGGGTGTAAGCTCTTGCAAATCAATTATGTAATTGTTTTTTTCTGATTAATAAAATTACGTGTCTGAGGACACTTCTGCCATTATTGTGGTATCAGAGCTATGGTAATGCTGCAGTTGATTTGAGAAGGAGATTCCAGCAGTTGATTTGAGAAAGAGATTCCAGCAGTTGATGTGAAGAGGAGATTCCAGCTCTACAAGTTTGTGGAAAACTCCATTGAATTGATCAACAAATAATTGCTGAGCATCCTCAAGCCAGGTAGCAAGGTGATCATGCGCGCCCCCAAATTCCCCCCTAAATTCCGTGAACCATGTCCATTGGATATGTTGCAGACATAGCAATTATTCCTGCACATGCTCCTGCTCCTAAACGTAGAATTGGTGTTAGCTCTGCATCTTCATTGCGTGTCAGTCGCCTATAATACCAGAGAAGTGCACTTGAAGCCTGTTCATAGCTGTAAAATTGTACTGCAGAATTTGGTACTATCCTGGCACAATTGGTACCATTTCCTTTAAGAAAAAAAAAAAGTTCTCGAATTCCTTCAGTATTCCATATATAGTGTAATCCTTGAATTGTACCATTGTATTTGCGGTGGAGAGGATGTTGAACCTGAAGTAGCTACAGCTGTACGAGACACTCCACCTGCTACACCACCGGCAAATAGTGATTTACAGACGGTAAGAACAGCATGTCCAGCTTCCTTGGCTAGATTTACCAACATGGAGAAAGCGGCTTCTTTGCTTTCTGCATAGAGCGGAGGAATTTGGCGGAATGCCACTACGGTGCTCCCTCCCACTGCATCATCGGAAGCCATTGAAATTGCAAATCAATGTTTCATTTTACATCGATTCGAACGGCAGGCATTGATCTCTCTAAAAGCTGTGAAAAGGAAAGCCGTGAAGGAGCCAACACAAATCGTTCCACTCACAGGTCATTAAATAAATATTTCATATTATTTAATCTTCCCAAATTAAATCTTCACGTCATTTTTTTATAAATCACTTTTGGAAAGTGATTTGAAAGTTTTGTAAAGGTGTTTATAATGTGATCACGTCATTTTTTATAAATCACTTTTGGAAAGTGATTTGAAAGTTTTGTAAAGGTGTTTATAATGTGATCATAAGGTTAATAAAAGGTATGTAATATATATATTTTTGGGAGTGATAAGTGAGTGGGAGTAATAAGAGATTTTTTTTTGGGGAGAAATAAGGTGAGCTTTATAAAAGTATTTTTTAAAGCTTTGTAATAGAGTGAGGAGTGAGCTTTTTAAAAGTATTTTTTAAAAGTCTTGTTATGGAGTAATAAGGGTGATGTTTTGAAATTTTTTGGAGTAATAAGGAGTTTTATTTGTAACTTGGAGAGATAAGGTGTGTTCGATAATTGGTTTTTAAGAAGCTATTTTTTAATTGGGATCATCATATTTGTAACTCAAAGTAATTTTACTTTGAGGGGGGGTAATTTTTTACCAGATTGTGCAAAAGCACCATTGTAAAAAGTCAAATTTTGAAAGTTGCCCTGTAAAAATTTGAGAAATTGACTAGAGCCAAGTGCAAAGCTCAGTCAATATTCTCTTGTTTTGACGACTATTCGAGGGTCAAGGCCAAGCCCCGATAGATCGTGTTTTTTTTTGCGTGGTGTGTTGTGTTGACTATCTTGTCCTTTCTGTTCTGCTTCTTGGTGCATCTCTTCAACGCTAAAAATGTCTAAGTTGATTAACTTATTTTCTGATTCCGACAAACTAGAAGGCACCAAATCTTATAAAACGTGGCATCGTCTTATTGAAAGCACACTTATTTACAATGAATTATGGCAAGGAATATGTGATGGCGATGTTAAGCCGAATAAACCCACAGATGCAGATCCACTGGCAAAATGGGAAATCAAGAATGCTAAAGCCTTAGCTCTTATTAAATCGTCTGTGAATGATGAAATGTATGTACATATAGAGAATGCCACAGATGCATGGACTGCCTTGAAAACTTTTAAAGACCTCTTTGATACTCAGCCAGAATCAAAGAAGGTTGATTTACAGTTAAAATTGTTGCAACAAAAATTAACTGAAGATGGTGATATTCTTGAATATCTATCCAGACTTAAGAATATTAAGCAAGAAATTATTAATGCTGGTTTTCCCACAATTGATGATAGCTTTATGGTCACAATTGTAATTGCTGGGCTTCCTTCTTCCTATATGCAATTTTTAGAGACTTTACAAGTAACTGGGAAATTAGAAAAACTAAAGTTTGATGAACTTTGTGAAATGTTAAGTCAACATGATAAAACTTTTGGGAAGAAGAAGAAAGTTGGTGAAGATGTTTTTCTCACAGAAGCCAGCACAAGTAAGTCTTCAGCAGATAGTTCTCGAGGAAGAGGTCGATGGAATCAGAATCAAGCCAATCGAGGTCGAAGCCAAAGTAGAGGCAACAATTTTAACAAAGGAGGAAGAAATAATTTTCAAGGTAGAGGAAACAACCAAGGAAGAGGCAATTTTCAAGCACAAGGATATAATAGTCAAGGTAGAGGACAATCTCCAAATAGAGGTCAAAGCAGAGGCAGAGGACAATCTTCAGGACGAGGAAGAGACTTAAGTCAAATTGTATGTCGAAGATGTAACAAAGTTGGCCGTTATGCTGAAGATTGTCGAACTTCACTTAACAAAATTCCCAAGTTTCAGCAGCATTCAGCACAATTTGCAAATGATCAAGATGAAGACAGCTTAGAATATGTGTTTACTTCCTCACCAGCATCACAAATTTCATCTCATCTTAGAAGTGACTATGAAGATGCCTGGATCTTGGATTCCGGGGCAACTCAGCACATGACTTGTCGACGTGATTTTTTCTGGAATTTTCAAGAATGCCAACTTAATTCAATTTTTCTTGCTGATGATACAAAACATACTCCTTATGGAAAAGGAGTAGTAAAAGTCTTTCTCCCTAACATTGGAGAAAAATTGATTTCCAATGTATGGTATGTACCTAGTTTCAAGAAAAATTTGCTCTCTTTAGTCACGATTCGACAAGCAGGACATCAGGTAATTATGGAAGATGGTTTAGTGAAGATTAATTTAGTGAAACAGAACTTGAAAACAATTATGACAGGTTATGAAGATGGAAAACTGTTACGGATGAAAGGGACAGTTATTCCAAGGCATTCTGATTTTGCAGGGGCAGTGACTACAGGTATTTCACCTATCAGACTATGGCATGTAAGATATGGACATTTGAATTTTGAGAGTATTTCACAATTGCAGAAACAAGGAATGGTTAAAGGCCTTCCCACATTCAAAAGGGAAAATGCCAAATGTGAAGCTTCCATCTATGGTAAACAAAATCGAGAAAGTTTTCCAACAAGTTCATGGCGTGCAAACAGGCGGCTCCAACTAATTCACAGTGATGTTTGTGGTCCACTACAAACCTCATTTGGTGGTTGCAAGTATTTCTTGCTATTCATTGATGATTTCAGTAGAATGACTTGGGTTTACTTCTTGAAGAACAAGTCAGAAGCATTTGATAAGTTTAAAATTTTTCGCCAACTTGTTGAAAATGAAGTCAAAGAAAAGATAGCTACTCTCGGGACGGATAATGGGGGAGAATTCACTTCAAATGAATTCAAAACTTATTGCAGTGAAAATGGCATAAGGCGACATCTCACTAATGTCTACACTCCACAGCAAAATGGAGTAGTTGAAAGAATGAATCGCACTTTGTTAGGAATGGCGAGATCCATGTTAACCTTTAAGAGGTTAAGTCCAACATATTGGGCGGAAGCAATACATACAGCTGTCTACTTAAGAAACAGATCTCCAACTGCTTCTTTAGACGGAATAACACCTTATGAAGCTTGGTTTGGTTTCAAACCTCGAGTTAAACATCTTAGAGTTTTTGGGTCAGTGTGTTATGCCTTAGTTCCGAAAGAAAAACGAACTAAGCTTGACTCAAGAAGTTTAAAATGCACAATGATTGGCTATTCTGATGAGAAGAAAGGGTATCATCTTTTGACCAATGGAAAATTCATTGTGAGCAGGAATGTCATTTTTGATGAAACAGAGAGTAAGAGTGCTGAAGAAATTGAAAATCTTCTTCACAAATTAGAAACTAAGGGAAGTAAAAGAAATGGAAAAATGCAAAGTCAACCAACTTCACCAAATTGGTATGAACTTGATTTTCCTTCCTCTGAAGATGAGTCATCCAGTCCATCTACATCAACAACATCATCAGGGTCTTCTAGCAGTTCATCCGCATCTCCAAGCAGCAGCAGTTCTTCAGACAGTGAGTCTCCACATTCTTCACCTGAACGACGTACATCAGTTTATATTAATCCTCTTTACAATGATGGAGACTTTACAGAAGCACAAACAAGTGAGCACCAACTTCCGAAATGGGAAGGTCAACTTTTGAAAGATGTCAAGCCTGATGAACAGAATAAAACTGGCACCAGAAGGACACATAGAAGTGAAGGCAATTTTGCCTTGATAGCAAATGATTTTACTGAACCTTCCACATACAAAGAGGCAGTAAAACATAAAGAATGGCAACAGGCTATGATTGAAGAATATAAAGCAGTAATTGATATCAACACTTGGAAACTTGTTAAATGTCCAGCAAATGTTAAACCCATAGGATGCAAATGGGTTTACAGAATTAAGTATAATCAGAAGGGTGAACTTGATAAGTATAAAGCACGACTTGTTGCAAAGGGTTTTGCGTAGCAGGAAGGCATTGATTATGAAGAAACTTTTGCTCCAACAGCTAAATGGAACACCATCCGATTAACACTTGCATTGGCCGCTCAAAAAGGATGGAAAGTTCATCAAATGGATGTGAAAAGTGCTTTTCTCAACGGGGATTTACAGGAGGACGTGTATATGACCCAACCACCAGGTTTTGAAGTTGAAGGACAAGAACATAAAGTCTGCAAATTGATCAAGGCTTTATATGGATTAAAACAAGCTCCCCGAGCTTGGTATGCAAAGATGGATGATTACCTTAAGAAAGTTGGTTTTCATCGCAGTGAATCTGATGATACTTTGTATGTGCGACAACAGGGAAAATATTTGGTAATTCTTGTTATGTATGTAGATGATTTGATCATCACTGGCAATCATGATGATCATGTTGCACAGGTAAAAAAGGAGTTACAAGCAGGTTTTAAGATGACAGATTTGGGATTACTTCACTACTATCTTGGAGTTGAAGTCTTCCAATGTCCACATCATATTTTCATTTCTCAGAGTAAGTATGCAGCAGAGGTTCTTCAGTGTTTTGGCACGCAGGATTGCAAGCCCGTTCTTACCCCCATGGAGCAAAACTTGAAACTTTCAAAATTTGAAGGGGGGGAAAAGGTGGATAGTACAACTTACAGGCAGTTGATTGGCAGCTTGATTTATTTGACAAATACTCGTCCTGATCTATCTTATGCAGTCAGTATTCTTTCACGTTTCATGCAGGAACCACGAGACAGCCACTGGAATGCAGCCAAAAGAGTTCTTCGATATATCCAAGGAACAAAAGATTTTGGTCTTCTTTACACAAAGACTAAAAATTTTGTACTTGGTGGATATTCTGATGCCGACTTTGCTGGGAGTATTGATGATCGAGCATCAACATCAGGTTGTTTAATGAATATGGGGTCAGCAGCAGTATCTTGGAGTTGTAAAAAACAAGCTACAGTGGCTACTTCTTCAGCAGAAGCAGAGTACATTTCAGCATGGGAAGCAGCATGTGAAATTGTTTGGTTGCGCCGAATTTTGCAGGACTTGGGCATTTCTCAGGCAGAAGCTACATCATTGTTCATAGACAGCCAGTCAGCCATCAAACTTGCCAAGAACCCAGTTTTTCATTCAAAGACAAAGCATGTGGACACCAAGTATCATCATATCAGGTCGCTCATTGCCATAGATGTCCTCAAACCAGTTTATTGTCCTTCCGAAGATCAGATCTCCGACATTTTCACGAAATCGCTTGGCAGAATAAAATTTACTAAGTTCAGAGATGAACTTGGTATCTGTTGTAATGTATCTTTGGATCATAGGGGGGAATGTTAGATGATCCAAAAATACTTTTTTATCATAGGTTATAAAATTAGAATAAAATTAGAATAAAATAATTATTAATTTAAGATATTAAATTAATAATTATTATTCTAGAATGTTTAATTATGGAGACTTTTAGAATTAGCATATTGTTGTAACTAGATATGACTCTCCAAATGTGTCGTATCTTAGGCTCTATTATAGGAGATTAGTTAGCTAGTTGGTTTGAATAGCATTTATTGTAAATGGACACTTGTTATTTAATAAGTGATCCATAATTAGAGGTAGTTAGGACATGGAGCTTATAAATAGCTCATTGCAAGAGTGTTTGTGTTGTTCGGGTGTAAGCTCTTGCAAATCAATTATGTAATTGTTTTTTTCTGATTAATAAAATTACGTGTCTGAGGACACTTCTGCCATTAAAATTGTTATTCCTTAAAGGGAACATCATTTGTTCCTTAGAAGGAACTACAATTGTTCCTTATAAGGAACAACGAAAAGAAAGAAAAATAATTGGGCGTGAAACTGTTTTTCCTTAAAGGGAACAGTAGATTTTCCTTAGATGGAACAACGGAAAAATAGATGCAAATGAAACTGTTGTTCCTTAGAGGGAACAACACTAAAAAAAACCCAAATGAAACTGACATTCCTTAGAGGGAACAATAGTTGTTCCTTAAGGGGAACAACAACTATTCTTTAAAGGGAATAGAAAAAACAGATGCATACCATACTACTATTCCTTAGAGAGAACGACTGTTGTTCCTTAGAGGGAACAACAACTGTTCCTTAAAGGGAACAACAAAAGGCAAACGCACATGAAACTATTGTTCCTTAGAGGGAACGACTATTGTTCCTTAGAGGGAACATCAATTGTTCCTTAAAGGGAACATCAAAAAGCAAGTGCATACAACACTACTGTTCCTTAGAGCGAATGACTATTGTTCCTTAGAGGGAACAACAATTGTTCCTTAAAGGGAACAACAAAAAGCAAATACACACAGAACTGTTGTTCCTTAGAGGGAACAACAATTGTTCCTTAAAGGGAACAACACGAAAATCAAATATACAGGAGACTGTTGTTCCTTAAATGGAACGACAGTTGTTCCTTAAAGGGAACAACAACTGTTCCTTTAAGGGAACAACACAAAAATCTATACACAAAATTGTTGTTCCTTAGAGGGAATGACAGTTGTTCTTTGGAGGGAAAAACAGTTGTTCCCTAGAGGAAACAACAAAGGGAAAAAAAGAGTTTATTTACAGTTTATACAAGCAAATTCAATCAAAATAGAAAGAAATATTTATGTATAAAATTGAAAAACAAATGAATTATTCACTGGGTCAATGCTGAGGATGGGTTGTCCTCCTCAGTGAGAATTTGTATGGTGGAATCTTCCCATAACTGTTGGAAAAAGGACTCCCCGGTAAGCGATTTGTGATAAAGTCGTACTCGATGTCCATTTGCTTTAAAACAATAGCCAGACCCATCGATGGTGGCTAATGTGATGGTGCCGTTATCATACACCTTTTGCGTCTCATAAGGTCCTAACCATCTGGTCTGGAGTTCTCTGGGGAAATATTGGAACCTAAAATCATACAGGAGTGCCCAATCTCCTTCATGGAAGATCTTCTTTCTAATAAGGGAATCATGCATTTTCGCTCTTTGCTGTTGGATCAGTGTAGTGTGTTGAAGAGCTAATAGTTGGATTTTATCCAATTCATTAAATTGATGTAGCCTATTAATCTGTGCCTCGTTTAAGTACAAGCCTACCTCCTGAGCTATCCTCAATATCTGGATTTCAAATTCAATTGGGAAGATAGGTTCTTTGCCAAACACTAATTGGTATGGGGAATATCCCATGCTATTTCTCCATATCGTTCGGTATGCCCATAGGGCTTCTGGCAATCAGGTAGCCTAGTCACATCTATGTGATGTAACTTTCTTTGTGAGTATTGCCTCGATCACTTTATTTGTGCTTTCTACCTGGCCATTTGCCTGTGGGTGGTATGGAGTCGTGATCTTGTGCATGATATGATAATTCTTTAATGTTGCAGTGAACTTATGGCCTATGAATTGTGGCGCTCCATCCATAATTACCTCTCTAGGCAAGCCATATCACACAAATAGTTGGAAAAGAAAGTGGATTACCAAATCCTCTGTTGCCCTTGGCAGTGCCTCTGCCTCCACCCATTTAGTCACATACTCTGTTGCAACTAATATATATGTCTTTTGATTAGAACATGGGTTTATTGGACCGATGAAGTCGAACGCCCATTTCTCAAAAGGTTCAATGACTATTTGCAGGTGCAGGGGCATCTCATCTGACTACCCAAGGTGTCCCATTCTCTGGCAACTGTCACATGCCTCGACAAAATTCTTGGAATATTTAAAAATGGTGGGCCAATAATAGCCCATCTGTAAAACTTTGTGACTAGTTCTACGATCTGAAAAATTTCCGCTACACGGCCCATCATGCCATGCTTTTAGAATGTCAAAAACTTCATCTTCCCTGACACATCTTCTAATGTGCATATCAGCTCCTGTATGAAATAAATAGCCCCCAATCCAAGAGAAGCATGTGCTGCACTATACTATTTGCTTTCTTTCATTAGGTGTGAGGTGCTTGGGTAATTTTCCCACTGCCAAATAATTTGCAACATCCGCGTACCATGGTGTTTTCACTGTTACAACAAATAAATGTTTATTTTGAAAATGGTCTTCTACTACTACCAAGTCATCTGTCTTTGGAATTCGTGAAAGGAAGTCTTCTAATAGATTTCTTTTCCTGGTCGATCTTTAATTGTTATATCAAATTCCTGCAAAAGAATTTACCATATTGTCACTCTTCCATTTGTAACTGGTTTATTGGCTAGATATTTAATATCAGAGTGATCAATGTATAAAACCACAGGGCATCCTGTTATATAATGTATGAACTTATTGATAGCATAGATTATAGCCAAAAATTATTTTTCAGTAACAGTATAATTTAATTGAGCAGGAGATAGATTTTTGCTAATATAGTATATTGCATATGGCTTTTTATCTTCTTCCTGATTGAGAACTACTCCTATGGTTGTGTCTGAAGTGTTAGATGAAATCTGGAATGGCAAATCCCAGTTTGGGCCCCTTAATACTGGGGTTGTTGATACAAGCTGTTTTAAGTCTTCAAAAGCGCTATCACATTTATATGTCCAAATGAAATCAATATTTCGTGTTAGTTCATATAATGGTGCAGCAACCTGAGAAAAATTATTTATAAACCTCCTATAATAACCAAAATATCTCAAAAAACTGTGTACCTCTGTTTGTGTAGAAGGGGTAGGTACTAAAAGAATTATTTGAATTTTTGTTGGATCTACCTGGATTCTAGCAGCTGAGATATAGTGACCCAAGATGAGGCCCTCGGTCATCATCATGTGTAATTTTTCATTGCTTAAACAGAGTCTGGTGGCAATGCATCTTTGCATAAATTTCTCTAATGTTTGTAATGCTGGCTCGAAGTCATCTCCGTAAGGTGTAAAGTCATCCATGTACACCTCGAGCCCTTCATTTATCAGATCTGAAAAAACGTTGAGTATGGCCCTTTGAAATGTGGCAGGTGCATTGCATAGCCCAAAAGGTAGGACCCTGTAAGCGAATGTTCCATAAGGGCAGGTAAAGGTAGTCTTATCCTAATCTTTAGGGGATATCTGAATTTGATTGTATCCACTGAAGCCATCTAGGAAAGAAAAGAAATTTTTCCTACCAATGTGTCCAAGACCTAGTCAATGAATGGAAGGGGAAAATGGTATTTTTGGGTTGCTTTATTAAGATCTCTACAGTCAACACATATACACCACTTTCCATTATTTTTCAGCACCACTACTAATGGAGAGACCCACTTGCTGTCATATACTAGCTAGATAAAGTTTAAATATAGAAATTTTTGTAGTTTAGCTTTAACAATATCTTTAAAATGAGGATTTAGCCTCCGTTGAGGTTGTCGAATAGGCCTGGTATTCTTCTTTGTATAAATGTGGTGCATGCATAATTGGGGATCAATCCCTTTCATGTCTGAGTAATGCCATGCAAAGGCCTCTTTATGTTTTCTCAGGAGTTGAACAAGTTTTTGCTCCTGGTCAGCAGTCAGGTTTTTGTTAATATTCAAAGTTTTTCCTGGCTCGATTTCTATGGTTTTGCTGTTATAAATAGAGGTGGTTGGTATTGATTGATCATTAATATCTTTTAGGGAATATTCTTCTATTTCGCTAACGAATTCTACTTCAATCATGTGACATTTTAGATGGGATCTAACATCTGGTTGGTTAATGTAGGTGTTAATGATGTCATCTTCTGTTTGATCTTTAAATTCGAGAGCATCTTCTGTGGTTAGCGGTGATCTAATGTTTTCAGTTAGATATGATACAGGTTGCTTTTTGGTTTTGATTATTGTTATACTTGGATGAGCTGGAGGATATAAGGCTAAATTCTTTACATTGCTTCCTCTTGCTATAGTCATGTTGCCTGCTCGACAACTTATCTAAGCATCCACAGTTGCTAGCCAAGGGCTACCTAGAACTAAGGGATGTCCATCGAGTCGGTTTTTAGGATTGATTATCAAAAAGTCTGTAGGGTATTCCCAAGAGTCTACAGACACCATTACATCCTGTAATGTCCCTTCGAATTTGACTATCGATCGGTCAGCCAATTCCAACAAGGTCTTGGTTAGGTCCAAGGATGTAATGCCAAGCTTTTGACAGGTTGTGGTTGTAAGAATATTGATTGCTACTCCTAAATCGACTAAGGCATTAGGAAAGGAGCATCCATTTATTTTCACTGTGACTATAGGATTTCCTGGGTGCTCATATTTACAGTTGTTTCTCTTCCTGATAGTAAATCAGATAAGGTACCAACTACATGGACAGTTGGATTTGTTTTTATTTTCCTCTTTGTCTTTTTGATACATAATTCCCTAATAGTTTTTGCATAAATTGAGATGTCTTGAATAGCCTGGAGGAGTGGTATTTTTATACACAAAATTTTCAATTCTCCCAGAAGATCGAAATCAGGATGTTCAATTAGGCAAGGTATGATTAATCTTTCTGGTAATGGTGGAGAAGAGGTGGTTTCTTGATCATGAGTTTTCTGTCTAACCATGTTCTCTTCTTTCTGGTACTTGTTCTACAAGTAACAGACCCTCAATTTGAACATTTTTATCCCCCTCTGATTCTATTATCTCCCCAGATCTTAATGGAAGGTCATTACACTCCCTTAACTCAGTTTTTGGCTCTCGTCCTTCAATAATTTGCACAGATTGAACCGGTTTGTTGTTGGGGTTTGGGTTAGGTTGGGCTGGGAGCTGTGGTCTTAAGTTGGTCTGAGGGTTCTGTTGTAATGTGTAGGGTGCTGGCAATGTGGGTTGAGGTAGGGGGATTGTTCCTGTTGGCTGATTTATAGGTCTCTGCTAGCTTGACTGCCAATTCTGATTCTGTGAAGTTGAAGGTGGCCATTGGGATTGATATACATTATTTTGCCAAAATGGTGGGAAGTAAGAGGAATTTGGCCAATTGTTATTTTTATTTGATTGGTTGGGCCAAGGTGGAACAGGGGATGGCTATTGTGACCAATTTGAAAAATATGGCTAGTTGTACCACATGGTTCCCGGGTATTGTTGTGAATTATATTGCGGCATTTGAAAGAAAGAGGATGGATCAGTCAGTGTACCTATTTGTCATGGTTGCCATTGGCGACGCTGATTTAGCAGGTAGACTAATTCTGTATCTTCTTCTGCCTCCTTATAGACTTCTTTTAGCCCTAGGAGTGATGGGCAACTTTCTATATCGTGATCTTTCATACATATGGGGCAAGTTTGCACCATATCCAGTGGGCACTCTTTGTGACTATGCTTCTTTCTCAATCTAGGACATAATATCACCAAATTTTGTTCTACTTCTACCTACTTTTGTTTGGCTTGCATAATGTCCAATTGCATTGTCAGAGTCCCTAAAATATCAGTTTTGAAATCCTCTAGCAGGTTGCCAATTTCTGCATGAGTTATACCTCCACCAGAGATTTTATTGTCCCTTGTGGTCATGTCGCGTTATGCTAGCTTCAATCTCATGCTGCCTCTTGAACACCTGATACACAAATTAATGATGTCAGCATAATTCTCTTGATATATATCACCTTTACCCATAATATTTAATGTTTCTACCCATTGTTCTTTCATCGCTTTAATTAGTGTAGTTTTCAGCACATTATTAGGTAAAGGTAAAGTTGCATAGGGATACCACTGGAGGTTATATTGAAATCATTCCACATATTCTTCTAATGTTTCACTTGGTATTGCTATCATCTAGAATATTTTGTCTTTCAATTCCCTAGATCTGTAATAGTCCTGATACATTTTTAGTAAAGAGGTTTTCATTTGTTCCCAATCGTTTATTATGCCTCCACCTAATCCCATAAACCATCGCAAGGCTGCTCCTTTCAATGTAGAGGGAAATAACTTTAGTTTTTGGGGGTCGGTGGTATAATCGTACCCCCGACACAATACATCAAACTCAAACGGTAATGCGTCTGGATCCTCTGATGTCAGCCCATGAAAGGTAGGAATATTTTGGAGAGGGATAACTTTCATAGGCGCGTTGACCGATTTGTCAACAATGGGATACTACAAGATGGAGGTCTAAGGTGGTTGTGTGTTGTTTTCCATTTGATCAAATATGTGCCAATACCCTTCTGGGATCTCTAGAGAGTTATTCCTAGGATGACTAGAAGGGGTGGGAATGAGTTTAACAACACTCCCCTAGTCTGGGATAATGAGTGTTCCTTGCTGAACTACTACCTGGGGGGATCTTGGCTCCTCTGTTTCCCTTCTTCTTCTTGAATTAACTTAACATCACTCCCTCTATCTAGGATGCTGAGTGTTCCTCGTTAAATCATTACCTGAGGGGATCTTGGCTCCTCTACTTCCCCGGTTTCTCCTCCTCCTTCACGAAGATTACTAGAATTCCCTTGTAAATAAATTGGGCGAGATGGTGAGCCTGTGGCCTGAAGGGAGCCAGCAGGTTGTCTGGAAGCAACTTTTCTAGGACCTATTGATGGCTGAGATTCAGATTTCTTTATGATGTCGTCTATGAAAGTTGATCATCCAAGGGTCACTGGTCCCTTAGATCTGTCGGGTTTGGGTAGGGGAATTGGATTATTTTCAGGTTTTTTCTTCTTAGTCATACACACAATTCAAATATTTACCTCTACCCTAAGTTCTTAACAATTCTGTTGGAAAGTGGGTAGGGGAGTAGGCATTTTACGTGCTCCGTACGCAGGTTCTTACCTTTCATTTTTAATACCCAATTCTCTCCCAATAGACAAGTAGCAAATACCTATTTCAGATTTTTGTAATTGTGCTAAAAAGCAGGCGGGGGAGCAAGCACTTTACTTGCTCGTTACGTAGGTTCTTACCTTCCATTTTCAAAACCCAATTCTTCTTCAACAACAATCATCAGATGTACACTACTCCTCAGAAATGGCTACACTCTCCCTGGAAATGACACCAAAATGTTGAGTGATAAAAGGTGCCTTTTTAACTCCTAATTATCTTCACATTAATTATCAATCTGGGCAAGTCTTTCTATTTCAAGAGTGTACACAGTATGTGGCAGCTATTTAACTCATAGAGTAATGCTTCTAAATTGCAGTATAGTTCTTTCAAATACAAGAGGAAATGGATGCAGCAAGTAAATTCTAATAGCAATTAAAAGAAAACTCAATCCTCTAATGAAACTAGATCAAACATTCATCAAAGTAACAACAATCATCAGTCAAGAATACAGTAGTAATAACTCATTCCTCTTTTAACTGATTTATTCTCAATCAAACACAATCCTTAATATAAGCAGCAGATGATCTCAATCTAAGAGCTTCGACAGCAGTAGTCAATACTCTTTGCATTAGATGATCTCAAAACAGAATGCTTAATGAAATAACTAGATCTGAAATAACAATAAACTGAATCAATCCTATTACTGCAAAATATATAAACAGAACAATTTCGTTGAGATTGGAAAATAGGAAATAGAAAAGCGATACAATTACAGAAAGTAGAAATTCAATAAAACCATCACACTGCAAGAATCATAAACGCACGATATAGGAACAACAAGTGAATCCACCAGGGCCAGGCCCTTAGTCGCCAGTGAACACCATAAAATTACTTTAGGAGATGCGAAGGAACAAAAATTGTTATATATATTAATCATTGCATAAGCGTTACAATAAGTTCGTGCTCTGCTCAATAGCAAGAGTCAGTGATAAAAGTTACAATTTCCTAATAGTAATTCTCCTCCCGTTCTGCTTACAATTGTTGCCTTTTATAATGGGAAAGAGGTAAAAATATAAATAGTAAAAGCGATCCCTCAGGATCAAGAGATCCTGAGGGATTCGTTCAATTTTCCAACTGCAGTAATTTTTCCTCCTTGCACTGATCCATGTGATTTTTTTTGTCTTTACTTGTAACTGTCGCACTCCTTCCTTGGCTTGCTACTGTTTTGATGTTCCTTGGTTAGGGAACAAAAATTGTCCCTTTTCATATTTTTCCTTTATAAATAATCATAACAATCAGCCAAATTGTAATTACAGATAATTTCCTCATTCTTACCGTAATCCTTTGATATATTAAAATTTTAAGATATAAAAGAGATAGAACTAAAGGAAAAGGATGATGGAATAAATAACATATGCATACCTTTTCCATGACTCAACATCGGGTGGAATGTTGAAGTCCCATCCCGAGTTTGGATTCTTGTACTTATATGATCATTTTTATGGATTATATGTGGTCTATATTGTTGTAGTTTCATGAGTATTTTCTGTTGCTATTATTCTGGTTATGTATGTGTTTTGTGACAACAACCATGTCTGGCTCTCATAATGTTTTTACTTATAACTGAATAATTAATGTATCTATGACCTAATTGACAGGATGGCAGTTTACGTATTGAGGAATGAATTGTTCTTAGTGATCCCAAGCTAAGTATGAGCCACCTATGCTCAGAACTGCAAATGACACCTGTAGATTACACATTTGCAATATTTTTGACAAAATGTATGTCATGGCTAGTAAGGGTCCAATCAAGGTATTTAATAACTATTTGATTTAGTATTGTCATTTCCATGTTGTCTTACTGATTTGAAGAGACTGATTAATTCTAGGTAGTGACCTGGGCTCTGACCTTGAAGAAGTGGCTTAAATCTCAGGGTCACTAGCATAGCACTGAAAATTTTTGTCCACAGTCACTGCCAGGAAAGCTTATGAGAAACAATTTAGGTTTTCGGTCATTCCCTTTCCCATAGCATGAGAGTGACTATGGCCTAAGAGACCTAAAACAGGAGTGGGAATCAGGGATAGGTTGTCTGAGTGCCTGACTTGTCTTTTGAGGGTTTTGTTGATGATGTTGGATGTTTGTTTGGTGTGTTTCCATCGATTCCACTTCCTTAACATGAATTAGGAGGTTGAGTAATATCATAGCGGTCTCTCGTCGTATGTTTACACCAACTGGCTTGTTGCTTGGGTAGATATGGGGGGATGGTGTTACAAGTTGATATTTTCCACATTCACCCCTTAGTAAATGTTCCAGAATGGTGGTATATTAAGTCTATAGTAATTATCTCTCACCTTTTCTAGTATATTGAAGGGACCATATCACATATCATTTATCTTCTTATAAATACCATATAGCCTATAATTGCTCAACTGTAACCACACTTTATCTCATACTTTGAATATCTTCTCTGTCCTGTGTTGATCATGCTTGTCCTTGTATTTTGCCTATGACTTCTTCAGTGTCTCCTATACTTGTACATGTATATTCTTTATCTTCCCAAAAATAAATTCTTCCCTTAAAGAATCCCATGTGAGATCCTCCCTCACTCCTTGTTACAAATCCATTTGGGCACATCAACCCTAACCTACAGATCAGTACTATTAGGGCTCATCAACCCCTAATTCAGTTGTTACATGCCCTAAATGAAGTCAACCATCAGAATGCCTAAGCTTCCCAAGAAGTTCCATAACTAAAATCATCCAAAAGCTGCCTCTAAGAAGATCAGCGCAGGAAGGCCTTCATTAGGGTGCTCTGCAATGCAAACCATACACCTATAGGGTGTGATGCAGCGGACTTGGTCCCTCTTTGGCCTATGTTGAGCAAATTTGAGTGAATTTCCATGAGGGTTTGAAAGATTCCTTATCCAATGGATGCCTCTAGAAGTTTCTCAAACCTATCTACTCCTTTGAGCTCATATTTGGATGAGGAAGGTAGTGAAGGAGCATCAATCCCTTATCCCTTCCTCCATGGAACTAAATTCTATGTTTGGGAGGGCATTCATTATCACCATTTATGGCATAACTTCCTTCATTCACCTATAAAAAGACAACTCATCTAAGTGATCAGGGGCTAGAATTATTGAATTATAGGGAGATGCTTTTAGTATGAGACTTGAGTTGATTTCAAGTATTGTAATGATATCAAAATGTCTTTCTTGTTATGAGGAGAGGATGGGATTGAATTGGAGGAGTGATGCTGAATCGAGAAATGGGTTGTAACTCTTCCTTTTACTAATAAAGTATTCAAAGCTTTTTCCATATGCTTGTGTTATTCATTTATTCTTTCATATGTGTATCATGTACTTGATTTCATGATATGTTCAATCAATAGGTCATTATCATGTGCTTTTATTGGTTGTTGTCTTCTTTCTGTGTGCTGGTGCCCTTCAAGTGGAGTGACATAATTGGTCAAGAGAGATAAGGAGCAACAAAAATCTATAGGTAGGCTTCTTTGCCTCTTATTTTATCTATTGGTAATAGGAAAAGTAGAGAATTCTTTACACTATTGTTCTAGACTTAGCTGCTAGTCTAGGGGTTTAAGTGTTTATCCGTAGACACTAAAACTTCCCAAAATGCTCCTCCTAGTTGTCCATATACTACATTTGAAGGTGAAGGTGGAAAATATGAAAAACAAATCTGAAACGGTGACTTACCATTTCAAGTTTCGACAACTCTATTATAGGATTCTTTTATGACCATATTTTCATTCCACATCCTTAGATTCTTCTAATTGTAAGCCCTCAAAGGCTATAAAGTCGTATTGACTACTTTTGTTTTTTGGTGTTTTTTTGAATGGAATGTTGTAGACCTCTTTTAGTTTGTGACCATATTCTCCCACAATATAGTCCAAAATGCACTAAGAAGTGTAGTATCCTTATTTAGAATAATGCACCCATTGAAACTACATGACACACCCTCCAAAATGTTTCTTGCACTTCAATTTTGGAGTCTATTGAGGATCTTTTGATATGTCATTCTATGGTCACTTCATAGACGGTTGATTTTTTCTGAAGTGTTTAATCCTTCTTCTCAGGTTGTAAGTGTCAAATTCAATTTCTCACACATGTTCAACCCTTGATGAACTCACAAGCGCACCTTTTTTCTACGATCTTAAATAGTTCTTATGCAATTTATTGAGTAAGGCTTACGCAATGTTAGGAAATATAGCTTGCAGAATGCCCCAATATAGTGCTTGGACAGTCACTATTGACAGTCTATGCATAATCCATAAGAACAATGCACTGTGAAACCTATGTCAAAATTTAGTGTGCACTCTCCATTGACCATCTCCCTCTCACTTTCAGTTGCAATTGTACTTATAATTTAGTGAGTTGTCTCAACTGTCGCTTTTGCGCACCTTTTCTTTCACAAGTGTCACTTTCAATTTCACAACTGTCGTTTTTCCTTTCTTTCACCTTATCAAGTGTTTCTTTTATGTTATATTTTCTCTAGAATGTGTCCCCTTCACTTTCATTAGCTTTTGCATGCTTCCTTTTAACGTTTTCTTATTGTCGCAAGTGCCACTTATAACTATTTTCACTCTTGTATGTGTCACACATTTGCAAATCACTAAAGGAATCTCTAGCACACTCTTTTGCATTATATTGTCCTCTATATCATGAGAATATGTGCTAGGTGCATTCCTACAACTTAGCACACTTTCTGTTCGGGATTGACACTTCTGTAACACCCTGTATTCTAAGTGTCATAATGTGATGTTTCAACTATCACACCTAGAAATAAGTGTTTCTTTGTTTTCATTTCAAGGTATTATTATTGATGATGAGTCTTTTGTATTCGCTTGGCTTGTATTGATGTCATTCAAGTGTGTCATCTATGTTGAGTCTCATTTGGATGCACTTCCCTCTCTTACTCTACTTGTTTGACACTTAGCCAATATGGAGCTCTTCTTGGTCCTCCTACCTAGTGCAAGTTATTAAAGCATCAATCCTTCACCAGGTGATGAGAACTACCAATTCATGAGCCTCATTTATGAGATCTCTCCCTCAAAAACTTCTTCACTGAGTCTTCTTAAAGGTCTGCTCCTATGATTGCACATAATTGAGAAATTTCAAGGCATGGTCACCTAACCCTTGTTCCTTGTACTATCTCACTACACTGAGCATTCATCACTTTTTCCTTGAATAACACATGAATAATTTTTATCTTACAACAAGGACCACTTCCACCCCCTCACCAAAGAAAATTTCACAATGCGAAGGTCTTCCATCCGTCAAAGTGAAATGATGATCCTCCTGGAAAAGTGACTTGACTTATGTTGCTTGCCCCATCTAATTGCAATCTTCCTTCCTAGTGAGCCTCCTTGAGTGCATTTCACGTTTCTAGTGGAAATTCAATCTATGTCTGAGCCATTACAAACCTAAACTGTGCTAGCATAGGAACCTACCACTTAAGCACTATGTGTGTTGTAGTTACAATGCCTTATTTTCCTTCTTTGCTAACTACAACTCCTCACTATGCCCAAGACTTTATCTACCTTCCCTCCTAGTGCATGGTGTAATTCTAGTGGATAGTGCATGCCACAATTTTAGTTAGTAAGAAATCAACCCCTATCAGCTAGACTTATCCATTGAGAAAAAACTTGTCCTATATATCCTCCACTACACACTGCATAGTTCTATTCCACAGTAGGGCCTCCCACATCACTATGAAGTGAAACGGTAGACTCATTGTCTTCTTCTCCCTACAACTCTAAGCACTACATAGTTTCACCCAGCAAGCTCAACGCACTGTCTCTTACACTTTCCCGTTGAGTTTGACCTTAAAGAACCCCTCCTGATCACAAAATTTGTAGTTCTTGAGAGTAGTGGTTTCCTCCCATAGCCACTACTAATCTCAACTATGCAATCCTCCACAAGACTTTCCTCCTCACTCCTTACACAAGTCCATCACAAGCAGCTTCTCCCATGAACAAAGTAGCAATAAAGTAGATGATTTCAAAACTAATATTTCTCTATCATGAGTGAACTTCATTGGCAAGTGCATATCCTTAACCGGACAAGGTGATGCTCAAGGAAGATGACAAGGAGAAGAAGCAAAGTGCCACTTGTAGAGAATAAGTACAGAGAATAACCATCATGAAGACATAAAGAGATCCGAGACCCTGACAGAATGAAGACTTTCCATGATGACTTAGAAGGTCCCATACTAATCCAAGGCCCTTTGGAGGGTTAAGGTTAAGTGCAAAGAATTTCTCTCATGTAAATTGAAGATAAATAAGAAAAGCGAAGAACTTGGAATTTCCACATCATCATGAAGTACCATGTCGTCATTTCCAAGTCATGCCTTGTACAAGTGTCATCACAATGTCATATGTGTCAATGTGTCTTTCCACATGATGTGGACTATAATTATGTATTATCAAATGGAAAATGACATATGTATATGTGTCGAAGTCCAAGAGTCACATGTGGAATATGAAATGTCACATGTGGACCAAAGGGTCATACGTAAGTTCAAAGGTCATTTAGGAGTCCAAGAGTAATTAGGGTAGCTGAAGACTCATAAGGGGAAATAAAAGGTAATTCCTCTTATTATAAAAGAAAACTCATAACTCAAGAAAAGGGCTTTTGGAGTCTTAGACTCAGGAGATCTAGCATTGGCTTCTCTTGATTAGTATAGGAGAGAAGATCATTCTTTGGAGAAGCAAGACATGACTTAATTTTCCACTATTGTAGCTAGTGGTTGACCATTGTAGCTATCTACTTGGATCTTTCACTTAATTATCAAAAGCTCATTGAGCCAAAAAACTTTCATGCATGTATAGTGAATGTTCTAAGATTATTATTTATATGTTTTTGGTATATGTTATGCTCATATGTACTAAATAAATTCAACTACTTCTTTGGCTTTGGTGCTTATCTTTTTGAATGTGTGATTTATTTGCTTTAAAGGTAGTCGTGCTTGTGTGAACTATTTCTATAGATAACCTACCAATATCTCCATGCTTTCATGTGTCTCTCTTTAGATAGTACTATTACATTCCTTCTAGAGACTTACTCTTATCTCCCCTATTGTGAAGACCTTCTTTTACACATTGCAATTGTTGTTTCACAATGTCAAATTGCTTGCTGATTTAAAAGGTTATCTGTTAATAGTTTATGTTACCAATTTCAACCAAGGTAAACCTTAAATTATGGTGGCTGAGATGGTTCTCCTGATGGGGTCCTACTCCAAATGATTTGAGGTCTAATTGTGTAACAAACCCTGGTTGATTTTCCATGCAAGTGTTATAAGACCAAAGTCACGGGACATGTATTCCAAGCTAAATGGTGTACAAAAAATCCCATCAGGTGTCATTTCAGTTTATTGATGGCAAAGGAAATTGGCAAAGGCGTTGGAAAAGGCAAAGAGGCATTAATTGGAATTTATTATTAAGTAATGGAAAATAGGAGAAAATGAAGGTGAAAGGTCACATAAGTGCATGTGAGGAAAACTGAAGGAAAAATACAGGAAAATGAAGAAAATAGATGTGTCAATGATTAAAATTCTTCTGAGAATTAGTTCATGCATTTTTGTTAGTTCGCTTATGGCTCTCTCTTCTATTCTCTAATAATCTTGTAGGCTTAGAGTATTCATGGAGCATTCTTGGAGAACTTTGGCATAAATTGTATTTGGAGAAAGAAGGCAAAGGAAAGAAAGAAAGCACAAGGGGACAAAGGGATCAACATCTACAACTTGGTTTTTTTGCAGGTATTGAGTTGGATGTATGGTTTCCTTGCTAGTTTTTCCATGCATGGTACATGCATGTGGTTTCTTGGTTATGAGCTGTCATTGGCATGGAGGATTACTTGGATTGACAATGGTTTTTCCTAGTCTTTTCATTTCCTAGATAAACATGGTTTTTTGTGTTTTCCGATTTTTTTTCTGATTGGTTCTCATGTTCCTTATGGTTGTGGGTTGAGTTACTAGTTCCTGGAGTCTTTGTTAGGCATACGCCCTAGAAGCCCTGGAACAACCTGGGTTGAGTTACTAGTCCTAGAAGCCTTAGTTGGACAAACGTTATGGATCCCTTGATGTATTGAGTTACTAGTCCTAGAGCCTTGGTTGGACAAATGCTCTGGAGCCATGCAACATATATGGTTGAGTTATTATTCCTGGAGTTGGGTTGGAACGGATGCTCTAGAGCCTTGGACAGCTTGGGTAGAGACCAATCTGGTGATGGTTAATGATGTTTGACCATGAGGTGGAATCAATGGTTAACGGTTGAGGTTGTTTGGCCTCTAGAAGCCCTAGTTTGGTTTTGGTTGGTTTATTCTATGATATCCCACATTCATGCTTGGAATATGACACAAGGATGATTGGCTAAAAGAGAGATTTGGTTCAGCCCAATCTATGGTCGAGTGGTATGTGCAAGTCCTTGACTTGGTTCGATTTTCATATGTTAATAATATTTCTTTCCCTCTTGTACTTTCATGAATATTGATACGTGTTATTATATTGTTTTAATGGATGTTCCATTACTGTTCGATTATTTTTATTATTTTGGTTGTATGCTGGTTATAGCATGGTTTTATGACAGACTTGAGTTATGTCTCTTATCATGTTTTGGTTAGTAAATGAATGCATGAACTAATAGATGATATTATAACCATTGGGAGAGGGCATCATACCTTATTGATGATTCTTAGATAAGTATGAGACCTTTATGTTCAAATTTGTAAATATGACCTATATATTACATGTTCATGATGTATTTGATGAAATTCCTGTCATGGTTGGGATGGCTCAGGTTAAGTCCTTATTCAATTTTTTCATTATAGGCCTTGTCTCTTTGCTATTTATCATTTTTTAGGGTTTCATTAAGTTTTGGGCGAAAGCCTAGGTCCTATGCCTCAAAATGTTTTTCGAATCTCGGGGTCACTAACACAGAACTAAGTAAATTAGTCTACAATCATTGGGAGGCAAGCTTATGTGAGTGACTGGATGGTTATAATATTTGGCTTGCCTTGTTATGGGAGTGAATAAGAGCCCATGTCAATGGAAATGAAAGTTAACTCAGGGGTTGGCACCTAGAATGGTTCGTTAGCTCCTGGGGATCCTGTAGCTCCAAAGGAAGGTTAGCTTGGTTTAGGTTCATCGATTCCACTTATTTAACTATACCTACGAGCCTGAGTCATATCATAGTAAATATTCATCACATATTTACTCCGATGGTCTAGTAAGCTTGGGTAAGTGTGGGAGGAGGGTTCCACCGAGTGGTATCAGAGCCTCCAGATTCAAACACTTGGACTAGATGGGCAGAATGTGTCTGTCATGCATGCATGTTAGTCACCTATGAGCTATTATGAATAAAGTGTGATGGTCATTGTTGTTATCTTGTGTCATCATGATTTTGTTTAGATGTTATGATACTGATATCTTGATCAAGATAGAGTAGGAGAAGAAAATTATCGAGTGAGGTGGAAACACTAGATCTCAGGGTAAGAGTAGACCATCATATAGGTTTGTATGTTGGGCATGCATGTATGTTGATTAATGGTTGTTATAAGCATTATGGATTTATATATTCCTTCCATTATATTGTTGTTATGGTTACATGCATGGTAGATGATAGTTGATTAGTGTGGTCATATGTACATGTGTCAGTTAGTCATCCATGGTAGTAACTTGTTGTGATATGCGTTGCAGTTATACACATGATGATAATGGTGATTGCATTTAAGATATTGATTTTATATGTATTGTGCTAATCTGGATTGGTCTATGTACATGGTTATGGTTTTGATATTCAGGTACGTGTCAACATACTTATGATATTGTGTCATAGTAATCTAGACTCACTTGTGCAGATGCGATAGCCTCCCCTAAGATACATTGGGGTATGATTTTAGTTACGTAATCTATTTGGTTTAGCTAACATGATATGTGTTGAGATAGTTGATATTCACTTGAGTGCACATGGGTGCTAGTAGTAGTATTATGACTTATGATTGTGATTTGATTATGATATGGTTGTTAGTCTTGGTAAGAGATTATTTCAAATTAATATACATGATGTCTTGATAAGGTAATAGTTGATTTTTTTTTATATAACTAGCAGCTGGGTGATGTGATAGCACATAATAAGACTCAATTGTAGCAAGGTAAAAAGGTAAAAGAAAGGAATTGGGCGAGAATTCCTTTGGCTATGTTTGGAAACCAATATTCCAAATGAATGAGTGCTTTGCATACAAGAAGTCTTCTTAACCATGATTTTGATTGACATTACGTGGATATGTGTTATATTTATGAACATGTATTTGAGAGGTATAACAACTAGTTTCTAGTTATGGTTGGATCGTTAATGTATAGGAGTCCCTTGAGAGATGACATATGTATGTGTTCAGTTATAGGGCATCATGCTTGGCACAACAATGTAACGTAACCGATATATTCTTATGTTTATATATGCACTAGAGGTATGTGTTTATCGCAGTATGATGCAGAGATTTGTATGAAAAAATATACTACCAAGAAACCTTGAAGAAGGCTTGGGTTGATATTTCCTTTGGAAGCCCTAGGAACCATGGGGTTGAGTCATGGTGTTTGTTGAGAGTTTTGTGCTTTCTATGCTTGTGGTTTTGTTTCACTTGATTTGAGGTTTTCACTTCTTTCTGGTGCATGGACATGCAACTTTGTTTGTGGTGTGGTAGTGTTATTAGTTTTTCATGTCTTTATTGTTGTTTGTTTCTTGTTCTTTCTTTTTATGTTTTGAGGGTTTTAGGAATTGGTTTGGGAAATAGGATGTTAATGGAGCTTAGAGAGAGATGAATGAAACCCAATAGGTAATAAAAGACTCAGATGAGGCTCGACGCATGAGTAAAGTGAATTTGAAGGCAAGAGTATGACTTCCATATGGATTGGTTGGGTCCGTTGGGGTAAATGGACGATGGTAGGATAGTCATGAGAAAGGTAACAAGAAAGGAAAAGTAAGTGGTTTTGAGACATCAAATGCCTTGGTTATATTGGGAACTATTGTTCTCAATGTTGTGCATGTTGTGCATGGATAAAGGGAATTATCTTAACCTAGAAGTTATGATATGTGGTAATTATGGTGTGGTCATGATTATGCTAATGTCTATATATGTATACATATATGTATGAATGCCATTGTCTGATAGGGTTGTTAGAGATCACAATTGTTTTATCATAATATATGTGTGTGTGTGTGTGTGTGTATGTATGTTCATTATCTGAAAGGTTAGCAGGGACCATTCGTGTGGAGGATTGATTGCTTATACAAGTGAATAGCATGAAGAGGTTCTTGGCTATGAGGAATGAAGTGGGAAGAGTAGCCTTGAAAGGTCTATGAGGTTAGTATCATGTGGATATGATTTGATATTATATTTTTATACTATGTCTATGTTTATGCTACGACAGCTAATACTGAGGGGTACATCAGCGGAATCAAAGCAGTGTGCTCTACATCATTGTGGGACAAGCTTGGATAGTGGAAAGACACTAGTGGAAAGGTTGCTTGGTAGAGTTAGTGTGGTCTATGGATGTGCATTAAAACTATTGTATATAAGTTTTACATATTTTATAGGTGGTACATGTTATATGTATAGTGTTATGTGCATGTTTCATATGCAATGCTATGTACATATGGTGTTGTGTGCTTGCTGCATATGCACTACTGTGTATATATGGAGTTGTGCTCATGTTGCATATGCAGTACTGTGTACATATAGTATTGTGTGCATGTTGTATGTGTGGTAATTTGTACATATAGTGTTGTGTGCATGTTGTATGTGTGGTAATTTGTACATATAGTGTTCTGTGGATGTTGTATGTTTGGTATTGTGTACATATAATGTTGTATGCATGTTGTATATGTGATGTTGCGTAAATATGGTACGGTGTGAATGTTGTACATGTGGTGTTGTATGAATCTGGTGCTATGCATTTGTTGTACATGTGGTGTTGTGTACACATTGTGTAGGTGGTGATGTGTACTTCTGGTGTTATGTACACATTGTGTAGGTGGTGTTGTGTAAATGTAGGGTTGTGTAAACGTTATGTAGGTGGTGTTGTGTACATGTGGTGCTATTGTAAGTGTGGTATTGTGTACATTTCATACATGTTGTGTTGTGTATATGTGTTATTGTTTTACATGTATTGTGTAGTTGTTGTTTTACATGTATTATGTATTGTGTATTCATTGTGTTGTACTCTATGTATGCATATGTATTGTGTTGTACACCAGATGTAGGAGTATGTATTGTGTTTTGTTGTACACCGGGTGTAGGTGCATGTGTTGTGATGTATACCAGGAGTAGGTGTATGTATTGTGTGGTGTCATATGCTATGTGTCGATGTATGTGTTATGATGTACATTGTGTGTATGTGTACATGATTTAAGAAAAGAAAAGTAATTGTGTGTTTTTCATGTGTGGAAACTAATTGGTGTGTGTACGAAAAGGAAAAAGGATAAAGGCAGAAGTAAAGCACTGATTGAAGGAAAAGTATCTGCATTTATTTCAATTTTTATTATCCATGTGATCTGTTATTCTAATTCATGATGACTACATGTGATCTATGATTTTGGTTTATGATGGTTAAATGTGATCTATGATTCTGATTATGATGGTTGTGTTTTTAGCTATCTAGACGTGATATTTTTATACATTATGATTTGATCAAAGAACTAGTTTGACTTGTTGTGACAGGAAGTAAACAAAATTGCAAGTGTACCTTATTGGCAGGTCACCAATGAGGTATGATTTGAATTTATTTGAAATTGTTTTAAGCCTATTATAAATTATGTGATTGGTAAAGGAAACAATGCAGAATTCTTACATTGGGTGGTTGAAACTAATTGTAAGAATTAGAAGCAATAAAAAAAGGAATTGGAATAGGCAACACTATGCTAGTAATTAACTTCAGGAGCAGGGCCATTAAGGGACACTAGTACCAAATAGCCTCCATTAATTTGCGTGAGCATTCTATGCCTAGTATGATGATTTTAAGGCAGGGATATCACTTGATGTTTGGACCTTCCAATGTGGGGAAACCTTTCCAAGTGAGGGGTTTCCCAAGGGATTGTGTAACAGATAATGGGATGCCCAAGAAACTTGTAAAGAGCGTGACTGCACAGAAGCCATTGACTGGATTGCCTGAGGGACTATGTAGCAGAGAAAGGATTGCTGGGGGATGGATTTGTTTTGGTGATTAGCATTTCCATATGGATATATGAACAAATTGGGAGTGTTCCCTGGAACAATGGGTTGGTAACTATTCATTGAGAGAATAAGTGGCGCAGGATTGTAGTGCTAGACATTGGATGCATGTTTGACTTTGGGAATGAATTTTTGACTTCCTGGAATGGAGAAGAATCTTGGTATTTCTTTGAGGGTCATGGTGTGAGCCTCTAGATTCCCTTGTTGTTGATATAAGCATCATATTCTTTTATTTGTTCGATGAGAAAATGTTTATATGTTTATATGTGTATATTATCGTAAATATTACAATGAGCTAGATTATAAAGCTCCATAAATAGTATGGCTATTTGTTGGTTGAAGAAAATGTGCATGAGTGTACATGTGTTTGTTTTATTGTAAATACCATAATGTGTTATAAAGCTATAGTAATGGCATGATTGTCATGTTTTCAGCAGTGGTCATTGTAAATACTACAACGAGATAGGTTATAAAGCTCCATGGGAAGTATGATTTGTTTTCAGTGGTTTTCTAGTCATAGGTTTCATTAAACACCAAGAATGGTGTTCCACCAAGGGGGGGGGTTGTGTAAAAACCACTAGTTTATTTTCCATGTAAAAAATATAAGAGCAAAGTCCTGAGACATGTATTCCAAGCTGAATGGTGGGAAAAAAATCTTAGTGGCTGTCATTTCAGTTTATTAATGACTAAGGAAATTGGAAAAGGCATTGGAAAAGGAAAAAAAACATTGATTGGAATTTATTTAAAAATGATGGAAAATAGGAGAAAAGGAAGGTGAAAGGTCAGATAAGTAAGTGTGAGGATAATTGAAAGGAGAATAGAGGATAATGAAGAAAATATAGGCTTTAATGATAAAAAGGGTTCTAAGGACCAGTCCATGGATTTTTTTTAGTTAACTTATGGCTCTCTCTTCTATTCACTCAAACTCTTGTACAAAAGTTATTCTCTGTGCATTCTTGGAGAACTTTGGGATACATTGGATTTGCAGAAAGAAGGAAAGAAAAGTAGAAAAGCGCAAGGTGACAATTGGATCAACAACTATAGCTGTATCTTTTTTAGGTGTTGCGTTGCATGTATGGTTTCCTTAATATGTTTGGTATGCGCAGTACATGCATGTGGTTTCTTGGTTATGAGTTGTTATTGGCATGTAGGATTGCCTAGATTGACAATGGTTTTTCCTATATTTTTCATTTCCTGGATATCCATGGTGTTGTCATTTTTCTCTTCTTATTTTTATTGGCTCTCATGTTCCTTATGGTTGTGGGTTGAGTTATTAGTTCCTGGATCCTTAATTGGAAAAAATTTGTGGGAGCCCTAGAAAAACTTGGGTTGAGTTACTAGTCCTAGAAGCCTTGGTTGGACAAACTCTCTATAGCACTTGTTGGGTTGAGTTACTAGTCATGGAGTCTTGGTTGGAAAAATGCTCTAGAGTCCTATGGTAGTTGTGGGTTGAGTTACTAGTCTTGGAGTCAGGTTTGAACAAATGCTTTGGATCCCTAGAAAACTTGGGTAGAGACCGATCTGGTGATGGTTAGTGATGTCTGACCATGAGGTGGAATCACTGGTTTAGGGTTCAAGTTTTTTTACCTCTAGAAACCCTGGTTTGGTTTTTGTTTTTTTATTCCATGAGATCCCACATTCATGCTTGGAAAATGGTGCGAGGGTGATTGGATGAAAGAGAGATTTGGTTCAACCCAAGCTATGGTCGGGGGGTACATGGAAGTCTCTGACTTGGTTGTATTTTTATATGTTAAGAAGAGCTCTTTCCCTCTTATAATTTTGTGAATATTGATACTCTTTATTATGTGGTTTTGATGGTTTTTCCATTACTGTTATTATTTTGGTTATATGTTGGATATAACATGGTTTTATGACAAGCTTGAGTTATGGATTTCATCATGTTTTCATTAGTAAATGAATTGTTATTGAATGCATGACCTAATAGATGATATTGTAGCTATTGTTAGAGGGCATCAGACCTTCTTCAAGATTCTCAGATAAGTATGAGACCCCTATGTTCAAATGTGTAAATATGACCTGTACATTACATGTTCATGATGTGTTTGATGAAATTCATGTCATTGTTAGATGGGCTAGTTTAATTCCTTGTTCAAGTTTTTCATTAGAGACCTTCTATATTTGTTATTATCATTTTTGAGGGTTTCATTAACGTTTTGGCAAATGTGTGGGTCTTAGCCTTGAAAAAGTGGCTTAGATCTCAGGGTCACTAGAACATAACTGAGTAAATTAGTCTAGATTTGTTGGGGGGAAGGCTTATGAGAGTGATTGGATGGTTACAGGCATTGGATTTCCTTATCATGGGAGCAACTAAGAGCCAAAGTCAATGAGAAAGAAAGTTAGCTCAGGGGTTCGTGTTAGGTCCTATAATACTAGTGATTCCCCCATTACTATTGTTGTCGTATCCCTTATTGTTATTATTGTGCCCCTATTGTCCCCATATTGTTATTATTGTGCCCCATAGAATCCCTCTATTGTTATTTTTGTGCCTTTATATTATTATTGTTAGGTCATCTTGTTTATATTGTGACCCCTTAGACTCCTATATATAGAAAGGAGGTTTTGTCATTTGAATCATTCAAGAATTTTTCATTTGTGTAATGCAAAAGAGGTTTCCCCCTCGAAGAGTCTTATTTCTAAGGAATTCATCTACCTTTTCTATCTTTTTGTGAGCTAGTTTCATAACATTTTGTATCAGAGCTTTCGATTCTAGGGTTTTGCTACTACAAATAGGTCATCGTGGCATTTTCGCTATAACGTTTTTTCTGTGACATTTCAAAAGCTCAAAAAAAAAACCATTTGAGACAAAATCACGAGGAAATTCCAGTCCAAATTTCAGATCCTATCTTGCTATATGTTCAGAGATATAATCTGAGGAAGTTAGGGTTTTTGTAGACCCCCGAATTACATTCCAAACAAGTCACCTTGGGAAAATCATCATAACTTTCACTCTGAGCATCAGATTGAATTTTCGTAAGAAGTTACAGAAAGAGGACGGACTGTAGTTTTTTTGGGTATCATTTTCAGAACCTAAGGTTGAAACAGTGACCCGTGGCACATTGTACAATTTCGCTCTACTGAACTAGTCTATACTCAGGTCATCGTGGGATATTTGGCATAACTCTTCATTGGAAAATCCAATCTTGATCAAACATGCGGGTTTAGAAAGATTACTCAGACGGTTACTAGAGAAAGCAATTTTAGACCTAGGAGATCCAAAATTACAAAGATACATCAGGTTCAATATCGAGCTCCTACAAAGTGAAAAAAGGTGTGTAGTTTTTTTTTTAATTTTTGCATAAGCTTGGTTTGAAAATTATTTTGAAGGAATTCAAAGGGCATAGTGAAGCATTATTATTGGTAATTTATGTCCCGGAGAATGAAAATGAAAACACCTAGTAAGAAAACTGAAATATCTAGCATGACCCATGAAGAAGAGGAAGAAATGCAACATGATATATCAAAATTACGAGATCAAGTGCAACAAATTTCACTCGCACAAAAACTAACAGAAAATCAAATGGATGAATTAAAGAAAGGCATGGAAGATTTGCAGACATATTTGACAAAGTTTCTACAAGAAATGCTTACTAATGGTGAAAGGGTAGGAAAGGGAACTCATGATGAGAACAAAACAAATGTTAATCATGATTTCATAAACTCTAATGTTCGATCAAAGAACCACCATGTTCCAAAGATCAATATGAGGAAGTTTGATGGCAAGCATCCCGAAGCATGGATACTATAGATGGAGCAATTTTTCGATCTCCATAATGTGCAAAACACACAAAAGGTACACATTGCAACTTTATATTTGGAATCAAATCAGTTTGTATGGTATTGATGGCTTTGCTCTCATAAACAAATTGTCACTTGGGCTATTTTTACAGATGAAATGATAGCACATTATGAGGATACAAAAAGCAACACTCTTTTTAGCCAATTGATAAATCTCAAACAAAAGGGTTCAATGATGGAGCACATTGAGGACTTTCAAAAATTGAATATAAGAGTAAAAGATATTCCAGAGGAGCATAGGATTGATGTGTTCACAGGGACTTTAAAAGATAACATCCAACATGAGGTTCACCTTTGGGAATCAGATCATTGGAGAAGGCATTCAAGTTGGCAAGAAAAATGGAAAGAAAAATTATGGCAACAAGGAAACCTACCACTTACAATCATAAAGATGGAAGTGTTACTACCGCTAGCCATCCATAACCTACAAGTTTGACACCACAACAATTTGAAGAAAAAAGAGAAAAAGGGCTTTGTTACCATTGTGATAGAAAATACACTAAAGGTCATAATTGTGCAGAGAAGAAATTATTTTACATAGATTGTGAAGAGGAGGAAGAAAAGGAACAAGAAATTCCAAAAGAAGAATATATACACCAGGAATAAACCATAGAAAAAGAAGAAATGAATCTGACCATATCTTGTAATGCATTGGTTGGAATTACCATTCCTCAAACTATCAAGATATAAGGGCATATCAAGAAGAAAAAAGGTAATAGTGTTGATTGATTTGGGAGGTACCCATAAATTTATTCATTGTAACAGAGCCAAGGAACTGAAATTCTTCCTATATCTAGCACTAGAGTGTCAAGTGATGGTTGCAAGTGGAGGAACCATAAATTTCTCAGGAAAGTGCCATAATATTAAGTTATCCATGGAAGATTATGTATTGAATAGCCCAATGCTTTCCATTCCAATGGGTGATGCTGATGTTGTACTAGGAGTCCAATGGCTACAATCCTTGGGTACAATAGCTTTTAATTTTCATGAAATTCTCTTAAGAAGGAAAGGAAGTAGAATTAATGGGTATCGCAGGGAAACCAGAAAAGATAATCAGCTCTAACAGAATGACAAAGCTTCTAAAGAAAGAAAAAAGAGGCATAATTTCACAATTATGTTAACTAGAGGTTCACACAGCGAAATCATCCATTTCTCCAAATCTCCAAAAAGTCTTGGACAATCATTCCAAGGTATTTGAGACTCCCAAAGGCCTCCCACCTATTTTTTATCATGATCATGCTATTAATTTGATTCCAGGAAGTGTTCCTCCAAACATTAGGCCTTACAGATACCCTATGTCCAAAAGAGTGAAATTGAATATATGGTTGTAGAAATGCTAGAGGCTGGTATAATTCAACCTAGTCAAAGTTCTTTCTTTGCTCTAGTAGTATTGGTTCACAAGAAGGATGGATCATGGCGCATGTGTCCATATTATAGCGAGATCAACAAGCTAACTATTAAATATAAATTTCCCATTCCTGTCATTGATGAATTATTGGATGAATTGCATGGATCAATTTACTTCACCAAGTTGGATCTTCGTTCATGATATCATCAAATCAAAATGAAGAAATAAGACATTCCAAAAACAACATTTAGAACTCATGAGGGTCATTATGAATTTTTGGTCATGCCTTTTGGCCTTACTAATGCACCTTATACATTTCAAGGTTTGATGAATTCCATTTTCAAACCCTTCCTTAAAAAATTTGTGTCAATATTTTTTGATGATATACTAATCTACAGCAAGTCCTAGAAGGATCATGTCCAACATGTTGACATGGTGCTCATACTGTTGGAGGAGAAACAATTATATGCAAAAATCTCCAAATTTTTCTTTGGAGTACAAGAGGTGGAATATCTCAGTCATATTGTATGTCGTGAAGGTGTTAAGGTAGACCCTAGAAAAATTAAAACCATTAAGAAATGGAAAATCCCCACTTCCATAAAGCATCTGTTAGGTTCCTATACCAATAGGAGTCATAATTTTGAATGACTAAGGTTAAGCCTTGTAATATTGTACATACCTTTTCTTTTTGAAAATGTTTTCCATATTATAAAAAATTAAAAAATGTAAAGAGGGTATGTCCTAAAATAAAAATCAAAGGACAAAAGAATAAGAGAGGGTCAAAAAGAAAATGAAAATATATGAACCCCAAAAACAAAAATACCATGAAAGTGTGCAAGTCTAAATGCCACTACTATTTACTTTTATGCATAATAATGATTATGTGCAACTTGTTATTCATGCCACAATCCATGGTAATCAAATTTTTTAATCTTGGTTATTCCATGCTTTGAATTTTATGTTTATAATTGGAGAATAAAATCTGACCAAATAGTTTAATCTTGGCAGATCATAGTTAGGTAGAGAAAATAAAAGGAACTCATAAGTTTAATCTAAGCCCTTAGATGATATAAGGTTAGAAATATATAGATTACTTTTCAAAAGAAAAATACATGAATAAGGGTTTGCCAGCCTAAATGCACCCAAAGAAATGAAGAAAATATGTTAGAAGTAAGAAATGGGTAAGTAGAAGAAAGGTTGGTCAACTGCAAAGTTAATTGGATCGAAACACATACATCCTGCTTAGATACATCTTTCAACATGTATGGTCAACTATGAAGGAAAATGTTTACAATATCATGTGATTAACTCCCCCTCATTTTTTTCTCCCCTATACTTACTAATTTCCTATCCACAAGTATGTTCAAGTACTTTTAATCCTACAAGTCAAAGAGGCTCAGAGAATTTCTTTGCCTTTTGGTGGGACTGGACCCTTCGCTTAATGACTTATGGACACAAGTGCTAGAATCCCCTTCATAAAAACATTCCCCCTCATCACCCTAAGAAAACCCCTTTTCCTAAGGTTAAACACAATTTACCTAGGAAAAGTGAAAACCCCCCATGTAAATTCCTTTTCACTCAAAAAACCCACAAAAATCCTTTTATCCTAAGTATAAAGCTAAGTGTGAAAATGCTTACATTTTACCTCTTTACTTAAGAAAAACCGACTCCGCTCATCATATTTCATATTAATTATTAATTCTATTATATAAATCCTGATATAACCCTTTTCTTGTAGATTAACTATATCCCTAATTAAATACCCCCAACCCTTAGTTTTAATAAAAACTATATAAATTACCCATATCCCGATATGAGCTTACTTAATTTACCTAATCCCGGTAAACCTAAGTTAATCTCGCCATTGACCTCACCCGATTCCCTAATCCCGTGATTAAGCCCCACCCGATCGCTTAACACAGGATTAATTCCTAAATTAATCCCAAGCCGATGTGATTAAGACCCCTGGCCCCCCCCCTTCAACTCCCATTGATTTCCTCCGCGCATATTCTCCGCTTGACTACTGTCAAATCACAAGTGCCTAAATCTAACGGACCACAACCATATCGGATGAGACCAATAGCCGACCTTTACACACCTGATAAGGCAGTTTTCCCCGACCCCTTGATGGCTATGTGTCGCGCTTTAAGGTAGATCAGGTGACCCCTCCTAAAAGCCGCCCATGCCACAAAAGCGGTGCGATGACCCTCAATACCACCTCCCTTCCAACCCAATAAACTACCTATGATCCATAGATATGAAATTTCACGCCATATTTGAAAAGTTTCTGATTAAGCTTTAAACCTTGAAAACCCGTGTTTGCATGCCTTTCGCCCGTTTAACATTATAAACCCATAAAACCCTTCAGTGCCACCGTAAACCTTTGCGACTCAATTCCACCTCCATTCACATCCAAAACACTACCACGAACCCTTCCCCAGGAATCCCTGTGCAAAAGCGTCTGTCCAACCGACCGAAGTTTTCTTAATTATTGTTGAATTTTACAGGTAATCAGCCGAAGATCAGACCTTGGATAAACAGTTCTGATACTAGTTGTAGAATCTGTTTACTCCAAGACTCAACAAGAAACCTATTAAAATCTTATATTCAGAGGAAGAAGACCATTATACAAGGAACAAAGAAGAATACAGAGCCAGCAGGAAATAAATTATTAAAATGATAACCTTAGACTAGGGAGCTATTGCAGAAGAAACAATGGTTACAATTCATAGAAAAATTCAATGATTTCCACAAGGAAGTGATGAATACTTTTGCACGCTCATTTGATGGAACGAAGGTTGAGATAGGAGACATTAAGTTCACTATAATGAAGTCTCTGATCGCTGAAGCTACTAAATTGCCTAGAAATGGAGAGAAATGGTTCAAAAACAGAGGAACCAATGGAGAAGATTGGAGAATCTTCTTGAAAAATCCAAACATGGATACCATAGTCTTCAAGAAAGGTATTCCTAGTACAACCCTCGAGAATAAATCGAGGAATTTAATTATTGTGTTATAGAAATTTATTACTTGTGAGGGTCAGTTTGGGTACATGTATTTCTACCACATTAGGATAATGATGCATTTTCTTGAAGAACATCAGAAGAATCTTCCTTATTTCCTCCTGCATAGTCTTAAGAAAATGTCCATGAATGTTCAAAAGAAGATTTGATTCATAGACAGTACCATGTATCATCATGGATTGATAAAGATATTGGTTGAATTCCACCTTCAGAGAGTAGGGGGTAACTTGGAAAATTTCTTGGTAAGAAACCATTTTGAAGAAAAAGCCCTTGAACAACCCAACAGTAGTAGAACCCTCAAGGGAAAGAAGAGAACAATGGAAACAATAAAATAACCCCAGTCTCAATAGGAATTATCAGAAGATGAACTTCCCATAGTTGATATTTTACAGAAAATGAGAAAGGGAAATCTTAGAAGAAAGAAAGTTAGCAAAAAAATTGAATTTTTGCCACAAACTGAGACCCTTTCTCAGGAAGAAAAGCCAAAAGCCAAAAGAAGGAAAGCACAAATATTATAGACCTCAGGACAAAGGAGGAGTAATAAGTTGAACATAATGCAAGAAGAAGTCTCAGGAACTATGAAATACATTAATCTCGAAGAAAATGAGCCAACTGAAAACCTTGAAGGTTCCCAGGAAGAACCACCAAAACTATCACCAAGAGTGTCATCACCACCTTGCAATTCACCATTGAAAACTCCAGTGCATAGTCCAGGTGTTGACCCTGTTCAACAAGAGATGTTATAAAACCGGCTCAAAAAAGGATAGAAAAGATATATTAATGCCTTAGAATTTAGCCTCTTCGAGGGGAAAATATCCTTTACATTACACAAATGAACAATTCTTGGATGATACAAATGACGAGACCTCCTTTCTATATATAGGAGTCTAAGGGGTCATAATATAATCAAAGCCGACATAACAATAATAATGTAAGGGCACAATAATAAAAATATTGGGCTTCTATGGGGCACAATAATAACAATATGGGGACTACATGATCACAACAATATAATAAGGGGGTTGTACTAATAACAATAAGGGGTTACACTAGTAGTATAGGTACTTAACATGCCCCTCTCCTTTAAAAAGTGTTGTCCTCAATGCTTGAGTAGTTCTAGATTATTTTGTATAAAATTCTCATCCTCCCATGTGGAATGTTCAGTGGGTAAGTTCTTCCACTTGATGAGATACTCTAAAATTGATCGATTTCATAGCTGTCGATTTCTAGTTTCTGTGACAACTTCAGGTTCCAATATGATTTCTCCTTCCTCATCAAGTTCTGGCAATATTATTTGAACTGGGATCTTCTGCAACTTTTGAATGAGTGGCCAAACTTCTTCATCATTACTCCATTCATCCCTTGCTTCATTAATCTTATTTGGTTGGATAATAGAAATGGCGCACAACAACTCTTCCACATCTTCATCCTTTCTTGAGAGTGCATCTTCCACAACATTTTGCTCCCCTTTTTTGTAGATGATTTCAAAGTCATAACCCAACATCTTTGTGACCCATTTTTGTTTCTCTTCAGAGGATAATATTTGTTCTAAAAAGTATTTAATACTATCATTATCCGTTTTTATCTTGAAGTGTCTTCCGATTAGGTAGGGTCGCCATTTCTTAAGTGCATGTAGTATTTCCAACATTTCCTTCTCATAAATAGCTTTGTGTAAATAATTTCCTTTGATTGGACAACTTTCGAAAGCAATGGGTCTTTCACCTTACATTAAAACAACATCAATTCCATTTCTTGAAGCATCACATTCCACAATAAAGGTTTTTGTGAAGTCCAGCGTAGCTAAGACCGATGCTTGGCACATTTCCTCTTTAAGATGCTCGAAGGCCTTTGTTTCTTCCGGAGTCCATGAAAATGCATCTTTCTTCAATAATGTTGTTAGAGATGTTGCTATTCTCCCATAATTCTTAACAAACTTGTGATAATACCCTGTCAACCCGAGAAATCCTTGTAGATGCTTTATGGATGTGGGGATTTTCCATTCCTTAATGGCTTTAATTTTGCTAGGGTCTACCTTAATACCTTCATGAGATACAATATGACCCAGATATTCCACCTCTTGTACTCCAAAGAAACATTTGGAGATTTTTGCGTATAATTGTTTCTCCTCCAATAGTTTGAGCACCCTGTCAACATGTTGAACATGATCCTTCCAAGACTTGTTGTAGATTAGTATATCATCAAAAATACTAACACAAATTTTCTAAGGAAGGCTTTGAAAATGGAATTCATCAAACCTTGAAATGTTGAAGGTGCATTGGTAAGGCCAAAGGACATGACAAAAAATTCATAATTACCCTCATGAGTTCTAAATGTTGTTTTTGGAATGTCTTCAGTCTTCATTCTCATTTGATGATATCCTGAATGAAGATCCAACTTGGTGAAGTAAATTGATCCATGCGATTCATCCAATAATTCATCAATGACAGGAATGGGAAATTTATCTTTAATAGTGAGCTTGTTGAGCTCCCTATAATATACAAACATGTGCCATGATCCATCCTTCTTGTGCACCAATAGTACTAGAGGAGAGAAAGAACTTTGACTAGGTCGAATTATACCAACCTCTAGCATTTCTGCAACCATACGTTCAATTTCACTCTTTTGGGCATAAGGATATTTGTACAACTTGATGTTTGGAGGAATACTTCCTGGAATCAAATGAATAGCATGATCAGGATCACAAATAGGTGGGAGGCCTTTGGGAGTCTCAAATACATTGGAATGATTTTCTAAGACTTTTTGGAGATCTGGAGAAATAGATGATTTTGATGTGGGAACCTCTAGCGAACATAATTGTGAAATTATACCTCATTGTTCCTTCTTTAGAAGCTTTGTCATATTGTTAGAGCTAATTATCTTTCCTGGTTTCCCTGCAATACCCCTTAATTTAATTTCCTTTCCTTTTGCACAAAATTTCATGAAAATTTCTTGAAAATTAAAAGCTATTGTACCCAAGGATTGTGGCCATTGGACTTCTACTACAACATCACACCACTCATTGGAATGGAAATCATTGGGCTATTGAATACATATTCTCGCATTGATAGCTTGATATTATGGCACTTTCCAAAGAAATTTATGGTTCCTCCACTTGAAATCATCACTTGACACTCTGGTGCTGGATATAGGAAGAAATTCAATTCTTGGTTATCTTACAATGAATAAAAGTATGGGTACTTCCCGAATCAATCAACACTATTACCTTTTTCTTCTTAATATGTCCTTCTATCTTGATAGTTTGAGGAGTGGTGATTCCAGCCAATGCATTACAAGATATGGTCAGATTCATTTCTTCTTTATCTAGGGTTTGTTCATGGAGTATATCCTCTTCTTTTGACATTTCTTGTTCCTTTTCTTCCTCCTCTTCACAATCTATGTAGAATAATTTATTCTCAACACACTTATGACCTTTAGTGTATTTTCTATCACAACTGAAACAAAGCTCTTTTTCTCATTTTTCTTCCAATTGTTGTGGTGTCAACCTTGTAGATTGTGGAAGGCTAGGGGCAACAACACTTCAATTTTTATAGTTGTGAGTGGTAGGCTTCCTAATTTCCATAATTTTTCTTTCCATTTTTATTGCTAGCCTAAATGCCTTCTCCAATGAATCAAGTTCCCAAAGGTGAACCTCATGTTGGATATTATCCTTTAAAGTCCCTATGAACACATTAATCCTATGCTCCTCTAGAATATCTTTTACCCATATGATAAATTTTTGGAAGTCCTCAATGTGCTCCATCATTGAACCCTTTTGTTTGAGATTGATCAATTGGCTAACAAATGTGTTCCTTTTTTTATCCTCATAATGTGTTATCATTTCTTCCGTACAAATTTCCCGAGTGACAATTTGTTTATGAGAGCAAAGCCATCGATATCATACAAATTGATTGGGTTCCAAATATAAAGTTGCAATACGTACCTTTTGTGTGTTTTGCACATTATGAAGATTGAAATATTGCTCTGTTTGTAGTATCCATGTTCCATATCCTTGCCATCAAACTTCCACATATCGATTTTTGGAACATGGTGGGTCTTCAATCCAATGTTAGAGTGTAGAAATAATGAATAACATTTCTTTTGTTCTCATCATGAGTTTCCTTTACTACCCTTTCACCATTAGTAACCATTTCTTGTAGCAACTTGTATTTATCTTCAATTCTTCCATCTTAGTGTCCATGCCATTCATCTTAGCATCCATGCCATTCATCTTAGCTTCCACACCATCCATATTAACTTGCACGCCATTCATATTAGTTTCCATGCCATTCATCTTGGCTCCAGTTACCTTTTGTGAGAGTGAAATTTGTTGTACTTGGTCTTGTAATTTTGATATATCATGTTGCGTTTCTTCCTCTTCTTCATGACTCATGCTAGATCTTTCAGGTTGCTTACTAACTGTTTCCATTTTCTTTCTTCAGGGAATCAATTAATGTTTTTTTTCACTTTGTAAGAGCTCAATAATAAATCTGTTGTATCTTTGTAACTACGGATCTTGAACATCTGAAATCGCATCCTACAGTAGCCCTTTGAGTTCTCTTTCTAACCCCACGGTGACCTGATTATAGACTAGTTCAGTAGAGCGAACTTGTACGAAGTGTCGTGTGTCACTATTTTGACCTTAGTTTCTGAAAATGATATACAGAAAACTAAAGTCCGTCCTCTTTTTGAAAATTCTTATGAAATTTCAATACGATGCTCGAAACAAAAGTTATGACAATTTTTCCCAGGTCACATTGTTAGAATGTAATTCGGGAGTCTACAAAAACCCTAACTTCATCAGATCATATCTCTAAAAATATAGTGACACAAGCTCTGAAATTTGGACCCGAAGTTCAAAACGAGTTCGGCTCAAATGGGTTTTTGTTTTAGCTTTTGAAACATCGTAGAACAAAATTTTGGTTGAAACTTCCATAATGTCCTGTCTAAAGTAGCGAAACCCTAGAATCCAAAGCTCTGATACCAAATGTTATGAAACCATCTCACAAAAAGATAGAAAAGATAGATCAACGCCTTAGAATTCAGCCTCTTCAAGGGGAAAACCTCCTTTACATTACACAAACAAACAATTCTTGGATGATACAAATGACAAGACCTCCTTTCTCTATATAAGAGTCTAAGGGGTCATAATATAATCAAAGCCGACATAACAATAATAATGTAAGGGCACAACAATAACAATAGTGGCCTTCTGGGGCGCAACAATAACAATATTGGGCTTCTATGGGGCACAATAATAACAATATGGGGACTACATGGGCACACCAATATAATAAGGGGGTTGTAATAATAACAATAATTGGTTACATTAGTAGTATAAGGACCTAACAAGAGATTTATAACTACATACAGTCATTGGAAAGAAAGGAAGCAACAACTAAAGAATCAATCCAAAGTCCTGGGGAAGGAAGCAATCAATTCAATGAACCATAAGAACCTTCATCATCCAATGTTTTAAAGCAAGAAATATTTGAGCTGGAGACATTGAATAGATATATCAAGAATGAAAATTAGACATTGAAAGCTCAAAGGGGGATTCAAATTGTAAAAAGTGACAACCTTATCATTCATTTGAGTTTGTGGTACAAAAAGAACAAAAAGTTGAAGAAGGAAAATGGGGAAATTCAAAGAGAAATCATCAACTTAAAATATAAAATCCTCATGAGGAAACCAAGGATTTCAGTGGTTGCTAGAAAGAAGAAGAAAATGAATCTTGGAGGCGATGATCAGAAGGCACAAGAGAATGAAAATGAAGAATTGTATGAGGACATACAAAACATCTAGCATGGGGAAATCTAGAGTCTACGGACTGTCTTACCTTGACACCCTTTTTGCCTATACTTCTTCCTTTTTGTTCCTATACCTATCACCTAAATAATGAAATAGACATCAGCTTTTGTTAAAGGTAAGCACCTACTTGTCTTCTTCTTCATATTTGTCTATATACCTTATTGTTTTGTTAAAGTATGCATTTGGCTACAGAATTGGCCTGTTTCTACAGCTAATCCGAATTTTCGCCGCTACCTCCATTGTTGACAAGGTTCAGAAGCTCCAACTCAGTGAAGGAAGAAATGGATGGATGAGGAATGATCCCCTCATGGATTCTCCTATTCCCTCAAACCAATTCGTCAAGAATATCGCATGATAGCATGGTCAACCTCAAAGTGAACTGCAAGATTATCGCTAGGACATAGACCAAGTTTTCTCAAAATCTTATCGATTTTCTTTTCCAAATAGCAAATCGATTATTTAGTGATATAGTTTGATTTAGTAGGATCAAAATAAAGATATATAGGCTTGAGATTCTTGTACTGTTATATTGAGAAGTATTATAAAAGCAGTGGTCACTCTGTGTTTCGGGTGCACACCGATATATGTAATATCTGAGAACATTTTGTTAAAACTTATTTGCAACTAATAGACTTAGTTTATGTTTGTTCGATGCTGCATTAATTGGAGATTGTCGACTATTTCGTGGAGGGCCCCTACATCCAGTACATGTCTTTAATCAATTGCACAAATATTTCTTTAATTGCTTAATCATATATGCTTTGTTTTGTGTGTTGAAATGCAGTATAATGAATTCACCAGTGAATCATTGTCTGCATAAGAAATCCATTTTGCTTTATACCTATCTTAATTCTATTGTTTCATTTACTTTTTATCTAGTACAGTTCGATTATTTTCCTTGCTTAACATAGTCAACTATTTCATTTTTATAGCATAGTTTTTTTTTTAGTTTATTAGATTTATGACTTGTTTGGATGAAGTTGAACGAGTAAAAGAGTCACAATCATTTTCTTGAACAATTAAATCTAGACATCGTTCCTTAATCTGATAGAATATATCTCTTTAGAACATAGTAATTTAAGCTTGGCTGCAGCATAAAATTCAGAGATAAAATCCAAAACAATCTATTACACAGTAATTTGTCACTGACCTCGCATTCCCTGATCCCAAATACTACCGGTCCATATTACTGACATCTATTCTGTGTCAACTTACCAATTATGTGTCAATACCTTCCTTGTAATCTCACAAAAAATGTCTTAGTTCATTATCCCTGAAGAAGACCCCTTTTTACCGAAGTTTTTGGGTCATCGTAGGTTATCAGTTGTCTTACCCATGAGGATGGTCAAGTTTGCACTAGCCCTAGTGAAGTCATCGCTCTGTCTGTGTGTTTCACCTGTGACGATATACTTTTGGCAAGTTTTTTAAAAACTCATCGATGCTTCGAGATGAAATTGCTTCATGGGCAGTCCTAGGGCTGGTTGTTGGGTTAGATGAGCTCGCCTCTCTCCTTTGGGATAGTTGTTCCACCTTTTGTGCAACCTCCCTAAGAGATAAACTCTTCCTCCCATCTCTTATGGAACCTCTCCCTCCTATAAATGTCTCCTCCATGAATGAGATCAGCTAGCTTGGATGTAACTTGATGATAGCTAGACGTAAATTGGTAGCTTCAGGATTCTAAGAGACGAGTAGAGGTGGAGAGTGTTATTGGAGTGTGGAAGTAGCCTCACATGTATTTTGTCTTGAGAGATGTTTGAGTAGAGTTGGTTTGAGAACTTTCTAGCATCAATCTTTTGAACTAAAGAGAGAGTCATTTGTTCCCTTGGGAGACGGTTCACAAGTGAATGCTTACGGAGACATGCCGATGGGACCCTTCAAGGAGACTTACGACGTGAAGGATCGGTTGTAATTTTTACTTTGATTTATATTAATACAAATCAATATCTTGTTTCCTATATTATATGTTGAATTGTATGTCGATAGCTTGAAGTTCCTTGACTCTTCAAGTATATTGTTTGGTCGTTTTCTATTAGGTTTGTGGCATTTCTCTCCATGTTGTTTCCAGGTATAAGTGACTAGAAGAACAAGAGCTGGAGCAACACGAAGAGAAATTCATCGAATGAAGAACTGAAGGTAGGCATTCATAACACCATCTTTCTAAGGAAATTTGCTTTGGTATTGTCTTTGCAGTGACTAGACCCACTCTAGGGATAGAGGGGTTGGCTCTGTCTGCAGAGGGAACTTGCATGTATCACAAGTTGGCGACTCCGCTGGGGAGTCTTGTATTTTTCCTTTTTTGTTAATTGATTTTATTTGTTTATTGTCTCCCTTATTGTTTGGATAGAATGCTCTATTTTGGAAGTTCTTAGACTACTCCTGTAGTCTTCCCACTCTCATGAGTGATAGTTCTAACCTTGCCTAAGCCAAACTTTCATTTTTTGCCTTTGATTTGAGGTTGTCATTGTTTATGTTCTGACAGTGACGAAGTAGTCGTGTCTATGCTGCTTCCTGGGTTGCGCCTTTTACTATCTGGTGCGATTAAATTGCCTAACAGTTGCGACGAGTCCTGAAATTGGCTCGGCGCATCTAACTCATGTACTTTCGTGATGACGTCATAAAGTTCTTAGTTAGAGGGGTGCGACAATTTATTGTCGATGCATGTTGTTAGTTTTGTACTCGCAAAAAATCTTGTAAGTTTCAAATATTGAAGCTTATTGGTTGATTGGACAATGTGTTCTATCCTCTGAGCTTGTCTTTTGCCTCTTTATTGTATCAGAAGTGTTGGTTGTTAGAATTTTCGATTCTAGTTTCCAAGTATTTTGGAATCCTTCCTATTGAACCGTTTGACCTGAATACCTTAGGGTTTCTTAAATGATTGGTTTGCTTAGTTTGCTCATTCATTAGGATCTTTAGGCTATGCTTGGCATAATCTCTGACTTTGTTTGAGGCTTATTCCTATTCACTGTTTTTCATCTTCCTGATTGGTGTGTGATGTTTGGTTACCAAGCTTTCTTATCTTGTTCGTGCGGTTTCCTTCCTTCACTTGGCATAGATTGCATTGCTTCCAGGTCAGTGAGACAACTTTCTAGTTTTGCAAAAAGAAATATCTCCTTATTTTTGAGTCTTTGATTCATTTTTCATTTAGTTGCTTATCATTTATTTGAAAAAATAAAAAATTGCATTCATCTTGTATTAAGATTTGAAAGATGATTTTTTGCACTAGTAGATTCTTGAGATTAATACATTTAAAACCAAAAGGTGTCTTTTCCATTTTCTTGTTTAGATTGCTTGGAAGTTTGGGTAAATGGTAGAAGTATTTCTTTCTTCCTTGATTGGTTTTCTTTCTTGCCATTCAGCTATTATGTATTGAACCTCTCACTCTTCCTTAGCTAGTTTTTCATCCAACGAGAATGGTCTTTTTGCTCATTTAGTTGCATTCTAGGAGCTTTGAAGATCCATTCGATAGGGCCTTAAAACTGAGACTTAATTCAATATTAACTGTTAAAATTTATTGAATAAACATAAATGCATTGGAACCTAATGCTCACATATCTATAGGTCTAGGCTAGGGACGTGTTCTAGTGTCATTAAACCTAGTTGCTATTGTTCACTAAGGTTGGGTGATTCCTCCTTTTGTGATTCAATAGATACTAGTACGAATTTTTGCTCCCTATACCATAGCGTATATGTTGGGAGACCACACTAGGTTATCATCCTATTATCCATAGGAAGCTGAGTCTACTGCCTTATGAAGCATAATGCACCGAACACAACATTCGAGAAGATTCACTACCATATGGGAAGTCATTGGTCATTTCTCTTTAATTTTATTACCAAGGTGTATATTCAATTTTATGATTTATCTGGTAAACCTTTTCCCTAGAATTCCAGAGCAGTCACTTTCATCCCTTTTTGAGTCTTTAAAAGTAAAAGGATCATCTCGGCACTTGTCCTTTCAGGCTCATTAAACTTCAAAGGAGGCTAGAGTCATCTTTGTCCTTTTTCTCAACTCTCTAAACATGAAAATGCAAAGTTTCGTTCCGATGTCATAAAATTTATTTGTCTGCGATAACATCTCACCTGTTAATCTTGGCCACGTCATGAATAATATCTTGAACGTTTTTTGCAACCCTATTCATTATATCTTTTCTCCCGGACCTTTGAGTTTAGGCCATCCTGGTGGACTCACTGAATCCATCATCCTTACTAATTGATAGAGATCCCCTTTCTCCTATCTCTTTTGAGGTATCGTTTGTTACTGGTACTCTTCCTATTGTTCTGAGTGTTCAGACTCTTGCTTCTTGAGCTCTGGGTGAGGAACCTTTTGATATCAATTGGACTCCTCCCAACATTTGGGAATTTTTAGACGAGGATCTTCCGTCTACTCCTCCTGGTGCTTCAATCCCTATGGATTCTTCCGACATGGACGAGTCAAGTCCCATTAGCAGTCAAGAGAGCCTTGTGTCGACTGGGGAACATCAGTTTCCTCCGGAAGGTTTCCCTTTCCACACCGCTCCAAATGTTTCGTTACCACTTCGCTATCATGTTCTAACTGACATATCTAGTTTTACATCTCTATATCAAAGCTTTATATGGTATCGTACTACAATTCCAACTTCAGGACCTTTCATGTCTACTCAGTTGGATTTGACTTCCATTCCTCAGACACAGGTTATATCAGTTATGTCCATTCCATCAATACCCATCGTGTGTGTGGCATCCACAGACCCTCCTATTAGTGTCGTTACCACATCTTCAGTAGTTACTACCATTACTAGGATATCTTCTGGACCCATTGGCAGTAATCCTTCGCCTATGGTTTCTGGAGTCTGTCAACCTACGGGTAATGTATCGATCTCTTCGAATTCCATTCCAGCAGGATTGTCATATGAGCAGTATCTGTTTGCTCTTCAAAATCCAACTTCTAACCCTCTAGGTTCTCAACCATTGTCTGTTCCACATAACCCTTCGCACTACTATGATCACCTTGGAGCTCATATTTATTACATTGGGTCTCTTCCTCAGGAGGTACCAATTGAGAATTATGTTCCGCTTTTGGGAATCACACCACTTACCACAGCCCGCAAGGACAACCTTTGGGCTTGCAAGGGCAACCTTTTTAAGGACGACCTTTGAGCTTATAAAGACAACCATTTCAGGGACAACCACTGCCCCCCACAGGTTCCTCCTTTGCTTATTCAAGACAACCTTTTGGTCAGCTAGGTTAGCCTTAATTTCATCAAGGCCAACTTGTTGCCCAATAAGGACAACCTTATGGTCATCTAGGTCAGCCTCAATTTCAGCAAGGCCAACCTGTTGCCTAGCAAGGCCAACCTTCTGGTTAGATAGGTCAACCTTAGTTCCAACAAGGTGAACCTTCTAATCAGTTGGGTCAGTTTTAGTTCCAATAAGGACATCACTTTAGTTAAGCCAATCCAGCTCTTAGTCAACCTGGCACTCAAATGCAAGTTGGTTCCCAAGCTCAACCTGGTCTCCAGACTCAAGCTGGACTCCAAACCCAGCCCAGTCCCCAGACTCAGGTTGGATTCCAAGCCCAACCTATTTATCAAATGAAACCTAGGCCCTAGGCATAGTTTGGACCTCAGTCGGAATACAGTGTCCAAGTACCTCAACAAACCCAAGGGCAACCTCAGGGTACTCCGTATCAAAACTATCAGTAGCCTCAGGTTAATCCTTATCATAATTTTCAGCAGCCATATGTTGCCCCTGTTGGTCAAGCTAGTAACCAATGGTTTGTTGGCGGTCAAAATTTGGGTCAGCAACAAGGCTCTGGTTGGAACCCTAACATTGTCCCTTATCAAAGGCCCATGATGTCATTCAACCCTCAATTGTCTTTTCTTGTGACTTTGGAACTGCTCGATGTTTCAAAGTTGACAAATGACCCTATACTTCATAATCCAAATTGGCCACCAGTTCCGACCAAGATTCCCGATGATTGTCCTAAATTTGACGAAAAATCTAGAGAAGATCCCCAAGCACATGTTATGACTTATCACCTTTGGTGTTCATCTAATTCTTGGTTTGACGATTCTATCCATCTTCATCTTTTCCATAGGACTCTTACTGGTTCTGCTACAAAATGGTATATTGTACTCGCTCGTGGAACTTTCCAAGACTTTAACTCTCTTGCGATGGCATTTATTACCCATTTTCAGTTACCGATTCGCTATGAAATGGGAACACACCTCCTTACTTCTTTGAAACAGGACACAACTACCCATATCTCTGATCATATTCATGAATGGATAAGGCGTCACCGTTTGATCAAGTTAAGGATCCCTAATTAGCTACTAACTGACTGGTTTACTACCTTTGTCAGTCCGATAGCCCGAGATATTGCTATGCGGGCTTGTGTTACTGAAGAGAAAGCCATCGTGCGTGCTTAGTATCTTGATTTGGTATATTCCCAATCTGGCATGCTTTATGATGTCTTACTTGATGCTCTACGATCTGGAACTTCTAAGGCCTCGTTGACACCTTCTGTCGATGGTGTTATTGGTTCCGTTGCTCGATCTTCTCGAAAGTATTCCACTACCCCTTGGAAGAAAAAATCTACTGCTCCTATTAAAATTGCTTCTAAATCTTCGTCTAATCCTGGGAAAACCTCAAAATTTAATTCCATTCAGTCTACTGTAGCAGAGAAAACTTTGAATGATAAGAAGAAAGTAGAAGTTAAAAATAAGGCCGATGCACCAAAGCAAGAACCTCCTAAGACTCTTGCTGATGATGGTTCTAAACGCAAACATAAGTATCTTTTTCTTATCTGTGATGAGGATCACTACACTAAAGACTGTCCTAGATAGTCTAAGGTTAGTTGTTTGCTTAAGGGGCCTTCACGGACTCCTGCTGTACTTAAAGAGCCTTTTCCCTCCCAGCAAACTCAAATGGTGGTGGACCAACCCCAATCCTCTTCCTCATTTGGTTCCTAGGTCTTTATGTCTGGGACTATCCCTATTCATGTGAGTACTTGATCGAAAGATTATGCACCGTCTGCTGGGAAGGAACTTGAAGTACCTTCTAACGTTCCTTCGCCCAATTCTGGCCCTCTTCATATTGAACGACCCAACACGGAGTCTGTCATTAGACCACCTACTAAGGGACTTCTCTGGAAATCTTCCTATAACCCCAATGCTCGTGCCACGCAGCACTGTAGTATTGTTGAAGACCTCGCCCAAGCTCCTTCAGCTATGTCCACATTGGAGGTTTTCTAGAGTTGTCCTCCCCAACAAAAATCTCTACTATCTGCCATTGGTGGCATTGATCTGGCTGCTTCCGAGTTAATTACATTCGATCTTGAAAATCATGTGCCACATTTGCCTCATCAAATCGCTTTTCTCATCCAAGCCACTATTAACTCGAAGAATATTCATCGCATTGTCATTGATGAAGGAGCCTCAACTTGCATCATGTCTGTTGCTTGTTGAAAGGCCATCAGTTCCTCATCTTTGAGTCAATCTCCCAATACCTGGGAAGAATTTGATGGAAGAGATTCTCATCCATTTGGTATTCTCCCGTGCTTGCCTATCACCTTGGAAGGGAAGACAGTCATTGTCGAAGTCAAAGTTATTGACGCTAATCTGACTTACAACCTTCTGTTGGGTTGAAGTTGGACCTATGCATTGCATGTTGTGGCTTCATCATTATTCCGCGTTCTCTACTTTCCTCTTCAGGGAAAGATTGTTACAGTCGATCAGTTTTCCTTCTTCTCTTCCTCTTCCTCGGATGACAATGTTCCATTTGAGGAGCATACCAGTATTCCCTATGAGAGTGTGGGTGCTGGACTCTTTAAAGATCCTGCCCTTATGGGTGTTTTTCCACTCCCACCTCCTAATGTTGCCTTTGTCAATATGATCTCTATCAATCTTGATCACTGGGTTATTCCCCCCTTCGATTAGGTGGATTCCTGGGGTGATGTTATGTCGTTCAACCCAGCAAAGCCTAACTATGTTGAAATCATTTCAGCTTCAGTTTCATCTTATGACTCTACTCCTTCGAGTATATCTCTCAACACATATGTGTAATCCCCTTGTATTGGAGATATTGCTTCTCCGGATCCATTACGAGAGATTTTTCCTTATGATGATGCTATTCTTGAGACTATGTCTTTGTAAGATCCTCCCTGGGTCGATAATCATCATCGTTCCTCATTTCTCCCAGGTTATGAGGCCATGACTGCCTGTCTAGACAAGTTTTCCTCCATGCCCCTTGACATCGATGTTAAACCAGGGGCTGTTGAAAACATTCACATTGGGGTGACTTGTTCTCCTAAGGAGATCCAGCTTTAAACCAATATCTTCTGAGAGTTTCGCAACGTGTTCACCTATTCGTATGAAGAAATGTATAGTATTGATCCAAGTATTGTGGTACATGAGATACCTATGTATCCAAATGCGAAATGAGTTCATCAACATTTACATCTCGTGCACCCAAGAAAGGCGGCTGCCATTAAGGGAGAAGTTGAAAAACTTCTCAAGATTGGGTTCATTTACCCTATTCCACTGATAGACTGGGTATCTAACATTGTCCCTGTGACCAAAAAGCAAGGCACTATTAGGGTTTGTGTTGGCTATCGTGACATCAATCGTGCATGTCTGAAAGATAACTGTCCTACTCCCTTTATTGACCAGCTTATCAATTCCTGTGCTGGGAGTGAGATATTCTCTTTTATGGACGGCTTTTTTGGCTACAACCAGATCAATATTTTTCCTATCGACTAGCACAAAACTGCCTTTATCTGTCCGTGGGGTACTTTTTCTTACAAAAAACTCCCTTTTGGTTTGAAGAATGCTAGTGCAACTTTCCAATGAGCAATGTCCTATGCTTTTCATGACATCAGACACATTGTTTAGCCTTATCTAGATGATCTTCTGGCTCATTTAGCTAAATGCACAGATCATCTGAACCACCTCCGCCAGATTTTTCTTCACTGTAGACATTACCATATTCATCTCAATCTACATAAATGTGTCTTTTGTGTTGAATCCGACAGAATCCTTGGGTTTTTCATTTCTAAGGAGGGTATTCGTCTTGATCCACTCAAGGTCAAAGCTATTCTAAATCTCTCGCCTCCTGCTTCTTTGCGTTAGTTGCAGAGTTTGCAGGGGAAGGCTAATTTCCTAGTCATTTTATCCCTAACTATGTCAAGGTTACCAAAGGTTACACGCATCTCCTTAAGCGTGACACTCCATTTATTTGGGATGATATCACCCAAAGGTCATTTGAGAAACTCCCCTATTATGTCCACCCAACTATCGTCGGTATTATTCACTTTATCTAGTTGTTGTTGATAGTACCATTGGTATGGTTCTGGTCTAAGACGACGATGATGGTTCCAAGCATGTCATATATTATCTTAGTGGAAACCTTCTTGACATCGAGACTCGCTATGATTATGTCAAAAAGTTCACCTTTGTAGCTGGTAAGGTTGTCCAACGTTTTCATCATTACATTTTGTTACGCACTATGACCGTGATTTCAGATTGGAACCCGATGATGTACATTCTGTCACGTCAATTGCTAGGGGGAAAATACTCAAAATGGATTGTTATCCTTCAAGAGTTTGATTTGGAATTTACCACTGCCAAGTCTAAGAAGTCACTGGTCTTTGCTGAGTTGATTTGATCATTACCATCTGCTTCCACTCCCTCTCGGATAGAGGAGTGCACTCCGGACGACACGCTTTTCTTGATCAGTACCCTCGATCCCTGGTACAGTGACATTATTGTTTACCTCCAAACGTCTTCATTCCACCTTGATTTGTCTAAGGATGCTCGGAAACGCATTTGTCACCATTCTTAGCCCTATCGCATAGTCGGAGACACTTTTTATTGTCTAGATGTTCATTCAGTTCTTCGCTGTTGTCTAACTTTTGAGGAAGCTGAAAAAGTCTTAAATGACTACCACTCTAGTGCCTGTGGTGGTCATATGTTTGGTTATGCTGCTACCCAAAACATTCTTTGTGCTGGTTACTTTTGGCCATCCATCTTCAAAGATTGTATTCTAGTCGTTCGCTCCTATCACGCGTGTCAAAGTTACCAGTGGAAGATGTGAGCGCCACCTTCCCTTTTGCATCCTGTCATTACCGTCGGTGCTTTTGCTAAATGGGGCATTAATTTTATGATCTGTAACCCTCGCTCGGCCAGGGGGCAAGGGTATATCATCGTTGCTGTTGATTATTTTACGAAATGGGTTGAAGTAATGCCTACATTGTCTAATGATGGTAAGACAACTGCTAATTTCTGTTCAATCACGTAATTACCTGGTTCGGAGTCCATCAAGCTATAGTCACTAATCATGGTTCCCATTTCCATGGTTATATGATGACTGAGTTGACAACCTAGTTAGGCTTGCATCATGATAGTTTGATGCCATATTACCCTCAATCCAATGGCCAAGTTGAGGCAGTAAACAAAGTGTTGCTTACTATGCTTCAACTTACCATTGGGATGCATAAGTCTAGCTGAAATTTGATGTTGTTTTCTGTTCTATGGGCCTACCATACCTCGGTTAAAGATGCGACTAGATTCACCCCATTTCAACTTGTTTATGGGATGGAAGCTACCCTTCTTATTGAATGTGAAATCCCTTCTCTCAAATTAGCTATCGAATTGCTACCAAATACTACTCTGGTGGAAGAATGCCTTCTTTATTTATAACAACTTGACAAGACTTGTCGACTTACTTCTTTAGTCATTCAAGCATAGAAGAAGAGAGTGAAAGGTCACTTCGATCAAACAGTCAACCCACGTTCTTTCACGGAGGGGGATTTAGTCTTGCTATATGATGAAGCTAATGACAAGCTAGGGGCAGGCAAATTCGAACCCATGTGGCATGGACCCTATATTGTAAAATGTGTTTTGGAAAAAGGGGCCTATGAGCTAATTGAATATGAAAGAAACCCTTTAGATAAGCCCTGGAATGGGCTTTATCTCAAGAAATATTATGCATGAGTCTTTTGTGCATTTCTGTGTACATAAGTGTGTTTTTCATTTTGTACCTGTTTGGCTTGGTGTGTAAGTGTTTGTCGCTTATTTTGTCCTTTTTTCTTCTTATGCAGATGTTTGTCGCACCTTATGTTGGTTTCGTTGATGGTGCCTGTCACAGTACTTGGAATCTTTCCTCCGTGGCATGGGTTATCTACGATCCTCACAGTGAGTTGGTAGATCTTCAAGGTGTTTGTCTAGGATGTACTATGAACAATGTCGTTGAATATAGTGCAGTCATTGAATTACTGACTGAGGCTGTTTCCCTCAATATTCATGCATTGATCGTGAATCTAGATTCACAACTTGTTGTTCTTCAACTCAACGAGCGTTATTCCATCAAAAACCCTCAAATTTTAAGGTTGTATTTACGTGTTCATTTACTGGAAAGGAATTTTGATTATATTACATATCGACATATTCCTAGAAGACTAAATACATTAACTGATGCATTGGAAAATCATGTGTTAGATAGACATTTGCGACATTTGTAAAAATAAACATTAAAGACATAATAAGTCAATATAGAAAAACATAGGTATATATATGTATATCAAGTGTTTCACATCGCAGTGCTCAAAAAATATATGTTCGGGTTACATCGCAAGACAACATGTCTCTGAAAATTGCAGAAATTAAACCCAGGAGTCTAATCTACATGGTGCTCTTTATAGCACACGATTTCTAGAATGACATGTCTGAGTAGTCGATGAATCTTGCTCGACATCCCCGTTGTGTGTCATTGGTATTGTCGAGGGACATCCTCAAATCTTGCGTAGCCTGGGATCCCCTCCGTTAACCCCTCTAGGTCACGGGCAATCTTGTCCTATACCAGGGGGAGGGATCTGGAACTCCCGCTCAGCTCTCTAGCAATCGGAGATGAACCTACAGGCCTTTCTGGCCCAACATCTGCAAAATTAAAACATAATGATCAGAACATATATGAAAAATGATAAAAATTGTAAAATATTTAAAAAATCAAAAAATGAATTTGTTTCCTCTATTATCCCAGTGTTCCCCAGGGGGAGTACTAAATTTGGATCACCCCTAAAGTCTATCCTGGCATATGGCCAGTCCTCGACAAAAACTAGTTGGTGATCTAGCCATTGGAAAACTCAGGTCTCCATGACATATGTTTGCCCCCGCCTCCTCGGGGCATCAGCATCACCCACTGAGTCATCTGTGGCTCCTGTGAAGGTGGCCATGCCACGACTGCTTCTTGTCTCTGGAAGATAGGAAGACGCTCCTGGATGAATGATACAAGAATAGACCCATACCAAAATTGTTTGACATCCCCTCGCCGGCACTTTGTTAATTGTCATTTAAGCTATCTGTTACGGCCTTGGCCGAGTCAAAAATGGTGGGATCCAAACAGTCGGTTTCCAGCCAGAGTTGGGTTTTGGTGGCCTCATGTGGGCCCTATGAGCCGACGGATCTAGTGATGGTAGAGAGGAGAACTTGAAGAGACAAGTCTCTAACTGTTGCGATCTTGAGTTTTCCGCCCTTATCTGACTTATTCTACTCTGGACATAGTCTTCCCATAAGCATATCCATGGTTTCTCCAGTGATACAGGTCCCGGTCATGCGGGGCCTTTCCCCCCTCCGTGACAACCCTGTCAGGAAATAAATGTCTGCTGCCTCAATTTCTAGCTCCTACCCTCGAATGTTGAATTTCCCCTCATTCAGATCCCATGCTCCTTGGAGTAGGTCTAGTTGCACCCTCAAACAAGGCACCATGAAGAATTTCAGAAGCCCAAAATTCCAGAGCACGTCTAGGCAGTTTTGATCCACCATGGCTAATTCATCATCACCATTGTGCTCCCATTCCTTCCACTCGATTACCATGGTTTTATCCCGCATACACACATAAGCGACTATAAGTGCTCCATTTGTGCTTAAAATCCCGTGAAATTGCTTAGATTTTGAGAAATATTGAATATCAGTGCTCGTCGTGCCTGTTTTTCTAACAGCTGCGCTGAGCCAAAATCCACTGTTCAGAAAATTCGGGATCTTCATGAATTTTTAGTGTACAGTCGCGAAGACCCCCTTTTATGCCCATTGAAGATTTTGGGTCATCGCAGTCCCGAGATGGCAACCCGCGATGACTGCCGCGAATATATTTACCCTAAAATCCTCCTAAATGGTGGCTAATACCACTAAAAAATGAATCACCATCTATCTAAAATGCAGGGAATCGTATAATGCCTACCTAGACCGGATGAATTTGTCAACAAGTTTCTGATCATCCTCTAGGTGGCCATTGAAATCACGAATGCACAAGGGTAAAATTTTCACTCTGAGGTAAAACAGTGAAAATTAAATTGATACTTACCTAATGACTCTTTTTATAAGCCTTTTGTAAAATTATGGTTTTTCATCCATTTTTGAATATTTTATGTATTTTTATATCAAAAACAGATCTTACACTTGTTTTTGTGCAGTGACAAGTTTCCGTGAACTCTGGTGATGAATCTACGAGTTATGTTTTATACTTTTTCGGACTCAGTAAAAACATGAAAAGGTCCCTTTTGGAGTCACCTTTAAGCTCTTTTCTGAGTCTCAAAACATGAAAAGATTGTCAAGCTCTTGTTGCTTTGAACTTGTTAAAGGCTATGAAGTGTCATCTACCCAGTATAAGTTTATCCCTTTTACAAGCTGGGATAAATTACTTACGAAAAAGGTATACATTGATCTATCATGGTCAATAGGTTCCCTTGGATATTGTCCTTTTCGAATTCGAGGGACAAATTTACGGAAAGGGGCCTATGGAGTTTTCTTTTCTGTGTCTTTTTCAAATTCTATAAACATGAAAAAGACTCTGAGTTTTACCTATGTCAGACTCGTTAAACCCTGACGACATTGGACTTGTCACCATGAAGAGACCGAGATTCTCCTTCTGAGGGCTCGTTAAAAATCACTAGGTCATATTTGTCCAAAGGATGAACTTACATTAAAAGCATATGCTATCCCCTTCAAGCTTGTGTTTCAAAAATAATTGGGGTACTTTCCAGAAATGGTGGGGGAAAAATTGGAAACATTATGTTGATTGTGTTAGTTATTACGGCAGCTTGTCGCACTTGGACATCGACACTCTTTCTGCTTCGTTTCGGGTTGGGATATCCTTATTCTATTGTTGGCCTCCTGGGTTTTGGGTTATTCATTTTGCCTCATTCCATCTAATCCTTGCTGCATCATCATGGCCTTTCATCTCTTGGTACCAAAATGCTGCCAAATTCTAGAGTCATGTTGCTAATATGTTCAAGAACTTAATCCTTTTGTAGTTTGTATCCTTATGCACCTTCCTCTGATTCTTAGTATCATCCACCTCATCTTATTCCTTTATCTTGCGTTGATGGTGTCGGAAACATTATGGCCCTCCTTCAACCGATCACTTCATGTCGACTTCAGCTCATTATCCAGGAAGTTGATTTAGAGACTCCTTTCTTGTACCTTGGAGCTTGCATGCCTCAATGGCAAGTTCTTTGCATTCGATGATTTTCTGGCATCATTGGTCTTCAATCGAGTGATTTCACAAGTGTTCGACTTCAGATCATTCTTCACACTTTGTGGATTGTACTAGTGGTGCCTTGAGAACCATTGACATTACTGGTGGTCTCTCTCATGCTTGTTAACAATTTACATCATTTGCCAGTAATCAAGTGATTTTCTAGCATGCTCGGCTTCAACACATTTATTCGCATATTAGAATTCGCACCATGATCAGGTTGGGATTCAAGACCCTGGGCTCATATTACAGAAGTCTAGTTTGTGTGGATTGATTCATACATGAATATTTTGATAGAATGGTTGCGACCATACCTGAGTTTTCTTTTTGTGGTCTTTCTGATTGGATGGTTGCATCCATAGCATACACCATTTATGTTTATCTTTTGTATGGCTATGCCCATGCCTTATAAACATGTATTTCCTTTCACTATGTGCTCATGTATTAGAGATATCTGTTGTACATGCGTTTGCAGGTTCTCCGCAAGGATGTTCTGTTTCAGTTATGGATTTGTAAAGCATTTAGCCCCTTCCACTCTCTCGGCCTTCATGCTTTAGGGGGTATCTATTACACAGTAATTTGTCACCAACCCCACATTCCTTGATCCTGGATACTTCTAGTCCATATTACTGACATTTGTTCTGTGTCATGTTGCCAATTACGTGTCAATACCTTCCTTGTAATCTCAAGAAGAATGTCTCAGTTCATTATCCCTGAAGCAGACCCCCTTTTACCTAAGTTGCTGGGTCGTCGTGACTTATCAATTGTCTTACCCATGAAGATGGTCAATTTCACACTATACCTAGCGAAGTCGTCGCTTTGTCCGTGTGTTTCACCCATGACAATCTACATTTGGCAAGTTTTTTAACAACTCGTTGAAGCTTCGAGGTGAAACTACTTCATGGGAGGTCCTAAGGCTAGTTGTTGGGTCAGATGAACTCGCCTCTCTCCTTTGGGATAGTTGTTCCACCTTTCGTGAAACCTCCCTAAGAGATAAACTCTTCCTCCCATCTCTTATGGAACCTCTCCCTCCTATAAATGTTTGATCCATGAATGAGAGCAGCTAGCTTGGATGCAACTTGATGATAGCTAGACATAATTTGGTAGCTTCAGGTTTCTAAGAGAGGAGTGGAGGTAGAGAGTGTTATTGGAGTGTGGAAGTAGCCTCACATGTATTTTGGCTTGAGTGATGTTTGAGTAGAGTTGGTTTGAGAACTTTCTAGCATCAATATTTTGAACTAAAGAGAGAGTCATTTGTTCCCTTGGGAGACGGTTCACAAGTGAATGCTTATGGAGACATGCTGATGGGACCCTTCGAGATGACTTACAAAGTCAAGGCTCGATTGTAAGTTTTACTTTGATTTATATTAATACAAATCAATATCTTGTTTCTTATATCATATGTTGAATTGTATGTCGATAGCTTGAGGTTCCTTGACTCTTCAAGTAGATTGTTTGGTCGTTTTCTATTGCATTTTTGGTGTTCCTCTACATGTTGTTTTCAAGTATAAGTGACTAGAAGAAAAAGAGCTGGAGCAACACGATGAGGACTTCATCAAATCAAGAACTGAAGGTAGGCCTTCATAACACCATCTTTCTAAGGAAATTTTCTTTGGTATTGTCTTTGTAGTGACTATACCCACTCTAGGGCTAGAGGGGTTGCCTCTGTTTGTAGAGGGAACTTGCCTATGTCACAGAGTCTAAAAATAGTAAGGCTTAGAATCACACTTAAATTATGCATAAACTAATTCAATAGAAGCTAATTTATGAGATAAGTAGCTAACAAACTTATGGCATAATTCTTTAATATAATCAGTAACGCCATCTTCATATTAACTCTAGTTTAGACTTTAACAAGAACATAGATATATTAATGAAATCAATCAACTTCTAGCACATATAGCGCATCTGTGCTTCATCAGTATACCTACCCTGGTCGATAATGTATGTTGAAAATTTAAGGACATTAAATTGGCCAAACACTAACCCAGGGAGAATTCTTTCCCCTTCTTGCTACAACATCAACCCTCCCTAGCTTGTTCCTGAATTATACAAACTTCACCCTCAGAGAGAGGATTTATGATAATGTCAACATCCTGCTGATCTATAGAAATGTGTTGGAGCCTCATTTTTCACTTCTATACCATGTCCCAAATGTGGTGGTACTATGACCTTTTTGTGCTTTGACCAATCATGAAGGTCATCTCCTACACCTGATAAAGGAGTCTCACAAATAGCGTCTGGAGTCAAATTTCTTCATAAATTGCCAAACTAGATACAATATACAAAACCTCTATAGTTATGAGTGTGACAAACGTCTACTTCTTTCCTAGGAATAATCTAGAATAAATCATCATCGTGTTTTTCTCTTCCTATCTTCAACGCTCTTTGCCCAATGTGAATATGTATATCCTTGCAACTTCATCCTTCACTGGAACAATCACCACACCTACTTGAGACTAAAAAAATATTAGTTTGGTAGTCATAGCTTCTGCCACATTTCTACTTGCAATAAGTAATGTTTCAACCAGCATACTTCATCTTGAATTTAGAGGCCAACTCCATTTGACACTAAAGCAGAGCTTGATTACTCCATCTATCAAGAAGGAAAATTCTCCTACCACTGCTACTCCCTTTGTCACATGAGTAATTTTCCTCCCATCTAAAAAAAATCATATGATAACAAGATCAACTAGGATTCAGTAGATATCCATATATTCAAGAATACCATGCCCAAGTTTCATACAAAGCCTTCTTTATTCTGCAAACATGATCTTCCCCCTCATGTACCTCAAATCCCTGAGGTAGCTCTATGAAAACTTCTTCTTCCTCAAATACTCCATTGAGAATGTGGAATCCACACCCACATGATGTAATTTTGAACTCATATTAGAACCAACAGAAATAAAAGTTCTAATAGAAGTGTACCTGATAATTGGAGAAATTGTTTCTACATACTCCTCTCCCTCTTTCTAGGAGAATCCTCATGATTCTTGCTTTGTACTTCTATTTTTTTCCATCTAACACATACTTGTATATCTAATTGGATGTAGCCATTTAATTTCATAATATCTTGGCACAATCTTCATTATGGAATTCTTCAAACTTGTTGGCCTACCCATGCCTTATAAACTAGGAGCTCTTCTCATCATTATGCATGATGATAATACAAATTCTCCCTCTTGGAAATGAATCATTCTTCAAGAATTATCTTCTCACAAGATTTTCTTTTTTCCTCTCAATGCTTTCATCTATTTCTAGAGCCTTGGAAGCCCTTATGATGTATCAACAAACCTCACTTGGAGGCCATGGAAGAAACGATTATAACCTAGTGAAGGAAAGAAGAACAAGAGGATAACTAATGGTAAAACAATAATAATCAAGGAAAATAGACACAAATTATATATCTTTAGGGAATTTTCAACATTGCTTCCTTGCAAAAGTCATTAAAATCCATCTACAAACTCATCCTCCTCCTCCGCATCAAAATATTGCTTTTCTTTCCTTCCTTTCATGAGCTAATGTTTCTCCATTTAGTAGAATCATTGACTTTCAATACTTTAGTTCTATATCTATGGTTTTATCCAAAAACCCTAGATCTTTCTCAAATATTATGCTTCAATATTTATCTAGGGTTTGCATACCCTAGTGTTATAGACATATTTGGGCACTTCAACCCCAATCATATATGTCCATAAACCAAGGGCTTCTAAGTCCCTAAAAGTGCTGTTTCATACCCTAAAGGAGCAAGGTCAGCTGATTACATCATCTCCCAGAAGTTCTCCATGAAAAACTACTCAGAACTGGTCAAAGCAGGACCATACAGACTGCCCAGTGCTAAGGTTTTGATGCATCTCACCTACCACATGCAAAAAGTGCAATGCATACTGGAAAGCCCTCCTGTAGGGTTCGATGAGCGAGAGCAGACAAATGGCACAAGCAGTTTGCTAGGTGGAGACCCTGAGAATCTTATAGAAGTCGCTCATTTGACACTTGCCTCTCTGAATTCGCCCAAGGATGAGTAAGAGACCATGAAATCTCCAAGTGGAACCAAGAACTATTAGAGAGATGACACTAATAAAAATCCTAGAAGCTGACTCACCCCCTTGCAAACATCTATATATGGATCCCTCATCCCATAGATCCAAAGGCTGGAATTTTGCAATTTGCAAGGAAGTGCTATTGGTTTCTCTTTGAAGACATTGTTGGGTGATCTTGCTTTGTGTGAGGTGAAGAGGGGTTTCATGCTGGGAGGATGGCGCTGGGTTAGACCAAGTGGTTGTAATCCTCTCTTCTACTACTTCTATCAATAATGCTATTTGAGTTTTCCTCCATATTCTTGTATATCTCTAAATCTTGTATTGATATATGCATTTGTATGGTCAATATATATATGATCCTATATTGTTTATGGTGATAGATCTCTATGCTTTGATGGTATTATGCTGCTTTGACTCTACAGATGCTCTTTGAAGTGGGACAAGTAAGGAAGGAGTGACGAGATTATGTCAAAGGGGAAAGGAAACAAGCAAGGAGCCAAGCGAAAGACTGAGGTTGGTACTCTCTGCTTCTTTCTCATTTATCCCTCGTAAAGGAAAACACAAGTGACTTTAGCTTGTTTGTTTCTAAGATAGCTACCCATCTTAGTGGGACTAACAGCTCTGAATAGACACTAGTTTGATTGCTTTCCTATATTTGTTTGCTTCATAAACTATAGACGGAGGCTGAAGTTAAGCCAGCTAGCCTTCGAACTACATTTGCTATGCAAGTGCAAAGTAGATCAACGTCGCTTCAGTCAATCTCCAGGGTTGTTTATGAACTGAACAATTGTCTTTCAAACATCCTAAGTGCCCTGGAGGTATATCAAGTAACCTCATTAGATCAGCCTCTATACTTTCTATTTACTGACTATCATTAGCTCGGCCTAAATCCCTGAACTAAGCTGCAAACTGTGACCAAAAACCAAGTTAAAGTCTCGTCCCTGGACCATCGCACTATCTCCTTTTGGTAGACTAGATGCATCGCACCTCCCATGTGCAGTAGGTGGGATGCATCCCTGTTTCCCTGTGTTACAGGTGCGATGATCAGGTAAGACTATTTCTGCCTCTAGATTTTGGTTTTTTCTTCACTATCTACAGCTTTATTTAGGATTTTTTCTGTCTGTGATCAGTAGACCACTGTTGAAACCCCCTTCCTTTGCATTATTCAGCCTCTATTGTACAAATAATTGTGAATGTTTTTTATGTGTTTTTCGCCATTTACAGTTCTCCTTTAAAAAATAGTAGCTTAATCGAACAGTCAACTTTTGATTTGAAAGTGTCATTTTCAATCAAAGAAAAGAATCCTCCTCTTTTTGATAGTCGATTACATTGTTACTCTTGTATTTGATCTGAATTGATAGTATTTCAAGTGTCGAAAGTAATTTTCAATTCAAAATCGCAAAGTGTCGTCTTGTCTTCCTTTCGTTTTTTGAAAAGAAAATCGTTAGTACTGTCGCTTTGAAAGAAGAGATAATTCAGATTTGTATTTAGCATTCTTCTTGTCATTCACACATTAAGAAAGCGGAAAAGAAATACATGCATGTGCATTCGCATTTAGACTGCTTGTTTATTTTGATTTAGGACAGTCCATCTAGTGTGTGCTCTATGCTCTATGTTGAAAGGATTTTGCTTCTCTTTCCTTAGTAGCTAGGATTTTCATTGCAAAAAGAAGAGCAAAACGATTGTTTATCATCTTAGATTGCATATTTAGGAGTTGTATATCTGCATCACGTGGTGAACCTTAAAGGAAAACTTCTTAAGAAAGATCAACTTTAAAATAAATTCAATGAACATAAAAACGCTTTGGAACCTAACGCACAACATCTAGAAGTCTAGGCTAGAGACGTATTCCGGAGTCGTAAAGCTTGGTAACTATCACTTTCTTTGTAGGTTGGGTGATTCCTCCTCTTTGAGATGACAAGTGCTAGTATGGACTTGTGCTCCCACGTATCGTCGAGTATATATTGGGAGACTACAATAGGCTATATCCTTTATCCTTAGGAAGCCGTGTCTGCCGCCTTATCGATCGCAATGCACTGAACACAGCATTCGGGAAGATTGACTGTCGTACCATAAAAAGTATTCTGTAGTTTTGCGATTGGTTTGGTAATCCCTCTGTCTAGATTTCTAGAGTAGTCTCTTTCATTCCTTTTCAGACTCCTTAAAGGAAAAGGTCCATCTGAGCACTTTTCAGTTCAGGCTCATTAAAAATCGAAGGCGACTAGAGTCATCTTTAGCTTTTTCTTGAATCTTAAAAATTGAAATAGCAAGTTGTGTCAAAGCGTCTAAAATTTATTTTAATTGGAATAATGTCATTGTTCTCTTATTGATCTTAGCTTGAGAAAATGGAGCCCACTGATCAAGGATTTCCCCTTGGGGGAAATCCTAGTCCTTTCTCCTCTTGGGGAGGTGTTGGTGTGCCTCATATGGCCACATTTTCCATTCGAGGATTGACAATTGGCCCGCCAGTATGGCTTTTCTCAACTTCTATCTTTCAAAGCACCGTGATTCCTGAGAAATCAAATCAGAAACTAGATGATACTAGAGTTACCCCCCAACCTTCTGTTTCGTTTTTTTCTCCCTCTCCTTCTTCCTCTTCGCTTGGTGAAGCTAGTACAACTAAAAACCAAGTAACTGAGAAGAAGAAGAAAGGGAAGGAGAAGAAGAAGAAGGAGCCAATGGAAAAAAAGGGCAACCGTACATCGTCTAGCGAATATCCACACACTACACCATCCAAACCTAAATCTCCATGTGTCATCTACAAAGGTGACCATTGTCATCGAGATTGTCCTTGCATCCCACGGATCTTAAGGGACTAGTCTCCCCGCTTGCACAATCCAGTGTCATCAACCTCTAATGATCATGTTGAGAGTACACCGTCAACTAGTGAAAACAAAGTCATCGAACAAAAAGGAAGATCTAAATTTCCTTGCAGACTGTGTGAAGGAGATCATGCCCTCCACCGTTGTCCCTTCCTGGATGAAGCTAAAACAGTGTTGCATAACCATCATGCATCACCACAGTGACTTCCTCTTGGATACAAGAAACTCTTGTCAAGTCCATTGCTAGTTGAAAACCCGACTGACACACCTTTTTTGTCAGTCGATGCACCTATCATTGAAGATAAACCCTCTGAGTCCACATCGGACCAAAGTCAACAGGTCGAGACGACAGTCGACCCCATCTTGTCTTCAGAGGATTTACCTTCAGATGATATAGACACCAAAGAGAATGAGAACGACACCATTCAAATTGTTTTCGTAAACACAGAATCCGATGAACACAAGGGCAATCTACCCGTTCTTTTACCACAGGAAGGAAGTTCTTTAGAGATGTATCCAGCCATTTATTTGGTCCCACCTCCAAGCAACCTAGTCATCTCCTTCAATTGGAATCTACTAGGCAGACCCCGTCTACCATCTAATGTACCATTCTGAATCATAGTGCAAACTTACAGAATGGTCAAGGTTGGTACAATCATAGATGAAGGGGCTTCTGTGAGTATCCTTTCCTCAAATGCTTGGAAAGCACTTGGTTCACCATCGCTTTTGCTTGAGATGCGAAATCTGATAGGCTTTGACAAAGGAACCAGTCGACCGTTAGGGATCCTTCCAAATTTGCTTATAACTTTCATAAGGAAAACCGTTTATCTAAATGTAATGGTAGTCCAAGGACCTTTAGATTACAATCTACTCCTTCGTTGCGACTACATTTATAGCATGGGAGCTATTGTTTCCTCACTCTTTTGAGTGATGTGTTTTCCGCATGAAGGCATAGTGGTCCAGCTCATAGACCAGCTTTCATTCCCTGGTTCACACATAGCTAATAGTCAAATGCCATCCATAACAAGGCTTTTTGCATAAGGAATGTCTCATCAATCTCCAGTCCGTCCACCTAATGAGCGTGAGTGATTCGGTGGTTGTGACTGAAACCCAGAGGGCATGCACCCTGGGCTGCTTCGACAGGAAAACTTTATGTATAAGGTAGGTTTCCGTGGAGGATATATGACTGATCTGACACACCCATCCGTTTAGGAAAATGGGATTAGACTGGAATAAGATACCTCTGTCAGAAGGTATGCCTTTCCTGACTGAGCAAATGTTTTGTCTGCAAATTGAAGGGTAACCTAGAAACTCTACTTTGCTATACCTGGGGGCATGAAAACATTTTTGCATGAAAGTGAAAAGCGACCATTCATTTTCTTAGTTTGTAGGTTCTTAACCCTTTAAACTTGTAGGATTGGTCTTTCCTAGGTTACATAATGAAAGGATTTGAAGAAAAATTTCGAATGGGGCAAGCTCCCTAAAAAATGAACCTATCAATGAGACATCCTTATTATATGACTAGCACGAGTAGTTTTACGCGAAGTTCAAGCTCGTTAAAAAATAAACCTAGCAATGAGAATATGTTCCACCAGAGTTTAAGCTTGTTAAAAAATGAGCCCACCTTTGGTAAATAAACATTGTGATCGCATTATTATCCACTTTTGAGCCTTGGTCGTGTTCTTACCATCACCTCCACTCTTTTTTAGCCAATCATACACCTCCATTTGATTGTTTACCCCTTTTGAGGAACAACTGTGATGAGTGATCCTATTAGCCACCTTCTTTACATTGTCATGATTAAAAAGTTCCAAACATTACCTAGAACCAGCTGTTATCCGAAAACATCACTCGTTCCTCAAAAAACAAGTCTCCTTTAAGCTCTTTTCATCTGACTCGTAAAATATGAAAAGATTGCTAAGCAACTAGCCTCTCCATCTCGTTAAAGTGATTGGAAGTGCCACCCCTCTTCTAGATTTTAATATTTTTGGACCTGAGGGATTATTACACAAAAAGATCTAGCATTTGTCTTGTTCAGCTCGTTAAAACTATCGAAAAGTCATCCCTTTCGCATTGTTTTATACTTTTTCGGACTTAAGGGATTATATTACGAAAAAGGAATATTGGATTTTCCTTTCCATTTCTTTTCAGACTCTCTAAAATTAAAAATAACCTAGTTATCCTTGTCATTAAACTCGTTAAAACAATAGCGACAAACTTGTCCATTCAGACAAGAGCAAGTCTCACTATCGCTAGGCTCATTAAAACATAGCGATGGGTTTTCACGAAGGGAAAATTATAGAACAAGCATATGTTATCCTCCTCAAGCTTGACAAAAATAAAGAGGTACTAGTCAGAAATGACTGGGGAAAATTGGGAAGAAAACTTGAAGAAACTTTATTGGTAGCAGGTCACTCTTGAACATGACATTTCACTCGATCACCATGATTGATTTAGTTTGGGTTATTTTGTTCACCGGTCATATCACCATTGGTCCACTACACCATCCATTTTTGGGGGGTTAATGCTACCAATCCATTTCAGTGTCACCGATATGTTCAAGAGAAGTCGCTCAGAGAATTCACCTACTCAGCTTGTGTCTCATCCACTGCAATACCTTCACGCTTCATTCTTTCATGACCGCCACTCTGAACCTTGTATCATCAGATTGTTTTCAACTCCACAAAATCATTTTCTCCATTTCGTGTCGTATATGTGGGATTCATTAATGCCCTCCTACGATGGGTCACTTCTTGTCAACATTAGCTCATTATCCAAGAAGTTGACCTAGGAACAACCCTTTCAGTACTTTGAAGCTTGCATGCCTACATGGCAAGTTTCTCACTTCCGGCGATAGGTTTACATTAATGGCCTTCGACCGAAAGATTTTGCGTGGTGTTCGACATCGACTCATGTATTCACACCATGTGGATTGTACTGTAGAACCTTGAGGGTCATCATCATCATCATCAGTGATTCCTCTTGCGCCTGTTAACAGCTTACATCATTGGCTGGTAATCAGGATATATCTTTCCATGTTCGACATCAGAACATATTTTCACATGGACTGACTTGTACTTTCAGCAGAAGATTGAACAAGTTTGGAAGACCCCGGATCTAGTTTCATCCATCCGGGCTGCGATATATTTAGGAAAATAAAGACATCAAATGTACATCATTGTTGCACAGATAATCATCTAAACCAAAGGATGATGGCTCTACCAGAATCATCGGTCTGCCACACAGACGGTTGTCTGTCCTATGTACATGAAAATGGATTTATAAAGCTAAGCATGGGAATACCCACCTCAGCTATATCATGAAAATATTATGAAGATAATGTATTGTATTGTACCTTATTATAGGTCACCTTCCAGTTCGAAAAACTTCGGATCCTCATAATAAAGCATTTCACCCGACATAAAAAAGATTTACAACCTCATGCTTTAGGGGGAAACTATTATAGACATATTTGAAAACTGCAACCCCAATCATATATGTCTGTAAACCAAAGTCTTCTAAGTCCCTAAAAGTGTTGTTTCAGACCCTAAAGGAGCAAGGTCAGCTGATTACATCATCTCCCAGAAGTTCTCCATGAAAAACTACTCAAAACTGGTCAAAGCAGGACCATACAGACTACCCAGTGCTAAGGGTGTGATGCATCTCACCAGCCACATGCAAAAAGTGTGATGCATACTGGAAAGCCCTTTTGTAGGGTATGATGAGTGAGAGCAGACAAATGGCACAATAATTTTACTAGGTGGAGACACTAAAAATCTTCTAGAAGTTGCTCATTTGACACCTACCTCTCTGAATTCGCCCAAGGATGAGTAGGAGATCATGAAATCTCCAAGTGGAACCAAGAACTATCAGAGAGATAACACTAATCAAAATCCCAGAAGCTGACTCACCCCCCTGCAAACATCTATATATGGATCCCTCATCCCAGAGATCCAAAGGCCGGAATTTTGTAATTTGCAAGGAAGTGTTGTTGGTTTCTCTTTGAAGACATTGTTGGGTGATCTTGCTTTATATGAGGTGAAGAGGGCTTTCATGCTAGGAGGATGGCGCTGGGTCAGACCAAGTGGTTTTAATCCTCTCTTCTACTACTTCTATCAATAAAGCTATTTGAGTTTTCTTCCATATTCTTGTATATATCTGAATCTTGTATTGATATATGCATTTGTATGGTCAATATATATCTGATCCTATATTTTTTATGGTGATAGATCTCTATGCTTTGATGGTATTATGTTGCTTTGACTCTACAGGTGCTCTTTGAAGTGGGACAAGTAAGGAAGGAGTGGTGAGATTCAGTCAAAGGGGAAAGGAAATGAGCAAGGAGCTAAGCGAAAGACTGAAGTTGGTGTTGGGTTGTGTTATATTCTTTCCATGACTAACCCACGTAGTGAACTGGGGGGTTAAAGGGGGGGTGGAGCCCCCCCTTCATTGTGTCGATTGCATAGCGGGGGGGTTATAGGGGGAGCGACAACCCCACTTGTTTGGGGGGTTTGAGGAGAGTGGGTAGCCCCTCTCTATGGGGTCCGGGGCAGCGCCCCGGGAAAAATTTTTTTGGACCCTATATTAGGTTGGGCGAACCTACCTATGGTTTTTTGGTCCATGGTTTTGGACGTGATGGTTTTTGGTCCATGGTATTGGATGCTTCGGCATGTATAAATATGTATTGTAACATTGAAAGGAATATTACGAAAAATCAAGCTGGTAGTCCTGGTTTTGGGATCCAGGGGAAAATCTCTGTGTATATGTGTTTTATGTGTTATGCTCTGGCATTGTTTATTTTCTGTGTTTTAGAATTCGTATGCAGGTAATTTCTATACGGGGTTAAAACCTACATTTGGTATCAGAGTTGTTTTGGCTTCAAGGGGATGCCTTTGTTGCCGAGGGGTTTCGCTCGGGCCTGTGGTAGACCCTGTTTAGTGGGAGATCTGCGAGATCGATTCTGGTGGTGAAAGAAGATGGCGAGCAGTGGAAAGATAGAGATTGAGAAGTTCAATGGTCAGAGTTTTGAGTTGTGGAAACTCAAGATGGAGGATCTGTTGGTTGATAAAGATCAGTGGATTGTGGTAGATCTGGGTACTAAACCAATGGGAGTGACCGATGAAGAATGGAAGAAGTTGGATCGGAAGGCAAAGAGCACAATACGATTGTGTGTCTCAGATTCAGTATTGCTTAATGTATTAGGGGAAGCTATGACGAAGGCTTTGTGGGACAAGTTAGGGACTTTGTACCAATCTAAGTCTCTGGTGAATAAAATGTTCCTGCAGAAAAAGCTGTATAGCCTGAGGATGAAAGATGGAGACTCGGTGACAGAGAATCTGAATGCGTATAATACTATGGTAAGTCAGTTATCATCTGTTGATATGAAAATTTCAGATGAAGATAAGTGCATCAGTTTGTTGTGTTCTCTACCATATTCATGGGATAGTCTGGTTATTGCAATAGGTAGCAATGCAACTGCTTTGCAGTTTGATGAAATAGTCTCAGCCTTGCTGACGGAGGAGATGAGACGTAAAAATATGGAGATCCAAAATGGTGATGCCTTGTCTGTACGAGGACGGTCCCTGAATAGAAACAAAAATAAGTCATCGAGTGGGAGATCTAAATCTCTAGGAAAACCTGTAAAGGTAGTGTGCTGGAAATGTGGAAAGGAAGGGCACTTCAAAAGGGACTGTAAATCTAAAGCTCCTGATAAAGGAAAGGGATCTGATGATGCTCCTTCTATAGAAGCGAAAACCACCTCAGATGAAGGTGGGAATGTGTACTTGGCTTCTTCAAGTACACATGTAGATCATGAGGCATGGTTGATTGACTCAGGTGCATCCTTTCACTTCACTCCCCATAGAGAGTGGTACTGCGAGTATGAGAAATACAATGGTGGTGATGTCTTCTTAGGAGATGATAGGAAGGCTAGAATCATTGGTCACGGAAAAGTAAAGTTGAAGTTGCAAGGTGGAAGGGTTAGAACACTTCCGGGTGTTCTGCATATTCTTGCATTGGCCAGAAATCAGATTTCTATAAGCAAGTTGGATGATGCAGGTGTAAAAACAGTGTTCGAGAAGGATACCTGCAAGATGATTTGGGGAGCACTAGTATTGATGCGGGGAGTTCGGACTGGAACTTTGTACAAGCTACAAGGTAGTACTGTTGTTGATGGGTGCAATAGTTCTATGGTTCCTGAAAATGGAGCAGAAAATCTAGTGGTCTCTGGAGAGAAGACCATGCAGTGGCATCAAAGGCTTGGACATATTGGAGAGAAGGGCCTTAGAATACTTCATGGTAAAGGTATGCTAGAAGGTATGAGTAATAGCTCTCTGGATTTTGATTTCTGTGAAAATTGTGTATATGGGAAGCAAAATCGGGTGAGTTTCCCCTCTGGTGGTAAGAGGACGAAACAGATATTAGAGCTTGTGCACAGTGATGTGTTTGGACCTGTGATGGTTCCATCACTGGGTAAGTTTGTGTACTATGTATCATTTGTAGATGAATTCTCAAGGAATACAAGGAGATTTTCCTTAAGAAGAAATCTGAAGTCTTTGACAGGTTTAAAGAATTTAAGGCTCTGGTGGAAAGTTAGACAGAGAAGAAGATAAAGGTGCTGAGGACAGATAATGGTGGAGAGTTTTGCAGCAAGGAATTTGAAAAATTTTGTAAGAAGTGTGGTATAGCACAACAGAAGACTACTCCATATACACCTCAGCAAAATGGAGTCACAGAAAGAATGAACAAGACGTTGATGGAAAGGGAAAGAAGCATGCTCAGTGGTGCCGAGTTAGGACAGGAATTCTGGGCAGAGGCGGTGGATACTACATGTTACCTGGTCAACAGGTCACCTTCATCAGCGTTGGAGGATAAGACTCCACAGGAAGTATGGACTGGTAAGAAACCCTCTCTTTCACATCTGAGGGTATTTGGATGTGATGCATATGTACATGTTCCAAAGGAGAAACGAACCAAGTTGGATAATAAATCTGAAAAGTGCATCTTTATTGGGTATAAGGATGGTTTAAAGGGTTATAAGCTTTGGAACCGAGTCACACGGAAGGTTGTGCACAGCCAAGATGTGGTGTTTAGAGAGGTAAAATATGTTATTAAACAAGAAGTTCAACCAAAGGAACCTGAGAAGATAGAGTTTTAGCTAAAGGAGGAAGAATCAGATTCTGCAGCAGAGGAGGAATCAGAAGATGAAGAGCCACAAACTCTGGCTGTGAGAAGATTAGTTCGAGAAAGAAGGCAGCCAGAAAGGTATATTCCATCTGCTTTCTGTTCAAATTTTGCTTTGTCTGTTACTGATGATGATCCCAGTACTGTGAAGGAAGCTGTGGATTCAGAGGATGGAAAACTCTGGAAAGAGGCCATGGTTGACGAAATGGCATCTTTGCACAAAAATGAGGCTTGGGATCTGGTGGAGTTGTTGGCTGGAAGGAAACCCATTGGCAGCAAAATGGGTGTTTAAAAGGAAGACAAATGCAGAAGGGAAGGTGGATAAATACAAAGCTCGATTGGTAGAAAAAGGTTATTCCCAGGTGCTGGGAATTGATTTTGGTGATATTTTTTCTCCTGTTGCCAAGGTAACTTCTATTAGATTACTTTTATCTGTTGCTACTACTTTTGATTTTGAGGTAGAATAGATGGATGTGAAGAAAGCATTTCTTCACGGGGATTTTGAAGAGGAAATCTACATGAAGCAACCTGAAGGCTTTGCGGTGAAGGGTAAGAAAGAGCTGGTATGCAAGTTAAAGAAGTCTTTGTATGGGTTAAAATAGTCACCAAGGATGTGGTATCAGAAATTTGATACATTTATACGGGGACTTGGCTTCACCAGAAGAAAAGTAGATCACTGGGTGTATTTTAAATTAATTGGTGACCGTGTTATTTATCTGGTCTTATATGTGGATGATATGTTGCTGGTTGGAAATGACAAAGAAATTATCCCGGATTTGAAGACCCAATTGTCCTCCAAATTCGACATGAAAGATCTTGGTGCTGCAAACTATATTTTGGGCATGGAAATTAAAAGAGATCGGGTAAAGAGGAAGCTTTGGTTAAACCAAAGGAAGTATGTCGAGACAATACTGCAGAGGTTTAATATGCAGGATAGTAAACCGGTGAAGGTTCCTATTCCTGTAGGTGTGAGGTTATCTGCTGAACAGTGTCCCAAGACACAAGAAGAGGAAGAGGACATGTCCCGTGTTCCATATGCAAGTGTAGTCAGTAGCCTGATGTATGCAATGGTCTGTACTAGACCAGACATTGCACATGTAGTGGGAGTATTCAGCAGGTTTATGTCAAAACCAGTGAAGGAGCACTGGACAACAGTGAAGTGGGTTTTCAGGTATTTGCATGGCACTAGTGATTATGGTTTGTGCTACCAAGGAAGACCAGGATTGGACAGAGTGTTGGATATTCGTGGCGTTGTTGATGCAGACTGGGCTGGAGATTTGGACTAGAGAAGATCTACAAGTGGGTATGTGTTTAACCTATTTGGAGGTGCAGTTAGTTGGATGAGTAAGAAACAATCTGTAGTGGCACTATCAACTACAGAGGCAGAATACATGGCAGCCACTCATGCAAGCAAGGAAGTAGTTTGGTTACAGAGACTGTGTTCAAATATGGGGTTGGTACAGGGAGCTATAAGGATAGACTGTGACAGCCAAAGTGAATTTTTCTTGGCAAAGAACCATGCTTACCATTCAAAGACAAAGCACATTGATGTTCAATATCACTTTGTGAGGGATATGATAGAAGAAAAAAAGGTGTTGCTGGTAAAGGTGGACACTTTGAAGAATACTGCAGATGCATTGACAAAATCTGTGAGCTCTGAGAAGTTCTATTGGTGTAGAGAAACTATGGGCGTTTCAGGGCTAGAAAAATGACTAAGCTCTCATGTGGCCCCCTATGGAAAGAAAACAACAAGTGGGAGATTGTTGGGTTGTGTTATTGTGTTATATGCATTTGTATGGTCAATATATATCTGATCCTATATTGTTTATGGTGATAGATCTCTATGCTTTGAAGGTATTATGTTGCTTTGAATCTACAGGTGCTCTTTGAAGTGGGACAAGTAAGGAAGGAGTGGCGAGATTCAGTCAAAGGGGAAAGGAAATGAGCAAGGAGCCAAGCGAAAGACTGAGGTTGGTGTTGGGTTGTGTTATACTCTTTCCACGACTAACCCATGTAGTGAACCGGGGGGTTAGAGGGGGGGTGGAGCCCCCCCTTAGTTGTGCCGATTGTGCAGCGGGGGTGTCACAAGGGGGGCGGCAGGCCCCCCTGTCCAGGGGGTTTGACGGGGGCGGGTAGCCGCCCTCTACGGGGTCCAGGGCAGTGCCCGGGATAAAAAAATTTGGACCCTATATTAGGTTCGGCGAACCTACCTATGGGTTTTTGGTCCATGGTTTTGGACGCGATGGTTTTTGGTCCATGGTATTGGATGCTTCGGCATGTATAAATATGTATTGTAACATTGAAAGGAATATTATGGAAAATCAAGTTGGTATTCCCAGTTTTGGGATCCAGGGGAAAATCTCTGTGTATATGTGTTTTATGTGTTATGCTCTCGCATTGTTTATTTCCTATGTTTTAGAATTCGTATGCAGGTAATTTTTGTACGGGGTTAAAACCTACAGTTGGTACTCTCTGCTTCTTTCTCATCTATCTCTCGTAAAGGAAAACATAAGTGACTTTAGTTTGTTTGTTTCTAAGATAGCTACCTATCTTAGTGGGACTAGCAGCTCTAAATAGACACTAGTTTTCTCGATAACACCTAGTACTATCATATTTTCCAAAAAGATGAGATTGTCAACAAAGTGATGTTATGACTCAATCAAGGAATACTCCATTTGTTTCTTTGTTGACTAGTATCAAAAACAAAATGTACAAGGAATTATGTATAGATATAAGATGTTTCAATGTCTTCCATAAAATTCTTCGAAGAGTACTTACTACATCAACCTAGGAAAATAAACAATATTCAATTAAATATTCCATCACCATGTCAAATGTATGTATGTGCTAATGCTTCACATCACATCATATGTTATACTTTAATTACCTAAGTTGTAAACTATCTTATATTCTTGTAAGAAAATAGTAAACATAAGTTTTGACTCCAGATCGATTTTAGGTCTATTCTTAAATTGATTAAAGGAGTTTTGGACTTTTTTGTCATCTTAGAATGTGCATCACAAAAATTTCACGGTCTTGTTTGAAAGCAGGCCTAATCAAATCCACTTTAATCTATAAATTCAGTCTTTCTTCCAACCAATCCTCAAGAAATAAAATTCATTAATATATTATAATGATATATGTGTCTCATTCATAGTATCTGTAGATTTTCCATAGGCCTAAGGCAACTTTGGATTGATTGAGGTACTTCAGACTAAGGCATATCGGATAGAGGCATTTCAGACTCTTCTATGGCCTAGTCCTAAGGCCTTTCGACCCTTTAAGGAATGGAATGAGGCCTCCCATTCCTTTCTAGGTCTAACACCTATCCTCTTAATAGATCATGGAATTCCTTCTTGTTATCTTGGTTGCTTCAAAACAAGCTAACTTGGCAAGACTATTGTTTCACCCATCCTCTGATACCATGTTGATTTTTAGGATCTTCTAATATGGTAATTACTTCTTGATTTCTTCACTAATTCATCTTGTTTCACATTCATCATTAGGAAATCATATATAGAAATTCTTTAGAAATAAATAAATAATGATAGTAGGATCATGAAGAGAAAATCGAACACAAGAAAAAAAAATTACATTGGGAAAACCCTCCTCTAGGGAAAAACCCAACAACCTTTTCTTAGAGAAATTGTGCAATTCAACAAGAGATGTAATCTAATTTTTCTATCCAAATAAATTCAAACTTCCTAGCAAACAAGCCTAGGTCAAACCTAGTAAAACTTAGACATTTCAACCTCCTACAATTTCATCCTCCTAAAATTTCAGGTTGCTTAAGAGAACTTGGTCTTCCTCAGAGAAATTTGATCTACCTTAAAAGAAAATTTGGTCTTCCCATAAACTTAGTGTGTAATATCTCTATTTCCTTCAAATAAACATAAGAATATGTATATGATATGAGTGACCTGAATTGGTGTCAAAAGAAGAATATAAGTTTCCTTTATATAATAAATCAATGAGCCCAAATATGTTTGTTAAATGGTTAGGCCGACTTAAACCTTTGGGACTAGCCAACTTTCTCTTAGAGGCAAGAATAATTTGAACTTCAAAAATTCAATTTTCCTCTTTTTAAAGAGAACTTGAAGTGTACACTTATATTTATTTTTCATTCATAGTTTGAGGGATAAATCATTTATGAAGACCAACAATAACTATAGAAAAAAATCAGCAACAAACACTTATTTCACCATGGTCTCAACAATTGGGACTACACACATTAGATATGAAATGTAAAAGATAGATCGATCCACCCAAATCCACAATCACATCAACATAGAGTAATATCACAATACAACTTAATCTCATATACCTTTTCAAGAACAAAATAAACAATTCAAACTATAATTACACCATTATCCTGATTAGTCAAGTCCCTTTCTTCAAGAAATTGTCACCTTGTACTAGAACAAACAACAACAAAAAATCAAGCAATGGATAACTAGCACATAGTCACTCAGTTGGATGCCCTTTTCATGTGTGATGGGGTTATTTATATATACCCTTTATTTCCTATATTAAACAAACCCAATGATTTACCACATGAGAAAAACAAAGTAAAATTTGATGATATTATGAGCCAACACAGAACCATTGAGAGGAGGACAAAATAAAAAAAATATTAATTGAATTCCATTATGTTCTTGAATGCCAAATAAATTTCTTCGTTGCTACCAATTACCCCAGGAAATTTCCATGGGAAGGCACATTATTTTCTTTTTGCATGTTACGAGATGTGGGCGTGAACTACCCTTGGTCATCTGGGCTGAAAATCTTTATTTCCCATTGGAAATTTTGGCTATGAAATCTTATTACTAGTGAGAAACCAAAGTATATTAACTAACTTTTGGAAAACTCAAAATTTTTCCTCCCATATCAACAACAATTGCTTCAAACCATCTACAAACATCCTTCCAAGCACCTTTAGCACCAAAAACACCTCGGTCATACATCAAAATCATGTACAAGAATCCACAACTATTGACATCAATTTCCATCACACAACTAACTCAACTATTGACATCAATTCCAACACCATGCTTCCAAAATTAACTAAGTGCCAAAGCGCACCTATAAATATATGGCTTCCGAAAATAAATTTTAGAGAGACCAAAACACACTACTATTGATCCAATCCAAAATTGACACTTTTCTAGGTGCATTTGGGCAGCCAAAACTTAGTATAATCACTTAGAACACTTGAGAAAACTTTCCACACATGCATAACAACATTTAACTCATGAATTTTCTACCCTGGGAACTCTTGCACCTCAAATCCGTCTGTGTATTACTAAATTATCTCCTTAGATGTTTGATACACATGCTTTCCTCCATTTTCCTAGACCATTTGTGGGTCAAATCTCAAATTGTAAGATGGATGCTTTCCCATGATACACATTGAAGTCTAAAAGCACTCCAAAACCACCACTCAACCCCCATAAATTTTATACGTGCTTACTTCAGGAGCCTAATCCTTCATTCAATCATCGATGTCGATATTCGTGGCCACCTGCCCATTCTACATGGAACCCTGACACTATCTCTTTCACTTTTTCAATTTCCTTAATTGTAGCACAATTTACTATTTTGTTAGTTTTTTGGGTCCTAAACTTTCGGAGCCATTTTGAGGCAATAAATGGATTTTTTAGGGAAAGCAGAGAGACCATATGATATGAATATGGGCTTGTTGATTTTCTTTTGTCCTCCTCTTTGAGATCTTCAACATGAGGTATTATGATAGGAAAACAGAGATCGCATGCCAAAGTTACAACTCTGGGAAGTTGATGTACCAATTTACCCAAAAGGGGCCCACAATTTTTGTGCTTCATCTCCTAGGGTTAGGTTTTTGGAGTTTTAGGGTTTTCCATTGTTTCCCAATAATAAATAGGCCTTTGAGCCTCATTACAACACAATTCAGAGGCATGTAGCCACCACATCTCTTCTCAGAGGTAAGCTACCATCACTGAAGCTAATTTATTCCATTATGTTTGTAAGCATATTTTAGTATTTTGATAATAATGAAATGAAGTGTTATTTATGTTGCATCTCTATATTTATGGTTATATCTGTAATTTGTTGCATTCCTATTTAAGTTCGGATAATTCAATGATCCGTGGGTTGGTTGAAAAAGCAAAGAAAATTTCAAAATGAAAGTTTGGAATAAAATTTTGAGTGATGTTCTTCTAATTCAATAGCAAGGAAGATTAATTTCATGTAACCTCCTCACTAGTTCCCACTCATGGTATCATAGTTTGTAATGGTGTTCACATTCCCAAGCAATTGTCTAGCATTTCTAATTATCATGGAAATATTTACATACACATCATTTATAAATTTTTCAATTTGGTCCATCATAACAATGAAATTTAAATGTCAGTATAATAAATGACTACATAATTTTTTATAATACTCCTAGGTTCATAATAGGTTTGTTACAAGTTGTTATAATAAAAATTAATATAATATTCAGAATATTAGATCTTTTGGAGTAGAAAGTGAAATAATAAAGGAGATAATGAAATTTAGGATAGTGAATATGATTGAAGTGAAAAAAGTGAGTATGATATTGACAGTGAAATTATGTGGCATGCCTTATAAGAAGGAGAGTTTTTGGAGGATGTTCCATGGGAAATAAATATTTTATTTGATAATTTGTTTGATAATGAAGAATTTGTATGCAAAGATGTTGGTGAAGAGGATATTTTTAAAATGATATTATTTTAGATTTAAGGAAAGGAGATTGAAGGATATCAACACAACATCAGGAACAACAAGTTGAAGGAACATTCTATGTGGAAGGCAAGGAAATATATATTGAGGAAGTCGATATGAGAACAAATGAAGAACAACACTCGGGAACATCATCTTCCTTGGATTATAATGATGATATTGTGAAGCCTTATGAAAATTTGAAGGATGAACAACATATGCTTGAGTTCTCGCAATGGTAAGTAAGACATGGTGATGAAATTCTGATGTTAAAAAGGGAGATGCCTTGGAGGACCTACCCATGAGGGTGCCAGAGTTGTAGAAATATTCAATAATATAACACTTATTCACAGAGATTATCCTGATTATACACTATTTGCAGAATTCATGCATAATACATAACCTCCTCTATGTTGATCATCAATTTTGCAGAATTAAGAAACAATCGCATGCGCACATTGAAACATCAATCACACATATCAACACAGTATGTAACGGGGAAAGCATACAGCTGAAAACCCCCAATTATTTGTATATTATAATGATAGAGAACATGTAACAATACATAGTACAATACTCCTCACAAGTACTCAATACTATCTCCACCTGCTACACACAAACTAGCTCAGATCTGAACAAGTCACAGGTTCAAATCTCCTCCACTGTTTGCCTGCCTCTATTGCGCAATCCAAAGTTGAGAATAGATCTAATCCAAGCTCATTTTCCCTTGGTTTGTACTGTGCAATCCTCATTGGCAATCTCAATCAATGATTGTGCAAATCTCATGCATAGCTATAGTCACAACTGATAGTAGTCTCTCTTTCACCCACCTCTAACACTTGTCTCCACTGAAATGTCCATGCACTGAGTTAACTGATGTATTCTTTAGTTGATTTATGAGTTAATAATTAGTGAATTAATTAATAATTAATTCACATCACTAATCACTAGTGTATTTGGCAGTTAGACTAAATACAACTAGTTCAACTAAGTCAAACTGAACACAACTCCATCAACTCCTTAATCGACTCCACCAAACTCAATCACTTCAGTTCTAATTGAAGTCCATCATGCAATAGATCAACTAACCCATAGCAAAAGCATATTTCCTTCTGGCAGTTGCATGTGCCACATCCGTAGCTCGAACTGAAGTGCTGCAAGAGGATAAGATAATGTTTATAGTCCAAATATTATTAAGAGCTAATAATATTCGACTGTTCTATTTTTAGACTTGCAGTCTAAAAATAGACTCCGCCCATATGTCTACAAATAAAAGTCCATCTATTTTCACCAACATGACCAATCATCTATAAATGGCATCTTGAAACTCATAGACCATGATCCATATGTCTAAAAATAGACTCTGCGCCAAAAATAGCCTGTGGGCCCACTTAGTGAAGGCAACTTCTTTCCACTAAGCTCCATCATCTTGTTGCATTTTCAACACTCCCTCTCAACAAGATATGGATTATCTGCAACCCCTATCTTGCCTCTGTGGTATTTGAATTTTCTCCTGGTGAGCGCCTTCGTCAAGATATCAGCATCCTGATCCTCCGTGGGAATGTATGAAAGTAACATGATTCTCCGCTGCACACAATCTCTGATATGATGGTACCTGATGTCGATGTGCTTGGATCTATCATGAAATACTGGATTATCCGAGAGTTTAATGCAACTCTGGTTATCACAATAAATCACAGTAGGCTCCAAGTGTGACCCGAACAACCCGACCAGGATCTTCCTCATCCATATAGCCTCACATGCAGCCAAACTTGCTGCCATATACTCGGCCTCTGCTGAACTGAGTGCCATGGATCTCTGCTTCCTGCTGTACCAAGAAACTACTATCGACCCAATACTGAAGATCCCTCCAGATGTGCTCTTTCTATCCGTTGGGCTCCCTGCCCAATCTACATCCGTGAAGCCACATAGCTTCACCTCATCCTCCTATCTGTACAACAATCCATATCTTGATGTGCCTCTGAGATAACGCAATACATGCTTTCCTGCCTTCCAGAAGAGCTTGGTTGGCTTAACCATAGCTTGTGAAAGCTGGTTAATAGCATAGCATATATCGGGTCATGTATTGACCAAATACATAAGAGACCCCTCCAATTGTCGATAAACAGTGGCATCCACTACCTCCATTGAAGTAGCATCCTCCTTCCTCCAACCTCCAGGAAGAGGAGTATCAACAGGCTTGCAACCATACATGTTGAACTTCTCCAGTATCTCCTGGGCATACTTACCCTGAGAAACAAATAGTCCATCACTGCGCTGCCAAATTTCCAATTCCAGAAAATAATGAAGGAGGCCCAAGTCCTTCATCTCAAACTCTCTAGCAAGATCCTCCTTGCACGAAAGTATCAACAACTCATCTCCCATCAAAATCAAATCATCTACATAAAGTACAATGATCAGCAACTTACCCTCCACCACAATCTGGTATAGGTTAGGATCTGCCTCACTCTTGGAGAATCCAAGTCTGGTGAAATAACTGTCTATCCATGTGTACCAAGCACAAGGTGCTTGTTTCAACCCATACAGCGCTCTCTTGAGCCTACACACATGTGACTCGCTGTTGAAGATATCGAAACCTTCGGGCTGCTCTATGTACACCTCCTCCTCAATGACTCCGTTGAGGAACGCAGTCTTCACATCCATCTGATGGATGTGCCACCCCATCTGCGCTGAGAGAGCAAGAATCGTCTGTATGGAAGAAAACCTTGCGACAGGTGCAAAAGTCTCCTCATAATTGATCCCCTCTATCTGTGAGAAGCCTTAGGCAACAAATATTTCCTTGTACTTCTCCCATCAGCTGCCTGCTTCACTTTGTAGATCCATCTCGAACTCACCACTGATTTCCCCTCCGATATTGGGACAATCTCCCATGCACTATTTCTGACAATCGAATCATACTCTTCCACCATGGCATCTACGCATGCGGGATCCTCCACAGCTTCCTCGAAAGAGGATGGCTCAGTCACGACACATTTGCTCACAAGAGCCATGTATCCAGTGTACCGATCAAGTGATTGTCTCTGTCTGCATTGTGCTGTAGGTGGTCCTACAACCTTCTCTGGATCTTGAGCCAGTCACTCAGCTTCTGTAGTGCGCTTTCGCCCTCTGATGGTTGGCGCTGCATGAGTGGTCTCTTCCACTACATGAACTTCATCTTGTGGTTGATCCATGTCCTGAAGCTCATCCTTAGGAACTAATAGCTCCTCATCTGCATGCAAGTGTGGCTCCCTCTCAAGCGAACACTTCATGGCTTTTTCCTCCTGAAATTTGATATCCCGTTGCACAACAGTCTTGCGACTGTCTGGAAAATACACACGATAGTTGTGGGGTGTATCAGTGTACCCCACAAATACCCCAACCTCTGCGGTCGGCTCCTACTTCTTCCCGGCATCCTTCATCACATGCATGTAACAGGGAGAACCAAAAATCCTCAAATGGGAAATATCAGGCCTCTTACCAGAATAAGCCTCCTCGGGTGTACTCATGCCAAGTATCTTGTGATGACAACGGTTCTGCACATATACTGCAGTATTGCATGCCTCTGCCCACAAGTGAAGGGGTAGGCCCTGATCATGCAACATCGCCCGTGCAGCACCCACGATCGTTCTGTTCTTCTGCTCAGTAACCCCGTTCTGTTGTGGGTTATGGGGAGCTATGAGCTCTCTTCGAATTCCTTCTATGTTGCAGAAGTTCTTGAACTCGCCAGAGATGAATTCAACACCATTGTCACTCCTAAGAGCCTTCACCTTCTTGACCAGTGCTTTGAACTCACAGAACTTTGAGTATGTCTTGCTCTTCTTCTGCATGAAGAAGATCCAGCACTTTCGAGAGAAATCATCAACAAAGATCACATAGTACTTGTGCTTTGTTGTCGAAGCTACTGAGAAAGGTCCACACACGTCTTTGTGAATTCTCTCAAGGATCATCATGGCACGACTATCCTTCTTGTGAAAGGTGGCTTTCACAAATTTTCCCAAAGTACACCCCTTGCACTGATCTGACTGCGCAAGAGTGCCTTTAGGAAGCCCAGTAGAAATCTGCTACAGTATCTTCAAGGCTCCATGGTGAAGGTGGCCCAATCTCCAGTGCCACAGCTTGCCATCATCCCGGCTCACCAATCCTTCTGCCTTGCATGCCATTGCTGCGCAACCATCTACATGCAATTGATAAAGGTTCTTGACTCAAACCCCTATCTTCCGAGTTTCTCTAGTTGTCTTACTGCACAGGAAAGCCTTTCCCTCGCTGAAGACAAGATCATATCCCTTGTCTTCTAACATCGCGACAGAGATAAGATTCTTCTTCAATCCTGGAACATGCATCACTTCCTTCAATACAAAGGGTATACCAGACTCCATCTCAAAGGAAATGGTACCGATACCGGTCGCACTGTATCTACCATCATTGCCCATCTCGATGTGCACTCCAAGATCTTTCTCATCCAGATCAGAAAACAAATCTCGATCTCTTGTCATGTGAAAAGATGCACCACTATCCAAGAAACATACCGATCCCATCACACTTGATACCAAGCATGTGATCAGCGAAAAATCCAGCTCAAACTGCGAGGCTAAGGCCTCTCCCGCTGCAGATCTAGCATCTTGCTTATTTTTCTTCTTTTGCGGACAATTTGTGGCATAATGTCCGTGCTGGTGACAGTGAAAGCACTTCACCTTGAACATGTCCTGCTTCTTGCCTTTCACACCGGAATGAGAAGCTTTCTTGTTCTTCCCCTTCTTTTCTTTGGCAGCCAAAGCACAATTTTCTTCATCAGATGCCTTTGATGAAGATCCCTCCCTGGTATTTCGTGTGATCTTCTGTTGCACAAGATCAGACCAAAGTCTCTCCCATCCTGGCAATTTCTCCCGACCATTAACAGAGTCCTAATAGGAATGCCAACTCTTTAGAAGACCAAGGAGAGCCAAGATCACCAAGTCCTCATCATCGACAGTCACCCCCACACTTCCCAACTCATCCCGACATTGGGTGAACTTCGTGAGATACTTGGGCATACTGTCTCCTTTCTCACACTTAATGTTTCTGAGTTTATCCTTGAGCGCCAACTTCCTCTGGTCACTCTTGCTTTGGAATAAATCTATCAATGCTTTCCACATCAAGTATGGAGAATCCTTTCCATACAGGCTGGATACAATGTGATCCTTCACGCCCGTCAACAGAATCCTTCAACACTTTGTTGTCTTCTTTTGCCAAGCCCCAACGTGAGCAGCATCAGTAGGCTTTGGGACCTCAGCCTCTATGAACTCCTTCAACCCATTGTCATCTAACACCGCCTCCATCCTGTCTTTCCATGCAATATAATTCGAGCTACCTTCAAGGGCATACTCCAATCGCAATCCGTTGAAAGACATTTCAACTTCGACACCAAGAAAACACTGCTGCAAATTTGAATTCCACCAGCTCAAAACTCAACCGCTTCTGATCTAAAATTTGTGAGAACAAAGTATTTCTCGTACAGAGATTGACTGTATGGGCATTTATCGGATATCTCACCTTCCAAAATAAGGATGGATCCAAAGGCTACCTGGCATGATTACAGACTCTGCCTGAAGAAATAAAATGTAATCACTTTCTGAATAATAGATTTGATGATCAACCTCACTCTGATACCATCTAGAAATTTTGAATAATATAACACTTATTCACAGAGATTATCTTGATTATACACTATTTGCAGAATGCATGCATAATACATAACCTCCTCTACGTTGATCATCAATTTTGCAGAATTAAGAAACAATCGCATCTGCACATTGAAACATCAATCACACATATCAACACAATATGTAACGGGGAAAGCATACAGCTGAAAACCCCCAACTATCTATATATTATAATGATAGAGAACATGTAACAATACATAGTACAATACTCCTCACAAATACTCAGTACTATCTCCACCTGCTACACACAAACTAGCTTAGATATGAACAAGTCACAGGTTCAAATCCCCTCCACTGTTTGCTTGCCTCTACTATGCAATCCAAAGTTGAGAATAGATCTGATCCAAGCTCATTTTCCCTTGTCTTGTACTGCACAATCCTCATTGGAAATCTCAATCAATGATTGTGCAAATCTCATGCACAACTATAGTCACAACTGATAGTAGTCTCACTCTTTCACCCACCTCTAACACTTGTCTCCACTGAACTGTCCATGCATTGAGTTAACTGATGTATTCTTTAATTGATTTATGAGTTAATAATTAGTGAATTAATTAATAATTAATTCACATCACTCATCACTAGTGTATTTGGCAGTTAGACTAAATGCAACTAGTTCAACTATGTCAAACTGAACACAACTCCATCAACTCCTCAATCAACTCCACCAAACTCAATCACTTGAGTTCTAACTGAAGTCCATCATGCAATAGCTCAAATAACCCATAGGAAAAGCGTATTTCCTTCTTGCAGTTGCATGTGCCACATCTGTAGCTCGAACTGAAGTGCTGCAAGAGGATAAGATAATGTTTATAGTCCAAATATTATTAAGAGCTAATAATATTCCACTGTTCTATTTTTAGACTGGCAGTCTAAAAATAGACTCTGCCCATATGTCTGAAAATAGAAGTCTATCTATTTTTACAAACATGACCAATCATCCATAAATAGCATCCTGCAACTCATAGACCATGATCCATATGTCTAAAAATAGACATAGTCTAAAAATAGACTTTGCGCCAAAAATAGCCTGTGGGCCCAATTAGTGAAGGTGACTTCTTTCCACTAAGCTCCATCATCTTGTTGCATTTTCAACAAGAATTAAATTACCATGTTTATCTCAATACATGTTTTGATATGACAGATGAAGGATGTAGCATTGTTTATGATACAAATGAAGAAAAGGATATCCGTCATTTAGTTATAAAAATGAGAAGACTTCAAAGAATAAGGCACCGTCTCTAATATATTACAATACACATTTCCACAGTTCAAATTCATGTTGGAGACAATTTTTTCTGCAAAAAATGTGTGTGGAGAAATTACATTTTTTTACATTTTAAGTGAAAACCTCACCCATTTTTAGGGGCTGTAAGCTTGAAATTTTTTGTCTATAGTGTTTGACTTGAAATAAGTATTTTAGAGAAGTTGTGGAAGATGAAGAAATGGAATATATTATGATCTATATGGATGTTTTTAAAAATGGAATGGATGAAGCAATTATGAAATGTGTAGGAATTAAAGATACATATGGATGAAAAAAAAAGGAGAAGGAAACTATACATGCTATTGCAAAATAAATTAACGACATAAATAAAGAAATGGTTTAGCACATAGAATACTTTGTTAGAGTTGAAATAGAATATGATGAAGAAGAGCTTGTCGAGGAATAAATGCTCCAAGTTGACAATGGAATGAAGCTTACTAAAAGGATGAGGACTAGAGAAAATGAACACCTAATTGTGTGCATGAGGAATGTAAAGTCAACACGCAACATGCCAAAATAAGAGGAAAATGGAGCCTAATGCTCAAATGATTTGTTGACTAATGATAATGTGTGTATTTGTGTACAAAATGAGCATAAAGCAGTCAAGTTTCCCATATCGATAAACTAAAATGAAACTAAGGGATGTCATTCTCATCCATTTAATATTGAAGAAAGTATGTTTTCTCAATTTTATAATGGAAATAGAGGGTCATAGGAAAGTAGGAAAACCTCTAATGTTGATACATGATCATGAACTTTCCCAAGAAGAAAAGTTTATGAGTGAAAATGAATTTGAGGAGAACACTGCTATTACAATAATCACAATGGTGGAAGAAAATAAATGCTATGGAAAAAGAGTAGAGAAAGAGGAGGGCATGAAGGAAACCTTTTTTTTATTTAATAATTTATTTTTTTGTGAATATCTAAGAATTTACAACATTATTGAATTTACAAAAGCTAAGAAGAGCATTATGATGATGTGTCAAAATCATTGAGTAGCAAAAGTAAAAGGAAAATAATTGAAGACAAAAGTAAATTAAGATTTGAATTAGTATAAATAAATAATATGGAGAAGAAATTATGTGTTAATAGAAAGACCCTTGAGGAGGATGGAAAGTATGGGGATTACATATTTAAATAAAGGAAATTAATAATGGTAAGGATTATAAATAAGGCAGAGAGGATAAAAGTGATGGTGAGGGAGATGGCAGAGATAGAAATAATGGTGATGCAAGTGTCAATCATACATTGAAATTTTCTGATAAGAAGACGTTTATGACGAGTATTATAAGGATCATACATTGAAATTTTCTGATATGAAGATGTTTATGACGAGTATTATAAGGAAATTCAAAGGCTATAGAGAATCAGAAGCACAAATAAGGAAACATGAGAAGATGATGAAAGTAAGAGAACTATAAAATTTTCAAAATAAAGCTAAAATTTTATATAAATATTTAATTTATCACAGAAAATAATGAATAAATTATTAAGTACATTCCAAAAAGAAAGGAGGAGGAGGAGGAGGAGAATGAAATGGACAAATATTTTCTCATGCCTTTGAGCAAGGGGATTTTAGAGAAATGTATATTAAATGGAATCTTGTGCTATGGAGGACTCTAGAAACAAAGTATTATTAACGGTTAATGAGATTACATAAATCCATCGGTTAGATCAATGAACAATGAGGAGGATAACGAAGATATTTGGTGGGATCTTATTATGCCCACACAACAATAAGGAGGAATGGTGATAGTTGAGATAGCAACCTATGAAGTAATTAACATTGCATTTTTGACTGATAGTGTGATAAAGGAAGAATAACTTATTATTAGTGATGATTGCAGCCAACCTAAGAGGCTTAATTCAATATTGAGACTTATGAATAGGTTGAAGATGAAGGAATGAAAGTATGCATGGTTCAAAGTATAGAGTTAAAGGAAGAAGAAGAAGGGGCTTGAATTTTCCTTCATTCCTGATGAAAGGGCATATACATCATGGGAATGATCACATATTTTAGTATAAACATTTGTTTTCATCACAAAAACATGCTTTTTAATTACCAAGAGAAACTAATGTGGGAGCATCCAATCAAGTTCTAAAATCTATGGCATGGAGAATAAATGTGATTGAATGTAAGATGTTATATCAACCTTTAATCAATGGACCTTATTGCATTATGGAATTTTAATGATGAAAAGGATTTCAATAACGAAATTTGTTTCAATCACAAAGAAATGATTTTTAACTACATGGAGAGTTTGATGTTGGAGCATCCAATCAATTGCTAAAATGGAGTTATGCCACTGGAATAAAGGGAAATATTTTTCAATCATTCGATCAACATTCAATTAATGAACCTTGTTGCATAATTACATTTTAAAGATGGAGAGGAGGAGAGAGATCAAAATAATATTTTAACCATCCCTTAATTCATTATGAATGATCAATACTACATCACACATGCTGAATTTGGGAGCAAAGTGGGCATAAGAGATGGTTGATATCCAAGCATAAGCAATGGTGTTATGGCCCTAAGGGGGTCCTATATTGGGTTAAATGTATATAGTATAACCCAAATGTGGGGCTTATATTTGGTAAATGTACATGTAACATATAAATGTATATGTAATAAGGTCATACCAATAATGAAGGAATAACATGTGCAAGGTGTGGATAGTTACATATAGAGATAATGTATTTAGTATATAGGACATGGACATATGATTCAAATATATGAAATACTTAGATATTTGGAAGAGTTTATTATTATTTGTATTAGATTTGTGCTCCATGCTCATATTGATGTACATAGTGTGTATTCATGATTTTTATATCCATGGATAATAACATTTGGTAATAGAGCCTATGATACAAGGGTTTTACTACTTCAAATAATTTATCTTGGAATTTCATTATAATAGTTTTTCTCAAGTGATTCAAATGGTGAAATATCTAGCATATTGAGGAGAAATATTGCAGAACATATGGTTAAAATTTTAGATAATTTTAACTATACTTTCAAAGATATGCTCTAAGGAATTTATGGTTTTTAATGTTCCTGAAATCACTTTCAAACATGACATTTTGGAATTTTTGCTATAAATATTTTCAAGGATGTTTGAGACTATGAAATTTGGATAATATTAAGAAGAAACATTTAGGAACAGGTAATTAAAATTTTAGAATTCTATTCACTATACTTTCTGAGATATATTCTATGGAAATTATGATTTGTGAAGGGTCCCGAAACCAATTCTAAACAGGTCATCTTGGAATTTTCGTTATAATTTTTTTTGGGAATTTTTAGATGGTAAAATTTGGACCATATTCATGCGATATTGGGGACATCTAGTTAAAATTTCAGATTTTGGATCACTATACTTTTCGAGATATGCATTCTAGAAGTTAGGGTTTGTGAAGGGTCATGAAATTAGATTTGTAGCAAGTGAGATTGTTATTTTGTCTTTAACCTTTTTCTCTTATACCTCAATCTATGAAATTTTTACCTTAGGTACAATTTTTAGAATTATATTTGAAGAATTAGACATGTGACAAGCTATGCACGTTTTCTCATAGGAAGAGGCCAAAAATTATCAAGTTTTTGGAAAGTCATTAGAGAAATTTTGAGGTTTAAGATGGGAATCCTAAGGAATATTATAAAATAATAGTGGAAATAATGAAATGAGAATAGATTACATCATCAAATTTTAGAGGGGAAAAAAGTGTTTTTTCAACTTATCTCCCAACGATTTTACTCAAATTTCGCGTGGGAGCACTCATTGAATGCATAATTCAATTGTTGTATATTTTTTATGGGCCATGCTATAGAAAAAATGAAAAATGCATAATAACATGTGATTGCAATCACAGTTTTCTTGTATTAGGGACCATTGAAAGTATGCAATGTCGGTACTCCTTGGATGAAGAATTACATTTTGCATGAAACGAGTTCACTCTGTTGAAATTTGAGTAAAATTTTAGGGATTTAAATTGAAAAGGTGATTTTCTTATTTTTTAATTTTGTAATCTTTTTACCTTTTTTCTCCAAAAATGGTGAATCATCCCCCATGGTTGACATCATCATCTTGAATCCTATTGGTTCTTATAAGTTGGATTTTGGTTGTACATTTTTGTTTTGAGACCCAGTTTAGACCTAAAAAGTTCTCTAATGTTACCATAACTTTCACTGAGTACATCACGTTTTTGGTCATACATATGGAATTGCAAATAATACATATCAGAGTATTATATGATGAAATTTAATACTCATAATAGTTCAAATTTCATAAATACACTAGAATCAAGGTCATACAAACTAGAAAACACTCCAAATTAGTGTTTTAAAATATATGTTAACTTCAAACTACAAAAACTTTTGACTCAGATGTTGATTGAGGTGATTCAAAAACAATTGGAAAGAGAAAAAATAGAAGAATATATGTGATGAGGGATGATAATTGTTTTATGTCATTATTGTTAAGATATTAAAGTTAAAAAGGACTGCAGAGATTGAGGGTGGTGAAGAATGCTCTGCAACTAGGGTTTGAGCAAACCCCGTGATGGCACAGAGTCTTCTGTCTCAGTGGCACTACAACAGTAGTTTAGCGCAGACCCACAACACTCTTCTGGTATAGTGAGGACGAGAATGGGTAAATCTCAGGGGGGGCCTCAAAGCCCTCCCCAGAAGTTGAAAAAGAGACGTCGGCGCAAACAGGGTCGATGCACTTAGGATCGGTACATGAGGAAGGGGTTAACAGAGAACCCCCTTAGCAAGACAAAACAAACACGCCCCTCAACTAGGTAGGAAGAAATAATGAGTTACCAGAAAGAGATACAATGCACACAGAGGTACCAAAGGTAACCTCGAACACGTGCAAACCCATAGAAACTGAAAGGCCTAGAATAGAACTACCCAGTCACAGAATCAATGGGAGAATCCAGTATATGAGGGATCATGCACTCATTGGAAAACTTATCAGATTTTGGCCAACAGAAAGAGCATTGCAGGGATGGATCTCGGCCAAATGGAAACCCAAGGGCCATGTCACTCTACAGCTAGGGCCAAAAGGGTTCTTTACGATGACTTTTTTCTGCATCGAGGATAGGAACCAAGTAATGGATGAAGGGCCATATTTTTTCAACTCAGATGGCCTCTATCTAAGGGAATGGGCGGCAAGATTCAACCCGGACAACGAGGATCTCAGCTGGGCACCAGTATGGATTAGAATGTACTCACTGCCAGAGGAATATCGGGATGAAGAATCGCTAAGAGACATAGGAAATGTGCTGGGGGAATACATAAAAGCAGCAGAAGAAATGAAACTGTGCAAATACACATCCTACGCTCGCATCTGCGTCTTCATGTGCTTGGACAAGGCCTTACCAGACTCAGTAAGTCTCTCTCACGATGATTATGAATGGACTCAACCATTGGATTATGAACATGTCCCCTTTCGTTGTCACAAATGTCATGCGCTTGGACATCTCTTCAGGGATTGCCCTCTGAATGCCAAACCCCAATCCCCCAATCCCTCTGACTTGCAAAACCAAGATGGGTTCACCAAGGTTACCAATCGTAAAAGATCGCATAGAAAACCCTCGAATGGGAAGAAACCCCAGCCAGAAGCTTCATCCCTCCCTTCAACTAGCAACAGCTTCGAGATCTTGGCCAATTCCACTGAAGATCCCCTGCATACAATCTCAAAGCTCCAGCCTCTCTCAGCCTCTGCTATCCCTCCTCCCCCTAGATCCTCTTCCCCTCCCAGTCAACCGAAAAAAAAACCTTGGGCCTCCTAAAGAAATCAAAAAGTTCTTGAGTGGAAAGACAAAGGACATGGAGGTGGATGCCCCCTCCATCCATACTATGAGTACAGCCACTGCCCCAGAAGATATGGATCAGCCACAAGTGATGGATGAAGAGCTGGAACGTTTCGACCTAGGAGGACTCGATATCCTGGAGCTCAAAGCAGCATGTAAAAGGAAGGAGTTTGACAGGATAGGGGAGCACCAACTCAACACGCTGGATGTCATCCTAGCCAGGGTGTACCAGCAACATCAGTTAGGCATCCAACCGAGCAGCCACTGGGACGGGAGCCTCACTCCAAAAGATTCCAAGAAAAGAGGGAGAAGAACCGACCTTCAATGAACAATTGCATTAGTGAAAATCCTGGTTGACTAAGGAAGATATGCGAAGCTGACCAAGTATTACAAACCCACCATTAATAGTGAAAGATGAAGCTCACATCATGGAATGTAAGGGGGCTCAATAGCCCAGGAAAACACAGAATGATTAAGAACATGATAAAGCAGGAAAGGCCACTAATTTGTTTCCTTTAGGAAACGAAATGTAACAGTGATACTCTGGGAAACATACTCTCCAGAGCATGGGTAGGTAGCAGATCAATGGTAGTGGATGCCTCTGGGGCTTCTGGCGGGCTTGTTCTAGCATGGAACTCGCAAGTGATAGCGCTCTCAGATATACACGCATCCCACCACATCATCCAAGCAAGCTTTCATATTCTAGGTACCAACATTCACAGGCATCTTACGAATGTCTACTTCCCTCAAGAAGCGGGCAGTAAAATGGCTTTATTGGACACGATAGAAGCACTGAGTCTACACAGAGTTCACCCCCTGTGGATTATTGGAGGAGACTTCAACATGATAACTAAATTAGAGGAAAAGCAAGGAGGTCGAACAAGGATGGAGCAAGAAAATGAGCACTTCAAGGAGTTCATTCAAAACAATGCGCTTATCGATACCCAGTTTTGTAATGGAATGCACACATGGAGCAATCGAAGGATTGGAAGGCATCAAATTTCCTCCAAGCTAGACCGATTCCTTCTGACTGACAACGCAGTCCACTTAGGAGGGGACATAATAGCAGCAATTCTCCCTTACGCAGGCTCTGACCACTGGCCCATCCCCCTTCAGTGGTAAAGACCGGTTAATGCCAATAAGAGACCATTCCAGTTTGAGGCGTTCTGGCTCACTCATCCCGCAATCAAAGACTTCATCAAAAATACCTGGAATATTTTTCAGCCGCCTGAAGGCTCCAAAATGTATCAGTTTCAACAAAAACTCAAGTATCTCAAAACTCATATCAAGCTCTGGAATCAAGAAACCTTTGGAAACATTTTTCAAGCGCAACAGAATCTAAATAAGGAAATGGAACAGCTCCAATAGAAAATAATCATAGAATGACACAATGAAGAAACTTTGGAACAAGAGAAACGCATTCATTACCAACTGGAGGAGAGGAGAAAGCAGGAGGAAATATTATGGAAGCAAAAAATCAAGGATAAGATGGCTGAAGGACGGGGAGAGAAACACCAAGTTCTTCCACAGAACAACTGTACAGTGAATATGCACAACTCTATCCCTTTCATACAGAAGCAGGGGGGGAAAGAGTAGAAGTGCATGATGCGATTGAGCAAGAATTCATAAGGCATTTTCGGCAGGTTCCCCAAGAGCCCCAAAAAGACAGAAGGCCGGCCATTGAGAAAATCACTCAAAACGTGCCAAAAATCATCACCGAAGATCACAACAAGCTCCTTCTTCGCCCTGTTCAACAACAGGAAGTAGACATAGCAATGCATCAGCTCAAGGAAGGAAAAGCCCTCGGCCCGGATGGATTAACAACCACCTTCCTCCATGCCTTCTAGGAATTAATCAGAGATGAGGTTTGGCAAGTAGTTGAGGAGTCGCGCACCTTGAACTAGCTTCTAGCCTCTCTCAATTCTACTTTTATTCCGCTCAATCCAAAGGAAGAAGGCAGTTTCACCCCAGACAAGTTCTGGCCAATTTCTCTATGCAATGTAATCTACAAGGTGATTTCAAAGGTCATAGCCAATATATTAAAGCCGCTACTGCCCCTGCTCATCTCACCTGAACAATCAGGCTACGTGGAAGGATGACAGATCCTGGACAGAATCATCCTCTCGCACAAAGTTATACACTCTCTCAAGCACACCAGGAAAGCAGGTATGATACTCAAGTTGGACTTGTGAAAAGCTCTTGATAAGTTAAATTGGATGTACATACAAAAAATGTTGTTAGCTTTTGGTTTCTCTCCTATATGGGTTCGATGGATTCATAGTCTCATTTCCTCGACTTTCTTCTCCATCCTTGTCAATGGCATTCCATCCCGCCCCTTTAGTCCCTCAAGAGGTATCCGGCAGGGCGATCCTCTGTCGCCTTTCCTCTTTGTTCTCATGGCTGAAGGATTAGGTCGCCACATTACTCAAGATCGCCTTGACCAGCATATGAAAGGACTTTCCATCCACAACTCTCCTGCTATTACCCATCAGCAGTTTGTCGATGACCACATTTTGTTCAGGTACCCCTCTGTCCAAGAAGCTTCTATGTACAAATCCCTGCTGAATGATTTCTCTGAGGCCTCAGGAACCAGTATTAATAACTCCAAATCTCATATCTTTTTCTTTCACACCCCTCCTGTCGTTCAAAGGGCCATCGCTTGTATTCTGGGCTTCTCCATTGACTCCCTCCCTTCCAAATACCTTGGAGCCCCTCTCATTGACTCCGCTATCAAGCATTCCTCTTGGCGCTTGCTTCTTGAGAAAATTGACCATCGGCTCAATTCATGGACCCATAGATCTCTGAATATCACCAGCAGACTAGTACTAATCAAGGTTGTTCTATAGGCAATGCCGCTTTACCTTTTTTCAATCCTTGCAGCTCCTAAATGGGTAATAAAAAGAATAAGAAATATACAATGCAACTTTCTCTGGGGAGTGATGGGCACAAACCGCAAATGGGCTTTGGTTAAATGGATCTCCGTATGCAAGCCTAAGGAGCAAGGAGGCATTGGTCTGAGAGACCCCAGCCACAGTAATGCTATAATGTGCGCAAAGATCTGGTGGCAATGGTTAACCATCCCCAACAAACCATGGGCGGCCATCTGGACAACTAAATACGCCAATCACAGGCCACAGGAGGAGCTCATCAGGCTAACACCCAATGCAAAAGGCTCACTCATCTGGAACGCAACCAAACAACACTTTCAAATGATTCAACAACACAGCTTTTGGGAGGTTTGAAGTGGCAGGACAACACGTTTCTAGATGGATGCCTAGAACCAATTGCCAAAACTCAGTAGTCTCCTCAGTCGACATTCAAGCCACTCAAAGGATGAGTGACATCAAGAAGAAATATCGCAGCATTGGACTCAGGAAACTGATCAAGGATACAGGAAATGGAAGCAAAGCGAATTGATAATCAATAGAGCTGATCAAAGGAAAATTAAGGAACTGGAAGGGGAACTCCAAAAGCACCAAGTGAGATACTCTGAGGACAAATACATCGTTCGTTGGGGCTACCGGCCAAAAGGAACCTTCACCACTGCAGAAGCCCACAAGATCATAAGTGCGACCACATCACCTCTAGATCCAATATGGGGGAGAATTTGGTTAGCTGGTAACTGGCCCAAAGTATCACTTTTCCTATGGTTGGTGGGGCATCGAAGAATATTGACATGGGACAAACTCAGGTGTAGAAATTACCATGGGCCATCAATATGTGTTAATTGTAAATCGCAGGAGGAAACTCTTCAGCACCTTCTGGACTCTTGTCCCCTGGCAAACCAAATGTGGGAAAAAGCTAGTTTTCGTTGCCAAAGAAAATGCAGAGTATCAGAAGATATCATCGATTCAATTCGCCAATGGCATCAGAGTCCATACAAAAGTGAAGTACTCAATCACCTTTGGAGATTAATACCAGGGCTCCTCACTTGGTGCATTTGGAAGGAAAGGAATAAGCGTATATTCAAAGATCAAACAACCCCCATAGAGATCATCTGGAGCAACTTTTGCTTGAACCTTAAGGAGACATTAGCGCTTCGCACTTGGACGCGAGATGATTTTCCTACTTTGGCAAATGAGAAGGCCATTTGGACAAATTGGAATTTACCACTCCAACAAGAAAACCCACCTCAAGCCCACTCAGAAAGCAACAAAGGAAAAAAGGATACCTGGACTCTACCACCAAAGCAAACTATCAAGCTCAATTTTGATGGAACATCAAAAGGCAATCCCGAAAATGCTGGATATGGGGGAATATTCAGAAATCATGCAGGCTCTCCCCTCCGCATCTATCATGGCAACATAGGATGGGACACCAATAACTCAGCAGAACTGGAGGGACTATGGCAAGGACTCCTCCTCTCCAGAATCCACAACATTCAATCCCTGGAAGTTGAAGGCGACTCCCTTGTCCTCATCAACATGGCCAAGCAAATTCTCAATGGGACTCATGCCAGGAAAATTGCCAAGAGCTCGAGACTTGAAGCTAGATTGGAGGCCTTAGAACAATGGCTTCACAATAATCGAGCTATCATCTTCACTCATGTAAAACGGGAAGGAAATAAGGTAGCAGACCTCTTAGCCAACTTGGGAGTGGATTTTAAGCACACACTCACTACAGGGACGCTTGACATAATCCAAAACCATGATCATGCACAGGAATGCAAACTTCAGATCCAAAAGGAAGCTGCTCCCTCGGATGCGGGTGTTAGCGTTGAGAGTTAACATGATAAGACAGTGGATGGGCAGGGAGGAATGCCACTTGCCCTACCTGCAGAGGATACGTGGAAGGGAAATATTACCAAGCACGTGGCACACCTGCATGATCGTCACTCAGGGTACATTATATCACTGGTTCGGCTAGAACGCCAGGCTCACAGCAATGGAATTAAGTTTCACACACATTAGCGTGCAGTGGAGGGCTCAAGCCATCAAGGGAGAAGTAATGGGAGGTGACTCCCAAGACAAGGCCTGTAACCCTAAAACCGGAGAAGGGTCGAGGGAGATGGTAAATTAGTTGGCTCTGCTGCTCGGCTGACACTCCTCTGCGTATGATAAGAAACTCAGAGAGAAGGCAAGGAATTGGACCCAGGTGTTGATTATCTTGGTCCTCTCTGCGAGGCTGGTCATTCCCCTCCCCGGATATTGCTCAGGTATCGCAAGTTTCCCCTCCCGCTCCTTTCTCTTAGCAACTGATATCTGTGTTTGTTTTTGGTTAGTGCACAAGCGTAGGGATTAGACAAACCCAAAGAACACGTTCATTCAAGGCAGAGGAGGCTCAATTGGGAGGCATCACCGCATCCAAGCTATTGCCCCACAACAAAATCTCTGGATCTGGGCCACTATCATCCGCAGGATGCCTTGATTGAGACCTAGAGTAGGCAGTCGTAGAGGGCAGCCGAGAAGAGCCCCAACGGATTCGTCATACAACGACTTGAACCATCCTCCAAGGAGAGGGCTTTCCTCTCGCAATAGAAGAGCAAGGTCTCGAGCCTCTGACTCTCGACCCGATCCGATTCCTGCCACAGGCTCCGCCATTTTCACCTTTGATAGTTCTCTCAACAGGCCCAGGATCACAGCCTATTTTACAGTGGTGTTTCAGGAGGAAGGTTTAGTTGTTGATTTAAAGACACAAGCCGAAAATTCGAGGGCTATCCAGGACCCCTCTTCATCTTTTCAGCAGGCTACGGATAACACGCCTCAGCGGGAAATAAATGAGCAAAGAAGCAGCGCGCGGGAGCAGATGATGGTAGATCTAGGCACTGATGCTCAGAATGTGACACAGTTAGAGGAACCACCTGATATGGGCTGGTGTCGAATTACTGAAGAGCCCATTGATGAATAGGAAGGCCATCCATGCCTCTCTTTTTGTAGAATGCCCCTGTCCACAGAGCAAGGTTGTAAGGCAGCTCAGTCATCGGTTTCTGGTATTGTCTTGTGTTTCAGTGATCATTCTCCTCTGGTCTTTTTTTGAGTTTTTGTTTTGTCTCATGCTTCAGAGATTACTCCCCTACGTGGGAAACAATATCAGACATTTTTCAAACATGCATGTTTTGGATAGAACTACCTCCCGCAGGAGCAGGGTGCTTAACTACGGTCATGATGTAAATTTACCACCTCGTTGTTAATATAATAGATTTAGCATTACGTAGAAAAAAAAATAAGATATTAAAGTTGTGATATAAATGTTTGGGATAGACCTCAATCAAGAAGCAATGGTGATAGATAAATTTAGTGGAGATGAAGATAGAGATGCAATCAAGTCGTAAAATGGTTGAGGATGGTAAATGAATATGTTAATTATCCTTTACGGGAAAGTCAATAATTTATGAATGAAGTGCATGAGTGGTGGTGGCGTTTTGACATGGATACTTGATGGAACATAACATGAGAAACATTTAAAAATATATATAAATTCCAATAAATGGATAAAGGATAAAAAAGTGACTCATTGTATAAAATGCAAGATGAATTAAAAGAAGACAAAGTAGAAATGAAGAAGAAAGGTGATAAGCTAACTATAATAATGAATCACTTATTTATGAGCTTGAACAATTAAAATAGGGAAGGGGTAACAAGGGGAATTAAAAAAAAAAAGGATGAATCAAGGAAAGAATTGAAAAAGAAAGATGAAGAAATATATAAATTACAAAATCATAATAGAAAACTACTAGATGATGTTAAGAGATTGAAAGAAGAAACAAAGCATTATCAAAGTGAAGATGAGACAAATATCATAGATGAAGAGACTACTGGAAGGCTTCAAGAGGAAATTTGTAAGAATATTAAAGAATCCCTAGACACAAATATGGTAAAATGTGAAATTCATTCTAAAATTGAACAAGGACACCAAAATTCGATAGATGTTGTGACATTGAAACTTCAAAGAGAGAAAGAATATTATAAGATTCAAGAGGGTCTCTAGAATATAGTTGAAGATGTTGAAATCTACCTAGAGGATATGCATGTTAAATATAATGGTATTATCTCGAGGGTTAGAGTAATCAAGATCATGAACATGGGATATAAGAGGTCATTATGTTTGAAAACGGGATAGAGAAAATGGGTATATTGTTGGGTAAAGGAAAATCATGACATGTGAAACCATATTGACATCCTCATTACTAGGAAAACATTCAAGGTAGACAAGAAGATCAATATCAACATTATTAAGGAAGAAAAAAAAATGATATCATCCTTCAGAGGGAAGAGGATGAAATACTCATCAATATTCATGGAATAGGGCATCACCAAATCATTATTCAATAGGATGTTATCGAGCACCAACAACTACTACGAATTGTGGAAGCCACAACAATAAGACATGGAATCAAACGAAAGAAAATTATTCAACACTCAACCATCAAGGATTAATAATGGAAAGAATTGAGTCTGGATGGATGGATGATCATCAATAGCAAAAATAATGTAAGATTCTTAATAAATCCTATTATTTGGTTTCATCACACGTAACAGCCTTAACAACAAATCTTTGAGGACAAAGCGTTTCGAAGGAGGATACTATGTTATAACCTAAAGGGGGGTTGTATTGGGTTAAATATATGTGGCATAACTGAAAATGGGGGTATATATGGGGTAAATGTGCATGTATTATGCAAATGTATATGTAATAAGATCATCCCAGTAATGAAGGGACCACAAATGCAAGGTATGGATAGATATATATAAAGGCAAGTATTCCTTACAGAGGACATCAACATATGATTTGGATGTATGAATGTATTTGGATATTTGGAGGTCCTTCTCCTATAATTATGTGTATTATAGTTGTCCTCTATACTCACATTATTATACGTTGTATATGTTTCTAATTTGTATGTTTCCAGATCATAACAATTCAGTTATCTTAACATCTCATAATTAAAAGTTTTATAAAATTTAATTGTGTTGTTGATTGTTGATTTAATACTCTATCATTTAATCTCAATCGTGTGATGCTATGGTCTACAATTTTGGGGTCATGCATCAAAGATATTAAACTTAATTTTTGATGGCCTATGTTCTTATTGAATGAATTTTACTAGATACACTTATCAATTTGACTACTCTCAAAATGTATGCATGGTAATGAGTAAATGAGTAAGGAATGAAAAATTTTCTCAAACAGCCACCTTATTTTATTAATGAAAAATTACTTTTTATGTGAGGTGGGAAGTACTAAGAGACTATGGTATTATCTTTTAGGGTAGAATAGGTTTAAAAAAGAAAAGATGAGCTCATGTTGAAGGGGGATGGAGTAGCTCAGCACATGTAATCATGACAAGATCATGACAAGAGGAATAAGAATAGAGATGAGGAAGAGATACTTGGATTGGACGGAGAAAGAAACATAAAAAGAAAAGGAGGAATATAAAGAGGAAGATAAAATAGAGGAGAAGGATAATGTAGAGGGAGGAGAAGGATAATGTAGAGGGTGGAATAAGAAGATTGATGAGTAAGAGATAATAGGGTTGGATTGAGAAAAACCATAATAAAGAAGAGTAATATAGAAAATAAAAGAACATAGAGGAGAATGATAATATAGAGGGTAGAAAGAGGAATAGAACCAGGAGAAGAATAAAACTAGATGAAAAGAAGGTAAATTTATCTATGTAGATTTGAAGAAAAGATGGATAATAGAGGTTTAGTGAAGAAGATGAAATTCTAGTAATCTTAGTTGGGTAAATTGAGAAAAGAACAAACTTGAACAACAAAATAGTGTGTAAAATAGTATGTATTAAGTTGTTTAATTTTCGTAAAAAATGTCAGCGTAGCTAAGGCTTATACCAACCAGCTTTGTAAATAAAAAAAATGAGTAGAATTTGAACTCATTTCTATATTCCAAAAGTTGCCATATAGGATTATAAATGATGATTTCATGAAAATATTATGTTGTTTAGTAGAAAGGCATATGGACCTAATTCTATGAAGGAAATTTCTCATTTTATGTGTATTTGATGTTTAATTTTACGAGATAATATAAGTTTGGTCGTGCGAAAGAGAGGCAAAAACTGCAGATTCTACCTTCGTTCCGCCGACGGGTTACTCGCCTCTCCGAGATGGATAATTTCAATTTCCTCCACTTGGCAAACAAACACACCATGAACGCTGGAAGCACGCCACCGGCAATCCAGATATCATGGGTCATGTTTTGGAAGAGGAACCTTCTGTAGAATAAGATCATGGAATACATGATATTATTATATACAACAGTTGAAATTACAAACAAATTGTATAATCTGGAAATCATAAAATTGAATGCAGCAGCGACAGATTACTTGCTTGGTGGGTGAAGTGCCATTCGCCAGAGGGAGATGTGGGAGGGTTTGTGCCCGAGGAGATGGGGGATGCAGGTGGACTAGTATTAGTGGCAAAAAAGGGATATACAGTGAGCAGCTCAACCTCATGCAACCGTAAAACTGATAGCAGCCGCAGTGCAGTTTACCTCGCCCGCAACAATGGGATCAATTCAGACGAAAGAAGGACTGGGCCTTTTGCCTTCAGATCTACCACAAACCATTCTGCTTGTGAGGCTTCGTTGGTAGAATATAACATATATTTCTGACTCTGACTATGTTTTTATTGTCTCTCCATGCATTTGTGTCGGTTTTTGGGTTTTCGTGGCTTCTTTCTGTTATGGATTTTGGCTGAGTCATGCTACTATTTCTCATGGGTTCTCCTGCCTGAGAATCTGTGCCACCAGTGAATATGGATATAAAGGGTCGTTGTGCTTAGGTGAACTATTTATCTATTGTAATGGTATTCATGAATACTGGATTCATTTGCAACTAAGATTGCAAAAGTTTGGAATAATTTCATATTTTATATAGATGTTGCCTTGCATTCGCCTTTGAAAGAAAATGGGAAAGCTTTGTATCAATTAGTTGGGTTTCGGATTTTCTATGTTACTATAAATGGAGCTCGACAGTAGTAGCCATATTTTTTCAGGTTGTGTCTTTGTTTGAAAATGGCAGGATTGAAGTCAAGCGCCAACCATTCCGAAATGCAACAAGGAATTTAAAGCATTTAATGTATTTTGGTAAATAGATATGGGAAAGTATTTATTGCAATAATATTGAGCACAGTACACAAATGCTCAATTTCACACTCAATAACAACATTATATTAATTATTTTTTCTATGTCATCAATTAAATGTAAAATTGTATGTTGAGTTAAATATGAATGTAAAATTCATTTTGACATGTTAGAGAGTAAGAGGGTAAGAGAGAAAAATAGCCAAAGTCTCTGGGGAGAAAATGGTGGAGCAAATTTTGGTGAGCCCCTCAAAACAACAGTTACTATGTTTTACGTGTGTGTTATTCCTGAATGTAAATCAATATAAACCTTAGTTTTTTACTTAGGTGAATGTATTTGCAAGATTTAAAAATCAATATTAAGTTTTATTTGTGATGCTCCAAGCTTTTACTTTGTTTCTTTAATAGCTCCGTGAAATTCAAGTCAGTTCCGCAGTGCGCGAAACTAACTGCGTGAGAGTCATAGACCTCTACCCCTCAGTGAAAATTCTCTCCCCGTAAATTTTGTAAATTTTCTAATATTGTTAGTGTAAAAACAAGTGTTTTTACTAACAGTAAAAATTGTTTTGAAGGCAAATATTATTAGTGTAAAAACAAGTGTTTTTACTAACAGTAAGAATTGTTTTGAGGGTAGATTGTTTTTAGCATATTTACCAGTAGGTAGAGAGTTTTCTTTTTACGCTCAGAAATGGCAACATCAAGCACAAGCTTACAGTAAGAATTGTTTTGAGGGCAGATTGTTTTTATCATATTTACCAATAAGTAGAGAGTTTTTTTTTTATGGGACCAGCCCTATTGTACCGCGTCAAGTAGCCGAGCGTTCTAGTTATCTGTTAGCTCTGGTTGTAGTCCTCTGTTTGTCGGTTCTCTCAGGGGTTTTGAAGCTTGGCTCTATGGATGCCAAGTCTCAGGGTTCTGTAAGTTGCTTTCTCCATTCGGATGGTGGCGTTGGCTACCTCTTTGATGGCTCTGTGGGCATTGTTTCACTTCATGGTCACTTTGATTTTAACATTGTGCTTGTGGTTATAGTTCTATTGAAGCTTTCGATTTTCTGTGCAATTCTTTCACTGTATAACTATCAATTTGTCAATTGTTTCAGGCCACGGTCACGGGGTGACCCAGCGCTCAGCTTCTGCTCGATAAGTTTGCACAGGTAAGCCCTCTATCTTTGATTCACGACACTGCTCTAATTTTCTATTAGTACTAAGGTTTTTCGCTCCTTGTAAGCAGGGTACACTCTGGTGGCTGTGACCAGGTCGAAAGCTCTCCTTCTCCTATACGAGCTTGGCTCTTATAGTAAGTTCTAACTCTGTAAACCCTTCCCCCTATCTTTCTGTTTTAGTTTCGGAATGTAACTTCTGTCTGCTGATGGTTGGCTCTTGGTGGTTGCAGGTGGACATTTAGCTGTCTTGGTTGCTGGTCTTAGTTCTTGTTGCCCACACGTTGGAACGGGTAGGGTCATTTCATGTTGCTTTGTTTGTTTTCTTGTCTCGGGACTCTTGCTTCCTGTTGGTTGTCTTTGGTCTGTGGTCGAGGGCTATGGCCTCTTTGTTACTGGCTTTATGTCTGAATTCATTCGGGCCTTAAAGAATGTTGTAACTTATGTCCGAACACTGTTTAAGTTGTTAGTTGGGGTTTTGAACCACGGTCTCACTGTTTGGTCTTTACAGTTTACAATCTCATCCTTAACTTGGACTGTAAATATTTTTGATACTTCTGTGTATATGTTTATGCAAAGATTTTGAAAGAAAAAGAAAATATATTTATATATTGTGGTACCTATAGATGTATGTGGCGTCCTTGCTGTGACTGTGTTTATTAGTTCTATTAAACCCTCCGTCGATATGTGACTGTATTCTTTGCCAGGTTCTTTGTATACTCAGGAACTGTAAATGTTGGTTGTAACTGTATTTGATTCCTCCGCTGGTTATTTCACCCTCGTATTTGTGGTTGATTCTTCCTTGAGGCCCTCTGTTGTTTCACTGAATTTGACTTTCTTGGTGGCTGTTAAGAAAAACTAAATTGCTAGTTCTCTATGGTTATTATGGAACACACTCAGTTCTTAATTAGGAAGAAATTAATCTGTTGCTGCAATGGAAAAGGATTGAGATTCTCTCTTAAAAAATGCTTGTATGTTTCTATTCTTTTCAGCTATGTTGGAATCGTTACAGTTTTTTATTTTTTCCTTTTCTAAAGGATTATTGTACAGTTACTTAAAACTGTCAACAATTACATATGCTAATTCATGATAACTGTTCATTTAATTTTATCTAGATTCTGAAATTAACCTACAACAATAAATTTAAAAGAAAACGTAATGAAAATAAAAATAGTAGGCTGAGACAGCCTTAAACTTGCCACAACATCCTAAATGCTATTAACTAAAAGAATTAAATGAGACTTAGAAAACTAGCTGTGAACCTTTCGAGTCTTCTAAGACAAATACTCCAACCTTGATCTCCCTTAGCTGGATGCTCCTGCATCCGGGTCCTGGGGTAATAAAAATTCATGGCTCCGGTCCATGAGTTCCTCGACTGAATACCCTGCATGTTGTATCTGTCTTGCGTCAAGCCATGAACTGTCCTCAATGGGATGGTTCTTCCACTTGACAAGGTACTGTAGGTACTCTTTTCTTCGAGTCTTCCTGGCCACCTATGTATCGAGGATTCTCTCGATCTCAAGGCGCTGAGCCGAAGGAATTTGCCTCATCCAAGAACAACTTCCTTTCTAGGTATCCTGATTTGGCTATGCTGAACTATCATCTTCAGGACTGGCAGTGTATGGAAATAGATCTGCCACATTAAAGATAGGCGATATGCCTATTCCTGGAGGTAGTGGTAATTCATAGGAATTTGCAGAAAATTTACATAAAATTCTGCAAGGTCTAATTTTCTTAAATTTGAATTTATTGTATTCACCCTTAGGGAACCTTTCCATGCACAAATGTGTTAGAACTTGGTCCCCTACATTAAATTTTACTTCCCATCATTTCAGATCTACCTGCTGTTTATACCTCTGACTGTTGTCCTGTAACTTTGAGTTTACCTTTTCATGCAGGTCATTAATTGCTCTTGCGAAATCTTTCCCATCAGCTCTCCTTCTTTCGAACTGTCCCAAATCTCATAACTCATGCACTCCTCGAGGATGCATTCCATACAATATCTGGAAAGGACTACTTCATGTGCTTCGACTTAGTGAATTGTTGTAAGAAAATTCTTCTTGAGCAAGTACATGATCCCACATTCGTGTATTTTCTCCAACCAGACTCCGTAGTAGGTTTCCTGAGCTCCTGTTCACTACCTCCGTCTGCCCATCAGTCTCTGGGTGATAAGCGAAGCTGAAATTTAACTTGTGTCCAACTTTTTCCACAAGGTACACCAGAAATGTCCTGTGAATTTCACATCCCTATCGGAAATAATGGACTTGGGTAAGCCATGCAGTCTGACGACTTCAGTGAAAAACAAGTGTGCTACATGGGTGGTGTCACTAGTTTTCCTGTAAGGGATGAAATGTGCCGTCTTCGAGAAATGGTCCACCACCACCATGATGGAATCAAAACCCCGTTGTGTTTTTGGCAGACCCAGGACAACGTCTAGACTGACTGAATCCCACGGTCTGTTTGGAATAGGCAAGGGTGTATACAACCCCGTGTTCTGACTGTGCCCTTTCGCCAGCTAACATATCTTACACCTGCTCACATATCTGACTGAACTGATCCAAGGTCTTATCAATGCCAAAATGTCCAGCTAGTCCTCCATTATGTTTTTCCCGGATAATGTTCTCCCTCATTGAACACTTTGGAATACATAGTTGTCCTCCTTTAAATAGTAGTTCCTCTTGTAAGTTATAGTCCAGCCATGGACTATTATTCCTAAACAAGGGATTTTGGCAAGCTTCATAAGCCTCCTTGAAATCTGCATCTATCTGATACAAGTCCTTAAGATGTTTGAAACCCAACACTTGTATCGTGCTCTCCTGTAAGAGTAAAACTCTTCTTCTTAACGCATCTGCTACCTTGTTGGCCTGTCCACTGATATGCTTCAATACAAACGTAAAACTCTACAAGTACTCAACCCATTTCGCATGTTTGTGGTTCAGCTTATGCTGCTGCATAACATACTGCAATGCAAAATTATCAGAAAACAAGACAAACTCATTACCCAACAATTAGTGTCTCCAATTCTTCAATTCTTGGACGACAACATAAAACTCCTTGTCGTAAGACGTGTATTTCTGCCTACTTTCATTTAATTTTTCACTAAAGTAAGCCACTGGTTTGTCTTCCTGGCTGAGTACGACTCCAATGGCTGTACCACTGGCATCACAACGAACTTGGAAAAGTTTGTTAAAATCAGGCAATCTCAAGATTGGCCTTTCAGTGATCTTCTTCTTCAATATCTGGAAGCTTTTCTCTGTCGCTTTAGTCGAATGGAAAGGCTGACTTGCCTTTTTAATGGTGTCCAACATAAGTGCATAGATCCCACTAAAATTCTTTGTAAACTTACAATAGAAACTCGCCAATTCATGAAAACTCTGAACTTCGAACAGACTCTTAGGGGATGGCCAGTTGATTATAGCTGCAACTTTTTCTGGGTCCATTTTTAGGTCATTTTCTGAAATCACAAAACCCAAATAGACTAATTCCTTCTAAAAAAAAGAACATTTTTTCAAATTTATCAGCAACTTATTTTTCTGTAATTTCTCCAGCACATATCTAACATGTCGAAAATGTTCTTCTCTGGTCTTACTAAAAATCAGTATATCATCAAGATATACAATCATGAATTTCCCAATGAACTCTTTCAACATCTCGTTCATTAGGCACATGAAAGTGTTAGGGGCATTACTTAACCCAAATGGCATCACCAGCCACTTATACAGACCTTCATTACTTTCAAAAGTTGTTTTCCATTCATCCCCTTCTTTTATTCTGATCTGGTGGTATCCACTTTTTAGATCTATTTTCGAAAAATATGCTGCTCCACTCAAGGATTCCATCATGTCATCCATTCGTGGCAATGGGAACTTGTACCTGATGGTAATCTTATTGATGGCCCTTGAATCAATGCACATTCGCCACTCTCCTCCTTTCTTGGGAGCTAAAACTGTCGGAATTGCACAGGGACTTAAACTTTCCCGTGTCAATCCTTTGTTCAGCAATTCCTATACCTGCTTCCTGATCTCTTTTTTGTCCCTAGGACTCATCCAGTAAGCAGCTTTGTTTGGTAAACTAGATCCAGGGATGAAATCTAAGTGGTGACTGATACTTTGCTTAGGTGGTAATTTATCCAGTAAATCATCCACCACAATGTTGCTGAATTCCTGCAACAAATCCTGGATTTCTTCAGGTAAGTCAGAAATTTCAGTATGTAACATCATTGTTCTCGGCCTCCTTATAATAGCATACTTTATCTCATTATCTTCAATCTGCTTCAAAAATTCTTTTCTTCCCAACAATAGCGCTTTAGCTCCACTAGCTTTTGATGTCTCTTCTTCCTTGATGGGTACAAGTGTATGCTTAATCCCATCCTTGACAAACTTATAGCATTTTGTCTTTCCATCATGAACCACTTTTCGATCACACTACCATGGTCTACCTAGCAGGATATGACACACGTCCATAGACATAATATCACAAGTTACCTTGTCCTTATATTTTCCAATATGGAACTCAACCTCATAATGTTCATCAACTAGCAGTTGATGCCCTTTCTGTAACCAAGACACCTTATAAGGAGTGGGGTGCTTCAACCTTTTCAAACCCAACTTCTCCACCATCTCTGTGGCAACTAGATTATCAGTGCTTCCACCATCTATAATCAGTTTGCAGCATTTCCCCTGTGACTTACACATAGTCCGGAATGATGCCTTTCTTTGGGTTTGGTCAGCTGTCTCCTTTGCTGGTTTTAGCACTACCTTATTCAAGACTAAGGCCTCTCCTGTCTCTAGTACATTCTCTACCTCCTACGGTGGTGCCTCTGCTTCCTCTGTTTGAGCAACATATGCTCCTCTTGGTCTAGCCTCTTCACCTTCAGGACACTCATAGGACTTGTGCCCCCACTTGTGTCACTTGTAACACCAGATGGCATCTCCTCTGCCTCTACCACTACCCCTTCTACACTATTATGGCCTTCCTCCCCTAGTGCTACTTTCCTTTTTTGTTGTTCCTGAAGTCTTTGAACTACTGCCTTCTTCACTATTGTTGGAAGTCCTTCCTCTGCCAAAGGATTGTCCTTTCCCTTTGCCAGTTCCACGTCCTCTTCTGGCATTCTGTCTCCTAGTAATCTTCTCTTCTGCCTTTAGGGCACTCTGATAGGCTTCATCTATAGTTTTTGGGAAAAGAATACTTATCTAGTCCAATATCTCCAACCTTATGCCATTTACAAACCTCGTTGTTTTTTCTAGGGTGTCCTCCACATAACCTGGTCTCAGTTTCACCCGATAAAATTCTTCAGTGCATTCTTTTACAATCATTCCCTTCTGCTTTAGATTCCGCACCTGTTGGTACATAGAAATCTGATAATCTTTGGGCAAAAACTTACCCTTTAGTTTGGCTTCCATCCTGGTCCACCTTTTAATAGGTTCCTTATTTAATCTCCTCCTCTCTGCTTGTACACTATCCCACCATAAGGCTGCATGCCCTTTCAACTTGGTGGCAGCGAATTTAACTCTTCTATCTTCGTTGATCTCCTCGTATTCAAAGTACTTGTTTAACTCACTGATCCAGTCCAATAGTACTTCTACGGACAAACTACCATCATAGGATGAAATCTCAAGCTTTGGCTTTCTACTAGCTAACAAAACTGGCTTTAAAAACCTACTTTCAAGTCCTTCCTCATCTGATCCATCTGTCGTAGCCATAGCTTCTTCCTCACTGTCATCTCCTCCATCTGGATCCCTTCTCCTTCCTATTTCTACTGCCGCCAAATGGGCATTCAGGATCCTAATCTCCTCTCTCAATCCTTCATCTGCTACTCTTCGAATAGCTCTTCCATGACCTCGTCTTCCAACTTCCATTTAAAAAAAGAATCAATCCTACTCAGATACCAAAATGATAGGACCAATCCTATTGTACCCTGTCAATTAAAAAATGTGTGATTTGTGGAAATATCCGGTGGTTGATTCACGTTATTGTGTGATTAATTGTTTGGTACCATCTCTTAATTGTGAGGGGGACACATGTCCTGACCTTGGGCACTGCTCTCCCACCTTTACACTACACTCACGAAAAACCCTAGTCCCTCATTTGGTCACTGTGCCCGACATTTCTCTGTTCTGCCGAGAGGGTTTGCTGCTCTGGTTTCATTTGCAATTAGTCAGGGTTCGATGGCTCTCTATCTGCACACCTTTGTCACGAATCACGTTCTTATATCTGAGGGTTCTGGTTATGTGTTAGCTCTAGTTGCAGTCCTTTGTTCACCGGTTGTCTTAGGGGTTTTGAAGGTCGACTCTATGGATGCCAAGTCTCAGGGTTCTGCAAGTTGCTTTCTATGTTCGGATGGTGGTGTTGGCTACCTCTTTGATGGCTCTATGGGTGTTGTTTCACTTCATGGTCGCTTTGATTTTAAGATTGTGCTTGTGGTTATAGTTCTATTGAAGCTTTCGGTTTTCTATGCAATTGTTTCACTGTATAACTATCAATTTGTCAATTGTTTCAAGCCACGGTCACCGGGTGACCCAGAGCTTAGCTTTTTCTCGACAAGTTTGCACATGTAAGCCCTCTATCTTTGATTCATGACACTACTCTGATTTTCTATTAGTACTGAGGGTTTTCGCTCCTTGTGAGCAGGGTCCACTCTGGTGGTTGTGACCTGGTCGAAAGCTCTCCTTCTCTTGCGCGAGCTCAGCTCCTTTGGTAAGTTCCAACTCTGTAAACCCTTACCCCTATCTTTCTGCTTCAGTTTTGGAATGTAACTTCTATTTGCTGATGGTTGGCTCTTGGTGGTTGCAGGTGGACGTTGAGTCGTCCTGGTTGCTGGTCTCGGTTCCTGTTGCCCACATGTTTGAATGGGTAGGGTCATTCCATGTTGCTTTGTTTTTTTTCTTGTCTCGGCACTCTTTCTGCCTATTGGTTGTCTCTGGTTTGTGGTCGAGGGCTTCGGCCTCTCTGTTACTGGCTTTATGTCTGAATGCCTTTGTGCCTTAAAGAATTTTGTAACTTATGTCCGAACGATGTTTAATTTATTAGTTAGGGTTTTGAACCATGGTCTCATCTTCACGACTGGCAGTGTATGGAAACATATTTTCCACGTTAAAGATAGGTGATATGCCTATTCCTGGAGGTAGTTGAAATTCATAGGCATTTGCAAAAAATTTACGTAAAATTTTGCAAGGTCAAATTTTCTTAAATTTCAATTTATTGTATTAACCATTAGGGAACCTTTCTCTGCGCAAATTTGCTAGAACTTGGTCCCCTACATTAAATTGTACCTCCCACCATTTCAAATCTTCCTGCTATTTATACCTCTGACTGTTATCCTATAACTTTGAGTTTACCTACTCATGTAGGTCATTAATTGCTCTTGCGAAATATTCCCTGTCAGCACTCCTTCTTTCCAACTATCCCAAATCTTGTAACTCATGCACTCCTCGGGGATGCATTCCATACAAGATCTGGAAAAGACTACTTCCTATGCTTTGATTTGGTGAATTGTTGTAAGCAAATTCCGCTTGAGCAAGTACACGATCCCACATTCATGAATTTTCTCCAACCAGACTCTGTAACAGGTTTCCTAAGCTCCTGTTCACTACCTTCGTCTCCCCATCAGTCCGTGGGTGATAAGCGGAGCTGAAATTTAACTTGTGTCCATCTTTTTCTACAAGGTACGCCAGAAATGTCCTGTGAATTTCACATCCCTATTGGAAATAATGGACTTGGGTAAGCCGCGCAGTCTGACGACTTCAGTGAAAAACAAGTGTGCTACATGGGTAGCGTCACTGGTTTCCCTGCAAGGTATGAAATGTGCCATCTTCGAGAAACAGTCCACCACCACCATGATGGAATCTAAACCGTGATGTGTTTTGGGCGGACCCAGGACAACATCCAGACTGACTAAATCCCATGGTCTATTTGGAATAGGCAAGGGTGTATACAACCCCGTGTTCTGACTGTGCCCTTTCGCCAACTGACGTATCTTACACCTGGTCACATATCGTCGTACGTCCCTTTGCATCCTTATCCAGTAATAGAAATGACTAAGCTGATCCAAGGTCTTATCAATGCCGAAATGTCCAGCTTGTCCTCCACTATGTTTTTCTCGGATGATGTTCTCCCCCATCGAACACTGTGGAATACATAGTTGTCCTCCTTTAAATAGCAGCTCCTGCTGTAGGTTATAGTCTAACCATGGACTATTATTCCTCAACAAGGGGTTTTGGCAAGCTTCATAAGCCTCCTTGAAATCTGCATCTATCTGATACAAGTCCTTTAGAGGTTCGAAACCCAACACTTGTATCGTGCTCTCCTATAAGAGTAAAACTCTTCTGCTTAATGCATCTGCTACCTTGTTGGCCTATCCACTGATATGCTTCAATACAAATGTAAAACTCTGCAAGTACTCAACCCATTTCGCGTTCTTGTGGTTCAGCTTATGCTACTGCATAACATACTGCAATGCAGAATTATCAGAAAACAAGACAAACTCATTACCCAACAAATAGTGTCTCCAATGCTTCAATGCTTGGACGACAACATAAAACTCCTTGTCATAAGATGTGTATTTTTGCCTACTTTCATTTAATTTTTCACTAAAATAAGCCATTGGTTTGTCTTCCTGGCTGAGTATGGCTCTAATGGCTATACCATTGGCATCACAATGAACTTGGAAAAGTCTGTTAAAATCATGCAATCTCAAGATTGGCCTTTCAGTGATCTTCTTCTTCAATATCTGGAACCTTTTATCTACCGCTTCACTCCAATGGAAAGGCTGACTTGCCTTTTTGATGGTGTCCAACATAGGTGTGCAAATCCCACTAAAATCCTTTATAAACTTATGATAGAAACTCGCCAACCCGTGAAAACTCCAAACTTCGAACAGAGTCTTAGGGGATGGCCATCTGATTATAGCTGCAACTTTTTCTATGTCCATTTTCAACTCATTTTCTGAAATCACAAAACCCAAATAGACTAATTCCTTCTGAAAAAAAAGAACATTTTTTCAAATCTATCAGCAACTTATTTTTCTATAATTTATCCAGCACATATCTAACATCTCGAAAATGTTCTTCTCTGGTCTTATTGAAAATCAATATATCATCAAGATATACAATCAAGAATTTCCCAATGAATTCTTTCAACATCTCATTCATTAGGCGCATGAAAGTGAAAGGGGTGTTACTTAACCCAAATGGCATCACCAGCCACTCATACAGACCTTCATTGGTTTTGAAAGTTGTTTTCGATTCGTCCACTTCTCTTATTCTGATATGGTGGTATCCACTTTTTAGATCTATTTTCGAAAAATATGCTGCTCCACTCAACCAAACCGTCATGTCATCCATTCATGGCAATGGGAACCTGTACTTGATGGTAATCTTAATGGTGGCCCTTGAATCAATGCACATTCGCCAGTCTCCTCCTTTCTTGGGAGCTAAAACTGTCGGAACTTCACAGGGACTTAAACTTTCCATATCAATCCTTTGTCTAGCAATTATTGTACCTACTTCTGATCTCTTCACTGTCCTTAGGGCTCATCTAGTAAGCATCTTTGTTTGGTAAACTAGCTCCAGGGATGAAATCTATGTGATGACTGATACTCCGCTTAGGTGGTAATTTATCTGGTAAATCATCCACCACAACGTCGCAAAATTCCTGCGACAAATCCTAGATTTCTTCAGGTAAGTCAGAAATTTCAGTATGTAACAACACTGTTCTCGACCTCCTTACAACACCATACTTTATCTCATTATCTTCAATCTGCTTCAAAAATTCTTTTCCTCCCACCAGTAGTGCTTTGCTCCACCAGCTTCTGTGGTTTCTTCTTCCTTGATGGGTACAAGCATATGCTTAATCCCATCCTTGACAAACTTATAGCAGTTTGTCTTTCCATCATGAACCACTTTCGATCATACTGCCATGGTCTATCTACCAGAATATGACACATGTCCATAGGCATAATATCACAAGTTACCTTGTCCTTATATTTGCCAATATGGAACTCAACCTCACACTGTTCATCAACTAGTAGTTCATGCCCTTTTTGTAACCAAGACACCTTATAGGGAGTGGGGTGCTTCAACCTTTTCAAACCCAACTTCTCCACCATCTCTGTGGCAACTAGATTATTAGTGCTTCCACTGTCTATAATCAGTTTGCAACATTTCCCATGTGACTTACACATAGTATGGAATAATGCCTTTCTTTGGGTTTGGTCAACTGTCTCCTTTGCCGGTTTCAGCAGTACCTTATTCAAGACTAAGGCCTCTCCTGTCTCCGGTACATTCTCTACCTCCTGGGGTGGTGCCTCTACTTCCTCCGTTTGAGCAACATATGCTCCTCTTGGTCCAGCCTGTTCACCTTCAGGACACTCATAGGACTTGTGCCCCCACTTGTGTCACTTGTAACACTAGATGGCAGCTCCTCTACCTCTGCCACTACCCATTCTGCGTTGGTATGGCCTTCCTCCCGTAGTGATACTTTCCTTTTCTGTTGTTCCTGAAGTCTTTGAACTGCTACCTTCTTCACTATTGTTGGAAGTCCTTCCTCTGCCAAAGGATTGTCCTTTCCCATTGCCAGTTCCACGTCGTCTTCTGGCATTCTATCTCCTAGTAATCTTCTCTTTTGCCTTCAAGGCACTCTGATAGGTTTCATCTATAGTTTTTGGGGAAATAATACTTATCTCATCCAATATCACCAGCCTTAGGCCATTTACAAACCTCGTTGTTTTTTCTGGGGTACCCTCCACGTAACCTGCTCTCAGGTTCACCCGATAAAATTCTTCGGTGTATTCTTTTATAGCCATTCCCTTCTGCTTCAAATTTTGCACCTGTTGGTACATAACAATCTGATCATCTTTGGGCAAAAACTTACCCAATCATTGTGTCTTCCATCCTGGTCCACTTTTTAGTAGGTTGCTTATTTAATCTCTTCCTCTCTGCTTGTACACCATCCCACCATAAGGCTGCATGCCCTTTCAACTTGGTGGCAGTGAAATTAACTCTTCTATCTTCGATCATCTCCTCATATTCAAAGTACTTGTTTAACTCACTGATCCAGGGCAACAGTACTTCTGGGGACAAACTACCATCATAGGTTGAAATCTCAGGCTTTGGCTTACTACTAGCCAACAAAACTAACTTTAACAACCTGATTTTAGGTCCTTCCTCATCTAATCCATTTGTCGTAGCTGCAGCTTCTTCCTCATTGTCGTCTCCTCTGTCTGGATCCCTTCTCCTTCCTAATTCTACTACTGCCAAATGGGCATTCAAGATCTTAATCTCCTCTCTCAATCCTTCATCTGCTACTCTTTGAATAGCTCTTCCACAACCTCGTCTTCCAACTTCCATTTAAAAAAAAAACATAATCCTACTCTGATACCAAAATGATGGGACCAACCCTACTATACCCCGTTAATTAAACGTGTGATTTGTGATAATATCGAGCGGTTAATTTGTGTTATTGTGTGATTAATTTTTTGGTACCGACTCTTAATTGTGAGGGGGACACCTGTGCTGACCTCAGGCTCTGCTCTCCTGCCTTTACACTACACTCCCGAAAAACCCTAATCCCTCATTTGGTCACTGTGCCTAACATTTCTGTGTTCTACCGAGAGGGTTTGCCGCTCTGGTTTCATTTGCAGTTGGTAAGGGTTTGATGGTTCTCTGTCTACACACCTTGGTCACAAATCCCGCTCTTGTAGCGGAGGGTTCTGGTTATGTGTTAGCTCTAGTTGAAGTCCTCTATTTGCCAGTTCTCTCAGGGGTTTTGAAGGTTAGCTCTGTGGATGCCAAGTCTCAGGGTTCTTCAAGTTGCTTTCTCCGTTCGGATGGTGGCATTGGCTACCTCTTTGACGGCTCGATGGACATTGTTTCACTTCATGGTCACTTTGATTTTAAGATTGTTCTTATGGTTATAGTTCTGTTGAAGCTTTCGATTTTTTGTGTAATTGTTTCACTGTATAACTATCAATTTGTCAATTGTTTCAGGCCACGATCATGGGGTGACCCAACGCTCAGCTTCTGCTCGACAAGTTTTCATAGGTAAGCCCTCTATATTTGATTCACGACACTGCTCTGATTTTCTATTAGTACTGAGGGTTTTCACTCCTTGTGAGCAGGGTCCACTCTGGTGGCTATGACCTGGTCGAAAGCTCTCCTTCTCTTGCGCGAGCTTGGGTCCTCTAGTAAGTTCCAACTCTGTAAACCCTTACACCTATCTTTATGCTTCAATTTCAGAATGTAACTTTTGTTCACTGATGGTTGGCTCTTGGTGGTTGCAAGTGGATGTTGAGCCATCCTAGTTGCTGGTCTCGGTTCTTGTTTCCCACATGTTGGAATGGATAGGGTCATTCCATGTTGCTTTGTTTTTTTTCTTGTCTCGGCACTCTTGCTTCCTATTGGTTGTCTTCGGTCTGTGGTAGTGGGCTTCAGATCTCTGTTACTGGCTTTATGTCTGAATGCCTTTGGGCCTTAAAGAATTTTGTAACTTATGTCTGAACGTTGTTTAAGTTATTAGTTGGGGTTTCAAACCGCAGTCTCACCTTTTGGTCTTTACAGTTTACAATCTCGTCCTTGTCTTGGACTGTAAATATTTTTTATACTTCTATGTATATGTTTATGCAAAGATTTTGAAAGGAAAAAGAAAATATATTTATATATTCTGGTACCTGTAGATGTATGCGGCGTCCTTGTTGTGACTGTGTTTATTGGTTCTATGAAACCCTCCATCGATGTATGACTGTAGTCTTTGCCAGGTTCTTTGTATACTCAGGAACTATAGATGTTGCTTGTAACTGTATTTGATTCCTCCGCTGGTTATTTCACCCTCTTATCTGTGGTTGATTCTTCCACGAGGCCCTCTGTTGTTTCAATGAATTTTGACTTTCTCGGTCGCTGTTAAGAAAAACTAAATTGCTAGTTCTTTGTGGTTATTATGGAACACACTCACTTCTTAATTAGGAAGAAATTAATCTGTTGCTGCAATGGAAATGGATTCAGATTCTCTCTTAAAAAATTCTTGTATGTTTCTATTATTTTCAGCTATGATGGAATCGTTACAGTTTTTTATTTTTTCCTTTTTTAAAGGACTACTGTATAGTTACTTAAAACTGTCAAAAGTTACATATGGTTATTCATGATAATTGTTCATTTCTTTTTATCTAGATTCTAAAATTAACCTACAACAATAAATTTAAAAGAAAACGTAATGAAAATTAAAACAGTAGGCTGAGACAACCTTAAAATTGCCACAACATCCTAAATGCTATTAACTAAAAGAATTAAATGAGACTTATAAAACTCGCTATGAACCTTTCTAGTTTTCTGAGAAAATACTCCAGCCTTGATCTCACCTAGTTGGATGCTCCTGCATAATTTTATTTTTACGCTCATAAATGACAACATCAAGCACAAGCTTGAATAATCCTCAAACACCTCAGTTTAATGGAAAAAATTATGATTATTGGGCTATAACAATGAAGGCCCTATTTTCTTCTCAACACATTTGGGATTTACTGGAGAATGGTTTTCAAGAACCGGAAGATGCACCAGCATACAATGCCTTATCTCAACAAGAAAGAGATTTGTTAAGGGACAACGGGAAGAAGGATTCAAAAGCCCTATTTTATATTTTTCAAGCAATTCATGAAAGTATTTTCCAACAGCAACAAAGTCCAAGCAAGCATGGGACACTCTCCAAAAAGCCTACCAAGGCATGGCAAAAGCCAAGAAAACAAAGTTGTAAATGTTGAGGAGAGATTTTGAAACACTTTGTATAAAAGAGTATAAGAATATAAACTCGTTTCTTACACATGTAATTTCGCTGGTTACTCAAATCAGGTTTCATGGTGAGACACTTGAGGAAATAAGAATAGTTGAGAAAGTTTTGAGAAGTTTGCCAGCAAGGTTTGAGACCATTTTTGTGGCCATAGAAGAGACAAAGGATCTTTCACAGTTCTCAGTAGATGAGCTTAATGCATCATTGATTTCTCATGAACATATATTAAATAGAGCAGCGAGCTCCTCATTGGAGCATGCCTTCAAGACACAAGTATAATTTGGTCAAGGTCGAGGAAGAGGAAGATCATATGCTAGAGGAAGAGGAAGAAGCCCACACAAAGGTGGAAGAAGTAGCCTTTAAAGCTCAAGTGGAAGAGGTAGCAATTAAAATCCAAGTCAATGCCCAAGCAAGACTCTAGCACAAAGTCAGAGGTATGATAAATCTCAAGTTCAATGTCATTACTGTAAGAAGTATGGTCATTATGCAAATGAATGTAGAAAGAATCAATATGACATTAGTAACAAACCAAGTGTAAATTTCACAAAAGAAAATCAGAACCAGGATAGCATGTTTTTAGCTTGTAATGAGCACAAGAAAAACAGAGTGATATATGGTATCTAGATTCAGGGTGTAGCAACCACATGTCATGAAACATAGAAATGTTTTCCAATCTAGATGAAAGTGTGAAATCTAAAGTTACATTAGGGACTGATAGCAAAGTCTGTCTCATGGGAAAAGGAAGGGTTAATATCCTAACAAAGAAGGAGGAGAATAAGTACTCAGATTTTTACTTTGTCCCCAGTGTGAAACATAACCTCATGAGCATTGGACAACTCATGCAAAAGGGCTACAATGTCTTCTTTAAGAATGATGTATGCACAATTTTGGATAGGCCTCCAAGTAGACAACTGATTACAAAGGTTTAGATGACAAACAATAGAATGTTTCCCTTAAAAATAATATCAGATTTGGAGAAAGAAGGTGCACAAGCACAACTCTCAATGAACTCACAAGAAGTTGCACGAAAAGAGGCAGCTATCATGCAAGTAAACTCTCAAGCAGAAGTAAAACATGAAAAATAGCTATGGAATTTGAGATTTGGACATCTCAACTTTGGAGGTTTGAATTTGCTACATAGGAAAGGCATGGTGAAGGTTTACCACTCATAGAAAAGCTAGACAACATATGTGAAGGATGTATATTGGGAAAGCAACATAGAGAGACACTTCCAGTAGGAAAATTAGTAAGGGCAAAGGCACCTTTAGAGATTGTCCACTAAGATTTATGTGGACCAATGCAAACACCATCAATTGGTGGCAGCCACTATGTATTTACCTTCATAGATGACTACACAAAGAATACATGGGTCTTTCTCCTAAAACAGAAAAGTGAAGTGTTTGAGTGCTTTCGACAATATAAGGCTCTTGTTGAGAAGAAAAGCGAACATTAAATCAAAGTCCTTAGGACTGACAGAGGTGGAGAATACATCTCAGATGAATTCCTTCAATTTTGCAGGGAGCATGGAATTCACAAGCAATTTACAACAAGATATACACCGTAGCAAAATGGTGTGGTAGAAAGGAAGAATAGGACCATTATGGAGATAGCAAGGAGTATGTTGAAGGAAATATCATTTTCCAAATGACTATTGGGCTGAATCTGTCACTTGTGCAACATATCTCTTGAATAGATGTCCAACCAAAAGCATCTAGAACAAAGTTCCTGAAGACGCATGGAGTGGAAGAAAGCATAGTTTCACTCACATGAGAGTTTTTGGATGTGTGCCTTGTGCACATGTCCCGGATGAGTTGAGGAAGAAGTTGGACAGCAAGGGGGAGAAATGTATATTTGTTGGATACAGTGATGAATCCGAGGCATACAAACTCTACAATCCATTAACCAAGAAGGTCATAATCAACAGAGTTGTGCAGCTCCTAGAAGTGGAAGCATGGGATGGATGTTTAGAAAATACAGTCAATGTCAAAGCATGAATGCCACATGAGGACAAAGAGGAATTAATAGCAGCAAGTAATTCCTCAACAATGACTCCCTCTACACTTATTCAAGCGCAACAAAGCAGGCAACAAGCAACACCATCAACAAATAATAGGATAGTTTTGTGCAACCAAGAAAGTGCTTCTTCAAGCACACCGCGAAGTGCGACACCATGTGACATGTCAAGCCCATATTCAACAAGCACAAGAAGGGCAAAATTCATAAATTTAAATGAAATTTATGAGCAAGATGAAGTTGATAGTAGCTCAAGTATGAATTCCTTAATTGCATTATTTTGTCATGTAGATGATCCAATCCATTTTGAGGATGCAGTTAAAGAAGAAAAATTGGTTGCAGGAATGGAGGAAGGGATAGAAGAAATAGAAAGGAATGACACATGGGAGTTAGTGAACCTTCCGAAAGGAAAACATGTCATTGGAGTGAGGTGGGTCTATAAGACCAAAAGCAACATCGAGGGAAATATTGAAAGGCACAAACGAAGACTAGTTGTTAAAGGATACAAGCAGCAACATGGAAGAGATTACGCGGAGACGTTCGCACCGGTCGCGCAGATGGAGACAGTGTGAGCAGTTGTCATGATCGTCGCGTAGCATAAATGTACAATGTATCAAATGGACATAAAATCAACGTTCTTGAATGGAATGCTGAAAGAGGAAGTGTATGTCGCGCAACCGCCTGGTTATGAGATTGAAAGCCAAGAAGACAAAGTATATCAATTGAGGAAGTCTCTTTATGGGTTTAAACAAGCACCGCGCATGGTACATTAGGATAGACGCTTACTTGTTGGACAATTTTCAACAAATATGATGGTGAGCCTACTCTCTACATCAAAGAGAGCAAAGGTAAGATTCTCATTGTCATCTTATATGTAGACAATTTGATTTTTACAAGAAGCGATGATTTCCTCATTGCTGATTTCAAACAAGTCATGAAGAGTGAAATTGAAATCACTGACTTGGGATTGTTAAGATACTTTTTGAGCATAGAAGTGAAGCAAACAAAAAATGGAATTTTTATCTCTCAAGAAAAGTATGTGGAAGAAATTTTAGAGAGGTTTAAAATGTAGAACAACAAGTCCGTACCAACTCCAACTATCATAGGGTTGAAGGTGAGAAAAGAAGATTGTAGCAACAAATGTCAATCCAACATTATACAAAAGCATGATAGGCAACTTGATGTATTTGACCACCACTAGGTTGGATATAACTTATGCAGTAATTTTGGTGTCAAGGTTCATGGAGACACCCAAGGAGACGCATTGGCAAGCAGCTAAAAGGATTCTAAGGTATGTCAATGGGACAAAACAGTTAGGCGTTTTGTACACAGAAAAAAGTGATTTCAGGCTGGTTGGTTACATTGACAGTGATTGGGCAGGCAGTGTCGATGACAGAAAGAGCACGTCAGGATATGTTTTTCATTTGGATTCCGAAGCCATTTCATGGGCCTCCAAGAAGCAGCCAATAATGTCACTGTTAATAACAAAAGCTGAATATGTCGCAGCAATAACAACAACGTGTCACATAGTTTGGATGAGAAGGATGTTGAGGGATCTTCATCATGACCAAGAGGGAGCGACAACTATTTTCTGTGACAACACCTCAGCAATTGCATTGTCAAAAAAATTTGTCTTCCACAAAAGGATGAGGCATATTGATGCTAAATATCATTTTATCAGAGAGTCAATTAACAATGATGAAATTTTGTTGCGGTATTGCAGGTCATAGGAACAATTTGTTGATATTTTTATAAAACCATTGGCAAGTGAAAGTTTTTTTCTTTTTTTTTTTAACTCAGAAACTATTTTGGAATTGTCAATGGCGGCAATTGCGATTAAGGGGGAGTGTTGGAAATAATAATCCCAACCACCGCAATAAAAACCTGATAGCAGCCATACTTGTCAGATGTATTTTTGCAGGTTGCATTTCTTTTTGAAGATGGAAGGACGTATTTTTGCAAGTTGCATCTCTGTTTGAAGATGGAAGGACTGAAGCTAGGCGCGAACCATTCTGAAATGCAAGGAATTTAATGTATTTTGGTAAATAGATATGGGCAAGTATTTACTGCGCGAATATTGCCCACACTCCGCAAATGCGCGATTCTGATCACACTCAAGAACAACATCATATTAATTATTTTTTCTCTCTCAACAATTAAATGTAAAATTGTATGTTGAGTTAAATATGAATGTAAAATTCATTTTGATAGGGTATTAAATGTAAAATTGTATGTTGAGTTAAATATGAATGTAAAACTCATTTTGACAGGGTAGAGAGTAAGAGGGTAAGAGAGAAAAAAGCCCAAGTCTCTCGGGCGAAAATGGTGGAGAAAATTTTGGTGGGTGCGTGAAAACCACTCTGTGTTATTCGCGTTATTGTAAATCACTATAAACCTTAGTTTTTTACTTGGTGAATGAGTCGCAGTCTCATGTGAATGTATTTGCAAGATTTAGAAATCAATCCTAAGTTTTATTTGTGATGCTCCAAGCTTTTACTTGGGTTTTTGCCATAAGTGAATTTTGTGTATTGATTAAGTCTCTGAAATAACTCCTTGGTGCACTAAAGCAAGTGTGTGAAATAGCTTTGCGGTGTGCGAAGGTAGCTACGTGAAATCAGCTCCGTGCTGCGCGAAGATACCTGCGCGAAAGTAGCTTTGCGAGAGTCATAGAACTCTGCCCCTCCGCGTAAATTTTGTAAATTTTCTAACATTTGTGTCAGTTTTCGAGTTTTCATGGCTTCTTTCTATTATGGATTTTGGCTGAGTTATGCTACTATTTCTCATGGGTTCTCCTGCCTGAGAATCTGTGCCACCAGTGAATATAGACATAAAAGGTTGTTATGCTTAGGAGAACTATTTATCTATTCTGATTGGTATTCATGAACACCTGGATTCATTTGCAGCTAAGATTGCAAAAGTTCGGAATAATTTCATATTCTATATATATGTTTCCTTGCATTTTCCTTTGACATAAAATGTGAAAGCTTTGTCTCAATTAGTTGGGTTTCGGATTTTCTATGTTACTATAAAGATAAATGAATGGAAGACAATGAAAGAAATTGGCATGTTATGAGATGGATATATAAAAAAAAACTCTCATCCTTTAAAACTCCATCTATCATATCAACAAATGTAATAAGATGAATATGGTAATTTAATTCCAACAGGCTCATGGGTAGGTCGTCCAATGCCTCTCCATTTTCAATATCACAATTACATAATCATCTTGAGTGACAACCTTGCTGGAATTGAGACCTATGTTGTTCATCCTTCACATTTTCACAAGGCTCAACAATCTCATCATCATAATCCAAGGAAGATGATGTTCCCATTGTAGTTTTTCATTTGTTTTCATCTACAGTGCTTGAAAATCTATTTCCATGTCCTTCACATAGAATTTCCTTCAACTTGTTTCTCCTCTTGCTATGTTGGTAGCCTTCAATCTCCTTTACTTGAAAATAAAATGCTATGACTTCAACACTCTCTTCTTCACCGACATCTATGCATACACATTCTTTAGTATCAACCAAATCATCAAATGTAATATCTATTTCTCTTGCTATGTTGGTAGGCTTGAATCTCCTTTACTTAAAGATAAAATGCTATCACTTCAACACTCTCCTATTCACCGACGTCTATTCATACACATTCATTAGTATCAACCAAATCATCAAATATAATATCTATTTCCCATGGAACATCCTCCAAAGCTCTCCTCCTTGTAATGTATATATCCAAAACTCTCATCCTCTCTACAGTTTGCAAAGTAGTAAATAGAAATGCATACTACATATATCCATCTCATAAAATGCCAACTACTTGCATTGTTTTCCATTCATTTGTCTTTATCGTACCATAGAAAATCCAAAACCCAACTAATAGAGACAAAGCTTTCACATTTACTGTCAAAGGCAAAGACAATGCAACAAATATATAGAATATGAAACTATTCCAGACTTTTGCAGTCTTAGCCACAATTGAATCCAGGTATTCATAAACACCATCACAATAGCTAAATAGTCCACCTAAGCACTACAGCGTTTCATATCTATATTCACTGGTGGCACAGATTCTCAGGTAGGAGAACCCATGAGAAATAGTAGCAAAATCCATAACAGAAAGAATCCATGAAAATCCGAAAACCGACACAAATGCATGGAATGGGAATAAAAACCTGAAGTGTTGAACTCTGTTTGAGGATCCCCCATTACCCTATTCCATCAGCGTCGGTAGAAGCATTATTGCATGTATACGGTGGCAGCCAATCAGATAAAACCGAAGTAAAACTGCTCATGAATAATAAGGCAATCAAATGAAAGAGAATAGTTGCATGTTTACAAGAATTAGCGAAGTATAAACAAGTATACTTGTCGACGTTCCTCATGATCATCAGATTGACAAGAGAGTTGCAAAACCAAAAACATATGCGAAACTTCAAATACAGAAAACCTAAACTAAGAATTCAAACGCTGAGAGCATACGACATTCCCAAAAGATAAACTTCCACGGGTCATTCCTCAAGTTGAATTGACTGCCTGCAAAGCTTGCTTGCGTCTTCCAGCATAAGTTAATGCGAACTCAACCTCGAGCATACGTCCAGACCAGAGCCGTGCAAGGAACTTGTTCTCAGCTTCTCAGGATTGTCTCTCGTTGTTTCGTTCAATCGTGACTGGAAGGCTAGCTGTAAGCTATTCAATGTAATTTCATGTACATCTCTATCCCAATTCCACGAGTAAAGTTTATGGAGGTGCAAGGTAAAGAAGGATGGATTTTAACGGACTTTTACGAGGAAATATAAGCTTTTAATCATTGAGTTTATTAAGTTATACTTACTTTTGTATATATTATAATGAATAAATAAAATTAGTAGTTTTTATAATTGATTAGTATTGACGCAAGCTTATAGCTTGCGATCACCAGGATCTTTTCTAGAACATTCATATGCCAGCATGCGCCTCAACTTTTCTTCATTACACGGCAATTTCATCACTGTAGATCGATCCTGCTCATGGCATTTTCATATCGACTTCTTGTTGATTTTCTGCATTAAAACTTAGCGCCATAATTTCACCACATACTCAAGTTAATAATGAAATTCTCTGCGCCGTCAATTCATTAACATAAAAAACTTCTACAGATGCATGAATGACCCGGCAGTTCAACATACATGCTTCCGCTGCGTTCCAATCTCTTTACTAATAATCTGCTCCTCAACCGCCTCTCTAATAATCGGCCAATCTCCTATGGCTTCGATGGATACCCCGCCCCTGCACTCTTAACTTACAATTCTCCACGCGGATGGCAAACAAATAAATGTTAATATCGTTTAATCAAAGGTAAACATCCGCAACTGCGGCGCCGGCTGTATGCTGGATTCCATTATAAACACAGTCGTATATATAAGCAGCGCTTATTTGCTCCAATCGACGATTATGTAACACTTCTTACTGCAAGCAAAGTTATATATGTATATATCTCTGCATACAAACTCGTCAGCATATATAGATAATCCGCCTTCAACAACAAACGGACCTGCAATCTCAGATTTCCAATAAACCACACAGCAAGTATAAAATAAAGGACTTCCAACACGCAGACACTATACCAATATCCACTTACGCAAACCGCTGTAGGTTTTCACACTCCATTTAATATCGCCGCTTGCTCTTATTCTACACAACCATTCATGTGTATAACGCAGGTATATTGCACATGTAACCGGCTAAATACAATTGGAACCCGCCTTCAAAAATGGTACCAGTTCCGCTGTTTGGGATCTCAGTCCACGGCTGTCGTTGCAAGCGCTCAAACAAACACCGGCCAACATAATTTTGAAACTACAGCTATTAAGAACGCCCGGTTATGTTCCCTACAGTTAATTAATGAAATCTCATTCGTCCTTGTCATAACCAGCATATGAGTGCGTGTTCAACATTATGAGACTTTGTATATGGGCGCCATACAATTTCATACTATACAATACTGCATTCACATAAATTGCGCACTAGAAACACCAATCGGCTTCCGCTTCCGCTTAGAGCTCTCGCTCTCAAACTAATACGCTGACTGTGTATTTCTGTCGGTGTATATTCATTTGTAACGTTTCCCATCAAAATGACACGACTATTCGTTCCTCCTCAGGTATCCGGATGCCAGGTCGCCTGCTCCAAAGTTTCAACTACGCTGATCCTGTTGGAATATTAATTCCAACTGCTGTGCAGCAGCAACAGCTGTTTTACTTTATTCATTTGTCTTTATCCGGCGTCCCACATTTTTCCCCCGATCTGTTAAATCACCGCTATTACCATCTTTTCACCGTTTGCTTGTTTGTGTTCCCAAAGGAGGAGGAAGATCAGATCTGGGCTCTGCGCCATAACAGCTCACCAAACAGCATTAAAGAAGAAGCATGGCCGAGAAGGAAAGTACCAGCCGCAACATTTATCAGTCTTGGGTTTCAGCACAACCGACTCAAGAAATACAGCAAAAGAACAGATTTGTTCATTATGTGCAGCAAAGATTCTGTCAGAGAGTTGAGGCGGTTGATGGATAAGTTATGACCGCTTCCTGCACTATATATATATGTGTAGAGCCACAGCAGTGTAAGAGATGAGAGAAAGATAGAGAGCAGAGGAGAGCACGCAGCAGCGTGAGTATAGTTTTCTGTTAGTGAATATGGAAACGCAGCACACAACAGTGTTAAGAGTTTAGCAATATAGCGCAGCAGCGCTGGAATGTAATTTCTGTGTTTTTAAGAAAGAATGTGCAGCAGCATGAGCTCACATGAATGAAGCCATTTTGCACAGCAGTGCTGAAATTTTATGAGATAGTTGTTGTGTGGAACTGAAGCGTTCCTGATGTAATCCCTCTGTCAAGAGGAAGATGCTTTTCAGCATAGTTTGGTGAATCCCTCTGTTGAGAGGAAGATGCTCTTTAGCATAGATTGTAAATCCCTCTGTTAAGAGGAAGATGTTTTATAACAGCAGTTGTGGAAATCCCTCTATGTGAGGAAGACTTAGTTTTATCAGTTAGTTTACTTTCATAAATAGAAATTCCTTTCTGTGCGTTTCTGTTTCACCAAAAGTTATTTCGTCAAAATTTTTAGTTGCTGAAACAGCTCGTAACTCAAAAATACTTGACGTCAAAATTTTTACGTTGCTGAAACACCGTTGCTGAAACACCTGTTTCAGCAACTGAAAAAAAACTGTGTTGCTGAAACACCGTTTCCAGCAAACGAATTTTTCTGTTTTTCTGAGTTAAAAACAGAGTATTTTCCTGTGTCAAAACCAGAATGTTATTTTGATCAGTTTGTGATCCTGAGGCAAAGTAGAGCATTATTTTATGCTCGGTTTTGTGTTTTTGAATTATCAGAAAACAGAGTATTTCTCTCTGTTCATATTTTTGTTGTTTCGGAATTTATCAGAAAATTCTGAACAGTGGAAACAGAGGATTTTTCCACTGTATTCTGTTTGGAATAACCAGAAATTCCCGACATGGTATCAGAGCTTGACCAGGCTCTTTGAAGGCGTCAAAGAAGCTGAAGGAAGATTTCTTGCAGCAGCAACTTCTCCAGCAGCGTGAAGACTCAGCCAAGAAAAATATAAGGTATTTCTCAAGAATTTCTTTTGTGTTGCTGTTGAAGAAACAATCAGTTATTTTAAAATACTCAGTCAAATGGCAAGGTCAAAGAAGAAAGTCACCAATCCTGCTAAGAATGTGTCTCCCTCTACTCCCAAAATAGAAGACAATCAACTTGAAAGCATTCTATTTGAGGCTTCAAGACTTAATGGAAATTTTGATATGTGGGAAATAAAAATGAGGACTGTCTTACAGTCTCAAGGGATTGAAATTTGGGAATCAGTGATTGATGATAGCAAGATGGATAGAGAATCCAAGGAGTGCAATGCAAAAGCAGCAAAGACAATTTTGGATGGGCTGCCTGATTCTTTAAAGAAGAATATAGGAAAATATTCATCAGCAAAGGATATATGGGACAGACTTCATGACCTTCATGCAAAGGGAGCACTGACCACGACAATCAGTCAAGAAGGAAATTCTGAACCCATCATAGAAGCTGAAAATGAGAAGGTTGACCTCATCAAACTTCAAGTACAAGAAAGAGATGAAGAGCTCGCCAAGCTTAAGAAGGAACTTGATCAAAGCAAAAGGAAGCATCATGAAGAAGTCATATCCATGACAAATCAGTTGAATAAAGCAAGGAAGCAGGAAGATATCTTGTCAAATCAACTTGAACAAAGGCACAAGAGAGTGAACAAACTTGTAGAAGAGATTGGACAGTACAAGGTAGAGGTCTCCTCCCTTAAGTCTGAATTACAAGAAGCCAGGAAGCAGGCACAAGAAGCTGAGAAGAGAATGGAGAGCAGTCAAGCAAAAGATGAAGAAATCTCCAAAATGAAGACAGATATTATCTCTCTTAAAATAGTATCAGCTGAAGCTACTTGTAGCAAGGAAGAAACTGAGGGACAACTAGCAAAGAAAAATAATGAATGTGAAAAGTTAGAAGAAGAGATTGTCCTCCTCAGGAAGAAGGTTGAAGGGATGAACAAAATCATGAAGAGCTCTCAAGCCTTGGATGATATGCTCAGCTATCACAGATCTCCATATGATAAATCAGGACTTGGGTATGTAGGTGAACCCTCAAACAAGTATGAGGATGCCTTAAGCAAAGGAGATGTGAAGAAGCCAGAAAGAGATGGTGATGCTCCTAGTTCCAGCAAAGGCAAGGAGAAAAATGAAGGCTGCAATAGAAGAAATCCTGCTCCAAGCATAAAACCAGCTCCAAGAAGAAATGTAGCTGATGGCAAAGAGGCAAGATGCAATGGTCATCAACAAAGGATCTCAAGGCAGCAAGGCTTCAGAAGTACATCAAGGAAACCTCCATCTCCCAGGTACCAAAGTTCATTTTTTGGTTATTGTTATGCTTGTTCAAACTTTGGTCATATGGCAAAAGACTGTAGAGCATTTCATGGAGATAGATGTTGTGGTCCCCGACAATCTCCAAGAAATAATTTCACAAGAAGAAATCATGAATTCTTATTCATGAATAAAGTTGAATGCTTCAAGTGTCATAACATTGGGCATATGGCACGTGACTGTAACTTGACATGGGCCTTTACACAAGCTAAACCCATGCAAAAGAAGAAAGTTACACAAGTATGGAGGAGGAAGAAAACACAGTCCGAAAGTCCCTTGAGCTCTCCAGCCGATCTAAGTTTCTTTTGAGAAGATTCTGCCAAAAGAAGATAATGCATACACTAAAGGGGAGCCTGTAATTTTTTTTTTTTTTTTTTTTTTTATCATTATTGCTGAACTGTATTGACAGTCATTCTTTGATGAAGATCTTCTTATAAGGAAGAGATATGGAATTAAATCTCCCATGACAACAGAGAAGGAGCAGGTTGCTGATATTCTGACCAAACCATTGGATCAGAAAAGTTTTGAGTTTTTATTGAAATGTCTGGGTATGATTGAACGCCCAGCAGTTGAAATTAAAAGGGGAGTGTTGGAATATTAATTCCAACTGCTGTGCAGCAGCAACAGCTGTTTTACTTTATTCATTTGTCTTTATCCGGCGCCCCACATTTTTCCCCCGATCTGTTAAATCACCGCTATTACCATCTTTTCACCGTTTGCTTGTTTGTGTTCCCAAAGGAGGAGGAAGATCAGATCTGGGCTCTGCGCCATAACAGCTCACCAAACAGCATTAAAGAAGAAGCATGGCCGAGAAGGAAAGTACCAGCCGCAACATTTATCAGTCTTGGGTTTCAGCACAATCGACTCAAGAAATACGGTAAAAGAACAGATTTGTTCATTATGTGCAGCAGAGATTCTGTCAGAGAGTTGAGGCGGTTGATGGATAAGTTATGACCGCTTCCTGCACTATATATATATGTGTAGAGCCACAGCAATGTAAGAGATGAGAGAAAGATAGAGAGCAGAGGAGAGCACGCAGCAGCGTGAGTATAGTTTTCTGTTAGTGAATATGGAAACGCAGCACACAGCAGTGTTAAGAGTTTAGCAATATAGCGCAGCAGCGCTGGAATGTAATTTCTGTGTTTTTAAGAAAGAATGTGCAACAGCATGAGCTCACATGAATGAAGCCATTTTGCACAGCAGTGCTGAAATTTTATGAGATAGTTGTTGTGTGGAACTGAAGCGTTCCTGATGTAATCCCTCTGTCAAGAGGAAGATGCTTTTCAGCATAGTTTGGTGAATCCCTCTGTTGAGAGGAAGATGCTCTTTAGCATAGATTGTAAATCCCTCTGTTAAGAGGAAGATTTTTTATAACAGCAGTTGTGGAAATCCCTCTATGTGAGGAAGACTTAGTTTTATCAATTAGTTTACTTTCATAAATAGAAATTCTTTTCTGTGCGTTTCTGTTTCACCAAAAGTTATTTCGTCAAAATTTTTAGTTGCTGAAACAGTTCGTAACTCAAAAATACTTGACGTCAAAATTTTTACGTTGCTGAAACACCGTTGCTGAAACACCTGTTTCAGCAACTGAAAAAAAACTGTGTTGCTGAAACACCGTTCCCAGCAAACGAATTTTTCTGTTTTTCTGAGTTAAAAATAGAGTATTTTCCTGTGTCAAAACCAGAATGTTATTTTGATCAGTTTGTGATCCTGAGGCAAAGTAGAGCATTATTTTATGCTCGGTTTTGTGTTTTTGAATTATCAGAAAACAAAGTATTTCTCTCTGTTCATATTTTTGTTGTTTCGGAATTTATCAGAAAATTCTGAACAGTGGAAACAGAGGATTTTTCCACTGTATTCTGTTTGGAATAACCAGAAATTCCCGACAGATCCTTCTCGGACAATAAGGTTTCAACCTCAAATGCGCCAATACGTCCAGAATAAACCTCTGCAATTACATGGATAGAAACTCCCAAGACAGTCCCGCTGGCTCAACCCGTGACTCACCATATATTCGATACGCTGGACGGGAGTATCATTACAGTTCGGTCCACTTAATAATAACTCGCAGTCACCAACCAAAGAATTGCAGGTTCCGCTTGGCTGCAGTCTAAATCGAACAGCAGGTCCTCATACTTGCACGATTCCACAGTTCTGTGAACCAACACTCACGGCATCCCCTGCGCTAACACTGATGAATATAAATATATACGCCCTCATTACAGTCCGCCAGTGAATATACGATCCCAGACCTGTCTATACATCAACTGAAAAGAAAACCATCATCACCGTGCCATTCAACAATTTATAACTGTATATATGTGCGGTTTCAACATTATATAACCGCACAACATTATATAACAGCATATATGAGTGCCATATAAAATCAACCCTGTTTATATATCAATTGAAAAAGAAACATCATTATTCCACAGCAGAGAGCGCATGGGAAAATAAGGCCATTATCCCTTTACGCAAATTATATCCATACAAATAGAATTGCACATAAACATATTCATATTTACATAAACAAGCATACACACAGTGATATTCATGGCCAGATATGCAGAACCATGGCCCTTTTACAAACTGCCCGAAGGCTTCCAAGGAGAAACCTTGCTCCTTCTCACACTCACCCCTCACACTTCTTTTTTTTTCTCTCAAAAACCCATTCCTATTTACACACTGAACTAATTAAATGCTCAATCCCTTCAATTCCTCAACAAACCCCTAAATCTCTCAACATCCCTAAAGGATAGCTCTTTATCCCTAAAATCCTTCCACTAATTAAATTCCCTCATATCCTTTTATTAAATAAAAAGATATTTACAATAGATCCTCACATTTTCCTATTTTAATCAAATTAATTTAATAAAATATTAAAAATCAACACACCCCCTTTTAACATATTTACAAAATAAAAAAACCCTTGATGCTACTGCATCAAGTATTTATCTATTTTAATTATTGATTTAACAAGATTGATTTAACAAGAGATCAAATTTTTTCATGTGTAAATTTAATTAGAGTGCAAAATACAATGTGTTAGTTTTCTTTTTTTAAATTGTATTTATAGGGTATATACTATCAAATAAACATTTTAACCACAAAATCTTATTTGTTTCTTGATATATACCTATTTTTTTAAATGATATATAATATATATGTAATTGCCATTAAAATATTTTACAGAGCATGTACATCCAGACATTTTAATATCCAAATTAAAATGGTTTTTTATTATTAATATATTTTTAATTAGTATTATAATATTTTATTGATAACTACATTGAATATTTTTTTATATACAACATTAGAATTCTAACAAATTTTTTTCCTATATATATGAAGTTGATATTAAGATAGATTAGATAACATATATTTCCAAATAATTTATTTAAATATTTTGTTGAAATATTTTTTTTAAAGTATAAGATTTAAACATCTTACACATTTTTTTTACTTGTATTCATTTTTTTTATTATAGCTTACATTATTTTTCTATTTAGAACATAATTTTTAATTAAAGGGGTGAAGCCACATTATTTAAATGTTTTGTATAGTTATTTAATTTTTTATTATTATTATTTTTATTTTATTTTTTATTTTGGCCTACATGAGCAAAATTACAAATTTGATTTAGGGAGAGGGTTACACATCATACTTGGTTGTAGAATGAGGCTCAATAATTGACATCAATTTATGATATCAATTATGGTTTTTTGGCCATGTAAAATTAGTAACTGATGATATTTTAACAAGATATATGTGTGTGTGTGTGTGTGTCTTAATTTTTATCATAGTTTTTATTTTAGTAATGTGAAATGTATCATGACATAAATATTTTGATGCCTATCAATATTTATTAGCCATTTAATTTCTATAATTGAGCTATTATATGAGTTAAACATATATACATTAAAAAAAAACATATAACAATATTTTTAACCATGGAGATTCATCTCCACATTATCATGAATAGGGTATCAATAAGGCATGCTCTAAAACCATATCTTATTACTATATATATATATATATATATATATATATATATATATAATTTGATAAAAAAAAATAATTAAATAGAAAAGAAAAAATGATGTGCTTTGAGATAAATCTCACCCTTCTACTACTAAAAATATCCATGGCTATTCCAATCTCAACCTTCTACTACTGAAAATATTACATGGTTATTCCATACATCTTAACTCCCTACCATCCATTTATTAATTATTGATAATTAAATTAAAATACTAAAAACCATATTCCAAAATAAACACTTCTTATTGATCTCCCATTAATTTTAACATTTATAAATATACATATACTTCTAGAGTTGTAAAATAAATTCAACACTCACTTAATTGGAGTGACAATCAAAGAAGGATAGGAGTTTGAAATCAATTTCATTTCAATTCAAGGTTTCAATATATGTAAATTATTTCAACATTATTGTGAGGAAGGTGAAACTAAGGAGGTAACATTCCGTGATATAGCATAAGAAGAATGATAAAGGAGAAGGATTGATAATTAGGATATTGTTTCAATATTTAAGTTGGTAGACACAAAATTCATTGGAGTTATTATTATATTATTATTGTACATAATATGAAGCTAGATGAAATGAAATTTTTTGAGAGGGAACAAAAGTCCCTCATGAAATATGAAATGATTACTCACTTTCTCTTGTATATATGCATAATTGAACAGGTTAGGACCTAACTCCATGATTCCTACCCAAAAACACATCTCTATCATTTTGACTATAGATCTTCTTCTCTACTAGTCTCAACTTTGCTTGTGAGCCGATCATACCTTCCTCCAACATTTGGTGTACATGAAGTAACATTCATTTATTTATTCTCATGCACTATAACATTCTTTGTGTCACATTTGACTTAGCACATCACCCCTCTCTCTCTCTCTCTCTCTCTCTCTCCATAATGCCCATTCTTTCTCTGCATACATATCAACTTGTTGCACACCCATTTGTAACTCCTATCCTTTGCTTAGGTCTTCTCATCCTCATGCATGAAAGCCTCACATTAAGGCTCTTCAATGTGAACAACCCAACTTGTCACTGCTTAAGATCTAAAAAAAAATAGGAAACCCCTTCATCTCCCACCTAGTATATAATTCCAAGTTTTCTCTTCCTACCAAGGGAGGAATTCGCTTCACTCTTGCATATTTGGGATTGTCTTCATTATGTTATTCATCATCATGATCATTTCCTGGTCAATGGTTAGGAATGCTTTTCTATCTGATATTTTCTATCTGATCTCATCACTATGCATTCTCATTTTCAGAGTTTGCATGTCATCAAATCAATTCTTTGAAGATGTTGGATTCTATGGTCACTATCATCAACAAAATTTGGATAATTATTTCAATCAATAGAATCCATTATCAACCTATATACATTTGTGCATTTTAAAGAAATCTATGAAAAAATTTTATAGAGAAAAGTTCCCTTCATGATGTTTCAAATAAGCTTTTATTATGGTGTAATCTTCTCAAATGCTTGGAAGTTCCAACTACTTCTAAAACGTATTGCAAACCATCAGTTTTATTCCCTAGTTGATATTATGAATAAAGACTAAATGTTGGCTCCAATGTGTACGTAGTAGCCATTGAATTGGTGCAAAATCCTTCTTTTCAATAAAAAAATTAAAGACAAGAATTCTGAGTTTAAATCTACTCTATGTTCTAGTAGTAACTTCATTCACTTTTTGTTGTTTCTGTAAATTGAAAATTCATTCTCTCATCTCTATTTTTGGTGTGGTGTTGATTGGCAAGAACAACTACCAAGACTGGTCTAAAAATATCAAGCACAATCTAATCTTTAATGATTTTTTGGATGACGTCTATGAAGGAGAAACTGACACTAGTAATGAAAAGGAGGACAATGGGCCTAACAAGCCTATATTACAGAATGAGCTAGCCATATGGAAGAAGAAAAAAAAAATCATATGCCCTTATGATTGCAATAGTAAGTGAAGAGGCGATTCATCATATCTTTTCCCATGAATATTCTTATGGTGCTCTCAAGAAATTAAAGGATTTGTATCACTCACACTTAGAACTAGAACTTGTACAAATTAAGGTAAAGCTCTTCAACCTCGATTTGAAGGTTGTTGATCCCATGGCTTTAGCCTCTAATATCAAAGCCATTACACATGACATAGATTCCATTAGAGTAAGCATAGACCTTCTTCTCAGTGCCTTCATCAAGGCCCTCTACCCTACATATTCTCACTACCTGGAATGCTTGTAAGCTACTAACCAACAAAAGTCCATTACATTTGACTCTTCTGTGGAGAAAGTTGTACAAAATGAGAATGCCTTTGCAAAAAAGAAGACAAATTACTGCATTAAAGAGACTAATTACCTTGATCATAAATTGAAGAATTAATTAGATGATTCTTTTAGAGTAGATCTCAATAAAACAGGACTTGGAAAAAATAATTCTAGAGATGGGGCGTAGACATAATCATGGTGACATATATGATCTTCAAAGTGTCAATTACAATAGAAATGGACATTGATGCAAAGACATGCAAATTTCACTAGGATAAAATCAAAGACAAACAAGATTAGAAATAAGACAAAGGTAAAATATTATATTCAGTTAAACGTACGTGAATATGTTCATTACATTATTTCCCACTACAATATTCAAGTAGATAAATATTTATTTCACACTTCATTTGCAAAGAGATTCATGGCTACTTGATACAAGTGCACATGCCACATGACCTTCGAGAAAGACTTAATTGAAGATTTTTAAAGTTTATTTCGTAGATAAATCATATCTGAAACCTTAAAAAATTGTCACCATCAGGCTTTAATGGATTGGATTCCATGATGTTCCTATGCATGACGTGCTCTACCTTTTCCCTTGTGCACATTTGATATCAAGGTCACTTTATTCATATCTTTGATGGAAAATTTGAAATGAGAAAGGTTTCTAACAGGATGGTTCTCATGATTGGAGTAGAGAATGAAAGATTGCCCAACATGGGAAGTACAGATACTCATGCATAGAATTCAGAATACCACTCTCACAACAATGAAGGTACAATTATCTAGTACTTATTTTTTTGAGGTAGCAAAAATCACCCGATTTTGAAATGTGGTGATTCAGAATAGACTTTTTTTTCGGAGCATATTTTTGGCACTTTAATTTTTCTTATGTATCAAGTATGAACATAGTTTTTAAAATGTTAGTGATTTTCATGCTTATTTTTAAAAGTGTTGATGGAGCATCAACACATATTTTTAGGGTTTATTGTTGACACTTTAAATTTTTTTATGTATCAAGTATGAACATTTTTTTTTAAATGTTAGTGATTTTCATCCTGATTTTGAAAAGTGTTGATGCAACATCAACCATTTTTGTTTAGAGGGCTTATTTTTCACAACTTAAATTTTCTAATTTATTAAGTGTGGATATATTTTTCTAAATATTGAAAATTATTTTTTACACATTAAATTTTCTAATCTATTAATTGTAGATATATTTTTTAAACGTTGTTGATTTTCATGTTGGTAATAAAACATAAAAATACAAATAAAAAACATAACAAAAAACAAATATATATATATATGGAAAAAAAAACCAAATTAACATATAAAAATAAAAAATTTAAACAAAAAATAAAGCTAAGAAACATCGAAAAAAAAAATAAAAATGGAGAAATAATTTAAAAAAAAACTCATAATTTGAAGAGTATATATATATATAATGGTAATAAAATTAATTTTTTTTAAATAATTAAAAAATTAAATTAGATTAAAAAAAATAATTAAAAAATAAAATAAAAACAAAAACTAATGGAAATTAATTTAAAAAAATCAAAAGAAAAAAAAAAAAAAAAAAAAAAAAATTAAATAAATAAATAGTAAGCAAAGTCTTTTGGTAGAAATTACATAAGAGAAATTTTTGGCCATCATCAACTCGTCCTGATGATGAACCACACTTGTTGGTTTGAAACGCGTAGGCCAAAATTTTCTCTTATGTGATTTCTACTGAAAGGCTTTCCTTAATTCATTTTGGATCATAGAAGCTTGAATACAAGAATTAAAAACATTTACCAATACAAAAAAAAAATTAGAAAAAAAATCAATCAATAAAGTAAACTAAAAAAAATTATTTAAAAAAAATAATTGAAAAAAAATTGAATTTGGCCTCCCCCAAGGCCACCTGGGCGGGCAGGCTAATTCCGGAATCGGCTTGCTCACCTAAGTGGCCACTATGCCTAGCCCTTGGGTAGGCGAGAGGTTGTGTGCAACCTCTCGCACGCCCAGGGGCCAGTGCCTACGGCTGCCTCAGTGGCGAGATTGATTCCAGGAATCAGCCTCCCCTCCCAAGTGGTCGCCGAGCATGGCCCTTGGGTGGTTGAGGAGTTGCCCATAACCTCTCGCTCGCCTAGGGGCCAGGCCCGGTGACCTTCTGGGCATGGATGATGATTTCGAGAATCGACCTGTCTGCCGAGGTGGCCGCGGGACCTGGCCTCGAGACGGGCGGGAGTCTATGCGCAGCTCTACACCCACCCATGTGCCAAGCCACGCAGTCACCTTAGCGCGGAGGTCATTTCCAGGAATCGACCTCCCCGCCCAGGTGGTCACACAGCCTCACCCCGTGGCGGGACAAGAGCTGCGCCCAACTCCTTGCCCGCCAGGGGCCAAGCCCCCTGGCCACCTAGGCGGGTAGGTCGATTCTCAAAATCGACCTCCCCACCCAGGTGGCTGAAAGACCCACCCAAAGTCAATAATTTCTTTTTAATTTTAATTTTAATTTATAAAGTTTCTAATTTTTTATTTTTATTTTGTTTAATAAATTTTGATTTTTTTTAACATTTTTTTTAAATGAATTTGTTTTTTGTTTTTAGTTTTTAGTTTTTTTAGTTTTTTTTTTTATTATTGCTTTTTTCAATGATTATTTTTCATTTAATTTTTAATAAAGTGTAAGTTTTTTTTGGAGTCATCTTTAGTGCGACTTTTTGGAAGCTTTTATGGTGGGCTTTTCCGGTCAAATTTCTCTAAAATCTGGTAGGAATTTACTGAAATCACAAGCTTGATGGGTAAGCCTACACAATCGAAGTGCCCTTGGGGTTTTCCAGGGTGTTGAATCCACATATACAATCAAAAACCTAGTTTAAATAACAGAAATCAAGATTTCACCTCAAATTTTTCCATCGGATTCCAGCAACAGAAAGTTTAAAAAGTCGTACTAAACACAACTCTTTTTTTTTTCTCTTCATATTTTTATTTTTATTTTATTTTATTTTTAGTTTCTATTTAAAAAAAAGCATTTTAATATTTTTTTTGGTTTTTAATTATTATTGTTAACGTTTTTAATTAATATTTTGAATATTTATAATTAATATTTTTAGTTTTTTAAGGTTCTTTAAAATAAATTTTAATTTGTTATTTTTTCACTTTTTATCTTTTTTCAATTTTTTTTTTTTCCAATTGTTTTTATTTATTTTATTTTTTTTCACCGTTTTTTAAATTATTTATTTTAAAGTTTTTCTTTAATTATTTTTAATTGTGTATATTTTTTTTAATGGTTTTTTTTTTTAATTTATCCCATTAATATTATTTATTTATTTTAGAATATTTTGTTGGTGTATTTTTTAAATCTTTTTCTTAAATAATGTCTTTTTTGAATTTTTTATGTTATTTATTTATTTATATATTTTGTAATTTTGATTTGTTATAAGTTTAATTTATTTTTTTACCATTTTTTTTGTTTGATTTGTTTTTTGTTTTTATATAATTCTTGTATTGTATTATTTTGGATCTTTTTTTAATCTTCTTTTATGTTTATATATATATATATATATATATATATATATATATATTTTCCCTTAAGAAAAAATCGTAATTTTATTTATGTTGATAAAATTACATTTTGTAGATGCTTGAAGCATATGCATATGGCTGTTCCTGTAATGACAGGCAGCAAATAGAAATAAAAACACAAGGGGGCAAAAGACAGTTCCTGTAATGACAGAATTACAGTAGGAATACAGCAGTAATAATAGAAAAAGTTTGTCCACAGGCCTATATTTTCCTTCCTTTTTTCTTCTCTACTTTACGCGAGACTCCAGCGTTGGGAGTGGGGATAATTATGGCAAGTTGGTTTTCCTTTGTGTACACTGGTTGTTCTTTATCCGAGTCCGATCCTTTGGAGCTATGTGCTCGTTTGGCTCCGCTTATTTCCAGCTGTAATTCTTGCTGTCGTACCAAACTATTTGGCTCCAATTTGGGCCCTTCGGTGTTCTCCTCCTGCGTTTTTTCCTATCTCCTTTGTACGTCTGTGGGATCTATGTTTAGTGCTTCCTCCTCCAATGGTTCGGTGTGCTGCCAACCTTTTGGTTTTTTCTGTTGTTTCTTGTTCCCTTTAGGCTCCTTACTAGACAGTGGACATGCATATTGAAGGTGTCCTGTCTGCAGGCAGTCGCGGCATCTGAAAGCCGTGTTCTCGTAATCAAGTTTTTGCGTCCACAGTGAATTATTAAAATTCAATGTGATGTGATCTAGGAGTCCTTGACTGAGATCCACCTCTACACATATTCTGGCATATGTGAAGATTCCCCGGTTAGCTCTGTCCTCATCTATTTTAAGATGTTTTCCTAAGGAATTCCCAATGGCTGTTAATGCTTTTTGATGCCAAAAATGCAGTGGGAGGTTATGTAGCCTTACCCAAACTGGCATCATCGAAACTACCATGGTATTGGCATCAAAGTCCGGGAACCAGGGGGTGATAAAGAGACCAGCATTGCCCCAAAACCAAGGCCCCTGATTAATGATATTGTCTCGTTCCAGTTCTGTGCTAAATCTGACTATGAAGAATCCTTTAGGGCATAGATATATTTCACATTTGGGTGTCCATGAAGTATAAACCCATTGATGCAGTGCATCAGCTTTGGGCCAATAACCGTTAAATCTGCATATAACAGCATTGTGAATTAAATCTGTGTATAGATCTGTTACCTCTGGCAATGATACAGTAAGCATAGGTGATTCTGGCCTCTGTTCCACAATGTAGGGCCCTGGAAGCTCTGATGTGGGTGCTGGTCTGTGTTGCTGTGGTTCCTTTCCTTTGACTGCATCGCAGAAAGAGCCTGTATTCTTTGAGCTAGTTCCCTTGCATCCGCCTCGAAGTCTCAGATTGAGGATGATGGTTGAATCTTTAACAACTCCATAGTGCTGGAGAGTGTGTTGGTCCTGCATGCAGAGTCCTGAGAATAAAAGATTTTGGTATGTTGCCGGAGTTCCCAGTTTGATCTGGATCTGCTTTTTTAACTCCAGAACATCCATCCCTTCCTTGATTTGTACACAATAGTGTCTGCCTTCTACCGATCTGATAAATATTTGTTTCAGATTTGACGGATCTGCCTTGACCAAGCCCCGATTTGCATGATTGTTCTCCAGATCTGGCGGATCGATGGTGGTTCTAGGGTTTGTATGCCTTCCTTCCGCGTTAAAGGGCTTTCTTTCTTTTACCAGATGCAGCCATAGTGGTTCCAGATGCAGCCGTAGTGGTTCTGGTGCACCCGCGGTCACTACCAGCTAGATCGCCTCTTCCTTGCCTTTAACCTCAGTTAAAAGCTCAAAATCGAGTTGATCATGTGTTTTTGTTAGCAGATCTGGGCGATGGTGGTCCGCATCGTCCATGCCATGCCCTGTTGCATGAAGGTCAAACGGCGCACTGTGTGAGAACCCCTGGTACTCGTAAAGGGAGCTCGTCCGTGACTTGGAGGAGGATTGATCTGCCACCGAGGACCGATCTGTCGAGGAGAGAAGCCAGATCCATGGTGATGTAATCAATTCGGTTGATCTAACCCGCAGTTTCGAGCAGAGACTCTCTGCGTTCGCTGCCCCTTCGGTGATATGCATTGTGTAGGCGGCGCTAAGGAATGCAGTAGCCCTATATATATATATATATATATATATATATATATATTATTTACTTTTTATTATGTTTTTTTTTTAGTTTTTATTTTTTCAATGTTTTCATATTCTCAATATATTTGATTGGATATATGTGTGTGTGTGTGTCAAAAAAATATGTAGAAGTAATAAGTCAAGGACAATATTTCTCTGTTGGTGGTGCACTTCCATAGTGATCTCTTTAGTGACGACTAACGTCCACTAAGACCAATGTGGTCTATCAGACCTCGAGAAAAGAGAGCCTAATTGGCATTCTTCAAAATCTTGTTTCTGTGATCAAAGACAAGGGAAAGAAGTGTTTCGAGTTCGCTATAGTTGGGTTGGCTTAATAAATCAAGAAGATTGGAGGTGTGGCTAATGGTAGGGAACTGATAATGAATGTGGCCAAGAGTCAGGAAATCTAAAAGAAGTTATTTTCATCTTCCACTTTCTTAGGATCATAAATAGGACAAATCCTATTGCCACAAGGAGTCCTGGGAGTAGATCACCACCCAGTCTCACTCCGAAGCTCATGAGAGTTAGTTCTAATCATAGAGATGTTCATTTTCTTCTAAGTGCTAGTCAACATAGAGTGATAATTCTAGTTATTAAGGGTGGTGCTGATCACCTCCTTATAGTACCTTAGCTTCCTTTTACCATCTAGCTCCATAGCATCCCACATCTTGTCCTTAAAACTAGAGGTAATAGTATCTTTGATACTGTCATTGGTTCCCATGATGATCTCCTCCTTAATTCCCCAAAGGATTTTCATAGAGGTGATATTTTATCTTTAGTGTCATCCTTGGAATTTTAGGGCTTTTCAGAGACATGATATTTTATCTTTAATAGCATGCCTAAAAATCCTTAGAATTTTAAGACTTTTGATATTTTATATTTAATGTCATGTCTATCGTTGGAATTTTAACATTTTTCAGAGTCGTGATATTTTATCTTTAACATCATTATTAAAAAATGTTGACAGTTTACCCTCGAAAAAAAAAAGACATTATTCCAGCATCAACACTTTTCATTTTCAAGATTTTTTTTGCACAAGAACAATTGCCTTTTACTTCTGTTTTTAAAAAATGTTGAAAATTTACCCCCAAAAAAAAATGTTATTCCAGCGTCAACACTTTTCATTTTCAAACTGATTTTTCATGTTTTTTTGGGGTTTTGGGGTAGAGTACCTGTTTTGAGGTAATAGTTCTCGTTTGATCGGTAACTATGTTGGATGTGAAGATTACTTTTTTGAATGGAGGCTTAAAAGTGAATGCCTTCATGTCTCAACTGGAAGGCTTTATTATGAAGGGACATGAATAGACAGTATGTAAATGCATCAAATTATGACATGGTGTGAAACAAACATCACGAACCTAGTATAAACAATTCCCCGAGCATCTTCTAAAATTGAAATTCAAGTAATTTCATATTGGTGATGTAAATTTGTTTCTCAATAATGTTAGTAAAAATGTGTACCTTTTTAGTGTAGGTATTGTTGGATACCTATACCAATAGGTTTCATATTTCATGATGGGCAAGGGAAAGTCCAAATATGCTCTGCTTTGAGTTCACAAAGATCCCATATTTCCTAGAGAACAAGAAGGTGTGTAAAGTGTTTCAATGTTGATGACCTTATTTTCAAATTTTGATGGATGACCCAACAGTTTAACCTGGATCATGCCATGTTTCAATTTTGAGTTATAGAATAGAGAAAGAAGTCTGTCCAAACAGCTGAATCTTGGCAGACAACTAGTTTAGGTAGAGAAGAAAAGGCTCCCAACAGCCTAATCTGGGACCTTGGAAGAGATAAGGGTAGAAGTAGATAGAGAAAGCAAAAGAAAAAGCCAAAGAAAAGAAAAGGCAAGTAAGGGTCTGCAAGTCCAAGTGCACCCTCCAAGAAGAAATAAAAATGCTAGGTAAGTAGCTGGGTAGGTAGATGGGGTTGCAGAAAGGTTATCCCCATCATTGCAAGAACGGTGATGGTGGGCATCAAAGCAAAAGATTACAGCAGGAAGCATGACTAATTTCCCTCATTCCCCTCCAATTTCATTTCTAACATTCCCCCATCAGCCTAGATTCATGGAAAAGACTAAGGTTTCATGGTGGTTCTTAACCTTTAAGAAGCCACATTTCTTGTCTAAAGATCTTTTCATTTTGATCTACTCTTAAAACCAAGTTTGTTTCATATAAACTTAATGGTTTCTCCCTCTACTTACCCCCTCCTCCATACTAACACTAACCCTACTATATAAATCCCTTATATCACCTTTTTCCCTAATATTACTAACACCAAGGTGTATAAATCCCAAAATCTTATAAATACCCCCCCCTTGGCATTATAGCCAATAAAGTCTCGAGTCAGGAATCAAATGACACCAGGTCATGTTGATGAACCTATGCCAACTACCCCTTCCCCTTCATGAGCTGATTCCTCTATTTTTACCCCTTTTGCACATAAAAAACCCCTAAAGGGCTTAAATTCCACCTTTACCCGCTTCAAAGGGCAAAAAACATGAAAAAACCCACTTTCCGCCGTATAACCAAGGTTAAGCGCATGCAAATCGTTTTTTCGAAATACATTGAAAACCCGTTCAAAACATGTTTTATTGCCTCCGCCCGCTTCCGTATACACTGCCCATGTCACCTCCCCGATGACCGTTGGATCAGGCCCTCCAGATCCGACGGCCCTGATCGCGTCGGAGTCCTTCCGACGTCCGACAGTTATGCGTACTATCCCCCTGTCATATCAGCCATCCGACCACCGTCCGATCAACCTCCGTAGATCTAACGATCACCATGACGTCGGAGCCCATCCGATGCCCGAAAATTATCTCCCGACGTCCGTATTTTGAGGACGTCACTCCGCTGCCACGCGCCCTCACCACAATGCGTCGGAGGTACAACCAACGGATACCGCCCCCGTACAGGAAACGGTGCGATACAAAACCACTGTTGGTTTCCGGGTTCCCCATCCCGCCTGCTCACGTCATCGCCGTGTCATCAACATGTCATCGCTCCGTCACCCAGGTACGCTGTCCCGTCAGTCTCTTGCCCTGCCATTGGTCCACCTGTCCTGCCATCTCACTGCCCCTGTGGACCAACCAGACCCCGCCACGTCACCCGATGACGTCAGCATGACGTCATCCGACCTTGACCCCACCAATGACATCATGCTGACATCAGCACGGATTCACGCCAAAAGCACCAAAAGGTCTATTTTAGCCAAAAATTCGTGTTTTTTACCATTTTTGTGCATTCGTCGTTGTTGTGTTCTGCATGCAAAACTACGTCTAAACCTGCACCAGCCGCGGAAAAGAGTTTCCTGACCACCGGAACGTCAATTTCCTCAGCGCCAACAAGCTCTGACCGATCCAAATCTACAGGTATTCCTCATTTGAGCTCTGAAACTCCATTTTCACTGCATTTCGCATGTCAATGAGTAACAGACCTTAAGACTCCAATTTCACCGTTAAATACCATCAAGTTGACATTTAAATTGAACCAGAGCCGTCACTAAGCTACTGTCAAGCCAATTGTAGGCAATTCGAAAGAAAACTGTCACTGGTTCGTGCAATCGTGAACCTGTCACCTGCAGGAGACAAATACACCGCAAAAGAGTATCCTCTGAACATTTCCGCCACCCACCTAATCACATAGAGGCAGTATTTCAACTGCTGCAGCCTTACTTCCACCTTTCACTTGCAAAACCAACATTCTCTGCAAAGAAACCTTGTTGGTGTTACTCTGCATAGTAACACAGTCCTTGAGCAAGCAGAAATCCTAAAGAAGAGCCATGGACCCCCCTGTAGCCCCTATAGCCCTCAATGTGGCTCCCCTGAATGTCCCTAATAGAACATTGGACACCAGAGCATTAGCAGACTTGGACTACAAGATAACAGAGGAGATGTTGAGCAGAAGCAGGTTCCATTTGCAAATCCTAAATGAGATAAAGATCAAACATGAGAGGGGGACAGACATCCTGGGAATTTGGGATTCATTCCTCCCAATATTCAAGCTTCCTCAGGTTAATCAATTCCCTGAGCTTGTACACTTAGTTGCTGACCACTATGATGCATCCCAGAGGGCAGTGCTGGACTCTTCAGGCTCAATTCTATTCCTCATTACCCCTGAAGCCATCAGGGAGATGTTGCAGTTCCAGACAGAGCAAAATTTGGTCCCTCTGTCATTAGCTGATTTAATAGTACAGGGAGCCAGAACCACAGAGGCCCAAATTACTAAGATCAACCAGTTGTTCATCAAGGCTGACACTCTACAAATTCCTCCTATCAACTGTGTCTACCTCAACCAATTGGGCCTAGACCTGGTTGACATGATCAGTCCCATCCTGGGATATGATTCAATAGAACATGTGGATGAAACAGTTATACAAATGATGCTTATGTTTTCCCCAGGGAAGAAGCCAATCCACTATGATTATGCCACATACATATCAGATAAGATGCATGATCAATTGATGAATTTATCAAGAGAAAGGGTATTTAGATACACCTCGTACCTATATCATCTGCTCCTATACTTCCAGCATGATAAGTTCTCCTTCCCAAAGAAGAGAGTAGATGCACAGGGCAATCTGAGATCAGTTGTGTATTGGACATCCGTTTTTCACATAGTAAGCTGCTCTCCATACACCTACTGCGAATTTATTGATCTTTTCATCCATCCAGCCTTGACTCTACTGTTGGGTTCACCTCCTCCCAGATTGACAGATGAAATGCAAAGACTCCTGCATTTATCAAAAGCATACAGTATTGGGGATTGGTATTTCTACCAACACCACACCGTTATCAGACTATATGGGTGTGAGTTGCCCCCATTTAAACTACCTAGATTTGTGCCTATGAGGTTACTTGCCTTGGAATACTTCAGGCAGTTTGGTTATGTGGATATGCTCCACTTTTCAGGAAAAGGTAAGAAGGCACAGTTAAAAATCAGAAATCAACTTGGCCATTTACTTCTCAATGAGAGGGATGAAGGGTGGAGAGAGGCAGATAGAATACTTGGGTGCCTGGGTCTCAAATACAGCTTCATATGGAAACCCTATGACCCCAACAACTTCATTACAATGAGGAGGCTCAAATACAAATTATCTGCTTATGGTCATTATAGCCTTCCTAACTTAGAAAAATATGCTAACCAAAGCAAGTGGAGGAGAGGAACTTTAGAAGAAAATGTGACCCAAGAAGAGCTTAATCAAAGAGCTCTAAGAAACCTTAAGAAGTTGGCTGACCTTGAGTTTTATTCACAGGTCCCTTCACTGCCAGGCACACAAATTGGAGCAGCAGCGTCTTCTTCAACTGCCCAACATCAAGCTACAAGAACTGGTGAAAACATCTCAGAAAAGGGCAAAGGCAAAGAGATGGAGCAGGAACAGCAACAAAAACAACAGCAGCAAGCAGAAGGGCTGCAGCAAGGGCAGCAAGAAGAACCAGAACAGCAAGAGCAACAACATCAAGAAGAACAAAGGCAGGAGCAGTCTGCCCAGCAAAAGGAAACAGTGGAGACTCCTCAGACCACTGAAAAAACGGGGCCTACAAGACAAGACACTACCTTTGATGCCTCGGTCCTCCAAACCCCTCAAAAGGAGGATACATTTGTCTTTAGAAAAAGAGACAGAGAGACTCCCCTGACATCCTCTATAGACCAGGGAGAGAAAAGGCAGAGACTCAATGATTTTCCAGAGGAGGATATAGCAATAAGAGAGGCATTGGGCATGGGCCCACCCAGCAGAGAAACTTCAGCAAGTTCCTTCCAGCAGGAACAAGACAGGACCATGGGAGGGGAGGTCAGCTCCTCCAGCCAGCAGAAAGAGGGACAAGTAAGCATCAAGCAGCAGTTTATAGACATCAAGAGGAGGAGTGACCCTATCAAGGTACAATTGTACAATCACCTGCTAAACATGGCTCCTTCCAATCAGCAGAGACTTATGTCTGCTTTTGATGTAAGTGAAGGCAAATTGACAATGAGTCACTTTATGCCTACAGCACTCCGGCCACAATCCACTGCTGACTACCTTAGGACCAACCTAGAGGTACTTGCCAAAGACATACACCCTATGGACAAAATTGAGCTGCATAAGCAAACTGGAGAAATGGTGTATGCTTCATTGGCCGACAAGACTTTGGATAATTACAAACTAACCAGCAGTCTGAATGCCACAGCTTCCCAGCTAGAACTGGAGAGGGCCTCTTCTCAGGCCAAAGACAACAGGATAAGAGCCCTGGAGGAAATCATTGTAGAAATTGGGCACAATCCCAATGACATCAAAGGGATACAAGAGATCCTGAAACTTAGAGATGCTGACATGGCTGCACTAAGAAAGAAGATCAAAATTCCAGCCACTATCCATCCACAGACTGATGAGGTAGCAAAGCAAAGGTATGAGCAGGATTCCACTGCCCTACTAGTTTCCATTTACAAAGAGCTTGTGAAGGCACAAGAAAAATTGGGGCAATATGAAGCTACACAAGCACCTCCACAAGCACCTCTACAAGCATCATCAAAACAAGCACAAGAAGGGCAGACATCTCAGCCCCCTCCTCAAGTCATCAATCTTGAGGAGACTGTTCCTACTACTGTGCCTCCACCTCAGCAGGCTGAACAAACAGCCACATCTACTTCAGCAGCACCCATCAGCACAGATCAGAGCCTAGATATGCAGAAGCTAAAGAATGAAATACAAATTTTGGAAGCCCAGATGACAGAGCTGAACGAAACTAAGGAAAAGTTGGCCAAGGTAAATGAAAGGCATGATAAGACAAAAAGAGAGGTGGGAGAAAAGGCCAAGGAAATCAAAGCTCTTAAAGACAGGATCAAGGAGCTTGAGAATGAGCTCAAGCTAGATAAAATCATATCTGAGATCAGAGCAATGATATGGTCCAATATTGGTAAATCCATCAACAACCAATGGCCATATATCGAGACAATCCATGAGCAACTAGAGCTCATCCCAAAGGCACAGAGGGAAATCCGAACATCAAGGGCCTTATTAGGAAATATGCCTGAAGTTGCTACAAGAATGATCAATGTGCTCAATCACAAAACAAGTTCTCAGTTGGCCACCATGGGAATTGCAAATAGAACTGAGACTATTCAAATGATCAAGAGGGTTCTTACTCTTAGAAGTCTAGTGCAGACATTGGACAGGAGAACCCAGGATATGCAGACAGAGGTAAATAAGTTCATGGAGAAATTTCAGGTGTTGCAGAGTAGAGGACTCCCTAGCTTACTGAACAGCGGAGGGAAATTATTCACCCATGAACAGTATGCTAAAAGAGTAAATGTTTTTGCCTCAGCACAGGTCAATGAGAAGGCCAGCACTTCAGAAGACACAGGGCCTATTACAGGACAGATTTTCTATAGTAAGATAGAAAATCTACTTTTTATAATGAATGAAATTAATCATTTGTTTGATGTAGCCCCAACTTTTTTCAAATACACAGAAGCTGAAGAGACAATGGAGGCCATCCTCAAGCATCAGCTCCCTACACAGGAATGGTGGACAGATGCAATTCAGAGAATTTTGTAAACAGTAAGTCATTCACCAACTTCTGTTTTTTTTTTCTACAAATTTTGATGAAAAGAACAGTCAACAAAGTCAGCAGGCATCATAAAATCAAAGCTGAGCCAACTCAGCGGATGTAGCGGCCAACAAAGCAGAAAAGGGAACCACAGCTGGCAAACCCGAGAATGCACTGCGCAGCCAAAAGTAAATGCGTACCTCCAGAATTAATACAGAGTAATGCAACCGACTCAGTGACTCTTAAAAGTCAAGACAATCCTCTGACAGACATAAAGGGCATTTACGCTGCATTTAACATTGTAATAACTTCTTGCCTACTTTCTGAACACTACTGAAGATATTTTCTCTCTCTCAGATGACTCAATACCTGAGATATTTTGTATACATATTTCTATATAAACCCCTTCGCATGAGATAGCAAGGGTTGTTGTGAATTTCTCCTGAAGAGTCTCTTATGCTATAATCGTTTTCTGAAAGTCAATAAAGGAAAGCAATGGAATTTCATGGATGCTTGATGTGTTGAAGATGTTCTGTTCCTGTTCATGACTGCTGGATCCCTGCGTATCTTACCATGCAATAAGTCTCTGTAACTTTCTCCATGTTTAGTTTGTTTTGTTATAAATCCATATACGCTATCTGATTTCCGATATTAAGCAACAGAGAAAAAGAATAACTCCCAGGATTTGCTCACTGAGCACCCTGAGTTCAGTCTGTGTTGTTTATAAATGTTTTCTTCAGATGTAATCTATATAAAGTGTGATTCTTAAGCTGCTGCACTTTCAGAATACATCTTTCATATTGGCCACTGACACAGGAATTCATACTTTGCTCCTGTGCTCTGCGTTCATTTTCATTTCACCAACATAACAGAAAATTCTTAACAGATTTCTGCTGGTTGACACATATCATCACTCAAGTTTAAATTTGTCTGTTAAATACACAACAGGCCTTGCAGTTAGAACAGTACTCAACATATAAGATTATCTCACAGCATCTAGACTCCATTGCCCAATGGAAACTCACCATCAAAGTATTACATCATAAGACCTGAAAGAGATCCCTCAACCAAAACATAAACAAAACCTGAGCATCATAGCTAGCCTAAAACACAACTATAACAAAGATAAATCATAAAGAGAGAGCCCTCTCTGGTTGCAATTGGGCTAGGAACTGTAACCCAAAGATTGGTTAGTGGTTACCCCGGCCATATTCCCTTGGGAGTCATAGGGAACAACCTGGGTGTTAACAGGTATATGATGTATTTATAATTAGGAACATTGAAATCTATATTGCATATATAAAGAAAGATTTAAAGAAAGGCTTTAAGCTCGTAGATTTCACACATCTTCAATACTATTTGGGTATTGAACCAACTTAAAATCTAAAATACATATCAATTTCCCAAAACAAGTACAATGGAAAAATTTTAAACATGATTGCCACGATTGAATATAATTCCCTCTCTACTCTAATGGAATAGAATTTGAGGTTCACATCAAAATAAATGAATGAATTTGATGATGTGACCAAGTGCACATAGTTTGTGGGAATTATTATCTACATTACCAATAATAGACCAAATATTTCAATTTTTTGTTGATACTGATTCTACGATTATGCAAAAACCTTGTGAAGGATATTGTTTTGTTGCAAAAATAGTATTAAAATACTTGAAGGGAATTAGAGATTTTGGCTCAAGTATTCTAAGGTGGATGACTTCATCTAATTGGATATTTTTATTCAAACTTTGACAAGCATAAAGAAAATAGAGTGTTGAATTCAGGCTATCTCATGAGTATTGGTTTAGTTGCTATCTCCTTGAGGTCGTAGAAATATTCAATTATAGAAAATTCCACAACAAAAGAAAAATATGTAGTAGTTGCAAAAGAAACAAAGGAGATTTCATAGCTTAGGAAAATACTCAAATATTTGCAAAAGAAACAAGTGAACTATACTCCGTTTAGTTGAAAACACTTATCCAATCAAGTTGGTTAAGGATCGCAATTTCCATTATTGAAACAAGCATATTAACACAAATTACCATATGATTTGATATCATGTAGAGGCCAATACTATTTAGTTGAGACATTGATCCATAAATGAGTAGATTGTATACATCTTAACAAAACACTTGAAGAGAAAAGTTTGAAAATTTTAGATGATACTTGGACTCATGAACACCCCTTTGGCTTAAGGTGGGGAATGTTAGACATACACTCCTAAGTGGTAGGAGGGGCTCTATGGCTAGCTACATGGGTGTCAAGGTGGATTTCATAGATTGCGCTAATGGGGAAATTTATGTCATTTTTTATTAAGGTTATCTAGTTGTTTACCCAACATTGTGCTTAGCAATTTGTTTCATCTATTAATGTTATTAATGAAGTAGCTCATTCTTTATAGTAGTTGGTTCTCCTTTCTAATCCTATCAATTCAATGGTTAGTAATTAGGCTATTGACTTACCAATTAAAGCAATATAATATATAAAAACCCATGACAAACAAAATGTACCTTTCACTAATATATTTAATGCTTTTCTTTTCCATTCAATATTAAACGTAACTCAAACCTAAATTCAACTTAATTATAAAAATAATATTTAAATTTTTATGTGTTAAAATATATATTAACCTAGGAGAACTGAGGCTCTTGTGAAGGAAGAAGGATTGTTAATAAACCAGCTGGAGGAAAGAAGAAAGCAAGAAGAAATCCTTTGGAAATATAAATCAAGGGTAAATTGGTTACGGGAAGGTGAACACAACACCCATTTCTTCCATAAATCTATGGTCCAACACAGGCATCGCAATAGAATACACTCTTTGAAAGATGAGGAGGGGAATCGTAGGGTTCAACATGAGGAAATGGAGGAGCTTCTTGTGAACCATTTCAGATCTCCTCACTGAACCACACAGGAACAGAGTGTAAGCCATACAAAGAATCACGAACAATATTCCTCATCTAGTATCTAGGGATTAGAATCTAGCCTTGATGTGAGAAGTGACGTTGGAAGAGGTGGGAGAGATAGTCAAAGGAATGAAAAAAATAAGGCCCCATACCCTGATGGATTCCTAGTGGAATTCTTTCAAGCAACTTGGAGCTTCATGGGACAAGACATTCTTTAGGTAGTGGAGGAACCACGTCGAAATCAAAAGGTATGCCCTAGTTTGAATGCTACATTTACTTCTCTTATTCAAAAAACTTCAAAATCTAAAGATCGCAAGGGTTTCGACCTGTAAGGTCCCCTCTTAGGGTCCTTTACCATACCTATATTTTCTAATTTTAAATGCAATAAAAGGGAAATTATTTATTTTCTGACAAGACATTCAACGATGATAATTTACCATTTAAAATTTAATTCCTACATTTTCAATAGCGAACACTTTAATTCCATCACTTACATGAGTAATCTATGCATAGAGGAATACATGTACTCATAGCACGATGGAGATGCCCTTGAGTTGTTGCTCCTGCTGGAATGCTCCTTTTGACTACTGACTGGATTTACCTCCTAGCCAACTAGGAATTATTTCCTAGCCGAGGAAACCTCCACAGGTTCCCTAGCCCTCCGAGCCCAAGTCCAAGCAGATGTAGTGTGTCTAAGATGAATAATACTCCCCTCCTCTCTCTCAAACAATTCCTCCCAAACCACAACCAAATCAAAACCAAAATCAAGACCAAGCATCCCATTCCTTCCCTCATCTTTCCCCTTTTATGGCCCCTTCTCTTCTCCACCTCAACCACCTCTCATTAATGCCATAAGTTCTCCCTCATCCTTACATTTGACTTCTCTTCTCCCAGGTAAACATGATAGGACATTTGGGAATGTGATATGAATATAAAATTGGGTAATTAATTGGAGAGGACCATGTCTTCTCCCAAGTAAATTTGGGGATGAGAAATGAATATATAAATTGGTAATTAATTGGAGAGGACCATGTCTTCTCCTAAGTAAATGTGAGAGGACATTTTGGGGATGAGATATGAATATATAAATTGGTAATTAATTGAAGAGGACCATGTCTTCTCCCAAGTAAATCTGAGAGGAAATTTTGGAAATGAGGTATGAATATATATATAATTTGGTAATGAATTCGAGAGGACTATGTCTTCCCAAAATTTAAAAATTTGGGGAGGTAAATAACAAAATTTATATCAGTACCAAATTTATAGTTTCACCAATGTAGGTATGTACCAATATTTCTTGATAATTATAAGTCCATTTTTTAAGGAAATTTAAACACTTAGTAAAATTTGTAGGATAATATTAAATAGGGAATTACATACACTCCTCCTTCAGAAAACTTCGTCCCGACGTTAGAGTGTAAAAGATACAAGAGTTCGAAGCAGTTTGGCAATAAGGCATAACAAACGGAGAGAGATTTATAATAGTCAAATTTGATAGGTTAGATAATGACATTCCTTCCCATTAAAAGTCTCCAATGGATATATATCCTCCTATCCCTCCCAACCTACTTCCGTTCCCACCCTATCCATCCTCTACCGTTATATACTATGGCATCGACTATACCAATCTAACCACTGATAAAACCAATATGGCAGAAGCATCAACTATATCAACCTAACATCCCTAGCAGGCAACTGGAAATTGTCATCACACGTCTAGGGGAGCATGTCCACCACTGCCCTACCCCGATTCCAGGTTTGGAGGTTACAAAGTGGGAAATACCTCCACCCCTCCTTACAAATAGGGTCAACACCAATTAGTAATTGTCATCACACGTCTAGGAGAGTGTTTCCATCACTTCCCTCCCACGATTCCAGGTTTGGAGGTTACATAGTGGGAAGTACCTCCACCGCTCCTTACAACTAGGGTTAAAACCTTAGTATGGACCACACTATAGTGTTGGTTGGACTTGTCATCAAATAATCCAGTTAGGTAGTCTTGCCACCTTTCCTCATTAGATGTCTTGATCTTCCCCAATGGAATATTAGATCTTGGTTATCATGCTTTTCTTTCCAATTTGTAGGTTAGTTCTCGTTCATGCATATATGTAACAACAAAATATATATAGATAAGTGATCTTAAACATCATGTTATTAAGTCTAGTACCCATGTGTCAATTTTGTATTCCATACTGAAAATGAATGTTACATAAGATAAATCATAATTTCACTAAGTCATTCATTAGATAAATCATATCCACTTAAGCCATATATGAAACACAATAACTCTAATAAGTTATGCATTGTATAATCATAACCAGGAAAGTCATACAATAGGTCATACATCAAACATTTCCATCATCAATACCTAATCCATCTAATGATTTATATAAGTGGTTTCACCTGTCCAACTAAATGAATCAATATTACATATCGTTCATAAGTAAATGACATGGAACTGCAAAATAGAGCCTTAGCATAAGTATTTATCTAAAAAATGGACATCATAAACCGTCAAAAGTGAGGGGTAATTGTGACATATAGTCTATGCATCCTCCCAGGTAGCAGATCTTGGGTTATAATTGCCCCATTGTATCTTAACTTGGTCCACCAAGTGATGCCTGAGCTATCAAACCCTATGGTATAATATGCATATTGGTTTAACCCTTATGGTTCCCACATCTGAGGCTTATAATTTCCTCCAATCGAGTTTGTGGGATTCATCAAAAACATAATGTTATAGGATAGATACATAAAAACATCATGAGTTTTATGCAAGTGGGGTGGTAGTACAAGACAATAGGAAACTTGTCCAATTTTCTCTTTGATTCTAGAAGGTCTTATAAACTGATGTGGTAACTTCACACATTTCTCAAATTGAAGAGGAATAGAATAGATGCTTGCATAGTCTGCCATCGCATAATGGTTGACATTTGTACAAATTGCTTTCCATTTTACTCTAAATCTTTGTTTGTGGGTCACACAATAAGGAAAGAGATTGTGTCGTCACTGATGCCCTTGGCTCTGTTCTGGGTATAGGAAAAGAGGTATTCCTTTGCAGGAAGGAATGGATAATTTGATCTTATCTTCAAATAATATTTTTGTTCTACTTTTTGATGTCTTCAGAAAGTTGGGACGTACACATCCGTTGTAACAATGTCAAAAATGTTAGGCACAATCCAAGGTTTGAAATACTTCACTCAAAATCCACCTAGAAACTTGTCAACAAGTTGAATTTGATCACATACACTTCTTACCACTCTTTCAACCCTTCAACTCTTCAAAGGCAGTGTTGGATTTTCCTTTTTTTTTTTGTCTGTTGTTTTTGTTTTTCTTTTTTGTATTTTCTAATCTATTATCGTTAAAATGCTAAAATTAACAATCTAATAAAAAAAATGCCATTATCTTCCAACTTCATACGTTTAAGAGCTAAAACATAAATTGAATATTTGTGAAAACTTGAAGAAAATACTAAAAAAAATAAAGCAAACCCAAGGGGTGGGTTCTTCTGTCATGATAGGGGACAGTCCAATTAACAATCAACCCAAATGCATCTACAAAAGACAACTTTATCCACACTCAGATTGTTTTAAGCCATAAAAATATGTATCTAGCATTTTCCTTCCTTTCCTTCTATGGTGAAAGGTAGCGTTAAACAATACAGAATGTTCAAAAGAAAATAAATAAAATCCTTCAATTCTATAGGCCAAACACACATTTTTAGATGCAAATCTGCCTTTACAAACTCATACTACGAAAGAAAATAAACAAACTCTAGAATCAAGCAATGGCACCCTAATACGAGCAACATACCTCAGCCAATATAATCATGATCACAACAGTACAATGCAAGACATTATTTACATTCTTGACAAGAACCTGTATTCAGTTGTGCAAGATATTTCCGCAACAGTAAAAGTTTCATAATATATATGGTATCTAAAAGTTTATATCTCTGTAACCTCAACACATACTCTGCAATATAATGAGTATTTCTAAGGGAAGCATCCCTCTTGAAATACGGCTTGCATGCTTCTTTTAGGTCTCGTAAGACAATTAAGGTCATCAAATCAGTCATGTGCAAGAGAAAATGGGATAGTTTATTCAAAGCATAATAGGACAAGAATGTTCTGTGTGGTCCCATGCTTCTGTAAATATGATGAAGTTGTTATCAATTAATCAAGGAATTCTTCATCTACATCTTTGTTGACTAGTATCATGTCAACAAAATATGTTTCAATGACTTCCTCAAAAGTGTTTCAAGAGAATTTGTTTCATCAACCGAGGGAAACAAACAATCTTCAAATGGTCCTTCACAGATTTCGAAGATACTTAATGTTATGAAATTTGTTATATCAATTTAAAAGCTCCTTGTCTAGTATGGTTGCTAATGGACTTCATATGAATACTTTTCTCTGCAATCCACCCACACCTACTTAAATAGACTTTTAAGGTTGCCCAAATAGGACTAAACGTGAGCCTTTGTCTGGGCCCTGAAGCTTGAATCAATACTGCACATTTCTTAATGAGACCTGACCCATGTAACAGAATTGTTAATGAGATTCCTTGAATCATTTTTGACCCTATTATTAGAATCTCCAAGAACTACTACAAGATTTTGAATGAGAGAGCGACTTCGTGACTTCATTTTTCCATAAGGTTCATTTGTGTAATCACAGGATTAAGGCAAGCTTTACTCCAAAAATCATACCTTGAGATTGCATGCCAAATCACTGCACCACTCTCGCATTCACATCATAAGGTATCAAACCCAGGTCTCGATAGCTTAGAAGAATTGGGTATCCTCTTTTCTGTGTAGAGCATTAAGAAGCCCTTGCATCGATTAGTTCGCCAGAGTCAGGCATAACGATCCATCCATATTACGTTTGCAAACCAAAATGTCTTTCAAGCTACACTTGTCTCATTTTCCTTCTCATACGAGATTGGAAGTCATATTAAGTGGGAACTTCATACATCCGATCAACAGAAGAATTATGTTGTTGGATATGGTAGATCCATCAAATATGGTATTTAGACAAGGCAATAGCTTTGCAAAACATGGATGGTACTCTCAGATAATAGTCATGGAACACTTCATATATTTGCAAATTGAATTTGCTTTTGCATTGTCACATTTATAGATGCCAGGATGTTTGATTAACTTGTCTTTAAATTTTTTTTCTTTGATCTCAAACTTATACAAATATATCAGTCTTTAGAATGACTACAAGGCCCCTGATATTTCAAGTTTGTAACGCTTTGAGGATAAGCTTTTTTTTTTAACCTTTCAACTAGGCTATATTTGGTCTTACAACTCAGCTTTTACACAGAACACAACTTGTTGGCTTCTTCATTGATTTGAGGTGTCAGGACCTGCTTCTTAGTCTTTCAAATGTTGGGTTTTTGATTGAGGGATTTTGTATCCCCTTTTTGGCCACCTCTAAGGCTTCCCTCGGCCTCTATGATATCACCCTTGAGGCCTTTCAAACTTCCACTGACAGAGGCACATATTCTATCTTTTATGCAGCCTAGTTTTGAGGATTTTTGGCTTATAAGAGACAACCCAAGGCCTTTTTGGCCTTCCTCCTATAATCTAAAACTTTGCTGGCATATTATGAGCTTCATCTTGCTATTAGACATCAGATACTCGGTGGACTTTTTCGTTATCGTAAATGGACTTAGATACTTGGTGGACTTTGTCATTATGATTTGGTTTTAGGCTATCTGATTGGTGGCATTGCCAGGCTTTGTCATTGCAGAAATGGGATTGTAGATCGCTTCTAAGTGCATTGATCCAAGACTATCCTGACAGTTGCATTACTTTTGTAACTATGGAACCAGTGTTTCAGATCATCCTTGATATGAAACCTGTAATCATTGACGGTTATAGGTTATAAACTGGTGTCTCATCTTTTTTTTGTAGGTCAAAAGCATCTATATAGACCAACTGCTTGCATATAGATGCTATTTACATTCTCCCCCTCACCTCTTACTAAAAAAAAATGAACAAGTCTGTCTTGGAGGGCATCTATCAATAATGTCTCTACTGTAGGATTACTTCACCTAGGACCTTCAGCCTCAAAATATTCTTTTAAACTAGATACTTCCTACATCAAAATGGATCTAACCATCTTCCAAGGGTATCTCTATTGGCTTTAGTGACTTAGTCTCATGAACTATGAATTCCTCTCTGACAGAACAAGTCAATGCTCATCATCTTCACCTTACGATAGATCGTCATATTCCAAGAGACTAGCATATCTATAGGAGCTACTTTAATCCTTATGAAAGAGGAGTCCACAAGATGTTCTGTCCTGATAAGATAAATCATTACTACCTAAATATCACCATGCATATCCATATAATTTACTCCTCAAAAGCCAAATTTGGAGACATTTTGTCTTCTGGTGTCCAGTTTACTATGAAATCGAAGGTTATGTCGGGACTTAGACAAGTCGGCCTGCATCTTTTCATTGTGTTTAGATTTATTCATTTGGAAGTTGTGCATTCACTGGTGTTACTTGCTCAATATAAGCATCCTATATAGATCCTCTCTTATTTACTCACTACCCGCTGATCCACATCTACAATTGGCCAAAAAAAAAACATAGCTTGGGTTGACTCTCAGTTACTAGACATTGTCATTAAGCTCAAAACTTTTAACAGAATATACAATATATGTATCCTCTTCAACTTTCCAGAATTTTCATCACACATAATGAGATTTCTACACAAGCATTAAAATTAAAATCTACCTTGAATATAGGAAAAATACATCTTTATTGTCAAGAGAGTATGCACAAATAGTATTGTCCATACCAACAAACATACAACCATGGAATGTTGGAGGTTAACCCCATAGTTCACGAAGGAAAGAGGAAAAATGAAATGTTTACCCCCATATTTGATAATGTAGCATAGAAACACACAATATTACTTTGTATCTTTGTAGAATAAAACATGATGGTCTGCCCATCACTTTGGGTCAAGTATGTTGGAGATTAAGACCATAGTTGTTGAACGAAACCAATAAAGGCTAATTTCTTTTCCGACTAGCCTACAAAAAACTTCAGATCAAGGGTACATTTTTTGAGACGTGTATCTTCATAGATTTGTCAAGACAAATAAAAAAAAAACTCGAAATGGCAATCTAGTAGAGGTGGAACATTGCTTATGTCGATTTTGTGGAATTTTTCCTTCATACTAAGGCATAGTACAGTCTAATATAGCACAAACAATATTTCAGGATCTGAAGATGAAGTGACACAAATGATTGATGTACTCATGTCACTTTCTTAAAAACCAAAGGGCACTACTGCTGGTTATCCATGTGCCTCGGTATCTTACTTTATGAGCCAATTTTACGCCAGCCAAATAAATTTGAATAATTTGAACAACAAAGTATTTCAATTAGTAAGACCATTTTGTACAATTTTGAGCTAGTAATTCTACATTGGGGTAGTAAATTCTAGTTGTGGCATGGAGTGTCTAGGAGGTTCTATATGACTAGAAAATCACTTACAATGCAGCGCACTGGTGCATGTGGTATGAAATCATCACATAAATTTACAAACAAAAATCACACTGATCACCATGTTGAACCAAAAAAAAAAATATTGAATAAACCAAAAGAATCAAAGCCCATATCTGCCTCTATCACTGTAAAAAAAAATGGTGAAGTTATATGCCTCAATCAATCCTTACCTCTAGTTTTAGGAAACCCAAAATAATGTGTGGTGCCATTTAACAAGTGAGGATCAATGCAGTAAACAGGTAACATTCACGAGGAACATAATGGTGTTTATTCAATTGAACAGTGTCTGGTTAGAAAATTTTCAAATTACTTACTAGTAGCAAGATCTGAGATTTATGTATCTCTATCTTGTTTCCAGCTCACTGATGATAATGGATTTCTTCATAGATCTGTGGAAGGATGTATTTCAGTTGATAAAAAAATAGATATTGAGTCACAAGAAAAGTATTGTGGGTTTCCAACTAACAAAATATGTTCTTATGGGAGATCTTCTTCTCGGGCTGAAGCTAAGCTGCCTGTTTCCCACATATTGTGTAAATAACGGTGTGATCACAGGTTATTTGAACAAGCTTTCGATGTCTCTGCAGGATCTTTTTAGGATAAGCAAGTCCAAAATTCAGACATAAGTTCTAGAATCCAGCCTATGATAGTACCTAGCTTCAGTGATTTGGAATTGGCTTCACATATAGCTATTGCAATAACTAATCACCATGGAATGTCTAATATTCCCAATGCAATTACAAGAAAGGAAAACCTAAAGCAGGATAAAATTGTTAATGTTGGATCATATTGCAAGATTGCATTCACAGAGACACTGAACAAAGAATCAAAGGGTATTTCCCCAGTTTTGACTTTTCCAGATGTGCCTCCTTTTACCCTAAAGGCTGAAGTTGTTGAAAACAATAATTTGAGCACTGGTTCTCTGTTTAAGAAATTAAAGACAGAATGCCCTAGTCAGGATGATATTATAATAAATATAAATGATTATACTGATGGAAATAAAAGAGCAATGGAGTTTATGGAACTTGTAGGTTGCTATGAGTATCCTATTCCGATTATTTCCTTATTGTTGAGTGTTCAGGGAAAACATGTTCAAATTTATGTCGTATGTGGTCTTCTACAAGAATCACTCCATTGGTCTCAGAAAGGAAGAAACTATTTAATGAATTAGTAACTATAAAAGGAAATATAAGGGTATTTTTCCGTGTTCGCCCTCTATTTGAGGATGAGGGTGTACCAGCATTAGAATTTCCTGATGATTTTATGATATGTATAAATCTTGGTGGTGATCCTATTACAAGTTCTAAAAAGGATTTTGAATTTGACAAAGTTTATGGACCTCATGTTGGCCAAGGGGATTTCTTTCAAGATGTTCATCCTTTAGCATGGTTTGCTTTTGATGGATACAACGTCTCTATATTTTCTTATGGCCAAATGGGCTCTGGGAAAAAATATACAATGCAAGGTTCAGGCCATGACCACGGACTGTATTTTAGGGCGTTTGAGGAGCTATTCAATTTTTCTAATGCTAATGCATATTCTTCTAAATTCGACTTCCATGTTACAATGTTTGAGCTCCATAATGAGGAGGTTCATGATTTGCTTTTCAACACCAGTGGAAATCCCTACAAAATATGTATGGGTCTGACCAAGTTTTCTGTTGAACTTTTATAGGAAAAAAGTTGAAAATCCAACTGGCTTTTTGAGTGTGCTAAAATTGGGAATACAAAACCAAGGAATGGATGCCATGAATGTTTGAATAATGCAACTATTCTCATTCGGTTGTTACAATTTATATACAATTGTCTGGCAACCTCACTGGGGAGTGACAGTATAGAAAGCTTTCACTGGTTGATTTAGCTAGAATTGGGTGTCTGCCTAAGGAGGAAGCTAATGGGGACTACCTCAAAGAGTTGCTACATGCACATAAATCGTTATCTACGTTGGGGGATGTTTTATTTGTTTTGACATTAAAGAAGGACCGTGTCCCTTACGACAACTCAAGTCTCACTCAAACGCTCTCAGAATCTCTAAGTGATGATTCCAAGACTTTGATTATTGTTAACGTGAGTCCCAGCCATGCAGAAGTACAAGAGACAATATTGCCTCTAAATTTTGCTGCAGGAGCTCGAAATGTTGAAGTAAGTCTCCGAAATCATGATACCATGAAGAAGTGGAGAGATGTGGAAAATGAAGCTCACAAGGAGATATATGAAAGAAAAGGAAGTTGCAGAGGCAAGGCAAGAGGTTATGCATTTAGAGAAAGCGCTGAAAGAGGCAGATGATCAATCTCTTCTCTTATTCAATGAAGTACAAAAAAATTGGAAAGTTGCATTGCAGGCAGATCTAAAAACAGAGAGTGTAATGCTACAAGAGAAACAGAAATATGAAGAAGAAAAAAATACACAACTAAGAATCAAGCAGCACATATTATGAAGGTTGAACAAGAACATAAGATCCAGTTGCCAGAACACACAACTGTGATTCAAATTCTCAAGACCAAAGTTAAAGAACTGGAAAATAAGCTTGTTGAAGCTCAGGCTACTAAAACATTTGGAGGTATTGACAGTCGCTGAAAGGGTGATTCAGCAAAAAAAGGCAAATGGTAATTCGAAGACTGAAAATTTTGAAATTGGCAATGTTTGTTACAGAACCAAACACAAGTCATGTTGGAGTTGTTCGAAATGGGTCCATTTGGCCATTGGAACAAGTGGTAAACCTATCGGCTAATGTCGATACATCTCACATTAACGATATGATAGATGTTATCAATCACTGGGACTTTATTCACAGTTGTATAAAGCTTGAAGGGCCAAGTATCCCAATGGAAGATGTGAAATTGCTTGCTCCTATGCCTATGCTTTCTTGAGTGATAACGTGAAATGGTAAAAATTATGCTGACCAAGTTAAAGAAATTGATACATGGAAAACAACTCCTTCTCCTAATATACCAATGTATCCCATCGTCTTCAAAAGGGAACCACAGTCAGTTATTGGACCGGAAGCTGCAATAAGATATCCTCACTCCATAACAACCCACGTGGACTATGAAACTGAGCTTGCAGTGCCATATGTGCTAGTTGAATATCCAGATTGAATGTTATAGGCAATCAACATTGTAACTATTGTCGTTTAAAATGGAACAAGCCTTTTCTAAATAATTGATTTTGTTTGAATTGGTAGTTAAGGATAGCAGACCGTGAGAAGCCAATGCATTGAATATATTGAAACAATGACTTATTGAGATAATGACTTCTTGAGAGTAACGTGGAGAAATCATTTCCACATACCTTTTTTTTTTTTAATTAGAAGAGATTCGTGTCTAGTGGGTCTTGGGTCCAGATATCAAACCTGCTCTGGTACCACGTGTAAGGTCCCCTCTTAGGGTCCTTCATCAGATCTATATTTTCTAATTTTAAATGCAATAAAAGGGAAATTATTTATTTTCTGACAACACATTTAACGATGATAATTTACCATTTAAAATTTAATTCCTACAATTTAAATAGTTAACATTTTAATTCGATCACTTACATGAGTAATCTATACATAGACGAATACCTGTACCGATAGCCTGGTGGAGATACTCTTGAGCTGCTGCTCCTTGTGAAACGCTCCTCTTGACTACCGACTGGATTTACCTCCCAGCCAACTAGGAAGTATTTCCTGGCCCAGGAAACCTCCACAGATTCCCTAGCCCTCTAAGCCCAAGTCCAACTAGATGTAGTGTGTCTGAGATGAATAATACTCCCCTCCTCTCTCTCAAACAATTCCTCCAAAACCACAGCCAAACCAAAACCAAAAGAAAGACCAAGAATCCCCCTTCCTTCCCTCATCTTTCCCCTTTTATGCCCCTTCTATTCTCCACCTCAACCACCTCTCATTAATGCCATAACTTCTCCCTCATCCTTACATTTGACTTCTCTTCTCCCAAGTAAGCATGAGAGGAAATTTGGGAATGTGATATGAATATAAGATTGGGTAATTAATTGGACAAGACCATGTCTTCTCCCAAGTAAATATTTTGGGGATGAGAGATGAATATATAAATTGGTAATTAATTAGAGAGGACCATGTATTCTCCCAAGAAAATGTGAGAGGACATTTTGGGGATGAGAGATGAATATATAAATTGGTAATTAACTGGAGAGAACCATGTCTTCTCCAAAGTAAATCTGAGAGGACATTTTGGGAATGAGGTGTGTGTGTGTGTATATATATATATATATATATATATATATATATATATATAATTTGCTAATGAAATGGAGAGGACTATGTCTTCTCAAAATTTAAAAATTTGGGGAGGTAAATAAAAAAAAATTATATCAGTACCAAATTTACAGTTTCACCAATGTAGGTATGTAACAATATTTCTTAATAATTATAAGTCCATATTTAAGGAAATTTAAACACTTAGTAAAATTTGCAAGATAAGATTAAATATGGCATTACATGACCTACTCATTTGTGTAATGTCATTTATAAAGTTATTGCTACGCTCATTGTAAAATGTCTTAAATCTATTCTTCCCAACCTCATTTCCACGGAGCAAATTAGATTTGTAGAAGGAAGCCAAATCTTGGATGGGTTTGTATCCTCACAAGAAATGATGCACTCACTAAAAACAAGAAAGCTTCCAGGGATGATGATTAAGTTAGACCTCTCTAAGGCTTGCAATCGGTTAAGCTCATCTTATCTAAATGGCATCCTTAAAGCTTATGGTTTTGATCATAGATGGATAAATTGGATATATGCCATGATCTCCTCCACAATTATCTCTACTCTACTGAATGGGTCTCCTACCCTCACCTTCAACCCAACCCATGGCTTAAGACAGGGAGATTCAACATCTCCTTTTCTCTTTATTATCACAGTGGAACGTTGCGACAATTTATCACAAATGAAGTCATGGAATCTAGGCTTCGGGGCTTGAGGATCTGGGGCAATGACTTAGCCATTACCCACCAACAATTTGTGGATGACATCAGTCTCCTTCGTCAGGTTTCCCTACAAGAAGCATGTAAAATAAAAGAAGTCTTGAGCACCTTCATGGAGGCCTCGGGGACAAGGATAAACAATGAAAATCTTGTATATATTTTTTTTAATACTCATGGGAATGATCGGACCTACCTAGCCAGGATCTTGGTGTTTGGAATGGGGAATCTCTCATCTAAATACCTAGGAATGCCCCTATCTAAAATTTCCTTGAAGACATCTTGCTGGCAATCGATTTTTCAAAATCTTCAAGGAAAGCTAAGCAGTTGGGCCTTCAGATTCCTTAACTTAGTAAGCAGGACAATTCTCCTCAAAGTTGTGCTTCAGTTTATACACATTTATCAACTATTTGCCATGGCCGCCCCGAGAGTGGCTTGCTCCAAAATGTTTGACATGTAAAAAAAATCCTTTCAGTAGGTGCACAACAAGGTAGAAAATTGGCCTTGGTATCTTGGTATGGCCTAGTGAAAAGGAAAATGGAAGGATGGCTAGGCCTCAGAGACCGCTATACCCTGAACTAAGTTATGGGAGGAAAACTTTGGTGGAGATAGATAGGCGGAGGATGGATCTCTGGAAACAAATATGGATAAGAAAGTGTAGCATGAAAAAGAGAACTGAGGATATTCTCCAATATAGAGACCCTCCTAAAGGATCGGCGGTGTGGAACCTGGCATCCCAAAACATGAACCTCATTAACCAACATGCTTTTTGGGAAACCCGCAATGGTAAAACATCAAGATTCTGGCATGACTCATGGCAATGAAGAGAATGACTAATAGAAAGGCAAGATTTTAGGGACATATTTATATACATCAGAGATAGGAATATACACCTAGTAGAGAAGTTATGGAAAGAAGAATAAGTAGTGGGGGCCTGGAGATGATGGAAACAGAAGGAAGATTGGCATCAGGCCCTAAAGACCGAGCAATGGATAGAGTTAGACAGAGAATTGACATCAAGACAAATAACGATATTAAATGATCTTGATATTCTAAGATGGGTGAATAACACAAAATGAACCTTTACCATAAGAGAAGCATATGACCTACAAACAGGACAAGCCCAGGAAGAAGAGAATATAATATGGAAAAAAATATGGAAGGGAAGATGGTAGCAAAAGGTAACCCACTTCTTATGGATGGCTAGTAAAAGATGTATCCTAACTTGGGATCAGAGACAAAAAAGGGGATTCCATGGTCCTTCATTTTGTTGGCTTTGCCACTAGCACAAGGAAGATCTAGAGCATATGCTTAACACGTGCCCGTTTGCATAAAAGAATGGAGGCAGATGCAAGGAGTCTTTGGAAGAATGGATTGAGATCACCACAATATCAAGGAAACAAGTATCCTTTGGAGAAGTCACATCTTCTCTAGTCCGGTGATAAATAGAGCTTGGGGACTGGCCTTAGGGCTAAACTTATGGGCCATATGGAAGGAACATAATAGTTGGATCTTTAAGAATCAATCCTCAACGCAAGAATAGTTCTGGGAAGGAATAATTTAGAACATCAGGGAAACCATCTTAGCAAAGCAATGGCACCAAGAGGATTGGCAGGTCCCCCATAGGAAGCTCAAATTTTGAAAATCTCAACTTATCTCTAGAAATGATAGCCCCCACAGCTTGGAAAAAATGTAGGGTGGGAATGACATCCTTGGCTCACTTCACTACCCCAGGGGATGAATTAATAAAACTCAGTTTTGATGGGGCCTCAAAAGGTAACCCTAGACCGGTAGGCCTAGGTGGCCTCTTCTGGGATCACCAGGCAAACACTCGGTTAATATATGTTGATTCTTGCGGGTTCACCAGTAATAACGAGGAAAAATTTGTCACAACCAAGAAAGGTCTGCGAATAGTTGTCCGCATGGGATATTGAAACTTAGTGGTTGAGGGTGACTTAAGTTGGTCATAAACACATTAATAAGGTTGAACCATGGAACTAAATGGGATAACCTCAGCTACAATTGGAGAAAAACCAGACTAATCCAAGAGATCAGTGAACTGATACACAAGTTTAACTACATTATGGTCAATCCCGTTAGGAGAGAAGGGAATAAAGGGGCAAACTTTCTAGCCAACTAGGGATGTAACCATCAAAATGACCCGATGGAAAAACTTTGGCTAGTTCAGTCCTGGGATGACAGATATCGAACTCTAGCTGAAATCATGGGTCAAGATCAGAGGCAAAGTCTCCACTATGGCCTTTGAGAAGGCCATGACCCTGACCGAGGCACGAGCCAGTGGTTGGAAAATCAAATAAAGGTTAATGCAGGGCACCTTTGAGTATTGTACCACTGCCCCCCACATGTGCGAGGCAATGGGTGCAGTAGCCATTTTCATGATTGCATGCAGGGAAGGTGGGAAAGGTGGCAGGAGGGTTATGATGGTGAAGGCTTAAACAAGAGATATGGGAGATAGTTGGACATTGTAGTTGGGTTTAATGGGGAGGATTTGGATAAGAGAACCTCTTTTGTCATGTCTGTCTAAATTCATCCACTAAACAGACACTAAACGCTGAATATCAATGCCAATCACAGAATCAAAATCTTCCGAAAAGGGCTCCGTAGTGCTCGCTGAATCCCACAACTTCTAAAGCGAATCCGTATATTCGTATTAATATTAATATGTAGTTTTGATATTGAATATTAATATGAAAATATTCGTGTTAGCTGTAAGCCTTACCGAGATTATTATTGCAATTTATTATGTTCTCACGTGTTGACTATACTCACGCGGGCCACACTGGAATGAAATAAATACAAACAACACAATGGGAAACACTAATTCTAAAACAAATACGATTCTTCAATTTAGTGAATTTTTTATTAAGTTATAAAATAGATAAGGAATTAGTAAAATGAAAAAGAAATGGGAAGATCCAACACAATGAGCCACATTCATTCTAAAACAAATATGACTCTACAATTCAGCGAATTTTTGTATGAAGTTGTAAAATACGTAAAGAATTAGTGAAAAGAAAAAGAAATTTGAAAGGTCCTTTTCCTAAATAACATTGGACATCACTGCAATCTAAATATAAATTAATCTTAAAAAATTAAAGGAATATTAACTTATAAAGAGCCACATAAAAATATACAATCCTTATAGTATCAAAGCATCACACATTATCAACATAATATTACAATAATAATAGGTAACCTTGCGTTTAAATGGGATGAGATGTGCTCAAGTATCTATGATATAATTGACGTATTTATAATATATCGTTGACATTGCATTTGAAACATTTGAATTTTTTTAAAGGGGTTCAGACGTGTTCAAGTTTCTATGATATAGTTGATGTATTTATAATATATTATAAATCTATAAAAGATAACGAGGAAAATGAAAGATTTCAAATAGTTACATTATATATATAAAGATAAATTAACATTTTTAATATATCTATTTTTGAATTTTGTTAAATAAATATTTTCTTAAGCATAATTAAGTTAAAGATTAAAATAAGTTTATATATTATTGTCACGGAATTTAATAATAATTTACTGAATTTTTTTCTTTCAATTTTTTTTAAGATTCATTTTAGAAATGTGAGTTCATTAACTAGTAGGTGTTTACAATTGCAAAGTTATATTATGTTTAGGATAATAAATTTGTATATATGATTTCTTAATTGACATTTTAATGAATAATGAATTGTGTAACTGTCTGCATATATTCATTTGTTATAGGTTATTATCAAGAAAGAATTACTAGAATAATCTCCTTCTAGTGAGACAACGGGTTTGACTTCTATTTTGTTATTCTTGTCAATTATCTAGTAGAAAATTTTCACATTAAGTATTTCTAGATAGACAAAACATATTGCTAACACTTGTCCTTAACTAGCACAATTGTAGCAACAATGCCTCCCATCAAATATCAACTCGACATCAATATAATCAACCAATTCTCATCCTTTGCTTCAAATATAAAACATCATGTGCTAGTCGGAAACAATTTGTCATAATTAGTTTTTTTCTTCTTTATGGATCCTCTGTAGTTGGTTCTCATTAGTTCACATAGCCTAGTCACTTTTCCTTAATCAATCCTTACTTCAATCCAATTTCATATTATGTATGCTTTTGGGGTAGCTTTTGGTCCCCAAAAAGCTTATTACTTCTAAAGAATATGGAAAAATCTATCCTCTACCTCCTTTAGCATATACCTATGGGAAAAAGAGTTAAAAAACAAATGAATAAGATTCAAAAATGGGAAATATGGGGCAAAAAAGGAGATCATTAAATATTTTTTGTGAAGGAATTTGATCCAAAATTCATGACTTGATTTGTATTAATTATAGGTGCGAGTTAGCTTAATGAGTGAATGGAAAGATTAAACCAATGTAATAAATAGCGGAAAAGAGAGACAAGGAAAACTTAGATTGTTAACTAAGTTCAACCACTACGAGTTATGTCTACGGTCCAAATTCCAATGAGTGGCCACTCTATTATCTGATGCAAAAGAGATTTTCACATTCACTAGGTCTCCAATGTAGAATAAGACTCATCACCAACTTTTTCACAGAGGTCATAGTATCTAGAAAACCACTTTCCTTCTCTCCAAACAACCAAAAATAGGGCTTAAAACATCTTCTTCCTCAAATTACAGAGAAACATAACAACATAAATGGAATTAGTGTTTGACAATTTCTCACACACCAATTCCCTGATGTAGTGGAAAAAATACATGGTTGATATATGACAAGTTGTGAGTTCAAAACCAAACAGCATTTTGGTCTTTAAGATCTTGGTTGAAACACATTTCAAGTACTATATTCTTTGTTTCACCATACAAGGCATATTGTTGGCTTATTCGTTAAGTTGTTGGACTGATAGAAAGGATGTTGCAGGGTCAAGCTCATGGGCCACCCATTAATTAAACAAAATGACTTTAAATACAACTTTATCCATCATCATTACAACATCCATCTAGTGGAATAACAATAAATCTCTCCTTTGGAAACGATGTTGTTGGGAGTTTGATCCACCCACTAGATTCTTCAGTTATCTATAAATCATTTTAGGTAATATAGGTTGTCACATGGTAGTAAATGATTGGGCCATGTATTAGTCCTCAAATGGACCACATTCCAACCACATAATTTTCCTAATCACTCGACACATCCCTTTTCCATGTTAGTGTCACACCACTGCCATGTTAGTGCTATATTTGCACCATATCAATTTCTTTCCATGTTAGTAGTGCCACATCTCATATTCTGGTGTTGCAACTTGTTGGCCTTGTCCACATTCCTTTCCATTTGTCATGCCACAACAACATCCATACGATCTAGTTAGCATTCCACATCAAGATTTGTGCTTCCACGTCAACATTTGTACAACCATATGTCCCACCTGCACATTTTTTCTCTATTTGGCCATAAATTCAAAACACCATAACTTTCTCATGCAATTTTCATTTCATCTCGTTCAAGTGTCATTGGAAAGCTGTCGATGAGCTCCTTGTCATTGAGTCCTTTTCATTAGCATTTGAGAACATTATTTTTTATCTATTATACAGATCCACCCTAGGTGAGGGTTATAAAGCATAAATCCTTGGAAAAAGAGAAAATCTAGAAACATATATGGAACTTTGAGATGTGGCAAAAATAGCTACCTCCCTTTGCCTTTTAGCTAAGAGTAAGGTATTAAAATGGGACATATTTAAAAAAAGAAGACTTAAGGGACCATCGTTCTCCCACTCGCGTAATTAGAACATGAATGATTAGAGCATCTATTTAATTAATAATGTTTAATGTTGATTTTTTATGAGATAGAATAGCAACTACCTTCAAGCAACAAAATATTAGGAGGAATGACATCTTAGAAACCATAAAAAATGGAGGTGTTATCCTTTTGAGAGCATGATCTTAAATGATGTTTGGCACCTATTACCTTGATTCCACCTTTGGGTAAATTGAAAAGAAAAGTATAGACACATATTTGAAGATGGATGGAGAGGAATGATGGAAGGATATACACCAACATATCAAATAATTAGTTCAATCCTCTTCCTAGGAGAATACAACAAGAAATCTAAACCTCAAGAGAAAAAAATTATATCCAATTGGAAAATAGAATTAAGAAACATTATAGGAACAACACCATCTCCCTCCCTTTATGTATGATCACCAAAATATTTTCTCTTCTCCCTCAAGGCATTATGAAACTCAATTTTGATGGAGTGTCAAAGGGAAATCCTAGGCTAATAGAAGTAGGAGGACTATTCAAATATTACTTAGGAAAAATTCTAAAAATACATGTGTAATTCCTTGGGATTAACTGATTTGTAAGATATTGTGGAAATTCCATTAGACAATCTGACACAAGAAATTTGATAAAAGTAGACTAAAAATATTAAATATGAAATATGAGGCTTAATTTTCCTTCTATTTTTAAATTTACTAATTACTATTTTTTCTACTTATGCATGAAATAGGTAAAATGTCGAAAATAGACAAAAGTGAAATAAAAACACACACAAAACACCATCAACACTAATATATGATCTAGGAAATGGATTCAGGATAAAACCCAACTAGAAGATGAGCTTTCCCTCCTCTCCTTTGACTAGAATGGAAATGATGTAGATAAAGAGGAGAAGACACTCTCTATGGCCTGCATGAGACCTGCGGTCAATGAGATGATACATATAAAAAAAATCCTCTGTTATTTTCTCTCTTTATCCACACTTAGCTAATTTTCTCTACTATGGAACAAAATACACTCAAATAGAATGGGACCCATTTTCCCCTTACTGGCCCAGCTATGACATATTATGATATCTAATTAGGGGTTAATTTTGAGCCATTCAAACCTCAATATGAGTTACAATATGGGCCTTCTAGATTCTTCTTCATAGTCCCCACATGGGTAGCCCCTTTGAAACGAGTAACAAGGGTTGACATGATATCCTCTCAAACTATGGTGGTTAATCATGATAGGTCGAATTTTGAGAGGCATACATTCCTCACACGAGTTTTGATTGAGATAATTCTTGTGTTGTTGGAAATTTATTGTCATGTAAATTATGGAATACATGATTGATGTGATTATTGTGTCACTGAAAATATATCAGTGTGACAGTTATGGAATATATGTCAATATAAGTTTTGGACAACAAAAAGTTATGATTTAAGGCCTCAAAATGGTTCCTAAATTTTCTTTCCCTAAATTTTCCAAACTAGGATGCCCTATGAAAATGACCTTGCAAGTTGATTTTTTCCATTCTCCCACACGAAAAGTATTGAAATGGATGAAAAATAATATAATGATTCAATATAGATCATATCTCTCCCTTTTGGAAGGATTTTGGTGCCAAAAATATTTTACTTAATTAGGTTAATATGTTTTTCCTTTATCTTTTCCCTAAAGTACTATTTGGCCTTGCCTAGAAGTTTTCCTTTAAATCTAATCCACGAAAGTTCATGTTTCCCTCGCCCTGTAGTTTTGTATTTATTTTTCAAAACTGTATCCTCTGTCAACTCTACCTAAGAAACTGGTGATAAATCCTCAACAGAAAGTAGGACCTTCTCCTCTTCCTGATCCAATGTGGAAAGCTCATAGCGTTTGAGATTTTCCACATTCACCTCTAGATAAATGTATCTTAATGAGTCTAGATTGATTATGTAGGCATTATCCCCCACCGTTTCTAACATATCCAAGAGACCATATCACAAAACCTTTGTTTTCTTACCAGGACCATATAGCCTCTATTTGTTCAATTATAACCATAATTTATCTGACACTCTGAATAAATTATCTGTAATGTTTTGATCATACTTGGCCTTATATTTTTCGTATTACTTCTTCAATATCTCTTATACTTGTACATGGATCTTCATGATAGTATTAAAAAAAATTATTCCCTTAATGCATCCCCTATGAGATCTTCCCTCACTCATCATTATTGTCCATATACTACGTCTAGAGGTGAAGGTGGAAAATATCCAAAACAAACCTAAAATTGTGACTTACCAATTGAAGTGTGGAGCATTGAATATAGACTAGATTTTCATCCCAATTCTTTAGATGCTTCTAATTGTAACCCATCAAAGGCTATACCAAATTCCTATTGACTACTTTTGTTTTCCCATCTTTTTGTGGATGAAATGTTGTAGACCTCTTCAACTTTGTTCCCATCTTGTTCCAATGTAATCCCAAATGCACTGAGAAATCTTGTGTCCTTGTCTAGAACAATGCACCTTGGTATCCTAGGGTGCACCCAAACCTATCTAAAGAACAAGTTTGGTGCTTCTTGTCCACTAATGGTACTTCTATAGGGCATGAGAATGCACATCTTTCTGAACTTTTCAACTACCATGAGAAAGTAGTCATGTCCCTTCCTAGTTGTTGGTAAACCTCCCACAATGTCTGTGGAAATTGTTTCCCAAGGATGAGTGGGTAGAGGTAATGGATGGTTGAGACCGAGTTTCCTACTACTAATCTTGTTTGTACAACAAGTTATACATCCTATTATGAACCTAGATACATCTTATTTCAATATGGACTAGTACACATACATCTATATGTTGGCCACTATTTTCCCTACACTAAAATATCATGCAACCTTAGAGCTATGAGGCTATCTAATTAGTTGCAATCACTCAGCTTTAAGAACACGTAGTTTGTCAAAGTTGTAAGTAACCCATTTTGGATATGATATCAATTTGTACTATCTCCATTGTTTGCACAACTCTAACTCCACAAATGTTGAAAAAGCTTCTGGAAGTCCTCTCTTTATATGCATCATGGGAGAAAGTCTCCATGTGAATCAAAGTTGCGAAAGCTATGATTTTTGATGTGGGTAACCCTGAAAGCATGTTATAAAACTTGTTTTCTCTTCCCCCCTTGTAAATTATTACTAAATGAAATTTTATAAAAACCAAACCCACTTCTAATGTCTAGTATATCATGGCTTACTCTAGATATAGAAGTACTTTATTGGTTGATGATCTATGTGGATGACTATCTCCTTTACCATAAGATAGTGTTTCCACATTTTCACATCTTTTATTAGGGCATAGAGATCTTTGTAAAAGGTAGGGAATTTTGGATTTGTCCCATGAAACACTTTATAATGGCATCACATAGTCCTTCCTTCCTTCATCAAGAACACTAGCATAGCATAACCACTTGCATATCTATCCACTTCAAAGGGTTGTTGCAGTTTGATAATGCAAGAACTGGTGCTTAACTAATTTTCTTCTTCAAATCCTCAAAGTTCTTTAGATGGCCCTTCACTGATTAGAAACTATTTCCACTCAATATTTTGGCACGTAGTGATGTGTCCACTACTAAAAATGAGGATATGAATTTCCTTGGGTACTATGCTGCCCAAAAAAACCTCTTGACCTTAAAAACATTAGTAGGAATTGGCCACTTTATGAAGGAACCCATATTGGTAGGTTCTATCGTGAGCTCCCTCTCCACCAATCACATAGCCGAAATACACCAAAGGCTGCTCTGAAAACTCATTTTTCTTGATATTTTCGAGTAGTTGGTTCTTCTTCAATGTCTCTAGAAGCTGCATTAAATGTGATATGTGCTCCTCCAAAGTATAATTTTATACTAGTATATCATCTAAATAAACAATAACATATTAATCTAGATATGGGTGTGGTATATGATTCATTGATCTCATGAAAATAACTAGTACATTGCATAAAGCAATTAGCATCGGTAACCACTCATAACAACCTTGTATATTTTTCAAGGTGGTCTTCCAAGTACATTATACTTTGACACACACCCGGTGATACCCAAATTTTAAATATAGTTTGGTGAAGTATTTTTCTTATTGCAATTGGTCCATTAGATCATCAATCCTAGGTAGAGGGTACTTTTTCTTAAGTGTAATTTTGTTCAATGCCCTGTAATAAATGCACATTTTCCAAGTACCATCCTTCTTAGGTATAAATATGATAGGTGAACCACATGGTGACATATTTGGTTGAATAATACCCTACTTTGGTAGTCATTGAGAACTACTTCTTCACCTCATTTTCTTATAAAATGAGGTACCTATATAACCCAATATTTGGCAATGGAGAGTTCAAAAATAGTTGGATCTCATGCTCCACTCCTCTATTGGATGGTAGCCCTTTAGGCTCTTAGAAGAATCCCTTGTGTGCTTGTAGAAACTCTTCTATTTGTTGTCTCTATCCCTTAGTGCACCCATCTAAGGATGCTCTTGATATCATTGATTTTTCTACATACTAATTTTCTTTTAAGAATAATAAAACATACTTCTTACTATAACTTATCAATTTGTTAGCTTGGCTGGTACTTACTAGTGAAGTCTTAGACTTTCTGTTATGCGTTTTTACGATGAAGGATATTTTTTTCTTTATGAGGTGATGCTAGTTAGCTCTCTACATTAATATTGGATCTCATGTGTACAAATAGGGACTCCCAAACATGACACCACATTCATAAAGTGGAACTACATCTAATTATACATCATAAATAAAATCAACATTGGTAGAAAATTTGATTTTCTATTGTCTGGTTACCTTTATATTTTTCTCCTTGTTGACTTATTCCAATGAATATGGGATAGCATGTGCGGTGAAGTAAAATTCTAAGTGTGGAGACAAACAATTCCTCTAGCCTGAGAGTGGGTCTAGCCACAAACAAGACATTCTATGGAAGATTTCCTTATGTTAGAACCAATTAAGAGGGCCTACCTCTTAGTACACTTATTCCTTTTGGTGATGACCTTGCTTTCTCGCTCCAACTATATCCTGTTTCCTTCTTCAGACACCTGAAACAAGTAAATGAAAACAAACAACAACCGTGATAATAGACAAATTGTTATTCAATCTACTTAACAAGTCAAGAAGCATTAAGCCATAAACATGTGAGATGACACATTATGAAAGAATTCAATCGATAGATGCATATATATTAAATCAAGAAGAGATTACAACCATTGTCTTGATGTTATTGTTCTTCTCCGAAAAAACCAGGTCCCCACACACTTCCGTTAACATTCCATGTTGGCCTCAACAATGATAGTTTTAAGGCATTTCCCTTTAGTCTTCACATTAAACCAAATTCACACTTCTCCCTCACACATAGCTAGAGAGCTACAACTATGAATAACTTTTTGATTACACCAAACTTAATTAGCACTAGCACACCAAAAATAACACTAGCTTGTGCTTGGGAAAAAGGGAGGTTTATATAGCATGAATGGATGGGAGATGGTTCCTCTTCTCATGGGAGAAGGCCTTATCTCTTGAGGTAGTTCCATACTTATAGGGGAAAGGAGCCCAAACTAATATCCTTGACTCCATCCAGCCCAACCATTTACCAGACTTCTATTACGAAGCTTCTAAAGCTGGAAGCTTCAGCTCCTTATTTAAAAATCTTTCCAAAAGAGGATTGGTGTGACTAGAACAAGGCTCAGTCACTCTGGTTGGTGCTAGGGAAAATGTTAATCCCTGAATATTGGTGCAAGGAGGACACTGGTCATTAGAGTCGGTCTTGTAAACTGGGAAAAACAGAAGTTTTTTGGGAAATGATGCAAAAGGGAATTGTTCTTCTCATGAAGAGGGACACAATGGGAGTTTCTTCATGTAGGGGAAGCATGTAGGGTTCACTACAGAGGTCCTCCAGGATCATGGAATGAGGAGTATAGGGACAGTGACAAAATGATGTGTAACAAATGCCCCCTAAAGTGTGAAGGCCAAACTAGAGTGAGGGATGGAAAGCTTTATGAATTAGTGCGGGGAACCAGAGTCTGTCATTGGAAAACTTGCAAGCAGGTACAGATACATATACATAACCGAAAAATCTGTCAAATGATACATGAATCGTGGTATGGATGAAACCATCTAGAGAATGATCATGTAAATGGATCCAGGCATGGGCAGAGCCATCCGATAAAGAGGATCAGATCGAAATCAAGGTATGGTCACAGCCATTCAATAATGAGAATAACATGTAAATCAACATAATCATGTCACATTGCCTTGCAACCTCGACTTGTGTAATCTGAGCTCGGGTTCTTGCACTCCAACACAACCCAATCAAAGTACAAATCTTGACATGTGAATAGATGTGTTGACGTTGAATGTGCTAGAAAACTGCTTGATTACTAGCCGATGATGTAAATTGTTAACAAGCATGAAAGAAATCCCCAATAATGACAATGGTCCTCAAGGTAATATCAACACAATTCATGAAATTTGAATAAAGGGAATGTAGTCAAACACTCGTGAAATCACTCAATTGAAAGCCAGTGATGTGAACTTGTCATTGAGTGCGAGGAACTTGCCGTTAGGACATGCAAACTCTAAGGTACTAGAAGGGAGTCTCTTGGTAAAATTCCTGGATAATGAGCTGAAGTCGACAGGAAGCAACCGTGTCAAAGGAGGGCCATAATGTATCCCACATCATCGACATGAGACAAAGGGATGTAAAATGGTTTTGGATGATACAAAGAATCAGGGATAAGTGTAACTGTAGAAGGACAACTCTTGAACATATCGGCAACACAACTAGAAGTTTGGAAGCTTTTGGATCCATAGGATCGGTGGTCATGATGATGTGGTAAAGACCAAATGGAATGAAAAAATGAATGGCCCAACCCAGGAAGGTCAACAATAAAAAGGAGGATATCCCATCTCGACATGAAGCAAAAAGTGTCACGTTCAAGAGTGAGCTTCCGACATAACTTATTAGATTTCCAAATTTCGCCCCACCATCTCTTGCAGGTATCCCAATTATTTTTTAATCACAAGCTTGAAGGGGATAGCATATGCTTGCACTGTAAGTTCATCCTTCAGACGAATCTGGCCTAGTAAGTTTAACGAGCCCTAGGAAGGAGAAGCTCATGTTCATCATGGTGATGAATCCAATGTCGTTTAATATTTTAACAAGTCTAACAAAGGTGCAACTCGGTATTTGTTCCATATTTACAGAGTTTGAGAAAGACATGGAAAAGAAAACTACACATGGTCCCTTTTCATACATTTGTGTCTCTCGAGCCCAAAAATGTAGAAAATGATACTTGAGAGAACCGCTTGACCATTTCAGCCAAGGAGTACCTTTTTGTAAATAGTGCATCCTAGCCCGAAAGAGGGGTAAATATATACTGGGTGCATGACATTTCGAATCCGTTAATGAGTTCGAAACGACAAGGGCTCGACTATATTTTCTTGTTTAAAGGGTCGGAAAAGAGCTTGAAAGCAGACCCCCCATTTTATTTTCTTTTACGAGTCAAAAGGGAAAAAATACTCAGCAAACTTTTCATTTGAGTTTTACGAGTCGAGAAAAGAGCTAAAATGTGACTCAACATTGTTGATCCCCCATTTTGTTCCTATCACTACCATTTTCCATCCCTATTTAGACCTTTTTAGCACCCATAAACCTACTTACTTGCTATTCTACTACCCTAATCACTATCCTAATCTCCATTTTGAGGCAAAGAACTTTATGATTACATTTTGCTAGTTGTTGGTGAAATTAAGTAAATATAAGTAGCTAATCCCTAAACTAACTAATTATTATGATCGAAGTGTAAACCTTCCAACAGATGTGCAGGATGATAGTAGAAAGAAGCAGGCAGTGAACCAAGAGCTATCTTGAGTTTGGTACCTAGCCGAATAGGAGATCAATGGCCACATGTTTCTAGATGGAAACACTTCCTCTAGCCATACTTGAATGCATTTGATTCCAGCTACACCAAGGATCCATGATTATCCTCTCTGATTGGAGCAAACACTAAGATTAGAATCGGTTGGAGATTGTTGAACCAATTTGGACCAGTGGTTCAAACCATCTGATTTGAAGGAGTAGATTAGTTGGGTTGTTATGATTTACCATCTCTAGTTTAGTCGTGTAAACTTAATTAAACGCCTATAAAAGGTTGGATGTAATATGTTAAAGTTAGCAAGCAAACATTGAAGTGGTTACTGTGTATTGCATGCCTTATTTTTAATAAGAATGTTTACACTCGTTTGTCCTTGAATTTGAATTAATCGTTTGGTGATTTGCTGGTGATGACAAGTTGATCACAATCGAAATCTCTCCCTTACTATAAGTTAGTCAGCTCCTAGGTGTGGCTGGGTCCACCCATATGAGTTAGCTTTGTACATTGCATAAGAAGTAGCTCTGTGTTTCATTTGATTATAATATGCTGATGTGCTAGTGCACTTATTCATTTGACAGTGCCGAAATCTGCTACATGAAGAATTATCTTAGTTTCGTTTGATTATAATATGCTGATGTGCTGATGCACTTACAACCCTTTGTTTAAACAATCCAAAACAAAAATCTCTGGGGTGATTCTCATTTTTCATCTCGGGACAAAGTCATACTCTGCTAATAAACCTCGCCATCGCATTGATTTGCAATTTGACATAGATGTGCATGAACTACATCGTCATTTAATGATTAAGAAGATTTGTTTATCCATTTGACAGTGTCGAAATCACTTTTAAATACTTAAATCAAATAACCTATTTCGAGATCAGGGATGAATGGGATTTGAGTTAGTTTAGAGTGAGATCAGTCCATTCCCAAATCATCTCATCATTTCCTCTAATAACTTGATCGGTTGACTCTCTGTTGGATTGTTTTGCAGGTGATGCGACATAAGGAAATACTTGTTAAATTGAGACTTCTGTGATCCATAATAGTTGTAAGAAGAGCTTCGGCGTAAATCACATATAGAAAGAGATCTTTGTCGACGCGTTTCGAGCCAGCAAGTGTGGCTCATCGTCAGGACAAGTTGAAGAAACAGATCCAACTTTGCAAGTTAAATAGTCTAAGCACGGCCTCCAACAGCTATCTAGATCAACGGCTAGATTTGACCAAGAGATAGTCAAAAAGTCAAATTGATTATTTAGAGGAAGACAGTTAATGACCATACCCATAAATATAGAAGAAATGATATTAGAATGGGGTTACATTATTAATTTAATAATTACAATTTTTTATTAAATGGGAAATAGTTATAATGGAGACCTAACATTTATATACCTAAGGTACATGTAAGTTAATAGTTAAATAAAATAAAAAATCAAAATAAGCAATTAAATAAATAATAATAATAAATGTTCGTTAGTAGATAAATAAATAGATTAAAGAAATACTAAAAATAAAATGAAAATAATATATATTCGTTAATATATAAATTGTAAAATAACACTATATAAAAGTTAGTTACGAAAAACAATAATTAAATAAATTAAGATATAAAATAATATAAATTAGTTATGAAAGAAATAGTAAAATATATATTCATTAATAACTATATAAAATAATAATAATATATAAAGGCTAGTTACAGAAAAAAAATAAAATAAATTAAAATAAATAAAAAAATAAAAATAAATAAAAATAAATAAATAAATGAATGAATAAATAAATGAATAAATAAATAATAATAATAATAATAATAATAATAATAATAATAATAATATGTATTCGTTAACAGATAAATAAAATAAATAGAATATATATATATATATATATATATTTAAAAAAAAAAAAAAAAAAAAAAAAAAAAAAAAAACTTAAAAATCATATAAAATAGATAAAAAATAAAAATAATAATGAGTAAATAAAAAATTGTTAAGATTATGAATACCAATATCAACTCGGCAAAGGTGGGAAAGGAACGATATAGCTTAGAAGGAGAAGGACCGGAAAGAGTCCAGAGCAAGAAGGATAAACCAAAGGAGACAGGAAGGCTCCAGGGGAACGACGAAAGCGAAAAAGATGAAGGGGGGGGGGAGGCGAACTAAGATGAAAGGGCCGGGATCCAACACCTACTGATCTTCCAACCGTCATCTCTATTGAGATTGTTAGGTCTTCTTTCAATCTCAATAGCTTCCCTGAGTTTACGATGATGGAACTGGGCAACCTTGGCAACAACCTTAGCCTCCTCAATACAAACATGATGCTTGGTCTTCACCACATGCTCTGCTAACGCTGAAGACTTGGTTCTCCCATGTCTTATTTAATTATTAAATTAATAATGTAACCCCATTCTAATATCATTTCTTCTATATTTATAGGTATGGTCATTAACTGTCTTCCTCTAAATAATCAATTTGACTTTTTGACTGTCTCTTGGTCAAATCTAGCCATTGATCTAGATAGCTATTGGAGGCTCTGCTCGGACTATTTAACTTGCAAAGCTGGATCTGTTTCTTCAACTTGTCCTGACAATGAGCCACACTTGATGGCTCGAAACGCGTCGACAAAGATCTCTTTCTATATGTGATTTACGCCGAAGCTCTTCTTACAAAAGGAAATACTTGTCAATTGTTTTAACACTGTGATTGGCATGAACTTGGTTTGATTTTTAGTTGATTGGATTGATGTTAGGTTGTCTGCATAAATGTATATACAAATAGAACACTGCTTTTAGGATATCAGTTTGAATGATTTGTTGTAGTTAAGTTTGCGTGGTATATAGATTTCTCGATTGACACATGTGTGAATCAAACTCAAAATGAAAAAGGTTGTTTACTGTGATTAGTGTTAAAGCAGTTTCATTAGCTTTGTTTTGATTATTGATTTCCTTATTTTGTTTATTAGTGTTAAAGCAATTTCTTTAGTTTTCTTGGATTATTGATTCCCTTGTCTCAAGTGATAGTTGATTTCAGCAGTTTCATTTGGATTATTTCCTTCTTTTGTGCTTGATTATATTTCTCATAATTTAGATGCTTGATTGAATGTCAACAACAGTGCCTTGATTTTAAATAGGGTTACATATAATTGAGGATTGGTTTGATTGTAGGGTGATTCAAAGTACAATTTCTCATAATTGTTTGTTGGATTGTCATGTATTGAGTAGACTTAATGTTTGAAGTCATTCTCATCACTATGATTAATTTGAACCTGTATGCAGTTGATTGAGAACACAGAATTAAGTTGGATAATCAAAGAGTGAAACAAAGTGTTCAGTTCCGTACTTAACTTCAAACTATTTGGTAGCGAACGAGTCAATTAAGTATAGATTGCTTGTTTAAGCTAGAATTGGAAGTGCTATAAAAAATAGTGAATCTGTGTTCCTTTTTTAGTGTGGATTGTAAGAATTAAAACCAGAACTCGAGTGTTTTTGATTGATTAAGTCTGGTGTGACTAAGTATTCACTTGAATCAGTAGCAAAGAATTTAGTAGATTGTTAAGTTTGGATTTCAATCCTAGGTTAAGTTTGTAAAGGTTTTTGAAGTCTTTAGATTAAATTTGATTTTTGGGTCTTCTCATATCAGCTAGATGTTTGATTTCTTTTAAGTTTGAAAAAATTTGTGTGTTTATTACTGTTAGCTCTGCTACAAAATTCAGTGCTTAAAGGTCAGATTCAGGTCTGATGGTGGGCTTGTGCTGAAAGGCTGCTTGGAGCAAGCTTCTCCTCCTTCCTTCTTCCCCTTTTCCTTCATCCTCCTTACATTTCCTTAACCCCTCTACCTTTGTTTTTCCTCTTTGCGATGCGATCATATCGCATATCGCACATCACATTTATACCCACTGCCTCCATTTGTTCCCTTGACTTCCTCCGACGTGATATTGCGATGCGATCATATCGCATATCGCAATATAACGCCGCTGCTCCTTTCGACCCTTTGTCTTCCACCGATGCGATTCTGCGATGCGATATCATCGCATATCGCATTTCGCATCCTATGTGTTAACTCTCCGCCTTTTGTTGTTCCCCGAAGCGATATTGTGATGCGATATGATCGCTATCGCATATCGCCTCTCCCTCAAATAAATCTCCGCCGTCCGTTCATTCCATCCGACAGTCCTCATCCTTCGTGCGTCTATGACTCCTGATGGCTTCATCCTGTGCAATCTCTACCGTTGATTTAAACGATCCGACGGCTGAGATTCATTCCTCTGAACCAAGTCTGTTTTAGCAATTCTGTTCCCGCCTATAGCCTGTGTTATTTTCCCAAAGCATAAAAAGAGAAGGCTGCCTGCTCCATGCACAATTAAAAAGCTCCACCAACTGCAATAAATTAACATAAGGGCTGAAGGACAAAGAGGATGATCTCGAGCAGTGAGAGGCGTTTATCAGGCATGGAGAGTTATTCATAATTTACTTCAGCTGCTAGGAAAGGACTTCAGATAATCTGAATGGCCGATTTGTCCATTAAAGATCTGAGAAATTCTACAGAGACCCATATCTCATTGTAGATGTGGTTGGTGATCATTTATGATCCCTCCACGCATAGTTTAGCAGAGAAATTTTGTAAACATATTCTATATATACCCAGACACACGATATAAACAGGTGATGAGTGTTAGATGAAGAGAACCCTGTTTTAAGGTTCTACTTCTGGAGATTGTAACTACTTTGTAACCTGCAGCGTCTGTGTTATATACCTAGGGGGGATAATATGGGGTACCAAGGGAGGTACCCAAGGTAATAATGTAATAATGGGATGGGCCATAGTAATAAATAAGGTGGTTAACCCATATCATGTAAGGGACCACAAGTAGCTAATAATAATGTAATGGGCCCATGGTATTAGTTGATGGTATGAGGGAACCATGGTAATGACCCATGGTATTGTATGTATGAGGCTTATATAGAGGCTAGAGACTCCACATGGGAGAGTGAAGGATTATTGTATGAACATGCATATGGCTTGTGGAGTGTTCTCCTTCCTTAAGGAGTGAATGTATGGTGTTGCCCTACCTTAAGGGTTTGATCAATAAAGAATCATTTCATATTATTTCTGGGTTTATTTACATTGTCATATTAGATCTATAATATTTTGGGGTTAGATCTATAACAAGTGGTATCAGAGCACTTTCTTGGGCACAAAAGTGGAGAAATTTTTTTTCATTTTTTGCAGGATTTCACGCGCAACGAGTATGCAGATCAGATCTGTATGTTTTGGTGAAATATTTGCAAAATCTAATTGTAGATCTCTATTCTTTGTGAAAAAATAGCCGATTTCAAAAAAAAATCTGTTGAATCGGAGTTCGGATGAAGGAGATATCGCTGATCTAAAAATCAATGGGGTTACAGACAATTTTTCAGGGCAGCGAGTTTTCAGCGTAGATCTGGATGTTCTGGTGCAAGATCTGCAAGATATAATTATATATCTGGAATCTTTGTGAAAAAAAACCTAATTTTAAAAAAAAAATTAGTCGAATCGGAGTCCGGATGAGGGAGATATCGCTGATTTAAAATCAGCTCTTTTTTAAGAAATTTTGGGTGACGGCGGGAGAGTAGCAGCGCAGATCTGGAATTCTAGTGCCTGGATCAGGATTTCTATCACATGGGCAGATGCAGAATGATTGTTCCATTTCTGAAAACAGGTCATAATAAGGATTCTGAGCAATATTGACGAAACTGTGACAATTTTAAATTTTCGCCAAGTCAGCGAATTTTTTCTCAAAACCCTCTTCATGATGACTCTATATTTTACAGGAAAAGATGATGGTCCTACTATTGAAGAATTCATACAAAGATACAAGTCCACATATGGGACATATTGGAAGCTTCCAATGCTGTTTAATATGAGAGATGAGGCTCAAAAATGGAATTCATCACTTGAATACCAGCAGTTGATCAAACTTTCAGATGCAGAATTTGAAAAAATCTTTTTGGACAAATGGTCTCAGGCTAGAAAAAAGGAGAATGAGACACATAACGGGTTAATTTCTACGGGTGTCTCCTTAATACAGGTTCATGGATTGATTCAGAAAGAGAAAATCATTGTGTCTATAAATCCGAGTTGCAAGAAAAATCTCATAAATGTCAACTTGGCAAAAAAATTGCAAGTCCCAGCAAAACAAATTGAAAATACACAGGTTGATGATAAGGATGTTCAAATTTATAAGGATTTGAAGCTTTCTATGGATAAGTATGTGTTTCATGGTGATTTTTATGCTTCAGGTATGGATAACATGGATGTTGTTTTGGGATATCCTTGGATGGAATCCGTGGGTACTATCAATATTAATGTACAGAAGAAATTCTTGAAGCTCTGGTATAAAAAGAAGAAAATTACATTACAGGATATTTCCATCAATAAACAGGTAGATCACATGGAGGCTGAAGTAGAAGATGTTACAGGGACTGACATATCAGATGATGAGCCTTTGATGATCAACAATCAAACACAAACAGAGGCCGAAGAAGAAAAGGTTATAGGTGATGATACATCAGAGGAGGGCTCAGTGGTTGAAGTCATATTGGAAAATAAGGCACCACAACAAGCACCACAACAGGAAGAATTAAAGAAAAAGACATCGTGGGTTAAAACTTCAAAATATCATCACCCACATCACCCCGCAAGAAAACAACCACCAAGATGGCAACCAATTAGCCACAAGGACAACAACCCCTGTATGATGGATAGCAAGGAGCGAAGATCCACCTACTACACATCAACACAGAAGAGTTGCCATGGTCAACTTCCTTCTCAAGTGAGCGAGGCACCAACGAGATCGAGGGTTCACCTTTCTCTTGGATGGCTAGATGCACGTGCATGGTACCAGTGGACTACTCTTTTGAGTAGATCTTATTATTTATGTTCTTCCCATGTTTCGGGGACGAAACATGCTTAGGGGAGTGGAATGTTATATACCTAGGGGGGATAGGGGTACCAAGGGAGGTACCCAAGGTATTAATGTAATAATGGGATGGGCCATAGTAATAAATAAGGTGGTTAACCCATATCATGTAAGGGACCACAAGTAGTTAATAATAATGTAATGGGCCCATGGTATTAGTTGATGGTATGAGGGAACCATGGTAATGACCCATGGTATTGTATGTATGAGGCCTATATAGAGGCTAGAGACTCCACATGGGAGAGTGAAGGATTATTGTATGAATAGGCATATGGCTTGTGCAGTGTTCTCCTTCCTTAAGGAGTGAATGTATGGTGTTGCCCTACCTTAAGGGTTTTGATAATAAAGAAGCATTTCTATCTATTTCTATCTTATTTTTGGGTATATTGTGTTCTCTTATATTTTTAGATCATATCTATAACAGGTGGTATCAGAGCTACAACAGTCTGGTCTTCATTTCCAGCTAATACAAGCTTCTTTTGCTGTTTATTGCTCACTTTCCACTTCTCTTTCTTGTTCCAAGCTGTGCCTGTTTGCATTTGTTCTATTGCTGTGAATGTTTAGCATCAGAGGGGTTGTCATCCCACCTCTGTGTTAGGATTTAGCATGTATCATAGAACATGTGTGCAGGTTTCTGTTGTTTAATGCATAGAGAGCTGTCATCCTGTCTGTGCATTAGAAACTAGATTTACAGACCTCTTAACTGGTTGCAGCCGGCCATCACAGGGTCCTGTGCATCTGCTGGTGTGGTCAGTCTTCTCCATTATCACCTTATCCTCAAACTGTGAGTAATAGGTGGTTAAAAGCCTTGTAGTCTGGGGGTGTTCACCCATGTCTGGGGTCAATCATAGTAGAAGTGGTTATCTGGCTTGAATATGCAGCATTTGTTCCATTCATCCAACTATATTTGGTTGAATTTGTAATGTTCCCGAGCATCACCGATATGCAACCTAGGTGAGTTTCTTGGGGTGATAACATTAAATGGCGTCGTTGTCGGGGAGAGGAGAATCGAAGCTCAGCTTCCCTGGGAGACGACACAGCTTCAAGCTTTGATGACAGACAAGGTTTGAACACAGACGTTGGTTGTAATCATTTGTCTGGCGACTCCACTGGAGGAAGGCCATCATTTGGCGACTCCACATTGAAGTTCTGGTCTAGTTCGTGAAGCATGCTCGGAGAAATCTTCAGAAATCACTAGCTGGCCAGTGCCTGATCCTGAGAGGATTGATAAGCAAAAGAAACTTTGCGGAAGGGAGCATCAGGATCAGGTAAGCCGAAAAAGTCTCATGTATCTCTATTAGTGAAGTATTTCCTTCAGAGATTCATCCCGATCCCATTCATTCATTTCCCTTTCGGATATCAGTCAATACAAAAGCGTCCCACGTTGTCCATCGTATTCCTATGTTTTTGTCATTCTTTTCATTGATTCACTCCACTCAGTCCACTAGTATCCTTTTCATATACCTCAGTCATGGAAAGAATCATTGCCGTTAGGTATGGACCCCTAGTCTTGCCTGTCCCATTACGTGCCATGCCTGCTGGAGATTATCAAGAATTTATGCCAAATTTTACTAGTAAAGGAGGAGAATCAACTAAAGAGCATTTAGAGGCTTTTTATAGCTATGCTGATAACCTGGACATCAATGAAGAGGATGTCTGGATGAGGCTTTTTTTCCAAAGCCTAGATGGGGAAGCTAGAACATGGTTTAGAAATTTACCCCTAGGTCCATTGCAGACATTGATGCTTTATATGATGTATTTTTAAAGCACTCGGGAAATAATAAAGATCTGCTCTTTTATCATGATGAATTTGGGAACTTGCAGAGGGAAGATGGTGAGCTGCTGTCCGATTTTAATATCAGATTCAATCATTTGTACAACAGAATGCCAGCAGAAATAAAACCCACCCCTACTTCTGCTATGCTTACTTATGCCAATGCCTTCAGTTCTCATTTCTTCCTGCTGTTAAGAGAAAGACGATGCACTTCTTTGGCTGAAATGCAAGCTGCAGCCTTTGAAGTAGAATCGAACATTCTGGCTGCAGAAAGACTTGAAGGTGATGCTGATAGGAGAAGTCAGGGATGTGAATCCTCATCATCCTATGAGCCCGAGATTGATAAATTAGCTAGGATGATTGAGCTTTTGTCCTCTAAAGTTTCCAAATTAGTGGCTGAGCAGTACTCTGAGGAAGCAGATGCGCCTTTGCAGATTTTGCAGAGAAGTAGAGATGCAAACGAAGATCAAAGGGTGAAGACCCTTTGTCAAAGTACAGTCATGAAAGAAAAGCTGTATAAAGAGGAGGAGAAGGTCCATGTTTTGGAAGGTGCTCCTTTCCTAACAAAAGCTGCATACGAAGAAGCAGTATCCAAGAGCACTGCTTATCAGTTTTTTGTACCTGCAGAACAACAAGCTTATGACTAGCAGCAGTCAACAGATGATCCTTTCTTCTTCCAAGAATTTGTGCCCGAAGACAACCCAACTTCTCATGACTATGTAGATCTGCCAATTTGCTAGCCTGCTTTTGTCCTCAGTCCAGTGATTGAAAAGGAAGAGGAAAGATCTCCATCATCATATTTTGCTTCCTTGCCTGCTCAAGAGGAAAGCCCTCATTGCTGCCCCTTGAACACTGAAGCAGAACATAATTCAATGCTCCAGGCTAAGGCTCATCACCTCAGTCTTGATATTCAGAAACCTGCTCAGTTGGCCCCCACACAGCCTGAAAGGGCAGCTTACCAGATGATAGAGGGAGAGGCTGTACAGTTTTGGAAATCCTCCTTGGATGAGGGCTGTTCAAACAAAGATTCAGGAGGAAATGTTATCTTTGTGTCCCCTGCACAAGAAAACAATGATGTATCTTTCATATTTATTTTGCAGGCCACAAAAGATAAAAATAAGTACACAACATTCATTGTTATTCAGCAGGTGTACAGAGGCTCCTGTCAAGAACATCCAAGGAGGAAAATACACAGAGGGGAAATGAAATTTGATCCATTTCTGCCTATGGAGCTCAAATGTCCTAAACTCTTTGAGGTGGAGGATCAAATAAATCCTGTCCTGCTAATCTATGATGAACGGGGCCGAGAGCAGGAGGAACAGTTTTGGTGGCCCAGCAAATGGGCAAATTTTGAAGTTTAAGTTTTCAGGCTTTAATGTTTCTAATTAAGTTCTTTTACAGTTTTTTATGCTTAGTTGACTCCATGCCCAATGGACACTAGGAAAGTGTTTTTATAGCTGTTTTGCATGAAGGCATTGGTCTGCAGGTTCTTGAGACCTCACAGGGAGGATCTCATCCCCAGAAGGAGCCAGTGTTAGCTCTGCTACAAAATTCAGTGCTTAAAGGTCAGATTCAGGTCTGATGGTGGGCTTGTGCTGAAAGGCTGCTTGGAGCAAGCTTCTCCTCCTTCCTTCTTCCCCTTTTCCTTCATCCTCCTTACATTTCCTTAACCCCTCTACCTTTGTTTTTCCTCTTTGCGATGCGATCATATCGCATATCGCACATCGCATTTATACCCGCTGCCTCCATTTGTTCCCTTGACTTCCTCCGACGCGATATTGCGATGCGATCATATCGCATATCGCAATATAACGCCGCTGCTCCTTTCGACCCTTTGTCTTCCGCCGATGCGATTCTGCGATGCGATATCATCGCATATCGCATTTCGCATCCTATGTGTTAACTCTCTGCCTTTTGTTGTTCCCCGAAGCGATATTGCGATGCGATATGATCGCTATCGCATATCGCCTCTCCCTCAAATAAATCTCCGCCGTCCGTTCATTCCATCTGACGGTCCTCGTCCTTCCCGCGTCTATGACTCCCGATGGCTTCCTCCTGTGCAATCTCTGCCATTGATTTAAACGATCCGACGGCTGAGATTCATTCCTCTGAACCAAGTCTGTTTTAGCCATTCTGTTCCCACCCGTAGCCTGTGTTATTCGCCCGAAGCATAAAAAGAGAAGGCTGCCTGCTCCATGCACAATTAAAAAGCTCCACCAACTGCAATAAATTAACAGAAGGGCCGAAGGACAAAGAGGATGATCTCGAGCAGTGAGAGGCGTTTATCAGGCATGGAGAGTTATTCATAATTTACTTCAGCTGCCAGGAAAGGACTTCAGATAATCTGAATGGCCGATTTGTCCATTAAAGCTCTGAGAAATTCTGCAGAGACCCATATCTCATTGTAGATGTGGTTGGTGATCATTTATGATCCCTCCACGCATAGTTTAGCAGAGCAATTTTGTAAACAGATTCTATATATACCCAGACACACGATGTAAACGGGTGATGAGTGTTAGATGAAGAGAACCTTGTTGTAAGGTTCAACTTCTGGAGACTGTAACTACTTTGTAACCTGCAGTGTTTGGTCTTCATTTCCAGCTAATACAAGCTTCTTTTGTTGTTTATTGCTCACTTTCCACTTCTCTTTCTTGTTCCAGGCTGTGCCTGTTTGCATTTGTGCTATTGCTGTGAATGCTTAGCATCAGAGGGGCTGTCATCCCACCTCTGTGTTAGGATTTAGCATGTATCATAGAACATGTGTGTAGGTTTCTATTGTTTAATGCATAGAGAGCTGTCATACTGTCTGTGCATTAGAAACTAGATTTACAGACCTCTCACGTGGTTGCGGCCGGCCATCACAGGTTCCTATGCATCTGCTGGTGTGGTCAGTATTCTCCATTATCACCTTATCCTCAAACTGTGAGTAATAGGTGGTTAAAAGCATTGTAGTCTGGGGGTGTTCACCTATGTCTGGGGTCAATCATAGTAGAAGTGGTTATCTGGCTTGAATATGCAGCATTTGTTCCATTCATCCACCATTTATCCAACTATATTTGGTTGAATTTGTAATGTTCCCGACCATCACCGATATGCAACCTAGGTGAGTTTCTTGGGGTGATAACAATTACCCCACTAATTAATATAAGGAATTATTAAAACTCTAATTGAGCAACTGAACAAAGAAAGTGCAAGGCAACTCGTGCTTACGAACCTGGATTGACAATTAATATTAAGAGGTTTAATTCTCCAATTTAATCTCTCAAAATTTTGGCATCGTTGCCAGGGAAGTTGTCATTTCTTATTCAGGTAACCATTACCATTTTAGTTTTTGGATCTTGCAGGACTGTCAAAGGGTGGAGAGTGTACAGTAAGACGTAAGTGAAGAGCCACACATCCACTTTTGTGGGGTTGCTCCAAAGTTTGACTGATCATTGCTTGTTCTTGAATTTCTATTTCCTTTATGTTTATGCGTAGGAGTACAAGTAGACTTAGAGATAACAAGGGTAGATTTATTTCTAGTTCTAAATTTCCTACAAGTTTTGGATCAGTTAATATACCCATTCTTACCACTGCTAATCGATATGTAGGAGTGAGACAAGAAGGATTTTTTTGGGAAGTTTTAGTGTCTACAGATAAATGCTTAAACCCCTAGAATAGTAGCTAAGTCTAGAAAAATAGTGCAAAGCATTCTCTACTTTTTCTATAACCAATAGATTAAGTAAGATATTAAAGAAGCCTACCTATAGCTTTTTCTTACTCCTTATCTCCCTCGACCAATTTTGTCGCTCCTTTGCATACTTAATCTGCTTGAAAAGTACCTGCACACAGACAGAAGACAAAAACTGATCAAATCATATGATAATGATCTATTGATTAAAAATAGAATGGAATCAAGTTCATAATACACATATGAAAGTATCAATGGACAATACAACATATGGAAAAATATTTGAACACTTTATTAGTAAAAGGAAGAGTTACAACCAAATTTTCTTGATTCAGTATCACTCCTCCAGTTCAATCCCATCCTCTCCTCATAACAAGCAAGACATTTTGACATCATTACAATACTTGAAAGTAACTCAAGTCTCATACTAACATCATCTCCCTATAATTCAATGATTTCCAGCCCCTGATCACTTAGATAAGTGGTTTTTTTATAGGTGAATGAAGGAATTTATGCCATAAATGGTGATAATGAATGCCCTCCCAAACTTAGAATTTAGTTCCATGGAGGAAGGGATAAAAGGATTGATGTTACTTAACTCCCTACCTCATCCAAATTCGAGCTCAAAGGAGTAGATAAACTTGGGAAGCTTCTAGATGCACCCAATGGATAAGAATATTCCCAAACCCCGATGAAATTTTGCTCAAATTCACCCAACGCAGGCCAAAGAGGGCTTAAGTGTGTTGCATAACACCTAGACAGTCTACTGGACTGCACTGTAGTGCACCCTGATGAAGGATTGCCTGTGGTAATCTTCTTAGAGGAAGTTTTTGGATGATCTCAGTCATGGAGTCCCTTGGGAAGGAGGCATTCTGGTGGTTGACTTCATTTAGGGCATGTAATAATTGAATTAGGGTTTGATGAGCCCTAATAGTACTGATCTGTAAGTTGGGGTTGATGTGCCCAAATGGATCTGTAACAGTTTCCCCCTAAAGCATGAAGACGTAAATATGTATGTCGAGTGAAATGCTTTATGATGCGGAGAGGAGGTTTCAAAGCGAAAGGTGACCTACATCAATTACAATACATATATCATGATAATTTGATTTTTTCTCATGAACTTGCTAAGGGAAGGCATACCCATGCTCAACTTATAAACTTTCATTACATGAACAAATATAGTCATCTACAGATATAGACCCATGAATGGATGACCACGATTGTACATTTGATTTAGTACTCCTAAAAATATCGCAGCCTGGATGGATGAAACTAGATCTAGGGTCTTTAATCTCATTCAATATTTCACTCAAGCACAAGTCTAACCATGTGAATAGATGATCTATGGTCAAACATGGGATGACATCGTCTGATTACCAACCGATGATGTAAGATGTTAACAGATGCGAGAGAAATCATCGATAATGATAATGATCCTCAAGGTACTATAGTACATTCTGCATGTTGCAAATGGATGATTTGATGTCGAACACCATACAAAGTCTTTCGGTCGAAGGCCATTGATGTATCCCTATCGCCGGAAGTGAGAAACCTGCCATTGATGTATGCAAGCCTCAAGGTACTGAATGGGTGTTTCTAAGTCAACTTCTTGGATAATGAGTTGATGTCGACAAGAAGTGACTCATTGCAGGAGGGCCTTGATGTATCCCACATCAACAACACAAAACTATTGTAGTGATATTAGAGATGGAAAAAATTGATTGACAACAAAAGGTTCAGGAATGGCTGTCATGAAAATGAAGGTTTACGGTATTGCAAAAGATGGATTTTGACTGGATGACTTCTCTTGAACATGTCGACGACACTAAAATGAATTGGTAGCATTGACCCAAAACAATGTAATGGATGGTATGATAGACCAACAGTGTGATAACCATCAAGCTGAATGACCCAACCCACATAGTCACGGTATCGAGGTGAAAGTGTCATGTTCAAGAGCAACTTGCTACCATAAAGTGTTTTCCCCCTTTTCCAATTTCCCCAGAATGGTTTCCAATTTGTTTTAGGAAGTTTTAGTGTCTACGGATAAAACCCCTAGACTAGTAGCTAAGTCTTGAACAACAGTGCAAAGAATTCTCTAATTTTTCTATAACAAATAGATTAAATAAGACAGTAAAGAAGCCTATCTGTAGCTTTCGCTTACTCCTTATCTCCCTCGACCAATTCTGTCGCTCCTTTCCATACCTAATCCACTTGAAGAGTACCTGCACACAGATAGAAGAAAAAAACCAATCAAAGCATATGATAGAGATCTATTGATTAAACATAGAATGGAATAATGTTCATAATACACATATGAAAGCATCAATGGACAATACAAACATATGGAAAAAGATTTGAACACTTTATTAGAAAAAGGAATAGTTACAACCCAATTTGCTTGATTCTGTATCACTCCTCCAGTTCAATCCCATCCTCTCCTCATAACAAGCAAGACATTTTGACATCATGACAATACTTGAAAGCAACTCAAGTCTCATACTAACAACATCTCCCTATAATTCAATGATTTCCAGCCCCTAATCACTTAGATGACTGGTCGTTTTATAGGTGAATGAAGGAAGTTATGCCATAAATGGTGATAATGAATGCCCTCCCAAACATAGAATTTAGTTCCATGGAGGAAGGGATAAAGGGATTTATGTTCCTTAACTCCCTACCTCATCCAAATTCGAGCTCAAAGGAGTAGATAAACTTGGGAAGCTTCTAGATGCACCCAATAGATAAGAATATTGCAAAACCCTAACGAGAGTTCACTCAAATTCTCCTAACATAGGCCAAAGAGGGCTTAAGTGCACTGCATAGCACTAAGATAGTGTACTGGAATGCACTGAGTGCACCTTGATGAAGGCCTGCCTGTGCTGATCTTCTTAGAGGACGTTTTTGGATGATTTTAGTCATGGAATCTCTTGGGAAGGAGGCATTCTAGTGGTTGACTTAATTTAGGGCATGTAACAACTAAATTATGGTTTGAAGGGCCTAATAGTATTGATCTGTAAGTTGTGGTTGATGTGCCCAAATGGATTTGTAACAATTGCCCCCAAAAGCATGAAGTTGTAAATATGTATGTCGAGTGAAATGCTTTATCATGTGGAGAGGAGGTTTCAAAGTGGAAGGTGACTTGCATCAATTACAATACATATATCATGATAATATGATTTTTTCTCATGAGCTTGCTGAGGGAAGGCATACCCATGCTCAACTTATAAACTTTCATTACATGTAAAAATACAGTCATCTATAGATATAGACCCATGAATGGATGACCACGAATGTAAGGCCATTGTACATTTGATTGAGTACTCCTGAAAATATCGCAACCTGGATGGATGAAATTAGATCCATGGTCTTCAATCTCATTCAATCTTTTGCTCAAGTACAGTTCTAACCATATGAATAGATGATTTGAGGTCAAACATGGGAAGACAGCATCTGATTACCAGCCGATGATGTAAGTTGTTAACAGATGTAAGAGAAATAATTGATAATGATAATGATCCTCAAGGTACTACTGTAAATTTTGCATGGTGTGAATGGATGATTTGATGTCGAACACCATACCAAGTCTTTCGGTCAAAGGCCATTGATGTATGCAAGCCTCAAGGTACTGAATGGGTGTTTCTAAGTCAAATTCTTGGATAATGAGTTGATGTCGACAAGAAGCGACTCGTCACAAGAGGGATTTGATGTATCTCAAATCAATGACACGAAATGAGTGTAGTGATTTTAGATATGGAAAAAATCGACTGACGACAGAAGGTTCAGGAATGGTGGTCATGAAAATGAACATTTATGGTATTGCAAAAGATGGATTTTGACTGGATGACTTCTCTTGAACATGTCGGCAACACTAAAATGAATTGGTAGCGTTGGCCCAAAACAAAATAATGGATGGTATGACAGACCAACAGTGTGATAACCACTAAGTTGAATGACCCAACCCACATAGTCACGGTGATGAGGTGTAAGTGTCATGTTCAAGAGCGACATGCTACAATAAAGTGCTTTCCCCTTTTTCCAATTTCCCCAGTATGGTCACCAATTTGTTTTAGGAATTTTTAGTGTCTACAGATAAATTCTTAAACCCCTAGACTAGTATCTAAGTCTAGAACAACAATGCAAAGCATTCTCTACTTTTTCTATAACCAATAGATTAAATAAGATAGTAAAGAAGCCTACCTATAGCTTTTGCTTACTCCTTATCTCCCTCAACCAAAACATATCCTTAATCCGCTTGAAAAGTACCTGCACACATACAGAAGACAAAAACCGACCAAAGCATATGATAGTGATCTATTGATTAAACATAGAATGGAATCAAGTTCATAATACACATATGAAAGCATCAATGGATAATACAAACTTATGGAAAAAGCTTTGAACACTTTATTAGTGAAAGGAAGAGTTACAACCCAATTTTCTTGATTCGGTATCACTCCTCCAGTTCAATCACATCCTCATCTCATAACAAACAAGACATTTTGGCATCATTACAATACTTGAAAGAAACTCAAGTCTCATACTAACACCATCTCCCTATAATTCAATGACTTCTAGCCCTTGATCACTTAGATGAGTGGTCTTTTTATAGGTGAACGAAGGAATTTATGCCATAAATGGTGATAATGGATGCCCTCCCAAACTTAGAATTTAGTTCCATGGAGGAAGGGATGAAGGGATTAATGTTCCTTAACTCCCTAGCTCATCCAAATTCGAGCTCAAAGGAGTAGATAAACTTGGGAAGCTTCTAGATGCACCCATTGGATAAGAATATTCCCAAACCCCAGTGAAATTTCGCTCAAATTCACCTAGCGCAGGCCAAAGAGGGCTTAAGTGCACTGCATAACACCCAGATAGTGTACTGGACTGCACTGTAGTGTACCCTGATGAAGGCTTGCATGCGCTAACCTTCTTAGAGGAAGTTTTTGGATGATTTTAGTCATGGAATCTCTTGGGAAGGTGGCATTCTGGTGGTTGGCTTCATTTAGGGCATGTAACAACTCTATTAGGGTTTGATGGGCCCTAATAGTACTGATCTGTAAATTGGGGTTGATGTGCCCAAATGGATATGTAACAAGGAGGAAGTGTTGATGCCAACATGGTTTCGGATCAGGAATTCTTAGATCAAGGGGAAAGGATCATTCAACAGATAGTCTTTGATAACCTTGTAGAAGAACCAGTGGAACATCAACACAACTGGGACGAGAAATAAACCAACATCAATCATGTCCCACTGCCCCCAATTCATACCATAATTAGAAAACCCTAGTGGGTGGCAGTTGCAGAAATGGATCATGAAGATGGGGAGGACAGACAAAACGAAGAATGCCAGGAAGAGGGATAAGGTCCTCGATGCAACAGGAACCTCTTTAGTCGAGGAAACCAGGGAGATGAAGAGGAGGTTACCTTCAAATTCCATATCCTAGATGTGATTCGTGACATCACAATGAAAAGAATTCCAATGTCATCTCTCCCATTGTTCTACGGTAAATCATCTGAAGATCTCGATGCCTTTATTTTTGAATTCGATATTTTATGTCGCAGTTATAATTATTATGACGATGCTCATAAACTTAAATTGTTTCCCACCACATTAAAAGATGTAGCCCTTAGGTGGTTCATGAGTCTAGGGAAACACACTATATACACATGGTATGACATGAGTTCAATTTTTCTTAAAAAGTATCAAGATTTTTGTAAAAGTAGGGACATCAATGATATCCTTATGATGCAGCAAAATGAAGATGAAAACCTAGAAGAGTATCTTGAACCGTTACAACTTCCACAAATCTCGTGGGTCCAACCTAGATGAAGATATTATCAGAACTGTGTTCATGAAAGGGCTGAGAGATGACTGCATTGAAACATTAAACCTGATCAGTGTGGAGACATTTATAAAAAGCAATTTTCTGAATTCATTGAGCTATTTCATGCCTATTGTAGAAGCCAAGTCCAAGTAGCTAAAAAGCTTCGGGAACTTAGAGACAATTCTAGAGACTATGTGCAAAAGAAAACTGCAGCTAATGTTGTTACAAGAGTCGAGTTGGGGAACCTATTAGAAAACTTTAACACTGATATCTTGAACACAATCAGTGGCCAACTAGACACCATGAAAATTAAACAAAAGCAGGAAGCCGAGAAGGTAGACATGGTAGTCTTTTGTTGCAAGTGTAGGCATAAACACGTAGAAAGGGAATTTTCTTTAAACACCATTGAGGTCTATGGAATCTGTACCCTAGAACAACTGACCGAGAAGTTCCCATCACTTCCTAACTTACAAGCCATCTACAAGGGGAACGCTGAAACCATTGACCAATCTCAAGCAACCAAAAGAACCATCTGGAGAGGCCAAAGTTAGAATGTGTTTCCAGATCCAAATCCTCAAGGTTATAGCCAGACTTAACCATGGACCTTTCCTGTATCCTACCCTCCTTCGGTTGCTCAGCAACCACAAAATACTTCCTGGGGCCAGAATTGGAGGTCAAACCCCTATGGCAACAACTTTCAACCTCAGCCCCAATTCTACATGCCTTATCCAAATATGCCAAGTACTTCATATAATCCGACCGTGCAAACCTATCAACAAGAGTATAATGCTAATATGTATCAACAACCTACGTTGCCACCCCATCCTTTGCATCAATTATTACCTACACCTACCAACCCATCATCTTCGCAGGCACGTACTACCATAAACCCACCCTGTCCTACATTGTTTCCTACGTAACCCGTACCTAACCCAAGTCATAATAGGTTACCTAAACTAGTGCAAAACATTGATATTCAGCCTTTTGCTACATACATGATCATTGCCATTTCTATGAAAAAAATCCAATTATGATCAGGAAAGGCAATCAACAAAGGAAAATCAATTGTTGTCATCCAAGAAGAGGTACCCTCCACGTCATCCGAAAATCATTCACAAAACGAAAAAGAACAACCACAAAAGGAAGAAGAATCACTTGAACCACCGTACCTGGAAAGACTAACAGAAAAGAAAGAAGAGGACTTTCTTGAATATGACCTGGAAAATGAAATTAGGAATGTCTGTATTAAAATCCCACTTTTACAAGAAATTAGAGACATCCCCATATAAACCAAAATTGTTAAGGATATCTGCATTAAGAAACTGGGAAGGAAGGGGCGTAAGAAACAAAATGTCAAAACCACGAGCCAAATGTCCACTATGATCTCTGACATGCCTCACAAATACAATGACCCCGGGGATCCCATTGTCACTATTGAGATAAACGGGGTACTTCTTCTAAACAATCTTGTAGATCTAGGGGTAGCAATAAATGAAATGACTTATGAAACAATGATGTCATTACAGCTGTCGAGACTTAAAATCACCCCTATCCTTTTAGAAACGACAAATAAATCCATCCTTAGACTGATAGGATCCCTAGAGGACACAATAGTTAGTATTGCCTCTTGGCAATACCCCATATATTTCATAGTCATTTCTCCAAAAACCTCTATGCCTGGACGGCAAGTAGTCCTAGGGTGGCCATGGCTGGCAACGACTGATGCCGTCATAGGATGCACAAATGGGGAAATGATCATTTCTAATGGCCCTCAAAATCAAACATTGTCTATTTTTCCACCTGCTTAGACAGCTGTCGAGGTACCATTATGGCTCAAAAACCCATATGGAGACAAAGACTGCATGTTCCCCTTGTTAACGTTAGATCAATCTAGAGGTCTCCAAGAGCATTATGATGAGCATCTTTTGCAGCAGTTTTTAGCGAATAGCTCCTGTATCAATTATCCCATCTCTTTTAATGGTTATCAACATGTGTTTAGTGATGAGTTTTAGGAAACCTGCCACCCAGCTGTATTCGCTTCATTTGCAGCAATGGAGGGAAGCCATGAACTCACCACAGAACTGGTGGAAATATTTGAAGGGAATATTTTACATATTGGTATAGGATTAACCGTAGAACAAAAGCAACAGTTGATAAGTATGGTTCATGAAAAAACTAGAGCATTCGCATGGGATTACCTGGATATGAGGGGTATACATCTGGACACTTGCATCCACCATATTTATATGAATGAAGAAATAAGACTTTTTCGACAACTACAAAGGTGTATGAACCCAACATTAAAAGACATTTGGCCATAGATTTCATCTACCCCATTTCTGATAGTAAGTGGGTGTCACCTTTGGTAGTAGTTCCAAAGAAGAATGGCAAGTGGCAGATTTGCATTGACTACAGAGAACTAAACAAGGCCACATTACACGACTATTTTCCATTGTCCTTCATCTATCAAGTTCTCGACACGCTTTCAAGTAAGAAATATTTTTCTCTTCTAGATGGTTACGACGGGTACAATCAAATACAAATAGCCGAAGAAGACCAGGAGAAGACTACCTTCACATGCCCATGGGGTACTTATGCATATAAAGTCCTTCCCTTTGGTCTTTGTAACACCCCTGCCACTTTCCAAATGGTTGTACTTGCCATTTTCTCTGATGTAATCCATGATTGTGTGGAAGTCTATGTGGATGACTTCACAGTCTATGGATATGACTTCCCACAGGCTTTGGAGAATCTAGAGAAGGTATTGATCCGTTGTCAAGAAGCTGATCTAGCCCTTAGTAGCGATAAATGTAGAATGATGCAAACTAAGGGAATTGTTTTAGGCCATCATGTGTCATTTGAAGGGATTCAAGTTGACCCAACAAAAATCGAGGTAATTTCGCGTATCCCTATTCCAAGATCACAAAATAGGTAAGAAGTTTCTAGGGCATGTAGGATATTATTGACGATTTATTGAGAATTTCACTAGAATTGCACCACCATTATTTAAATTGTTAACTAAGGATGTTGACTTTGTATGGAATGTTGACTCTCAACAGGCTTTTCAGGTACCGAAAGAAATATTGTCTACAACGCCAGTGCTAAGAGGGCCAAATTGGTCCTTGCCTTTTCATATTTGTATAGATGCTTCGGATACTACACTGGGAGAAGTTTTGGGACAAAAGGAGGATAACTTTCCCTATACCATTTAATTTTTAGAAAAAATCTCTCTCCCACTAAATTAAATTATACGCTTACTGAAAAAGAGTTGTTAGTAGTTGTGCATTCTATAGGAAAGTTTAGACATTATATTACCGGTTATGAGACATTTGTCCATACCGACCATTCTGTTGTTAGATTTTTAATGAATAAACCTATTACTAACGATAGGATAACTAGATGGTTGTTGCTTCTACAAGAATTCATTATAACTATAATTGATAGGCCTGGGAAAAATAAATTGGCAACTAATTCCTTATCTTGTTTGAATCTTACATAGGGAAGCATGCCAACACTAGTGCTCGATGAATTCATAGATGAAGCTCTATTTTCCATTTCTACTGTTATTCCTTGGTTTGTTGATGTCGCCAATTATCTGGTATCAGGAAAACTACCTCAAAACATGTTAGCACAAGAGAGGCACAATATAGTGCAGCATAGTGCTAGTTTCTCGTGGATCGAGAGAGATCTATTTTATATGGGGCCAAACATGATTATGAGGCGGTGTGTGCGGGAAGATGAAATGCATGATATATTAAGTGCTAGTCACAATGAGCCTTGTGGTGGCCATTTTTCTGATAAAAGAATGGCCTATAAAATTCTTCGTACCGGATACTATTGGCCTACCCTATTTAAAGACAACAAGAAGTTTTTTTGAGTTGTGACACTTGCGAACGAATGGGGAGACCAGTTACCTCTAATGAAATGCCTCTTCAACCACAAATTTCCATTGAACCCTTTGAGAAGTGGGCATTGGACTTCATAGGGCCCATCTCCCCATTGTCAAATAAGAAGAAATGTATTTTGGTGTGCACTGATTACGTCACCAAGTTGGTGGAGGCTAAAGCATTGTATGCTGCCACTGAAAAGGCAGTAGTAGATTTTTTGTTCGTGGACATCTTTACAATATTTGGGGTGCCTCATGAAATCGTCACGAATCAAGGAACCCAATTTACATCAAAGTTGGTCAAGGCACTCACTACTCAATATCAAGTTAAGCACCACAAATTTACTCCTTACCACCCCCAGGCTAATGGGCAAGTGGAGTCTACAAGCAAAGTTTTGGAATCCATCCTTACAAAAACAATTCAACTGTATCACAAAGATTGGGTGGAAAAGTTTCCAGAAGCACTATGGGATTACCAAATCACTTGGAGGAATGTGACTAGACACACACCTTATGAATTATACTATGGTAAACATGTACTATTTGTATAAATTCCCACCTGTAGATCACCTGATAATGCAATAGGCTAAAGCAAAATACTTGACCTACTTCTACAACCAATTTAGCGGAAGCTTAATCGAACATGAGCAACATCAATAAGAACATATATAACTAATATGGAGAAATCAATCACACATACACAGAAGATATAACCAGGGGAAAGCCTCGACCTAAAACCCCAACTCTGTATTATCATACAAGTGGAAATATAGCTAGTATTACAAAAAGAATCAACTCAAAAGCTATCATGCTCTCTCTGCAATCAAACAATATTGCTCATAAATAGTCAAAGGCTCTCACAACCTTCACCTCTACCCTCCAAGCCTCCTATTTCCTTGCGCAGTTTTTCCTGGGGTCTAGTGCTTCCACTTGTGTAAATTCCCACCTCACATTGCTCACTTGGCTTAGAAATAAATGCACAAACCTGAAGGATATAATTCCTTCTGCATGGATGAGTTTACTTTATAGGAAAAATCCTCTGATTGATAGTACATTGTCCCTTCCTCAGATCTCAATTGGGTCTCTGACTGAACTAACATGCATGAGTTGTCTCTGAGAGAATATTCAGTTATCTGGAGAGCAGCAGTTACATGCATGAAAGCATTAACTAACTGAACTCACAGTTAATTCAACAAACTGTTTGAACTAATCTAACTAGACTTGACTCAGTTAACTGAGCCAAATAATTACAAATCAATATTACAACTCATCCTTATCTCTTTCACTGATGGATAAATTTCTCAACCAATGGAGAAACTGTTGCATGTCCCCACATAGACTTCATGTTTGATTTTCTCAAACTAATTAACTCAAGATGAATTAATTAATTATTTCACAAGCAACTGCTAAGATCAAATTCGAATTTTACTTCTCAATTTTGGTTTAGGGACTAACTAAAATTGGAATCCATCTCGAAATACTATTTATAGCAATGCTATTTTTAGCACTTCCATTTTTCATTCCTTGTTGCTATGTCCAACATCGGTACCCGAACTACTATTTATAGCAATGCTATTTTTAGCATTTCTTATTTCCATTTTCAACAATCTCTCTCAACAAGAAAGGCATTCAACTCAAACCTGATCCTGAACCTTTTGAATGTTTTGCATGCAACACTTCTCCCAAGTATTATTGCTCTAGCAACTCTAGAAACAAAAAAAATCTCCTAATTGACCTCCCTGTTGGGCTAGAAACACCCTCTGATGCTGAAGCTCCCTCTGTCGCTGACAAGTGCTCCCTCTCTATGACCTCTGAGTTGCTGTAACACTCCATGAATCTTGCACCGTTGCACACCTCTCTTTGCCATCCTGCACTGGTGCAACACTCCCCTGCCTCTCGCATTGTTGCAGCCTGGTAGCTCTGCATTGTCTTGGGATTCCTGCACTGTAGCTCTCTCTTCTGCTCCATCCGCATTTGTCTCTACCCACTTAGCGAGTCCTGCTACTCCTCATCGGGGCTCCCGTAGCAAGGTCTAATTAAAGAGGTTGGGTACCTCAATGATCCTGCCCCCCATTCCAGCCTTCTTGGGACTGTCACTCCACATCACCCCACCTTCGACCTGGAGGTATGGATGCATGTGATCCCTCTGCCCACTTGGCTTGAAATTTCCCCCTACTGGAGGTCTTTGCATGAGTGGATTCCTCCACTCAGTCTCCTCTCAGCTTCTCCAGTTGTGGTTGCTCCACAACCTCCTGAAGCTGCTTCACCAATTGTGGCTCCTCCACAATTGTCTGAGACTTCTTCTAGCACTACGTGTTGAGAGGTAATTTACTCTCCCTCTCAACCACCAAGTATCTAACCTTTGCCTTGCTCCTTAAGGCTTTGCATGCATCTTGTACCTCAAGTGCATACAAGTTCTTGGCAAGCACACCAATTTGTTTCATCTTTCCCGTTGTCACAAAATTTTATGGAAAAAGAGTTGATTTTAAATCAGCGATATTTCCCTCCTCCAAACTCTGATTCAACGGTTTTTTTTTTTTTGGGGGGGGGGGGGGTATTTTTTCACAAGGAATCTAGATCTGCTATTTGGTTCTAAGAATTTTGCACAAAAAGTTTCAGATCCACCCTGCAAACTCGCGACTGGCTTTTTTTTTTACTTCGATTTCTCTTCTTCATATACCGTTCACAGCTCTCATCACCTTTGCTATGATACCATGTAGAAATTGCCACCTGTAGATCACCTGATAATGCAATAGACTAAAGAAAAATACTTGATCTACTTCTACAACCAATTTAGCGGAAGCTTAATTGAACATGATCAACATCAATAAGAACACATATAACTGATATGGAGAAATCAATCACGCATAACACAGAAGATATAACCAGGGGAAGCCTAAGCCTAAAACTCCAACTCTGTATTATCATACAAGTGGAAATATAGCTAGTATTACAAAAAGAGTCAGCTCAAAAGCTATCATGCTCTCTCTACAATCAAACAATTTTGCTCATAGATAGTCAAAGGCTCTCACAACCTTCTCCTATACCCCCCAAGCCTCCTATTTTCTTGCACAGTTTTTCCTGGGGTCCAATGCTTCCACTTGTGTGAATTCCCACCTCACACTGCTCACTTGGCTCAGAAATAACTGCACAAACTTGAAGGAGATAATTCCTTCTGCATGGATGAGTTTCCTCTATAGGAGAAATCCTCCAACTAATAGTACATTGTCCCTTCAAGCATTAACTAACTGAGCTCACAATTAATTCAACAAACTGTTTGAACTAATATAACTGGACTTGACTTAGTTAACTGAGCCAAATAATTACAAATCAATATTACAACTCATCCTTACCTCTTTCACTGATGGATAAATTTCTCAACCAATGGAGAAACTGTTGCATGTCCCCACATAGACTTCATGTTTGATTTTCTCAAACTAATTAACTCAAGATGAATTAATTAATTATTTCACAAACAACTGCTAAGATCAAATTCGAATTTTACTTCTTAATTTTAGTTTAGGGACTAACTAAAATTGGAATCCATCCCGAAATACTATTTATAGCAATGCTATTTTTAGCATTTCCATTTTTCATTCCTTGTTTCTATATCCAACACTGGTACCCGGACTGCTATTTATAGCAATGCTATTTTTAGCATTTCTTGTTGCCATTTTCAACACTCTTTCCCATCGAATTCCAAGTAAAAACATTCAGAACTGCCACTCAGTTGGGCATGAATTTAAATGAGGCTCAAGAATAGAGATTGATGCAATTGAACGAGCTTGATGAGATCCGACAAGATGCCTACCACAGAACTACATTAGTATAGAACCAAAGAGCCCGATGGCATGACAAATTTATTAAGAAGAAAGTCTTCCGTCCAGGTGACTGGGCCTTGTTATACGATAGTAAGTTTAAGCATTTCAAAGGTAAATTTTCTACTAGATGGTTAGGACCATATGAGGTAACTGAAGTTTTTGATAACGGTTTAGTTCATATTTGTACTGTCGATGATGACAAGACTTATTTTGTAGTAAATGGTCATTGGCTTAAAGTTCATCATAAACCACTTTCACGTGACTAGTTTTTGTAGGATGTTCGAAGGGATCCAGGTTTGGAGCTGATTCATGCAAATGATCATCCCCTTACTGGTTCAGTTGATTAATTATTTTTATATTTACATATGTGTGTGTGTATATATATATATATAAACTAGTGGGCTGACACTTTTCATATCTGTAGGAGGTCCTCCCCACAACCCATGTAGAATAAAGAAGGAAATCACTAGGAGCATGTTTATTTCTTTATCCAGGTCTGGTGGATTATTTATGGAAAAGGAATTGGTGGAGTCTTCTTTGGAAGCCTTCAGACTCTCTAAACATGAAGCTCCCAAGCATTGACTGATTCAGGCTCGTAAATAATATGGACCAGTATTATTTTAGGGATTCCTTGAGTATAGAATTTTTCTTTTCCGAGCTTAAGGAAATGTTTATGGAAAGGAAACCCCCTGGAGTCTACTATGGGCAATTCAGACTCTCTAAAAATGAATGCCTCGAGCACTAACTACTTTAGGCTCATTAAAATAATAAGGTAGTAGTAGTTTAGGGATCCTTTGGGCATTGAATTATTCTTTTTTGATCCCAAAGGAATAACTATGGAAAAGAAGCCCCTATGGAGCTCTCTTTATGGTCATTTCCAACTCCCTAAAGAAGAAATGCCCCAGGAAGTCATCATTCCACACTTGGTTAGGATCCATGGATTGATAAGCAACTTCCTTTTTTTGAAAATATGAGCAGCCTCTCTGAAGGTATTGAATCATGTTCAAACAGCCTATGCCTTATAATGTGTCTAAATTCAATTGGTTTTTATGAATGAGGATCCCATAATTATGATTCAAACAACGTATGTCTTATATTATGTCCGAATTCAATTGGTTTATGTATGAGGATCCTAGAATCATGTCAAATAGCCTATATTCTATGCTCTATCCAAGATGCAACTTGTATTAAATATGAGGGTCCTGAGATTTTGTCTAAATTTGTGTCCTATAATTACACATTTTCTATTACAATGTGTGCAAAACTTCCTCCTGCACTATGAAAGAGATCATTTTTGTATATGCTGACATGTCTTCTGAGTCAAGACCTATTTTCACTAGCAATCGATGAATGATCATGGTTAGCAATTCCCTCTGTGTAAGTACAGATTCATGGAATCAATACTCAATTTTCTAAAGTTAACACATGGAAATTGAGTTCCATTTCCATGATCAGGGTTGTAACACACAAATTGCAGTAGGTGTTACTTAGATGAAAGTTTCGATAAGCACATCCAATTACACACTTGACACAAAATCATTAAAGTAGTTATGGTACACACTTGTATTCTGCTTGAATTTAACTGATAGGTGGTTAAAATGTAAATCATAGAAGTATGCCTCTGAATCTATCCTAATATCTCCATAATCATATATCCTACTCCCTTACTTGTCTATTCCCAGTCCCATAAGCGGTTACCCTCCAGCACATTGATAGGACACGAACCATAACTACCACCACTCATGGTCTATCCCTACTATGTGATGATGTATGCTTGCCCGCTTGGCCATTTTTTCATGGCACCCCTCAGTCATCATGAGGTGGATGCACTACCTCTCAGCTTAGATACTCACACGCTCCCTCAGGGTGATCACACATTGAAATCAAGTTTCCATGATCCAAACCAATTGAGGATGGGATGATCACCATAATGGCAATCAATCTCACATATCTAGTCTATCGTCACGATGATCATTCATTTGCAATTAAAATAGGGGGTTTCTACAATCATGGGTAAAGAATCAATAAGGTACCAACGGTGAAGCAATTGGGAGAAAGGGAAGTTACAACTGAATGCAGGCACTTTTAGTGTCAACGTCTTCACACTACCATCAGTGATCAAAATTTACTCTTTTGCATTTCATACTAGGAGTCCCATTCTGATGAGTTGCATTCCATTAGGTCATGGATCTACTAATGGTACTGTTCATTTCAGTTTTTCCCTCATGATATGTACTTGTTGACCTCCTTTCATACCTTTTTGTCATGATTCATTCTCATTTTCAGTTCATTTCATCAGTTACATAGGGTTTCAGTCTCATTAGGTCTTAGGGTATTCAAAATGGTAAAATTTCAGTGATTATTATTAATAATGGTCAGCAGAGAACATGAGGAGGTCAAATAATCATCAGAAGGTCATAATTTCTTAATTTGTAAGCTTAATGAAATTCTCACCTCAAAACTAGTTTTGAGGTGAAAACAGAGCATTTGTATATTATTTTTAAATTTCATGTAATTTTATTGTTCTCATATGTAATAAATGGTTCCATGCTGCTTCTGGTCACCCGGTGATGTTGCCAAAGTACTGCCACTGCAAAAAGTCAAAGAGTTTGAGCATCAGTCCACCTATCAAAGCAAGAAGACCAAGCATAAAAACAAGGTATTTGGAAAAAGCAAATAGACATTATGAAAGTGGGTTTTCTACATCAAAAATCAAAAAGTTGAAAAGCTATATAAAGACCATCCCTCTATTAATCATTTCATTGTTAGAGTTGAAGTTCAAGTGCTAAAAGGAGAGCCAAGAAGTGATTTTTAAGTGTCATTGAGCAAAGGAGTGCAGTTGCTGCGTTTTTGAAGAAATTCTGACCAGCGTTGTGCATCTGAGGTTGGCGCTGCGCATCTGGGAGGCGATGCGCACCTGGAAAGGTTTTCTAATGTAAAATTGCATGGGCTTTGCACATCTGGGAGGCGGTGCGCACCTGTGTGAGGTGCTACGCATCTATCTAGCCAAGCCCAACACTCTCCCAAGTTGCTAATTCACCTCAAAATCTGCAGTTCCTCTCTCTAAACAAGTAAGTAAATTACTCCTATGTTATGATCTAGGGTTTTCATTGTTAAGGTTGGTATTTATCATTTTTAAAATTCAAACCCTAGCTTCTAGGGTGAAACCCTAGTTTTCATCATCTCTCCATTGTTTTACTTACCCTATCCTTGCCATTATTCCCTAGACCAAACCCCATTCCCATTTACATATTTCCTAAATCATACATTTCCCACATTCCCACTTACACTTTCCCCAAACCCTACAATCCCTATTCTCATCAACAAACCCTACCCATTCTCCCTAAAACCTTACTCATCCCTAAAAAATCTCTTCATACTCATCTTTATTCCATTCACCCTTCCCATCATTGACCACAAGTGTTCACAGCTACAAAAATAAATGGAAAGAGACAGTGAGTATGAGTTTGAAGAAGACACCCTTAGTGATAGTTCTAGGGAGAGAAACATACAACAAAGGAAGCCTCATAAAGGAGGAAGAATTATCAGAGAGGAGCCCACTAGTTTGAGGGAGTTGCAAGCCTGTCCACTTGCCATTTCTTGCTTTAAACACTAGTCATGCTTTGATTTTTGTGAAATGATAGAAAGAGTCAAATTTCATCATGAGTTGGCAAGGTTGTTTGTGACACATTTGCACAATAATGAAGTAACCCTTGCTGGAATAACATTCACCATATCACTAGCTATCATCTCAGAGGCTACAGGTATTCCAGATGTGGGTGAAAAATGGAACAAAGGTCAGGATATTGATAGGGAGTACTATGAGCCTTACATCAAGGCTAGATACAAAGACAAAATGAAGAGAGTATTCCCCTTCAAGTTTTTGGAAGATAGGTTTGCTCCATTGATGAAAATCATTATCAAGTACTTCACTTGTGAAGGTAGGTTCTCCTGGTTGTATTCCTACCACATTAGACTGTTGATGCATTTCACTGGAGCAAGAATGATGAATATCCCTTACTTCATGTTCAAAAACATTGAGAAGATGGCACATATTGTAAAGAGGAAGCCATACCCCTAGCAATTGAATAGCATTTTCCATTACTCTTTGATTACAATCATTGTTCTACATCAGCTGAACCTTCTTAACATGCCATGGGAGACTTTCATTTGTCATGAGATGTTCAAAGGCCCACAAATCTTTTCATCAGTACATCATGAAGAAGGTGGACCTTCAGGACATGAAAAGGTCAAAGAGATTGAAACTACTGGAGTGGCAGTGTTTGTGACATATAAGAGGGGCACTAGGAAAAATTTTGCAGCTGCTAGGAAAGTATTGTCTTCACCAGGTGTGGAAGGGGTCTCACCTTCATCATCAACCCACAGGCAAATGCTACCTCCACAAGGTGTGGAAGGGGCTTTGCCTTCATCTTCAACAAAACAGGCAGAGTTTGAGCAGCAAAGCAAGGGCAAAGGTAAGGGCAAGAAAAAGATGAAAAATAAGGATCTTAGTGATGAGAAGGAAAGATATTTTAACCTTGTTGATCATGAAGAGCCACAACAGCATTTCACTCATCGTGGAGTTGACATTATTGATTTGAAAACCCAAGATCCAGAAACTGTTAAAGACAATATCATAAAGGAACAAGAAGTTGAAATACAATCCTTGTCAGATAACTTAGAGAGAGCTATGTTCATCATTAGGTATTTAGAGCAAGAAAACAAACAATTGAGTGACAAGCAAGTCCTCATGGAGCTGCAAATGATAAAAGAAAACAGGCAAAAGGCCAAGGAGGCTAGTGTCCCATTGACCCCTATTGAGCAAGAGATTGAGAATGATAGGGAAACTTGGTTTGAGAGGGTTAATATACACCTTGAGGGGCTGATTGAGAATGCCAACAAAGACAAGAAGATGCTTCGCCACATGGCCCACCACTACATGACTCACAACAAAATCTGCAACATAAGGATGAGGAAGCTTAAGGCTAGGTTGAGGAAGGCCTTAAAGAGTAAAAAGGAGGAAGATAAGTTGAAAATCTTGGCGGAAGCCTCACTAGCCCATCAAAGCAGCTATTGGTGGTGTCATATGCCAAACATGGGCAAGTTTTGATGAATTTTTATTGTTTTCAAATTTTCAAAACAGAAAATTGGCCCAGATGCACAGCGCCACCGGCACTGTGCTTTTTCTTGGAGCAGTTGTTGGAGGAAAGGCTTATATATTTGGATTTAGCATTATGAGAGAATCAAACCCAGAAATTTTCAGCAATTTTGGAGCAAAACTGGGTCACCAAAAGGTCAAAAAGCTACCAAAAAATTACCTCTCTGCCTCCTTTTGGACACATAGAAGCAGCCTTGGGAGATTTCACTTTTGAGGGGCAAACTGACCTCCAAACGAAAAAAATCAAGATGTTACGGAAACTAGATAAGAATACATTTCCAATGAGCTATCTTGGGATCAATTGGGCTAAGGGGAAGGCCTCTAGAAGTGGGTGTGAAGCGGTGTTGCACATCTGGCCAATGGCATTGCACATTGAGCCAGTTTGCCGGAAAATCCATTTTTCGCCTATTTTCTCTGCAAGTTGACTTTTTCTCTCTTCATGGATGAATTTATGAAAGTATTTCATGCCTTGGTATGTAAATGTAATAGTGAAAGGATATTAGAGGGTAGATTCATCAGTTTGAGGTGGTTTGGGGGTCAATGAATCAATTTCCATGCTTATAGAGGCAAGTTGTTCCACTCCCTATATTCATGTTACCTATTTGGAAATGGTTGTAACAACTCATTTTCTCTTGGTTTCGATCCCTGATGGCTAGCAAAAGTTGTTTTGATGTCTATATTATGTATTTTTTTTTTCATTGGCAAAGGTTGGACTCTCTTAGATGCTTTGAGCTACATTGTACACCCTTATCAGCAATTTGACAAGGAAATAAATGAGGATTTGCAGCTATTTTTATGGGATACTTGTGCTAAAGTGTTTTTGTATAGTTTCTTCTTATACTATTATTTTTTCTCATGTGTTATGTGTGCCACAATCTAATTCATTTCTTCTAGCTGAATGATATCAAGATAGATAGGTAGAATACATTGTTTACAATGCTCTGCCTTGGGAAACCATTTAGTTTTTAATTTTTCTACTGTTTGAGAAGGATACATGATCTTTTCATGCCCTCCTCAGCTCCTCACTAGTCTTAGACCTCTCATCTTACTCAATTCCAAGGGACAAAACACCTACCTACCTCGCCCCATAGAACACCCTGCATCTTGACTTGATTTCCCGGACCCAAAGCTACCTGCTCCATTTGATCCAACAACAAAAGCAACAAAATCAATCAAAAACCATAGAGCTACTATACCTAGCCAAAAATTCATATCTGATTCAGTCATCTTGGCTGAGATTCGTAAGGAGAGAGCCCTCTCCCAACCTGGTAGGGCTAGCTACTAGGTTAAGCTTGGTTTGTGGTTATCCTAGGATTGCCTTCCTTCAGCCTAAGGTAAATCTAGGCTCTAACAGGCACCATGGGAACGGATAGGCATGAACCTACCTTTGGTTAATTCACCCATAGCATAGAGTATGAGCAATGAAAGGGTATTCTGGAGGAGAAGGGCTAGATGACTTTTCTACAAAGGTTTTAAGGCGATAATGATCAAGTGGCGATGGAATTCACACAAAGCTTCAATGGCGAGCATGCCCAAGTCCGAAATTTAAACTTCAGAGTTATAGAGCAATCTATGAGCAGGGCCATTGGGTTACCGGCCATGGGCGAACAATTTTTCAAAGGTGGCCAACTAGAAATTCCCAATTGCACCTTGTTTCTGAATCCTGCCTACTGGTCGATCAGTTGGGCGAAAGGAGTGCTCCACAACTGTATAGAGGAACGATGGCATCCATTACTAACGATGTTGCATCACTTTGTGATCTGCGAAGGAAGGTTTGTTGTGGTATTCCTATACCATATTCGGCTCATGATACATTTTACTAAAGGTAAAGAGTTGAATATGCCTCATTTTTTGAAGCTAAGCTTGCACAAGATGGCTAGAGGTGTGCAGTCATAGGGCAGGAAGCCCGAGACTGCACTATACCACCATATTTTAATTAAAATATTGTTGGTCGCTGAGCTCAAGAGACAGAAACAGTCACGGGAGGACTTCCTCGTTGAGGAATTCCCTGGGCAAGAAACACAGACTAAGGGTCAGAAATGAACAGTGGGCTGCTCCCTGAAAATTGATGATGCAACACCCCCATCCAAGTGCGAGTCTACCCCTACCCACTCCCCTACTCCTGTTTCCACACTCCCCCATATAGCCGTAGACAGTTTGAAAGATGGTGCAAGAACGATTCCTGTAGAAATCCCGGTGGGATCACACCGAAAAAGGAAGCGTGATCAGGCTAAGCCCAACCTGCTTGAATAGACTCCCATGTCAGAAAGCAATGCATTTGAATCTCCAGCAACACCTCCTCTAAACCCTAAAAGTGCCACTCCAAAGTCTAAATGTCAACGACCCCTATTCCACTTCAACATTCCCTTGGTTTCTATGGCCAAGACCTCAGCTAAAGGGCGCCATTGGACTCAAAGCATGGCCCATACTCTATAGTCCAAGGATGAAGGCACTAGCTATGAACATATCCATATCTCATCCTCCCTTGATGTTGATGTCCAACAATAAAAAATGTCCCTTGGAGAAAAGCCTACTGCCATGACCAAAGTGAAAATCCCTGTGGATATCGCACAGATATGGAGACTTTGTCTCCCACCTGACCTTCAGCAAGTAGGAACACCACAAAGGCCACCCTGCATCAGTCTTCCCCAAAGGAACATAAAGGAAATTTGCCTAGAGGTAGCACCTTACAGCAATGGACTACCCCGACCAAAGCTCCTACATATGATGGCGAAGAAAATTTAAAGATTCAGATTGTCAAATTGGGAAAAACAATCACCAAGCTCAGGGAACAGGAAAATAAATAAAAAGTTTTATTCCATTTCGTAAGGGATGTGAATCGGCAAGTATGGGACTCTAACATGAAGTTGTATGCTAATAATGATGCCTTGGCCAGGAAAAACAAGCACCTTCTGTGGTGGGAAGTGGCAAGGAACAAACTTGCTAAACAGTTGAATGCCAAAGGATTAGCACTTCAATTTCAAAAATGCTCACCACCTATCAAACAAGGGATCGAGGTGTTGATCAAGACTATTGGTATTTGACCACAATCTTCTTTTGGTTAACTACACTTTTCGTTTTTCTGATGCATGAGGGCATGCATCAAAATCGACATGGGAGGATGTTGATCCCCTGTTTAGTTCCTATCACTACCGTTTTCCATCCCTATTTAGATCTTTTTGGCACCCCTAAACCCACTTTCTATTCTACTACCCTAATCACTGTTCTAATCTCCATTTTGAGGTAAAGACTTTTATGATTACATTTTGCTATTTTTTAGTGAAATTAAGTAGATATAAGTAGCTAATCCCTAAAATAACTAATTATTATGATCGAACTGTAAACCTTCCAACAGATGTGCAGGATGACAGTAGGAAGAAGTAGGTAGTGAACCAAGAGCTATCTTGAGTTCGGTACCTAATAGTACAAGAGATTAGCAGTTGCACATTTCTAGATGGCAAGACAGCCTCCAGCCATACTTGAACACATTCAATTCCAGCTACACCAAGGATCCATGATTATCCTCTCTGACTGGAGCAAACAATAAGATTAGAATTGGTTGGAAGTTGTTGAACCAATTTGGATCAGTGGTTCAAACCATCCGATCTGAAGGAGTAGATTAGTTGGGCTGTTACGATTTACCATCTTTAGTTTAGTTGTATAAACTTAATTAAATGCCTATAAGAGGCTGGATGTAATATGTTAAAGCTAGCAAACAAACATTGAAGTGGTTACTATGTATTGCATGACTTATTTTTAATCAAAATGTTTACAATGGTTCTGCCTTGAAATCGAATTAAACATTTGGGGATTTACTGGTGATGTCAAGTTGATCGCGATCAAAATATTTCCCTTACTGTAAGTTAGTCAGCTCCCAGGTGTGGCTGGGCCCACCCATCTAGGTTAGCTTTGAACATTGCGTAAGCAGTATCTCTGTGTGTTAGTTACAGTCAGTTCTTCATTCTCTGTGATTTACTATCAGTTTGGTGTGTTGCATGTAAATTATCTTAGTTTCATTTGATTATAATATGCTAATGTCTTGATGCTCTTACAACCCTTTGTTTAAACAATCCAAAACCAAAATCTCTAGGGTGATTCTCGTTTTTACTCTCGAGACAAAGTCATACTCTGCTCATAAACCTCACCATCGCATTGATTTGCAATTGACATAGATGTGCATGAACTACATGGTCATTTAATGATTGAGAAGAGTTTGTTTATCCATTTGACAATGCCAAAATCACTTTTAAATACTTAAATCAAATAACCTATTCCGAGATCAGGGATGAATGGGATTTGAGTTAGTTTAGAGTGAGATCAGTCCATTCCCAAATCATTTCTTCATTTCCTCTAATAACTGGATCAGTTGACTCTCTGTTGGATTGTTTTGCAGGTGATGCGACATAAGGAAATACTTGTCAATTGTTTGAACACTGTGATTGGCATGAACTTGGTTTGATTTTTAGTTGATTGGATTGATGTTAGGTTGTTTGCATAAATGTATATACAAATAGAACATTGCTTTCAGGATATCGGTTTGAATGATTTGTTATAGTTAAGTTTGTGTGGAAGGTAGATTTCTCGATTGATAAGTGTGCGAATCAAAATAGGAATGCAAAAGGGTGTTTAGTGTGATTAGTGTTAAAGCAGTTTCATTAGCTTTGTTTTGATTATTGCTTTCCTTGTTTTGTTTATTAGTGTTAAAGCAATTTCTTTAGTTTTGTTGGATTATTGATTCCCCTGTCTCGAGTGATATTTGATTTCATCAGTTTCGTTTGGATTATTTATTTCCTTGTTTCGTGCTTGATTATATGTCTCATAATTTAGATGCCTAATTGAATTTCAACAACAGTGCCTTGATTTTAAATAGGGTTAATTATAATTGAGGATTGGTGTGATTGTAGGGTGATTCAAAGTACAGTTTCTCAGAATTGTTTGTTGGATTTCCATGTATTTAGTAGACTTAATGTTTGAAGTAATTCTCATCACTATGATTAATTAGGACCCGTATGCAGTTGATTGAGAACACCGAATTAAGTTGGAGAATCAAAGAGTGAAACAGAGTGTTTAGTTCAGTACTTAACTTCAAACTCTTTGGTAGGGAATGAGTCAATTAAGTATAGATTGTTTGTTTAAGCTAGAATTGGAAGTGCTATCACAAATAATGAATCTTTGTTCTTTTTTTAGTGTGGATTGTAAGAATTAAAACTAGAACTCAAGTGTTTTTGATTGATTAAGTATGGTGTGACTAGGTATTCACTTGAATTAGAAGTAAATAATTCAGTAGTTTGTTAAGTTTGGATTTCAATCCTAGGTTAAGTTCGTAAATATTTTTGAATTCTTTAGATTAAATTTGATTGTTGGGTCTGCTCATATCAGCTAGATGTTTGATTTCGTTTAAGTTTGAAAAAATTCGTGTGTTTATTACCCCGCTAATTATTATAAGTGATCCAAGTCCTGGTGTGAAGAAGGACCCTTCCAAGACATTTTACTTTCATGATGTGTTAAAATTGTTTTTAAAAGAACATTAATGAATACATCTGCATGCAGAAAAGAAGAGGAACATAACAATCCTCAAAACATGAAAACATAAGCCATTGATAACAGAGTTTGTCTAGGAGGGACTACTACTCCAGGCCCCGATGTCAAGATGGTGTAGGCCGCTGCATTAAGTGATGTCAATAAAGATGATGTACACAAGAGATGACGTCTCGATCATTCAAGGAAGAATTCCCTGATGCAGGAGTGTCTCTAAGAGATGTTCCACAACTAGAACTCTCAATCAAAAGACTCCTATCAGTATGACATAAAAACATGCATGGTGAGCATCCCGTCAACATGGCACAAAGGGGATGTCAAAACAAAATAGATGCATGACGACAACAAGAGTATCCCAGCAACATTCCACAAGGGATCTCAAAACATAACATGAAGGGTTATGTCAACAAGTAAATCACATAGAAGATTCCGCATAACATGAAGCAAGGAATCATGACAACATGTAATAAACAAGATCCTGCATCAACATCATTCATGGATCTATGCAACATAATTCAAAAAGAAGTAGATGAACACATCATATACCTCACAACCAAGGGCCATCTGAAGAAGTGGATGTCACATTGCTGAAGTTTCTCAGACCATTTCTCTCAAGGCATCAATCACATGAAGATGGCTTCTCGCACATGAATGTGGACACATGGAACATAACTATAAAAAATGCTAAAGCTTGATGAATATCGTTTTCACAACATCGATTGCAAGAAGAATTGAACAAAGAAGAATCAATCAAGAAGAATTTATCAAAAGACAAATCTATCACATGAAGAAGAATTGATCATAAAGAAGAATTGATCACAGAAGAATAACTTCTTTGGACTTCTCGCTCTGCAGCTCTATGGCGATCTGGCCCTATAGCGGTCTAGTTTATCACTGCAGCCCTACGATCTTCTATAATTTCAAGCACTATGATTCTTACGGCTATCTGCGCTCTGGATTGATCAAGCTCTGTGGCTCTATGGGGTTCAAGTGCTGCACTGGCTTTCAATCTCTCTCTGGCACACAGGTTCTTCGGCCGCTTCCTCACAGCCTTTCCACGTAGCCTCTCGGGCTTCCTATCATACTGCCCTCGCCCACTGTTACAGAACCTTCCCACACTCCCTTAAGCTCTCTATCACCATCGTGTGTTATAACACGTTTGGATCAAAGCCGCGCTTAAAAATTGGAGGTCAGTTTTGTTGAGAATAGAAGTCGTTTTCTTAGAAGCATTGGCTAGTGTAACAAATAGTCTTCTTTTTATTTAAAACAGAAATACACTTTAAAGTGATAAGTCCAACCAAAATCCTTGAAAGCCGAACTTCAAAACATTTTAAATCGGCCCTACAAACCCTATTGGGTCCGCCTTTAGATGCTTATCACAATCAGTGATCGACAGGGATTGGCACCGATTAAATCGACGCAATATCTGGGGTTCCACCGATATTGTTATCGATGATGTATCAAAATCGGAAATTGGTGTTTTTAGTCGGTGCTTTAACGGATGTTTCGGCATAGACATCGGTGCGACTATTATGGGTTGGGGTGATATATGTATATATATGGCTTTGGGGTGTGGGCCGGGTCCACCGCCGATGGCCTGTGGCGGCCCCTTAATAGAGAGTTCTGTTATAATATATATATATATATATATATATATATATATATATATATATATATATATATATATATATATATATATATATATATATATATATATATATATATATGTATATATATATATGTATATATATATATGTATATATATATATATATATATATACACACACACACATATATATATATATATATGTATATATATATATATATATATGTATATGTATATATATATATATATATATATGTGTGTGTGTGTATATATATATATATATATATATATATATATATATATATATATATATATATATATATATATATATATATATAATATGGTTGTGATTATTGTGATAAGGTTGTTTTAAAGGGTTCGGCGGGGTTTGTTGCCGTTGATCCTTAAACCATGTGTTTGGATGGTTTTATATAATTATTTTTAATAACTATATGTTAAAACAAATTTTGTTATATGGTTATTTATTAACCATTTAAAAAATGATTTTTTCTCTTATGCAGGTTTAGGAGAAAAATGAAAGAACGCCAAGTGTCAATGGCTGATGGGCTGCCATGTGGGTCCCACTTTCTTATTAGGATGCCATGTGGCAGACTGTGGGTCCCACTTTTCCCCTATCATGTCAAACTTTTAAGAGCTCTATCTTTCGCATACGAGCTCAGTTTGACGAGTTGTTTGCACCTCCGCAATCACAATGACGAGATACTTAACATGAATCTGTTTTGAGCATCATCCAAACACTTTGATTTTTGAGCCATGTTTGTCCTCTGTGTCTCTTTGGAGCCACCTGGATCAATACTCCCCACTGAGGAGCTTTTGGTCCCCCAAAAGCATGAAAAATAATATTCATCTCTATTTGTACCTTGTCCGCATCACAAGTGTCCTAAAAAGGTCTTTCTTCCATCTCCTTCACCTTTGTTCTTCGAAGCCTTAAGCAACGAGTCGACACCTGCTACTTCTACAACCTGTGGTACATTTTTTTTGCAAATTACATGCTTGAATGACAAGACCAACCAAAGACCAAAACGTCCCATACTTGCCACGATTTTATAACACATACTCAGTGGTCAGGTTTACAACAAGATGGACGTTAATATCCCAGCTATGACAACAAGGCCAACCTATCATGGTTGCTTCAAAAAGTGATGGAAAACACATCATCACTACAACACATGATTTACATACATAAGGCTATACACCATTGTTTGACAAGTGATGGAAACATAACATCACTTTTAGATTTTTAACAAGAAACTCAAAATGTGACTCAAAACATGACCAGACATCATTGTTGCTGACCAAGTGATGGAAAACACATCATCACTTTTACACTTTAAAATGAAACAAATGATTTAAAAAAGGATGACCATGAAATGAAAACATGTCTAGAAACCATTTCTCATTGATCAATGTGAATGGGTCACCTCCTTGAGGTGATTTTTCTTGTCGAACAACTGCTCTTCCTACTTCATGCACCAATGCTTTGTCTTTAAGGCGGTGCTTTGGATGGAGCTTCCAAAAAGTGGCTCTTTGATGGCCATTTCTATCACAATGACTACAGTAAGGTTTCTTCATCCATACCTTCTTAACCTGTTTCTTTTCATGCTGTTGAGAGGGTCTTTCATGCCTCATGAGTACTGCCATCCTTTTCCAACACTTAGAACAGGTATGGTTAGGTAAACCACAAAAGGTGCATGTTTTACGATGCCTTGATATTTGTTCATCATTAACAACATGATCATAATCAAAATGAACATTCAAAGATTGAAAGTGGTTATACCTTTCTTTGCTATTTCTGATGTCAGTATGGCGATGAGAGCTTGCCTCAGCTCTCTTCCTACAATGGAAACTTCCATGTATGATGGGGATGTTTTCCCATCATTCTCTTTCCTCGACGATGTCTCGGAAAAATATAACACCTTTGAGCACTCTCCTTTAGTGTATCTCGAGCCTAAAAATCAATGTTCATGCATAAGCTCCAAAGGTTGAGTTATGCCTTGGTTGTTAACACCAAGTTCTTTCTCCTCATGCCTTGTCTCTGTAAGGAGCCTCATGTTTGTCCCTGTAATTGGGATCTCCAAACCTCCAACAGAAATCATACTATGAGAAGATGAAACCAAAAGGAAATCAAAATCTTTTACCTTATCTTTTGATTTGGAAAGAACTGATGAAAGTTGCTCATCATCCATTGCTGGTGGTTTGCTAACTGTCTCAGTGCCTTCCCCAACTTCTTTCCTGACATACCCAAGTCCTACTAAACATGATAGTTCCTATACTTAAATGGGGTTAATAATTCCTTGGCCATTAACGCCCAAGCCTTTTCCTTCATACCCCATTCTCTTCAATAGTTTGGAGCCGATTCTTGTGGTGTGATTTTCGAACACAGCGAAATCATCATCAAGAAACATACATGAAGATGGAGAACTAATTTTTACCTCACATGGGTCATGCTACAACTTTTCCAAGGCCTTGTCCTTTGCTTGTAGCTATCGTAGCAAACTTCGTTTTTCCTCTTTCTCTTCATGTAGTCGCATCTTTAATTCATCATTCTCTGTTTGAAGATTATGTTTGTTTTGCTTCAGTTCTTCCATGGCCTTTTCTGTGGCTTTCAACTGAAGCTGTAACCGCTCCTTTTCCTCTGTCTCTTTCTGTAGAGTTTCATACATGATTTCCACTTTCTTGGAAATGTTAAGCATGGTATCATACATTTCTCTTTCATCCTCTGTCATTGTTCACGCTGCAATTCACATCAATGTAAAGGCCGCTTTGATACCACTTGATCCAGGTCCAGGTGTGAAGAAGGACCCTTCCAAGACCTTTTACTTTCGTGATGTGTTAAAATTTATTTTAAAAGAACATTAATGAATACATCTACATGTGGAAAAGAAGAGGAACATAACAATCCTCAACACATGAAAACATAAGACATTGATAATGGAGTTCGTCGAGGAGGGACTATGTCTCCAAGCCCCGGTGTCAAGATGGTGTACGCCATTACATTAAGTGGTGTCAATAAAGATGATGTACATAAGGGATGATGTCTCGATCATACAAGGAAGAATGACCTCACGTAGGAGTGGCTCTAAGAGATGTTGCACAACTAGAACTCTCAATAAAAAGACTCCTATCATTATGACACAAAAACATGCATGGTGAGCATCCTGCCAACATGGCACAAAGGGGATGCCAGAACAAAACACATGTATGATGACAACAAGAGTATCCCAGCAACATTCAACAAGGAATCTCAAAACATAACATGAAGGGTTATGACAACAATTACATCACATAGAAGATTCTGCATAACATGAAGCAAGGAATCATGACAACATGTAATAAACAAGATCCTGCATCAACATCAATCATGGATCTGTGCAACATAATGCAGAAAGAAGAAGTACATGAACACATCATATACCTCACAACCAAGGGCCATTTGAAGAAGTGGATGTCACACTGCTGAAGCTACTTGGACCATTGCTCTCAAGGCATCGATCGCATGAAGATGGCTACTCGCACATGAATGTGGACATCTGAAACATAGCTATCAAAATACTGAAGCTTGCTGAATATCGATTTCACAACATCGATTGCAAGAAGAATCAATCAAGAAGAATTGATCAAAAGACGAATCGATCACATGAAGAAGAATCAATCATAAATAAGAATTGATCAAAAAATAATAACTGTTATGGACTTCTCGCTCTGCAGCTCTATGGCGATCTAGCCCTATAGCGATCTGGCTTATCACTGCAGCTCTGCGATCTACCAGAATTTCAAGCGTTGTGACTCTTATGTCTATCTACGCTTTGGATTGATCAAGCTCTATGGCTCTATGGGGTTCAAGTGCTGCGCTGGCTTTCAAGCTCTCTCTGGCATTTAGGCTCTCAGGCCTCTTCCTCGTAGCCTTTCCACGTAGCCTCTCGGGCTTCCTGTCATACTGCCCTCGCTCACTGTTACACAAATTTCCCTCACTCCCTTTGTTTCTCTGTCACCATCGTGTTTTATAACACATTTGGATTAAAGCCGCGCTTAAAAATCAGAGGTTGGTTTTGTTCAGAATAGAAACCGTTTGCTTAGAAGCATCGGCTAGTGTAATAAATAGCCTTCTTTCTTTTTAAAATAGAAATACACTAAAATGTGACAGTTGTGGAGGGTTCGGCAGAGGTTGTGGCCGTCGATCCCATTATATATATATATATATATATATATATATATATATATATATATATATATGGTTTCAATTATTGCGATAAGGTTGTTTTAAAGGGTTTGGCGGGGTTCATTGCCGTCGATATTGAAACCATGTGTTTGGATGGTTTTATATAGTTATTTTTAATAACTATATGTTAAAACAAATTTTGTTATGTGGTTATTTATTAACCTTTTAAAAAATGATTTTGTCTCTTATGCAAGTTTAGGAGACAAATGAAAGAACGCCAAGTGTCAATGGTTGATGAGCTGCCATGTGGGTCCCACTTGCTTACTGGGATGCCATGTGGCACATTGTGGGTCCCACTTTTCCCCTATCATGTCAAACTTTGAAGAGCTCTATCTTTCGCATACGAGCTCGGTTTGACGAGCCGTTTGCACCTCCACGATCACGATGACGTAGTACTTAACATGAACCTATTTCAAGCATCATCCAACCACTTTGATTTTTGAGCCATCTTTGTCCTGTGTGTCTCTCTGGAGCCACCTCGATCAATAAGGAATTATTAAAACTCTAATCGAGCAACTGAACAAAGAAAGTGCAAGGCAACTCATGCTTACAAACCCAGATTGACAATTAATATTCAAAGGTTTAATTCGCCAATTTAATCTCTCAATAGGCACCATCGTCGAACACTCGTCACCTATTGCTATGCAAAAAAGGTAAAGTGCATTATCCAAGTCTTGAGAAAAATAGGTCAAAAATACTTAAAAACCCTAATATTTCAAGAAAAACTAAATAAGAGGAGAGAAAATAAATATTTTTTACCATTTACCATTTTACCTTGCTGTGAAAAACTTTTTACCCTCTTTTGCCCTAATTTTTCTGGAGCAGACTGTGGGAGATCTGGGAGGTCATTTACCAAGCCGCCAGTTGCAGGCAATAGCCAAGTCCCTAAGCTCCATTTCCATACTATTTATTCATGTTTTTATCCATTTTTTGGATTTCTAAGGGAGGTTTTGGCAAAAATTGTTCGCCCTTGGTCGGCGTGATTTCTAGGCACAGAATTGTGCCAGCCAAGGGTTGTTAAAATGCCCAACAATGCCATCAGCGCAACTATTTTTAAACAGGTGCACCAGAGCCGTGAACATGGAAAAGCCATTTTCCTCTCAAATCCACCGTTTGAAACTAATTTTTACTTACCAAAAATGATTATTGACTTGAATACATGGTTTTTGCAGGAACGAATTGTCGAAAATGGTAGACTGGAAAGAACACAACCATGAAGATGTGGACACTCAAGGAATGAATGATCCAAATTGCTTGAAAGCTTTGAGGAACTATGGGATCCTCAAGTTCTTTCTCACACTAGGGATGCAGGCTCAACCTGAGCTACTTCGATACTTGATTAGTATATGGGACATAAATCAGGAAATATTCATTATTGGTGACCAGGAGCGGGAGTTAGAAACTACAAACATCTATTTCATCACAAGACTGTCCTGGAGAGGGGAACCAGTCAACCTATATGGGTCACGATTGATTAGGGCAAGCATATCCATGCTACTTTCCAAATATTGCCCAAAAGCCCTCAAATCTAAGAGCAGCAAGATTTAGATTGCCACTGTGCCAAATCTGACACTGAGAGTGCTACTATTGACTATCAACAAAGTGGTTAGGTCCCAAGCAGAGCACGAGACTAACAAGTCAAAATTTATATATGCTATTGAATGTACAACAAGGACGATCTTTAATTGGGTAGAAGCCATGAAGATCAACATGAAATGCCAGCTGACCAAAGCTAAGCTAGGGAATATGAAGCAATTTTGCTTTAGATCTGTACTAGTGACCTTTTTCCTGGAATGGCTTCCACTGTTCTAGTACTAGATGACTGAGGTATATCCACCAATGCCATGAGACCCACAGATGGTCCGTTGAGTCATTTGATGCCTAGGATCACTGGGGTCCATCATATGTCTTAAAAGCCCGCCTTCTTTTCATGCCTACGACGAGAGATGATCATAGTGGAGGATTGGCCATACAACAGTACCAACTTCCGTGGAGATCCAGACATGCCACTGCTAGAGGAGGAGGATTTCAACAATGAATGTAAAAAATAAATTTTTTATTTTTTGATTTTTTAATGTTTTTTATATATATGTGTTTATAACATTTCGTTTTAACAATGTAGATGTTGGACCAGAGCATCCTGCCGGGATGTGTCGCTCAACAGTTTGATGTCACTCCTTATCAGGAGGGGAGTGACAACAAGGAGGAGATCGTGAGGAACCTTGAGGGGTTGACTCATGGTATCCCATAGTATGCCCAGGAGGGAGACATCCCACACTAGTACCAGAGGCATATGGTGGGGGTATCGGACTGGATCTGTCAATTGTTGACTCATGTTGCATGAGCAGTTTCATGTTACCTCGATCAACATGCTGATTAGTTCCTAGGTCTAGCATTAAGATTTTAAGGTCCGCGTGACACAGATATATGAGGCTTGTGAGCCATCGATGTTATTTGAACACACATATTCTTTTTTGGGGTTTTGATGTATCAAACATTATCACCATATATATATATATATATGTTGTATTTTCTTTCTTACTATGGTACAAATGATTTGTTTTAACTTTTCACGTGTTTCGTAAATGTCTATCCAACACATAATTAGAAATTGCATTTGTCAATGTATTCATGCATCTGGGAATATGATGATACATAATGTAATCAAAATTTCTTTCCAGTAGATGAATACGTAGATACATTCTCAATATCTGAGGGTTTCTGATGGAATATTGCCCGTTGAGTTGAAGGACAACAACCTGTGAATCCAGGTTGACAACCAATTCCTGAATGTCAAGAGCAATGGCTTCTGACAACAATTTGATGATTTCCCTGTATTCAACAATGTTATTAGTTGTGCGACCTAAAAAAATACATTGAAGATCAATCAAATCAACATGAGGGTCATAAATGGCCCATGTCGCGGAGGATAGATTCTGGGTACTATGGCAAGCACCATTAGCGAAACCGATGTGAGGAGTCACAGACATTTGAAAAGTAGGGAAAAACATAGTAAACATGAAAGTTGTTTGAAAACTAACACACCAAACCACAGTGCACAAAAATGAATGACACACTAGTGTACACAAGTAATCATGCAAGATGACCTAAGCATAGTACTTTTTAAGAGAATCCATGCTCGGACTCAAGTAATCAATCAACACAGATGAACATCAGAGTTTTACCATTGTCATGACAAGTAAGCATCGCCTTGGCCAAATAATAGTGTAGAACTCATATAAGGTGTTCCCCCATGCCCCCTAGATGAGGGAGGTTTACGAGTTAGATGGAAACCCCATTGCAATAATGGGAATTCAGTAAAAATTCAGGGAGGGAGAAAAATCTGGAATCCATGAAGGGATAAAGGTTCCCTCAGTTCAAAGAGCTTGAAAATGTCAAGCAAAACTGACATGTCAATAGGTAGCAGAGAAGCGAAACTCTCAAGACATATAGACATGACCGTCGGGCAAAGAAGGAATGAGGAACAATGATGAGTATCATTCCATGGTAGTTCCTCCAGAGACATCACCTCCATGATACCATCGTCAAAAAGAAAGTTCTTGTCTAAGGGATTAGGATATTCCAAAGAACCAAGCCATGGGTAATGAGAATACGAATCAAGAGAAGTCCTTGAAAGAGGAAAATCAGAGGATATGGAACTTGAGGCCAAAACAATTTCCACATAATTGATTTCAGCAGGATTGAGTGGCATAACCTCGCCCCAGGTATCAACAAAATCCAGTGAAGGTATGACCCAAGGATCAGATTTGACCAAGATCATGTTGACAGAGGCAACATGAGGAGGTTGGAGCAGAAAAATTCCCATCAAGCCAGAATCGTTAAAAAGACCTGCCCCCACACTCTCAATAGGAGCACTAGTGTACTTGACATACAGAACATTGCCATCCGAGGAGGAAGAGGAAAAGAATGACAGTTGGTGGACTGTGACGATCTTCTCTTGATGGGGTAAACAAATCACACAGAAAATGGAGGAGGCTACAACATGCATGGCATGGGTCCAGCTTCGTTCGAGTAGAATATTATAATTGAGATTGGTGTCAATAATCTTTTTGGGTGTGGAGCTTGATTATCTTCTGTATTAAAAGGTATCGCCACATTGGACCCCAGTTTGTAATGGGGAGGCAAAGCTACCTGTAAAATATACACTACAGGGGAGGTCTAGGGTGGGGTGACTGCGACCTTTGGGAGCCCCCCCAGCGGGGGATTGGGGGCAGTGCCCCCGAACCTAAAAATACATGTAAAATTTCCTTTTAAAATGTTTTAATTCTGTAGTCAATCTGGGTATGACGATAGATGTTATGTTTAATTTAAGGTTTTTTTCCCTAGAAGGCACCCCCTCACTATATATGAGGGAATTGTATTGCGTCTATGTAGATCTTTATTCCAAGAGAGAAGAGAGAAGAGATTGAACGAGAGAGAAGATGGAACTACAATGGATCTGCTGTAAGTTGTATCTCTTTAGTTTGTTGGATAATATAAAAGAAAGGACTGGTTGTTTCTCCGTGGACGCAGTCCAAATTGGGTGAACCAGATATATCCGTGTCTCTCTTATTTTATGCATTTTCATTGTTTATATTTATGCAATATTTTGTGTGTTCCATTGCTCTATAATATATAATTTTCTAACAACTGGTATCAGAGACAAAGGTGTATTTGGCTGATAGACTCACAGGAGAGAAGAGTTCCTGGTTCGAGTGGGAGCAATGGCGGAAGATGTTAGGTTTAGGGTCGAAAATTTAACAACCAAAACTACGAGCTGTGGAAGATGCAGATGGAAGATTATTTGTACCAGAGAGATCTGTACCAACCATTAAGCGGAAAGTCAAAGAATCCAACGAGTATGACAGACATAGAATGGGATATTCTTGACAAAAAAGAACTGGAACAATACGGTTGTGCCTAGCAGTGTCCGTAGCGTTTAATATTTCAAAGGAAACGATAACAGAGGGTTTAATGTCGAAATTGGCAAAACTATATGAAAAACCCTCGGCCTCAAATAAGGTATTTCTTATGAAGAATTTATTTAATATGAAAATGTCAGAAGATGAATCTGTTGCTAATCATTTAAATGAATTTAACACAGTTACCAGTCAATTAATTTTTGTAGGGGTAACTTTTGATGATGAAGTTAGGGCTCTGTTATTTTTGTGGTCATTACGGGAAAGTTGGAATGGTTTAGTTATGGCCATTAGTAACTCTGTCTCTGGATCTAGTACTTTAAAGTTTGATGATGTTGTCGGTGCAATCCTTAGCAAGGAAATGCAAAAAAAAGCTCCGGTGAGACATCAGGTAATGCTTTGAATGCAGAGACTAGAGGAAGAAAAATGGAAAGAGGAAAGAGGCCAAGATATCGCAGTAAGTCAAGGAAAGGTATATCCAAGGCTAGATCGAGGATAGTGTGCTGGAAATGTGGGAAGAAAGGACATCTGAAGAAATACTTCAAGTCTTAGAAGGGAAAAGAAGGAGAGGCACAACAAGAAAACAACCATGAAGTGAATGTGACAGGTGATGTGTTGCAAGATGCTTTGATTCTTTATTTAGAAAATATTATTGATGTATGGGTGGTAGATGCAGGGGCCTCATTCCATGCCACATCTGATAGGAAACATTTTCATGATTATGTTTAAGGAGATTTTGGACAGGTTCGATTGGGTGATGATAAACCCTATAAAAACATTGGAATGGGTACAGTTTTCATAAAACAACAGAATGGAAATCAATGGCTATTAAAGAAGGTAAGGCATGTTCCAGATCTGAAGAAAAATCTTATTTCAATAGGGCAGTTGGGAGGTGAAGGTTGTGTGACTACTTTTACGGATAGAACCTAGAAGGTCACTAAGGGATCCTTGGTAATAGAAAAAGGAGAAAAGGTTGGTACATTGTATTTATGCAATGGTATTTCTAATTCTCTTAATGCTTTAACCTACACAGGAGAAGATACAACATTATGGCATCATAGGCTCTGGTACATGAGTGAGAAGGGGATGCAAATTCTTCACTCAAGGAATTTGTTGCCAGGTTTGAAGCATGTTGATTTAAAATTATGTGAGAATTGTGTTTATGGAAAACAAAAGAGAGTCAGATTCCTTAGAGTTGGGAAAGAAAATAAGACAGAAAAATTAGAGCTTTTGCATACAGATATATGGGGACCTACTCAGGTATCATCTCTTGGTGTTTCTCATTGTTATGTTACTTTTATTGATGATGCAACCATAAAAACCTGGATTTATTATATTCGAAATAAATCTGATGTATTTGATACTTTCAAGAAATGGAAAGCTTTGGTTGAAAATGAGACAAGAAAAATGTTGAAGTGTCTCAGATCAGACAATGGAGGTGAATATTGCAGCAAAGATTTTGATAGGTACTATTCAGAGAATGGAATTCACAGAGAGAAAATAGTTCCATGAACACCTAAAGAAAATGGTGTGTCAAAAAGGATGAACAGGAAAATCATGGAGCATGCAAGGTGCGTGAGATTGCATGCAGGATTGCCTTTACAATTTTGGGCAGATGTTGTAGATACTGTTGTTTATCTAATAAACGGAGGGCCTTCAAGTTCCTTGGATGGTGGTATTCCAGAGGAGGCATGGACAGGTAAAAAGGTAAACTACTCATTTTTAAAAACTTTAGCTTGTGAAGCCTTTGTCCACATTAATAAGGAAAATAGAACAAAGCTTGAGGAAAAATCAAAGAAATGTACTTTTATTAGATATGGTGTTAATGATTTTGGTTATCGATTTTATGACTATGAAAAACACAAAATCATTAAGAGCAGATATGTCATATTCAATGAAAAGGTTTTGTATAAGGATCAGCTGTAGGAAAAGAAACAAGAAAAAGAAAACATATAATACACAGTGCTTGATGATATCACAAAAAAAGTGATGGTTCCTGAAAATCATAATGATCAACGGCTAGAACAACAACCATAACAATAATATGCACCTCAAACACCTGAAAGTGGTGTTAGAAGATCTACCCGGATAAGTAGACCCCCTCAATGATACTCTCCTTCATTATATTATGTACTTTTGACTGATTCTGGTGAACCAAAATAATATAAAGAAGCAGTGCAGGTAGAAACTAGGAAGAAGTGGGAAAAAGCCATGAAAAAAGAGATGGACTCCTTAGCACATAACCAGACTTGGGACTTAGTCAGGTTTCCTGTAGGTAAAACAACATTGTAGAATAAATGGGTTTACAAGTTGAAGGAAGAAGATGGAGGTATAAAAAGGTATAAAGCTAGATTTGTGGTGGAAGGGTTTGCATAGAGAAAGGGTATATAATTTGATGAGATATTTTCTCCTGTTGTTAAAATGACTTCAATCATAACTATTTTACATCTAGTAGTAGCTGAAGATTTGCATCTTGAGCAGTTAGATGTAAAAACAACCTTTCTCCATCGAGATTTGGAGGAAGAGATATATATGCAGCAACCACAAGGATATGAGGTAAAAGGGAAAGAGAAACTAGTGTGCAGGTTAAAGAAGAGATTGTATGGCTGAAAATAGGCTCCAAGGCAGTGGTATCTAAAATTTGACAGGTTTGTGTCTGAACAAGGTTATACTAGATGTCACTCTGGTCATTATGTTTATGTCAAAAGACAAAATGATGGTAGCTATATTATATTGTTATTGTATGTAGATGACATGCTTGTTGTAGGTTTTCACATGTAGGAAATAAATGTGCTCAAAAGAAAATTGGCAAACTCGTTCGAAATGAAGGATTTGGGTGGTGCAAAACAAATCCTTGGTATGAGAATAACTAAAGATAGGAAGAATCACAAATTAATATTGTTTCTGAGTGAGTACATAGAAAATGTGTTGAAAAGGTTTAATATGCAGAATGAAAAACCAGTTAGTATACCTTTGGCTAGCCATTTCAGACTACGTAAGGAAATGTGTCCCAAGACTTAGGAAGAAATGGCTGATATGTCTAAAGTTCCATATGCATCAGCAGTTGGAAGCTTAATCTATGTAATCATCTGCACAAGGCATGATATTGCACATGAAGTGGGAGTTGTAAGCAGGTACATGAACAATCTAGGAAAAGAACATTTGATGGCAATAAAGTGGATTCTCAAGTATTTAAGAGGTACCATAAACCAAGAATTATGCTTTGGTGGTTCAAACATTACTCTACAGGGATATGTTGATGCAGATATGGCGGGTGATAGAGATAACAGGAGGAGCACCATAGGGTATGCGTTTACTGTAGGTGGAACAATTGTCAATTGGGTCTCAAAACTGCAAAGTGTTATTGAACTCTCAACAACAGAAGCAGAGTATGTTTCTGCTACAAAGGCTAGTAAAGAAATGATTTGGTTACCAAGGTTTCTGGATGAATTTGGTAAGAAGCAGGAGTTGGGCAGGTTATACTGTGACATCAAGAGTGCCATACATCTTGAAAAGAACTCTACATTTCATTCCAAGACTAAACATATGCAACTCAAGTACCATTTCATATGGTCAACATTGGAATATGTATAGTTGAAGATGGAAAAGATACACACTAGCTAGAATGCTACAGATACGTTAACACAAGTTGTAACCAGGGAGAAACTAAGAGTCTGCTCAGCTTCAATTGGTCTTCAAGTATGATGAAGAAGATGAGAAACAGCCAGGTCGAAAGTGGAATCATTGTCTAGCAAATGAAGCATCGATGGATTTGCTATAATTAGTATCCAAGTGGGATATTGTTGGGTGTGGAGCCTGATTATCTTCTGTATTCAAAAGTATTGCCAGATTGGACCCCAGTTCATAATGGGGTGGCAAAGCTGCCCATAAAATATAAGTTGCAGGGGGGGTCCAAGGGGGGAGACTGTGACCTTTGGGAGCCCCCCCCCAGCGGGGGATCAGGGGCAGTGCCCTCGAAGCTAAACATAGATGTAAAGTTTCCTTGTAAAATTGTTACAGGAATAATTACCCTAGGGCTTTGGGTTGAAACCCAAACAGAGCAAGAGAAAACTACAGTAAGAAACACTCATACAACTCAGGAAGCATGGTTATATAAACAAACTATGCGATAGCGATCATACCTAGATGTCATTAATTTTGGTAGTTCTAGTAGGGTTCAAAGCTTTTGCAACTCCTGATGGTCTTCGAGTATGCAAATAAACTAATCCGAACATACATAGCAGCATATGGATAAAGCATTTTAATGAAATCAACTTTATATCATATAAGTAAGATGATTAATTACACATCAAAATGACATTCATACATGAATTACAATAGTATCTAATGCATAAACAAAGTTAATCTCAAGAACAAGAAAATGTTTCTTTTTATTGTAGAAAGCTATAACCAACACGGAGAGAATTCACCTGAGTCTTCTTCTTTCGACTCCAAGCAGAACCGTCCTCTGGATCCGTCCAGTCCCAGTCTTCAACAACCTCCTTCCATAACCAATACCATGATATCTCAAGCAAGTGGGAGAATATCAACACTCAAGGAAACAAGGGTTTCTTGAACTTGGGGAAATGCTTGAAGCACAGGGATACTTCAGACTTAGTCAGGGGATAATCTTAGTATAGTAATTCTATCTCTTCTCCTCTTTAAGGCCTTCACATATAAGTCTTATTTATACTTCTCCCAATAAGTTTTTTAGTTGGGAAATAGTTGGGAAACAGTTGGGCCATGGGCACTAGGAGGTAATCAATAGGTAAAACCCATGACCTCCACCCATAGTTAAGGAAAATTAATATTTTTAAGTGTTTTAACACATATTACGAAGGTTGGGTATTGACTAACCTATGTGTATACACTTTTATCACAGGGAAAAGTAGCGTACAGGGAATAAAACACTATTTTTAAAATATTTGGATCAAGTCTAGAAGGAGGGGTTGCCCTAGGCCATAAACCAAGCATCACAAATACCAAGGGTGATATTTGGAGCTATAACAGATGCCCCCTAATATATGAGGTTAGAAGGGGTACATGATGGCCGAAATGTATTGAGTATATGGAAAGGAAACCTGTTGAAACTAAGAAGGACTTCACCAGATTTGAGCTTGCCAAGCCATCAAAAAGAGATCAGAAAGAAACAACTGTCTGAGGTGGGCATACCCATGCTCAGATAAAGTAAAGCATGTTTGCATATCAAGTAGAAGCGGATCCACTATGTATACAAGTATAAAAGACTAAAAGTACATAATGGATCATCTGATCATGATCAAACAAGTATATGTCTGAATATCACATATAAGAAGATGATCAATGAAGCTGAAAGATGAAGCTGATCACTAAGGTCAAAAAATAATCCCAATAGTACCAAATGAACATGATGGAATAAGATGATACTACATCATAACTCGGATGCCAGCATATAATATGTCGCTGTGAAGGACTGCAACATATAATGTGGGTGGTGTCAACTAGCAACAACAAGAGCAAGTGAAAAGTGAACCAAAGAATGCTGATGCAACCTAAGGTCTTCACCGACCGTCGTGGTACATTTCTACACAATGTGAATAAATGATCTGAAGTCGACCATGTGAGAAATCATTTGATTACTGGTCATTGATGTATACCATTAACAAATGTGAGACTACCCACCGATAATGATAATGAGAGTCAAGGTACACATTACAATCTAACAAGTGCGAATGAATCGGTTGAGGTCAAACACTTGGAAGAATCTAGCAATCAGGGGACAATCATGGTTTCCCACTATCGATAGCGAAGGATTTGCCACTAATGATTTCAAACCCCAAGGTACTGCCAAATGGACTCTAGATCTTTGCCCCAGAGCAATGAGTCATAGTCGATAGGAAAGGATCCGCTATAAGGAAGGCATTAAGGCATCCTTCATCAATTTAGTGCGAGTGTAACCTATAGGCAAATAATGTGGAAGGAATCAGAAGAAAAAGATGTAGTAACCCAACTGAAGCATGTTTCCGGCATACACAAGATGTAGCTAGCTCATGATAGAAACCCTCTAAACCAACCAATAGTGAAAGCTGACACAGAGGCGAGGAATCCACCAATAGGGTTAAATGGAAACCAAGGAGCTGCATGAATCCCAATGTGTGATAATGAAAGATGATGTCTAACACAAGGGAAACCACTTAGTCAAAGACCCACGATACTGATCAATGTTGAGCACAAGGTGACCTATCAATAATGAAAATAGGGCAAGGGTGCAGCTCTAGGCCTGCCCTCAGAGCAATATGTCACTGTCAATATGGACAAGACCCGCCAACAAGAAGTCAATGGAGACCTTCTCAAACCAGCACAAGCAAAGGACCAATATAACTGATGTGATGAGAAACAAGACACTAACAACCAAGGATGGCCGACTGAAAAATAAGTCAAGGGACACCGTAGAGAGGCTGACTCAGGCTTACTTCCCTTGAAAAAAAGCACAACTTAGTGATGACTATATGGTAGCATATGATAACTGTGTATAAGTTCGTCATGCAAGAGGCATGAATGAACTCTCCATATGATTGGAAAAGGTAACCAATTGGAGGAGAACTGACTCAATAACAAGGTTAAGGCATACCTAAGTCAAACTAAATCCTGCCTAAAATGGAGGAGAGACTTTCTTTTGAGTGCTTTGTTCAAGGTCGACATGACTGACTCTAGCTGCCAACAATATATGGAAATGTTGTCTCGTTCCTACTCTTTTTGGAATATATAATTTTTTTTTTCTTTTTATTTAAGCTGGAAAAAAATAGAAGAATGCTATAGTACAGTGGAAAGAACAAGTGTCAGAGAAATAGATGATATAGTTCCTGGGATGGGAACAATCCTATGTTCAATGCAGGGAGGCGAAACTGGTCAAGGACACTCAAAGGGATGTTCCTTCCACAGGTCAAAGGGTGTGTCAAGTTGCAGAAGCTAAGTGATTGCATGGTTGAACTTACAGAAGACATGGTCAAATAAGTGGCTTAAACATGAGTCCAAGTGAAGCCGAATCAAGGCCAAAAGGTGCAAATATTCAAAATGCAACGCAACACTACAACTGAACACAAAGGAGCCTCTAGGGTATAATGGTAGAAATAAACATAGAAGCAAAGAGAATGTGTCTTCAATGCATAATTCATGGCGGGACTAAAGAGGACTCCCGAGCCTACTCAGTAAAACAACATGGGAATCTAATGTCAGTGAGGTTCTAACTACAATTCCCATGTAAAGGATGGCTCTACCATTGCATCATGATTTAAAAAATCACTGAGTGAACATGGTTTGCTAACCAAGACATGATGGGGTCAACCTTATGGCTGATGTATCGTTGAACGAAGGCTAGTATGCAAGATGCAATGGAAAAAATGGTTTCCCTAACCTATATGCCAGTAAGTGAACGATACCTGCCATGATCGGTCAGCAGTCATGGGACCAAAATAAGATCTCGAAGAAGTGTCCAAAATACGCTGAAACAATAACACATTCTCGACAATCCAAGCCGACAAGTCAAAAAATTCATGAAACAAAAAATCAAGTAGGCATGGCCTCAGCCCACTTCGTAAAGTAGTCTACGACCACTATAATGTACTTGTGATTCACCACTGAAGGCAGATTACAAGTCATAAAGTCAATGCCCCACTTTGTAAAAGGACTGAAAATGACAATAGGGAAAAGAGGAGCTAGATGCGTGCACATCTTCTAAGTATAGACTTGACAAGGGTGGCAACGTTTGATCGCTTCAATATAATCTTTGAAAATTGAAGGCCAAAAGTAGTTGACACACAAGATTTTCTAGGTTGTTGCAAGCCCTAATAGATGACCATCACAAGCTCCATTGTGGTAATCATTGAGTACAAACTCTGCTTCCTCTAAAGTTAAACAACGCCTAAGGATTGAATCAACCCTTTGGCGATATAATGTATCACCAATGATAACATAGTTCTTAGCAAGGTGACATAAGTTTCAACGTTCATCCTGTTATAGCTCCAAATCTCACTCTTGATGTTTGTGATGCTGCACTCATGGCCTAGGGCAACCCCTCCTTCTAGACCTGGTCCAAATATTTAAAAAACAATGTTTTAGTCCCTATATGCAACATTGCCCTGAGCTAAACACGTGTGTACGTGGGTTTGTGTATACCAAACCCACGTATATGTCTTAAAACACTTAAAAAAAATAAATCTATTTAATTTCGGGTGGAGATCACGAGTTTTACCTGTTGATTACCTATTAGTGCCTGTGGCCCAATTGTTCCCAATGAATTCCAAACTAAAAAAATACTTTGGGAGAAGTATAAAAGGCTTCAATGGGAAGGCCTAAGGGAGGAGAAGAGAGAGAGAAAGATCACTCTACTGAGATTATCCCTGACCAGGTCTGAAGATCCTTTTGCTTCAAGCACTTCCCCCATTACAGGAAACCCTTGTTTCCTTGTGTTATGATGTCTTTCTATTACTTGAGATATCTTGGACTAAGTCATGGAAGGAGTTTGTTGAAGGCTTGAGACTTGACGAATTCGGAAGACGATTCTACTTGGAGCCTGCGAAAGGAAGACTCAGGTGAAATCATTCCTTTCTGTACTTTATTTATCTATAATAAAAGAAACACTTGTCTTTCCTTATATAAATCTTCTTCATGTTTATGATATCAATGTTATGATTCACATATGAATGGTTGTTTTAATTTTATAACTAACTACCTTTCAATATTCTATGAAGATGATTTCTTTATGATTCTTGGTCAATATACTGTTGTACTTTCTGGAATTGATTGTTTTGCAGGTTGAAGGACTAAAAGGAACTCCAAGAGGGTTTGGACCCTGGCTGGATCTTCCCAAATGAAGGATCCCCAGGTGCACCTCTCTTCATATAGATTCTCTATATTAGCATCATGGCTGTGTGAAATGTGAGTTTTTCTTTGTAGATAACCTCCGATCTGCTAGGGTATCAACCCAAGACCCTAGGGGAATTTATCCCTTAACAGAATTGGCTACTCCACTGGGGATAGTGGTATTGTTGTTCCTAGTTTGGGTTTGTTCAAGCCAATCAGGGCTCAGCTATTTATTTTCTTGTTGTTACTGTGTAGTCTGTTCTTGTAGGAACTTGAATTGTAAGTTTGATCAGTTTCTTCAGACTGCTTTTTGTTTTTTCTTGTAATCTTTTATATACATTGTTTTTCCAGTTTACAGAAGCATATATACACATGTTTCCTTAAGTGAACCCGCGTATACACAGGTTTCCTTAGGCTGAATGGTGTATACACGCAGCTGTGCACTAACACAGTCATGTATACCATAAAAGTTTCAAGAGTTTTCAAATATTTTTGTGTTTGTAGATCTATCTGCTAGACTGAATCAATCTTGAATAGTTACTTTTCTATGTCAGTCTTTATTTTTACAGCAAGTACATGATTTCAAACTCTCTCCAGTTGTGGAAAGTGTTGGTCTTGTTTTGTTTTGCTGCAAGTCATCTTTTTGTTTAAGCACACAAGATTTCTTGCTGGGAATCTTGGTTGTTGTTGTCTTCCAGGGTAGAAAGATTGATCTCAATCTTTGTGTCAAATCTTGCTTTGGTGAATTTTTGTTTCCGTGTCAAAACTACATCTTTATGACCATCAGTTTTTCTTACTTTCCAAAAGTTATTGATTCACACTTTCTTGAAAGTTTTCTTTTCAATCTTTTGGTCTTTATTGCCAAGCTCTTGCTGCTGCTTTTTTATTGTTAAGAGCATCCTGAAACACATTTTTTGTTGAGTTTTCACCCGTTTTGTGTTGTCAACTTGCAAAGTGTTTTGCTTCCTATTCTTCGATCATAAAGTTTCAGTCTTGTTTAGAGCACTTTTGAAAAGTCATTTTTGTTTTTGCTTTTAAAGAAAACTTCTTGAAAACTTGGTTTTGCTTTCTTGAACCTTGTTTTGATTTAGATTCTTTTTCTGAGTGAAAGTGCATTTTGTTTGTCTTGAAACTTGTTTTTAGTGTTTGGAAGAAAATGAGCATTAGCAACTTATATTCTATCTAAACATCTTAAGTGGTAAATTAGAATTGATAAACAAGTTACTTTCATTACTTGACTTAGATTAGTCTTAAGTTTTGCATCAGCATATACTCATTTCATTAGGATAAATTTGTGCATTTTTTAAGACATCCATAGTTTTGTTAATTTTTGTGAGTGTGAACCTTGAGTAAAAGAAAAGAAAAGAAAAATTTGTTGCTTTCTTTGAAGTTCCTCTGAACCTAGAAGAAATTTCTTTCATCGAAGAACGAAACGAGTGCATTTACATATAGTTTGGTTTTTATTAATTTCTTTTGCCTCAAAACACCACAAGTTTCATTTCTGCTTATCCCTTGACTTAAGAACAACCTATTTAAAAACAAGCGCTAATTAACATACAGTAAATACATCAACAAGTTTTAGGATATTTTAGGGCCTTGGATTAGGCGAGTGGAGAGAAAACTCTCCAAGGCCATTTAAACTGTCAAACATAAGAGTCTAAATAGTGAGTGCAAATTCAATAGCCTTAGGGAGACCACGAAAGCTCTGGATCTAGGAGTTAAGAACGAGCATTTTTGAAGATAAGGAAGAGAGATACCCCCTCTCTACTTGTCATATCTTACCTCAAGACTGTTCCGCCTGGCTTTTGACACGAGTTGGTGACCTTAGTTGCTACTCCTAGGGATCTACATAGGTGGCTACGAAGGGGAATCCCATGGCACCTGAGGTCGACGTTGTATCACTCTCAACGGTACTATTGGAGGGCACCCTTGTGAAGCTTAGGGGCTTGCACCGGCACAGGCTATTGTTAGGAGGTCAACGTAACTTGCTCTGTTACCTTCGCTGGTAGGACTAGGTTGTCATTATCCCAGACTATGTTTGGAAGGCCCCTTACTTCACGTTCTTGTATTTTGGTGTCCGGTATTCATCACCTGGAGCAGAAATACTTGAAAGTTGTTTGATTGGTTGCCATCTTTTAGGGACTTTTTAGTGTCTGCTCTGTTCTCTTAGTTGGCCTAGCTTTCATTTTTTCTTGAGTCTTTAATTAGATCTTAATAAAAAATTCAAAGTGGCTGACCGATCACCTAGATGGTCTTGAAGACTTCGTGGTATTTCACCACCAAGTTTAGAGCCTTCTCCTAGAAGGCGCAGAGGTAATACTGCCGGTGGGTTTCATCTCGGGGTAGTTGAGACATCGGGGATTGATCCTCCTCTCGGGGGCATTAGTGTTCAGCATAGGCCTAGTACTTCCGCGGAACTAGAGAGGAACACGACAGTTCTTTCTCAAGTTCTCTTTCAACCAGAAGATAATATTGAGGTAGAAGAACTCCCAGAGTCGTTAGCGGCTCTGAATTCTTCTCTACCATCTAACTATCCAAACGTGTTACAATATGTTGGGACTCTAACGCATAGACCATCAAGCCCAGGTCATATTACGCACTTACCATCGATGGCCACTACTGGAAGCATGGCTTCTACCACAAGTGCTACAACTATGTAGACTCCAACATCAGTACAAGAGGGAGGAACTATTTTCACCCCCTCTGCATCTTTATTTGGGTCTTTTTCTAGCACATCCTTAGTTGGGTCTACCTCCATTCCTTCTACGAGTGGAAATTCCCATGCCAATGCTTTTATTTCTGGATTCTTCCCATTTGGCACCCATTCAGAGGGTATTCCGTCAGTTCTGTTTAGTGCCTCCACATCCATGATAGGTGGCTCAGCTTCATTTCAAGGCTTTCCTTTTGGAAGTGGTCATATACCACATTCCAACCCGATAATAGGATCTATGTCTTTTTCTTCTACATGACAAAGCAGCAATCCTTTTTAAGGTTGGACTAAACCTACGGTTAGTGGCATGGGAACTGGGAATCCGATTTTCAGCCAACAAGGGAATAGGCCATACTCCACAGTTATTTGGTTTCGAAGTATTCCTCCCTTAGCTTCTGCTTGGAATCCTTATCAAGGGTTATCGACTCCTTATAATCCTTTAGGAGGGAGCTTCATCGGTTATGGGGGTTTTTCGACCAAAGTTGGTCAAACTCTGAGTTTTGTTGGATCACAAGGTCCGCCTTTTGGTTCAGCTGGTTCTGCTGGTTACTTCAGGCAGCCTAGTGCCTTCCAAAATCTAGGCCAATCTTTTAAGAACTTTGGGAGCTCCGCCCAGCCTGGGTGGAATCCCTAAGGTCCTCCTAGGCTTCCTTTTTTGGTAACATTGAACTTGCTAGATCTGACGAAATTAACAAATGATCCAATCAAATACAATCTGGCCTGGCCTTCGGTCCCAACCAAATTCACTTTAGACATTCCAAAGTTCAAGGGGAAGGGCAGTGAAGACCCGAGCCACCATGTAACCACATTCCATTTGTGGTGCTCATCAAACTCCCTTATTGATGAGTCGATTAGGTTGAGACTTTTTCAACGCACCTTCACTGGTAATGTGGCCAAGTGGTATATATAGTTTCCAGGGGGCAGCTTTACATCTTTCGCCGACTTAGCTAATACTTTCTTAAATCATTTCTAGTTTCCCATCCGTTATGATGCCGAAACGGAACTTCTGGCCATTTTTCGTCAAGATACGACAACTCACATTTCTGATCACATTCAGGAATGGAGACAGAGAAAGAGGCTCATTAAAGCCAAAATTCCTCCAGAATACTGTCTCGAATGGTTTTTGAAATCTTTACAACCTGAAATCTCTAAGGATGTCTCCCTGTCCGAAGTCTATTTTGAGGAGCAAGCTATTTTTAGGGCCCAACAATTAGAATTGATTTATTCTCAGTCTGGGATTCTACAAAAAATCTTGCCTGATGCTCCTTGGACTAAGGTTGATATAGCCAAGTCAAAGACAGGCCCCCATGCAGATGGTATCATTGGACCGGTAGACACAAATGTAGTGAACCTGTTGAGCCAATTGTAGCAGTTGTCTTTGTAAACTGCTCCTAACAACTAGGTCACATCGTCTAACCCTTCATCTTCCCAACCCTCTTCGGTTAATGTCATCCAATCTACCACCCCAAAGAAAATCAAAATTCCAATGGGAAAAAGAAAGGACAAGGTAATAAAAAGAGTCAAGATGGGAAGGCTGACACAAATAAATCTGGCAATAATGCTGGTGGTGGTAGAAATGAGTCTAGAAAGAAAGTCAAGTTTCTGTGCAAGTTATGCAATGGAGACCATTTAACTCATCTCTACCCAAAGATTCAAGATGCTCAACGCTTTTTAGGGCAGCAAGGGACTTCTAGCTCTCAATCTGTGTTAACCAACCCTTTTCCCTAAGGACAGCAACTGCTTGTTGGTGCAAATTCAAACCCTGGTACCTCTGTAGGGGGAAAACAAGAAGGGGAGAAATCATCAAATGTTTTCATGATGGGTTCTAACATCCATGTGGCCACTCGTTCGCATGATTACGGTGAAGCAGAAACATCCATGGAAAAAACTGCTCCCGGAAGTACAGACCTTCATATTGAGCGACCCCTATCGAGACTATACCATGGATTTCGAAAAGTTCCGCTAAGCGTACGACTATTAATCCAAATGCTAGGGCCACCCAAAATTACTCCATTTTTGAAGATTTGGCTCAGATTACATGCATTATGTCTACTTTAGAGGTTCTCCAGTCGTGTCCAGTGCAACAAAGTGCTTTGCTTTCGGTGATAGGGGCAGTTGATCCAACTGACTCTTTAGTACTCACTTTCGACACGCTTAATGTCTAAAAGTGACTCCCTCATCATATGGATTTTAAAATAAAGTCTACATACCACAAAATTAACATTTTTTGTACTGTTATTGATGAAGGAGCTTCCACGTGCATCATGTCGATGTCGTGCTGGAAGGCCATTGGATTTCCTTTGGCTGTTCCTTCACCTACCCTCCTGACTACATTTGATGGACATTCTCATAGGCCACATGGGATTATCTCGGCCTTTCCCATATGTGTTGGGGGGAAGGTCATCAATATCGAAGTAGAAGTCATTGACACTAACCTAGATTACAATCTCCTCTTAGGAAGGAATTGGGTATACGGAATGGATGTCATTGTTTCGACTCTGTTTCGTATCATTTTCTTTCCTCATGAGGGGAAAATTGTTAAGGTTGATCAGTTGGATTACTCTCCAACCGATTCTAGGGCAAATTCATATTCTTCTATTCCTTTAGTGGATAACCCTCGTCCACCTACTAAGAATCTAGGAGTTGGGATGCATTCTTCATTGATGGGTACCTTTGATTTTCCCTCTCCTATCGCTAGAATCAATGTCATTTCATCATCCAAGGAGTCTTCACGAGAAGAGTTCTTTCAAACTCATTATTTTTTATACCCTTGGAGCTTTCCTTCACCTACGACCACATTAGTTTAAGGACAAGTCGGTGGAATGGCATTTCCTATATCTACAGCAGAGCTTAGATATCAGTCTATCATTAACTCTGCAGATAACCATTCTATTCCTTTCTCTTAGGAGGAGTTAGATGGTGATGTGGCCTCGGCCTGGACCCTTGATTCTACATCCGCTATGGACTACTTAGATACAATTTCACCATCTGAAGAAGCAATCCTAGAGGTAATGGTGGGCATAGATCGACCTTGGGAAGAGTTACACCATCGTTCATATTTTCTTCCTCCGTTGCAGGAAGTAGAATCTAGGTTCTCCGAGCTGTTTACTAGGGATGTTTGTATGGTATCAAACCCTTTGGCTCCAGTACACTTTCATGCCGAAGGTAATATGTCGGTAATTTCAAAAAATATATCTATAAACATCTCTAGGAACCCTAACAGATCGAGAATCTCTTCGTCAGAGCCAAATGTTCCCTTCAAGAAATTCAAGTTTACACCGACCTTTTTAAGGAATTTTGAGATGTATTCGCTTGGTTTTATGAAGAAATGCCTGGCATTGATCCATCCATAGTTCAACATGAGATCAAGACGTATGAAAATGCCAAACCAGTTTGTCAAAGGCTTCAACTGGTTAATCCTAGGAAAGTAGCAACCATTAAAGCTGAAGTAGAGAAGCTGCTCAAGGTGGGTTTCATATACCTGTTCCTCTTATCGATTGGGTTTCTAATCCAGTCCCTGTGGATAAAAAGCAAGGAACAATCCAAGTATACATTGAATTTAGGGACCTAAACAAGGCTTGTCCCAAAGATAATTACCCCACGTCATTCATTGATTAGATTATTGATGAGTGTGCGGGTAACGAAGTTTTCTCCTTCATGGACGGTTTTTACGGTTATAATCAAATCTCTATCCATCTAGAAGATCAGCATAAGACAACTTTTATATGTCCCTGGGGTACCTTTGCATACAGAAAGATGCCTTTTGGTCTTAAAAATGCTGGAGCTACCTTCCAGTGGGCCATGTCATATGCTTTCCACGACATTAAACATATCATCGAAGCATACTTGGATGATCTAGCTGCTCGTTCTCGAAAGAGAACTGATCACCCTAGTCATCTTCAATTGGTTTTTGAGCAATGTCATTTTTACAAAATCCGGTTGAATCCCAATAAGTGCATTTTTACGGTTATATCTGGTCGATTATTAGGGTTCATTGTGTCAAATGAAGGGATTACGGTTGATCCTTTCAAGGTAGAGGCAATAATTCAGTTGCCTCCCCCATCCTCAATTCAGCAACTTCAAAGTCTTCGAGGGAAGGCTAATTTCTTAAGATGGTTTATAGCGAATTATGCCGAGATCACTAAAGGGTTTATGCGTTTGGTACAGAAAGGAGTTCCATTTGTATGGGACGACTTTGCGGAACCGTCATTCGATGCCTTGAAAAAGGCATTAGTCTCTACCCCACTTTTGAGTCCACCGGATTATGGTAGGGACTTCCTTTTATATCTCACTGAAGCAAAATCAACCATAGGTATGGTTCTCATTCAGGAATATGATGCTCTCACAAAGCATGTGATTTATTATTTGAGTTGAGGCTTGATAGGTCCTGAACTTCACTATTCTCCTATTGAGAAGTTGGCCTTGGCAGCTGTCCATGCTGTCCAGCGGCTCTGTCATTATATCTTGCTATGCAAAATTTTTGTCTTCGCAGTGGTTAATCCATTTCAATTTGTCCTCAGTAGGCAAGTGATTGGGGGCAAATATAATCGATGGATAGTTATTTTACAAGAATTTGATCTCAAGTTCTTGTCCACAAAGTCTAAAAAATCCATGGTTTTTGCCGAGTTAATTCCCGAGCTGCCTTGTGGAGAGGATATGATTCATGAGGAAAGTTTTCCCGACGAATATTTATTCCTCATATGTTCACTCGACCCTTGGTATGGAGATATCATTGTCTATCTCCAGACTTCGAAGTTTCCCTCTACTTTCTCTAAGGATGAATGCCAAAAATTACGTCACCTGGCTAAAAATTATGTTATATTGGTGATACATTATATCGTTGAGGAGTTGATTCAATCCTTTGGAGCCATTTAACCCTAGAGGAAGCATAGTTAGTGCTCAATGACTGCCACAGTGGAGCTTGTGGTGGTCATGTTTCAGGGCTTGCTACAACTCAGCGTATCTTGCGTGCCGACTATTTTTGGTCTTCACTCTTCAAAGATTGTGTTGAAGTGGTCAAACACTGTCACCCCTGTCAAGTCTATACTGGGAAGATGCGTGCACATCCAGCTCCTATTTTTCCCGTTGTCACTATCAATCCTTTTACTAAGTGGGGTATTAATTTTACAACTTGTAATCCACCTTCAGTAGCGAATCAGAAGTACATTATCATGGTTGTAGACTACTTCACGAAGTGGGCTGAGACCATGCCCACTTATAAAAATGATAGTGAAATAGCGACATTGTTCCTTTTTAATTAGATTATCTCAAGGTTCATTATCCAGAGAGAGATTGTCATTGACCATGGCAGTCATTTCCAGAATCAACCAATGTCTGAATTGGCTCTCAAATTGGGTTTTCTGTAGGAACATTCATCTCCTTATTATCCTTAGGCTAACGGATAGGTCGAGGTAGTGAAAAATACCCTTAAGACGATTCTGCAAAGGACGATCGACAAAAATCAGTCCAATTGGCATCTTATGTTGTATTCGGCTCTTTGGGCATATTGAACCTCCGTAAAGACTGCTATAGGTTTTACACCTTTTTAGTTAGTTTATGGGATGGAATCTATCTTTCCTATTGAATGTGAAATTCCATCTCTTAAGTTAGTTGTTGGGCTCCTTCCAGAGACTTATAGTCTCAAAGAGTGCCTCCTTGATTTGAAACATCTCGATGAGCAGCGTCGAGATGCCGTCACAATCAATGAGGCTCATAAGAAAAGGGTTAAAACTCAGTATGATAAAGTTGTCTGTCCTCGAGTCTTTTCTAGAGGCGACCTTGTCTTGGTCTATGACCAAGATAAGGATGCCTTGGGAGCAGGAAAGTTCAAGCCTATGTGGTACGATCCCTTCATAATTAAACAAGTTTTAGAAAAATGGGCGTATTAGTTAATCGATTTTGAAGGAAACAAGTTGGCAGAGCCCTGCAATAGGCTCTACCTCAAGAAGTACTTTGCTTAAGTAGCAGCTAGGCAATGGATTCTTTGTACATTTTGTATATCTGTACATATCTCATCGAGATTTTTTGATATTGACGCTTTTTGGTTTGTTGTGGCAGGTGTTAATGGATGACTTGGTGTATTTTGGATTCGCCAATGGTGCTAGTTGGCACACTTAGAACCTTGCTTCCGTAGCTTGGGTACTCTACTATCTAACTAGTCAGTTGATGGTGTCAAGGGGGGTATGCATTGGTCCCACTTCAAATAATATGGCTGAGTATATTGTCGTCATTATTTTACTATCCGAAGCAATTTCTTATGAAATCGATTCGTTGGTAGTTTATCTTGATTCACAATTGATAGTGTCACAATTGAACAACATTTATCAGGTAAGGGATCCATGTTTATATCCCCAGTATTTAAGGGTGAGGTTGTTGCAAATATCATTTACTTATATTAATTATTTGCACATTCCAAGATCTCATAATTGTTTAGCTGATTCTATCAGTAAGCAAGCATGAGACTGGCACATCAGTCATTCATCACAATAAAAGTAAACATCAAAAAGTCAAATTGTATATATATATCATAAAACATCTCGAGTGTACATAAGTGTGTCCAAAATAATATACAAAATTCGGACTCAAATGCCCATAATCATGTCTGGTACATCTAATGCCCCGGCTTAGGATGAGCGACTATGTAGGCAACTACTGCATTGGCCACACACCTAAGAGTGAGAACCCAATCTCGTGGCATGCCAACCACATGACGTTGCATATCTATAGGGAAATCCTCTATGGCCTCCATCAGTACTCGGTGAGTTAGTCTCACCAAGTGCTACTGAACTGTGTGTAGAAATCACTCTATGTCTGCAACCACCTCTTCGGCCCCTCGGCTGCGACATCCATGCCATGGGAACCCATCTGGTCGCATTGGCCCAATATTTGAAACATGATCATCATATTAGTCATTTGAATCCTATCAAAAATATTTTTAAAAATTCATTATTATATTTGAAAAAATCACAAAAAAAATCATAAAATCAAAAACACTTACTTATGTCGCCCCATGATGTGGTCGATGGTAATACTAGATTGGGATCTCCTCGGAAGTCCAACCTAGCATAAGGTTATTCATCTATGGTGATGATCTGTTGCTCCCACCAGGAGAAGAAGTCATCGTCGAATGCAACCTGTGGGACGTCCCTACCTCCTAGACATTTCATAAAGTCAGCCCACCTGCCCATTCGTGGATCTCGTGGGGTGTTGATCAAAACTGGTAATCTAGGACAAAGTGCACGGACCCTCTTAGAGAAGAAAGAGCACAAAATGGTTCCATATCTGAAGTTTTTGGTCTGCCCTTTCTTGATAGAAGTAAGCTAGCTTTTCAGGTTGGCCAGAAGAGGGGTACACCAGTCAAATACAGTGAGACAGTCTACCACCAAGCTCATGGAGAGCCGTGAAGCCTGGTGCAAGAAAGTTGATCCGTTCACTCTGGCTATAGTGAACAGGATGATCCTCAGTGCTAAACTCTCCACATGCTTTATTGGAATTTGACTTCCAACCTTTTCTAGATGTCTCGGTCAATATATATGTACATAGTCCTCAATCGAGAGACTGCCTCGTGACCTGCCCGTGGAATGTACTACTTCTCCCCTCCCGGAAAGGCCTGTGATGAAATAAATGTCTACAACCTCTATCTTGAGTGGCATCTAGTCAATCATAAACGAGTCAACCTCGATGCTCCAGTAGTGAATGAGCATTTCGAGCAGGCGAGTGTTTGCTTTCATATTTGGCATTTTAAAGAACTTTAGCAAACCACATCCCCATAAGGAATCCAAAGCATTAGTATCATTCATAACCTCATCATCCACTAAGGTATGCTCTCTTTCTCTCTAAGTTACTGGCATCCTAAAGAAAAAATCAATTTAGACCGTTAGTTTTTTGTTTGAAGTTTTGGCGGCGTATACGCGGGTCCATTTTACACACAATTGTGTGTAGGGCCCGCGTATATGCGGGTTTCATATATCCAACCCGCATATACACTGCGATGAAATTTTTGACAAAAATTCAATAGTAAAACTTAAATTAAAAATTCTAAAACTAGTCACAATTGAATGCAAGACAAGTTTAAGGGTTACCTGGCGATTTTGGAAGGATATAAATTGTTGAATTTGGCATATGGAAAAGTTTGCTCCTTTTGCTCCACTCCTTTGCTCTCAAAATCAAATGGTGAAAATGGTGAGTCCAAAAACTATTTTATAGGCTTTGAAAATGCAAAATTTTTTCAAAACTTTATTTTGTTTTGTCTCATGTAACTTTTAACTTGGGAGCTTGGGATGTCGAGAATGGTTTTATTTTCAGGACATTTTGGACGCTTTTTTGACAGTTTCGAGATGGTTCCATGACTGCTGACCTGTCATGGTAGGTATCGTTTTCTCACTGGCATATAGGTTAGGGAATCCATTTTTTCGTTGCATTATGCATACTAGTCTCCATTTGTTGATACACTTTCCATAGGGTCGATCCCATTGTGTTATGGTTCGTAAACCATATTCACTCACCGATTTTTAAATCATGACATTGTGGTAGAGCCCTCCTTTTCATGGGCATCGTAGTTAGCACCTCACTGACATTTGTTGCCCATGCCACTTCAATCTAAGTAGGCTTGGGAGTCCTCTGTAGTCTCGCCATGACTTATGCGATGAAGACTCATTCCTCTTTACTTCTTCACTTCGTTCTGGCTTGATATCCTAGAGGCTCCTTTGTGTTGAGTTGTACTACTGCATTGTATTTTGACCATTTGCACCTTTTGGCCTTCAGCCGACTTCACTTGGACTCATGTTTAAGCCAACTTTTGATCATGATGACTGCAAAATCAAACTTTCATGCCCTTGAATTCTGCAACTTGACACACCTTGACCGGTGGAAGGAACACACCTTTGAGTGTCTTTGACCAGTTTTCACCTCCCTGCATTGAGCATAGGATTGTTCCAATCCCAGGAACTAGATCATATGTTTCACCAACACTCGTTCTTTCCACTGTACTATAGCATTCTTTTATTCTTTTTCCAGCTTAAATAAAAAGATAAAAAAAAATTATATATTCCAAAAAGAGTGGAAACGGGACAATATTTTCACTTATTATTGGAAGCTAGAGTCAGTCGTGTTGCCCTTGAAGAAAGCACTTAAAACAAAGTCTCGTCCACTTGGGCGGGATTTAGTTTAACTTAGGTATGCCTTAACCTTGTTATTGAGTCAATTCTCCCCTCACTGGTTATCTCTTCCAATCATATCGAGGGTTCGTTCGTGCCTCCTGCACAACGAACTTATACAGTGTCATCATATGCCGCCACATAGTCACATTGAGTCGTGCTTTTGTTCAAGGGAAGTTAGCCTAAGTTAGCCTATCTGCGGTGTCTCTTGACTCATTTTTCAGTCATCCATCCCTGGTTGTCAATGTCTTGCCTATCACCACATCAGTTATATTGGTCCTTTACTCATGCTGGTTTGAGAAGGTCTCCACTGACTTCTTGCTGGCGGGTCTTGTCCTTATCAACGATGACATCTTGCTCTGAGGACATGCCTAGACCTGCACCCTGGCCCTATTTTCATTATTGATAGGTCACCTTGTGCTCAGCATCGATCAGTATCATGGGTATTTGACTGAGTGGTTTCCCTTGTGTTTGACATCAGCCTACACTATCACACATTGGGATTCATGCGGTACCTTGGTTTCCATTTGACCTTATTGGTGGATACCTGGACTCTGTGTCAGCTTTCATTATTGGTTGGTTCAAAGGGTTTCTGTCGTATGCTAGCCACATCTTCTGTACACTGGAAACATGCTTCAATCAGCTTACTACATATCTTTTTGTCTGATTCCCTCCACATTATTGGCCTACGGGTTACACTCGTGCTAGATTGATGAAGGATGCCTCAATGCCTTCCTTTTAGCGGATATTTCCCTATCAACTATGACTCATTGCTCTAGGGCAAAGATTTAGATTCCATTTGGCAGTACATTGGGGTTTGCACTCATTAGTGGTAGATCCTTCGCTATCTATAGTGGGAAACCATCATTGTCTCCTGATTGATAGATTCTTACAGGTGCTCGACTTCAGCTCATTTATTCACACTTGTTAGATTGTACTGGGTACCTTGACACTCATTATCTTTATTGGTGAGTAGTCTCGCGTTTTTTAATGGTATACATCAATGACCGGTAATCAAATGATTTCTCACATGGTCGACTTCAGATCATCTATTCCCATGGTGTAGAAATGTACCACAGCAGTCGGTGAAGACCTCAGGTTGCATCAGCATTCATTGGTTCACTTGACAGTTGCTCCTATTGCTGCTAGTTGATACCACTTCACCTTATATGTTGCAGTCATTCATGGCAACATTCTATATGTTGGCATCTGAGTTTGCAGTGTAGTACCATCTTACTCCATCATGTTCATTTGGTACTTTTTGGGATCAGTCTTTGATATCAGTGATCTACTTCATCCTTTAGCATCATTGACATTCTTATATGTGATATTCAAACATGTACTTGTTCGATCATGATCAGATGATCCATTATGTATCTTCTAGTGTTTATATTTGTATACTTAGTGGATCTTCTTGTACTTGATATGCGGACATGCTTTACTTTCTTTGAGCATGGGTATGCTCGCCTTAGACAATGTTTCTTTCTGATATCTTTTTGTGGCTTGGCAACTTGAACTCTAGTGAAGTCCTTCTCAATTTTTGATAGATTTCCTTTCCATGCACTTGCTTAATACATTTCGGCCATCATGTACCCCTTCTGACCTCGTATATTAGGGGTCATCTGTTATAGCTCCAAATCTCACTCTTGATGTTTGTGATGTTGCACTAATGGCCTAGGGCAATCACTCCTTCCAGACCTAGTCCAAATATTTAAAAAAACAATGTTTTAGTCCCTATACGCAACATTTCCCTGAGCTAAACGCGTGTGTACACAGGTCTGTGTATACCCAACCTTCGTAATATGTCTTAAAACACTTAAAAAAAATAAATATCCTTAATTTCGGGCAGAGATCACGGGTTTTACCTATTGATTACCTATTAGTGCCTGTGGCCCAACTGTTCCCAACTTGGGAGAAGTATAAAAGGCCTCAATGGGAAGGCCTAAGGGAGGAGAAGAGAGAGAGAAAGATCGCTCTGCTGAGATTATCCTTGACCAGGTCTGAAGATCCTTGTGCTTACAGCACTTCCCCCATTACAGGAAACCCTTGTTTCGTTGTGTTATGATGTCTTTCTATTACTTGAGATATCTTGGACTAAGTCATGGAAGCAGTTTGTTGAAGGCTTGAGACTGGATGAATCCGGAGGACGGTTTCACTTGGAGCCTACGAAAGGAAGACTCAGGTGAAATCATTCCTTTTTGTACTTTAGTTAGCTATAATAAAAGAAACACTTGTCTTGTTCTTGATATAAATCTTCTTCATGTTTATGATATCAATGTTATGGTTCACATATGAATGGTTGTTTTAATTGTATAACTAACTACCTTTCAATATGCTATGACGATGATTTCTTTATGATGCTTGGTCAATATACTGTTGTACTTTCTGGAATTTATTGTTTTGTAGGTTAAAGGAATAAAAGGAACTCCAAGAGGGTTTGGACCCTGGTTGGATCTTCCCAAATGAAGGACCCCTAGGTGCAACTCTCTTGATATAGTTTGTTTATATTAGCATCATGGCTATGTGGAATGTGTGTTTTTCTTTATAGATAACCTTTGATCTGCTAGGGTATCAACCCAAGACCCTAGGGGAATCTATCCCTTAACACACCCTTGGAGGAAGCAGGCAGGAACTTTGAAGTCTAGAGATATATGATGATATCTCCATACTAGGGATCTTGTGAAGAGATGAGGAATAGATGTTTGTCTGGGAAACTTTCCTCATAAACAATGTCTTCTTCACAAGGCAGCTTGGAAATTAATTCCGCAAAAACCAATGACTTCTTAGACTTGGCTGACAAGAACTCGTGATTGAATTCTTGTAAAATAACTATCCATCGAGTGTATTTGCCCCCAATCACTCACCTATTGAGGAAAAACGGAAAAGGATTGACCATCACTAAGATGAACATTTTGCATAGAAAAATATAATGAAGAAGCCACTAGATAGCATGGACAGCTACCAAGGATAATTTCTCAATAGGAGAATATTGTAGTTCAGGACTTACCAGGCCTCGACTCAAGTAGTAAATCACATGCTCCGTGAGAGCATCATCTTCCTGAACCAGAACCATACCTATGGTTGATTCTGCCGCTACAAGATATAAAAGGAAATCTCTACCATAATCCAGTGGACTCAACAATGGGGTAGAGATTAATGCCTACTTCAAGGCATCAAAATATCATTGTGCAAAGTCATCCCATAAAAACATAACTCCTTTGTTCAGCAAACACATAAATCCTTTAGTTATCTCAACGTAGTTTTCTATAAACCGTCTCAAGAAATTTTCCTTTCCTTGGAGACTTTGAAGTTGTCGGATGGAAGACGGGGGAGGCAACTGAATTATTTCCTCCAACTTGAAGGGATCAACACGAATCCCTTCAGTTGACACGATGAATCCTAACAACTGACCAGATGTGATCGCAAAAATGCACTTGTTCGGATTCAATCGGATTTTGTAAAATCGACATCTCTCAAAAACTAACTGAAGGTGACTAGGATGATTGATTCTCTTTCGAGAACGAGCAACTAAATCATCTGAGTATGCTTTGATGACATGCTTGATGTCATGGAAAGCATAAGACAGGGCTCGCTGAAATGTAGCACCAGCATTTTTAAGACCAAAAGGCATCTTTTTGTATGCAAAGGTACCCCATGGAAAAATAAAAGTTGTCATATGCTGGTCATCTGGAAGGATAGATATTTGATTATAACCAGAAAATCCATCCACGAACGAGAAAATTTCTTTACCCACACATTCATCAACTATTTGAACAATAAATGGTGTGAGGTAATTGTCTTTCGGACAAGCCTTGTTCAAATCCCTAAAGTCGATGTAGACTCGAATCGTTCCTTGTTTTTTTTCTACCAGGACTGGATTAGAAACCCACTCCATTAGAGGAACGGTGTATATGAAACCCACCTTTAGCAACTTTTCTACTTCAGCTTTAATAGTTGCTTCTTTCCTAGGATTGACCAGCCAAAGCTTCTAACAAATTGGCTTGGCGTTCTCATACGTCTTGATCTCGTGCTGGACTATAGATGGATCAATAGTAGGGATTTCCTCATAACACCAACCAAACGCATCTCTAAACTCTTTAAATAGGTCGGTGTAAATTTGAATCTCTTCAGGGAACAATCAGCTCCAATGAAGACATTTTCTATGACATCAGGATTCCTAGAGATGTTTATAGCTACAGTTTTTGAGATAATCGGCATATTACCTTCGGAAAATAAATGTGTTGGAGCCAGAGGGTTTGACACTGTACAAAAATCACTAGTAAATAGATTGGAGAACCTGGATTCGAATTCCTACAATGGTGGAAGAAAATATGATCGATGATGTAAATCTTCCCAAGGACGATCTATACCCATCATCGCTTCTAAAATTTCTTTTTCATATGGTAAAACTATATCTAAGGAATCCAAAGCAGAGTCAAGGGTCCAAGCTGGAGCCACATCACCATCTAACTCCTCTTCTGAAAAAGGAGTGGGATGGTTATCTACATAGTTAACAATAGATTGATAACTAAGCTCTGTTGCAGACATGGGGAATTCCATTGCACCAACCTAGCCTCCATCTAATGTGGTCATAGATGAAGGTAAGGTCCAAGGGTCCAAAAAATAATGAGTTTGAAAGAACTCTTTCAGCGAAGGCCCCTTGGAGGATGAAATTTCATTGATTCTAGTTGTAGGAGGGGGAAGATCAAATATACCCATCAAGGAAGAGTACATCCCTACTCCTAAATTCTTTATAGGCTAATGAGGATTATCCACCAATGGAATGGTAGAATCCAAAGTTGCACGAGAATCACCTAGAGGATAATCTAATTGATCAATTTTAACAATTCTCCCCTCATGAGGAAAACAAAGGATGCGAAACAGAGATGAAACTATGGTGTCCATCTCATAAATCCAATTTCATCCTAATAGGAGGTTATAATCCAAGTTTCCATCAACGATTTCTACCTCAATATTAATGACCTTTCCTCCAACACTTATAGGAAAAGCTGGGATAATTCTATGTGGCCTATGAGAATGACCATCAAATGTTGTTAAGAGAGTCGGTGAAGGAACTGTTGAAGGTGATCCAATGGCCTTCCAACATGACATAGACATTATGCATGTGGAAGCTCCCTCATCTATAACCGTCCAAAAAATATTGGTTTTCTGGTAAGTAGACTTTATCTGGAAAGCCATATGATAAGGAAGTCTCTTTTTGACATTGAGCATATCAAAAGTGAGCACTAAAGAATTTTTTGGATCTACTGCCCTGATTGCTGAAAGAAAAGCACTTCTTTAAGCTGGACATAATTGGAGTACCTCCAATGTAGACATAGCACATGGACTTTGAGCTAGATCTTCTACAATCGAGTAGTTCAAGGCTGCCCAAGCATTAGGATTAATTGTCGAGTTCTTAGTGAAATTTCAGTATCCGAGGTATAGAATCAATAGAGGGTTGCTCAATATGAAGCGGGTCTGAGGTTTCGGGAACAAATTTTGCCTTAGATGTTTCCGTTTCACCGTAATTGCGTGCGCGTGTGGCAACGTCAACATGCAAGTTCATCATATACACATTTGAGGAATTTTCCCCTTCCTGGTTGCCCCTTGCGGAGGTACCAGCGATCGAGTTCCCGCCAGCAAGTAATTGCTGCCCTTGGGGGAAAGGGTTAGTTAGTACAGCTTGGGAGCTAGAGGACCCTTGCTGCACTAACAAGCACTAAGGATCCTGAATCTTGGGGCAGAGGTGATTCAAATGATCCCCATTGCATAACTTGCATGGAAATTTAAATTTCTTCTTAAACTCTTTTCTACCCTCATCGGCACCATTGCCGAGCTTGTTTGCATTATCCTTCCCTTCCTGATTCTTCTTCTTACCTCGTCCCTTCTTCTTCCCCTCATATTGTTGATTTCATTTGTGGTTAGAAGCCTGGACAGCGTTAATGGAGGTAGGTTGAGAGGGCGAAGGTGAAGATGATGTTGCCTGGTTAGAAGAAGCAGTTTGTGAAGACAACTGCTGCAATTGGTTCAAAAGGTTCACAGTATTTGCATCAATTGATCCAACTATACCATCGGCGTGAGGGTCGAGCTTCGGTTTGGCTAAATCAACCTTGGATTTAGGAGTGTCAAGCAAGATCTTCTGAAGTGTCCTAGACTGAGAATATCTCAATTCTAATTGTTGGGCTTGAAAAATAGCCTGCTCTTCCGAATAAACACTGAAAAGAGAAACATGCTTAGAGATTTCAGGTTGTAAAGTTTTTAAAAACCATTCAAGACGGAACCGTGGTGGAATTTCGGCTTTGATAAGCCTCTTTCATCATCTCCATTCCTGGATATGATCCGAAATGTGGGTTGTCGTGTCTTGATGAAAATTGGCCAGAAGTTCAGTTCCGGCCTCATAATGGACAAGAAACTGAAAATGGTTTAAGAAAATATTAGCCAAATCATCGAACGAAGTAAAAATGCCCCCTGAAAACTCTATATACCATTTGGCCACATTCCTCGTTAAGGTGCGTTGAAATAACCTCAACCTGACTGAATCATCGATCAAGGAAGTTGATGAGCACCATAAATGGAACGTGGTCACATGGTCTCCTAGGTCTTCACCATTCTTCCCTTCGAATTTCAGAATATCCGATGGAAGTTTAGTTGGGACTGGAGGCCAAGCTAGATTCTACCTAATTGGATCATTCGTCCATTTAGTCAAGTCTGGCAGATTAAGCATGGCCAGAAAAGGAAGTCGTGGAGGACCTTAGGGATTCCATCTAGACTGGACGGGGTTCCCATAGGTCTGAGAAGAATGACCTGAATTTTGAAAGGCACCAGGTTGCCCGAAGTAACTTGTAGAACCTACTACACCAAAGGGTGATCCTTGTGGTCTAGCAAAACTTGGAGTTTGACCAACTCCAGTTGAAAATCCTCTGTGACCAGTAAAGTTACCCCCAACAAAGTATTGTAAGGAGTCGACAACCCTTGATAAGGGTTCCAAGAATTAGCTAAGGGTGGAAAACTTTGAAATGAATTAATCGAGGAATACGACATGTTAACACCCAGGTTGTTCCCTTTGACTCCTGAGGGAATATGGCCGGGGTAACCACTAACCAAGCTTTGGATTATAGGTCCTAGCCTACCTATAATCAGAGAGGGCTCTCTCTTTGACTGTTTAACTTTGTTCTTAAGAATATTAGGCTAGATATGAGGTGAGGGTTTGGTTTGAAAGTTTTGGTTGAATGATATATTTCAGTACCTAAGGTAATATCTTCAGACAGTTTTAGACCATTAGGCAATGGAGTCTGTGGTTGCAGGTTGTTTGAAGTGTTGAGTGGGATTGTCTAAACTGCAGGGCCATTTAAATATTACATGAAACAAACTTTAAATCATGGTGATGAAATATGATTAGCCAGTGGAAGGCAATTAAGAGTTTTCCACTAAACTGGTGTTGTGAGAAAGAGATGTATTGACCAGGAGCAGGTTTGAATTCCTGAACGATAATCATTGTGAAAGGTATAGTTTGGAAGTGCAGCAATTAAGAATTACACTGTTATAACTATAACTGAGGAGAACATACATAATATCTTAGACTGAGCTCAAGGTATTCCATGAAAAAATCCTAGAGCTATTCTTTTTCTTTGCCATTAAACTTGTGAAACAGAACATGAATGGATTATGAAGAAAATAACAAACATAACAAACAGGTTAAAGAAACTTATTGTTCCATGAAATACGCAGGAATCCTGTAGCATTCAGCAAACACACCAAAACGCATCAGACAACACAGAACTTTGGAAATTCCATCAGCTTTGTTGTATTAAAACTCTGAATATTTACAGCATAGTATCTCCTGAAGAGAAAATCAACAACCCCTGCAAGCTTCTGCGAGGGGGAATATATACAATCGGTTATACAAAAATATCTGAACCGCTGAGTCACTTGATAAATAAATGCGCTCACCAACTTTACAAAATAGCAGATAAGGAAGTTATTACTGCTCTAAATACAAAATGAATACTCTTTAATGCTGTCAGAAGTCCTTTTGACCTTTGGAGGCCACTGAGTCGGTTGAGCGTTCTGTATTAATGATGAATGATGTGTCTTTATGGCTTTGTCATGCTGTAGCTTTCTCGGCCCTGTCATTTGCAGCTGTCAGTATTGCTTTAGTGGCCGAATTGGTTTGCTGAGCTGGCTCAGCCCATTCTTCTCCAGACATACTGATTGCATCAAATTTTCCTGCACATGATGACTTATGTTTTTTGATGAAAAAGCTTGATGAAAGCCTTTTTTTTACAGTAACAACTGTATCATTTTGGTCCACCAATCCTGTGTAGGCAGTTGATGCCTCAAAATTGCATCTAAGGTTTCATCTTCCTCTGTATATTTGTAGAAGTTTGGAGGCACTTCAAACAAATGTTTGATCTCATTCATAATAAAAAATAAGTTCTCTACTCTGTCATAGAGACTTTGCCCAGATGCTGGCCCTGTTTCTTCTGAAGTACTTGCTCCTGCAGTGATCTCGTTAGTGGCAAATGTATTCACCCTCTTGGCATAATATTCATGTGATAGTAGCCTCCCTGCGCTGTTCAGCAAGCCAGGAAGGCCTCTGCTCTGTAATGCTGCAAACTTATCCATGAATCTGTTTACTTTTGTTTGCATGTCCTGGCTTCTTCTATCCAGTGTTTGTACCAGGCTTCTCAATGTAAGGACCCTCTTTATTAGCAGGATGGTTTCAGTTCTATTGGGGATTCCTATTGCTGCCAGCTGAGGACCTGTACGATTATTGAGAACGTTGAAATTCTATTGGCTATCTCAGGCATATTGCCTAGAGATGCCCTTGCCCTTTGGACTTCCCTGTGTGCCTTGCCTATGAGCTCCATTTGCTCATGAATAGTCTCTATATACTGCCACTGATCTGTTATTGATTGGCCAATGTTGGCCCATAAAACTGTCTTGACCTCAGCTACAACTTTGTCAAGGGTGAGCTCTTTCTCCAGCTCCTTTATCTTCTCCTTGAGAGCCTTTATTTCTCTGCCCTTTTCAGCTACACTTTGTTTGGATTTGTCATATTTTTCATTTAGCTTAGCTAAATTCTCCTTGGCCTCATTTAGCTCTGCCATTTGGGCTTCCAGGGCTTGAATTTCATTCATCAGCTTCTGCATGTCAAGGCTTGGAGCCTGCTCTGATGTTGTCGCTGGTGCTGATGTTGATGGAGCTGTCTCAATTGTTTGCACTGCAGGAGGAGTGACAATTTGAGGGGGTTCCTCAAGGTTGATTACTTGTGGAGGGGGCTAAACTGTTTGGCCTCCTTCTTTCTGCTGTAGTGCTGCCTGCAATGCAGCCTCTGTTTCTATTAATTTTTCTTCAGTCTGCACCAGCTATTTGTGCACTGTTACCAGCAATATTGTTGTATCCTGGTCCTTACTTTGCTGGGCAATCTCCTCTGTTTGAGGGTGAAGAGTTGCTGGGACTTTTATCATCTTCCTTAGAGTTGCAATGTCTGCATCTCTTGTCTTTAGCAGTGCCTGCACAGCTTTGGGATCCTTTGGGTCATGCCCAAGCTCTATGATTATATCCTCCAGAGACCTTATCCTGTTGTCTTTAGCCTGGGAGGATGCCTTTTCTAACTCCAATTGTGCAGTGGTATTATTCAAAGAATTCTGCAATCTATAATTTGTCAATGTATTATCTGCTAGGGTAGCATACACCATCTCACCCGTCTATTTATGCAATTCAATTTGATCCATTGGGTGGATTTCCTTGGACAGGATTTCCAAGTTTGTTCTTATATAATCAGCTGCAGACTGTGGCTGCAGCGCTGTGGGCTTAAAATGGCTCATTATCATTTTGCCCTCTTGCACATCATATGCAGACATCAACCTCTGCTGGTTTGTAGGAGCCATTTTCAACAAGTGGTTGTATAGCTGTAACCTCAATGGCTCATTTCTGGTCTTGATGTCTATGAACTGTTTCTTTATGCTGGACTCACCCTTTCTTTGTTGCCCTGAGAAGCTGACCTCTCCTACAAGTGTTCTTTGCTGCTCTTGCTGTAATGAGCTAGCTGATACCTCTGTGCTGGGGGGACCCATTTGTGTTTGCCCAAAAGGCATCTCCTCCTCTGAGAAAGGATCGAGCCTTTGTCTCTTTTCCCCTTGTTGTGATGCTGCGGTGCTAAGGGGAGTCTGTTCCTGTCTGTCTCTCTTCTTACCCCTCTCTTCATTTATATGGGTTTGGAGCACCGAAGTCTCCACTGTAACATTCTGCACTGAGGCCTCCTTTTCTTGCGTTTGCTCATCATTAGGACCAGGAGCCTCTGCCATTTCTTCCTGCTGTTCAGGATGATTTTCAGGCTGTTGATCTTGGGCTGATTGCTGCTCTTCAGGGGCCTCTTGTTTTTCTGTTTCCTTGCCTTTATCCTTGGCTGAAGTTTCTGCTGTAATTGGGGCTTGGGCTGTCTTTTGTGGAGCTGTAGATGAAGAGGCAGATGCTCCCACATGAATGCCTGGAAGAGAAAATACCTGTGAACAAAGCTCCAAGTCAGCCAACTTTTGGAGATTTCTTATTCCTCTTTGAGCTAGTACTTCTTGTGTAGTAGCTTCTTCTAAGGTGCCTTCCCTCCATTGTAGTTGATTTGCATATTTTTCTATGTGAGGCAACCTTAAGTGACCATAACTGGCCAGCCTATATCTGATCCTTCTTAAGCTTATGAAATGAGTTGGGTCGTATGGTTTCCAAAGGAAACTAGTTTGTAAGCCAAGGCTTTCTAGCATTCTATCTGCCTCTTGCCAACCTTCCTCCCTTTTATTGTAAATGAAGTGGCCTAATTGATTTCTAACTTTAAGCTGTGCTTTCTTGCCCCTACTTGAGAAATGGAGTACATCAGCATTCCCAAATTGCCTGAAGTACTCGAGGGCAAACAATCTCATAGGCACATATCTGCGCAATCTATATGGGGGCAACTCACACCCATATATTCTGATAACTGTGTGGTTTTGGTAAAAATACCAATCCCCAATGCTGTATACCTTGGACAACTGTACAATCCTCTACATCTCATCAGTTAGTCTTGGAGGAGGCGAGCTCAGAAGCAGAGACATAGCTGGGTGGATGAAGAGGTCTATAAACTCAGAATAAGTGTATGGGGAATAAGATCTGCAATGGAAAGCAGAGGACCAATAGACCACTGACCTTGGATTGCCTTGTGCATCCACTCTTCTCACAGGGAAAGGAAATTTCTCATGATGATAGTATAGGATTAAATGGTAGATATAGGAGGTGTATCTGAATAGCCTTTCTCTCGCCAAGTTTATCAATTGCTCATGTATTTTATTGGAGATGTAAGTGGCATAGTCATAACAGATTGGGGGCTTACCAGGGGAAAACATGGCCATCATTACCAGCACAGTTTCATCAACAAATTCTATTGAATTATAGCCCAGTATGGGACTAATCATATCTGCAAGGTCTCTGCCCAATTGATTCAGGTATACATGAGAAATGGGAGGGTACTTCATGGTCTCAGAGGTTGAATCAATGAACAATTGATTTATCTTAGTGATTTGAGCATCTGTCAATCTAGCTCCTTGATTTATCAGATCCAATAGTGACAAAGGAACTAATTTCTTATCAGTCTTGAAGTTCAGCATCTCTCTGATGGCTGCAGGGGTGACATAAAAAACAACTGAGCCTGAAGGGTCAAGCACAGCCCTCTGAGTGGGGTCATAGCAGTCAACACATTGGTGGATTAGGTCAGGGAATTCGTTGACCTGAAGGAGCTTGAAGATGGGGAGGAAAGAGTCCCAAATGCCCAATATATCCATTCCACTATCATGCTTGAGTTTCAATTCATTTAGCAAGTGAATGTGGTACTTGCTATGCATTAGCATTTCCTCTGATATTTGGTAATCTTGATCTGCTAACGGTTTCCACTCCAAATCTCTCTGGGGGCCATTCAATGGAGCAACATTCAGGGCAACAGGTGCTACTGGTGTATCCATGTTTTACAAGTGAATTTGGTTTGAATTTTGATTATTTCGGGAAGAAATATCGTCCTGCGCGGTAGGTTAGGTAATTTGCTGAATTACAGTCTGTTTCAGAGCAACAGGGGTGTAATTGGGCACAATTGGCTGGTTTAAAAAGGAATTAACTTAGTTTCAAGGTGTAGCAGGCCTATTTCTCAGGTGAAAATGGTCAATTTCCTGGTTTTTAATCAATGCAGGACGAAACATAGCGCGCAGTCGGAGAATTGGTAAATACCTGGTGTTATAACGATGGAGGAGCTTGGTTGCAGTCAAACGCTGAGTGGCAGCAGCTCTTGAATGGTCTTGGTAGGTTGGCGGCAGTAAAGGACGTAAAAATGCATGCAGGAGGCAGAGCAGAAAAACATATGAAAATGCGCAAAAACGGCAAAATTCGGCCAAATATGGACTTTTGGGCGCTGGCGCGAAAATTTGGATGACGCAGCATGATGTCATCAGGTGGGGTCAGGGTCGGGTGACGTCAGCATGACATCATCAGGTGATGTGGCGGCCTGTGATTGGTCCACGGGGACTGCGTAGGTGGCGTGACAGCTCGGAGCGAAGGCGGGCAGGGGTGCTGATGCGGCAGTGAGGTGGCGTGACGTTGGCATGACAGGACAACTGAAAACCGGGAGTGGTAAGCGGTATGATATCGCACCGCTCTTCATACGGAAGCGGGATTGTCATAGGGCGGCCCGATAAGATTTGGGGGCGACGCGTGGTAGAGGCTTGACGTCACCCTCTGACAAATTTCAGGAGGTAACGTCCGGTCTTCGGGGCCCGTCCGATATGGATGTGGGCCGTCGGATGGGAAAGCCCAGATCCGACGGTCGACGGGTTGATAAGGTGCCAGGACAATACGGCAGCGGGCTAGGCATATTTTAATATATTTTTTGAAATGCGCGCCCGGGCGGAACTTTGGGTTTTGGCGGATTTACGGGTTTTTTCACTGTTTTTTCGTAAAAGAGCGCATTTACAAATAAACTTTGGATAAAGGGTAAAAGTGGGTTTTTACAGGGCTTCTTTGCAAATAGAGTGGGTAAATGATTTCAAAGGTTTGTGAAGGGGAAAGGGGTGTAGCTTAGGTTATCAAACTGACCAGAGGTCAATTTAATCCCTGTTGTTGGGCATATGGCTATAATTGCCAGGGAGAGGGAATATTTATACATTGCTTGGGGTTTATACACCATAGTGTTTATAATAGTAGGGAAAAGGGGAACATAGGGGATTTAGATAATAAGAAGTTAGGAGTCAATATGAGTGGAGGAGGTGGATGAAGGGGAAAAACCACTAAGTTTATATGAAATCATCTTAGTTCAGGAAGTAGATCAAAATGAAAAGAATTTTACACAAGAAATGTGGCTTTTAAAGAAACAGGAACCAACACAAGACTTTGACTTCTTCCATCAACATAGGTAGTATTGGGATGTTAGTAATGAGTAAAATGGGGGGTAATCAGGGAGTTAGACATGCTTCATTGTACTGTTGCAAAACTGCTGAATGAGAGACCTGCACTGGCACCATGTTTTTCCTTTGCTTGAGCCAGTGACAAAGGCACTATGCTTCTGAAACCCCTATCTACCTACCCATCTACTGCCTAGCATTTTTTGTTACTCCAAGGAGGGTGCACTTATACTTGCAAACCCTTATGTGCCTTTTCTTTTCCTTTGGCTTTTATTTTGATTTTTCTATCTAGGACTAGCCTTATTGCTTCCAAGGCCCCAGATTAAACAGTTGGGAACCTTCATTCTCTACCTAACTACTTTATCTGCCAAGATTGAACTGTTTGGACAGATTTCCTTCTCTAATCTACAACAGAAAATTGAAACATGGCATGATCTAGATTAGGTTGTTGGACCATCCATCCAAATTCAGTTAACATCAAGCTATGTACACATGTTACATTCTCTTGGAAATATGGGATCTTTGCATCACCAAAGCAGAGCATATTTGGAACTTTCTTTGCCAATCATGAAATATGAAACCTATTGGTATAGGTATCTAACAGTGGCTCCACATGGGGATGGTTTTTCTTCTTGAAAGACCAAGAACAACAGGTCAGAATGCCTTGGCCCCTGACTTCTTTTTACCAAAACTTGGAGTTTTCCTCCTTGAAATCTCAAAATTGTGCCCTTTCCATCTTGGTAGATCTCTGAACTTATTTGTCTTCTGCTGATAACTTACAAAACTGGGAAAGCTGCCTTTTATGCATGTAAACAGAAAGTAATATATACACCCTATAATGTACAAGGGAAAGTCAAACTATATACATGGGAAGTAGTCAAAATAGTGCTTCAACATCCTGCCATTCACAGGACCTTCATCCAAGTCAGTTTCATCCAGATTTTTTAGGAAGTAAGTGTTGTTTCCTTGCACTGCTTGGATGACAAATGGTCCTCTCCAAAGGGAATCAAATTTTCCATGTTTTCCTTTATCTTCCCTTCTTGAATCCCACTTGAGGACTTTGTCACCCATGTTGAAATCTTCAGCCTTAGTCCTTCTATCAAAAGCTTTCTTTAACTTTTCTTGTAGAACTTGAACTCTGTAATAAACTTGGTCTCTAGTTTGCTGCAAACATATTATTTGATTGATCCTTCTTTGCATGTCATTGGGCTCAGCTTGACTTTCTTGAAGAAGTTTCATGACAGGGATCCCTAAGGATGAAGGGAATTTGGCTTCTAATCCATAGACTAACTCATATGGGCTGACCCCAATGGATCTCTTGGTTGTTAGTCTATCTACCCATAAGGCATTCACAAGCTTCTTATGCCAATTCTTCTTATTTTCTTCCAACACCTTCTTTATGATGTTTACAAGGCTTTTATTTGATGATTCAGCTAGGCCATTTCCTTGAGGGTAGTATGCTGTGGAATGGCCCAAAGTAATATGAGATCTGTGGCAGAAGTTCACCATCTTCTTGGATCTAAAAGCAGCAGCATTGTCTATTATAATTTTGTCAGGACAGCCAAATCTAGCAAGAATATTAGTCTCCAGAAACTGAATAATAGTAGAATCATTAGCTTGTCTACATGGAACAACCTCAATCCATTTGGTGAAGTAATCTGTGGCTGTCAGAATCCATCTATGTTGTCCTGAAGAAGAAGGATGAATTTCCCCAATGAAGTCCAGGCCCCACTGCTGAAAGGGCTTCTCTGTTGCAATAGGCCTCAAAGGAAGGGGCAGTAAATTTCTCTTTCCCTCGAATACTTGACACTTGTGACATGAAGTGGTAAATTTTTTAACATCAGAGAACAGAGTAGGCCAATAGTAACCTGCCCTTAGTATCTTGTCCACAGTGGACTTCCAGTACAAATGTCCACCACAATCACCTGCATGAAATTCTTTCATCACATTATCAGTTTCATTCTCAATTAAGCAGTTTAACAATATACCCTCATGGTTTTTCCAAAGCAAATTGCCATCCATGACACAAAATTTTGAAGCTTTCATTTTTAGGAATCTAGATTTGGTTCTGGACAATCCTGGGGGAGCACACAGGTTTTGCAATATATAACAGATATCAGAATACCACTGGGATTGTTCAAAGGCTGCATTGATCTTTGGAGTCGCCAGCTCTCGTTCACTGTCCAATTGGTTAATGTCCAAGTCTTGAAAATTTGTTTCAGACATTAATTTGGCCAAACCTTGCCCTTTTATCAGTTTTGTAGGTCTTATCTCAATATCAAATTCTAAAATGTTGGCAATCCATTTTCCTCTTCTGCCTTCTAAGTTTTCTTGAGTAAGTATGTCTTTCACAATGGGACTTGGTACATAAGCTATAACATGGGAGTACAGGATGTAGATCCTGAAGTCTTTGATGGCTTTGACCAAAGCATAAGCTTGTTTTTCCATGATCTGATATTTCAGAGGTGCATCTCTGAGGGCTCTACTAAAGAAGGCAATAGGTTTCTCATTTCCTTGGTCATCTTTCTGCAATAAGACAGCAGCAATGGTATGCTAGAAGGCAAAAGAGAAAATGATAAACTCTTCGTTAAATTGAGGATTTGTTAAGACTGGAGTTTGGGTGAGGGCCAATTTGATACCTTCAAAAGCTTGATTTGCTTCTACTGTCCACTTTACCTTTGAATCCTTTTTTAGCATGTTGTTTAGTAATCTGATTAATTCTGCTAAGTTTGGTATAAACCTCTTTAAAAAGTTGATCTTTCCCAAGAAGGCTTGCAATTATTTGATGTTTCTTGGATGGGGAATTTGCAAGATGGCCTGTATTCTGTCTGGATCAATTCTAATGCCATCCTTAGAAATGATGTGACCTAACAACTTACCTTCTTCCAAACCAAATAGAGACTTCTTAGGATTTAAGGAAATCCCATATTTTCTACATGTTATGAATATCTGTCTCAAGTGTTTCAGATGTTCTTGGTCAGATTTTGAGAAAGGTGTGAGGTCATCTAAGTAAATGACAAGAAAGTCATGGATCTCTTTAGCAAAAGCAATGTCCATTGCTCTTTGAAATGTAGCTCCTGCATTTTTCAATCCAAAAGGCATTTTAACATAATTGAAAGTTCCCCATGGGGTTGTGAATGTTGTTTTATCTTGATCATCAGGGTGGACTAGGATCTGATTGAAACCTGAGAATCCATCAAGTAATGATATTCTTGAAGCCCCCACCACTCTTTGGAGAATGTGATCCATTTTAGGTAAGGGATAATTGTCTTTGAGGGATACTTGGTTTAAATTCCTTAGGTCAACGCAAAGCCTAATCTCCCCGATTTTCTTTCTTGTGGGCACCAAATTTGAAATCCAGTCTGAGAACCTGATTGGGGCTATGATACCAGCTTTAAACATTTTTTGTACGTCTTTTTCAATTGAAGGGAGAAGCATAGGATTGATCCTTCTCAATTTTTGTTTGAATGGCTTTTGATTAGGCTTGAGAGGGATGGTGTGTTGGATAACAGAGGTGTCATAGGATTTCAAATCCTCATAACTCCATGCAAACACATCTTGGAACTCTTTAAAGAGGTCAATGTATTTAGGCTTCTGGTCAGGAGGTAAAGATGCAGACAATTTTATTATTTTGGGTTTTTTCAGGAGTCCCAATGTTGCATTCTTCAATGGCAGCATTGAGGGGCTGCATTTTCGGTTTTCTAGGGACATCATTTGAATCAAAAATGTCCTCCAATGGAGTTAGGCCTATTGGTAGAAAGTTATCCTTTAGCTCTATGATTTCAGCCTCTGTACCAGCTATTTCATCCAAATGCAGTTGTTCAAATTATTGTATTTGTTGCTTGTCAAAGCTTGTTGAACAAATCATTTGACTTGCTGTTTTGGGTGATATAGCTATTTGGTCCTGTTCTCTCAATGGTTGTATGTTTTTCACAGAATCAACATCAATGTTCAAACCTGAAAATTCGTGCTGCAAGGTTAAGAAATTATTTATCTGGGCGTCATCCTCAAATACTTGCCAATCTTTAACATTGTTTGGGACAGAAGGTCTGTGTTTTATCTCGGCTGTAAAACTATGGTTAGGTTCAAAAGGCAATTTGCATGTACTAGCAAATGTGGCTAAACTGTGTGCATGAAGATTGTGGGCTCTAGCTATTTTGGTTAACTGAAATTCAGTGAAGGTTTTAAGCATTTCAATAGCAGCAGACCTATATGACCTTAGTCTTTTGTCATTGGTGACAAAATTGCCTTTCACTTGTTGGATAATAAGGTCTGAATCTCCCATGATTGAAAGTTTTGTGGCCTCTAATGATTTTACCAGTTTGAGGCCTAGCAAAAGAGCCTCATATTCTGCCATATTGTTGGTACATCTAAAATTAAGCCTATAGGCCCGACCTTGTGCATGATTGCTTTGTTTGTTATGAATCCACACTCCAGCTCCTGCCCCTAATTTGTTGACTGATCCATCAAACTCAAGGAACCATAAGATCTCCTGTTTTAAGGGATTTTCAACATTCTTTCTATAATTTGGGATTATAAGTTGGAGTTCTTGTTTTTCATCTGGTTTATCTTTTAGGAGTGACTCATCAATTGGTTTCTCAATTTTGATCTCTTGGGGACTCGGTTGCTTACTCTCATGCATATTTTGTTCAAGTGTGACCGATTTATTATCACTCTCAGGACTTGTATCATCATTGAACAGAATAAAGGAATCCATATCTGAATGGACTGCATAAATGGGGAAATTTTGAGGCTTTTCTTCACTGCTCACCATGTATTTCATAAGTGACTCTCTATATAGCCTCTTGGGTTGACCAAAGACTGAGATGGTGGCATATGACATGTCTAATTGCAGGGAACCTTGGAGTTTATCCCCCCATGATCTTGATAACAACATTCCATATTTAGGTGGGATATCAGCAACTACAACATCCATTAAGATTGTTTTGTTTGGATACTGGACCAGGGATACACATAGATATTTTATCAAACCTAAACACTTAACTTGGCTAGAGTCAAATGAAAATAGGTCCTTATAAGGTCTTGTAATGTCCAAGTTAAGCCTCTCCATCACTGATTTAGGCATAAGGTTATGAGAGGCACCTGAATCAAACATTTGCATTGTGTAGTATTTTATCATGAACATGCAAGCTGACATAAAAAGGTAAGATCCCTGTAACTGCTGTCTTTCCATCGACCTCTGGACCGAAAAGTAGTTCTGGGGTATCATCCAACACATTGACATCATCTTTATTATGGGTAAGTTGAAGGGACTTTTTGATTTGTTGTTTGTAAATGTCATGCTTGGCTAGCTCTGAAAGAGGAATGGCTATCTTCAATTTGCCAATTTCAGCTTCTAAGTCAAAGGGTTTTTCAGATTGGACCTTGGTATTGTGGTTGACAACCCTTTCTTTGTTGTTCAAATTTTCTTCTTGGTTTTCACTCTGATTTTGAGGCTTGTCCTTTTTACTCATCTTTTGGGAAGTAATGCTGGGATTAGGCTGCAAGGGTGATGTAGCCATTGATTGTTGATTTAGGGAAGATGCTTCAGTTATTTCTTCAATTGTTACTTCATTTGTAATTGAATCAGTTTTTTCAATTGGCTCTATGACAATGGTTTTCTTAGGTGGTGGAGTGTCCTTTGTTTTCTCAGGCTGTGTCACATTTATAGTTCTGCTCCTTAGCTTGTATTGCTTATGGATTTCATAAACAACTGTGTCATAGCCTTGTTTAAAGTCGAATGACTCACCTGACTTGGTTTGAAACTGTTTAATATCATCATCCTTATGATCTTCTTGACTCAGAAAAACTTGTTGATCATCATTCAGGCCCATTAGGTTGATGTTGGTGTCATCTATCTGTTCATTTGAAGTGGATGCTTCCGTATAATTTTCTTGGAACGGAGGTCTAATCTCTGGTTCAAAATTTGCTTTACCAACATTAGGATTTTGGTTTCTTCTGAAATTGGGATTCCTAATAGGATTATTCTGTGGTGCTTCCCATGATGACTTCCTCTCAACTGATTCTACTCTGTCACCTAATCTCTGCATACCAGTGATTATTGCATCCAGTTTTTGATCCTAGCCTGAAGGCTCTTCTTTAAAGGTAGTCTTTCTCTCAGTTCTTGTCCTATTTCTCTCGGCTATCAGGTTAGCTTCTACACTTACTGCTATATCTTGCATTTCAGCTAAAGTTCGGGGAGCCCTTTCCCTTAATTGATATGCCATATCCGAATCAAACCCATCAGGAAAGGTGTATAGGGCTAAATCAGGTGGGGGTCTAAGATTTTGGGGAATAGCATTATAGACATTGTTAAACCGAGCACAATAGTCCAAGACAGTTTCTTGGGGACCTCTTTTGATAGTATTGTATTCAGATAATATATGAAGTGGGTCCTTCTTCTTCTCCCATCTGTTGATAAATGTTTGATAGAGGGCTTCAGGGTCAGCTATTGAGTTTGCTGCCAGTGACCTAAACCATGTTCTTACATCCCCTGTTAGGCTTTGCACAAAACTTTTCATCCTAACCCCATCATCATCTATTTCGTAGTTTTCAAAGTAGTCCTGCATTTTCTTAGTATGTTGAAGGGCTGGATATGAGCCAGTACCATCAAAGTATGAGATCTTGCTTTGGTACTCTTGAGGCATAGGAGCTGGATTGGCCGGTAACTGCAGTGGGGCATATCTATTAGCCATGTTTGGTGGGACAATAGGGAAAACATGGATGAATGGGACAAGCAGAGGAAATGGGATGAAAGGGATGTGTGTAGTTGATGGAGTAGTTGAAAGGATGCCTTGTGAAGTGGATGAAGAACTAGAAGATTGTGGGCCAGTTGTATGAGGATGTAGAGAAGCCTTAGCAGGGGTTGGAATGTCAGTTTGGAGACCTGCTTCCGAACTTGAAACTGATAAAGTGCCTTCTGATTTGTGTCTCTTGAGGATTCTTGCAATCAAGTTTGGATTTTGAAACTCAGGTGCTGGATCAGGATCTGGGTTTGATCTTGTGTAACGAGTTATCTTCTTAGGAGCCAGCTTCTATAACTTTCTTTGTGAGAATTTCTAAGGAGGTAGTGATCTTTTGACAAGGACTGGTCAGTTATAGCACAACTATATGAAACCTAATACTGAATAAAGATTGACTAAGGCAGCTTTTATATACTCCTGCAAATGCAAAGCAGAGGCAGTTTCTAAGGCTATCTGGCTGTCACTCAGGCTTTATCTACAGCATTAAGAATTAGATAGGAGGTTGCAAAGTTCATCCAGGTCCCCAGCGGAGTCGCCACTTATGTTAACACCCAGGTTGTTCCCTTTGACTCCTGAGGGAATACGGCCGGGGTAACCACTAACCAAGCTTTGGATTATAGGTCCTAGCCTACCTATAATCAGAGAGGGCTCTCTCTTTGACTGTTTAACTTTTTTCTTAAGAATCTTAGGCTAGATATGAGGTGAGGGTTTGGTTTGAAAGTTTTGGTTGAATGATATCTTTCAGTACCTAAGGTAATATCTTCAGACAGTTTTAGACCATTGGGCAATGGAGTTTGTGGTTGCAGGTTGTTTGAAGTGTTGAGTGGGATTGTCTAAACTACAGGGCCATCTAAATATTCAATGAAACAAACTTTAAATCGTGGTGATGAAATATGATTAGCCAGTGGAAGGCTATTAAGAGTTTTCCACTAAACTGGTGGTGTGAGAAAGAGATGTATTGACCAGGAGCAGGTTTGAATTCCTGAACGATAATCACTGTGAAAGGTATAGTTTGGAAGTGCAGCAATTAAGAATTACACTTTTATAACTATAACTGAGGAGAACATACATAATAGCTTAGACTGAGCTCAGGGTATTCCATGAATAAATCCTGGAGCTATTCTTTTTCTTTGCCATTAAACTTGTGAAACAGAACATGAATGGATTATGAAGAAAATAACAAACATAACGAACAGGTTAAAGAAACTTATTGTTCCACGAAATACGCAGGAATCCTGAAGCATTCAGCAAACACACCAAAACGCATCAGACAACACAGAACTTTGGAAATTCCATCAGCTTTGTTGTATTAAAACTATGAATATTTACAGCATAGTATCTCCTGAAGAGAAAATCAACAACCCCTGCAAGCTTCTGCGAGGGGGAATATATACAATCGGTTATACAAAAATATCTGAACCGTTGAGTCACTTGATAAATAAATGCGCTCACCAACTTTACAAAATAGCAGATAAGGAAGTTATTAATGCTCTAAATACAAAATGAATACTCTTTAATGCTGTCAGAAGTCCTTTTGACCTTTGGAGGCCACTGAGTCGGTTGAGCGTTCTGTATTAATGCTAAATGATGTGTCTTTATGGCTTTGTCATGCTGTAGCTTTCTCGGCCCTGTCATTTGCAGCTGTCAGTATTGCTTTAGTGGCCGAATTGGTTTGCTGATCTAGCTCAGTCCATTCTTCTCCAGACATACTGACTGCATCAAATTTTCCTGCACATGATGACTTATGTTTTTTGATGAAAAAACTTGATGAAAGCCTTTTGTTTACAGTAACAACTGTATCATTTTGGTCCGCCATTCCTGTGTAGGCAGTTGATACCTCAAAATTTCATCTAAGGTTTCATCTGCCTCTGTATATTTGTAGAAGTTTGGAGGCACTTCAAACAAATGTTTGATCTCATTCATAATAAAAAATAATTTCTCTACTCTGTCATAGAGACTTTGCCCAGATGCTGGCCCTGTTTCTTCTGAAGTACTTGCTCCTGCAGTGATCTCATTAGTGGCAAATGTATTCACCCTCTTGGCATAATTTTCATGTGATAGTAGCCTCACTGCGCTGTTCAGCAAGCCAGGAAGGCCTCTGCTCTGTAATGCTTCAAACTTATCCATGAATCTGTTTACTTCTGTTTGCATGTCCTGGCTTCTTCTATCCAGTGTTTGTACCACGCTTCTCAATGTAAGGACCCTCTTTATTAGCAGGATGGTTTCAGTTTTATTGGGGATTCCTATTGCTGCCAGCTGAGGACCTGTACGATTATTGAGAACGTTGAAATTCTATTGGCTATCTCAGGCATATTGCCTAGAGATGCCCTTGCCCTTTGGACTTCCCTGTGTGCCTTGCCTATGAGCTCCATTTGCTCATGAATAGTCTCTATATACTGCCACTGATCTGTTATTGATTGGCCAATGTTGGCACATAAAACTGTCTTGACCTCAGCTACAACTTTGTCAAGGGTGAGCTCTTTCTCCAGCTCCTTTATCTTCTCCTTGAGAGCCTTTATTTCTCTGCCCTTTTCAGCTACACTTTGTTTGGATTTTTCATATTTTTCATTTAGCTTAGCTAAATTCTCCTTGGCCTCATTTAGCTCTGCCATTTTTGCTTCTAGGGCTTGAATTTCATTCATCAGCTTCTGCATGTCAAGGCTTGGAGCCTGCTCTGATGTTGTCGCTGGTGCTGATGTTGATGGAGCTGTCTCAACAGTTTGCACTGCAGGAGGAGTGACAATTTGAGGGGGTTCCTCAAGGTTGATTACTTGTGGAGGGGGCTGAACTGTTTGGCCTCCTTCTTTCTGCTGTAGGGCTGCCTGCAATGCAGCCTCTGTTTCTATTAATTTTTCTTCAGTCTGCACCAGCTGTTTGTGCAGTGTTACCAGCAATGTTGCTGTATCCTAGTCCTTCCTTTGCTGGGAAATCTCCTCTGTTTGAGGGTGAAGAGTTGCTGGGACTTTTATCATCTTCCTTAGAGCTGCAATGTCTGCATCTCTTGTCTTTAGCAGTGCCTGCACAGCTTTGGGATCCTTTGGGTCATGCCCAAGCTCTATGATTATATCCTCCAGAGACCTTATCCTGTTGTCTTTAGCCTGGGAGGATGCCTTTTCTAACTCCAATTGTGCAGTGGTATTATTCAAAGAATTCTGCAATCTATAATTTGTCAATGTATTATCTGCTCGGGTAGCATACACCATCTCACCCGTCTGTTTATGCAATTCAATTTGATCCATTGGGTGGATTTCCTTGGACAGGATTTCCAAGTTTGTTCTTATATAATCAGCTGCAGACTGTGGCTGCAGCGCTGTGGGCTTGAAATGGCTCATTATCATTTTGCCCTCTTGCACATCATATGCAGACATCAACCTCTGCTGGTTTGTAGGAGCCATTTTCAACAAGTGGTTGTATAGCTGTAACCTCAATGGCTCATTTCTGGTCTTGATGTCTATGAACTGTTTCTTTATGCTGGACTCACCCTTTCTTTGTTGCCCTGAGGAGCTGACCTCTCCCCCAAGTGTTCTTTGCTGCTCTTGCTGTAATGAGCTAGCTGATACCTCTGTGCTGGGGGGACCCATCTGTGTTTGCCCAAAAGGCATCTCCTCCTCTGAGAAAGGATCGAGCCTTTGTCTCTTTTCCCCTTGTTGTGATGCTGCGGTGCTAAGGGGAGTCTGTTCCTGTCTGTCTCTCTTCTTACCCCTCTCTTCATTTATAGGGGTTTGGAGCATCGAAGTCTCCACTGTAACATTCTGCACTGAGGCCTCCTTTTCTTGCGTTTGCTCATCATTAGGACCAGGAGCCTCTGCCATTTCTTCCTGCTGTTCAGGATCATTTTCAGGTTGTTGATCTTGGGCTGATTGCTGCTCTTCAGGGGCCTCTTGTTGTTCTGTTTCCTTGCCTTTATCCTTGGCTAAAGTTTCTGCTGTAATTGGGGCTTAGGTTGTCTTTTGTGGAGCTGTAGATGAAGAGGCAGATGCTCCCACTTGAGTTCCTGGAAGAGAAAATACCTATGAACAAAGCTCCAAGTCAGCCAAATTTTGGAGATTTCTTATTCCTCTTTGAGCTAGTTCTTCTTGTGTAGTAGCTTCTTCTAAGGTGCCTTCCCTCCATTGTAATTGATTTGCATATTTTTCTATGTGAGGCAACCTTAAGTGACCATAACTGGCCAGCCTATATCTGATCCTTCTTAAGCTTATGAAATGAGTTGGGTCGTATGGTTTCCAAAGGAAACTGGTTTGTAAGCCAAGGCTTTCTAGCATTCTATCTGCCTCTTGCCAACCTTCCTCCCTTTTATTGTAAATGAAGTGGCCTAATTGATTTCTAACTTTAAGCTGTGCTTTCTTGCCCCTGCTTGAGAAATGGAGTACATCAGCATTCCCAAATTTCCTGAAGTACTCGAGGGCAAACAATCTCATAGGCACATATCTGGGCAATCTGTATGGGGGCAACTCACACCCATATATTCTGATAACTGTGTGGTTTTGGTAAAAATACCAATCCCCAATGCTGTATACCTTGGACAACTGAAGAATCCTCTGCATCTCATCAGTTAGTCTTGGAGGAGGCGAGCTCAGAAGCAGAGACATGGCTGGGTGGATGAAGAGGTCTATAAACTCAGAATAAGTGTATGGGGAATAAGATCTGCAGTGGAAAGCAGAGGACCAATAGACCACTGACCTTGGATTGCCTTGTGCATCCACTCTTCTCACAGGGAAAGGAAATTTCTCATGCTGATAGTATAGGATTAAATGCTAGATATAGGAGGTGTATCTGAACAACCTTTCTCTCGCCAATTTTATCAATTGCTCATGTATTTTATTGGAGATGTAAGTGGCATAGTCATAACAGATTGGGGGCTTACCAGGGGAAAACATGGCCATCATTACCAGCACAGTTTCATCAACAAATTCTATTGAATTATAGCCCAGTATGGGACTAATCATATCTGCAAGGTCTCTGCCCAATTGATTCAGGTATACATGAGAAATGGGAGGGTACTTCATGGTCTCAGAGGTTGAATCAATGAACAATTGATTTATCTTAGTGATTTGAGCATCTGTCAATTTAGCTCCTTGATTTATCAGATCCAATAGTGACAAAGGAACTAATTTCTTATCAGTCTTGAAGTTCAACATCTCTCTGATGGCTGCAGGGGTGACATAAAAAACAACTGAGCCTGAAGGGTCAAGCACAACCCTCTGAGTGGGGTCATAGTAGTCAGCACATTGGTGGATTAGGTCAGGGAATTGGTTGACCTGAGGGAGCTTGAAGATGGGGAGGAAAGAGTCCCAAATGCCCAATATATCCATTCCACTATCATGCTTGAGTTTCAATTCATTTAGCAAGTGAATGTGGTACTTGCTATGCATTAGCATTTCCTCTGATATTTGGTAATCTTGATCTGCTAACGGTTTCCACTCCAACTCTCTCTGGGGGGCATTCAATGGAGCAACATTCAGGGCAACAGGTGCTACTGGTGTATCCATGTTTTACAAGTGAATTTGGTTTGAATTTTGATTATTTCGGGAAGAAATACCGTCCTGCGCGGTAGGTTAGGTAATTTGCTGAATTACAGTCTGTTTCAGAGCAACAGGGGTGTAATTGGGCACAATTGGCTGGTTTAAAAAGGAATTAACTTAGTTTCAAGGTGTAGCAGGCCTATTTCTCAGGTGAAAATGGTCAATTTCCTGGTTTTTAATCAATGCAGGATGAAACATAGCGCGCAGTCGGAGAATTGGTAAATACCTGGTGTTATAACGATGGAGGAGCTTGGTTGCAGTCAAACGCTGAGTGGCAACAGCTCTGGAATGGTCTTGGTAGGTTGGCGGCAGTAAAGGACGTAAAAATGCATGGAGGAGGCAGAGCAGAAAAACATATGAAAATGCGCAAAAACGGCAAAATTCGGCCAAATATGGACTTTTGGGCGCTGGCGCGAAAATTTGGATGATGTCAGCATGACGTCATCAGGTGGGGTCAGGGTCGGGTGACGTCAGCATGACGTCATCGGGTGATGTGGCGGCCTGTGATTGGTCCACGAGGACTGCGTAGGTGGCGTGATAGCTCAGAACGAAGGCGGGCGGGGGTGCTGATGCAGCAGTGAGGTGGCGTGGCATTGGCATGACAGGACAGCTGAAAACCGGGAGTGGTAAGCGGTATGATATCGCACCGCTCTTCATATGGAAGCGGGATTGTTAGAGGGCGCCCCGATAAGATTTGGGGGCGACGCGTGGCAGAGGCCTGACGTCACCCTCTGACAAATTTCGGGAGGTAACGTCCGGTCTTCGGGGCCCGTTCGATATGGATGTGGGCCGTCGGATGGGAAAGCCCAGATCCGACGGTCGATGGGTTGATAAGGTGCCAGGTCAATAAGGCAGCGGGCTAGGCATATTTTAATATATTTTTTGAAACGCGCGCCCAGGCAGAACTTTGGGTTTTGGCGGATTTACGGGTTTTTTCACTGTTTTTCGTAAAAGAGTGCATTTACAAATAAACTTTGGATAAAGGGTAAAAGTGGGTTTTTACAGGGCTTCTTTGCAAATAGAGTGGGTAAATGATTTCAAAGGTTTGTGAAGGGGAAAGGGGTGTAGCTTAGGTTATCAAACTGACCAGAGGTCAATTTAATCCCTGTTGTTGGGCATATGGCTATAATTGCCAGGGAGAGGGAATATTTATACATTGCTTGGGGTTTATACACCACAGTGTTTATAATAGTAGGGAAAAGGGGAACATAGGGGATTTAGATAATAAGAAGTTAGGAGTCAATATGAGTGGAGGAGGTGGATGAAGGGGAAAAAACCACTAAGTTTATATGAAATCAACTTAGTTCAGGAAGTAGATCAAAATGAAAAGAATTTTACACAAGAAATGTGGCTTTTAAAGAAACAAGAACCAACGTAAGACTTTGACTTCTTCCATGAACATAGTTAGTATTGGGATGTTAGTAATGAGTAAAATGGGGGGTAATCAGGCAGTTAGACATGCTTCATTGTACTGTTGCAAAACTGCTGAATGAGAGACCTGCACTGGCACCATGTTTTTCCTTTGCTTGAGCCAATGACAAAGGCACTATGCTTCTGCAACCCCTATCTACCTACCCATCTACTGCCTAGCATTTTTTGTTACTCGAAGGAGGGTGCACTTAGACTTGCAAACCCTTATGTGCCTTTTCTTTTCCTTTGGCTTTTTTTTATTATTTTTCTATCTAGGACTAGCCTTATTGCTTCCAAGGCCCCAGATTAAACAGTTGGGAAGCTTCATTCTCTACCTAACTACTTTATCTGCCAAGATTGAACTATTTGGACAAATTTCCTTCTCTAATCTACAACAGAAAATTGAAACATGGCATGATCCAGATTAGGCTGTTGGACCATCCATCCAAATTCAGTTAACATCAAGCTACGTACACATGTTACATTCTCTTGGAAATATGGGATCTTTGCATCACCAAAGCAGAGCATATTTGGAACTTTCTTTGCCAATCATGAAATATGAAACCTATTGGTATATGTATCTAACATGACACATTCCCTTGTTGGCCAAAAAACTAATTCCTAGCTCCTATCCCACTAACCGCAGGGTTTTTCCAACTCTGAAAGGGGTTACCACCTTGACTTGTGAAAGGAAAAGGAATAGACCCTACTATCGGATTGGAATGTGGTATATGACCACATCCAAATGGAAAACCCTAAAAATAAGTCGATCCACTCATCATGGCTTTAGAGGTGGTTGATGGTATATTCAACGGAATTGAAGGAATACCTTGAGAGGGCATTCCAAAAGGGAAAAATAAAAAACCGGATGCATTAGATTGAGAACTTCCAGTCATCGACAGAATGGAAGTAGACCCAAATAAGGATGTGCTAGGAGTGTTATAAGGGATGTAAATAGTTCCTCCCCCTTGCACAGATATGGGAGTCTGCATGCTCGCATCACTCGTGGTGGATGCCATGCTTCCAGCAGTGGTCATCGAAAGGATAGATGTGTGTGGCCCTGGGCTTGAAGGCCTATGAGTCAAAGTTCCAATGTATAACAATACGTCTGGATGATCAGGAGGGAGAGGAGAATTCAAAGCTACAACCGACTCTGAAAGCTCTTCTACTTCAATAATATCTTCCGACTGGAAGAGTACTTAAGAAAGAACTGGTGTATTCCTCTCTAACTCTGTAGTAGTACTAGATCTATCTTGTAAACTAATGCCCCCTAGCAGAGGATCATTCTCTGATGTGCCTGCTGCCATTGGTTGAAAACAACTGGCAGAATCGCTCCTACGCCTTCTGGGAGAAGAATCTGAACTCGTAGGTGAAAGCGCACGAAGTCTCTGGGACCGTCGAGATAGTCGGTCAACCACTTTCAATCATTTTTATAAGATCTACTTAAATACTAAAGAAAATTGAAAGCTAGGCCGACTAGGAGCACAGAACACACACTAAAAATGTCCCTAAAGAGATCAGTAATCAAACAACTTCCAAGTATTTTCGCTCCGAGTGATTAGGACCATAAACCAAAATAAAAGAAAGTTAATAATAAGGGCCTTCCAAAAATAGACTGGGGTAATTATGCCCCAGGTCTATTAGCGAAGGTATCAGAGGTAGTTACGCTGACCTCCAGACAAAATCCTTTGCAGGTGCAAGCCCCCAAGCTTCGCAAGGGTTCCCTCCAAAAGTACTATTGAACGTGATGCAACATCAATCTCAGGTGCCACGAGATTCCCCTCCACAACCACCTGTGTGGATCCCTAGGATAGGCAACTAAAGACACCAACTTGTATCAGAAGCTGGGTCGAATAGTCATGAGGTAAGATCCGACAAGTAAGAGAGGGGGTATCTCTCGTCCCTATCTTCACGAACCCTCATGCTCAACTCCCAGTCACGGACCTTTCCCAATCACCCTAACACTATTGGATTTCACTATTTAATCAAACTTCTATGTTTTACCATTTAGAGTGGCCTTGGAGAGTTTGCTCTCCTCTCACCTAATCCAATGCACTAAATAGACCTAAAACTTGTTGGTGCATTCCCATGACAATACAAAAAGTTCTAGTTTATTTTATTAAGTGCTTGATTTTAAGTGGCTGTTCTTTTAACTCAAAGGGACAATATGGAAATGAAACCAATGGTGTTTGTATGATGCAAAAGAAATTAATGAAAAACTAACTTATATGAAATGCAATTGTTTGTTCTTCGATGAAAAGAAATTCTACTTGCGTTCTAAGAAACTTCTATAAAGCAAAATTTTTTTCCTTTTCTTTTCTTATAGCACACTCCACAATCACAAAAACTAAAAAGACTATTGATGCTTTAGTAATGCAAAACTACCCTAATTCAATGTGTACATGATAATGCAAGCTCCTAGATTACTCTAAAAAAAATGAAAGCAATTGTTTATAACTTATTAATAATCCAACTTAAGTGTTTGAAAAGAATATAAATTTCGAATACAAAATCTTCTCCAAACAAGAAGGACTAATAAGAAAGATCACAAATCACTTTCAAAAAATCAAAAGAAATTAAAATCAATCTCAGCAAAAGAAAGCAAAAACAATGTTTTTTAAGAACTTTTCTTTTTCAAGAAGCAATGAAAGCAACTTTTCAAATGCACTCAAAATGCCACCAAAGACTCAAAGACTGAAAGCAAAGAACAAGGAAACTTTGTAAGTTACCAATTCGACACGAATGAAAACATGAAAAAAAAGGGCTTCAACTTGCACTAAACGATCCAAAAGTAGAAAAAGAGCTTTGAGAAAATGACCAAGAAGTCAGGAAAGAAACGCTTTCAAATTTGTCAAAAAGAAACTTTCAAAAAGAAAGAAAAGGTGTAAGGCCACAAAATGATGGAAAGCAAAGCAAGTAAACCAATAATCAAGCTTGACACAAAGATTGAAAACAATCTACTGTTCTGGAAGACCAGAACAATTAAGAACCTCGATAAGAAGTCTTGTGTGTTCAAACACAAATCATAAAACTCACTCAAAAGCAAACCTAGGCCAAAAACTTTTGAAAGTAGAAGAGAATTCAAAACAGTGAGCTCACTGAATAATTAAATTCTAAATACAAAAATTGACCATTGAGAAACCAAACAGACCAAGAAACAAATCTTTCTAGGCAGAAATATTTGAAAAAAGCATGCAAAAAATGGTATACGCGACTATGTTTAGGCACAGTTGTGTGTACACGCGCTTTTGACAAAGGAAACTTGCATATACGTAGGGTAACTTCACAAAAACAAGACTGTGTATGCTGTTGTAAACAGACAAAGGTGCACATACAAAGCTTTTCAAAAAAAATAAAAAAAGAAGCCAGATAAAAAAGATCAGACTTAAGGTCTGAGATTCTATTGGACCAAACAATACTGTCACAGCAAGCAAGCCAAGAACTGAGCCCTGATTGACACTGAACAAGCCAAACTAGGAATAACAAGATTGTTATCCCCAGTGTACTCGCTAATTTTGTTATGGGAATAAGTACCCTAGGGCTTTGGGTTCAAACCCCAACAGAGCAAGAGCAAAATACATTAAGAAACACTCATACAACTCAGGCAACATGATTATATAAAAAACTATGCGATAGTGATCATACCCAGATGTCCTTCATTTGGGTAGTTCCAGGAGGGTTCAGACCCTTTGCAACTCTTGACAGTCTTCGAATCTGCAAATCAACCAATCAAACATACATAACTACATATAGATAAAGCATTTTAATGAAATCAACTTTATATCATATAAGAAAGATGATTAATTACACATAAAATGACATTCATACATGAATTACAACAGTATCTGATGCATAAGAAAAGTTAATCTCAGGAACAAGATAGTGTTTCTTTTTATTGTAGAAAGCTATAACCAACATGGAGAGAATTCACCTGAGTCTTCTTCTTCTAGTTCCAAGCGGAACCGTCCTCTGGATCTGTCCAATCCTAGTCTTCAACAGCCTCCTCCCATAACCAATACCATGATATCTCAAGCAAGTGGGAGAATATCAACACTCAAGGAAGCAAGTGTTTCCTAAACTTGGGGAAGTGCTTGAAGCACAGGGATACTTTAGACTCAGTCAGGGGATAATCTCACTATAGTAATTCTATCTCTTCTCCTCTTTAAGGCCTTCCCATATAAGTCTTATTTATACTTCTCCCAATTAGTTTTTGGTTGGGAAACAATTGGGCCATAGGCACTAGGAGGTAATCAAAAGGTAAAACCCGTGAACTCTGCCCATAGTTGAGTAAATTTATTTCTTTTAATTTTTTTAACACATATACGTGGTTTGGGTATTGACTAACCCATGTGTAGACACTTTTATCACAGGGAAAAGTAGTGTACAAGGAATAAAACATTGTTTTGAAAATATTTGGACCAAGTTTGGATGGAGGGGTTGCCCTAGGCCATAAAGCAAGCATCCCAAATACCAAGGGTGATATTTGGAGCTATAACAAAAATATTGTAATTTCATAGTCAATTTAGGCCATTCATTAAGTAGATGTCTGACGGTAGATGTTATGTTTAATTAATTTTTTTTGCCCTAGAAGGCACCCCCTCGCTATATATGAGGGAATTGTATTGCGTCTATGTACATCTGTATTCTGAGCGAGAAGAGAGAGGAGATTGAGCGAGAGAGAAGAGGGAATTACAATGGATCTGCTGTAGGTTGTATAATTTCAGTTTGTTGGATAATATAAAAGGAAGATTGGTTGTTTCTCCATGAACGTAGCCCAAATTGGGTGGGCCACATATCTCTGTGTCTCTCTTGTTTTATACATTTTTTGTGTTTATATTTCTGCAATATTTTGTGTGTTCCATTGCTCTATAATATATAATTTTCTAACAAATCTCTACCTCGACATCTACTGTCTTGCCCTATAAAGTAATCGCAAGGTTGGGTAAGACACCAAAGGGCTGCAAATAGCACCTGTCGAAAGCTTCCAAAGTGTTAGGGGATTTGTTCAAAGTAGGAGAACCAATTGCCTTTCAGCAAGTGATTATCATGATGCAGGTAGAAGCACCTTCATTGATGATGGTCCTATGAATGGTTTTCTCATTGATGATTACTTGAATGAGAAAGGAAAACTGATGAGCCAGGCACGGAACATGGTTTTCTAGATCAAAATATATCAAGGTTGAGTCGGTAGGATCAATACCCCCAATAGCCGACAACAAGGATTTCCCCTGAGACAGACAACTTTGGAGTACCTCGAGAACTAACATAGCCGATGGTGCCTGAGCCAAATCCTCAACAATATTATAGTGCTGAGCGGCTCAAGCATTAGGATTGTATGAGGGCTTCCTTAGCACACCTCGAGAAGTTGGTTGAATGGAAGAATCAGGGTTAGGGTGCTCGATATGAAGAGGGCTAGAACTCAGGGCAGAAGAAGAAGGGGTGGCCTCTTTCTCTTTCCCAACTGTCAGAGTAGGAGTTTAATAATCTTTGGATCAAGTAGCCAAATTAATAGGCATACTCATCATGAACACTTGAGATACTGAGGAAGCAGATGATTGAGGTTGGTCTACCATTTGAGTCTACTGAGACAGAAATGGGTCTTTCAGGACTATGGGGGTCCCTTTGAGTAAACGACTAGCTTCAAACCTTTGGGGACAATCCTTAGTATAGTGATCCTCCTCGCAAATGAGGCATGGATACTTAGGCTTTTTTTGGGAAGAATCACTGGCAGATGGCTTAGGAGGACCCTGTTTTGGGGCATCAGCTTTACCCTTGCCTTTGCCTTTCTTCTTAGCTTTCAAGAATTTGTCCATTGTGGTAGACTGGACAGTGTGGACCTTTGAGGTTTTACCAAGGCCAGGTGGATTCTGGGAGGAACTATTAGAATCAGTGTTTGAGATTGACTTCTGTTTGGAAGAGGATTTGGCAGGGCTCTAGGACACTGAACCAATTACTCCATCAACATGAGGTGTAGTCTGTGACTTCGATTTTATGGGATCAGATGATGGTCGAGGAGCATCAGGTAATAACTCATACAAAGTGCCAGACTGAGAATAAACAAGATCTAAGTACTGGGCACGAGCAATGGCTTGTTCTTCGGTAATGCATCCACCCATAGCTAATTGGAGTGATGAATGGCTTGGAAAACCATTCGGTGAGAAACTGATCAACAATCTCGAATTTGATCAGGCAACGTCTACATCTCCATTCATGGATGTGATCCGAGATGTGTGTTGTAGTATCTTTCTTAAGCGATGTGAGAAAATAGGTGCCAGTCTCATAGCGAACTGGCAACTAGAAATGTGTGAGGAAAGCCATGGCTAAAGAGTTGAAGTCATGGTAACTACTTTGAGGGAGCTCAATGTACCACTTGGCTACAACACCTGTAAGGGTTCGTTGGAAAAGACGAAGACGAATAGAATCATCAACATAGGAATTTGAAGAGAACTAGAGGTGATATGTCATCACATGGGCTTGAGGATCTTCTTTCTCTTTTCCATCGAACTTAGGACAACTACTTAGGATCTTGGACAGAACAGGAGGTCGATATGGTGAATGAAGAATTGGATCATTCGTGAGTCAAGACACATTTGGCAACCCTAGTGTGGCCCAGAATGGAAATTGAGTATTGAAAGGCATTGGAGGTCGATAAGCGGGTCCAACTAGAGGAGGCCATCCCTATTGGTAAGCATTTTGGCCCATAGTGGAGGGTTCTAACCATATGGCATTTGGTTTTTCCCCCACAATAGGTTACCTTGGGCGTAGGGAGGATTTTGACCTTGAACACCTTGGAATGATCTGGCCATAGGTTGTTGATAAGAAACATACGGCTTAAGAGGCTTTTGAGCCTTTTGACCTTGGACATATGGATATTTCACCTATTGTCCTTGAACATATGGGTTTTGAACCTGCTGCCCCTAAACAAGAGGATTTGGAACCTGCTATCCTTGGAAATAAGGGTTGTGCACTTGCTGCCCTTGGACATAGGAATTTGTACCTACTACCTTTGGACAAAAGGATTCTGGACCTGTTACCCCAGGACATTAGGATTTTGGGCCTGCTGCTATAGGACTTGACCCTAGCCTTGTCCTTACAAGGGTTGACCCTATTGATATGTATATAAGGGTTGTTGTTGCCTGGGTTATCTCTACTACTACAGGGATTGACCTTGCAGTTGTAAAGGTTGTCCCTATGGCTGCAGAGGTTGGCCTTGCGAAGACATAGGCTAGGATTTTTGTGGATCACACTGCTTCTGTTGCTGTACAGTTTGTTGTAACTGTTACGAGGGTTTCCCCAACAGTTGTCACAGTTTTCCTTGCTGCAGTATCATTTTCCCTTGTTGTTTCACGGATGGCCTTGCTGCAACAAGGTTGCCCTTGTTGCTGCAGAGGCAGTCCCTGTTGCTGCAAGGGCACTTGAATAGTTCATAGAATTTCCGAACTGTATTTTGCCATAGCCACCATGAAAAGTGGATTGACCAGGCTGAACGTACCGCCCAAACTGAAGGTCGTAAGGCAGATTGACCATTACTTTGAACCATATGGAACATAAGGAGCTTGGTACTAAAGGTGAGCCTCATCAAGTTTCTGGTACTAGAAATTGCTTGACCCAGACGGACCAATGGGATTTTGGACCTGTTGGTACTGGACATTGCTTGACCCAACAGGACTAGCAGGGTTTTGTATAACACCAGAAAAAGGTTGGCTCATCCCAACCATGTGAGCCTGAGAGATACTCACATTGGTTATGCCTGACATCATGGAAACACTCAGATTCTTCCCCCCAGGCGGTGGCATATCTTTTCCAATTACTGGAGGGATCAAAGAACTAACCGTAACATTCTTTGAGATCGTCAGTTGAACCAAACGGGTGACTTGGACAGATGAGACAAGAGGGATAGGAATGGTGGGTTGCACCGGGCATGAGGTAACGACCTGTTCAGATGTCGGGTTCAGAATGATCGGACCTGTAGTAGGCATGGCACTAGACGCTCAAATAGGGTTGTGATAAAGTGATGAGGCACTGGGTTTACCTGAGACCAATTATGCTAAAGTTACATAATTAGGTGGAAAATCTCGATACACACTGATGGGAATGCTCCCCGTATAGGGGAAAAATTCAGGAGGAAATTGATGTTCTTCATTTTCGAGAGTGTATGAAGTAAAAACTTCTGATTGATCTGGAGAGGTAACTCAAGCGTCGCCTTCGGGTTCCATAGCTGGGAACAAACAACAATGAATGATCAAAGATGTATGAGGGGATAATTCCAAAGGAAAAGCCGGTTGATGATATAGACTGTACGGATGTTGTGTGATATCACAACAGGCTTGAACAAAGGATTCATAGGATATATAACCAGTCCAAGCTGACCATCAGTGGTCGGCGAACTCTCTGGAGTCTGGACAGGATTTTCCATAGATTCCAAGATAGTATCAATAGGTGGCCCAATATCTGAAGTAGGTGGAGGATGAGATGACAAAGTTTGAATGCTTAGAATGATTTTGAGTTCAACATTTTGGTCCTCGAGTGACTGCTAATTCAGGAAAAGGCTCCTGAGACAATCTTTCAGATGGAGGAGAGGAAGAGGAACTAGGTGAACTAGATGGTTTAGCCACAATGACCTTGTCTTAGTTAACAGGAAAAGAGATAAATTTCAAGGCTTTAAAATGTCCTTTAGGGATAACTCATGATTTGGTCTAGAAAAGAGTAACAGGATATTATAAGATTTTGGGAAAAAATTTGTTGGTTACGTGGGGCCTGACCCAAGTTCAACAGTGAGTTTAGCCAAGCAAATCTCGATACTACTAGCCATTTCGGCAATAGTCTGCAGTGTGCGGACTGAGGTCTCACCCGAAGTAGTATGGGAGGGTGCTGGAACCAGGTTTTTGCACCCTAGGGATGTCTTAATGAAGGTTTTAGAGGTTCACGATCCTAATCTATGGGTTGCGCTGCTCCACGCAACTTTCTATTCTTCACAACCCATGTGCACCTTTGAGAATATAGTATTATTCCGATCCGATCCTTACTGTGTTATTATATTAGTGCTTAACTTAGTCTATGTGGCCCCAATATTCTTATTACTTATTCAACTTTCAGATAAGCGTGCATACTCGAAAACAATATAAGTGCATAAAGATAACCAGAACATAGAAATACAGATCTACAAATAGACACACAATATTCTGAATCAATCTTATCTTTATTAATACTCAAGTTCAGTTACAGACCTAACTCCTCCCTGTGCACTCAGTTGTAGGGGTCTACACACTCAACTGTGGACTCTCCTAGGCCTCTGCACACTTAGTTGCAGAGCCTCTACCTACCACTACAACCCAATACACTTCAGATCCACTTCTATCTTCTAACCATGCCTTCACATCTATCTATTTCTTCTCAAAAACTCAGAAAAACTATCTTTACACTTAGAGCCTCACTCTATTTATACAATCCCATGGTCCGCGGATCATGGGTAGGATGACACACTTTACATTAAATTACATTAATTTAGGGTGAACAACCCTAGACTCTCAAGCTCCATTGACCAAAAGGTGCGGGGTCTTACATTACATTGACCAAAACTCAGGCTTTAAGCCCCAAAAACATGTTATGGGGGGATCTGCTGCCCAACAAAAGTTTTTTAAGACACATAAATAAAATAGTGCTCTTTCATGTTTTAAGAGGTGAGAAAGAAGCAAACATGACCCTATCACTTTGGATTGAAAATGAGCTCGAAAGGACAAGCGCTCGAATGATATTTTAAGTTTAATGAGTCAAAAATATCCAATGGCTACTCTGGATGATCTAGGTAAAAAGGATTACCAGGCAACCGTGAACTGCAAAATACCTCCCGATGAACCGAGAAGCATGAGTAGGCAATCTCCCTGAATGTTGTGTTCGGTGTATCATGTTTGGAAGGCAGCATAGTCAACTTCCTATGGATAAAGGATTGCATTCTATTGGGGTCTCCCATTATATACTCGATGGTATGGGGAGCACAAGTCCGTACTAGCGTTGTCTAGTGCCAAAGCTAACAATAAATGCTAGGTTTAAAGACGTTGAAACACATCTCTAGACTAGAAATTCTAGATGTGATCATTAGGTTTCAAATGCTCCCTAGGTTAATTGAGTTCATTTTAAAGTTTATCTTGAATTATGTCTCAGTTTTCAGGCCTTAGCAATGTGATCCGAAAATCCCTAAATGTAGCTAAACGAGACAAGACCCTTTCAATTCGATGAATTGTCTACACTAGAGAGGGTAGGAAACAAAATCAAATGTAAACAACCATCAACCGAAAGCAAACTTGGTTTTCACTACTTCACTTTTCAAGAAAATAAACTAATGAAAAATACATTCCAATTCCTAATTTCTTAACAAGTTCACTTTAACAGTCCTTTGAAAATTAAAGAGAATTCTTTTTCTTTTCAAATTCCAATACAATCCTAGTCTTCAATGATGCTAACTACTGTAACATATTGATGCAACAAACTAGAATTTTGTTCTTTTCATGAAATGACAAAATGAATTTCTCATAAAAACACTTCAATGAAAATTCTCAAGCAAAATGAAAAACACAAAAAGAGAATCTCTTCCAAACTAAAGAGATAACGACTTTACCAAAAACAAGACAAGCAATGTGATCTATGCTAGAAAAGAGACGTTTAGACAAGCAAACAAAACTTTTCAAACTTGTGTAATGGAGGTGAAAGTTGTAGAAGGATCATATATGAAATGCAAGGAGTAAATGCACCAACAACTTGACTCACTGAGTTCAAAATCAGCTGAATGTATGACAACCTAGATTCCCTAGGGCCACAAACCATTCAATGACGCAAGAAATCAAGTGAAAAGAAGGAAAATCAACAAGCAAATAAACCAAATTAAAAGCATCCTTCTAGTAAGGGAGAAAACAGTCTAAACAAATTACAAGGCAAAAACCAAGAGAGAAGGACACACTGACCAAGATTTGGGGTGAACCCTAATCTTCACTTACAGGGATCAGCGGGACTGCCTATGAAACAACAAGCACCAAAAGGGGGTTGATGCGACTGTTCCTCAGCATATCGCGCTGATCGGCGTGACTGCCATTGAAGTAACCGCGTTGAGCGAGGTTGCAAAGAAAAAAATAAAATTTTCAAAATTTGGGACCAGACTTGCTACTGTGAATTTCAAAACCAGAGTAGTAAGCAAAGCAAAGCAGCCAGAACTAAAGGGAAATGGCGAAACTATAAAAGTTCACACAAAACCATGAAATTCCAAGCAAACAAACAGAAGGATTGGTTCCTGCTGAAGGATGGTCATAGGCCTTAATTTATGTTTTTAAATTAGAGGCATGGGCCTTAATTTATGTCTAATTCAGAGGCCCATCATACCCCCTGCTAAAAGTGTTGCTCATCCAATGAGCAACTTAGTGACCTCATTTTTCCTCATCCATGGCCCTAATGGCCTCTTGTGCATTAAGAATCTTGGTTGTAAGCTCTGCAAGGACAAGCCCAAAAACATATTTGTTCAAAGAAAAATCATTGTTTCTTGAGACAATTAGCCTGCTTTCTTGCCCTTATTGAAGATGAGTTATTGAATATTTTTTTTTGTTTAGCAAGGTCTTCCATATCCTTATCAACCTTCTGCTACCTTGTTCCACCATTTGGGCACCTCTAAAACGTTCAAATTGCCTTTAGATGAGAACTAGGAGATCTTGTAGTAATTCCCATCAAAACTACAGGAAACCTAAATGATAGTTTGAGGTTAAGGAAGGCCCTTACTTGACTTCCATTTCTTTCTCCCATTTTTATAACAACTTTTCGGCCTTCGACAAAATCTAGAAATAGATTAGAGACCTCCTGGAAACCCTCTTTTTATCACTGCAGTTTGAGTTTTGTTTTCATCGCGAATACCCCACTTCCTTTTGTTGCCTTCTTCTTCTGTTTTGTGGCCTAGGCGACTTCCTAATCACCTTGGATTTCTCTGAAAAATATTTTCCATCTGGGGTTTAGCATAATTTGTTCATTTCTTCCTTCTTGTAGCAACATTCTGCCTTCCTGTAGTAGTCATTCCTCCTCTTTCAGGGTCTTCTACCTGTATAAAAGTCTTCTTCCTTTCTTGTTGTTTTCTGATGACTCCTTTGTTTGTGTAGGTACCTATGGTTGAAGATGGTGGTGGTGTTGTTGCTTTGGAGCTCCTTCTGCTCTTGGATCATCATGTTGGAGGCTTGCTATTGTTATGATTTGTATTCTATGGGATAGGCTGCTATAGGATTTCCCACAAGGTGTCTTGTAGCTGCTTCTCCCTCTGAACTCTTAAACATACACTTTTATGAGATGGTGAAAAGGATGGAGAGAAATACTAGGAGTGTGGAGAACAAGGAATACTCAGGTGATGCTCTCTATTCCTCCCTGTTTCCCTTCTTTTTGAAGACTATTTTTTTTTTTTTTTGAAACTGATTTTGTTTTTAAGGGTGAATGCAGGGGTGATGATGGTGGACAAGGTATGGTGATGGAATGATGAAGGGGATGCATTTTATTGGCATAGCAAGTCATTTATTTTCCTTTTGACTCCCTCCCATAGGATTCCTGGGTCACTGTAATTCCTACAGGATCATCTTGTAGAAAACATAGACCCTTTGTAAATTGAAGTAAAGGAGTGGAAAAAATGATAGAAATGATGGAGGAACAAATGGTAATGAGTGATAAAATAAAAATGTGAGTGACAGGGGTCTCTTTGTGATCCTCCTTTTCTCTTTGACCATCCTTCTTGCTGACCTGTAAATGGAAATTTGATGAAAATGGAGAGGATGCTCTCTTTGTCTTTTTTTTTTGTCAAGAATGAAATGGGATGGGTGAATGATGAATAGATAGTAAATATGGAGTGGATGGAGGGCTTGGAGTGTTGTGGTGACCTTGGCCTTTGAAAATTTTCTTATTTTAGCTATTGTCCTCATTCCTTGAAATCATCACCCTTCATAATTTGACTTTTCAACATTGCATGAGTGAAGGAGTGAGCTGCAATCAACTAGTTAAAGGCAGATGAGGCTACTGAGCCATCCTTAGCTTATAAAACCTCATCTCTTATGCATTGACAACAAATTTGTAACTATAATATGCTCAAGAGAAGAGGTCAAGAATATTGCATACCTGTACCTACCTGATGGTTGATGGAGAGACATGCATGCTGCTGCTGAGTTGATGTTGATGTGAAGGTGTTGGATGGTGATGCTGATGATCCTGATGCAACTGCTAAGCTCTGGAGGAGCTTCTTTGACCTCTAGATCTCCTTAAAAACTTCTCACTGCCAATCCTGTAGGTGTTGTTCTGTATCTTGTAGGTTTACAAGAGAGTGACTTGTTCTGTCCATACCTCCCAAACGGTACAATGGATTGAGATGAAACTTTTTGAGCATGTTTCCATCATCATTATGCACCTCCACTACAAGAAAAAAGGTCATTTTTGAGGGTCATGCCTGTGACGGACCTTTAAGGTCTATCACCAATGTCACATATGGTGATGGTCTTTAAAAAATAATTGTTGTAAATGTATATAGTGATGGTCCTTTAAGGTTTGTCACCAAATCCATTTTCAATGACACTTTTGGTGAGGCTCATTAAAGGCCTATCACTAATTCTCTCTTTGGTGACACTTTTGGTAAGGCTCGTTAAACGCCCATCACTAATTCTCTCTTTGGTGACACTTCTAGTGACAATCTTTTATTGACTGTCACTAATGATGTTTTTGGTTACTTTTGGTGACGGCAATAAATGTTTGTCATCATTGATCATTCCATTGAGTTTTTGATGACGCTTCATGCCTATGATGGACCTATAAGGTCCATCACCAATGTCGCATATGGTGACGGTCTTTAAAATCTCATTGAGTGATGGTCCTTGAAGGTTTGTCACCAAAGCCATTTTCAATGACACTTTTTGTGAGGGTCGTTAAAGGCCTGTCACTAATTCTCTCTTTGGTGACACTTTTGGTGAGGGTCATTAAAGGCCCATCACTAATTCTCTCTTTTGTGACACTTCTAGTGACGATCTTTTATTGACCCTCACCAATGCTCTTTTTGGTTACTTTTGGTGATTGTCAAAAGAATTTCGTCATCATTGATCATTCCAATGAGTTTTCGATGACACTATGTACCTATTACTATATGTTTTGTCAAAATATAACAATTTAAGACCATTTTTGTGGAGTATTTTCATTATGTATCCAAGGTCATAGTGGTTATAATAGTCAGTCAATTTGTTAATAAGTAATTAGTGTGTATCATTTCCCTCAAGTCATAAGAATATAGTTTTCTTATGAGTCAACACATGGTTCATCTCTATTAAGTTAATTATCAAGCAAATTACCTTTAAATAAAGCTCCATTAGTGTGTATAGGAAATATATTATTTAATACATAATCAAACTCTGCCAATTCTATCAATGAGAGATACCTAACACTCCTCAACACTCATGGCACACCTTAACATGCTTTGGAACAGTACACTAACATTCCTTGGCACCTCACATGTCTTGGAACATCTTTTTGTCTGATAATATTTGTAACTAGAACATATTTCTATGAGTAGGATGCCCATGCACATGTTGGCATGCCCTAGCATAGCATAGCAATCCCCTATCATGTGTTGGCATGCCCTGTAGTCCCTAGCATTCCCTGGAACACCTTGGCATAATATTGCATTGACAAACATTAACACTTGGAACACATTGGCACTTGGCATGTATTGGAACATATTATTAGTGTGCATAGCATGCCCCTTTTGAAAAAGATAAAGTCCCAACTTATTAACCCTCTTATGTTTTCATTTCCTTGCATTTTAGCTTGGTTATTCCTTTTGTTGCCTTGAAACTCCTTGACGCGTAATGGCATACTCTGGCATCCTGCACACCTTAGCATGTCTTAGCACCTGGCATGCCTCGGCACTATTTGGCACATGTTAGCACACCCAAGAACTACCTAGCACACCCTATCACTTCTTGACATTCCCTGATATTCCCTAGCATGCCTTACCCATGCTTAGCAAACCTTGTCACTCCCTCCTTCACATTACATCTAGCACTCATTGAAACTCGACACACCCTCATATTCATTCACTTCCATGCATTTTGACCTAGTGCTCCCTTTTATTTTCCTAGTACTCCCTAACACTCCTCATCATGCATTGGAACTCTCTAGCATGCCTTAGCACTCTTCGATATTCTCTGCCACTTCATAGCATGCCTCACACTCCCTAACACACATTGGCACTTGGAATGTGTTGGCACTTGGAAGGTCTTATAAGCATGTTTGGCATGTGTTGAGATGACTTGGTATGCTTTGGCATGGTTTAATATTAAAGCTATTTGAGATCAATTATTGGAAACTAGATGAGAAGAAACGGAGGAAGATTTGGCACTTAGAATGAATTGACACTTGGCACTTGGAGCCTATTGGCACCTAGTGTTGGTGTGCCTAGCATGCCCCTCATGGTAAAGGTAAAGTGATGAATTATTAACCTTATTATGTGCTCATTTCCTTGTAGTTTAACTTCTTCCTCCATTCTATTGCCTTGACAGTCCCTGGCATGCATTGTCACACCTTTGTACATCTTTGCATCCCTTATCACTTGGCACATATTAGCGTGTTTGACATGTCTTCGTACTATTTGGCACATGTTAGCATGCCCTAGAATTCCCTAACACACCTTGGCAGTCATGACCTCACAACTAGAATTAAATTTTTCCATGACTTGGGAACCTTACATTCACTAGAACACCTCAACACTCCCTAGTTGTCATGCACTCGGTTATCCTCAACAATCTCCCAGGTTGATGAGGAGATCGATGGAGGTAACCACAGACGAGGCTTTTAGTTTTGTAGTTAGCCCTACCAAACCAGAGAGGGCTCTCTCTATGAAATCACAACCAAGATATGACTGGAATGTAAAGGATTGTAGGCTAGATAGAAAGGCTTAGGTGGGTTTTAGAAAATTTAGGCTCATCATGTTTGCTTGATGATCCTACCTCCATGGGTTGTACTGACATGGTTTGGTGTTGGCTTGGTGAATTGGTTATATGAATTTTCAAGGCTGCCTCAATGAAGGTGTCCCATATCATGTTCATCTCTTTGAACTAATGGAGTACTATAACTTTTACCAGGCTATGGTGAAAGAGGCTGGGATAATGCACTTTTCCTTTCAATTGCACCCTTTCATACATTTTGGTTAGGCTCGCATACAAGTAGCTGGACAAATTTCAAGACTTGGGAGCTGTAAAGTGCATAAGCAATCTTATATGGTATTGATATAGTCTATAAAATCTTCCCTCACATGTGAAGAACTTCATGACAACCTTCATCAATGGTGCATATCTCTCCAACAAGTATATGAATGGGAAAACATGTGAGTGAGCTCCTTTGTATTGTGATTTCAAGTAGAGTTTGTACTCTTATATATCTAGGTTCATGCCTTTGAACTAGTTTTCGCCATGGTTTGGTATGCCTGTAGATTGAGAGATGGCATCCACTGAAAACATGAAATCAATCCCTACAATTGTGATTTTGTCTTCCTTCAAGGTGAGGGAAAATATACCTATGAGATGCTCATGGTAACCTACTTCCTCCACTTTTTGACAAAACCCTAAACAATTGACATCCTCAAAGAATTTCATGACAAATGGGGAGGAGGTGATTTCATTGCAATTAGAGGGCTCAAAACTCAGTATCTTCCCCCCTCAGTATCTTGAGACCAAAATAATTAATGCTATTATAGCTAGGTGCCTTTGGGCTAGGCCTAAATCCACAAATAAGATACTTTTGGTCTATCTAGAGGTGCTTGCGAGACATGAGAAGGAGTGAGGGTGGGGTATAAAGGACACATAATGTTTTAGTAAGGCTTTAATTGTCAAGAAATTATGGAAAAATTTCCAGGGCAAAGGTATTTGGTAATATGTTATTAAAGAGAATATCTACAAAATAGACCACATAAGGAATGGATTAAAGAGGCGGCTCCAAAGAAGAAGGTGGCATCTTATATATGGAGAAGCATGATGAGAAACAAATATTGGCTACTACGAAATCTGAGATGGGAGGTTGGAAGGGGGAATAGGATAGAAATAGGACTAGATGATGTCAAAGGAGTAGAGGGAATATATACTCTTTCTATTCGCATCCTTGAGCTTTTACATAAGAAAAGGATTTACTTTATGAACTAAATCTCGTGTGATTGAGGATCTTCTTCTGTTACAAGTTATTGGATTAATGCATTTGAACTTGGATTTCTAGAGGATTTATCTGTGGAATGGGTAAGTTTCACAACACAGTTAAGTCTAATAGGTTTAAAACTCACTGAGAAGAAATAAAAGCTAAAATGTGAAGGTGTTATGTATAATGAGCAGGTCTCGATTAAAGAGATTTATAAACATATTTGTCATGGATGTGGCTTGAATGATAATGCTTTTTGGTTTCATAACACGTGGAGATGGGATATACCTCTCAAATTAAAATGTTGTATGTGGCTGGTGGTCCACAATAATATTTTAACTTGGGATAATATCCATAAAAGGGGCTTTCATGATCTTGGAAGATGCTCTTTATGCAAAGAAGATTTAGAAGACATGGAACATCTATTTCTAACATGTCCTTTTGCTCTCAGTATGGAGTGGGGTTCTTCAAACGCTTAAAATACATGTAATCTAGAACATGGTTTCCATTTAGAGATGTCTCACTAAATGGTTTTAAGGTTTCAAGACATATCGTTCCTTGCCTTTCTATATTTTGTGGGGCATATGGAGAAGCAAAAATGAGAAGATTTTTAATCAAATAGAACCAGATAGTAGAAATGCCTATTTAAAGATCTTCGCATATTCTATGGAGATATGGATAATGAAGGAGGAACAACCTAGAAGACATTTTCAACTCATGGAGCTATGGTCATACTTTATTTTTTTATTTTTTATTTTTTATTTTTATTTTTTATGGGGCATCCACTAACAAGGTTTGTGGAAGTGGGACACATTTGGTTTTGAAGCTAGACAATACCTTCCATTTCAGTTTGTATAGTGGCGCAAGGTCAAATAATAGAGTTGAGCTAATCATACTCTTGGGGGCTCTTCTATGTGCTAACTATCTTGCAATTGAAGATTTACCTGTGTTTGGAGATTCCAAGATGATCCTAGATTGGATACAATTGAGAACAAAATTTGGACCACCTTCCCTTACTTTTTGGATGCAATGCATAAGATATTTGATGAATACATTTCAAATACTTGCCTCTTATAATGTTTATAGAGAGTAGAATCAAGTGGCAGATATCCTATCAAATAAGGGATGCAACTGTGTTCCAAGGAGGATTTTCTACTTAATTTTCGACAAAGGAATCTATTGACAGTGCTGGACCCACCAACATATCAAGGGGATCTCCCCGGTAAGAAGTCCCAATTAGACCTCAGACTGTTTAGTGTAGGAGTCCCAGTAGTGGGTCGTAAAGCAATGCCTTGACCCCGATGTTGTACAGAGGCAAGTAAGATAACTAGGGTGTGACCACTTGAGTGAGTCAAGGAAGGTGCATGAGAGGTTCTAACATATGTGGGTTGGGATGAGTGCACCCCTTGGAAACCTGTAACAATACTCAACTAGGAAGGGAACACACAAACGAAGATGCATCACAAGCTGGAAAGCAGGCCAACCGACAATCTGAAGTGATGGTTAAAACAACAACAAATATTTAACAAGATTCACATAATTGCATACAAAGTAGTTCATACACAACTACGTAAGTTAAACAACATACATTCCTATAGCAACCAGAACATTCGAACTACCATAAAAACATATGCATGAAAATATGTTGGCTCTTATTATATAAATAAGTGTAATTTCCAATCATACAATACATCCATGTAAACCTGCTAGCCCCAACACTGGAACGTTATAGCCACATCCACTTGCTTCTCCAAAGAGATGAACTAGCTCCATGTAGTGGAGAAGCCAAGGCGCATTACAACACTGTCAAAGCTATTTCCAAGGTAGTCTTATTAGAATCTTGCTTGACCAAAATCCTATACAATGAGTTATGAGGGACTATTTATAGCAAAGGGTGGAGAAACCCTTGACATTCCCCTTTATGACCATTTAACTACCCTCATGAACCTTCACCTAATCTATGATTGTTACATCCACTATTGACACTTGACTTACACTTGACATGACTTAAAATTACAACGCACATGTACCCATGTGAACAAAAATAGCTTGAGCAAGCCAAACTAGGCATCACTCTAACTTAGACAACTACAGAAGTGAAACTGCTTGAAATCCTCATGTTTATCAACAGTAACATATTGATGCCAAGATTTGTAGTCCTTGATAGTGTCTGTGTGTTCCGCTGTGACATCTGTCTGAAACCTGAACCTTTCCTCCATAGCATCTGGGTACACTACTCGGGCTAGCTTGTCGACCAACTCATCTAAAATCATGCACATCATTGTCTTGAATGTCGTTGTACCAGCAACATACTTGCGCATGATGTCTGCACTAATAGGCAAGTCTGGGCTGGTGGCGATGTGCATCAACTTGTCGAAGTATGAGTCAAGCTCTAGCCAGACCTACTTCTTGGTCTTCACCTGGGTGAGAGTCCCAAGTGATGGGATCGCATGTGTGCACACCACAACATCCATGCTCTTGAATACTCGTGCATGGGAAGCCTATATGCTAGTGATGAGTTGCGGGAGGTCCTCATAGTTACAGATCTGACTCTGGATACATGCTTGCAGCTCGACCACATTGGCCCTCATCATCTTTGGCAAGTGAAGCAGGGCTCCCTTGTACTTCATCATCCATTTTTGCATGTTATCAACAACAACATGCACGTTCATCAAGATGCATGCTCTTCTAGCACATTGCTGCTGCCATCCGTTGAGATGGACAACTGCCTTGTGCACGGTACCAAACTTGGAGTACAATGCTTGCATAAATGTGACAAGGGATAATACTTCATCTAAGATTGCCTTCTTTAGTTCATCTCAGGCAGACATTGTCACCAAGTCTCCTCCTTGCTTGGCCACATGTAGTTCCTTCACCATTTGCTCATTCTCAGCTATTATAAAGCGAATACTTGAGCTAGTGCCTTTGGCATACACTCTAGTTGCATTGGACAAGGAAACTGGATGCTTGTGCACATCACTCACGTTCAATCACTCCTCAACTTTCGTAGGAGATGTTTTATCCTCTAGACTTGGTACTCCCTGAGACTGCACAACTCTGTGATGAGATTCGTCAAAAGTGATGTTGTGCATCTCTCCTTTGGGTTGACCACCAAGGATCTTAGTGCCTCCTTGGTCATTCAAGACTTTCTCCTCATCTAGATGCATTGAAGTGGGTGAGTTGACCTCTTTGTGGTGAGGCATGAGGTTAGTGTCCTGTTCCAACTCCTGTTGCTCCATGTCTACATCCAACTATTGAAGTGCTTGTTCTACCTCATCAATGAAGTCTCACTCCTGCGATGGTTCAACCTGTTCACCTGATGCCATCTGTTCAGATGAATCAAATACTTGTACGGGAGATGTTTCATTTATCTACACATGTTGTGCCCCCTACTATATTTGTTGATGTTTCCCTTCCCTCTCCTATTTGCACAGCTCTTGTTCATTCCGGAGTTTCTCCCTCAGCTCATGAAACTCCTACTCTATTTCTTCCATTCTCTTCTTATCCCTCTACCTTCGCGTGATTCTCTTGTCACACTGTTGCCTCTTTTCCTGAATAGCTATAGCTGCTTGTTCTACAGGTGGATCTGGTCGAAACTTGTAGCTTTTCTCCTCCTCCATGTGATCAACAATATTCCTCTTTTTAAAATTTAAGTATAGGGGGTGTACACAGTGCATTATATTAGATATCATTAAGCACGCTTGAGCCAGAGGCGATCTAGGATGGGTGACTTCCCAAGAAGTCCTGGTTACCAGGTGAAAGCCTCGGAAGTGATGATTGACGCTATGTGATTTATTTCACTAGTTTCAATCCGACTTCTTCATCCCTGTGAGCATCACCTGATGCAATGAGTGCTAAGCGAACTATTCAAATCATGAGAAATTAGTCACTTACGACTAACTCTCATGGAAATGGTCATATGTTAATGACTTACGTAACGTAGTTGAATCCCAAAAATGATATCTAATATTCCTCTTCCCTTTGTCGTGAACAAGTATTCTTGGTTGTGCTGCCTCTGCTGCTGCTATTGCTACTACTGCTACTGTTGGTGCTCTTCGTGATGATGCTTCATGTTGCTTCACTAACCACTTCATAGTGAAGCTGACCCGTTCATTGGGTCAGGAGGAATTGTAGCAATACCTCCATGAGTCCTCCTTGGCCCAATGAAATGCCCAATGGATCCAGTTGAACTGAACTCTCATGCAGTGATCCTTCACAATGAAATGTGGGTCATACAGATTGAAGCTTCGGAGGTCAAATAGGTACTTCTTCATATGATTTGATTCAACATCCGCTTACTTGATAATCTAGATCTCATATAACCCAATCCATAATGGAAGAGTGGGCCAAGGTACCTTCTTCTTCCGCTGCAATCTAGCTATCAATCTTGCTGAGATGTGATATGATACTTTCTGCATGACAAGTACATCCAAGGAAAACTTGGGCAGAACATGCAGAGGCTTCTCTGCACTAAAAATTCGAATGAAAGTGCTAGATGGTGAGGCATACCAATCTGAAATGCCCAACAATGCCTCCATTGCTTCCCTTGACATGTAGGGTGGATCCTGTTCGAATATCATCTTGTATACTGGGGTGAAAGAATGGTCAGAAAGTTGTGCGATTATTCCTCTGAAGCTGAATTCGAACAACAACTTGAAATATGTGTTCACAATAGTCTTTTCCAGTGACCATGCCCACTCCAAGCCCGGGAACTCATGTTGGGCATAAACTGCATCTAGGATGTAGGCGATCATGTAAATATCTACATGCATACCTTCGGGTGATTGTCGAGCCTTCGTGACTTGCTCCTTTAACTAATGAGGCAGTATGCAGAACTAGTTACATGGTTTTCCTTCTCTAGCCAGTTGGTCCAGTACAATCACCCAACTCTGTGGAAAGGTTTCAATGCTTGCTTGGCCACATAGTTGACATGTGAATATGACCAAGTATTGGTATGCCTTCCTTAGTATCTTTGTCTTGTAGATCTAGTTGGGTGTCATCCTGAAGCGAGCTCGCTCCTTTACCCAATCCTTTAGAATGTCTCTAGAGTTAGCTTTGTTTTTGGGCAAGCCGAATGGAGGATTCATGACAGTCACGAGCTCTACAATCTGACACATCTCATTGTAATCTCATGCCCAGAAGGTTGCAAGCTTTGTCCCACTGACATTGCTCAAGGTCATCATCTCCGGATCAGTGCAAGAGATGATCCAGTGTACATGTCCACACATGGGAACGCGAGGTATATGCATGCAATCTGGTACAAGCCGTACATGTGAATGTTCATGTATACCTAACGGTCTTCAAGGTCTTCCCCAAAAGTTCCTGTGAATGTTTCATTGATCTCTTTCCAATTTAGTTTGATGTCCTTGTCTATATATAGCTTCCTATCTTCATAGATCGATAGACTAGAGGAAACTTTCTGAACTGCTACTTTAGCTACAATTCCATCAATGTCCTATGACCCTGTTCTCTTGGAAGCCATTGAAAAAAATGAACACTTGAAAGATCTAGAAACAAGCAACATTCATGGCAAGAAATATGTCAAAAAAAACAAAGCAAATTCTGGGGAATGAGACAACACATACCTAAGAAACTGATGAGAAAGATTGCACAATTTCTTCTAGGAGGCTGGGTGAATGGCTGCCTGAATTGCACAAAAGGTAGTCTGGCCTATCTGGGAGGCAGGACTGATTGTTGGATCTGCAAAAATCTGAAATCCAAACTTGATTCTCACTACTGGGATTGTGTAATGCGTAATTCCAGCTGGGAAGGACTGCATTGCATAATTTCCTAGGCCAGCAATTACTGTCCTCCAAAAATGTACAAAACAGTCCTGGAGGCCAGTGAAAGATAGAAATAAGCATTTCTGGAGAGGAAAATAGATCCTTCCTTCCCCAGATTGTGTAATGCGGCCTCAATGAAGGCAAAGTCTGAACCAAGGTTGGCCCGAATCACCGACGGGAAATTGAAAGCAAATAAGACAATGAATGCAGGGTGACACTAAGTGATAGCAGAAGTGATCGACAATGCATGAAAAACATGAATGAAAGCTTCAACAAATAGATCAACATGCATGTGGGTGAGGTGATTTGCTGTTTCGGCGAACATTCGTGCAAAACAGTTTCATGCATGTGACAGCAATGAGATAACAACAAAAATTGAAAATGAGCCAGGACAAGCTAGTATACATGTAAACGACAACAAGCATTCAAAGAAATCAAGCAAACAACACTCACATAAGCGAATACACAAAAAGAGATAAAAATGTTGAAAAAGACAAGCTGAGGCCACTTACCTATGAATAGATTAGCGAATGTGTCGAAGAGTCTTGGTTGTGCTTTGGGATGTTAGAGCTGCAAGATTGATGTGAATGAATGATCTCTGATGTGTCAAACAAATAAGTTTGGTCTCATGATGCGCATGCCACAAATCTAGGAAAAAGTGATGCTTGGAGGAAAGTTTCTAAAACAACTTTGCATGTAACCCTGGGCTGCTAAAAATAACTCCCTGAATCATGGGATTACTTTTTCATGTCGCCTCTTGCTATTCTGGGAAGAGAAATGTCATGCATGCATGTAGGTCAAGTTTCCTTGGTCCTAGGTGGAACTGGTCAACTAGCCTACTCATGCATGAAATTTCTCAACTACTTGGGAAAAATGCACATTTATGGCTAGGAGGTACGCTGAGTGCGCAAGCTTTTTGTGCAATTTCCAGGTAGAACAGCTGAATATTGCACGGATTTGCACAAATTCTGGGCTGAGCAACCCTGCTCGAGAAAATTGTGCAATTCCTTGACATGATTTGTCACTCCCTAACAGACCTTACCACTCCTTAACATGACCTGACATTCTAGCATGTCTTGGCACTTCCTAGCATATAACCTTTTCACTCCCTCCTTAACACAATTGGAACTTGCTGACACTCGCTATCACACATTCTTATCCATTCATTTCCATGCATTTTGAACTAGTTCTCCCTTGTGTTCTTGTGGCACTCCCTGACACACATTGGCACACCCTAGGACTTGGCACATCTTGGCATGCCACTCTGTCACTCTAGCATTCCTTGGAGCTAGCTAGCATACCTTGTCACTCCCTCCTTAGCACATCTAGAATTCACTGACAATCCCTATCACACACTCTTATTCATTCATTTCCATGTATTTGAAACTAGTGCTCCCTTGTTTTCCCTGACACTCCATAACTCTCCCTGGAATGCAATGGCACACCTTAGCACCTAACACATATTGGCATGTTTTCCTGGCCTCTAGATTGCCTTAGCACTGACTAGCATACCTTGTCACTCCCTCCTTAGCACATCTTGAAATCACTAACACCGTGAAATCCCACACATTTTTTTCACCTAGCACTACAAGAAAAAAGGACATTGGTGAGGGGTGAAAAATGTCACCATAAGATCATTGGTGACAGTCAAAAGAGCCTTCGTCACCAAAAACTGAACGTCACCAAGATTGGCATCGCCAAAAGTATAGGTGTTGTAGTGACATTCAAAGTCCATCACCAATAATGATCTATAATGATGGATAGTGACGAACCATAGCCTCCGTCACCAAAAACTGAACGTCACCAAAGTTGGCATCACCAAAAGTATAGGTGTTGTAGTGACATTCAAAGTCCGTCACCAATAATGATTTATAATGACAGATAGTGACCATCACCATTTCATATGAGCAATGGTGACGGACCATAGCCTCCGTCACAAAAAACTGAACGTCACCAAAGGTGGCATCACCAAAAGTATAGGTGTTATGCTGACATTAAAGGTTTGTTATGGTGACATTAAAGATCTGTCACAAATATTTATTATAATGACGGATAGTGACCATCACCATTTCATATGAACAACAATGATTTATTGTGATGGATCTTTCATGGCCATCACTATTGGTGCATATATATGGTGACGTTCGTTGACCCTCACCAAAAGATGCATTGCCATAAGTATAGGTGTTGTGGTGACATTCAAGGTCCGTCACAAATAATGACTATAATGACGGAAATCAACCATCACCATTTGATATCAAAAACAACGATTTATGGTTACAAACCTTTGAGGTTCGTCACTATTGATGCATATATATGGTGGTGTTCGTTGACCGTCACCATTTCATATTTTGGTGACGGTTGAAAAATGTCACCAAAGCTCATTGGTGATGGTCAAAAGCTCATTCCATATGGATCATGTCAGGGAACGATGAAATCGAACCACCAACCTCATGCTTGTAAAGCAGGTGCTCTTCCATTGAGCTAGCACCCTTTAAAGAATTAGACTTTTAAAATTAGACCTTGAAACTTCATAAATTGTAAATTCTACAACTTTCAATAAATTAAAGTCTCGACAATATTTTACTAAACAAGCAAAGAAACATCAAAGTTGTAGACCCCTACCTAATGGTTATGGAATTTATGAAAAGTGGGTGGAGGGAAAAATAATTATGTATAAGAGAATCAATATGTTCAGTTGAATACTCAATTAGAAGTGAAAGTCTGAAGACATTTATAATCTATAAATGACCTATAACTAGAAAATGCACCAAATATTGCAAAGGAAATGTCATAAGTTGATAACATATGGAAGAAGAACATTGATGAAGACAGATGCAATATGTTATAGGTTGAGTGAAAGAAAAATCTCAATGTTGTTGTTGTTTGGTGTTTAGATATCTGAATGATATCTAAACTTTTGTGCAAATGTAACATGGATCTCTAGAAACCATGAACGACATATGATAAAAAAAAATTATATATATATATATCCACTTTACATAAACCAACATGCAATTTGGAATTTCACAAGTCCACACTCAAAACATGACACCAACCAACAAATAAAAGTAATTGACTTGGAAAGAAAGCAATAGTTTCACTTTCATTCTTGAGTTGCTTCTGTTTATTTGAATTTGACGGATGCCATTATTTATTTGACAAGGAATCAAAATCATCACTAGCATTAAATTCATCCAACACGAACTTTGGATATCCCACTAACATCTGTGTTTTTGTTTCCATGCCTGAAAACCATGGAGTTTCATGTTCATAGTAGAATAAGATGTGCGCCTGCTACTCAAGAACACATTCCTTATTAACCATTGCTGCTTGACAAAAACCAAAGAGACAAAACAATATCAGTGTACACAAAATCCCCTACTGAAATATAATCATAACTTATTAAAGAAGTCTAAAAGATGTTCTTAATTAATAGACTTTGTATTTAAAAATATTGCTTCTTTGTATTTAAAAAAGACTATGTCGTACAACACTTCTTTCTATTTATCCAGGCAATTATATCGTAGCATATGTCACACAGTAGCAATCTACAGTACCTAAAGTAAAAATACAAATTTGCTCAAGAAAATAGATTTAGAAAAGAGATTTGAAAACTATAAGTTTGTCATCAAAGCTTTACTTAATTTAACAACAGACTAGTTGGAGTTTGAAAATCAAAATCATTCATAGGAAATGAATAGGACAATGGCCAAAGTCATTATTCATACAAATAAAGCTAGAGTCACTATTTCCATTGCAAATAACTGAAATTTGGGCAGTGGTATAACATTTAGAGCTTATTTTTTGGGAAGACCCGTCAATACCATCATTTTTTTTCCACGATCTGTTGTGTCTCTAGATCCAGATCAAATAGCTTACCATTCTCAAGTTCTACCTTTCAAGTACTAATTTCTGGCTCACCCTTTAAAACACAATTCTACCACTCCATTTTATTTTGTTTTTTCAGTAGAATTGACAGGACCTTCCCATCCTCTTTTTTACATAATCCATAACCATCCATCAATGATATAAAGAATAACAGATACACAACGAAGGACAAAGATGTTCTTGTTGTATACCTATGTTCTAGGACTCATCTTACCTTAATAGTGCAAAGAGTTCACCCTAAAAAAATAAGATCCATGTGGAATTTGGAATTTTTTTTAAAATCAAGCTCCAAGTAAACCAATCAAAATAGGAACATCCTTTTAATCAATAAAATCTCTAACTTAAAATAAAAGTGGCCTAGAATTGAATGCTATATCAACCATGTCAAGTAACTAACATCGGGTGAGAAATACAATCCATGCATATTGGATTAGTGAAATAATTTATCTGGTAAAGCTCAAAAACAGATGACTTAGAGCTAAGAAACGCAAATAAATGACTTAGAACTAAGACCTGAGGTTGCCCTTTCAACCCTGTCATTAAATAACTCTTCTTTCTGTCACTTACCATAAAGCGTTTTTTGATACCGGGTGGAAGTGGTATTGTAACATTAAACTCTGATACTCTGTTTCCACGACTACTTCTCAAGATCCGCTCCATTACTAGCATTTGGGGCTAGATAAGAAACATGAAAAAACCATCAACAGGAAAATCAAATCTACATCCTTGTAAAAAAATGGGAGGAAAAAAAATATCCAAAAATTGAAACACACTGTAGGATACCTCATTCCTGCAACATGATTATCTTGTCATGAACAATAAAAAAATAAATCAGGAGAAATGTAACTTTTGCCACATTTTGACAATGAAATCTTTTTCATATTCTATGAACAATTGATGAAAAAAGTTAGCTAAAGCTTGTTAGCATCAGGATTATAGTAAAACATAAAGGAACCGCTCCAACACATATAATCCTAAACATAAGTATCTATACATATAAGTATTTATTGAGGACATTGTATTTTGTGAAAATATGGAAGTCAAATCTTTGAAATAACAAAATTTATGGTACCACTACCTTATGAAGTCCATTCATTCGAGTATTTACGAAGTTCATTCAGGAATTTATTCAAAGTTCAAAGTTCAGACAATTAACATGTAGCCTAAAAAAACTTAGATTTGAAAAGGAGATAACCCAAAGATGTAGAGTATATATCTCACATTTATATATCCTAATTTCCAGACATTGAAATGACACTTTTTAGCATACTATTGTGAATTCAGCCCAAAATGCTAGAAAAAAATATTGATGGTTATTTTGCTAATATAGAAGTTTTATACATGCATTTATTTAAACAGTTAGCTTGCAATGTCAAACATATCTAAGGATGCACACAATACATTGCATATTTAGCATTGGTGTGTGAACTTGAGACAACGAAGTCCAACATTAACAGTTTTCCTACAATATGCACTAGCAGAATAGGTGAACAATAGTATTGTAGGTATGTGTTATGAATATATGTATTGCAGGCCAATAAGAGTATGGTTGGAACATTCATGTCCAACCCTTCCAATTTTGCCTATAATTTTCACTAGTCTAATAGGTGAACAGTAGAACTGTATCACTTACCTAAATCCAACACCTTTAGCATATAAATTTCAAAGAATATGTCCATAACTGGTAGGTAATTTGCAAAATGGAAGAGTTGGCTTGATTGTTTCTGGAGAAGACTAGATTCTTACCTTGTTCAACGTAAATTCATGACACTTTTCCAAGCTTAGATTGAACAAAAAGGAACCAAGCTAGAAGGTTATTTAAAGAATCCTTACTTAGCTAAGGTAAAATGTTAGCCCTTTTTTTCAGAAAGCATAAATGTAAAAACTTTAAGAAATCTAGTGAAGAGACTATAGAAATGTTCTTATCAAACCACTAACTTAAACAAATCTAGGAAATATTACTTTGTAGAAGAGATATCCATGGTCAAATTAACAAGAAAGTGACCTTTTAGCATAGCTAATGCACTAGTGCTCATATCATAGTGTGTGAGGGCATGTTGGGGACCACAGGGAATGCTCATGTACATCTAGAGAAGAGGTGAGGAGACATTGAGCTATTGTCAAGAGGACTACATGTGATGAGGGGCAGATACTTGAGGTACCCAACCTCTTGGATTATACCTTGCTAGAGGAGCCTTGAAGAGAGAGTAGCAGGACTGACGGATGTGGGTAGAGATGGATGCGGATGAAGCAGTAGAGAGTGCTACAGTGCAGGAGTCCCCGGGCAGCGTGAGGCTAGTAGGTCGAAATAGTGCGAGCCCTAGTTGCGGTCACAAAGGAGCCCTAGTTGTAGTCATGAAGGGAGACCTAGACACAGTCTTGAAGGAGATCTAGACATAGCCGAAAAGGAAGCCCTAGTTGCAGTACAAGGCATCCCTAACTGCAGTCAAAAGGAGGCTTAGCCACAATAAGAGGGAGGCCTAAGATGTATTCTAGAGAGAGGCCTAAGATGCAGTCGAGAGAGGCATAAAGACACAGTCAAGAGAGGCTAGATACTTAGCAAAAGGAAGGCTCTTTCCCACAACAAGGAGGCCTTAATCCGTAGCAAGAGGGAGGCCCTTATCAGCGATCAAGAAGAAGCATATAGCCGCAGTCAAGGAAGGTCTAAAGTAACACTCAGAGAGGCCATAGGCGCAGTCGAAGGGAGTCCCTAGCCACTGCAAGAAGGATCCATAAGACAACAAGAAAGAAGCCCTAGAAGTAACGTGGAAGTATTATGTTTTGCTATAGGTGCAATGTGTGAAAGAGAGGTTGTTTTGAGTGTTGTTATTAGGTGTTATTGTAGGGAGAAGGGCCAAAGTTTGAAGTTTAAGATCACATCAAGAAGAGGAATTCAATGTGGGTTAAATAGTGTTGTTCTATAGCTATTCCAGGAAGACTGAAGGGTTGAAAAGAGGCTGACTATCTTACTTGAAGCTTCAAATAAAGGATTACTTAGCTTAATAAAGTTCATGATGGCCTTTTACAATCATATACTTATGAGTGAACCCAACTCTTATTATTGGGAATTATCCTAGTGCCCTGGTAGGTGGGATATAGAGGACAAATATGATCTCCCTTTCTCCATTGCATTCCTCCCACCTTGAAAATGAAAAGGGGAAATAATGAATTTCATATACACATACTTAACAGATATATATTCCCAATCTCTTTCCATCTACTAGTTGCGCCTGCTTGAGCTAGGCTCAAGCAGTTAGTCAATCCAAAGCATGCATATCCCTACTTATTCTCCACATGCCTCTGGGTGGATATCTCTATCCCTGGTGCCAGTAAAAGGGTTTGGGTATGGTAAGGGTTGCTAGCTAGTTTTTTTAACCTTTGTATTTACATCTATTTTCACTTGGCCTTACCCTACTCTCATCTCTATGTATTATCAAATTAAACCAACTACACAATCGGAAACTTTCTTGTGTGGTATCTCAAAATACTTTTCAAACATAAAATTATAACATACTGTCATAACGATACTAATCATGGTTTAACAGATCAAACTTGACATCTTACATTATCAATTTCCTTTTACGTGACGCCAGTCTTCTACCCAGGCCTTAGAACCATGCCTAAAGGGGTGTACTACATGACTAGGGATTTTCACTGCCAGTAAACTTAATTATAACTAATTATGAGAACAAGATAGCATTGTTTATATACCAGATTGCTTAAATTAAAGATTAGCTTCCTGTATGAATTACAGTGCACTGATAGAAACAGAGATAGTTTCCAACAAAAAGCACCCAAAAAAGCAGCAAAAGTCATAGGAGACACTTATTTCGCTTCTTCAGTGCTAGTCTTTGAAGACCTCCACCACCATCATCACTTCCACATTCATCCTCCTACACCTCAAGAGTTGCAGGTACCACTCTGCCCCTGTTTCTTGAAATCTCTCTGATAAGAGTCTCTGCAGCCTTCTCAGAATAAGGAAGCATAAGTGGATTGGTTCTGTGAGGCATCAACTCCTCACCACTTTAAACAGCTTCCATCATCAACTTCCAGTCTTTAAAATCAAACCGAAAAACAAATTGGCTGTAGGAAGCTTCTCCAGATGCCATTTTGTATCTCTAGGAGCATTTTTGGAGATAGCAAAATGTTTTCCATTTTCATCGCATTTATTTGAACTCTACCATCCTTTACTAGAAATGACAACACAAAGATGTTTTCTACTGTTTGGGAAAATGATATTCTATTTCCAACAAATTCTCTAATTTGGCTTGCTTCTTTTTTTGCAAAATGTTAAATATGCTTGCCATATTCTTGTTTGTTTCTAATTTTTCATCCTTTAGGGACTCTTTCACTGCATCAGGTCAAATGCTTTTTGTCCGCTTAGTCTATTTTCTCTGTACTATATCTTTCCTTTGCTTGGGTTCATTATCCATTCATCCAAGCATAGTGCAAATTCTTGCCACATGCTGGAAAACATAAGCAACTAAAATCCTAATATTTCTCCATGATATTTGGGTTTGATCATCATTTCCCTCCAAATATTTGCTTCCATATGCCTGGTCACTATAGTTTCTTAGAATATCACTACTAATAAAATAAACTAGAGTATCACCATCATTGTTTTGTGATCTGTTAACAATAATGAGGAATGTGGAGGTGAGATCAAAGAGTGTATCAACATCTATAACTTGCTCACGAGGTCTCTAAACAAAATTGTGCAAGCTTTCCACTTTGCTAATTATAGCTTCAAATTTTCTGGATTCTTCTTTTAAAATATTTTCTCTCTCCTCAGCAATCAAAGTCTTGAGGGGATGATAATGATACCTTAATATACAATGTTGCACCATACTCTGATTGTTTCCACTGCATGCAGTAGCATATTCTTTCTCTCTCGGGGGCTTACTGTGGCCTTGTTGTGATCCTTTTATCCAACGAGAAGAATATTCTAGTGTCTGATTTAATGTTTCTTCCTCTTTAACTCTAGCTTGGGTGCCAAGCCTTCTACCCATCCTTTTTATCACCTACTTTTGGAGTTGATAGAAATGAAAATATTCAACCAAAGCTGGAAGGAAGGGCTTGAAATTGAGATTTCTGATTGAGGAACTACCGTGAAATGGAAAGAGAGGAAGAAACGATTTTCATGTTGCATTGAGATCAGGGAGGGCAGGGAGTTGTGATTTCCCCTACCCTGAGAAGTCTGCTTTGTAATACAAGAGGGATGAATGCCCACTACAGTGGATATAAAGTCCCAAGGCATACGCATTGTCGAATGAAATGCGTAGGTGCAGTGTGCCAAATTAAGTGTGAGGATTGGGAGAGGTGACACATGTGGGAGAGTGGCCATATTATTGAAGAATTGTTTACATTGGGGAAGGACACTATTTGAATATGGTAAGAATGTCAATTCTAACGTGGAGAGTTTCCAACACCACTTTCTCATCTACATGAGGGAGTTTACAATTTGTATATCTTTGTCTCAGTCCCATGGTGAATATATTAGTGTGAGGATCCACTGTTTCATGATCCATATGTTGGTTGCTTTGCTGAACATAAGCTTTATAAGGAAATCTCTTTAGATATCCAGAACGCCTCAAATTTTTTTTTGAACAATTATTGTCTTGCAACAATGTTTATTGATGATAAATTGCTTGGTAATGTACACATGCATTGAAGAGTGTGACTGATGGCATGGATACTCGGTCTTTCGGGTCAAAATGACCACCTCTAAAGATAATATTTGGAATATCCTTTGAGCATTTCTTTGAGATGGCATCCAAGAAGTTGGAGTGAAGACATCAGGGAACTCTATATTTTGACATATTCCAGCTGAATCACTAAACATGCAAGAGAAAATAAAACCAGGGGTTATATAAGTAATAGCTCCAGTGTATGGGAAATCTAGGCTTTTAGAGGACTATTTCCACATTTAATAATTGGATGAGGATGAATATTTATGTTACACTATGTGTTGTTATTGATATGTTTGGACGTTTTGGGTGAAAACTTGGCCCATCTTGAAGAACATCCAATAACATTCGAGTCCACGACAGATTTAAAGAGATCATTTATCAAATTAGTTGTCCAGCTATGAAAGACAATCAAGTTTTGGAAGAGATAGATTGTAGTACTATCAAAGTAGATTGTGGACCATGTTAGAAAATGGATCAAAAAGGTTTTCAGAATGTCTGCTAAATTTTGACATTTAGCATTGTCTTAGCATTTTCTTACCAACTTTCATGGAGGCAAAAAGTGACAGGAGAAACCTGCACAATAATGGCGGCCACTAGAATGAGAAACACAATGAATTAGAGAAATGGAATCTATTGCTATGATGACACATGGGAAGATACTTATTACTCTCAATGTGGTTGTACAGGAAAAATAGTTTTTGCCTTTGAGTATAGTTGATGTATCGTAATGTAGCAGTTGTTTCCTTGCTGTAATAAAATAAATATATATCCATCTCAAGGTGAAAGAATAACACCAATATACCTTTGAATGATATGGGTTATGTGTTGTGCTCAACAGTTAGGAAAGTCTCTATCATCATAGTGCGATGAAGCAACGGGTTCAGGTTTCCGTGCCCATGCTGTCAAAGTATATCGATACAAGTGATGAAAAACATATGTTCAATTCCCTGGAACATATCTTATTTTCATTACTTGTCCAGGATAAATCCACAGCCATAGTTGTGAAACATAATCAAAAGAAAATAAATATGTAGTTTATTTAAACAAATGTGGCATGAGTGGAAAACATATGCACCAAATTACAAAATGCGAAAGTCAAAGTTTTGTATAAAATTGTTAAATTAAAAAGATTTCAAACAGTTGCCAGGATGTTTAATGAATGCAACTGCCCAGCACTCATCTAATGGCCATTCAAGGAGGGTCGAAGGCATCCATCAATATGTAGAGATCTATAAAAGAAAACAGGGACTTTGAAGAAGGGATCCCTGATTTTTCATACCCAAATGTTGCACGATTATTGAGCAAGGACCCGACGAGTTAGTGAGGGTTTCCCTTTTGTTTTTTTTTCAATCTATTTTCATCCTTAGATTTTTTCTAATGTTATGTCATTGGTGGACCTTAATATATGGAGCTACACCATACTCTGATTATTACCAATACATGCGGTAGCATCTTCGTTCTCTCTCGGGGGCTTACTATGGTCTTGTTGTGATCCTTTTACCACATGAAAGGAATATTGCAGTGTCTGACTCAATGTTTCTTCCTCTTTAACTCTATCTCGGGTACCATGATTTCTACCCATCCCTTCTATCACCTTCTTTTGGAGTTGAGAGCAATGCAGAAATTCAACCAAATCTAGAAGGAAGGGCTTGAAATCTATGTTACTAGAAACCAGAAAGGGGAAACAAAACAAGAAACGACAACGAGACTAGAAACAGATTTTGGAGATTTCACATTCAAGAAACGAGGAGAGAGAAAAACAAGACAATTATGAAACATACAACCAAGCATTTGTTTCACATTTAAGAAACGAGGAGAGAGAAAAAACAAGAAAAATATGAAACATAAAACCAAGCATTCATCATTAGCATTCTCAAATACTATGGTTCATAGGTACTTTCTCATAGGCTTTAGCTGCTCAAATTAGCCATTCCTTAATACTTATAGTGATCAATAAAGCTTTGATTTCTCACATAAGCCATTCTTGAATACCCATGTTTGATCCTCTAGGCTGGAAAATACCATAGTGAAGAAACACATGGCACCGAATTCAAGTTTGATTTAGCCTTTTCATTTTCCGGATGAGTACATGATCCCACATACATTGTATATATTCTTGGATGTGACATGAGTGGACCTCAAATTTGGGATCTATTGTATCATTTTCCATAAAGTTATTGGGTTATTGTTTTCATGGTTGGGTAACAAGATGGTGGAGATTGAGTTGATCCCCATTGGATATAGAGCCAAAATAGGGGGTTGTCTTGAACTATTGCCACTTGTAGAGCCATAAATACTACACCATGTGTTTGAAGACAAAATCTAAAGAGAAAAATGTCAAAAATTTATCTTTAATCCATTATAATAGAAAACTAAGCTTTATAATAATAAAAATAATGTATTTTAAAAGTATAGTTGAACTAGATATTAAATTGCTAGTTTCTGAGAAAAAAATGAACTAAATTATTTAACTACTAATTTATAAAAATATATATAAAATATCTAGACACATTACTAATTTATAAAAGAGATATGATCCCTTTAGGGTGTTGGTATATCCGAAATTAAGATGGATCTAGGCTAGTATATATTATTTACCATAATTATTGTTAAAGTGTATAATGGCTATCTCATATTTGTATTTGCATTGATTAAATGATTAGAATATGTAGTCATGTTTTATATTAATGATTTTAATGCATCATATATATGGTTTTGTATAGTAAATTTATTTTATGTTAAATATTAATAGTTAAATTTAGATATTCTTTCTTGATATTAGTTATTTTTTATTAATTTTCTTTTTATTCTATTGGATCCATTAAAATTTGTTATGTGAGTCGATGTTTCCAATTAACAAGTGTGGTTGATCAATATAAATAAGTGAAATAAATTATTAAATTGTGATTTTTTTTTAAATTTCTGCTTAGTTAAATATTATATATAAATATCACTTGTGGTTATAACATACCAAACCATTCATTTTTAGTTGTTAAATATGATTATGTTAAAATAACTTTAAAAAAATGTTATCGCCCATGGTTAGAACTTACCAAACCATTCCTTTTTAGTCCCTAGATTTGTTTATGTTAAAATAACTTTTGAAAAAATGTTATGGCCAATAGTTTTGTTATATTCCATGGTTCTGTATTTAATATTTATTTAATTTATTAGTTTTTTCTCATCAATTTTCTTTCATAAATTAAAACAAGCCAGAGAGAGTTTGAAGTCTTGAAAAGAAATGTCATAATGTAGGTATTTTATTCTAGGCCCCTCTTAATATAATTTTGGTTGTTAGATTTTTGTGCCAAGAGACCCTTTCAACCTGGGGAATATGTTATAATATTTGGCATTTTAATTAAGTCAAAATGAAACAAAATCAAATCAAATAAAAAGATTAAAAAACATAAAATTCTCCAGTGCATAGATTTTTCTTCCCTGTGGTTTTTTCCCATGGTACTCCTAACCCATGGTTTTTGTCCATGGTATTTTTCTGCAATGTAGCCTATCAAAGGCTAATAACTAAAGCAATCTAGATCCATTTTAACTATGGATCAAGCATTGATAGGACCAAATCTCTTCACTTAAAGAGGCTTGATCTCTCTTGATGCTCGAGAGAGATAGATGTACGTTGGTTATTTATAAATGAAGCAGAGTATTTTCTTGTAGTAGTACTCATATATGTTTTGTATTTAAAATTTATTAAATGATGGATTTCTATTTTGTATTTTGATTTTTGAGACTTGTTTATTTTTATAAATTTACAGTTATTTCTATCACTAATTTTATGTAATTATGAAACTTTCCATATTTATCATAGTTGAAATTATGTTTGTATTATAGATATATTAATCAATAGCTTGTTGCTCTTAAGCTTTATTATTGCAAATTACCTGACATAATCTCTCTTATCACCGATGAAAAAAGTATTTATGGGATAAAACTATTAATGGGATGGATAATAGATAATTATTATTTTTTATATATTAAATTAATGTCTTTGGTTGATGATATTTAATATTATAGATAGTCTAATAGTTGATAAAAAGTTTCTATAGGATGGTTTTATCATAATCCCTTTCCAATCATTTGAGATGTTATAAACCAGACCAATGGAAAAAAAATATTGTGTCCTAATGTTTATATAAAATAATTAATTAACTAGAAAAATTAACTAAATTATTTAACTACTAATTTATAAAAAAAATATATAAATATCTATATACATTACTAATTTATAAAAATGTATATATATGAAAACCTTATACATTTAAATTTATAAGTTTATATAAAAATACACATTTTAAATATTAGATACAATCACTAAATCCACTTTTAAATAAAAGCAACACAAAAATAATATAAAAAAATTTGTAAAAACTTAACCATATGCTGCTACACATCAATGGCTACAATTAAAAAAATAACATAACTTTAACTAATAAAATCCCTAAATAGTCAACATTGTTAACGATATATTAAGAATTATTGCAAGTTGTTGTCACTAGTGAGAACACCCAAACTATTTGCAACAAACCTATTCCATTAGCACCTAAGCTATATATGGTTGACTTCTAACCATAGACTATGAAAATGCCTTCAAAAACTATCCAAAAAACCAATGATTTTTATGATTCATGTCGACATCCAATTGGGAAGAGATCCATATTACAAATGAACCAGATTAACGTTTTCCATAAAACAGTTTCAAGAAACAAACCTATTATCTCAAAATCAGGCCCTGGAAGGTTGCAAACCAGGAAGACTTCAAGTAACTGTTTCAAACCTACTTTAGGCTGAGGCTTAGCCTCCCCAACCTGAGAGGGCTCTCTCAAAGGATTAAAGGTTTTTTATTATGATCAGATGGCTAACTCTTGTGAATCAAATGAAAATGAAAATGGTGGAAACACAACTAAAAAGTATCCATTGGGCTTATGGAGTCATATATGATTCAGTATTAATAGTAGGGCTGGCTTTGCATAAAAGTCAAGGCATTTGGATTTCAACATATGTAGAGCACACCAAACACATAGAAGGTAGTTTATGAGTATATGAAGGAAATTAGAGCACTGTAAGCGATTTCTAAGTAATCAAATACTCATAACATTGTAGATAACATGAAAAGACAACAAAAGAAACTCATACATTGAAATCTCTACGATTCTTGAGAAGCATAAGCCAGTACTGTATTACAAAGAAAACAGAGTCTTTACATAAGCCAAATATCAGAGCTTTTTTTCCATAAATTTCCAACCCTTGGTACATTGCTCTTTCTCCTATATATAGAGTTCTTTTACAAAGCTGAGATTCCTCCTCCAACATGAGGGGAACTAGAATTCTCCTTCTTATGACACCTATTCAAATTTTAACTACCTATTAAATGTAACAAACTGCTACTAGAACTTTTAGAGATCTAAGTCAAATAGGAGTCTAACTCCATATCATGCTAATAATAGCCTTAATTACAATCATTCTCATTCTTTAACAAGTGGTATTTTTTTAGTTAGGCTATGATGGATGTTCGAAGCTCCATACTGGTCCTCAATGTCACATCTTCTCCATTGCCCCTGAAAAATAGGAAACTGCCCTTGTTTATCTGCCTTTGGTTTTCCTCAAAGATATTCGAATCCAATGAACCATTCTCTTCATCTTTGATTATACAAAATATATCAGAATGCCATGTCCTTGATGTGATGTCAACCTTTTCCATGTTTGAAGACAAAAGCTCCTCCAAGTTGTTTGACATATCATGGACTTTAGTAAATGTGATCACTTTATAACAAAAAGTTTAGAGTTGGGTTTGAATATATGTTTCCTCCACCTGTCTTGACCTTGTTGAAAGTTGATAACTTTAGATGATCCCTTGAAGATATTCCTTTTTCAAAAATTTTCCCTGGGTCTTTCAAAATCGATTGACTGAGTTTAAATTATGTAGCTTCAGCAGTTTAGCATGCTACGAAACTACTGTGCTACGAAACTTCTGTGCATTAGTCATCATCTTCAGTAGTTTCATAGCACGCTATGAAACTTCTGTGTAATTCCAAAAACACAGTTTCAACCCAAAATTTTGCTATTTTGAGCCTCTTGATATTTAAACATCCCTTTCAATTGCTCCAAAGCTTTTCAAAACTCAGTGGAAATTTATGATTCTTCAAGAAAGATTATAACAAGGAAAACCATCAAAATTTGAAACATCGCCTTACTTGATGTGTGACTCCCTTAAGGAAATTCTTTCTGCTGGGTTAACTATATCTTTAAGTCTTCAATTTGTTTCTTCATGACTCTGATCCCAGCTCTCAGCTTTGTATTGACCTTTCTGATGAATTGTGCTTCCTTTATTGCAGGGAAAATCCAACTACGGAATTGAACATTAAAATCAACCACCTCGGGTATATGAAATGTTTTGTCCTCCCACCGAGCTTGCATTTGGTTAAAATAAGCCTCTTTGATTGCAAATTTCTTGGAGGCTTTCTTTAGTCTAACAATTTCAAAGTTTGCCAATTCCAACCTCCTTTTCAACTCTTCCATACTATCTTCTTCTTGAAGGGTAACTCCTTTGCCTTTATCTTTTCCTTCATGAGGCTGTGTTACCTCCCCTGTTTCATCTGCTCTTGGCAGTACCTCCTGTATTTGTTTAAAATTCCTCGTTATGGGTCTCCTTGGCTTAAAAACAAATTGATCAACCTGATAATCAAACTTTAGTTTTTTCGAGGCTTTGACTCTCTTAGCCTTGTCTTTTCCTGACTCTATCAAATCTGCTTGAACCAAGGGAGATTCTTCAATGTCAATGGATTGCAGTAAGTCATTTAAGTCTCCCTTTCAAACAGGGCTTTCTCTAATAATCACTGATTTGCTTTTTTCTTTAGCTACCTGGCTCCTAGTCCTTCTTCTCTGAACTCCTTTACCTAAGCTTGATTTATGTGCACCTTCTTTGACCTGAGATTTCTCTTTAAGGGGCTGTTGGGGTGTATCCTGGATAGTTAGTGGCTTGGTGAATTCTCTTGCTTGTTTCCTATCCTTTAACTTTGAAAACCTCCTGGATCTTGTTTCTGCCTGATGACCAGTTGTTGTTGGAAGATCTTTTGCAGCTTGAGGACTGAGACCGGTTTTGTTCTTGAAACCAGACATGAATATGAATGTGGGCCAATCCCTACATACTCTCTGGAGTTCATGCAGAACAACCAACTTAATTAAACCGTGGTGAAACAATGATGTCTCACAGGCTTCTTTCCTTAGCTGCACCTTATCACAAATTTTACTTAAGCTACAGAATAAGTAAAAAGGTAAATTAAAGGGATATATTTCCTGTAAAATGTACTAGAAGCTTGAAATGGTATGAATACACCTTATTATATCTCCCTTCACAGGTAAGGTACCTTTGTATACAGGTAAGTAGAATGGCATATGAGTCCTTGACATAAATTCTAGGCACAGACTTGTTTAAATTTGAGTCAATGTACTCCGGCTTCAAAAAAATTTTGCAGGGGGTCATATCAAATTTGAAATTCTTAAACCAAGTTTCTTGTCCCCTTGGAATCTCAGTAACTGTGGATATTACCTCTGGTGAGACTTGCAATTTGAGCATCCCAACCTTCGAATTCAGCCCTGTGAAATTCAAAGCAAATTCCTTGGTGATTTGTGCATGACCTCCCTGGAGTTTCTCACAAAAATTCCAACATCCAACCTTCTTGAATGCATGCTCAACTTCTTTGTTTTTCAAGACAATGTCTACACCTTCAGGTTCATTTCTCAAGCATCTGCCTGATCTGTGGTCTTTTCTTTTTGCTAATCCCTCCATGAGACTTTAGCGTAATGAAGGTTTGAAATGCTAGCGGTGCTCAAACTTCAATATATGCCTCGCTTGAATGGTTGCATCGCTTGATAATTGCCTCGCTTGATAACTACCTCGCTTGATAACAATGCATTCAAATTGAAAACTTTCAGACTTGTTCCCCATGCAACGAATACAATCATCATTAAGACTATGAATACCTGGCTTTTCTTGGAACATGCAATCTGTGTGTACCAAGGTACCTAGCGGCTGTAATGATGGAGATAAGCAGTTGGACATGATATGTGGAGTGTATAAGCTGACACTAAATGATGCAACCATAACTGAACTTGACAGATTTGACAGTTAGGAAAGATTTGCTACGGATTGCACGGATCTCTGATTTCGTAGCGCAGCCAGTGTAAAATTTGAGTTATGTGCTACGAAATCACCTAAAACATGTTGCACTGCGAAACTGCTAAAAATATTTAAAAGGATTTATGCGCTGCGAAAACACTTCAAAATGATTTATGTGCTACAAAATCACCTAAAGAGCTTTGTGGCACATAGTAACCTTTGAACAAAGTTGACACATGGTTATGAGACTGGTGATGAATGAGAATGCATAATTGACCTTTATTTAAGTATACCATCAAGAATCCTAAGACTCAGACTCTAAGGCAAACAAAAATCAAACTTAGACTAGCACTGACATTTACCATCAAACTAATGTGAGAAATTTAGAAATTGTTTCCTAAGTGATAACAGTGGCTCCACTTGGGATAGTGTGCTCCTGTAGTACACTAAGAACTCGCAAGACCAGTGCTTTATCCTCTTATGACAAATGGAAATTTGCTTGACAAGAATCCCCTTTAAGCTTCTTAGGCCTTCACCTCGAGCTTAAGTTTGATGATCACTGTAGGAGAAAGAAAATTCTCAGTCAATCTTGAGCTTATTTGCATTTTCCTACCTACCTACTCTATCAATTTCCACTTTAGGTCAAGCAACATGATATTTCCAGTAAACCCAATCAATTTTCCTTTCTGATATTGGAGGCTCTTGACTGCATTCAACCTCAAAATAACCATGATAGTGAGATGACCAAATCAACTTATAATGTATATGATCTTCATAATGCAAATGAAAATTAAATAATGATGCGTAAAACTTTGCCATGTATTTATTTATAGGGTCAAAGAAAACATGGTTATTTTGATAATCATCATAACATTCTATCTCTTCAGACAACTGATCCTCAGCCACATAAAATTCCTTTGATGTGCTATCCAACTTCCTTTATGCATGATTCTCATAGACAATGTAATTTTCCTCACTATTGTGATCATTCTTTGAAGTAAGCGGCTCCAAGAAATTACAAATTGAACAAGCTTTTCCTATACCTGAGGGCTATAAAAGCTATTTTCCGGTACTTCTTCTTGACGTTTGCAATCAATTTCATACTCATAATGATCTGAAGCCTGACAAATCTGCTGCACCTCTACATCAATCTCAAAGGATGTAATATGATTTTCATAAGTAAACCCCTGCTGATCTTCATGCTGCATTTCATGAGATGTTATACTTTCTTCTTGGTGTTGAAATGCATTCTTATGAAGAGCCTCTAAAATTTCTTCATCCATAAATTCATCATCATCATAACAATCCTCCAAGTACTGAATAAGACTTAAAGAATGTCTACAACAATCTTTGAGCAACAAAAAGGAAGGATGACATTCTTTATACATCTGATAGAATTCATCATGAAAATTAGCAAGCAAATATATTGAACCATTTTCCAAACCTTTATACCAAGACCATGCTTTTCCTTCTAAAGTGGTCATAAACATCTTCATGAGACAATATTCAGGGAAACGAACCTTAAGACTACATACATGAAGAATAGCATTGTCCTTCTTTTCATCTTTGAATATTGGAAGATCATCTAACCATTCAACCTTTGGCATAGTACCTGGAAAACCAGGGATATGAGACCGATTCATAGGAGCATACCTGGAATTCATTCTTGCAGTGGAACTAATCTTGAAACTTCATCAAGCTATTGATCTTCTAGCAGTGGAGTCACCTTCCAATTTCTTATTCGATGTGTGGAGTCGTCAAGGTAGTTTTGCAGCCTCAAAAATATGTCTGAGCTCCTGCTACCTTCAGAAGTTCAGCTTCTTGATTTCAGGAATGAATAGACTTCAGGCTCCCGGCAGACGCACCAAAATTTTATCTCAAAATCAGCCCCTGGAAGGCTACAGACTAGGAAGACTTCAAGTAACTGTTTCAAACCTACTTTAGGCCGAGGCTTAGCCTCCCCAACCTGAGAGGGCTCTCTCAAAGGATTAAAGTTTTTTGATTATGATCAGATGGCTAACTCTTGTGAAACAAATAAAAATGAAAATGGTGGAAACACAACTAACAAGTATCCATTGTGCTTATGGAGTCATATATGATTCAGTATTAACAGTAGGGTTGGCTTTGCATAAAAGTCAAGGCATTCGGATTTCAACATATGTAGAGCACACCAAACACATAGAAGGAAGTTTATGAGTATATGAAGGAAATTAGAGCACTGTAAGCGATTTCTAAGTAATCAAATACTCATAACATTGTAGATAACATGAAAAGACAACAAAAGAAACTCATACATTGAACTCTCTATGATTCTTGAGAAGCATAAGCCAGTACTGTATTACCAAAAAAACAGAGTCTTTACATAAGCCAAATATCAGAGCTTTTTTTCCATAAATTTCCAACCCTTGGTACATTGCTCTTTCTCCTATATATAGAGTTCTTTTACAAAGCTGAGATTCCTCCTCCAACATGAGGGGAACTCGAATTCTACTTCTTATGACACCTATTCAAATTTTAACTACCTATTAAATGTAACAAACTGCTACTAGACTTTTTAGAGATCTAAGTCAAATAGGAGTCTAACTCCATATCATCCTAATAATAGCCTTAATTACAATCATTCTCATTCCTTAACAAGTGGTATTTTTTTAGTTTGGCTGTGGTGGATGTTCGAAGCTCCATACTGGTCCTCAATGTCACATCTTCTCCATTGCCCCTGAAAAATAGGAAACTTCCCTTGTTTATCTACCTTTGGTTTTCCTCAAAGATATTCGAATCCAATGAACCATGCCCTTAATCTTTGATTATACAAAATATATCAGAATGCCACGTCCTTGATGTGCTGTCAACCTTTTCCATGTGTGAAGGCAAAAGCTCCTCCAAGTTGTTTGCCATATCATGGACTTTAGTAAATGTGATCACTTTATAACAAAAAGTTTAGAGTTGGGTTTGAATATATTTTTCCTCCACCTGTCTTGACCTTGTTGAAAGTTGATAACTCTAGATGATCCCTTGAAGATATTCCTTTTTCAAAAATTTTCCCTCGATCTTTCAAAATCGATTGACTGAGTTTAAATTATATAGCTTCAGCAGTTTCGTAGTGTGCTACGATACCGCTGTGCTACGAAACTGCTATGCATTAGTCATCATCTTCAGCAGTTTCGTAGCGTGCTACGAAACTATTGTGTAATTCCAAAAACACAGTTTCAACCCAAAATTTTGCTATTTTGAGCCTCTTGATATTTAAACATCCCTTTCAATTGCTCCAAATCTTTTCAAAACTGAGTGGAAATGTATGATTCTTCAAGAAAGATTATAACAAGGAAAACCATCAAAATTTGAAACATAGCCTTACTTGATGTGTGACTCCCTTAAGGAAATTCTTTCTGCTGGCTTAACTATATCTTTAAGTCTTCAATTTGTTTCTTCATGACTCTGATCCCAGCTCTCAGGTTTGTATTGACCTTTCTGATGAATTGCCCTTCCTTTATTGCAGGCACAATCTAGCTACGGAATTGAACATTAAAATCAACCACCTCGGGTATATGAAATGTTTTGTCCTCCCACTGAGATTGCATTTGGTTAAAATAAGCCTCTTTGATTGCAAATTTCCTGGAGGCTTCCTTTAGTCTAGCAATTTCAAAATTTTCCAATTCCAACCTCCTTTTCAACTCTTCCATACTATCTTCTTCTTGAAGGGTAACTCCTTTGCCTTTATCTTGTCCTTCATGAGGCTGTGTTACCTCCCCTGTTTCATCTGCACTTGGCAATACCTCCTGTATTTGTTTAAAATTCCTCGTTATGGGTCTCCTTGGCTTAAATACAAATTCATCAACCTGCTCATCAAACTTGAGTTTTTTCGAGGCTCTGACTCTCTTAGCCTTGTCTTTTCCTGACTCTATCAAATCTGCTTGAACCAGGGGAGATTCTTCAATGTCAATGGCTTGCAGTAAGTCATTTAAGTCTCCCTTTGAAACAGGGCTTTCTTCAATAATCACTGATTTTCCATTTTCTTTAGCTACCTGGCTCCTAGTCCTTCTTCTTTGAACTCATTTACCTGTGCTTGATTCATGTGCACCTTCTTTGACCTGAGATTTCTCTTTAAGGGACTACTGGGGTGTTTCCTGGATAGTTAGTGGCTTGGTGAATTCTCTTACTTGTTTCCTAGCCTTCAACTTTGAAAACCTCCTGGATCTTGTTTCTGCCTAATGACTAGTTGTTGTGTAAGATCTTTTGCAGCTTCAGGACTGAGACTGGTCTCGTTCTTGAAACCAGACATGAATATGAATGTGGGCCAATCCCTACCTACTCTCTGGAGTTCATGCATAACAATCAACTTAATTAAACCGTGGTGAAACAATGATGTCTCACAGGCTTCTTTCCTTAGCTGCACCTTATCACACATTTTACTTAAGCTACGAATAAGTAAAAAGGTAAATTCAAGAGATATATTTCCTGCAAAATGTAGTAGAAGCTTGAAATGGTATGAATACACCTTACTATATCTCCCTTCACAGGTAAGGTACCTTTGTATACAGGTAAGCAGATTGGCATATGAGTCCTTGATATAAATTCTAGGCACAGACTTGTTTAAATTTGATTCAATGTACTCCGGCTTTAGAAATTCATTGCAGGGGGTCATATCAAATTTGAAATTCTTAAACCAGGTTTCTTGTCCCCTTGGAATCTCAGTAACTGTGGATATTACCTCTGGTGAGACTTGCAATTTGAGCATCCCAACCTTCGAATTCAGCCCTGTGAAATTCAAAGCAAAATCCTTGGTGATTTGTGCATGACCTCCTTGGAGTTTCTCACAAAAATTCCAACATCCAACCTTCTTGAATGTATGCTCAACTTCTTTGTTTCTCAAGACAATGTATACACCTTCAGGTTCGTTTCTCAAGCATCTGCCTGATCTGTTGTCTTTTCTTTCTGCTGATCCCTCCATGAGACTTCAGCGTAATGAAGGTTTGAAATGCTAGCGCTGCTCAAGCTTCAATATATGCCTCGCTTGAATGGTTGCCTCGCTTGATAACAATGCATTCAAATTGAAAACATGCAGATTTGTTCCCCATGCAACGAATAAAATCATCATTAAGACTATGAATACCTGGCTTTTCTTGGAACTTGCAATCTGTGTGTACCAAGGTACCTAGCGGCTATAATGATGGAGATAAGCAGTTGGACATGATATGTGGAGTGTATAAGCTGACAGTGAGTGATGCAACCATAACTGAACTTGACAGATTTGACAGTTAGGAAAGATTTGCTACGGATTGCATGAATCTCCGATTTCGTAGCGCAGCCAGTGTAAAATTTGAGTTACGTGCTACGAAATCACCTAAAACATGTTGCGCTACGAAACTGCTAAAAAGATTTAAAAGGATTTATGCACTGCGAAAACACTTCAAAATGATTTATGCGCTACGAAATCAACTAAAGAGCTTTGTGGCACATAGTTACCTTTGAACAAAGTTGACACATGGTTATGAGACCGGTGATGAATGAGAATGCATAATTGACCTTTATTTAAGTATACCATCAAGAATCCTAAGACTCAGAATCTAAGGCAAACAAAAATCAAACTTAGACTAGCATTGACCTTTACCATCAAACTAATGTGAGAAATTTAGAAATTGTTTCCTAAGTGATAACAGTGGCTCCACTTAGGATAGTGTGCTCCTATAGTATACTAAGAACTCGCAGGTCCAGTGCTTTATCCTCTTATGACAAATGGAAATTTGCTTGACAAGAATCCCCTTTAAGCTTCTTAGGCCTTCACCTCGGGCTTAAGTTTGATGATCACTGTAGGAGAAAGAAAATGGTCAGTCAACCTTGAGCTTATTTGCATTTTCCTACCTACCTACTCTAGCAATTTCCACTTTAGGTCAAGCAACATGATATTTCTAATAAACCCAATCAATTGTCCTTTCTAATATTGGAGGCTCTTGATTGCATTCAACCTCAAAATAACCATGATAGTGAGATGACCAAATCAACTTATAATGTATATGATCTTCATAATGCAAATGCAAATGAAATAATGATGTGTAAAACTTTGCCATGTATTCATTTATAGGGTCAAAGAAAACATGGTTATTTTGATAATCATCATAACATTCTATCTCTTCAGACAACTGATCCTCAGCCACACAAAATTCCTTTGATGTGCTATCCAACTACCTTTCTGCATGATTCTCATAGACAATGTAATTTTCCTCACTATTGTGATCATTCGTTGAAGTAAGCTGTTGCAAGAAATTACAAAATTGAACAAGATTTTCCTCTACCTGAGGGCTATAAAAGCTATTTTCCAGTACTTCTTCTTGATGTTTGCAATCAATTTCATACTCATAATGATCTGAAGCCTGACAAATATGCTCCACCTCTACATCAATCTCAAAGGATGTAATATGATTTTCATAAGTAAACCCCTGCTGATCTTCATGCTCCATTTCATGAGATGTTATACTTTCTTCTTGGTGTTGAAATGCATTGTTATGAAGAGCCTCTAAAATTTCTTCATCCATAAATTCATCATCATCATAATAATCCTCCAAGTACTGAATAAGACTTAAAGAATGTCTACAACAATCTTTGAGCAACAATTAGGAATGATGACATTCTTTATACATCTCATAGAATTCATCATGAAAATTAGCAAGCGAATATATTAAACCATTTTCCAAACCTTTATACCAAGACCATGATTTTCCTTCTAAAGTGGTCATAAACATCTTCATGAGACAATATTCATGGAAATGAACCTTAAGGCTGCGTACATGCATATGGAACCTAACCAAGTGAAGAGCAGCATTGTCCTTCTTTTCATCTTTGAATATTGGAAGATCATCTAACCATTCAACGTTTGGCATAGGATTTGGAAAACCAGGGATATGAGATCGATTCATAGGATCATACCTGGAATTCATTCTTGCAGTGGAACTCATCTTGAAACTTCATCAAGCTACTGATCTTCTAGCAGTGGAGTCACCTTCCAATTTCTTATTTGATGTGTGGAGTCGCCAAGGTAGTTTTGCAGCCTCAAAAAGATGTCTGAGCTCTTGCTACCTTCAGAAGTTCAGCTTCTTGATTTCGGGAATGAATAGACTTCAGGCTCCTGGCAGACGCACCAAAATGTTATCTCAAAATCAGGCCCTCGAAGGCTGCAGACCAGGAAGACTTCAAGTAATTGTTTCAAACCTACTTTAGGTTGAGGCTTAGCCTCCCCAACCTAAGAGGGCTCTCTCAAAGGATTAAATGTTTTTGATTATGATCAGATGGCTAACTCTTGTGAAAGAAATAAAAATGAAAATGGTGGAAACACAACTAACAAGTATCCATTGGGCTTATGGAGTCATATATGATTCATTATTAATAGTAGGGTTGGCTTTGCATAAAAGTCAAGGCATTCGGATTTCAACATATGTAGAGCGCACCAAACACATAGAAGGAAGTTTACGAGTATATGAAGGAAATTAGAGCACTGTAATCGATTTCTAAGTAATCAAATACTCATAACACTATAGATAACATGAAAAGACAACAAAAGAAACTCATACATTGAACTCTCTATGATTCTTGAGAAGCATAAGCTAGTACTGTATTACCAAAAAACAGAGTCTTTACATAAGCCAAATATCAGAGCTTTTTTTCCATAAATTTCCAACCCTTGGTACATTGCTCTTTCTCCTATATATAGAGTTCTTTTACAAAGCTGAGATTCGTCCTCCAACATGAGGGGAACTCGAATTCTACTTCTTATGACACTTATTCAAATTTTAACTACCTATTAAATGTAACAAACTGCTGCTAGACTTTTTATAGATCTAAGTCAAATAGGGGTCTAACTCCATATCATGCTAATAATAGCCTTAATTACAATCATTCTAGTTCTTTGACAAGTGGTCTTTTTTTAGTTTGGTTGTGGTGGATGTTCGAAGCTCCATACTGGTCCTCAATGTCACATCTTCTCCATTGCCCCTGAAAAATAGGAAACTGCCCCTATTTATCTGCCTTTGGTTTTCCTCAAAGATATTCGAATCCAATGAACCATGCCCTTAATCTTTGATTATACAAAATATATCAGAATGCCACGTCCTTGATGTGCTGTCAACCTTTTCCATGTGTGAAAAAAAAAGCTCCTCCAAGCTATCTGACATATCATGGACTGTAGTAAATATGATCACTTTTTAACAAAAAGTTTAGAGTTGGGTTCGAATATATGTTTCCTCCACCTATCTTGACCTTGTTGAAAGTTGATACCTTTAGATGATCCCTTGAAGATATTCCTTTTTCAAAAAATTTCCCTCGGTCTTTTAAAATCGGTTGACTGAGTTTAAATTATGCAGCTTCAACAGTTTCGTAGCGCACTACGAAACTGCTGTGAATTAGTCATCATCTTCAGCAGTTTCGTAGTGCACTACGAAACTGCTGTGTAATTCCAAAAACACAATTTCAACCCAAAATTTTGTTATTTTGAGCTTCTTGATATTTAAACATCCCTTTCAATTGCTCCAAAGCTTTTCAAAACTGAGTGGAAATGTATGATTCTTCAAGAAAGATTATAACAAGGAAAACCATCAAAATTTGAAACATAGCCTTACTCGATGTGTGACTCCCTTAAGGAAATTATTTCTGCTGGCTTAACTATATCTTTAAGTCTTCAATTTGTTTCTTCATGACCCTGATCCCAACTCTCAGGTTTGTATTGACCTTTCTGATGAATTGCGCTTCCTTTATTGTAAAGACAGTCTAGCTATGGAATTGAACATTAAAATCAACCATCTCGGGTATATGAAATGTTTTGTCCTCCCACCCAGCTTGCATTTGGTTAAAATAAGCCTCTTTGATTGCAAAGTTCCAGGAGGCTTTCTTTAGTCTAGCAATTTCAAAGTTCGCCAATTCCAACCTCCTTTTCAACTCTTCCATACTATCTTCTTCTTAAACGGTAACTGCTTTGCCTTTATCCTTTCCTTCATGAGGCTGTGTTACCTCCCCTGTTTCATCTGCTCTTGGCAGTACCTCTTGTATTTGTTTAAAATTCCTCGTTATGGGTCTCCTTGGCTTAAATACAAATTGATCAACCTGATCATAAAACTTGAGTTTTTTCGAGGCTTTGACTCTCTTAGCCTTATCTATTCCTGACTCTATCAAATCTGCTTGAACCAGGGGAGATTCTTCAATGTCAATGGATTGCAGTAAGTCATTTAAGTCTCCCTTTGAAACAAGGCTTTCTTCAATAATCATTGATTTTCCTTTTTCTTTAGCTACCTGGCTCCTAGTCCTTCTTCTTTGAACTCCTTTACCTGTGCTTGATTGATGTGCACCTTCTTTGACCTGAGATTTCTCTTTAAGGGACCGCTGGGGTGTATCCTGGATATTCAGTGGCTTGGTGAATTCTCTTACTTGTTTCCTAGCCTTCAACTTTGAAAACCTCCTGGATCTTGTTTTTACCTGATGACCAGTTGTTGTTGGAAGATCTTTTACAGCTTGAGGACTGAGACCGATCTCGTTCTTGAAACCAGACATGAATATGAATGTGGGCGAATCCCTACCTACTCTCTGGAGTTCATGCAAAACAATCAACTTAATTAAAATATGGTGAAACAATGATGTCTCACAGGCCTCTTTCCTTAGCTGCACCTTATCATACATTTTACTTAAGCTACGGAATAAGTAAAAAGGTAAATCAAGGGATATCTTTCTTGTAAAATGTAGCAGAAGCTTGAAATGGTATGAATACACCTTATTATATCTCCCTTCACAAGTAAGGTACCTTTGTATACAAGTAAGAAGATTGGAATATGAGTCCTTGACATAAATTCTAAGCATAGACTTGTTTAAATTTGAGTCAATGTACTCTAGCTTCAGAAATTCTTTGCAGGGGATCATATCAAATTTGAAATTCTTAAACCAAGTTTCTTGTCCCCTTAGAATCTCAGTAACTATGGATATTACCTCTGGTGAATGCATGTTCAACTTCTTTGTTTTTCAAGACAATGTCTACACCTTCAGGTTCATTTCTCAAGCATCTGCCTGATCTGTGGTCTTTTCTTTCTGCAGATCCCTCTATGAGACTTCAGCGTAATGAAGGTTTGAAATGCTAGCATTTCTCAAACTTCAATCGCTGCCTCGCTTGAATGGCTTCCTTGCTTGATAACTGCCTCGCTTGATAATTGCCTCGCTTGATAACAATGCATTCAAATTGAAAACTTGCAGACTTGTTACCCATGCAACGAATACAATCATCATTAATATTGTGAATACCTGGCTTTTCTTGGAACTTGCAATCCATGTGTACCAAGGTACCTAGCGGCTGTAATGATGGAGATAAGAAGTTGGACATGATATGTGGAGTGTATAAGCTGACAGTGAATGATGCAACCATAACTGAACTTAACAAATTTGACAGTTAGGAAAGATTTGCTACGGATTGCAGGAATCTCTGATTTCGTAGCGCAGCCAGTGTAAAATTTGAGTTATGTGCTACGAAATCACCTCAAACATGTTGCGTTGCAAAACTGCTAAAAAGATTTAAAAGGATTTATGTGCTGCAAAAACACTTCAAAATGATTTATGCGCTACGAAATCACCTAAAGAGCTTTGTGGCACATATTAACCTTTGAACAAAGCTGACACATGGTTATGAGACCGTTGATGAATGAGAATGCATAATTGACCTTTATTTAAGTATACCATCAAGACTCCTAAGACTCAGACTCTAAGGCAAACAAAGACTAAACTTAGACTAGCACTGACCTTTACCATCAAACTAATGTGAGAAATTTGGAAATTGTTTGCTAAGTGATAACAGAACCATTTTTGGAAAACCCAGTTTCTTGCATTAAAAAATGAAAACTACTGTATAAAACACCATTTTCCGTACCGTTCCATTTTTATATGGTTTTTTCCAAAAACGAAGAATTCCATTCCATTTCTAGTAACAAAGCTTGAAATTGAGATTTGTGATTAAGAACTGCCGTGAAATGGAATGAGTGCAAGAAAATCTTTTCGTGTTGCATTGAAATGAGGGAGGGTAGGGAGTTACCCTAAGAAGTCTACGTTGTTGTTTTTTCTGCTATTTTCCTGGTGTGGTATACTACCAAACCATTATTTTTGTAATTTCTAGAGTGTTATACTACCAAACTATTATAAGAGTTCAGCGTATATTTAATATAAATTTCATTGCTAATATAGTAATTATGGGGCTAGTTCATTTGAAGCTAAATTTTTAAGAAACAAAACCCAAATAACCTAATTTCAGGTGAAAAAGTTGGTAGATTGTTTGAAGCAATTGAAATCGAGGAAGGGATTAGAGGAGAGAAAGGGTACCTGTGAAAGTGTTTTCTTGGGCTCTTGAAAGAAGACCAAGGCTTCTGATCCTTCCATCATGGTCCAAACTTTCCCAGCGAAAATAGATCCCTGTTTTGTGAGCAATCCATTGAAGATATCCTCCTCAGCCATGAAACAATAACTGCCAGTGAATTACTGCAACATTTCATGTGAAAATATAAAACAAATTTGCAAGTCAAATCTAAGAATGGCTATCGAGCTAGAAACCCTAAAAATTGTGTTTCCATATAGCCACAGATCAATTGTACTGTTCCCATGGTCTTTCCTTTTTTTTTTCAGCTTCTCAACATACATTTCATGTGAAAATATAAAACAAATTTGCAAATGAATTCTAAGAATGGCCATTGATCTAGAAACCCTAAAGATTAATCGAGTGACCTGTATCTGTTTCCATATAGTCACAGATCAGATTGTACTGTGCCCATGGTCTTTCCTTTTTTTTTCAGCTACTCAACATTCATTCCAATACACTAAGGCGAGGAAGAAAACTTGTTCTGGCCTTTCCTTTTTTTTCAACCACACAATATTCATTTGCATACACTAAGGCGGGAAGAAAACGTGACATAATGGTCTTTCCTATTTTTTCAACTACTCAACATTCAGTCAATACACTAAGATAGGGAAGAAAACATGGAAAAATGGTCTTTCCTTTTTTTTCAACTCCTCAACGTTCATTAATACACTAGGGCGAGAAAGAAAATGCGGCAGAAATTAAATTTTTAATTTGGATGATCGTTAAATTTTTTAATTATAATTATTTATTTTTTATAAATTTTAAAAACATTATATTTTATGAATATATCAAAATGTATGGAATGTATATTTTCTTATCTTATTGTATACTCATTTCAAATAATTATATTTTTTATTTTTAAAAATTATGAAATAATTAACTATGTTGTAAGTTGTAATTTTAAACAAATTCAGATTTGGATTTTATATAACTGAAAAAAAAACTATAAATATTTTTTACTAATGTTTAATTATCTAATACTAATATTATGGGTTTCCATGTTATTTAAACAAATGAGATTTGGTTCTATAATTATTATGTCAAACTTTAAAGTTAAAAATTAACTTTTAACAATGAAATCTTTTATAACCAATTTGGATGTAGCTCATTGTTATGGCAGTAAAAAATGAATCTCATGAGTCAATTTGGTTGTAGTTCATTTTGATGGTAGTAAAAAATGAATCTCATGAGCCTGGTCCCACCCACACATTGGTATAGTTCCACCCAAGGAACCATTGATCTTTCTCCATGAATCGTAATATTGTACCAAGAAGCACCATAATGTATGGCATTTCTATTTCCCACAATTGAAAAAGCACCATAAATCCTTCTACATGAGCATTTTGCTTTTGTATTGTTGAACTAAACATGACAAGACTTTCCTGTGGTAACAAGAATTTCTGAAACCCTCATTCCCCCTATCACAATATATCTTAGAATCTGTCATGTTGGAGTGTAGTATCCCTAGTAAGAATATAGGAGTGTAGGGGAACACAACCTCAAAGTCAATGGGAATCCAAGCGGAAAGGTTTGTGCATCTAAGAGGGATACCTCGATTACATAGATGTGGTTTTCTAAGCTTTTGCATGAATCAAATGTATATTTGAGGGGGAATTCAGCCATAAAAAAATGTTTGACTGTGAAGTGACTAAGCCTTGAACCACAAATCCTCATAGCTAAGATTTACAAAGTATGTGTTCCCTCATTTCCTCTCATTTTACTTTAGTTAAATGGAGCAACTATGCCTTAGCCCCAAACCCACACAACTAAGCTTCACACACTACAGAATCCTCTCTCTCCCTGGTATTGCACTTGGTTTAGATATACTTTTCTTAGAAGAGAAGCAATGTCTCACTAAATACCTTACCTGTTAACTTATCATTTGATCCCATTACATTTTCCAAGCATTGACGAAATTAATAAAATTTCAAAATTCAATTTCACACTCATTTGATCTAATCACCATGTTCCATCAATTTCAGGTAAAATCTACAAATAAATGTAAGTAATTATTTTGATTTTTTTCATTGATTCTAAATTAGCAAGTGAGAAAACTACACATGCATCTTTATTTTTAAAGTACAATCATCCAAAAATCTCATCAAAGACTAAAGATAGGTTAAAACCTTTATGGAGTGAAAAATATTGTTGGTATCCTCCATAATAACTCTACTTTCAGAAGCTGGGTTCAGATTTTACCACAAATGCAAGAACCAAAGTGAGAAGCTTATTTTAAAGTTTTTATAACATGATCTATTATAAAAAAAAATTGAATCACACAATACAAAAAAGTTTTGTATCTAGTATCATTCTAGATAGAGAAAAGTACTCGTTAGGTTATCTATGACATGAATAAGAATTTCTACCCACCTACTTTCAAAATCATCATGGACATTTAAATTTTAAAAAAGGAATTGATTAGGCTACCTATGACTAAATAAGAGTTATTACTCACCTTTCCAAACTATCATGTACATTTAAGCTATCATATTTTATCAACATCTTTTCTATGATGAAACATGTTACAACTTTCCATTATATTTATGCATTGTATGAGTTGAAGTACTTGTAAGGTGCATAAATTCCAAAATAATTTTCAAATACCCATGTTTCCACTAAATTAATTGTTTAAGTAAGAGACACATTTTATTGTAGGAAGCATGCATTAATCAAACACTGCTCTACTCATAGTTTACAAACCCAACCAAGTTTTCATACAAAAACACATTCAAGACTAATCCACAATAACAAACAATGCTCAAAACACTATTCTTAATCAAACATCTACCAATGCATAAACAATGAGGAGACAAGAGACACATAGAATATGCGATCAACCAGGGCCAAAACCTCTCTAACATGAGAGGAAAACCCAAATGAGATCTTCTTCTTATATAGACATCAATTGACGAATACCAAGACCATGGCCCAGACCCTTGACTCAATGACCTCTCCAACACCAAGTCACAAGCCTCCTTGATTCAACTTCCTTATTTTTCCTAGAGTCAACAATGATCAGGCTTCTTCCTCCAATAACTCGATTATCCTTCAAATTCCAGTTCCATGGATCAGATTTGTAGTTCTTGGCCCTCTTGCATAAACCCTAAAATGTGTGGTTGACCAACCTTTTGAACCTTGATCTTCTTCGCTTGGATGGTATGAAATCTTATTATAATTCGGCATGTAACCTTGCTTATCTTCTTCCTTGATTCAACTTCTTGGACAACAACAAGATCTCCGACCTTTTCTGTAGTAGATAGTTATCTCTTCCTTCACACGTGTGGATCTATTAGCCATAAAATAGACCCATAAACAACACCAAAATCTTCTCTCGTTGTTTCCTTCTCTTGGTTGGTTATCTTCACACTTCTTGTTACATACTTCCTTAAACAAATTTTCTTGTCCACAAATGGAGGAAGAGCTACCCTATATATAGTGTTTTTTCCATCAAAAACATGTTCTAGGAAGTGTTAAGGAGTGCTAGGGGAATACAAGGGAGCAATAGGTGGAAATAATTCATGCAAATGAACGATTAAGATTTTGTGACATGAAGTGTTAGTGAGTTCCAAGTGTGCTAAGGAGGGAGTGATAAGGTATGCTAGGTAGCATTAAGGCATATTAGAAGCCAGGGAAACATGCCAAGATGTGTCAGGTGCTAAGGTGTGCCAATGCATGCCACGGAGTGTTATGGTGTGCCAGGGAAATATAAGGGAGCCCTGGTCTCAAATGCATGGAAATGAATGACTAAGAATGTGTGACAAGGAGTGTCAAGAAGTTCTAGGTGTGCTAAGGATGGGATGACAAGGTATGTTAGGTGGTGCCAAGAAATGCTAGAATGTTAGGGCGACATGCCAAGGTATGCCAATGCATGTCAGGGTGTGCCAATGAGTGTCAGGGAATGTTAGGGAGTGCGACATAAACAAAAAGTAAAACTAGTTCAAAATGCATGGAAATGAACGAATAAGAGTGTATGATAGGGAGTGTTAGTGAATTACAAGTGTGCTCGGAAGGGAGTGACAAAGTTATATGCTAGGTAGTTCCAAGGAATGCAGGAGTGCCATGACATGTCAAGGAGTGGTATGGTATGATAGGGAGTACTAAAGCATGCCATGGCATGCAAGGAATGCCAACATGTGCCACATAGTGCCAAGGGATTGTTAGACATGCCAGGTCATATGCCATGTCATTATGTAAACTATGTTGCTTATTTTTTTTATAGCCATGGTAAGACATGAGCCTTGACTTGGTAACTTCTTAAGTGAGATGAGCTAAGAATGGGCGTGAGTAGCCTAAGATGAGTTATAGTCCATTCTTAGGTGAACACGGGATATTATAGTTGTAGTAAATGTAACTTGGTCAAGATGTTGTAGCTGAGGTAGGACATGGTTGGTTCCGAAGTCTTAAAACAAATAAGGGTAGTTATGAGGGCATGATAGCCAAGGAGTGTCAGGGCATGCCAAGGAATGAAAAGGTGTGATAACACATGCTAGATAGTGTCAATGCATCTTGAGGAGTGTTGGGGAGTGTGAGGGCATCACAAGGGAGAACTAGGTCAAAGTGCATGGAAGCAAATGAATAAGTGTGTCTTCCAAGTGTCCCAAGGATGAAGTGTATTAGGATAATTTCATAATAGGACTTGTAATAGGTAAGCCTACTATTACGATAAGGGGATGGAAAAGGAAATTTTAGACAAAGGGAGACTTTTGTCTAGGGACAACACTATTTTTTCAATGACTTGGTTGGGTTCCAAAGTCATAAAAAAAGTAAGGCTATATACGAGGGCATGACAATTAGGGAGTTCCAAGGTGTGCATGGAATGCCAGGAAGTGATAACACGTGCTATAAAATTCAAGGCATGTTAGTCATTCCAATACATGCCAAGTGCTAAGGAATGCCAAGAGGTGTCAGGTGCTAGGGTGCGCCAACACATGCTAGGGAGTGCTAGGGAAACACAAGAGAGGACTAGTTTCAATTACATGTAAATGAATGAATAAGAGTGTGTGATAGGGAGTGTTAGCAAGTTCTGGGTGTGCTAAGGAGGAATTGAAAAGGTATGTTAGGTAGTGTTAGGGAAACACAAGGAAGGACTAGCTTCAATTGCATGGAAATGAATGAATAATAGTGTATGATAGGGAGTGTTATCAAGTTTTGGGTCTGCTAAGGAGGCATATTTGGACAAATTTTGGGAGGGTTTGGAGAAAATTGTGTTTTGGTGCAAACTTGCAATTTTTTGGCAATTTTTTGTCTAGCAACACAACAAGCTCACGTTCTGCTTCTTCCTCAAGGCTCCAAATGATGTAAAATAAGCATTTTTGGAAATTTTATGACCCCATCTCAAACCCCATTTTACCACTTTCATAGTCTGGGGCTCAGGTTTTGAGAAATTTGCAAAAAAGAAGCTAAAAATCACGTTTCTGCCCCTCTCTTTCTATTTCGTTGCGCACTTGGAGACACCTTGGGAGAATGGCCATATCTCAGCCAAGAATTGGTAATTTTGAGTGAAAAAATACTCTAAAGACATATATACTATCCCAGATTTATAGAAAAGGCTTCCGATATGGATTTGGACTTCAGAAAGGCACTCAAAAATGGCCTCCAACAACCCGCTATACACATGGAAATTTTTGAGATTTTTGTAAAATTTTCACTGTGTAATATTTTGTAATTCATAGTTTGACTCTGGTAAAAGTCAAAATGGTCAAGTAAATGAATGTGAGGGGTAAAAGTAAATGTAAATAATGGGTGCTTAGTATTTATAAGTTGTTTTGATGTAAATTTGACCTCGTTTATGAGAGAGGTTGGAGTCAAAGTTAATTGTAGAAGTCAATTTTAACTTCCATAGACATTAAGGTTTGGTTAGAACACCTCATGGAACAGTTCCTAGAGTCATTGATTCAACACCTAAGAGTGGGGAGATGTCATTTTGGTATTTATGTATCATTTTCTCAGTGATAGAATGGGTTGAATTTCAAAGGAGAGAACTGTTGTAGCTTGTACTTGGACATTTTCTAGAAATCAAAGGACACAATTTGCAACTGTTATCTAGGCATTCATGTGTAGTAAGTTTGTGATGTTATTTTTTCTCTGTTGTAGCTTTATATGAAAGATATTAATCTTCTCTTTCCATTCATCAATTATTCAATGGTTTTCCTTACATTTTATAAACAAAATTCTTTGCATAAAGCTCTGTTTTGATGGAAAAATCATTATGTGTTACTTTATTTCTTGCTTAATGAATTCATGTTTCATGCTTATTAATACCTTTCACTTCTTCTAAACACTACACTACACAAAAAAACTCTAAGATCCACCACAAAAGTAATGCTACCTTTCTCCTTTTTGTATTTTTTGTTGTAACCCTTTGATCCTTTAACATAGCTACCTGGATTTTCTCCCTTATCCAACAACAAAACCCTAAATTTTCCAAAACCCAATTCAACCTAGCTATCTAGCAGGAAATCCTTTACATTCTAGTCATCTCTTTGTTGTGATTTCATAGAGAGAGCCCTTTCTGGTTTGGTAGGGCTAGCTACTAAAATAAAATCTTGGTCTATGATTACCTCCGCCGATCTCCTCATCAGCTTGGGACATTGTGGAGGATAATAGAGGGCATGAAAACTAGGGAGTGCCAAGGTGTTCTAGTGAATGTAATGTTCCCAAGTCATGGAAAAATGTAATGCTAGTTGTAAGGTCATGACTGCCAAGGTGTGTTAGGGAATGCTAGGGCATGCTAACATGTGCTAGATAGTACGAAGACATGTCAAACAAGATAAGATGTGCCAAGTGCGAAGGCATGCCAAGATGTACAAGGGTGTGACAATGCATGCCAGGGACTGTCAAGGGAACAAAAGGGAGGAACAAGTTAAAATACAAGTAAATGAGCACATAATAGGGTTAATAAGTCATCAATTTACCTTTTCCATGAGGGTCATGCTAGGAAAACCAACACTAGGTGCCAATAGGTGCCAAGTGCCAAGTATCAATGCATTCTAAGTGCCAAATCTTCCTTCATTTCTTCTCATCTAGTTTCTAATAATTTATCTCAAATAACTTTAATATTAAACCATGCCAAATCATACCAAGTCATCTCAATGCATGCTAAACATGCTAATACTTGCCAAGTGCCAACACGTGCCAAGTGCCAATGTGCGTCAGACAGTGTGATGCATGCTATGAAGTGGCAGAGCATATCGAAGAGTGCTAAGGTGTGCTAGAGAGTGCTAATGCATGCTGAGTAGTGTTAAGGAGTAATAGGACAACACAAGGGAGCACTAGGTGAAAATGCATGGAAGTGAATGAATAGAAGGGTGCATCAGGGAGTGTTAATGAGTGCTAGTTTTCATGCCAAGGAGAGAGTGACAAGGTACGCTAAGCACGGGTAAGGCATGCCAGGTAATATTAGGGAATGCCAAGAAGTGCTAGGGTGTTCTAGGTATTTTCGGGGTGTGCTAGCATGTGCCAAATAGTGCCAAGGCATTCTAGGTGCTAATTCGTGCTAGGATGTGCATGGTGCCATAGTATGCCGATATGCGTCAAGGATTTTCAAGGCAACAAAAGGAATAAACAAGCTAAAATGCAAGTAAATGAACACATAAGAGGGTTAATAAGTTGGGACTTTATCTTTCTCAAAAGGGGCATGCTAGACACACTTATAATATGTTCCAATACATGCCAAGTTCTAATTTTTTTCAATGCAATATTTTGCTAAGGTGTTCCAGGTCATGGCAACACATGATAGGGGAGTGCTATGCTATGCTAGGGCATGCCAATATGTGCTTGGGAATCCTACTCATGGCAAGATGTTCTAGGTACAAAGATGTTCCAAGACATGCGATGTGCCAAGGAATGTTAGTGTACTGTTCCAAAGCATGTTAGGGTGTGTCATGAGTGTTGAGGAGTGCTAGGTCTCTCTCATTAATAGAATTGATAGAGCTTGATTATGTATTAAATAATATAGTTCCTACACACACTAGTGGAACTTTATTTAAATGAAATTTGTTAGATAATAAACCTAATAGAGATGAATCATGTGTTAACTCATAGGAAAAATATATTCTAATGGCTTGAGGGAAATGATACACACTAATTAATTCTTAACAAATTCACTGATTATTATAACCACTATGACCTTGGACACATAATAAAAAAGACTTCACAACAATGGTCTTAAATCGTTATCTTTTGACAAAAAATCTAGTAATAAGTACATAGCTTCATCAAAAACTCATTGGAATGATCAATGATGACAAACATTTTTTGATCATCACCAAAAATAACCAAAAAGAGGATTGGTGAGGGTCAATAAAATATCATCACTAGAAGTGTCACCAAAAAGAGAATTAGTGATGGGCCTTTAACGACCCTCACCAAAAGTGTCACCAAAGAGAAAATTAGTGACAGGCCTTTAACGACCCTCACCAAAGTGTCATTGAAAATGGATTTGGTGACAAACCTTAAAGTACCATCACTATATACACTTACAACAACTATTTTTTAAAGACCATCACCATATGCGACATTGGTGACGGACCTTAAAGGTCCGTCATAGGCATGAAGCATCATAAAAAACTCATTGGAATGATCAATGATGACGAAAATTTATTGACCATCACCAAAAGTAACCAAAAATATCATTGGTGACGGTCAATAAAATATCGTCACTAGAAGTGTCACCAAAGAGAGAATTAGTGATGGGCATTTAACGACCCTCACCAAAAGTGTCATTGAAAATGGATTTGATGACAAACCTTGAAGGACCATCGCTATATATAATTACAACAATGCTTTTTTAAATACCCTCACCATATGTCACATTGGTGACAGACCTTAAAGGTCCGTCACAAGCGTGACCCTCACCAATGACCTTTTTTCTTGTAGTGTAGTGTTCCCTTGTGTTTCCCTAACACCCCCTAACACTTCCTAGCACTATTTGGCACACCTTGGAACCTAGCACATATTGGTTGCATGTCACTCTAACACGCTAGAATGATTTAGCGCTACTTAGCATAACCTGTCACTCCCCTATTACCACACCTGGAACTCATTGACACTCCCTATCACACACTCGTATTCCTTCATTTCCATGCATTTTGACCTAGTGCTCCCTTGTGTTTCCCTAGCACTCGCTAACACTCATCAAATGTTGGCACACCTAACTGTAATGATTTTCACTAGCATTCAATCCAAAAACCCTTCCAGAGTCTAGCTAGTTACTTGTACTTCACTAAGATATTAGGGTTAAGTTTATTGTATAGTGTTTAGTGTGAAAATATTACTAGGTGTTTTTATCGCATTAGTTGGAAGGTGGCTAAGCCACAAGCATGACGATAAGGTTCTTGAATCTTGGACTGTAAAACTAACCAACAAATATATTACTATAAGATCTTTGGGAAATCGTAGTTCTCTAAAGAGATTCATGGTAGTGATTTTCGCATTGCACTAGACCCGAGAACTCGATTGTTAATTAGATGAAGAGAAGTGGTAGTTCGATGCAGTAAATGTCAAATGTATAGTTCAAAAACATGATGGAGGCTTACCTCTGACATCAAAATTTAGTTTGTTATCTTCGTGGTGCAAACCCCACAATGTCCAAGTGTGACACCTTTCTTGCAAAAACACCCTTCGAGTAGTTACCTAGTGACTTCCCTACCTTTGATTGCCCTCTCCCCATCTTGTTCACTCTTAGTTCCTTCTCCCTTACTCTCCCCTGACTATGCTCTTTTGCTTCCTATTCTCCTTATCCCAATTTATCTTCTCTTTCTACTTCTCACTTCATCCGTCTAGTTAGTTAGGGCTTGGCTAACTGGATTTTCCCTTTCTTGCCATTTTGCCTCCCATTTTCTTCCCATCTTTCAATTTCCCTCTTCCTAGGTCTATTCTAGAATCGACAAGGTGTGAGGGAGGAGAAAAATACATTCATGTGTGCAAATGGGTTGCAAAATATCCCTCCGCCCTCATTGATTGCATCAAGGCCTGTAAATATTATGCTTGCTAGTGTCTATGAGTCTCCTCTTAGGTCTTGGGTCAAATTATTCTTTCTCTTTCAACTATATGAGTCGAGCTATATGTTATTTAACCTCCCCATTGATAGAGTTCCTTATACTTGTATCATGCCCCTGGTATAAAGACATAAGTATAGTTGATTATGGTATATGTTGAACTTTGATTATTATGCTCACCTTGAATTCATTGAGGTTCCATCTAACTCCCCCTAGTTAATACAAGCTTCATTGAGTTAGAACAATGTGCCATCAATAATTATAAGTGGTTACCTTAAGGAAGGACCATTAGTTGAATTCTCATCAATGGAGATTGGGTCGATTGTTAGGGTTTTGATTCAATTAGACACTATTCACTATTATATTTGTGGGCATAGAGTAATTATGGTCTTCCCCATGTACACAAGGATAACTGAGAAGTGTTTCCCATAATCATGCAAGTGGAACATCAACATCTACATCAGGGTAACCACAAAATATTTATCATATTTATAGAATGCAAGGTGATAGGAAAATATTTACAATATATACGTGAATTCACTAAGATCAAGACCATTAGAATCATATCTACATACTTACCACAAGATGAGGGTCATTACAACCCCTTAAAACTAGCCATAAGGCCCTCCTCTTTTGCATCTCCTTGACCAAAAGGGTTTCTTTGAAAAACACATAGTTCCTTAAAATATTTGAAGGTTAAGGCAACCACTTCAAGCCCTTGAACTTAAAGATAATCAAATATTTGAAATTTGTTACAATAATAAGTCCATTATGCACACTCCTCATCTTAGAGTTCGATAGAGAGGGAGAATACTTGATTGATGCCAACCTTTTAAATGAACAACTTTGCCTACTCATTGGTTCGACTCTCCACCTCTAGTTGACACGACTAACACAACCAAAGTCGAGGATACCCATAAGATGTGCCCTACACCCAAGAGCTTAGACTACACCTCCATAAAATGTACTTTCAACTTTAGATGTCCCAAAACAGTAATATCCTAACCCAGTATAGCCTATTTGTTAGATTTTTGTAACTTTCCCCTTAACTAACACTTGTTTTTAACTATTTAATCCACTTACCATATACTCTCTCTTGTTTTCACCCACCTAGTATACAAGAACACTTATGTTTTTAATACAACCAAGTTAAGAGGTCATGTTTCTTTCTTACACTTAAATGTTTTAAATACCACCAAGTTAAGAGCATGTGTTTCCTTTTCAAATTCCAAAAGTATAACATGTTTATCTCTATAAACTAACAACAAAATCATTGCATAAAAAAGGTCAGCTTGAAATTAAATTAAAATTAAATTATTATTATTATGATAAATACACCAAATATGGAAAAAATGTTTTCAAACACAACCATAAAAAAAAATGTTAGTTTGTCAAATACAACTACAAACTTATTAAACCATCCTAAATCCATATTAACCCAGATCTATCAAGCGCCGAGAGGGATCCAATCTCTCGACGTGAAAACATCATTTTTGGCACTTGATAGATCCAGGTTAAGATGGATCTAGGTTGGTTATATAATACTATATAATATATATATTTGTATCTATGTGTCTCTTTCATATTCCCTCTCTCTATCTCACCCAAAAACATACACACTCTCTCTACATATCTATGTCTCTCTCCCTCCCTCTTCCTCTCTGCCTCTCTCTCTTCCCTCTATCTCTCTCTCCATTGCTTCCTTGTCAGTCCCTCTCTCTCTACCATTCCACCTATATGTCTTTCTTCTTCCTTCCCTCTCTCTCCCCCTCGAACTTCATCTCTATCTCCTCTCTCTTAGTTCTCTATCTCCCTTTCTCTCTCACTTCCCTCTATCCCCCCCCATCACTGTATCTCTCTCTCCCCCCTCCATCTTTGTGCCTCCCTCTCCCTCTCTTTCCGTTCTCTCCCTATCTTTATCCCCATCGATTCTCTCGATTCCCTCCTCCCTTCTCTACCTCTCTCTCTATGCATCTATCCCTTGTCACTCCCTCTCTCTCTCCACCTCTAACTCCCTATGCCTTAGTTCTTTCCTCCCTCTCTCCCCCTCCAACTCCATACCTCTCTCCCCCCCTCTCTTCTTCTCTCTCTCCCCTCTCTCTCAAGATTCCTACCTCCTTCTCTCTGTCTCCCCCCATCACTCTCTCACTCTCTCTTTTTCTTTCTCTCTATCTCCACCCTCCATCTTTGTCACTATTTCCCTCCCCCTCTCTTCCCTTAACTTTTCTTATCGGCACTTGGATCCTTGGCTAAGATAGATATATGTTGGTTCCTAATAATATTTGTATTAGATAAATTTCACATCTTTAAATGTAAAAATATTCTCATTTTTAATTTTATTAAAACCTTAATTTAATTTATATGGGAATAATTTTAGTAGTCGTGGGGATAGTGGGTTTATATATATCTCAAAACTAATTAAAACCCTTTTCCTATTACCTTCAAATAAAAAACATTATAAAATTAAATTAAATTAAAATATTTTTATTGTGAAATAAGTTATCGTTTTTGGGCATGTGGTATTGATAAGCCATGGTATTGGCCTATGAAATTGTAACAAAGCCTATTTACAAGTTAATAATATCCATGGTAAAGTGGGGATGAATATCAATGGTTAAGAATGTTTTCATATTGTTATAAAATATTTAGATTGTGAAATAAGATATGATTTTTTTGGCATGTAGTATTGGTAAGCCATGGTATTAGCCCATGCTATTGTAACAAAGTCTATTCACAAGTTCATAATATCAATGACAAAGTGGGGGTGAATATCCATGATTAATAATATTGCCATATTCTTATAAAATATTTTCCCTTGGTATTGTAACAAAGTCTATTTACAAGTTAATAATATCCATGGTAAAGTGAGAATGAATATCCATGGTTAAGAATATTTTCAAATTGTTATAAAATATTTTGATTGTGAAATAAGTTATGTTCTTAGAGCATATGGTACTGATAAGCCATAGTATTGGCCCATGGTATTAAAACAAAGCCAAAATTTTACAAGTTAATAATATCGACTGTAAAGTGGGCGCTGAATATCCATGGTTAAGAATCTTGTCATATTGTTATAAAATATTTTGGTTGTGAAATAAGTTATGGTTTTTGGGCTTGAGGTATTGATAACCCATGGTATTGTAACAAAACCTATTCACAAGTTAATAACAAAATCAAAATATAACAAATTGAATTTTATTATTTTTATTATTAATTGAACCAACATTTAGATTTTTGCACTCATCCCCATACTTTTGGCTTTTATTATTATTATTACTCTTATTATTTAACTAAGCCCATATTTAGAATTGTTTACATACTTACATTACACCTACACATCTACTCTATAATCTATAAATATTGTATTTATTAATTTTTAGGGTGGAAAATTTTAATATTTTTGAAAAAATTCAGCCTTAATTTTGATGTAACAAAGCCCTCCCAAATCCAATCTTCATTTAGGTTCTAAAACAAGTAGTATAATTTCACTTTTCATAGGGCGAAGGGAAACGAGTAGCACATTTTCGCTTCTCATAGGGTGGGAGGGAAAAAGAGATTAAAACAAGTAGTATATTTTCACTTTTCATAGGGCAGAAGGAAAACGAGATTAAAACAAGTAGTATATTTTCACTTTTCATAGGGCGGAGGGAAAACGAGTACCACATTTTCACTTTTCACAGGGCAGGAGGGAAAACGAGATTGAAGGGAGTTGTGAATTAAGGTTTTACCAGACTGATATTGAACCCCACCATTGGATCTTCAGTCCATTAATGGCGCCCAGGTATGTTTCATTTCTAACCTCGTTGCATTTCCACCCCACTTTTAGTCTTCTTCAACATAGGGAGGAGTACACACACCTCAAATATTTGGTTCAAAATTCACTATTTTTTTCATCCTTGCTTTTAAGTTTATGCTTAAATCTCTGTGCCGCACTTTGTTACTACTCAAAATTCACTATTTTTTTCATCCTTGCTTTTAAGTTTATGCTTTAATATATATGCCGCACTTTGTTACTATTTGCAGGGATGGCATTGGAATTTGATGAGTTTGGGAGGCCATTTATCATAATAAATAAGCAGAGGCAGAAGACCCAAATGAGAGGCTTAAATGTTCAAAATGTCTAACATTGTGGTCACCAGGGCTGCTATGAGAATACTGCACACCTCACTGGACTCCAATGGAATAAAAATGATGCTCTAGAATCCTTGGTTTGATGTCATCATCAATAAGCTCTTATTCCTTTTATTCATTCTCTATTTCTGGATCAGTGAAACTGCCCTTAAATTATGAAAATTAGTAGAATTTACTTTAAAACTTGTGTGATTCATAACTAAAAATTACTTAAATTTTTTGTAAAGGCTGAAATAATCCAATACTATGCGATCTACTCACTCTTTCTCACAAACCTGAGGCCCATTGAGCTAGATGCACTACATATGTCAATTTCTGCCTACTAAAGCTCTTAAAATTGGTGAATGCATTCAGAAGTCATTTGGATCATTGGATGTCTAATGTGCATTAAGGGAATTTCAGCCCCTATATTTGTATGTGCCATATTCCATCACGTTGGTTCCATTTATAGGTGCATGTTAGTTTTAGTTCTGGGTAGAGCTTGACACAATCATTTTGGTTAGATTTCGAGAACTTGCTATTTAAAGTAGTTCTCCTATTTCCTGCATGTCAAAGATAGCTACATGGTATTGGGCCATGCATGTAACTTCTGTACACTTTGAGGATGTGGTACTTTACTTTACCACCCAAATTCACACAAAAACTGAACCCAAATACACAAATTCACGAAGTCGCTGAACCGAATAATTCACACAAAAATTGAACCCAAATTCACTCAAATTTACGAAGTAACCGAACTAAATAATTCACACAAAATTTGAACCCAAATTCATACAAATTTAGGAAGTAACTAAACTGAATTGTTTCTGTTATTAGCTTACTGTTGAATTGTTTATGTTATTAATTATTTACTATTGTCAGGCATGAAATTATATATTTATGCAACCTAAATGCACACAACCATTCCATTATTCACGAATCCATAAATCACAAATGCAACTAACACAAGTAGTTAGAGAGGCAACCTAAAAAATTATTTAGCCATGAAATAAACCATGAAAAATTAGTAATAATTCAATACAATTCATATATACATTTAGGAATACTTATCTGTCTCGAATTGTTCAACAATTAGTTGCAGAAGAGGGAAGTAAGATCACAACCATGTAATCGAATATCAATCACAGTTCGTATTTTACTCGATCACTCACTTCATCATTGACATTATCACTATTTCACTTGATCACATGATCCATTGTTAGTAAGATATTTGTTTGAAAATAGACCACACATAATGGTATGTAGGCTTATTTTCTTACTGTTCATAAGAATCCTTGAAATATAATCTCTTCATGAGTATAATTGATGGCCTTTACTATATTGCAGCTAAGTAGTTGCTAAATTGAATATTAATTTTTGCAAAGGATAGTGAGCAATTTCACTTCCTTTTTTTTTTATAAATCTTCCTCCCAGACCTATAGTTGTTCCTGGATGATAGGTATAGACAAAACAACATGGTGCACTTCTTGTCTTCACATTATTTTTTTTCAAGTCTATGCTTCGAACAATACATAATAGCTCTTTGGAAGATACAAAGAAAACACTTAATACTTGGTGAATAATCTGAATAAGTGCCTTGGTGTTGTTGTGCACAAACTTATGGACAAGAACAAGAAAGTGAAAGAGACATGTAAAATTGGTTAGAACATAGATTTGCTACTGATCACTAGATCCATAACTAATGATCCTACAGTGTTAGTAGATAATCTTTCCTTCAAATAATGATCCTCATATGTCTCAGGTTATTTTTGTTTTATTCCACCTTCCATGGCGCTGATCTGTTATGTGGAGAACATTTTGTAATGAAGGGTGCTAAATTGAATTTCTTATGTCCAGCTTCTAATTTCTAGTCTTTAAGCTCTCTCACACTGATATATTGATATATATATATATATATATATATATATATATATATATATATATATATATATATATATATATATATATATATATATATATATATATATAGAGAGATATATATATATATATATATATATATATATAGAGATATATATATATATATATATAGATATATAGATATATATATAGATATATATAGATATATATATATATATATATATATATATATATATATATATATATATATATATATATATATATATATATATATATATATATATATATATATATATATATATATATTGATGGGCCTTTCTAGACTATCTATATAAACAACTGATCTTTCACTAGATAGACAACGGAGTTAGTAGCCTGAAGTTTTCTATCACATTTTTATTTTAAAAGAGAGTCCTTGAGTTCTTCTCTCAGGGTTGCTCTTAGGCTTCCTTTTTTCCCTTCATGTTCACTTCCATCATTTACTTTGGCTATAATTTTTCTTAGCTAGGTTGTTTCTATGGTTCTAGTGTTGTAGTAATTGTTCTAAACATCTCCATAATGTTTTCATTTATTCGATATATGCTTCTCCAATTCACGTCCACTCCTCCACATACCATGTTTCTTCTCTTTTTGCAAATGGCTTCTAGACATCATATTGCCAATTCTCATCTTGGAGCTGCTTCTATCCCCTGAATCTCCTTTATTGGATTTGCAACAAAGGAGGGAGAAAAAAAGCTTCTTTGTTGGATTTGCCTCACTACAAGTTTTTCCTGCTTTAATGCCAATTGATGGGTGCTGGAAAACAAAAAGCATGTAGAAAAGAAATAAAATTTACTACCCATCTCAATGGATGGTGTCAATCACAATCAATGTATTTTGCTAAATAGAGGCCAAACAATTCCACATAACGATTTTATCATTAAACTTGTATTATAACACTCAAGTAAATTAGTGAAGTAATAGTGACACTACTCAATTACATTCACTTTGCAACTGAAATTGATCCTCATGCACGGGATTGAGAAAGGATAAATAAAATAAATACTATGTTTCTCACAAAACAATGGGTTGCACGGTTTCTTTTTTAGGCAGAGATTCCATGCTAGCTCTCTTTCTAGGAGTTTACCCTTCTTGTTACTCAATGTTTATTCCTTAACAATCTCCTTCATTATCAGTGGAGTGATCTTCCTCAATTTCCCAATGATATGCCTCAACTGATCCAAGGATCTTCTTGCCCAATGATTGTGCTCAATTGAAAGTGTGGAAAATACAAAAGCCCTCTATAGTAACATCATCAGATGCGAGTACCAAATACATGACATTTCCATTCTCCATCAGAGCTTTGGAAGCAATTTTCCCTTCCACCAAAGCTATAATTTGTCTCTGCTTCAGATATATGCTAAGGGAATAACCAACATCCAACTTCTGCTTTCGTAGCCTTATATTTGCCATGGTGATGGCCTTGTTGAACTGACCACGATATCTCTTAGTGGTTTTACACTAGCTGTACAAAGAGGGCTCTAAGGTCTTCCTCGCTTCCAAGGACTAAACAAAATCTGCCACAATGGAATGCTAAGCAGGGATGAATCTGCCATACCAAATCAGATGAACATCCACAGTAGGACTACTGGTGAGAAAGGGACCATTGTGATAAGTTAAAACAAGGGGATGTTATTCAACCAATACGGAGGAACACAAATTAATCAGAAGAAGCAGATGTACAATCAAATTAAACCCTCCCATTCCCAAAATCAAAGAAACTCTACAAACCCTAGTGTTGTTGGGTTTTGCCTGACAGACAAGAAATTCCTAAAAGAAATTCTCCCTCCTTTGTTGGATTTTCCTCACTGTAGGTTATTCTTGCTTTAATACTAATCCATGGGTGCTGGAAAATGAAAAACCTGCACAAATTCATATTAATCTGATGTACATAGATAAGAAATAAAATTTACTACCCATCTCAGTGGATGGTGTCAATCATAATCAATGTACATCACTAAATACAAGCCAAACAATTCCACCTGAAGATTTTATCATTGAACTTTTATTATAACATTCAAGTAAATCAGTGAAATAACCATGATGCTACTCAATTACATTCACTATGTAGCATAAATTGATCCTCATGCATGAGATTAAGAAAGGATGAATAAAAATAAATACTCTATTTCTCACACAACAATGGGTTGCACGGTTTCGTGTTTAGGCATAGATTCCATGCTAGTTCTCTTTCCAGGAATTTACCCTTTTTGCTACTCAGTGATTATTCCTTAACAATCTCCTTCATTTTTAGTGGAGTGATGTTCCTCAATTTCCCGGTGATATGCCTCAACTGCTCGGAGGATATTCTTTCGCAATTATTGGGCTGAATTTCATTTGTGGAAGTCGGTGCCTTCTTCTCGAGAGAGTTTGTTACTTCTCTTAATTTTTTTTCCTCAACGAATTCTTCCACTTTATCCTAGTGATTTCTAGTCTATGTTAAAATTTATTTCTCAGTGATCTCCTCCTTTGCAATGAATGTCTTAATTATTGATGGAGTTGTTTTCTGTTTCATCATTCAGCAAGATGTTTTTGGAAACAACAAGATCCGTGATGCCATGCCATCGTACCCTGATGTATTTCTATTAATTTAGTATCTTTTTTTTTTGTCTAATTTCTCCAGTAGCAGCAATTCGTCATCTTAACTCCTCTTGTTTTTATTGTGGTTCCAGTGTAATGGGTGAATAAACTAAGTACATTGTATCTTGCCTTTCTTGCCAGCTATTTTTAGAAATGTCATGTTTAAAGTGCGATTCGGTGAAACTAAGAGTGATCATTTGTGGCCTTATGTAAGTATCATAAGCACAAATTGATGATTAAACATGAACGAGATGCTGGAATTTAAACATGTTTTTGGTGATGCTAGAACACTAATGGACTGGGGATGCTCCTGCATCACTCATTCGAATGTCCAACAAATAGCCTTTGTTTGAAAATATATGTTGAAGTTACAATTTATTTATCATGTGGCACCATTTGGTGCAGTTATAACAGATTGAGTAGACAAGTAGATGAATAGATTCAATAGAGAAGTGGATCCAAGCCTGAGATTCCAATGGTAGTTTTCTTGATTTCAATGATAGGAATTGGATTTGCAACATGCCCCTGATGTTTTTAACTACTTTCAACTTTGCCATTTGACAACATGTTTATGCCCTTGTTTGAATGCTAGAATTTAGTTATTTTCCCAATAACTATTTGGAGTAGTTTATGTTCTATTTGCAACAGTAATCTTTATTTATCAGGGTTCTTTGAATTTATAGGTTCATGTTTAAAGACATATACATTTGAGTTCCCTTGGGTCTAGTTCATTTTATTTCATCCTTTTATTCTATCAATCCTTGTGTTTGTTGGTGATTTACAATTTGGTGATATCAGTTTCCAGCTACAACACCTTGTTGGATTTCTTAAAGATATTTCCTTGCCTTTATCTTACTATCTTTCTTGCGAAGCATGATTATTTATTTGCATATGTAGGGTTGAAGTTTAAGCAGTTGGTTCTGCATTTGAAGGAAGATTTTCTTATATGATTTGGTTCTATTTGGCATGTATATCAACCTTCAGAAGAATAAGTGATGGGATTTCTTGATTCTTGGGTAGAAAATCCCCCCACAGCATGTTTTTGGGTCTTAAAGCCCGAGTTTTTTCAATGCAATGTAAAGACTCCGAGAAGTACGGGTGCAGAGCGTGAAAGTCTAGGATGAGTCATAGGGTCATCCACCATAAAATAATGTAATTTAATGTAAGGTTGTCTCGGCTTACCCATGGTCCGCGGACCATGGTATTGTATAAATAGAGCAAGGCACTAAGTGTAAAGGAAAGGTTGAGAAGAAAGCAAGTAGATAGATGTGAAGGCATGGTTAGAGAATAGAAGTGGATCTGAAGTGTATTTCGTCGTAGTAGTAGGAAGAGGCTCTGTAGCTGAGTGCATAGAGGCCTAGTAGAGTCCGTAGTTGAGTTCTCAGACCCGTGTAGCTAAGCGCGCAGGGTAGAATCTGGTCTATACATGGATTGAACTTGAAAGGGGTTATTAACAAAGATAAGTTGGATTCGGAATACTGTGCATCTGGTCGTGGATCTATATGTTTGATGTTATGCATTAATAGTTATCTGGTTATTTATATGTGTGCAATTGATAAACACTTGTTTGAATGTTTATGTATGAAAATAATCTAAGTAATTAGCAAACAAAACCTAATTAAGGAAGACTTAGGTAATTAACACAAGTCGCGTTGCGGCTAGAGCTACATGAAGGCAGTAACGCAGAACACAACGTGCCCGCTAGTGCATGTAGCCCAGTAAGCACTGAAGATTGATCACATCCCTATCCCCACATATCAGACATCCCCAGGGTGCAGAAACCTGGTTCTAGCACCCTCCCATACTGCTTTAGGTGCAACCTCAGTCTGCGCTCTATGGACTATTGCCGAAAGGGCCAGTAGTACCAGGATTTGCTTGGCTAAATAATTTTTGAGCCTGGGTCAGACCGCACTAAGCCAAAAAATTGTTCCATTGCAAGGACCGAGATCTGCCTAAGGGATTTCTAATGTCGTGCCACTGGAACCCAACAAAGAAGGAAATTGAAGAGTGGTTGGATAGGAAGATTCACGAGTTCATGATACAGGAAAACAGAACTCTGCAAGTATCTGAGAAAAAGTGGCTGGATCGCTACGTGTATACGGAAATCCACGAAATTTTCTTTGCATCCTTTCCGTCTGAGCTATATGAGTGGATCACGAAGTTAGCTGATAGCCAAGGCAGGTGTAGGCTCGACAAACCAATAGTGTGGACTCCGGAATTAGTGCACAGACTAGAGGCATCAGAAGATAAGCTCGCGTGAGCAGTGGACCATTGGCTTGACCAGATAATAGGAGGATTTATCACTGAGTTTGTGGTAGACATGACCGTGAGCTACAACGAAGCAGAACAACGCTTTCTCAAAGGACCGCGAGGTAAGTATATTAAGTCTTTGAATACTTGGATTAAGATGTTATTGTGTGAAAAGAGGGTCATGCGAATACATTAATGTTTGGGACATCACAGAGTTGAAAGATATACGAAAGCAACAAAGAGTTAGAAAAGAGTCCCTTAATTTCACCTTCGCGAAAGAGCGAGGAAGAGCTCACTAAGGTCTCTCCGAGAAGTGCGGTTAGTTGATAAAGCAATGCATTCTGCGTTTACCACTTCCACCGATGCCACCACCTACTTCACCTCCCTCACCTCCATCTCCACCCACTCCACCTCCACCACCTCCACAGTTCAGTAGGGCAAGTGCGATCAAACTACCAGTATTTAGAGGGGTTGGGAACAAAGATCCGGACCAATTCTGGTTCATGGTAGGAGTAGTATGGGAAGCGCAAGGTGTCACAAATGAAAATATTAAGAAGGATACATTGGTAAGCGTGCTATAAGATCGCGCATTGACATGGTATATCAAGCACTTTAAAGACCACCCAAACACATGAATAGAGGAAATCAAGATCACGGTAAATAGGGAATTCAGCAGGCCAAAGTCACAAACACAGATCTGGATCAGCGGTTGAAGAGTATGATCCACAAAGCCAATATGACGCTGACAAATAGACATCATCGCACATGGTTTGTGGCATCTTTGACACCGCACTTGAGGATGGCAGTTTCACAACAGAGACTTTCCACCCAGGCCGAAGCATTGGAAATGGCAATGAGGTTGCATGAGACCCTGATATAAGACCTTGGGTTGGGATTTCAAAAAATCCATGTGCAACTACAGAATCTATGCCTGGAAATGCAAAGTTTGAAGCAGGATAGGGCACTCCGTCCAGAGGCGTGCGAGGAGGTATGGTGCATAAAATGCAAAGGCCAGGGCCATGACAAGGATCATTGTCTAGTGTTCACAAACTACTTGGCAGGAGGAGGGCCCATGCCTTTGAGACCATAGGCACAGGCAGGGACGAGTGTGACACCGGTGTTATGGTGCACAATCTGTCAGATAAGAGGGAAACACACGACGGATAATTGTCATTTGTTGCAGAAGTATACACAGACTTCCCAGTAGTTGTTTTGTAATTTCTACAGGTCGGTAGGACACAGTGAGCGCACTTGTCACAGCTACGAGTTAATGATGGATCAGACCCCAGCCTATAGGATGTAGACAGAAGTGCGAGCCCTCGACCTAGTTGTAGGGATGGAGTGCACTAGATTTCAGGGGCGAGGTCGAGGACGAGGAGGAATGGGACCAAGAAGGGGCCGTAGTCAATTAATTTGTTACAAATGTGGAGGACCAGGGCACTATGCCCATGATTGCACCAACCCGATGAGAATATCCTATTCGTATTGTGCTCAGTTTGATCATGAAACAATAGATTTTCCTATGTTGATCACACATATGTGCGAAAAAGAGGTATTCGAGCCTCCTCTGGCTTAGAATATACAAATGATGAGGTTTGAAACATGTGAAGAAGACCCGAATGTAAACATGATGCTCAAAAGAGGTGTGACCAAAGGAAAGGATAAGGGGAAGCAGGCAGCGGAAGATACATGTGTTCGCAAGGCTCCTGCAAAGGAACCTGAGTTTGACTTAGAATCTGCAAAGGAGACATTCATGGAAGCTAAGAAGAGCTTCATGGAGGCCTCCACTTTTGGCAGTAAGGATCAACCAGAGCCAGGAATGGATCCTTCAGTTCTTACTACCTTTCTGGAGACATGCATGAAACTGTTGCATGACAACAAGGCAGTTAAGGGACTACAGGAGCTGATCAATAGGTGCACAGGGTCAGGAGAACTCTGCGTGGTCCAGAAATTACAAAAGCATGCATTGCGCAATGGGAGGGAAATGAGATTGATTGCGCAGATTGGTGAGTATGAAATGGATTAGGTAATCCTAGATTTGGGTTCGAATGCAAATTTGTTACCGAAGCAAGCATGGGAACGCATGGGCAGGCCCATGTTACAATTCTCCCCTATTCAGCTACGAATGGTGAACCAACAAAAGATTTTGCCCATGTGGAGGTTGCAAGGAGTAACAGTTGATATTGAAGGCACGAGCACACAGACATACTTTGAAGTGATAGAGATTGTCGATGAAAGAAATCCCTATCTCGCGTTGTTAGGAATAGACTGGGCCACTGATACGAACAAAGTCATCAATCTGAAGAAGCATAGGATGATCTTCGAGAAAAATTTGCTACGTGTAGTAGTCCCACTAGACCCAGCCGAAGGAGTGGGCTACACTAAACCAGTGCGCGAAGATGAGCTAGATTGTATTTACAAGATAACTGCGTGAGACCAGGACTGGGTGAATCTGACTGCAGATGGGAGAATCTCATGGGAGCGTAAAATCTCCTGCACTTCAAATTCATACGAAGAAGTAGAGTGCTGGCAGAATTGGTTGAACGAAGTGACAACGCTGAATTGCAACATGATGATTAGATCACTATGTTGCATGAAAACAGAGGCACGAGAGCTACCGACATATGATGGATTGACAGCAGTGGAGGAATTCTTGAGAAAATTCGAAAGCCCAGTACTGGAATAATAGTGGTTTGATATGTTAAAATGGGCACTGCGTGCAACACCCGCACAATGGTGGGGTACACATCAAGGAAATTTTGAGGATTGGCGTGAATGCAGAAGGATGATGAGCCTACGGTTTGGGAAGTTGAAACTGTGGTTGGAAGACAAATATGATGGACGAGATGACCCATGCACACACCTCGGGAAATGGGCCAAGGTCTATGGGGAAGAGTCATAACCTAAATGGGTACACATATTCTACCATACCCTGGATGTCATACCCATGAACTGGTATACTAAGACAAAACTCCATCATGGTACAGTCGAATGGGATGTCTTGCGCGAGGGATTTTTACTAACATTCACATTTGAAGACTGGTGGTTGGTTAATGTTGATGATGCACTGCAAGTAGTAAAAGCCACCATCTTCAAAATACCTCAGGAGCCATTGGAATTGCTTCAACCAGTATGGGCGACCTAGTTAAACAACGCCCTAGAATTTTATAACGTGCAGGTAGAGAAGGATGATGATGACCCCCGAAATATTAATATTCCAAAAACTAAACGATGTCGCGAGGTTTGGGGACCACCAATTGAGGATCTCAAAATCACCGCATCACTAAAAACAAAGCAGGTAAACATTGGCTCAGAAGTGGAGCCAAAGTATGTGACACTTAGCAATTATTGGGATGATGCTATAGTAGATAAGGTCGCTAAGTTACTCCACGAATACCAAGACTTGTCCTTGACCAAAATCACGGGCTTGAAAGGGATCATTAGCGACTTAGGAATGATGAAGATCACTCTGAAACCAGATGCAAAGCCAGTTAAGCAACGGCCTTACCGATTGAACCCAAAGTATAAAGAAAAGGTCCACGACGAGTTAGACAAAACGCTCGCAACCAGAATTATTGAATTAGTAGAAGAATCAAATTTGATGAGTCCTATGGTAGTGCAGGAGAAAAAACAGAAAGGCGAAATAAGAATATGTGTGGACCTTAGGAAGCTTAATGATGCCTATGTTCACAATCCATTCCCAAGACCATTCATAGATGAATTATTGGAAAACGTTGGCAGTCAGGAAACTTACTCATTCACGTATGGCTTCTCAGGGTACCATCAGATCAAGATCGAACCGGAAGATAGGAGTAAAACAACTTTCACGATCGGATGGGGCTGCTTTCAGTACACCATAATTCCTGTTGGACTGAAGAACGCGCCTGCCTTATTCTCACGCATAGTGGTAGTGGCATTCAAAGAATACATACACAAGTTCTTGGAAGTCTATTTGGATGATTGGAATGTATTTGGATTAGTTAAACACCATGTTGCGAGCCTACGTTTGATGCTGGATACTTGCCGCTGACACCAAATTGCACTAAACCTTAAAAAGTACACCTTCCTCGTTCCCTTTGGAAACCTACTAGGCCATGTGGTCTACAAGTAAGGTCTGATGGTGGACCCTACGAAGATTGTTGTTATTCTGAATTTGGAAGCACCACGTAGTGTCAAACAATTACATGCTACTTTGGGGCACACTGGCTACTATAGGAAGTTTATCAAAAGCTACACTCAAATAACAACACCTATGGACAAACTATTGAAGAAGGATGCTACATATTGTTGGAATGATGATTGCATGAAAATTTTGGAGGTCCTCAAGGAGAAACTGGCATCCGCTCCCATTCTAGTCTTTCAAAAATGGGACGTGGAATTTCATGTACATGTTGATGTGTCGTGTATTTCATTAAGAGTTGTACTCACACAGGAGGGTGCGGAAAGCGTGGATCACCCGATCATGTTCACGAGTCAGAGACTGTCTAAAGCTGAAAAGAACTACTCTACTACTAAGCGCGAAGGGGTTGCAATGGTGTACGCACTCCGAAAATTCTGACACTATTTACTTGGCGGACATTTCAAGATGTATACCGACCATTCTGCGTTGAAATACCTGGTGAACAAGCCTGTGTTGGGGAGGCGCATATGCATATGGCTTCTACTATTTCAAGAATATGATTTTGAAGTCATAGTCAAGTCGAGATGCCTAAATGCAGGACCCAATCACTTGTCACGAATAGAGATAGGCGAGGAACCAACGAATTTGGAGGAGGGACTATCAGATGCACAACTCTTCGCAGTGTGTGTCGACGACAGCCATTTTGAAGATATAATCCATTTTTTAACCACAGGGACTACACCGAAAGAATACTCCATCCAATAGAAGAAGGAATTGGTGGTACACACGGCGGACGTTTCTGTCATCACGGGGCACCTCTAAAAAATGGGAAACGATGAGATACTACGAAGATATGTACCTAAATTTGAGCAAGGACAGATCCTCGCAGAAGCACATGGAGGTGCTACAGGAGGACACTATGCAGGACGCGCGACTGCACAAAAGATTCTTCACGCTGGGTTGTGGTGGCCAACCTTGCACCAAGATTCGAAAGCCCACTGTCGGGCCTGTGATATCTGTCAAAGGACTGGAAAACCATCACAAAGGGACGAGATGCCACTCAATCCACAAATGACATTGCGGCTATTCGAAAAACGATAAATCAACTTTGTCGGACCAATCAAACCGTAGGGAAAGACCAGTGGGCACTACATAATCACTGCGACGAAGTAATTAACATGGTTGGTGGAAGCACAACCAGTTAAGGACTACACAGCCGCTACAGCTACGAAGTTTCTATTCGACAATGTGTTGACACGATTTGGGTGCCCAAAAGTCTTAATGAGTGACCACAGAACACACCTTTTGAATGAAACCATCAACACACTCACCAAGGTGTTCTAGGTGTATCATCAACAAAGTACACCTTACCACCCGCAAGCTAATGGGATAGTAGAGGCATTTAAAAAAATATTGGAGACTGTGTTGACCAAAGTATGTAACGCACAACGAAACAATTGGGACTTGCGCATACCTATTGTATTATGGGCAAAAAATTGACGAGTCAAACACCTTTTAGGTTAGTCTATGGTGAGGAAGATGTCATGTCGATGGAATACATCGTACCCAGTTTGCGAATAGCAACACTTACAGGCATGTTGAACCACGAAGCCTTGGAAGAGAGGCTCGTGCAATTAGAAGAACTCATGGAAGAATGATTTATAGTGGGATTTCATCGGCATGTATAGAAACAGAGTGAAAAGGCTTGGCACGATCGTCATATCAAGTTGCGCACCTTCAAGGTCAGCAACTTAGTACTACTGTACAACAGTAAATTTGACAAATTCCTGGGAAAGTTCAAAATTCACTGGTTGGGACCATATGTGGTAAAATAGGTCAAAGAGCTAGGTGTGGTCCAACTAGTCAAACTTAATGGGGAACCCTTCAGAGGAAGAGTAAACAACAGTCACCTGAAGCCCTACACAGGTGGGCCGGCTATCTCACTGACCGACCAAAGCACAGTCTTCGCGACTTGAGAAGCTGGACAAGGGTGTGGGACGGTAAACATAAGCACTAGCAGCTAGTACCAAAGAAGAGAATCGAGTTAGACGTAGATGATTCAGGAGCAGAAATGGAGCAGATCCAACAGACAGTGAAACAATATGCTGCACACACCCAAGTTATGCGAGACCTGCTGGATGGACTTTGCAAAGATAGCCGCACCAATAGAGTGACTGGGGATGAGTCGTAATGATTGTGTTGGGGGCCTGTTGGGTAGTGGATCCCCATACAACATGTTTTTGAGGCTTAAAGCCCAAGTTTTGGTCAATGCAATGTACAGACTTTGTGAAATACAGGTGCAGAGTGCGAAAGTCTAGGATGAGTCATAGGGTTGTCCACCCTAAAATAATGTAATTTAATGTAAAGTTGTGTCAGCTTACCCATGGTCCATGGACCATGGGATTGTATAAGTAGAGCAAGGCTCTAAGTGTAAAGGTAAGGTTGAGAAGAAAGCAAGTAGATAGATGCGAAGGCATGGTTAGAGAATAGAAGCAGATCTAAAGTGTTTGGGTCATAGTTGTAGGAAGAGGCTTTGCAGTTGAGTTCATAGAGGCCTAGTAGAGTCCGCAGTTGAGTGTGCAGACCCCTGCAGCTGAGTGCGCAAGGCAAATTCGGGTCTGTACTTGGAATGAACTTGAAAAGGGTTATTAATAAAGATAAGTTGGATTCAAAATACTATGCATTTGGTCATGTATATATATGTTTGATGTTATGCATTAATTGTTATCTGGTTATTTATATGTTTGCACTTGATAAAAACTTGTCTGAATGTTTATGTATGAAAATATTCTAAGTAATTAGCGAACAAAACCTAATTGAGGAAGACTTGGGTAATTAACATAGGTCACACTGTGGCTAGAGCTGCGCGAAGGTAGTAACACAAAACACAACATGCCCACTGGTGCACGTAGCACAGTAAGCGCTGAGGATTGATTGCATCCCTATCCCCACATATCATACATCCCCAGGGTGCAGAAACCTGGTTCTAGCACCCTCCCATACTACTTCAGGTGAGACCTCAGTCCGCGCTCTGCGGACTGTTGCCGAAAGGGCCAGTAGTATCTGGATTTGCTTAGATAAATCACTTCTAAACCAAGGTCAGGCCCCACTAAGCCAACATTGATCCCTATGTAAATATAGTTTCCTTAGATTGTAATGAGGCTGGTGATGGTGATCTTTTATTATTTTTTGATGGCTATGATTCAACATATCATACCTATTGTGTTGGCCTTGGAAGGGCTATACCTGAAGGAGATTGGTATTGTCAAGGCTATCAAACATCTATGCATGGATAGTCCAGCACACATGATGAAGATGTTGAGGATTTTGTTCTTGATTTTGACAATGGGGATGAAGCTTAGGAATCAGAGGATTTGTGGAAGATTCTCTAGTTGGGATGGTTGTATAAAGAATAAACTTAGAGCTCAATTTATCACCACCTTCTTCTTTTTCTACTCCTCTCGCAGAGACAATGCCAACTCATGTAATAACAATTCATAAAAGGATTTTGCGACGAAGCACTCCAAATCCATCTCCTAGATTTCCAGAAGTAGCAAGGGCTTCACTTAGGAAAACTAAATTATCTGGGTCTACATCCCAAGTATCCATTGTACAAAAAAAAACTCTCTTAAGTTAGCACATACTTCAGGAGCGTGTACAAGCTTTACATGACAATTGGTCTGCACTAGGAAGAGGCTTTTAGCAGTTTTCACCTAGCTCTTCCCTTGACAGATTTGGGGCCAGAGATGGGACTGATGCAATTGTACAACCCACACCCAATAGCAGGTTGCTTCTCTTTCGTGAATCAACTCAGAGAAGTAATTTAGCCCCTATTTTAGAGATGGAAAATTATACAGTTAAATATGATGTTGATCAGACGTCGGCAATGATGTAACATACTATAACATAAATAGAAGATAATACAGGTCCAGCTAATTCTCAGAAAGATGGAAGACATTGGCAGGGATCATCTTCTCGTCATAAAAAATTATTTGTAAGAATTGATGGGCAATGCAAGGTCAATTGTTGTGAGCGGAAGCATCTTAACTACTCATGTACGATCAAGAACTAGATATAGTTAAGATAGACACATTCTTGCAACTAAAATCTATTTGGAAAATTCAGAAAGGATAATAGAGGAGATCTCATGTAGAGATTTTGGAAATAATAGACTACCATCACCTAGTGTTTCTAATGAGATATTGGGTATAAGATTATCTGAACGAAGTAATAGTTTACATCATTAGCCAAAAAATGGTAGTTAATTTAGTAAACCTCATTAAAATGGAGTCTTCAAAGTTAAAGGTGCAAAGGAGAAGGTGATATCCATGGTAAAATCTCACATGAAGCGCACACGCACAAGGGAACATAGGTAAAAGCATATGTATTTTTCCTTCTTTTATGGTTTATCTCTATAGAGTTGATTTTACTGGGTGTACACTTCAAAATTTCGCTTTAGGAAATCCTATTTTTATTCTTTCCATGAAAAACTCTCTAGGGAATCCCAATGGATGTTTCCCCACATTCATGGATGGCATCCCTGGTAAACCCATTGGCATTAACTAATGCACCTCACCAAAGGGATTTCGAACAGGGCACCGACCAACACAGAACTATCCAAATACCCAGTAACATTAATGACATTCAGTTGGGCTAATCCCTTGGGCTTAATAAATCATAATCAACTACACTATTTGCCATATTAACATATTGATCATGTTTAACATTTTGCTAGAGCAACCATAACAATCCAAGCTTGTTCCTATTTTTATTTTGGTTTTTAATTCCTTTTTTGGTGTGGTGACAACTTTATATGACCATATAGATGTTTATTTTTGACAGAGTATATGTTGAAAAGTAGATGCTCCCTTACATTCTATCTTGCCTATTATTATATTGATGGAGTTCAGTTTCATTACTTGTGACCAATGAACTGTGTCAAGCATGTATACAAGGATTCCTGTATCACTATTTATAAAACAAACATTGTCATTAACTAAGAAAAGTAGATCCTTAATGCTACATGTTTGCATCTCAGGGAACTTCCAATCCTAATAAATGAGGTGAAATTTAAGTGTTTCTAGAATCCAAATATCAGGTTTTGTGAATCCTCTCATATATGGTCCTAGAAAAGCGAAGTGAAATTTAATTATTTCCAAATCTTAAGTTTTGTGAATTCACTCATATTTGATGTTGGAATCTTTTGAGAAAACGAGAATAATTTCTTTTAGTTGCATTCAAATTTTCCAAAAATAATACTAAATTTATCCCTGACTAAAATTCTCCCTGGAATGGCTTTTGGATTGAAAATTTTGTAAATATTTTTAGGGAAAAAACCCAAAACACTTTTTCTAGATTAGAGTTTTATAACACTAGGTACTAAAACAATCTTCTATTTTCTACTGCAAATGTTTGATAGAGTCTGCCCAGAAACTAATCAAAAAATTAGGTAGATGAGCTGGACGAACTAAATAATTTTGAATGAATAATCACTTAATGTATAAATGATATATTAGGTTGCATAAATATATAACTTAGAAGCATGAAATGAAGAAGAAATCTCAATGACATTGATATACTCTTAATTGAGTTGAATGAGGCCAGGAATAGCTTTGACTAGAGGGTGTTGAAAATGGCATAATTTTGTTCTCGTTGGATAGATTTAGAACTCAAAATCAGCAGTTTTCTTGCTTGCATAACTTGGGAAGATTTTTGTATATCAAGTCTCAACCTTAATGAATAATATGATTTATGCCTTGCAATGTTGAGATATGTTGTGATACCAGTTTCTAGTAACCTAAACACTTTGGATGAAAATTTAGTTGTGAATTTTACTTGCAAAATATATAAGTGAAAATATAGATTAATTGTCCATTCTATAGAATTTCCTTGAAATTATGCTACTGCTTGAATGAATAAATATGAAACTAATTGTTGCACCAAGACAAGAAACATCTCTACCATTTTGAAGTGGAATAGAACAGAAACACAGTCACACTATAGCAAAAAAAAAAAAAAAATCTAGGGAACCCAACTGGGAAAACCCTCTACTAGCTGTAGAAATTTAAAATACTATCCATATTAGAGTTTGAGACACCTTATTCCAGACCAGGTTCATTGATCTTATTGCTTTCCATATTCATTTTCATAAGCATTAGGGTTGTTTTCCGTCAAATTAGAGTAGCTAGAAAGTGTCTCTTTGATTTCAGAAACCATACTAGGATCAACTTCATCCAAGAATCCTCTAGAAGGCTCATTGCTAGTCAGAAGAAAGGTCTTTTTTTATTTTATTTCATCACATGCATCCATCATAATCACTTATTTGTCTTAATTTTTTTCACAATCATTTTCAATGTTAGATGCAAAAGGTAATTTAGTATGATATAATCCTTAGGTAACCAACCTTAGACATATCATTGGTTAATTTACGTTGTTTGAAGTTTATTGAGATTGAGTTTTATCATGAAACTACTAGAAGCATACTAGCATGGGTGAGTTGATTATCTTGATAACAATTTTATGGTTTGATCTATTCCTTGAAAGGAACTTACAGTTGATGGTCAAAATTTCACATTCCATTCATTTTTTTATCTTCACATATAACAAATATCTTTATGTTATAGCCTCTAGCTAGATATATATATATATATAGTAACTACCACTCAGAAGTTGGAGGCCATCATTTTGGAGCTTGAGCTTACTCAACTTACCTTTGTTTGAGTTGAAAATGTCATTAGATCTCATTATATCATCTATTGCAGAGCATGAATCCAATTTACCTTTTTTTCAGTTAAAAATGTGATTAGATCTTGCTATATCATCTTTTGTAGAGAATGAATCCCATTTCTCAGAGTCCATTTTCTTGAGGTATAAAAAATCTACTTTAATTCATTAAACTTACATTTCATATTATTTTTTTTGATTGTGATTCTGTAAGCCACATCTGCATTGGAAAATGGGCATATTTAATGAAGTGTGGAAGGAGAGGGAAGCTTTAGTTATGTCCTTCCAAACTTTCTAAGGTATGTAATAAAATTTTAAAAATAATCTCCATAGATTGTTGTGCTTTAACTTTTTCTTTTGATAATGGATTATTTATGTGATCTCCCCTCTCTCACATACAACCAGATCCTAGACATACATGGTTTTTTGGGATATGTGGACAATGGATAGATTTCGGCTAGCCATTTATCTAGAAATTTACACTATAGAAGATCAAGCATTTACAATTGAATATTTCCTTGCCACTAAATTAGAGTTGAAGAGTCAGACTCCTATTTATCAGGCATATATCTCACTTTTAAATCAATTTATTGCTGACTATGTATAGACCTTCCATGGGAGGGAAAAGAGTGATCACTACCATTGCTTAATCTGTCTACAAACCAAGTAAAGATTCCAAATGTGTATAAGTTAGTGGCTTCTTGGAGAATGCCAAAAGTGGTGCTATTGTAGCAACAAGAAATTCATTTATTTTGAGTTCTTCATTAGTGCATTGATAGTATATTGTTTATTCCATAAAATACCTCAACAGTGTATGATCAAATTACAGTTAAGCCTGTCATGATATTTTACTTACCTTCTTTTAGAGGGACACTAGAGTGTGTGTCAAGCTTGCACGCCATAATTGTATCATGCAGATTTTACCTGGGACAATTTTTATGGATCTAAGCAGCAAGATACCTATTGGAATTCAAGAGGCAGCAATACTAAAAAGTGGGAAAGATGTTTCATAGTTAACCTAGATTTCACATTATGGTTGGAGTCATTTTGTTGGCAAGATGCTGGATACCCCAACTTCCTTTTTATGAAAGAGTGCAAGGTTGAATCCTTCGACATATTCCTCGCTCAATTTTCATTAAGTCATGGGTTTTCTTAGAATTACTTCACACCTATAAACTTTACTAGAGTTGTTCTTGAGTCTTCGGAGGTGGTTAGCTTTTCAAAGCACACAAGTACAAGAAGACGAGAAATAATATGCCTGACCAATTTGAATTTATCTCCCTGTGAATAGGTTGTTCCCATTCATAAACCTGACGACTCACTTTACTTCTTTGTAGTGAAAAACTTTGGGACTTGCCATGAATCATGGGACAATTCCAACCCCATAACTATAAATTCCTTATTTAAATCTATACCCACGAGATTAGAATTTTACAAGGAGAACTTCATTCTTGTTTCGAAATAACCTGCAATTGAGTTGTACCGTGCTATTTAATCTTTTCTATATTTATTTGCATCCTTGGTCTGTGACATAAATACACAAAAGGATACCTTGCATTTTCTATACTAACACTCCAAGAAAATGATAAAGTATGCCCAAATTTGTCATTTCAAATGATTTATGTAGCTCACCTTTTGTTTTTTCAATTATTGAAGTTTTTACCTATATTGATGAGATCTTCTACAACTGATACCACAGTGACAATATATGTTATAGTTTTATCCATGTTATTCTAAAGGTGTTTCTCCTTTAGTAGAGAAACAATACACTGTTGTTTCCATTTAGGGGAGAAGTGTACCCCATAGCAACCTTGGCCTATGTGCATATGGGTTGAATACACATTAGACTCTATATATTGTTTTTAAGGTGTTTCTCATTCAACAATACTTCATCTTAGTAGATCCTTTCGGTCTACACCTTCAGTAGATGCATGCAACCTTGGGATACATGTTGTAGATTATAGTTTTCTTATGAGGGTGTAGCGGCGATGAAAGAAGTGCATCTATTTTAGGCATCTTGTGGTTTTTGTATGCAAGCATGCTTGTTTAGTGTTTCCCAAAGATAGATAGAGCCATATATAGTATTCTCTTATAGTTTGACTTAGATGCTCACTTTTCTTAATTTAGGTGTTTTTCTTAGTTCTATTTTATGCACAGACAAGAAAAGTGCACCGTAGAGAAGGGTTCTATATTTTGAGCAGGGGACACACTTCTAGGTAGGAGGTACTCTATTCTAGGAAGCTTTTTCCATGCAAGTTAGGTTCTTTATCTGAGAATCCCAAGAGTGGCACTATTGTAGCAATAAGAAATTCGTTTATTTTGAGTTCTTTATTAGTGCATTGATAGTATACTGTTTATTCCATGCAATACCTCAATAGTGTATGATCAAATTACAGTTAAGATTGTCATAATATTTTTGACTTACCCTCTTTTAGAGGGAAACTAGAGTGTCTTTCAAGCTTACACGTCACAATTGTATCATGCAGAGTTTACCTGGCACGAGTTTTGTGGATTTAAGTAGCCAGATACCTATTGCAATTCAAGAGGCAACAATACTACAAAGTGGGAAAGAGGTTTTAAAGTTAACTTTCCTTTCACATTATGGTTGGAGTTGGTTTGTTGGAAAGATGCTAGATACCCCAGCTTCCTTTTTATGACTGAGTGAAAGATTGAATCCTTTGACATATTCCTCGCTCAATTGTCATTAAGCGATGGGTTTTCTCAGAAGTGCTTCACATCTATAAACTTTACTAGAGTTGTTATTGAGTCTTTGGATGTGGTTATCTTTTCAAAGAACACACGTACAAGAAGATGATAAATAATATGCCTGACTAATTTTAGGTTATCTTCTTGTGAATAGGGTGTTCCCTTCCATAAACCTTACGACTCACTTTGCTTCTTTCTAGTGAACAAATTTGGGACTTTTCATGAATTCTGAGACAATTACAACTCCACAACTATCAATTTCTTATTTAAAGTTATACCCACTATATTATAACCCACACAAGGAGAATTCCATTTGTGTTTCAAAATGACCTACAATCAACTTATACCATGCTATTTAATATTTCATGTATTTCTTTGCATCCTTGGCCTATGACATAAAGACGCAACATGCTACCTTGCATTTTCTATACTAACACTCCTAAACAAAAATAAAATATTCCCAAATCTATCATTTCAAATGATCTATGCATCTCACCTTTTGGTTTTTCAATTATCGAAGTTATTACCTATATTCATGAGATCATCTACAACCGAGGCCACAGTGACAATATACGTTAGTTTTATCCGTGTTGCACTAAACGTGTTTTTTCTTCAGGAGCACTACAAAACATTGTAGTTTCCATTCAGCGAAGAAGTGTACCTAGTAGCAGCCTTGGTCTATGTGAAAATGGGTTGAATTCACAATAGGATTTCTCTGTTGTTTTGAATGTGTTTCTCCTTCAATAGTACTTCATCTCAACAGATCCTTTCAATATACACCTTCAGTAGATGCATCCATCCTTGGGGTACATGCTATAGATTCTAGTTTTGTTGTGAGGGTATAGCAACAATGAAAGAATTGCATTGATTTTAAGCATCATATGGTTGTTGTATGCAAGCATGCTTGTCTAGTGTTTCCCAAACTCATATAGAGCCATATTTAGTATACTTTTATAGTTTGACTTAGATGCTCACTTATCTTAATTTAGGTGTTTTTCTTAGTATTATTTTATGCATAGTTTTATCTTTAAGAAAAGTGCATAGTAGAGAAGGGTTCTATATTTTGAGTAGGGGAAACTCTTCTAGGTAGGAGGTACTATATTCTAGGGAGCTTATGTCATGCATGTTAGGTTCTTTATCCTAGAAAGAGTTCCAAGTCGCTGCCTCCTTGAAAAATTCCCTGCTAGAAAAGACACCGGTGGACAGAGTTCCAAGTCCCTAAATTTTCCAAAAACCCACCTGAGCCTAGCTATCTAGCCTAAAATCCTTTACATTCCAGTCATATCTTGGTTGTAATTTCATAGAGAGAGCCCTCTTTGGTTTGGTAGGGCTAGCTACCAAACTAAAATCTTGGTCTGTGGTTACCTCCATCGATCTCCTCATCAGCCTGGGACATTATGGAGGATAACAAAGGGCATGACAACTAGGGAGTGCCAAGGTGTTCTAGTGAATGTAAGGTTCCCAAGTCATGGAAAAATGTAATGCTAGTTGTGAGGTCATGATTGCCAAGGTGTGTTAGGGAATGCTAAGGCATGCTAACATGTGCCAGATAGTACGGAGACATGTCAAACAAGCTAAGATGTGCCAAGTGCTAAGGCATTCCAAGATGTACAAGGGTTCCAAGTCCTTGCCTCCTCTTATTCCATATGGTATGCACTTATGACATTTCCTTTGCAATATTTGGTGCATTTGCTAGTTATAGGTCATTTATAGGTTATAAATTTCTTCGGAGTTTCACTTCTAATTGTGTATTCAACTAAACATATTGATTCTCTTAAACAAAACTATTTTTCCCTCCACCCACTTTTCATAACTTCAATAACCATTAGGTAGGGACCTACAGCTTCGATGTTTCTTTGCTTGTTTAATTAAATATTGCCGAGACTTTAATTCATTGAAAGTTTTGGAATTTACAATTTATGAAGTTTCAAGGTCTAATTTTTAGAAGTATAATTCTTCAAAGGGTGCTAGCTCAATGGAAGAGCACCTACTTTACAGGCAGGAGGTTGGTGGTTTGATTCCATCATGCCCTGACATCCATATGGAATGTCGATAACCAATTTTTGGTGACGAAGGCTCTTTTGACCATCACCAATGAGCTTTGGTGACATTTTTCGATCCTCACCAAAAATATGAAATGGTGACGGTCAATGAACGCCATCATACATACGCATCAATAGTGACGACCCTTAAAGGTCCGTAACCATAAATCATTTTTGTCAATATGAAATGGTGACGGTCATTGTCCATCATTATAGTCATTATTCATGACGGACCTTGAATGTCACCACAACACCTATACTTCTAGCGATGCGAATTTTGGTGATGGTCAACAAACGTCACAATATATATGCACCAATAGTGACAACCCTTAAAGATCCATCACAATAAATCATTGTTGTTCATATGAAATGGTGACGGTCACTATTCGTCATTATAATCAATATTCATGATGGGCCTTAAATGTCACCATAACACCTATACTTTTGGTGATGCCACCTTTGGTGACTAGGGCTATGGTCCGTCACCATTGCTCATATGCAATGGTGATAGTCGCTATTCTTCATTATAAATCATTGTTGATGACGAACTTTGAATGTCACTACAACACCTATACTTTTGGTGACGCCACCTTTGGTGACATTCAATTTTTTGTGACTGATGCTATGGTCCATCACCATTGCTCATATGAAATGGTGACGGTCGCTATCCATCAATCATTATTGGTGACAGACTTTGTATGTCACTACAACACCTATACTTTTGGTGATGCCACCTTTGGTGACCTTTAGTTTTTTGTGATGAATGCTCTTTTGACTGTCACCAATGAGTTTATGGTGATATTTTTTGCCCCTCACCAATGTCCTTTTTTCTTGTAGTGCTCCCCATAGAAACATATTGGTCAATGGATGCACAGATCTCGAGAAAAACTAAAAATGGCTGAAGGTGATGGAGGTATATTTCTTGGAAAACGTGAACTGGAATTTTCTAAAATTTCTTGGGCATGTTACCATCATCCATATGCATCTCCCCATGAAACAATTTTTTAAATGGATGCACGAATATTGAGAAAATGAAGAAATGGTTGAAGGTGATGGAGGCCAATTTCTTAGAAACCGTGCACTGGAATTTGCTTAATTGCTTGGGCATGTTACCATCATCCATATGCATCTCCCCCTAAAACATTGGCCAATGGATGCATGGTTTTCAAGTTATGGCAAAAACAAATTTATGCTCTATGTATTTTTGTATCTTGTAGTTTTTTACGAAAATAAAGAAAATGAGTGGTAGATGCTTGAGAATGATGGGTGGATGGTGAAAAAAGAAAAGGGTGATGCATTGGAATGGCCTTGGCCTTGTTGGAGCATTTGAGCGAAGTAGGAGAAAGTCAAAATTTGACTTCTTTTGACTAGGCTTGACCAATTTTCCTTTTGGTACCAACTTGTTCTTGTTGCTTGCAGATGTTGGAGAGTACATGCATGCATGGAGCAACGATTATTTTATATTCTCTCTCTCTCTCTCTCTCTTTCTTCTAGGCCTACTAGCTGCCTCAATGAGGTTTTCAACTAGTAGGTCTGCGTAGGCACCTCAAAGGTGGTTTTCACCTAGGATCTTCTTTTTTCCTCTTTTTCTTTTTTCAATCCTTTGACCACCTTATGGAGGTTTTCAATCAGTGAGCCAATTTGAGGTGCCTCCAAGGAGGTTTTCACCTTAGATTTTTATTTTTTCTCTTATTTTTCATGGTTTTTTTTTTCTTCTACCCTACCTAGTTGAAAAAAAAAATCACTTTCAGGTATAAGAATACTTCCAATGTAGCCATGTGCACATCAAGATGGCAGACAAAATGATGTGGAGGCTTGAAATGTATGCTTTGACATGTACCTGGATTTTAGAGACCAAATGATTTGACTTTGAAAGGATCAAGCATAGTTGAGGAAGAGAGTGATGCTACAACTTAGTGACTGTCTGGAACCATATTTCAATATAGTTGTGATGCCTATGGTCCACTTGCTGATTTAGATCATCTTATATGTCTTCTTCTACCATGACCTTCAAGTCTTCCTCTTTTTCCTGATTGATCTCTTGAATACATGAAGGATTTGATGGTAACCATGCGAGAGCTTTCTCACTCTCTGATATTGTGGTCTGCTCTTCATCAAATGCAGCCCATGGTTCTTTGATCTTCTCTTTTGAGTCTTCTTTTTCTAGATGTGGTCATTCAATGATATCAAGATAATCTCTTTTTTGCAATACTCTTCCTGAGCTATGATGAATACCATTGAGCTCAAGAGGAGCTGTTTGGAAGTTTTGTACCTCAGCATTGTAAGTGGGCTGAGCTACTTCAATGTGTGGGTTTGGAAGTGGTGGTACATGTAGTTGAGTGAGAGTGTATATTTGAGATGGATGTGGATGGGGTTGTGGTTGTGGTGGAGGTGAATGGTAGGGATAACATGGAGTTGGGTATGGAGGATGTTGAGGAAAATATTGAGGATATTGTGGAAGGCTCCTAGAAGTTCCTTGCCAACCTTGTCACTAAGATTGGTTTTGGGGTTGAGATGGCCATTGTTGCTAAGAAAAAGGTGTGTTCCAATTACTTTGAGGTGGATGTGCATAAGCTTGAAATTCTGAATTAGGCTCTTGCATCATATTATGCTAAATAGGCTGCCATGGTCCTCTTGGAGCTACATAACATTGTTGCATTGGCAATTGACTTGCTCCATTGTCCTCTTGGTGAACTTCCTTCAACCTTGGTAATGAGGAGCAACATTTAACATCATGTGATTCTGCATGGAAAACACAAACATCTACTTTTTTCTCATTTTGTGTTCTTAACATTTATACTTCTTTGGTTAGATTGCTAAGAATTTCTGTTTTAAAGTCATCAAACAAATTTCCAAGTTTAGCTTGACTTATCAATCTTGATGTTGATTTACCTACTCTTGCTTTTCCTCTTGATATGTGTTGGCATGTTTCATGAATTTCCTCAAATGATAATTGATATACATCACCTCTACTTATGAGATTAAGGAGATCAATCCACTCATCCCTAATTGTTCTAAGTAAGAAGGTTTTTTGTGTGTCGGATCCTAAATAATGTAGTTTTGCCCTCTTAACATTATACATGAACCTCTCTATTAGATCCTCTAGACTCTCATCTTCTCTTTGCTTCATTCTAAAGATTTATTCTTTAAGATCATGATCTTTATATTTTTCTATAAATATATTTTTCATATCATTTCATGATCTTATTGAATTATTCCTTAAACTCATGAACCATTTAAGAGCTCTATCCTTCAATGTTTCCAGAAACAATCTCAATTTTTGAGTTTTTAATAAGTAACCATAAGATATACAAACAATTTCAAATTCAAAGAGAAAGGTTTCCGGATCCTCTAACCTTAGACCATGAAATTTTGGAAGAAAAGATGGAGGGATGTTCTTCACTTGCACACTACCATGAGTATCTTGAATGGGAAATCCGAGAGGATCTTCCTCATTGTCATAATCTACATCCATTTCTTCTACATTATTTGCCATATTCTTCTTCTACCTGCAAAAGTGAATGGTGATATGGCTCTTACTGCACAATGTGATCAAATGGGGGGGTGGGTTGGTCTTGGAGAATGATTGAATGAAAACTATAATGCAATGCAATTTTCTACTTTTGATATTAAATATGCATAATGCAAATATTTTCTTTTTGCAAAAAGTGAAAAGACATGAATCAACTAGGGAAGAAAACAATGCATACTTTGACACCTCCCCAGAAACGGTGCCAAAAAGTGATGAGCCTCGGTATTGAAACAAGAATGTTGCAACTTCCAGGGCTACTGACTTTAATTATCAACCCGAGGTTCGTACAAACTTAAGAGGTGTCGGCACTATATGTGTGGCATACAATTGTGTCCTTACTTTGCTATCATGATGTAATGGAGTGAATGCACTGTAGTCAAATCCTAAACTAATTGCAGAAAATGAAATGTTTGAAATGGAACCTCAGCCTATTGCAAGAAAGAAAGTAGAAGGAAAGAGACGAAAATTCAATGCTAAATCACACCATTTCCTAATTAACTGCCAAGAAACTATGCTTTGCAATAATGCTAAATTATCATGAACCATATTCTACTATCTAAGAATGTAAGTAAGAAGCATCAAACATCACTAATGTGCAAGTAAAGGGACTGAAATAAATCTATTTTTGTCTTTTTGTCTTTTCATTCAAAATCAAGTATGCAAACTAATTTCCTTTGGTGATGTGGTAGGTGAATTAAGGAAGTTGGAGGTTGGATGGAAGGGTTAGGAGATGGTTGGATGGTGTGGGAGACCCTTGGGAGGCTTTTGGTGACTTCTTAGATGTTTTCTCTCAGTTTGGCCTCAAAACAGGCCATTTCAAGAAAACCTACAGGATGTACTAGAAACCTACAGAATCTTGTGAAAACCTACAGGATACAGTCGAGAGAAAAATGGAAGGTGTTGGAGGTGATGGAAGACTTGGGGAAGGTGGTATATGGGTGAAATGGAGTGATAAAATTCCTAGGATCACTCATAACTCAAAACCAAAGTTGGGAGATGGATGGATTTGCTCAAAACGCTTGGATAAGTTTCCTACAGGATGTACAAATTCACTATAATTCATCAAATTACCAAGAAAATCAAAATCAAATTGGATGGGACAAATTTTTTTATTAACTAGGATGTCTTAGGTCCCCTTTCCAAATGGAATCACTCAAAAATACCTCTATTAACCCATTAAAAACAAAAAAACAAACAAACAAACATTACTAGTCGAAAATCTAGAAACCCGAGAACTAGTGAGATAGTAAATCCAAAAAATGTCTAACCAAATCAAGTGAAAATGCAATGGGATGATTTTTGTTATGAACTAGAATGTTTTTTTGATCTAATGCAAGTGGAATCAAGTAGATTGAAGCTCATTAGCATGCTCTAAAAACTACCAGAAATTTATTGTTCTTTGTTAAAAAGGAGGTCCAACAATCTAGATTTTGGACTAAGAACACTAATCCAAGAAAATAAATGATTATTATAAAATTCCAAAGATTTTAAAAGGATGAAATAATTATTTTGATCCTACAAAAAGACTTAAATCAACCATTTAACGCAATCCTACAACAAGAAATCATTAATACTAAATGCAGAAATAGAAAGAAATAAAAACTAGAGATGCATGCGAATAAGAAAAGAAAAGAAGGAAAGAAAATGATACAAAAGGGCTCTGAGGTTTGTGGGATGGAAAATACCAAGGAAACTTAGAGACGTATGGAGGATATAAAGATTTAGAAGTTTAACATGACACCAATCTTCATTATTTTCGTCAATAGAATTACATCACTACAAGAAAATACAATGGAGCTACAAGAATACAAGCTCTCTCCACAATAACACTAATGAATAACTCTATCCCTAGAGGAAAATTATACTTGGTACTTATACAAAATTTTTAGGAATCATTCCCCATGAATGGAGGAATATTTCCCCACCAAAATCCCTTGATTAGTGGATCTAGTCCCCAATACTAGGAATTTGCATTAAATGGCAGGGAACACATTCCTAAATTTTCTTAATCATTCCCTAGAGGAAAATTCGACTTGGTACTTGTACAAAATGATTAAGAATCATTCCCCATGGATGGAGGAAACTTTCCCGACCGAAATCCCTTGATTAGTGGATTTGCTCCCTTGATTGGTGGATTTGCTCCCTTGATTAGTGGAACACATTCCCAGATTTTCTCAATCATTGGAGTTCCACAATTTGTCCCATAATTCCATAATATCTTGTCGAATTATTATTTATTATTGATCCTATAGTAGTAGGGAACAAGTCCCTAAACCATCTCCTCCTCCAACTCTTCATACTCTGCGCAGTATTCTCATAATATTCCGCAAAAAATATTAATATTAGGCACAAATATTCAATTATTAATAAACCTTCCTAATGAATATATTAAAATTAAAAATATATTATCTAATGCAAAAAGAGAGGTTTAATGTGCTGAAGGATGTTCATATGGCTTCATTTATGTCTAATTTAGAGGCCCATCAGTTCCCCAGTGGAGTCACCAATTTGCGGTGAAATAAAATTCTATGTGCAGACACAAACAATTCCTCTAGCCCGATAGCGGGTCTGGCCACAAACAAGAAATTCTATGGAAGATTTCCTTAGGCTAGAACCAATTAAGAGGGCCTACCTCTTAGTATGCTTATCCTGTTCGGTGATGACCTTCCTTGCTCGTTCCCACTATCGGTCGCTTCCTTCTTCGGACACCCGAAACAAGTAAACAACAACAAACAATAACCGTGATAATAGACAAATTGTAATTCAACCTACATAAAAAGTCAAGAAGAATTAAACCATAAACATGTGAGATGACACATTATGTAGGAAATCAATCGATAGTTGCATATATATTAAATCAAAAAGAGATTACAACCAATTTCTTGACGTTGTTGTTCTCTTCCGATAAAACCAGGTTCCCACACACTTCCATTGACATTCCATGGTGGCCTCAACAATGATAGTTTTAAGGATTTTTCCTTTAGTCTTCACATTAAACCAAATTCACACTTCTCCCTCACACACAACTAGAGAGCTAAAACTATGAATAACTTGTTGATTACTCCAAACTTAATTAGCACTAGCACACAAACATTAACACTAGCTTGTGCTTGGGAAAAAGGGAGGTTCTATATAACATTAATGGATGGGAGATGGTTCCTCTTCTCATGGGCAAAGGTCTTATCTCCTAAGGTAGTTCCATCCTAATAGGGGAAACGAGCCCAAGCTGACATCCTCGACTCCATCCAGCCCAACCATTTACCAAACTTTCGTTACGAAGCTTCTAGAGCTAGAAGCTTCGGCTCCTTATTTAAAAAAATTTCCAAAATAGGATCGATGTGATTGCAACAAGGCTTAGTCAGTCTAGTCAGTGCTAGGGCCAGTGTTAATTCATGCATATCAGTGAGAGGAAGACACTGGTCATTAGCGCTAGTCTTGTAAACTAGGAAAAATAGAAGATTTTTGGGAAATGATGAAAAAGGGAATTGTTTTGCTAATGAAGAGGGACACAATGGGAGTTTCTTCATGAAGGGGAACCATCTAGGGTTCACTATAGAGGTCCTCTAGGATCATGGAATGGGGAGTACAGGGACAATGAAAAAATGTTGTGTAACATGATGGTAATGAACGTCCAATCCAAATTTGTTGACCAGATTTGATGCTATGATATTTTCTTGTGATCTTGGTCTGTATTTATGAAGGAATGAAATGGAATAAAAATTTAAACAAAAACATAGAGATACAATGAAACATAACTTCAATTAATAAATAGAAACTCTTGAAAATTGTTTACATGCATAAAGGAAATAAACTAGCTTGGGTAATAATAGCTTATCTCTAAGAAGATGTGATGGCTGCATGCCTTTTGAACTATGTTAAAATGAGGCTTGAAAGCCTTTTTATCATGAATAAACATTGAGAAACAATAAACATCCAAAAACCTAACCCTACGAGATGAGGCACCAATTTTTATGGGCCTCGATGGGGTTAGGTGGAACGTCAACTTCCGAGGTCATAACTTTGGCATACGATATTCGTTTGGTGAACATGATAGCACATTAGAAAGGTCTATTTGACGATTTTTTTTTTACTACAACCATGAATCAAGGATGCATGTTTTCCTGTTTCCCCAAAAAACACCATTTAGGGCCTCAAAAATGACTTTGAAAGTTCAGGACCCAAAATCTCCCAAAAACAAAAAAATGTTGAAATAGGAAACTATGTTGAAAAATAGGAAATTGATACAAAGAAGTGGTGGGGGTAAAAGTGGAATAGGTGGGTGGCCAACAATATCCACTGAGATCAGTCTTCCCTCCTTAGGAAGCAATAACCCCCATTGTGTTGATTTCCTCCATAAGGTGAGGAAACGTTTTCTGAACTTGGTCCTCGGTGAGCCAATTGCCTTGGTGCAAGAGATGGCCATATTTGACAACAAGATATAGATGGATCCACTATTGGTGAGTGTTCTTAAACTTTGTGTTCGTGATTTGATAAATTGTGGCATATTAAAGGCAGTCTTGATTGATTTATGTCTACATTACGTGCTCAACAATGTCTGGTATGTCCAACAATGGTGGAAAGTATGGTCGAAGGCAGTCTAAATTGCATATGGGGTGCAGGGGAACGAATGGGGGGATACTTAGCTCAAAAAAATTGTCACCGATAACCTTGATGATGGTGTAAGTCTCGTAACAAAGTGGTTCAATCTTTTGATGGGGTTCGACAAGGTGTTCCTTCTACAAATTCAACCACACTTTGTTGCCCACTTGAAACATATGTGGGACTTGATTCTGACCATGATATTGTTTGTACTTGGAATTGGATTTATCTAGGATATCATGAACGTATTGGTGGATGTGATGAATGAATTCAATAAACCTGATGACTTTATCAACTTCAGATCGAACATGTGCATAGTCTAACCGTGTAGTTGCAAGAGGCATTGCAACATCAATTGGGTACAATGGTTGAAATCCTATGCCACCTTGAAAGCAGTTGTGGCTAGTTGATTTGTGGACAGATATGTTATAGTTTTGTTGCACATAGGGAAGAATTTCATCCCATTTTCATGGATGCTTGGAGTTCTAAATGTGTAGGATGTGCATTATCATCCTGTTGATGACCTTTGTCTAACCATTAGTTTGAGGATGGAATGTAGTCAAATTGGTGAGCTTGGTGTCCAACAATGACTAGAAGCTTGACCAGAATGTGCTCATGAAAGTTTTATCCCTATCTGAAATAATGGTTTTCGCGATCCCAAAATGCACCCACACTCGTTCAAAGAAGATTTTGGCAGTGTCTTCTTTTGTGATACTGTTATTGCAGAAATCCACTATAGCCATCTTAGAAAATATATTAATGACCAAAAACACACAATCATTACCATGCTTGGTAGAAGGAAGGATATACATACAGTCTATGGACATGGATTCCCAAGGTTAGATAGGAGTAGGCAGAGTAGTGTACATGCCTTGCTTCTTAATGGTTGGCTTGGTGATGACACATGCAATCTAAGATTTAATATATTTTCAAACATCCTATTATATTTTTTCCATTAAAAATACTTCTCTAGTACTACCAATTTTTTCTCCAAAGTAAAGCTTATTGCGACCTGACTGTAGTGTGCCTCCCAAACCATCTTGGCATGCTTGCCTGAAGGAACAAAACGATTCCCCAAGTGGCATAAAAATTCATCTTGGAGGTGGAACTCTTGCACTTTCTTCCCATCCATTAGCATATGGTATAAGTTGTTAAATTTTGGATAATTTTTATCTAGATACGACCACCCATAACTCTCATGCCCACAAGTGTTAAGAATATTGGTAAGTTCCACAAACGAGGGCCAACTAAGGCCATATACAATGTTATTGGTGCTTCCCTTCTTGTATTTAATGTTTAAATGGAAATTTTGTAGATATGTGGAACATTTATGATGGAAATTGTTTTACAACTTCCCTTGTGTTTGCATAAATTGAAGAGGTCGGTGAACCACGTGGATGATCGCCTCCTTCCCTAAAATGTAATGTTTCCACTTTCAAAAATCTTGAACGATAGAATACATCTCTTTATCATATGTGTGGTATTTCTGGAAAGTATCTAAGAGTGTCCCACTATGATAGGCCATCATATGTCCTTATTGAGTGATAACTACAACAATAGCATAGTTTGAAGAATTTATCTCAATTTCAAATGACTATTGTAGGTCGGGAAATGTGAGTAATATCACAAAGAAAAGGTGGCGTTTCATCTCCATGAATGCCTTCATTTGTGACTCGTACAAAAAATATTTCCTTTTGCTCCACCTTTGGTAACTTGACTCAAAATCCAAGTGATATGAGAGAACCCTAGCATGAACCTTTACTAGAAATTTTCAAAGGCCCAAAATGTTATGAAGCTCTGCTAGATTCACCATGTCTAACCAATCCCGAAAGGCTTATATCATAGTTGGATCCACATACACACCTTGCTCATCAATTATGTAGCACATGTATTGGACTGGGTTCATGGCAAAAGGGCATTTCTCCAAGTTGGCACATAGTTTGTGCTACCGCAGGTTTTGAAGGACTTGATGAATATGTTGCAAGTGCCTCCCCAACTCTTGCTAAATATGATGATGTCTTCCATGTATACACCCACAAACGAGTTGGTGAAAGACTATAATATGTAATTCATCATCATCATAAAAAGTTGAAGTGGGATTTGTCAACCCAAAGGGCATGAAAAACAACTCAAAGAGACCCTCCTTGGATTTGAAGGTAGTTTTCCATACATCTGTGGGTTTTATTGGAACTTGGTGATAATCATACTTCAAATAAACCTTGCTAAAGTACTTGGACCCTTGATAAGGTCAAGACGGTAATAAATTAATGGGATCAGCTACTATTTGCTGATAGAGGTTTTATTCAGTGCTTGATAATCGATGTAATCTCCTGGTCCCATGTTTCTTTTGTATGAGTACCTTTGGGCTCTAAGAAGGCAAGGAACTTGGTCATATGTGCCCTTTTTGTATCAAATCCTAGATATGCTTCTCAATTTCATCATTTTCCAAAAGAGAGTGGTGGGATATTAGGACATTTAGTAGAGGGACTACATCAGTTAGGTCAATTGAAATCTTGACTTGCCAGTGTAAGGGTACCCTTGTGGGTGCGGAGAATATTCCCATGTACTCTAACCTGACCTTATCAACTTTCTTATGCTGTGTAGAGGAACCTGTTTTGTGGGATGTGGACATGGCCACGATCTTCCCTGTACTTTGAGAGTGAATCAGAAATAAAACAAATTTCGTAGATTGGAAGATGATCTTACTGCATTTCTTAGCAGAGAGCAAACAAATGGTAGTAGGTAGGGATACTTGTGATATCATCTTTATTTTATGCCCAAAGTAATAATGACAATATGAGGTTTGGACTCATACACACCATGAAACTTCCATAACTATTGTTAGCCTAATAAAATATCACAAAATTCAAGGGGAGCAACATCACATAGTACCTCATTTGTGAAGGGCTTCATGTTCTACGGAAGGCGACATTGTTGGTTATCATGGAGATATAGCCTTTCGTGGAGCTACCCAATGGTGTATGGTTGCAGGTGTGGTGTGTTTGACAGGCCAAAATACTTAATTAACTCTATTGAGATGAGTTTATTTTGGCTCTTACTATCAACAATGAACTACGGCGGAGAACCCTTCACACACATTTGTGAGTGGAGGAGATGCTCCCCCATCTCTATATTTTCAAGCTCAATATTCCACACCTTAGTGGTGGAAATAGTGACATTGTCTATTTCCCCTTATCATTCCCCTTGTTTGGTTCTACCTTAGAGTTGGAACATGCATATGATTCTCAAGCTTTTAGCTTGGCCAATAATGACTACTTGGTGTGGCACTCATTTTTATTGTGGGTGGAGCTCTTTTAAAACTCACACCACTTTCCTAAGTCCTTCTTCATCTTCATAGTGTTATTATTTTCTTGTGGCTTTGATGGGTTTTCTTGGGTCACCCCACCTTGGCTCTATCCCTTATTTTGCAGTTAGAGGTGCATTTTTCCTACTCCATATCCACAATCAAAGTCTCGCTTCCTCTTTTTAAATTTATGCTCGACCCTGATAGCATATTGGTACACTGCACCAAGTGTAGATATGTCCAGAAACTACATTTATTCCTGGATGTATTTGTGAAAATAGCAATGGTACTTAAGTACCAAATGCCACTCAGAATCCTTGATACCTGACTTTGTGCATAGGGTTTGAAAAATATTCATGAATTATGGCATGTCTTGGTCCCTTTCCTGCCATAGTGTGGTCCATTTTATATAGTTATCTTCAAATATCTCTATAGGGTAATATTGTTCCTTGACGACATATGAGAAAAAATTCCAAGAGGGTACAACTGAAAGTAGTGAAGGTTCCTACTCATCCCTCTGCTAATAGTATGTTTCCCACTAGTCCTTGACATGGGGGGTAGCTTTGAGGAGTGCAAAAGTAATTCTTTCCCTAATGGAAAATTATGGACCAAAAAATATCATTCTATCATATTCACCCATCTATTTGGCCTTCAAATATAGGAATGTAAAAGTTAACTTGTACCTTAAAGGGGGAGGTGCCTCTGAAGTGACTGTTGGATGAATATGCTTCACCTGCTCATACTTGCCGAAGGATCTAGGAAATTTATCCATCATTTCATTCCTTTGTCGCTCAAGGGACTATTCAAGAAACAATTTGAAAGGATATCCTACTACCTCGTCTTTATTTTCTTCCACCATGGGAGGCTTTTGGGGTGAGTGAGGCTGGTCTTGAAGGGTTCAAATAGTTCAAGTCCTATATCCTTATATCCTTACCTCATAAAGTATGGTCTGCATGTTTTTCCTAATCAGTTTCCATGCATTTGTAGTTTCTATCCCTAAAACATATGTAGAATTGCGCTCTGTCTTCCACTATAGACCACGTAGATAACTCAAAGAAAAGTAAAAATAAAAAGTGAATTTCAGAAGCATTGTTGATCGAATATATGCAACTGAAAGCTTCTTGTTCATATCTATTCAATTGATAACCCTCATATCATGGAGCTAGTTCCCTTTCATCAAGGAACCCTAATTCCCCAATTAGAGGATCTCATCCTTCTCTTTTGGATCTAAAACTTCTTCCTCTTGGCCTATAAATTGACTATAGGATGCAGGGATTAGGATGTTAATAAAAGATACACTTATGTTGTTGGATTTAGATTGGAAGGATTATCAACTAAGGAGATGTTTAAATGCATTTGGGAGGAACCTCATGGAATCAAGGTAGAGTTTGTAAAGCTCTTCTTTATCCTTGAATTAATACAAATTAATCTTTTTCCTCATTGTATTGCCTTATTGAAATGATGGATGATTTTTGCTTCTTTTGATGTTCATGAAGATAATCTCAATTTCTAATTTCATTGATCATTAGGTTAAGCTTGTTTGAATTATTATGATTGCATATGTCTTTGGTCTCTCTTATGTCTGTGATTGCATGTATTTTTGAGCATTGGGAAGTTTCATCGAGACAGAGCAAGGATCTTCATCAAGCATTTCGCAAATAGGTAAGAGCCTTATTCTCCTACTCTTGTATTTACAATTCAAACAAAATAAGCTTAGGGAAAGAGTTATTCAACTGTCTGGTAATAAATCCCTTCACTTCATGGGTGTCATATTGTGCATTGCATAGTTATAGCGAGAAACAGGTCACCACCTTGACTCCTGAGATTCCATACTATGAAATTCCCTGATCTTATCCCTAAATCATTGTGCATTGCGTAGTTATAATGGCTATTCAGGTCCCTCTTGATGATTGAAACCGATCACTACGTGATACCTTGTCCTAGATTTCCCCCTACTATACATTTCTCATTTCAAGAGGACAATGGGGTCATCCCTAAACCGATGATATGCTCAACTATGCATTATTTTCCTCCTTTTCCTTGAGCATGGCAGACTGCGCATCTTTCATTAGCAAGCTCACCACCTTGACTCTTGAGCTTCCCTAATGCATAGAAACTTAATACGCTTTCCCTAATTTCACATTGTGTAGTTCTACACGACATTGCAGTCATCCTTGAGTACTGATAGCCCTCGATTGCGCAATTGTCATCCTCCTACTCTCAAAACATTGTTTGTTGCCTCATCACAATCAACATGTTCCCAGAGAAAGAAATTGTAGAATAGGTGGTTTCTGAACTGATGTTGTATTTTCATGAGTGGAATTCATTTGCAGGTGTCGTCATTGCAACATGGAAAGGTCATCCTTAAGGGATATCATCAAGGAGATGCTACAAGAGATAAATTGTAAATAAGGAGAAAAAGTAAGAACCATCATGAAGGATATGAAGGAATCTCGTACCAAGACAAAAGGATGGAAACTCATGCTCACTTGGAAGGTTCTGACACTCATATAAACCCTTTGGAGGGTGAATATTTAGTACAATAAAATATCTATCATGAAGAATTCAAATTCGTAATAATAAGGAGAAAATATTTGCATTTATGAAATGAAATCTAATGTCACCGTCACCAAGTCATGGCTTCTCAAAGTGTAATTAAAAAGTCATAGTTTTCAATGTATTTTACCACATCACTTATGGAATGTAATTATGTAATTTCAAGAAAAATAAAATAATGCAAAATGTGTGGAAGCCTAAGGGTTCCACATGGAATGTGAAAAGTCACTAGTAAGTTCTAAAGTCGTGAAGAAGCTCAAGGTCACTTAATAATTTGATAAGTCATAGTAGGAGCTCAAGATTCATGAGGATGGTCAAAAGTCACGTGGGAGGTGGAGAGTCACCTCAGTTATTATAAATACACCCTCATAGCTTAAGAAATGGGACTTTGGACTTTTCACCTTGGATTCTATAGTTTGGCATAGGAGAAAACATATTTCTTTAGAGGAGAAAGCGATGACTTAATGTTCCACTATTGGGCTAGCATGGTAGCATTGTAATTGTATATCTTTAGACTTTACTTAATTTATGAAGTTCTCAGAGCTGGTGCACTTTCATGTATATGTCATGAATAATTGTAAGACTATTTTTTCATTGTTTGTAGTGTATGTTTATGTTAACACGTATTAACAAAAATGAATTATTTCATTGGATTTGGTATGTATCTTGTTGAATGTGCATTCTTACTTTCTTTTATGATCATTGTTATGTTGTGAACTACTTTGCAGGTTAATTAATGATTCCTTCCATGCTCTTGTGCGTCTTTATAAGAATAGTATTATTACTTTTCTCTTAAAGGCTCATTCTTTCTACTTTTTTTGTGGAATAACCTTATATAAATTGCAATTGTATGCCTCACAGTGTCAACTACTTTCTTGTTTCAAAGATTATTTCTATAATCTCTTATGTTGATAATTCCAGCCAAGGAAAATTCCTAAGAGTAATGGAAATCAACCTTATTTACTAATTGGGGATCCTACTATAAATCATGTGAGGTCTAATTAGGACTTCATACTAAGGAGATGCCCTTGGTTGATGTATTTCTAGCACCGTGAATAGATACCCATATAATTTGCAAACTTTTGTGGGTATTCCACTAGATATTTCATCACAACATAATTGATAAAAATAAACTGAAATATGAAATCTATATTATGAAGATTAATTTTCCATACAACTTTGGATTTATTAATTACTATCTTTTTCTTATGCATGGAACATATCAAATGTAGAAAATAGAGAACAATCAAATCTAAATACACACCAAACACCATGAACACTAAGATATGACTTAGGAAATGCTTTCAGGAGAAAATCCAACTAGAATATGAAGCTACTTTACTTTCTTTTGTTTGGAATACAAATGGTGTAGGTATAAAGGAGATGTTTTCAATGGAGTTTCTTGAGACCTTTTGCTTGTAGGTTTCTACATAACACAAACCCTCTCAATTATGTCCTCTCCCTATCCATACATAGCTAATTTTACTTACTATGGAACAAAATGTAGTTGAATAGAATGGAACCCCTATTCCCCCTAGGGGTCCAGTTATAACACAATTAATCAAGCAATTTTTGAATGTCATGAGATTAGATAAACAAATAAGTAGTTGGAGGTTTTCCTTAGGATGGAATTCCATTCTTGAAACCATCATTAAAGTACCTATGATAAACCACTGCATCTTAAGTGAAAATAAAATCATCTCACTAATAGACTAAGGGTGTGAAGTCAAAGGTATAGGACTTAGAGGTTTCATAGGCTAATATGTATCAAAATAATTTAAGGAAAGATTGTATGAATATTTATAGGTCAAATGTAACACTCATGACTGGGGTGATAAGGATGCTACTACATAATTTAAGGAAATGATGTAACGATGTGGAGAAGGATAAAGAAAAACAAGACCACATCTTAGAATCAAAATGTGGAAATGAAAATAAGGGAAAAAAAACTTCAAAACTCATCTCCACATTTCTCACTATAAGTGACAATTTGAGAATATGGAAACTTGGTCATGAGTAAAAAGAACATCAAGAATCTCTAGATGTAGAATGTAAAAATGTGAAAATATATGTAAGAAAAAAATTGTAAGATATTAAATTTACATTCCATATTTTCATATCAACTGTATTACTATGGAAATGTGAGAACTCAACCATTTCGAAAAAGAAAAAAAACTTTTTTGATTTTATGAAATACAACTATATGAAAGATGTAAAAAATAAATAAGTAAAACTTTTACTATCTCCAAAATAGTATAACCCAATGAAATTACAGAAATATACTAATATTATAATCCAATTTATTATTATTAAAAATTAACATAAAAGTGAAAAAATACCATACGTATGTATATATAAAAATACTAATATTATAATTAAATTTATTATTATTAAAAATTAACATAAAGTGGAAAAATACAATACGTGTATATATATATCTATCTATATATATATATTAAAAATTACTAATTTTTAAAAAATGGTATATAATTAATGTTTATTTATATATTTAAAAGAATAATAAATATACAAATACACATATAGAAGATCCATGACATCTTTTTTATTCTAGTTTGATAAATTATTTAAAATTAACATGAATTGTATAATATTAATATGTAAATAAAAAAACTATTTAGTTTAAATGTAGAAGTTATATTATATTTTACCATTTTATATTTATTTTGATTCTGGATCTATAAAGGGCCAAGATGGGTCAAATCTCTCAAGGTGAAAACATCTTTTTTAGTGCAAAAAATGAGAAAGGAGACACATTTTGAGATATTTGATCCCTCTGTGAGCTTAATAGATCCAAAGTTAAGATAAATCTAAGCTACTTTAATTATTAATAATTATTAACGATAATTATAGTTATTATTTTTATTATATTTTTCAATCTATATTTATTTTTATGTAAAATAAATATAGAATGAAAAATATTTAGTACAATATAAAATGTTTTAGTTAATAATTATGATTAATATTTTTTCAAATTTTATTTGTATTTTTATGCAATTACAACGTCTCTTCCATACTTCCATATTCGACTAGAGAGTGTTTAAGCCCATATATATATATATATATATATATATATATATATATATATATATATATATATATATATATAATGGCTCGAGAGACCGTTTTTGGGCATGTTGTATTGATGAGCCATGGTATGGGCCCATGGTATTGTAACAAAACATATTTACAAGTTAATAATATCCATTATAAAATGGAGTTGAATATCCATAGTTAAAAATCTTGTTAATTGTAAGTATTATGCTTTCACGTGATTATTAATGAAATTTGAATATGATTACAAAATTATTATATTAATTTATCTCGTAAAATGGATCTTAATTTCTAGATACTATTTATATCTCATATATTTTAATGTGATAGATGGATTATATATATAGAAAAAGTAATTATAATATTTTTTCCTTTACATTTAATTAAAAGAATTCAAAAAATTAAATTCAAATAGAATATTTACAAAATATTTTGATTGTAAAATGAGAGATGGTTTTTGGGCATTACGAGTCGTGGTATTCGCTCATGGTATTGTAAAAAAGCCTATTTATAAATTAATAATATCTATGGTAATGTAGCCATGAATGTTCATGGTTAAAGATATTTTTATATTGTAAATTTATTGTAAGTATTAGGTTTTTATGTTCTTATTAAATAAATTTAATATGGCTACAAAATCATTATTTTAATTTATAACGTAAAATAGATTTTAAGTTATAGCTACTAACATATTACATATTCTTATGTGATATGTTTATTATGATACACTACACTATATATTAATTTTAATCTTTAATTATTATTATTCTGTTCTTCACACTGTATTAGTCCATGAGTTGACTAAAAATCAACCGGTTTTGCACAAAGTTTGACATTAGAAATTTAATTTGATTTTTGTTTATTATTAATTTAATCAATTTATATGTATTTTGATTGGTGAGAGTCTTATTTTTCCATCATTACATTTTGCACAAATTTACATAACATACATTTAACATTATACCATGGGCCATCAACTATGTGAGTCATTAGCCGCTTTTCCATATTATTACTTAAAAGTGAGATGAACACTTAGCTCCACAAATATTATTACTTAAAAGTGAGTTGAACGCTTAGCTCCTCAAAAAGGTGGTACTTTGCCTTCATTTAATGAACAATAAATGGTCTCTAGTTCATTTGGTTGAGAATCCAATGGGATTGAGGAGATCAAATTAGATCAGAATGATTTTGGAGGGACAAACTACACCTTTTTGGGAAGATCAAGATTCCACAACAGGTATGTTAAATTTCTCCATACTCATTTTCTATATTCTTTTTTTCCTCTTTATCCATAGATTATATTTGTAAATTAAATTTAGTATGTATTTTAAATCAAATCTAATAGATGTAACTGCTCTGGTGTATTCTTTATTTGCCTTGATTTAATGAACAATATATAGTCTCTTTATCCATATATTATATTTGTAAATTAAATTTAGTATGTATATTAAATCGGATCCAATAGATGTAACTGCTTTGGTGTATTCTTACTTTGCCTTGATTTAATGAACAATAAATGGTCCCTGGTTGATTTGGTTGAGAATCCAAGGGGATTGAGGAGATCAAATTAGATCAAAATGGTTTTGGAGGAACAAATTATATCTTTTTGGGAAGATCAAGATTCCACAACGGAGATTATATTTGTAAATTAACTTTAGTATGTATATTAAATAAGATCCAATAGATGTAATTGCTTTGGTGTATTCTTTCTTTGCCTTGATTTAATGAACAATAAATGGTCTCTCATTCGTTTGGTTGAGAATCCAATGGGATTGAGGAGATCAAATTAGATCAGAATGATTTTAGAGGGTCAAATTATATCTTTTTGGGAAGATCAAGTTTCCACAATAGGTAGGTTAAATTTCTCCATACTTATTTTCTATATTCTTATCTTTTTCCCTTTGTCCATAGATTATATATGTAAATTAAATTTATTATGTATATTAAATCAGATCCAATAGATTTAACTGCTTTGGTGAATTCTTTCTTAAACCCACATAAATTTATATATTTGTTTATTTAATAATGAATAAAATGATTCATATTAATTAAATTTATCATATTTAAGTTTGGACGAAAGTCCTTTCTACCCAAAACACCTTGCCATACTTATCAAAAATTCAACTTTACATATTATTATATTAATCAATTCAATTTGATTTACATTACGTAGTTGGATACCTTTTGATATTTATGTTTGGGCAAAAGCCATTATTAAGCAAAACACCCAATCACCCTAGGCTCAAACACATGGTGAGTTTCAGTTTCAAAATCTTTTCATCCTTTGGAAAGTGTTTTATTTATAATATTTTAGGTCTAGTTTTACACGGATCCAAACTAGCTACATAAGTGAAAAGTAATCCTTCTAAATTTAGCATAGGGAAATGGATATGACAAATGTGTGCAATCCACTTGTTTTATTTTTATTTTTTATCTTGGTCAATTTTACACTGATCGAAACTAATGACCACTATGACAAGTACAGATTTTAAATTTAGTTGACCATAGATATGTACAATTCACATATTAACTGTACTGTTATATTACTATAATATATTCATATTAATTTACTTTATATAATATACCACACAAAACAAGAACATCAATCATGCCACGCACATAAATCACTGTGATCTCATGCCCTCTTAGTCCCATTCTCTCATCTCTATTTTTTGTGCGGTCTTGGTTGGCAAGAACAACTACTAAGACTTCTCTAGAAATATCGAACACATTCTAATCTTTAATCTTTAATGATTTGTTGGATGACATTTATGAAAGACAAATTGACACTAGTAATGAAGAGGAGGACAATGGACCTAACAAGTCTATATTAGAGAATGAGCTAGTCATATGGAAGAAAAAAAACAAGAAAGCATATGCACTTATGATTACAATAGTAAGTTAAGAGGTGATTCATCATATCGTTTCGAATTGATATTCCTATGGTGCTCTAAATAAATTAAAGGATTTGTATCACTCACACTTAGAACTAGAACTTGTACAATTATAGGTAAAGCTCTTCAACCTAGATATGAAGGTTGATGATCCCATGGCTTTAGCCTCTATTATCAAAGTCATTATGCATGACATAGATTCCATTAGAATAAACATAGACCTTCTTCTCAGTACCTTTATCAAGGCCCTCTACCCTACATATTCTCACTTCCTTGAATGCTTGCAAGTTACTAACCAACTAAAGTCCATTGCATTTGAATCTTCTATGGAGAAAGTTGTAGAAAATGAGAAAACCTTTGAAAAAAAGAAGACAACTTAGTGCATTAAAGTGACTATGTGCCTTGCTCATAAATTGAAGAATCAATCACATGATTATTTTAGAGGAGATCTCAATAAAAAAGGACTTGGAAGAATGTTAAGCTATGGTATGTTCTATGCTTATAACAATTTACTTCTTTTTCTTATTATATTCCACCGATTAGCAATCACATGTACATAAAGTAAAGTGCAGATAGAAAATTAAACGATCGACAGAAAACAAGACAAGACAAGAGACACAAGATGTGGCGGCTAGCCAGGGACAAACTCCACAATGTGTGGGGTAACCCTTTGATCAAATCTTCTTTTATCTTCAATAATTCAGCAGAGAGAAATAGTACAATAAATCTGATTCATATCAGTAGTAGCAAACCCTAGATCAGTAGCATCAGCATTAGCGGCTTCATTATCAAACTAGGGCAGACCATATCTCACAAACCGACAGTCGGATTGACTTCATTCCACCACCAAAAATTTCGGCTTCCAGAGGAGGTTTAGATGAACCTACAACGCAGTTCAGATGAGGAGATCTTCTAGGCCACACAAGTCAATCTTTACTTCTGCAGTTGCAGCTTCAGTTTCAGCAGTTTCCAGCTTCAAACTAGGGCAGTCGATATCTTGAAAACCGTTCGTCGGATTGACTTCATTCCACCACCAAAAGTTGCGGCTTTCAAAGGAGTTTCAGATGAACCTACAACGCAGTTCCAAAGAGGAGATCTTCTAGGCCACGCAAGTCAATATTTACTTCTGCAGTTGCAGCTTCAGTTTCAGCAATTTCCGGCTTCAAACTAGGGCAGTCGATATCTTGCAAACTGTTCGTCGGATTGACTTCATTCCACCACCAAAAGTTTCGGCTTCCAGAGGAGGTTCAGATGAACCTACAGCATAGTTCAGATGAGGAGATCTTCTAGGCCACGCAATTCAATCTTTACTTCTGCAGTTGTAGCTTCAGTTTCAACAGTTTATGGCTTCAAACTAGGGCAGTGGATATCTTGCAAACCGTTCGTCGGATTGACTTCATTCCACCACCAAAAGTTGTGGCTTTCAAAGGAGGTCTAGATGAACCTACAACGCAGTTCCAAAGAGGAGATCTTCTAGGCCACGCAAGTCAATCTTTACTTTTGCAGTTGCAGCTTCAGTTTCAACAGCTTCTAGCTTCACATGTGTGAGAGAGAGAGACCCATTTCAGCGCAGTAGAGAAGAGACTCATATCTGTGCAGTAGAGAGAGAGGTGTGATGAGATGAGTGAGTCTAAATGAGGAAAAGTCCTCTTATATTTATACACAACTTTGGTGGGTGAATAGATGCGACTGTTGAGCTTCTGAGCCTACGTGAGTTGTAGGTCGGCTTGATAATAATTCCATAATCAAAATAAATTCATATCTCCATGAATACTTATCGGAATTGGATGATCTTTATATCAATCCTACACCTCTTGGCAAGAGGAATCTAATAAAAATATTATTAGCCATGAATAAGATGACCCACATGAAGTTTTGCCCTGGTTTCCAATTTTAACACTCCCTCTCAACCATGGAGAACTTCATCTGCAATCTGTCTATCGATCGTTACTATTCATCCATCAAATGCATTGCCTTGTACAGCCTGACCCTTGCCCTGCTCTGCTCTATTTTTCCTGTTCTTCTTTGTCTTGTTCTGCCCTGCACTGATTTGTACTGTTTTGTTTTGTTCTGCTCTGCTCTTGCATTGTTCTGTTCTACTCTGCTTTTGTCCGAATTATGAAGAAGAAGAAATGATCGAGGATGTATCATACTGACTCAAAGAGTCTCAGAGTATGTACCACTGGTCCCAGACCAGTCTCAACCAACCCAAAGTCAGCGTCATAGTGAGTACAACTCCAATGGTCCCAGACCAATATCATCCTCCACTGACTCAAAGTCAGTCTCAGAGTATGTACCACTGATCCCAGACCAGTCTCAAATGACCCGAAGTCAGTGTCATAGTATGGTACAACTCCTACCACTGGTCCCAGACGAGTATCATTTATCCCAGATCAATGGAGGTCATCCTAGCGTAGGGAGTACGGTAGTTACAACGATGCGTCCATCGGTACTACTATGGTTCCTAACTTCATTTCCCTGCTCATTGATCAGATGAGATGTACTTCCCATGAGTCCCAGACTGCATGGGTAGGATGCCTCGACAGGAGAACTAATCAATCTTGTCCTCACAGGAGAACACATCAATCCTACTACAATTGCCATGGAGAACACATCAATCCAGGCCACCATGGAGAACACATCAATCCAGGCCTCACAGGAGAACACATCAATCCTGCTACAATCACCATGGAGAACACATCAATCCAGGCCTCACAGGAGAACACATCAATCCTGCTACAATCGCCATGGAGAACACATCAATCCAGGCCTCACAGGAGAACTAATCATCCTGCTACACAGGAGAGCGAATCATCCTGTTCCACAAGAGAGCGAATCATCTTGTCCCACAAGAGAGTGAATCATCTTGTTCCAGTGTGCACCACCAGGGGAGGGTGAGTCACCCTGTGGTCGTATGTTGCTCCAGTAAAAACCGCAAGCCCTCAGAGCTCCCAGAGCTCAATGTATGCAACATGCAGGACCCTTGTACAAGGGTTTCTTACCGACTCCAAGTCGTTTGGGAAAATCACAGATTAGATCTTTCCTCGGGGCTTTGACAAGGTGTATCAACCTGTACATCATCTTAATGTGATGGAGCCTCCTTACTCATCAACTTACCATATCCAAGATGATGTCTATCTGCTGGAGCAATCGACGAATACGGGATTCCTCAATAATCGAATCCCACCTCTGGTTGCTATAGAGAATCGCAGTGGTATCCAATGTAAATCCAAACAGCTCACTGAAGAGATTTCGCAACCAGACTACCTCACACGAGGTTATGCTAGCAACAATATATCCTGCTTCGGCAGTGCTCAAAGCCACCGACTTCTGCTTCGTGCTCATCCAGGATATCGAAGCAGATCCCAAGGTGAAACAACACTTGGAAGTGCTCTTACGGTCCACCACACTGCCTGCCCAATCAACATCAGTATATCCAAGTAGTCTCGCATCTCCGGCAGTGTATCTTAATCCATGAGAGATTGTGTCCTGAAGACATCTCAGAAGATTCCTGGCATCAATCCAGTGAGGCTCAACCAAATATGAGCTCACAATGCTAACTGCAAAAAATATGTTCGGACGGAGGTTCACCAAGAACATCAATGCGAATGAGTTTATGAAACTCAGAGGCATTTCCCAAATATGGTCCGACATCACTATCATATAACTTCTAAAAGTTAAGATCCTCAAGGTAGTCACAGGCTTGCAGTCCATCATACCAAATCTTTCCAATATCTTTACCACATATTTTCCTTGAGATAGGAAAATTTCCCTTGGCTTCTGCCACACTTCAAGTCCTTGGTCCTTCATTTCAAATTTAGAAGCCATCTCCCTCTTACATTTGTGAATGAGAGGGTTTGCACCTGTAGAAAGAGGTCATCCACATGCAACACTAGTATGATAGGCTTGTCATCTTCAAGCTTAAAGTAAAGGTTAGGATCGCTTCACTCCTAGTGAATCCCAACTTCATCAAGTAGCTATCGATCCTCTCATACCATGCTCAGGGTGCTTGCTTCAACCCATAGAGAGCCTTCTTCAACCTGCATACATGAGATTTTCAATCATAAATCTCAAATCCTTCAGGTTGCTCCACGTAGACCTCTTCTTTGATCAAACCGTGCAAGAACGCAGTCTTGACATCCATATGATGTAGGTTCCATCCTTGTGAAGCCACAGGGGCTATGATCAAGCAGATGGTCGTATATTTGGCAACAGGTGCAAATATCTCATCATAGTCTATACCTTCCTTTTGGGAGAAACCTCGAGCCTTATACTTTTTCATGCTTCCATCTACTGCATGCTTTATCTTGTAAAGCCATTTTGAAGTAACAATTGTCTTGTCCAGGGTCTGGGAACTACTTCCCAGACATCATTCTCCATAATAGACTCATATTCTACGGTCATAGCATCCTTCCATACTTGATGCTTGATGACATCTGAGAATGACGAAGGCTCATTTTGTATGATCGTGCTCATGATGGTCAGGTATCGTTGATACCTATTAAGTTTCTTACTTTGACGGAAGGTTCGTCAGGGTGCAACATGTCCTTTAGCATCATCAAGTATCCCCCTAAGCCATGAAGGCCTCTTCCTAGAAGAGGAAGGCTCATGTGGATGAGAATCTATCAGATCCATGGGTTCTTCTACATCAGGCATTGATTCATCATCCTTTTCTTTCGGTTCCCTGGTGTTGGCTTCTTGAGAGCTCCTCAAAGTCGAAAGATTGTTCACCTTGCGGTGAACTTTTCTTCAAGAGTTTAGGAACCCAATGCTTGATGAGGGCATCGATTTTGTACATATACGGCAGTGTTCGTAGTTTCAACCCATAGAAACTTTGGAAGTCTTTGATCATGTAGCATGGCCCGGACAGCTTCCATCATCGGGTGGTTCTTCCTTCCCACCACACCATTCTGCTCCAGAGTATGTGGTGTAGTAGTCTCCCTCTTAATGCCAACCTCAGGTATGCCTGAGTAAACCAATTGTAATATATCGAAAGTCTTGCTTTGGCTTGAGGGGAATGGTCCCCTTTTGAGCTTTCCTTTGGCACATCCCGGACATACACCTTCTTTCTCTACTTGGAATTCAGGCATCCCTGTTACCATCTATCTTACATCGGGTAGAGCTTTGTAATGAAGGTGGGCAAACCTCCGATGCCAAATTTTGTACTGAAGAGTTGTGTCACAAGACATGACACCTAGCAGACTTCCATCGACCTGATATAATGAATCAACAATAAACCCAAGAGTAAAGGCATCTTTAACATTATTTTTCCATATACATACCTTGCCATTGCTGAAGGTTACCTTGTAGCCTTTGTCTTCCATTGTCAAGATGGACACTAGGTTCTTTTTGATGTCAGGTGCATTTAATACATCCTGGAATTTCTGGCCTTCTTGAATGCTTGTCCTCTTCCTTGATTCCCAACTCTCCTCTTACCTTTGCTGTTGAATTTGTCATTCCTTTGATTGCCATCAGAGGGATTTTGATCATCGTCCTAGAGTGAGTCCTTTCTATCAGGGCACTCCCTTGCATAGTGACTTGCTTTATCGCAAATGTAACATTGTCATTTTCTTCTAGCCTTAGGTCTAGCCTTTCCTTTTGATTTAGTCCCGGAATTATTTCTTTTCTTTGCATGAAAAGAAAAGGCAGCAGGAGGACCTTTAGGCATGGGCATTTCTTACACTTCTTCCCTTGTTTCTTCTTGAATGCATCTAGCCATTAATTCCTTGAAACCAGGAGTTACATTATAGTTCAGAAGAGTAGTCCTGAACACATACCATTCAGATGGTAATCCTTCAAGAGTTGTGAGTGTCATTTCTCTGTCAGTAATAGTTTCCCCAATAGATAGGAGATCGTTCTTGATCTCGGTGATTCTTAAGAAGTATGCTTGCATACTTTCATCTTTACCCTTCTTGATTTCCCTCAGCTTATTTCTAAGAAACAAAACTTGATTTGCATCATTAACTTTAAATAAACTCACCAGTCTGTTGTAGATTTCCTTGGAGGTGTCTAGATCAGAGATGTAGGCCACCAAGCGCTTGTCGATAGAGTCCTGGATGATCTTCTTTTTTTTGACTTCTCCATTTTTCCATTTGATCCAGGCAGCAGCAGATGCATTTGATGAAGGCTCAACAATATTTCCTCTTACATGGTCCAGCACTCCTTGATCTTCAAGGGTTAGATCGATAGACATCTTTCATCTGTGATATTCAGCGTTCTCACGGAGCTTGTCTTCGGCAGGAAAGAGTGTTGAGGACCCCATAGTTCTTTTAGGATAGCCTTGCCAATCTTCTCTTCAATGATTGCTCTTGCTCTTGCTCGGGCTTTGTCTTCACCTCAGCTCTGATACCATGTTAAGTTATGGTATGTTCTATGCTTATAACAATTTACTTCTTTTTCTTATTATATTCCACCGATTAGCAATCACATGTACATAAAGTAAAGTGCAGATAGAACATTAAACGATCGACAGAAAACAAGCCAAGACAAGAGACACAAGATGTGGCGGCTAGCCAGGCACAAACCCCACAATGTGTGGGGAAACCCTTTGATCAAATCTTCTTTTATCTTCAATAATTCAGCAGAGAGAAATAGTACAATAAATCTGATTCATATCAGCAGTAGCAAACCCTAGATCAGTAGCATCAGCATTAGTGGCTTCATTATCAAACTAGGGCAGACCATATCTCACAAGCCGACAGTCGGATTGACTTCATTCCAACACCAAAAGTTTTGGCTTCCAGAAAAGGTTCAGATGAACCTACAGCACAGTTCAGATGACGAGATCTTCTAGGCCACGCAAGTCAATTTTTACTTCTGCAGTTGCAGCTTCAGTTTCAGCAGTTTCCGGCTTCAAACTAGGGCAGTCGATATCTTGCAAACCGTTCGTTGGATTGACTTCATTCCACCACCAAAAGTTGTGACTTTCAAAGGAGGTTCAGATGAACCTACAGCGCAGTTCCAAAGAGGAGATCTTCTAGGCCACGCAAGTCAATCTTTACTTCTGCAGTTGCAGCTTCAGTTTCAACAGTTTCCGGCTTCAAACTAGGGCAGTCGATATCTTGCAAACCGTTCGTCAGATTGACTTCATTCCACCACCAAAAGTTTCAGCTTATAGAGGAGGTTCAGATGAACCTATAGCGCAGTTCAGATGAGGAGATCTTCTAGGCCATGCAAGTCAATCTTTACTTCTACAGTTGCAGCTTCAGTTTCAACAGTTTCTGGCTTCAAACTAGGGCAGTTGATATCTTGCAAAATGTTCGTCGGATTGACTTCATTCCACCACAAAAAGTTGTGGCTTTCAAAGGAGGTTCAGGTGAACCTACAGCGCAGTTCCAAAGAGGAGATCTTCTAGGCCACGCAAGTCAATCTTTACTTTTGCAGTTGCAGCTTCAGTTTCAACAGCTTCCAGCTTCACATGTGTGAGAGAGAGAGACCCATTTCAGCGCAGTAGAGAAGAGACTCATATATGTGCAGTAGAGGGAGAGGTGTGATGAGATGAGTGAGTCTAAATGAGGAAAAGTCCTCTTATATTTATACACAACGTTGGTGGGTGAATAGATGCGACTGTTGAGCTTCTGAGCCTACGTGAGTTGTAGGTGGGCTTGATAACAATTCCATAAACAAAATAAATTCATATCTCCATGAATACTTATCGGAATTGGATGATCTTTATATCAATCCTACACCACTCGGCAAGAGGAATCTAATAAAAATATTATTAGCCATGAATAAGATGACCCACATGAAGTTTTGCCCTGGTTGCCAATTTGAACAAAGAAAGAATTCTAGAGGTGGGGTGTAAACACAATCAAGGTGACAAGGTGTCAGATATGGTTTGACAGGTGTCAATTACAATAGAAATTGACATTGATGCAAAGACATGCAAAATTCACTAGGATAAAATCAAAGACAAAGAAGATTAGAAATAAGGAAAAGATAAAAAATTATATTCAATGAAAGGTAAATTATGTGAATGTGTTCATTATATTGTTTCCCTCTACAATATTGGAGTAGATAAATATTTATTTCACACTTCATTTGCAAAGAGATGCATGGCTACTTGACACAAGTGCACATGCCACATGACCTTCGAGAAATACTTATTTGAATATTTATATAGTTTATTTTGTAGATAAACCAAATCTCAAACCTTCAAAAATTTTCACCATCAAGCTTAAATGGATTTCATTCCAAGATGGTCTTATGCATGATTTACTCTACCTTGTCCCTTGTGCACATTTGATATCAAGGCCACTCTATTCATATGTTTGATGGAAAAGTTGAAAAGATAAAGGTTTCTAACAAGATCATTGTCATGATTGGAGTAGAGAATGAAAGATTTCCAAACTAGGGAAGGACATCTACCCATGCATATAATTCAAAAAACTCCTCTCACAACAATGAAGGTACAATGTCATTTGGTCTTCTACGGAATTCTATATTTCAACATATTAACTATTGCCATGTTCATTTGTTGATAAAGAATGGTATTTTTGGTTTGCCTACTATTCCTAGGAAACTGAAGCAATGTGATGTTTATATCCTTCGAAAATATAGAAAACAACCCTTCGATGATTCCACTTCTAGAGCATGTAGAAAACTTAGATCAATGCATTCTCATTTGTGTGGCCCCAGGAATGTTCTATATATTAATGGAAAAAAATATATAATATTTTACTAATGATTAGACCAAAATGATTTGGGTGTACTAATTGAAAGATAAATCACAAGCTTTTGAAGCTTTTAAAAATTTTCATGCATAGATTCAAAATAAAGCATAATCACATATGGTTTTCTTTATATTGATAATGGAGGAGAATATACATCTTATGAATTTAAAAACTATATTCAACAATATGGGATTGAACATCAAACCACAGTTGCACACAATCCTAAAAAGAACAATGTAATTGAAAGAATGAATAATACTATCTTACATATGGTTCATTGCTTAACGTTTTTCAAAAATATAAAGTTGATGTTTTGGGATAATGGAACTCTATGGGTAGTATATGTAAAAAAAGATGTCCATATTATGATCTTGGAAACAATACTCTATATGAAATGTGTTATGGCTACATTCCTTTGGTGAGGCATCTTAAAGTGTTTGATTCCACCTACCATGCCTTGATTCTTAAGGAGAAAATAGACAAGCTTGATGAAAGAAGTCCAAAGTAAATCTTCTTAGGGTAGTCAAATACCATCAAGAAATATCATCTTTAAAATGAAGTAAACAAGAAATTTATTTTTTCCCAGAGATGTAATTTATTTTGAATATTCCAGGATGAAAAAATTGTTGAGTAACCATTTAATCATCTAGATAGATTCATTTATGTAAATACATATTCTAAATTTGATGATGAGAGTCCACATTGTGAAAGGGAGATACCTATCTTGGATCAATATTTCAAATATCCTTTTGATGCACCATCTCTTCCCTCATGAAGTTTTGACTAGTTCATAAGATCAAGAAGATTCGTTGGATGAGATGATTGAGAGGATTGAAAGGATGAACCTTGATGGAAGTGCAACACCATCTAAAATTATGGAGTAACATGGATCATCTCAGAAAGGTCCATCAAAGTGTCTCATGAAGACACTTCAAAGTGTTCATCCTAATGAGCTTGGAATGACAAGAACTAGAGGGACGTAGATAATTCAAATTCAGGTGATGTAAATGATATGGGTGTTTCATACGATTGTGAATTTATTTTATCTACTAAATTTGAATCAATTTCCTTTGAAATATTTGCATCTCATAATGAGTGAAAAGAAGCCATGCAGAACAAGTGTGATACTCTCATCAAGAATGGGACATGGAAGTTGGTGGTATCTCCACTCGAAGCCAAACTAATTGGGTGCAAGTGGGTCTATAAGAACAAGTAGAAATTTGATCATTCACTTGAAAAGCACAGGGCAAGGCTCATGGAAAAACGATTTGCATAAAAAGAAGGAAACGGTTAAGAGGATTTTTTTGCTCCAATATTAAAATGGGCCACCATATATACTTTATTTTCCTTGGCAGCACATAATGGATGGAAAGCTCATCAAATGGGTGTGAAGATTACTTTTTTAAATGGAGGCTTAAAAGTGAATGCCTTCATGTCTGAACTAGAAGGCTTTATTGTGAAATGACATGAATAGAGATTATGTAAACTCATCAAATTCTTACACGGTATGAAACAAACATCGTGAACCTAGTATAAATAGTTCCCCATGCATCTTCTAAAATTGAATTTCAAGTAATTTCATATTGATGATGCAAGTTTGTTTGTTGAGAATGTTGGTAAAAATGTATACCTTTTTAGTGTAGGTATATGACCCACTGATAATTAGGAACATTGAAAGCTATATTGCATCTATAAAGAAAGATTTAAAGAAAGGCTTCGAGCTCATAGATTTCACACATCTTTAATACTATTTGTGCATTGAAGCAACTCAGAATCTAAAGTACATATATATTTCCCAAAAGAAGTACAATGGAAAATTGTTAAACATGTTTAGCATGATTGAATATAATTCTCTCTCACTCTAATGGAATAGAATTTGAAGTTCACATCAAAAGAAATGAATGAATTTGATGATGCAAGCAAGTGCACATAGTTTGTAGGAAGTATTATCTACGTTACCAATAATAGACCAAATATTTCAATTTTTGTTGATATTATTCTAGGATTATACAAAAACCGTGTGAAGGGTATTGTTTTGTTACAAAAATAGTATTAAAATACTTGAAGGGTACTAGAGATTTTAGCTCAAGTATTTTAAGGTGGATGACTTCATCTAATTGGATATTTTGATTCAAACTTTGACGAGCATAAATAAAATAAAGTGTCGAATTCAGGCTATCTCATGGGTATTGGTTTATTTGTTGTCTCCTCAAGGTCATAGAATTAATCAATTCTAGCAAATTCCACAACAGAAGAAAAATATGTGGCAGTTGCAAAAAAAACAAAGGAGATTTTGTGTCTTAGGAAAATACTTGAATATTTGCAAAAGAAACAAGTGAACTATACTCCTTTTAGTTGACAACACTTCTGCAATCAAATTGGTTAAGAATCCCAATTTCCATGATTGAAACAAGCATATTAACAACAAGTACCATATGATTTGATATCATGTAGAGGCCAATACTATTTAATTGCGACATTGCTCCATATGTGAACACATTGTAAACATCTTAACAAAAACACTTGAAGAGAAAAGTTTGAAAATTTTAGATTGATACTTGGAATCATGAACACCCTTTTGGCTTTAAGGTGGGCAGTTTTAGACATACACTCCTTTGGGCTTATTATTATATGTCATGTGGAGGTAGATTAAATGAAGAGTCTTAAGGAAAAACAAAAGTCCCTCATGGAATGCGAATCAAATAGCCACTTCCTCTTGTATATATGAGTCTTTTAGTTAATGGAATATTTGTTAAGCATGGAGTTAATTCCTATTCCTAGTTGGAGCAACTTGAATTGTCAATGGCTTGGTTCGTCACCTTCTTAGTAGAATGTTAGTAAGTAAATCTCCTAAGTGGTAGGAGGGGCTCTAGGATTGGCTGTGTTAGTGTCGGTCTTGAGCCCTCCATCAGTGATCAATAACTCTTTGCATATGCATTTATAGGTGTCTCATCAGCATCAGTCTTGCATCCCGTTAGGCATGCCATAACACTGATGGAGGAGCTGGTCTTGTTCCCTTCTTGGCTTTGCTGGATCAGGTCATACAACAATGTAATTGAGTCATGCTTGTTCTTATTTTTTGTCTTGAGATCCCATGGTCTTAGGTCTAGGGTTTTGAGTCAAAATCATTTCAAGGTAATGAGTCATGGTCAGTAAGTGCCCAGCAAGCCGGAAGGAGTTTTGTACATATGTTTCATTATCCTTTTCTTCAGCTACAACTCATTTTATGCCTTGGATTTAAAAATTTTTAAGTCCAAGGTCATGTGGAATTTGAAAAAATAAAGAAATTCTCAAAAATTTGTAAAAGTGCCGGCAATAACCCTGGTTCCTTCACTACAGTCCCTCAAGCGGTCAACCTGCAAAAAGAACGGAGTCAAACGCATCAAAAGAGCTCATTTCAGGACAAAAAGACTCTAAACAGTGTTTAAAAAGCAAAGCAAGTTGAAAACATTAGAAAGTGGGTTCTAAAGTTAAATTTTTTTAAAGTGACCCTATAAAAGCTAATTTCCCTCTAAATTCACTCTCATTGTGCATTTGAAAGTCAAAAAATATGTGTTAGAGGCGGAAGGAGCAAATTCAGGCAAGTTTCTGCAAAGCACAAGTGTTAAAGGTGCGCGCGACCATTCTGGACAGGTGTGCGACCATCTGGGTGCGCGCGACCAGTTACAGGCCAACGCGCAGTGTTAAATAACACAGGCGCGACCAGTCTGAGCCCGTGCGTGACCAGAACTTCTGTTTGCCCTAAAAACTCACTCAAACGCCAAATATCCCTCAAATTCGCTCAAATTTTTTTTAGGTATGCCTCCTCCACGGGTTGTATGATGATGTTATGGTTTCAAAGGAAGGTAATAGTCACAATTCCATGAAAGAAATTAATAGAATAGGTTAAATGACTTGATGTTTTTGCATGCTAATGTTAGGTAGTATGTTTGTTTTTCAAGGCAACTTTTTCCTTAGTCCCTCCATTCATTTTCCCAAGATTAAATTACATATGTAAATGTGTCATATTTGTTAATCTCATTTGCAAATTAATCATACCAAACATACCCCCAATCCTATGAAACCCTAACCCCTTCTAAACCATTTCAAACCCTAATTTTTTACCATATTATATGCTCAAAACCTAAACACTAGTATACCCAGCAAAGTAAAAAGGAAAACATTGTAAAAAACAAAAAGAAAAGTGATGACAAGGCATGCACACAAGAAATTGTAAAAACAGTGAAAATTACCATTTGCATAGCCTTAGAAAAAATAAAGAAAAATGTCATCTTGCTGTATGATGTCAAAGGTTACAAGCTGTGTAAAATTCATGACAAAATTCATTAAAGGTATCAGCTGCTAGTTATCCAAAAAGAGCAGTCTTGCTGTGGTTAGAGTTTGCAGTAACATGGTATCATCTCCCTTTCCTAGAACTCTGTTTTTCCCTATCTATTCCCTATATTAAAACCCTAATTCAATTGCATTTCCCTTCATGCAAAACTCCTTATGCAAATTGAATGTCCCTCCCTATGATCAAATCACACAGTGAAACCCTAATTACTCATGGCAAATGAAAAAATAAGGCTGCCTCTGTTTTAAATGAATTGCTGTTACAAAAATTGATTGGCAGCAGACTTTGTTGATGGGTTCCATTATCCCCCCTAAACCTAATCCCTAATATCCTCTATTTTCCCTCATTCCTATGATACAATCCCCTCTCCCTTCCACTGTAAAATGATCACAACAACCCCTTCCCTTCCTCTTACAATCAGAAACCCTAAATCCCTGTTTCCCAAAGCATCAAATGGTCATTTTGAAATTATGAAAAACAGAGTATGCTCCTCAATGACATTCAAAACAAATTGAAATGAGCTGCCTGTTACTTGTATATAGATGATGCTGCCTTATCTCCCTATGCTTATGACATCCTCCCCTCCATCATGATGATTTTCATTGTCCTTTCCCTTGGTGATTAAAAATCACAGTTTCCCTAAATAAAGTATTGATTTGCAAATGGTGAGAGATGGAATGACATGTTTAGCATTATGTGATGTTTTTCTTCAGAATTCCCTGTTTATGTATATATTTTTCCCTTTCCTATATGTAAATTCCCTCCCCTAACATTTCCCTCATGATGTTTCCCCTTGAAAACAGCATACTTCACAGCATTTTGCAGGCAGGGCAGCGGTCAATTTGACTTGTTTATTCCACCTTGCTCAATAACACCATGTCAACCACTGACACTAATGAGCAAGGTGATGACCGGTCTTCTTCTACAGAGGTTGAGACACAGCAGAGGCCTCGTAAGGGTGGCAAAGGTGTTCATCATAGAGGTTACATGTTCGCAAGGCAAAAATGAAAATTCTCCAAAGGAAGCTGTCAGAGGCCCCGAAGAAGAAGAAAAGGACAAATCCACTCCGCATCTTGGCTGAGGCATCTCTCACTCATCATGGTACTGATCAGCCTTGATCTAGCATCAAAATGTGAAAATTTTGAGAATTTTGGAGCATTTTGGAAATTTTTGGTAAAATTACAGGTTTTGCCCACGGTTTGGTCTCACCCCGGGTGAGACCATTTTGGAGGACTGCTCGGAATTTTGAAAACTTGGCATTTTTGGAAAGGGCATGCAAAAATAAAAATTACCAATGCTTGGGAGAAGCCTGATTTTGAGTTTTGAGCCTCCAAAAGCTCAAAATACATCAAAAAAATGACTTTCTGCCCACTTTTTGAGTTGCAGAAAGTGACCTTGGGAGAAATGGTTTTTGAGGGGTCAAATCAACACCAAATTCAGAAATTCCACTTGGGATGGAAAGTAGACAGGCGAAGCTTTCCAATGAGCCATCTTGCACCTGATTTGGACCAGTGGGACCCACTCAAAAACAGCTGTGAAGGGGCGCGACCAGAACTTCCAGATTTGCCAGAATTCACATTTTTGGTCAAAAAACACTGTTTTGACTATGGTTGACTATTTTTACTTGTAGATGATGGATAAATGTAATATTTTCATGGCACTTTGGTAGATTTTATCTTTCTTTACCCTTCTAGAAGCTTCCATGATGTAAAAAGTGAAAAATTAATGCATGGATGAGTTAGCTAAGTAATAGAGGCAAGTTGTTGGGCTGCCTATTTTCTAGTTCTTAGTTTAGAATTAGTTCAAACTGCTCCTAGGAAGCTGAGCTCGACCCCTAGAGGTGGGGAAAGGAGTTAGATGGTCTAGATGGTCTATATTATGCTCTCTCCTTCTCATTTTCATGGTTGGACTCTTGTGGGAGAAGCATTATTGTATATTGTACATCTATTACTGCAATTTAAGGAAAAGGGAGGCCAGGGTTTTGCAGACATCATTGTGGATTCTTGTGGATTGTGGTGTTGATGGTGTGTTTTCTACATGTTATTGTAAGTGTGTTTATGTGTTCCATCTCTTTCTTTGCTGCTAATTGAACAGATGAAGTGATAAAGTTTGAATTCATGCATGCCATGCTCAGCTTTTAATTTTGTTCAATATCTATGTTTTCCACTATCTAAAGAGGATTCAAAGTTGTTGTTTGCCCTCTTTAGCTCCTCCTCTATCATTCCTGATCATCCATCTCAGATTAAGGCATCAGCACTCACTCCTACCTTGCCCCAAAGATCCCCCTGCAAAGACTGAGCCCAATCCCCGCACCCTGAATTGCACTCCCTCCAATTGCCACCAAAAACCCCAAAAATCTTTAAATCAACCTCCCTTATCAATTTACTAGCCTAAAATCTTTATTCCTAATTGGTCAGCTTATCATATTGAAAGATCTACCGAATCTGACCCAAGAGAGCCTTCTCATACCTCGTAGGGCTAGCTACGAGGTGAAATGGTTTGATGTAGCCTTGAGAGTTTGTGTATCTCAGCCTAGGTGAATTCCAAGCGCTAACATATTGGCGACCATACTGGGGAGAACATATTAATCGTTTGCTCATTGTCGTGTTATTTCATAAGTCTTAGACGGAGCCTGAAGTTACGCCAGAAGCCTTCGAAAACGCTCTTGTTTTACATCAGCGCAAGTAGATAAACGCTGCTTCAGTCTATCTCCATGGGATTTGTGAACATAGCGCTTCATTGACACTTTACCCCAGTACATGTATCAAGTTCAGATCTGATTGTTGATGGTGAACAACGATCAGACACTTGAAAGGCTGAAATCATTCACTGGCGACTCCTTCACTGAAAACTCCAGAGATCGATGTTTCATGGTGACTTCACTGCAGATAGATCAGTGGCTTTGAGATTTTCAAGATGGATCAGATTGCAAGAAGATATGCTCCATTGAGCCGAGATCACATTCCAGGTTTTCCGAATAAAATTCCGAAGGTAGATTGGTCAAGGAATTTGCCTACATTTAAAGATGATGGTCGGAAGGACGCTGCTCTACATCTGGTCAGATTTCACATGCATATTTGCAAGTTGAAGGTTGATTTTCCTTAAGATTGCTTGATGAAGATATTCTTGGCCACTTTGGAAGGTGAAGCCCAATCATGGTATGAAAGTTTGCCGCCTGTTTGTATTTATTGTTTAAAGGATTTTCATGTTATGTTCATTGAGCGATATAAGGACTCTTATCCATCATTGAATTTAGTTCAAGACTGTTGCCAACATGCATATAGTTTTATTGAAAGCCTTGAGAAGTTTTATGAAGATGACAATTTCATGGATGAAGAGATCATGGAAGCCTTGTATGAAAATCCGTTTCAGCAGCACACAGAAATCTTAGATACTTGTCAAGATCAGCAGGTTGAAGATGGCCATATGGCTGAAAATGATGAAAGAGAAGAGCTTGTTTCAGATCTGCTCACGGAAGAGGACAACATGCATATTGGAGAATGTGGGACAGCTACTTCAGTTCTGGATTCAGATTGTGATAACCAAGCATACCTTGTGTTGAATCCAGAAAGTTTTGTTGTTGAGGTCATCCGGAATAAAGAAGACAAAGCTATTGACCAAAGCCTTTGTGAGGAGGTAATTCAGCCAGCTCATGAACAACAAGATGAGATCTTCGTTCAAGTAAGTGAAAAACCCTCTTTCAATCATAATTTGGATAATTTGATTGCCATGTCATATGAAGATGATCAACAATGTTTCCAAGTTTCAGAAGATCAGGACTGTCATTCAGATTTTTCATGTTTTGAAATGTTATTTCAAGAAGACAAGACTTGTTTGAGCAAAGGGAAACAAAAGCCATTGTCTCCTTTGTCTGAAGAGGAGATAGATCAGCTTTTGAAAGGTCATGCTACAGCGCAAACTACAACAGATTTGCAGTGCACACATGGTCATGAAAGTGTTGGTGAAGCTTCTTCCTCTTTTGAAAATGATGACAGTCTTGTAATTAGTTTTATAGATCAGCAAACAAATAATGTTTTCCTTCACAAAGATGATAAGGCTGTCATGTTTGAGGACCTTGAAGATTGTTTGTTATTTAAGAATGACCTAGATCATGAAGTAGAGGAATATATGCCCGAAATTCTCACGGTCAAGGAATGTACATCCAACACTCATATGGCAGAAGCTTATACCTCTCTGTGCCTTCCTATCAATCAGCAACCCACTGTTCTTTCAGATCAGGATGAAGCAACTACTTATATTTTTGCAGCTGGATCTCCAAACAAGATAGTGCTTCAGGATTATCAAGATCCCTTTGGCATTCTTCTGCAAGCACTAGAGAAGATAAATTTTACCTGGTTCATTATCATAAGCTTTGGTTTCAGTGGTTATTTTGAGTTGCCTACAGGTTCATCGTTCCGCCTGCTCGAGATACGTGAGAGCAGAAATTTGGTATGTAGCCATCTGCTGGATTGGTTACATTGGAAAGCTCATTATACATGATTGTACATATTTCATTACTATGCAGGTGGTTGTCATCATGATTCCAGATCTTGATGGACTGCTGCCCTTCAATAAGCTTTGTACGTTTTTGTTTTAGTTAAGTCAGTCATGAGTCAGTTTGTGTCTTAGTCCCTTTAAATTTTCAGTTTAGTCCAAGTCGAATAAAGTCATTTCATGGTTGGTCATAAGTGTACAAGTTGACTCCATTGCCCAATGAATAAGGCACTGGTCTTCTCTCCCAAGAGGTCTGAGGTTCTTGGCACCTCCAAGGAGCTGCCATCCCCATTGGAGCCAATGTTAGTGTCGGTCTTGAGCCCTCCATCAGTGATCAATAACTCTTTGCATATGCATTTATAGGTGTCTCATCAGCATCAGTCTTGCATCCCGTTAGGCATGCCATAACACTGATGGAGGAGCTGGTCTTTGTTCCCTTCTTGGCTTTGCTGGATCAGGTCATACAACAATGTAATTGAGTCATGCTTGTTCTTATTTTTTGTCTTGAGATCCCATGGTCTTAGGTCTAGGGTTTTGAGTCAAAATCATTTCAAGGTAATGAGTCATGGTCAGTAAGTGCCCAGCAAGCCGGAAGGAGTTTTGTACATATGTTTCATTATCCTTTTCTTCAGCTACAGCTCATTTTATGCCTTGGATTTAAAATTTTTTAAGTCCAAGGTCATGTGGAATTTGAAAAAATAAAGAAATTCTCAAAAATTTGTAAAAGTGCCGGCAATAACCCTGGTTCCTTCACTACAGTCCCTCAGGCGGTCAACCTGCAAAAAGAACGGAGTCAAACGCATCAAAAGAGCTCATTTCAGGACAAAAAGACTCTAAACAGTGTTTAAAAAGCAAAGCAAGTTGAAAACATTAGAAAGTGGGTTCTAAAGTTAAATTTTTTTTAAAGTGACCCTATAAAAGCTAATTTCCCTCTAAATTCACTCTCATTGTGCATTTGAAAGTCAAAAAATATGTGTTAGAGGCGGAAGGAGCAAATTCGGGCAAGTTTCTGCAAAGCACAAGTGTTAAAGGTGCCCGCGACCATTCTGGACAGGTGCGCGACCATCTGGGTGCGCGCGACCAGTTACAGGCCAACGCGCAGTGTTAAATAACACAGGCGCGACCAGTTACAGGCCAACGCGCAGTGTTAAATAACACAGGCGCGACCAGTTACAGGGGCGCGACCAGTCTGAGCCCGTGCGCGACCAGAACTTCTGTTTGCCCTAAAAACTCACTCAAACGCCAAATATCCCTCAAATTCGCTCAATTTTTTTTTAGGTATGCCTCCTCCACGGGTTGTATGATGATGTTATGGTTTCAAAGGAAGGTAATAGTCACAATTCCATGAAAGAAATTAATAGAATAGGTTAAATGACTTGATGTTTTTGCATGCTAATGTTAGGTAGTATGTTTGTTTTTCAAGGCAACTTTTTCCTTAGTCCCTCCATTCATTTTCCCAAGATTAAATTACATATGTAAATGTGTCATATTTGTTAATCTCATTTGCAAATTAATCATACCAAACCTACCCCCAATCCTATGAAACCCTAACCCCTTCTAAACCATTTCAAACCCTAATTTTTTACCATGTTATATGCTCAAAACCTAAACACTAGTATACACAGCAAAGTAAAAAGGAAAACATTGTAAAAAACAAAAAGAAAAGTGATGACAAGGCATGCACACAAGAAATTGTAAAAACAGTGAAAATTACCATTTGCATAGCCTTAGAAAAAATAAAGAAAAATGTCATCTTGCTGTATGATGTCAAAGGTTACAAGCTGTGTAAAATTCATGACAAAATTCATTAAAGGTATCAGCTGCTAGTTATCCAAAAAGAGCAGTCTTGCTGTGGTTAGAGTTTGCAGTAACATGGTATCATCTCCCTTTCCTAGAACTCTGTTTTTCCCTATCTATTCCCTATATTAAAACCCTAATTCAATTGCATTTCCCTTCATGCAAAACTCCTTATGCAAATTGAATGTCCCTCCCTATGATCAAATCACACAGTGAAACCCTAATTACTCATGGCAAATGAAAAAATAAGGCTGCCTCTGTTTTAAATGAATTGCTGTTATAAAAATTGATTGGCAGCAGACTTTGTTGATGGGTTCCATTATCCCCCCTAAACCTAATCCCTAATATCCTCTATTTTCCCTCATTCCTATGATACAATCCCCTCTCCCTTCCACTGTAAAATGATCACAACAACCCCTTCCCTTCCTCTTACAATCAGAAACCCTAAATCCCTGTTTCCCAAAGCATCAAATGGTCATTTTGAAATTATGAAAAACAGAGTATGCTCCTCAATGACATTCAAAACAAATTGAAATGAGCTGCCTGTTACTTGTATATAGATGATGCTGCCTTATCCCCCTATGCTTATGACATCCTCCCCTCCATCATGATGATTTTCATTGTCCTTTCCCTTGGTGATTAAAAATCACAGTTTCCCTAAATAAAGTATTGATTTGCAAATGGTGAGAGATGGAATGACATGTTTAGCATTATGTGATGTTTTTCTTCAGAATTCCCTGTTTATGTATATATTTTTCCCTTTCCTATATGTAAATTCCCTCCCCTAACATTTCCCTCATGATGTTTCCCCTTGAAAATAGCATACTTCACAGCATTTTGCAGGCAGGGCAGCGATCAATTTGACTTGTTTATTCCACCTTGCTCAATAACACCATGTCAACCACTGAGACTAATGAGCAAGGTGATGACCGGTCTTCTTCTACAGAGGTTGAGACACAGCAGAGGCCTCGTAAGGGTGGCAAAGGTGTTCATCATAGAGGTTACATGTTCGCAAGGCAAAAATGAAAATTCTCCAAAGGAAGCTGTCAGAGGCCCCGAAGAAGAAGAAAAGGACAAATCCACTCCGCATCTTGGCTGAGGCATCTCTCACTCATCATGGTACTGATCAGCCTTGATCTAGCATCAAAATGTGAAAATTTTGAGAATTTTGGAGCATTTTGGAAATTTTTGGTAAAATTACAGGTTTTGCCCACGGTTTGGTCTCACCCCGGGTGAGACCATTTTGGAGGACTGCTCGGAATTTTGAAAACTTGGCATTTTTGGAAAGGGCATGCAAAAATAAAAATTACCAATGCTTGGGAGAAGCCTGATTTTGAGTTTTGAGCCTCCAAAAGCTCAAAATACATCAAAAAAATGACTTTCTGCCCACTTTTTGAGTTGCAGAAAGTGACCTTGGGAGAAATGGTTTTTGAGGGGTCAAATCAACACCAAATTCAGAAATTCCACTTGGGATGGAAAGTAGACAGGCGAAGCTTTCCAATGAGCCATCTTGCACCTGATTTGGACCAGTGGGACCCACTCAAAAACAGCTATGAAGGGGCGCGACCAGAACTTCCAGATTTGCCAGAATTCACATTTTTGGTCAAAAAACACTGTTTTGACTATGGTTGACTATTTTTACTTGTAGATGATGGATAAATGTAATATTTTCATGGCACTTTGGTAGATTTTATCTTTCTTTACCCTTCTAGAAGCTTCCATGATGTAAAAAGTGAAAAATTAATGCATGGATGAGTTAGCTAAGTAATAGAGGCAAGTTGTTGGGCTGCCTATTTTCTAGTTCTTAGTTTAGAATTAGTTCAAACTGCTCCTAGGAAGCTGAGCTCGACCCCTAGAGGTGGGGAAAGGAGTTAGATGGTCTAGATGGTCTATATTATGCTCTCTCCTTCTCATTTTCATGGTTGGACTCTTGTGGGAGAAGCATTATTGTATATTGTACATCTATTACTGCAATTTAAGGAAAAGGGAGGCCAGGGTTTTGCAGACATCATTGTGGATTCTTGTGGATTGTGGTGTTGATGGTGTGTTTTCTACATGTTATTGTAAGTGTGTTTATGTGTTCCATCTCTTTCTTTGCTGCTAATTGAACAGATGAAGTGATAAAGTTTGAATTCATGCATGCCATGCTCAGCTTTTAATTTTGTTCAATATCTATGTTTTCCACTGTCTAAAGAGGATTCAAAGTTGTTGTTTGCCCTCTTTAGCTCCTCCTCTATCATTCCTGATCATCCATCTCAGATTAAGGCATCAACACTCACTCCTACCTTGCCCCAAAGATCCCCCTGCAAAGACTGAGCCCAATCCCCGCACCCTGAATTGCACTCCCTCCAATTGCCACCAAAAACCCCAAAAATCTTTAAATCAGCCTCCCTTATCAATTTACTAGCCTAAAATCTTTATTCCTAATTGGTCAGCTTATCATATTGAAAGATCTACCGAATCTGACCCGAGAGAGCCTTCTCATACCTCGTAGGGCTAGCTACGAGGTGAAATGGTTTGATGTAGCCTTGAGAGTTTGTCTATCTCAGCCTAGGTGAATTCCAAGCGCTAACAGGCTGCAAGGGTGTTAAGGTGGATTTCATAGATTACGCTAATGGGGTCTTTTATGTCGTTTTTATTAAAGTGATCTAGTGGTTTACCCAACATTATGCTTAGCAATTTGTTTCATCTATTAATGTTATTAATGACGTTTTTAATTCTTTACAGTAGTTAGTTGTCCTTTTAATCCTATCAATTCAATGGTTGGTAATTACACTGTTGACTTAGCAATGAGAGCAACATAAAAGATAAAAAAACACAACAAACAAAACCTGTCTTTCACTAATATATTTAATGCTTTGTTTTTCCATTCAATATTAAAAATAACCCAAACGTAAATTACCCTTAATTATAAAAATAATATTTAAATTTTTATGTGTTAAAATCTATATTAACTTATTAAAAAACTTTGCTCAAATAATATATATTTTAACTTATAAAATATTATTGTATATTTTAACCTATAAATTATAAAATAATTTATTATTAAATGTATATTAATCTTTAGTAAAAAAAAGTAATATATATATATATATATATAAAATAATGTTTAGATATGTCTTTTAAACATACTTAAATCTCAAAATAACTTTTGATGAACCTTTTATCTCAAAATAACTTTTGATGAACCTTTTAAATGTGTGGTCCCCAAATATTTGTTGACCCTTCATGGTAAAGAGAGCCTCTATTGGCATATCTTTCTAAATTCATCCACTAAACAAACACTAAACGCTGAATATCAATGCCAATCACAGAATCAAAATCTTCCGAAAACGGCTCTGTTGTGCTCGCTGAATCCCACAACTTCTAAAGCGAAAAAAGCCACAAGTATATTGGTATTAATATTAATATGTAGTTTTGATATTGAATATTAATATGAAAATATTCGTGGTAGCCGTAAGCCGTACCGAGATTTAATTAGTATGTAGTTATTGATGTTATAGGATCAAACCATGTTTACTATTGCAATTTATTATGTTCTCATGTGTTGACTATACTCACGTGGGCCACACTAGAATGAAATAAGGACAAACAACACAATGGAAAACACTAATTCTAAAACAAATATGACTCTACAATTCAGTGAATTTTTTATTATGTTTTCAAATAGATAAGGGATTAGTAAAATGAAAAAGAAATGAGAAGATCTAACACAATGCACCACACATGGGGCCATTTTCTCGGCTGGGGGGTTCGGGGCCAGTGGTCCCCCGGTGAGGGTTTTCGGAGTAGCACCCCCGAAGTTAAAAACAGATGTAAATTTGCCTCGAAAAAGTATAGTATTTTCTAGTCAATCTGTGTCGTTCATTAGGTAAATGATCTGATGGTAGAATTTATGTTTAGTTTAGGGTTTTTTTCCCTAGAAGACAACCCCTCTCTTTGTATGAGGGTATTGTATTGAGACTGTGAAATATACGAGTATTCTCAAAGCGAGAAACAGAGAGGTGAGACTGTGAGAGAAAACAGAGGATATTACAGCAGATCTGCGATAGGTTGTGTCTCTTCATTTTTTTGGATAATAGAAAGGAAGGACTAACTGTGCAGGGTGGACATAGCCCAAACTGGGTGAACCACATATATCTGTGTCTCTCTGGTTTTACGAGTTTGTGTTTTTTCCGCATATTATATGTCTTGCATTTCTCTATCATATATAATATTTTTCTAACTGTCTCACCTGCACATTTTTTCTCTATTTGGCCATAAATTCAAAACACAATAACTTTCTCATGCAATTTTCATTTCATCTCGTTCAAGTGTCATTGGAAAGCTCTCGATAAGCTCCTTGTCATTGAGTCCTTTTCATTAGCATTTGAGAACATTATTTTTTATCTATTATAAAGATCCACCTGGATTAGAATCTTAGGTGAGGGTTATAAAGCATAAACCCTTGGAAAAAGAGAAAAACTAGAAACATATATGGAACTTTGAGATGTGGCCAAAATAGCTACCTCCCTTTGTTTTTTAGCTAAGAGTAAGGTATTAAAATGGGAAATATTTAAAAAAAGAAGACTTAAGGCACCATCGTTTTCCCACTCGTGTAATTAGAACATGAATGATTAGTGCATCTATTTAATTAACAATGTTTTAAGTTGATTTTTTATGAGATAGAGTAGCAACTACCTTCAAGCAACCAAATATTAGGAGGAATGACATCTTAGAAACCATAAAAAAATCGAGGTGTTATCCTTTTGAGAGCATGATCTTAAATGATGTTTGGCACCTATTACCGCGATTCCACCTTTGGGTAAATTGAAAAGAAAAGTATAGACACATATTTGAAGATGGATGGAGAAGAATGATGGAAGGATATACACAAACATATCAAAGAATTAGTTCAATCCTCTTCCTAGGAGAATACAACAAGAAATCTAAACCTCAAGAGAAAACAATTATATCCAATTGGAAAATAGAATTAAGAAACATTATAGGAACAACACCATCTCCCTCCCTTTATGTGTGATCACCAAATTTTTTTCTCTACTCCCTCAAGGCATTATGAAACTCAATTTTGATGGAGTGTCAAAGGGAAATCCTAGGCTAATAGAAGTAGGAGGACTATTCAAATATTACTTAGGAGAAATTCTAAAAATACATGTGTAATTCCTTGGGATTAATTGATTTGTAAGCTATTGTGGAAATTCCATTAGACAATCTATCACAAGAAATTTGATAAAAGTAGACTAAAAATCTTAAATCTGAAATATGAGGCTTAATTTTCCTTCTATTTTTAAATTTACTAATTACTATTTTTTCTACTTATGCATGAAATAGGTAAAATGCTGAAAATAGACAAAAGTGAAATAAAAACACACACAAAACACCATTAACACTAATATATGATCTAGGAAATGGTTTCAAGATAAAACCCAACTAGAAGGTGAGCTTTCTCTCCTCTCCTTTGACTAGAATGGAAATGATGTAGATAAAGAGGAGAAGACACTCTCTATGGAGTTGCATGAGACCTGCGGTCAATGAGATGATACATATAAAAAAAATCCTCTATTATTTTCACTCTTTATCCACACTTATCTGATTTTCTCTACTATGAAACAAAATACACTCAAATAGAATGGAACCCATTTTCCTCTTAGTGGCCCAGGTATGACATATCATGATATCTAATTAGGGGTTAATTTTGAGCCATTCAAACCTCAATATGAGTTACAATATGGGCCTTCTAGATTATTCTTCATAGTGCCCACATGGGTAGCCCCTTTGACACGAGTAACAAGGGATGACATGGTATCCTCTCAAACTATGGGGGTTAATCATGATAGGTCAAATTTTGAGAGGCATAAATTCCTCACATGAGTTTTGATTGAGATAATTCTTGTGTTGTTGGAAATTTATTGTCGTGTAAATTATGGAATACATGATTGATGTGATTATTGTGTCACTGAAAATATATCAATGTGTCAATTATGAAATATATGTAAATATAACTTTTGGACAACAAAAAGTGATCATTTAAGGCCCCAAAATGGTTCCTAAATTTTTTTCCCTAAATTTTCCAAACTAGGACGACTTGTGAAAATGACCTTGCAAGTTGATATTTTCCATTCTCCCACACCAAAAGTATTGAAATGGATGAAAAGTAATATAATGATTCAATCTAGATCATATCTCTCCCTTTTGGAAGGATTTTGGTTCCAAAAATGTTTTACTTAATTAGGTTAATATGCTTTTCCTTTATCTTTTCCCTAAAGTACTAGTTGGCCTTGCCTAGAAGTTTTCCTTTAAATCTAATCCATGAAAGTTCATTTTTCCCTTGTCCTGTAGTTTTGTATTTATTTTTCAAAACTATATCCTCTGTCAACTCTACCTAAGAAACTACTGCTAAATCCTCAATGGAAAATATGACCTTCTCCGCTTCCTGATCCAATGTGGAAAGCTAATAGAGTTTGAGATTTTCCACATTCACCTATAGGTAAATGCATCTTAATGGGTCTAGATTGATTATGTAGGCATTATCTCCCACCTTTTATATCATATTTAAAAGACCATATCACAAAGCCTTTATTTTCTTACGAGGACCATATAGCCTCTCTTTGTTCAATTATAACCATAATTCGTCTCACTCTCTGAATAAATTCTCTATAATGTTTTTATCATACTTCGCCTTGTATTTTTCATATGAATTCTTCAATATCTCTTGTACTTGTACATGGATCTTCATGATAGTATTAAAAAAAATTATTCCCTTAATGCATCCCCCATGATATCTTTCCTCACTCATCCTTATTGTCCATATACTACGTCTAGAGGTGAAGGTGGAAAATATCCAAAACAAACCTAAAATTGTGACTTACCAATTGAAGTGTGGAGTATTGAATATAGACTAGATTTTCATCCCATGTCTTTAGATGCTTCTTATTTTAACCCATCGAAGGATATACCAAATTCCTATTGACTAGTTTTGTTTTCCCATCTTTTTGTGGATGAAATGTTGTAGACCTCTTCAAATTTGTTCCCATCTTGTCCCAATGTAATCCCAAATGCACTGAGAAATCTATCATCCTTGTCTAGAACAATGCACCTTGGTATACTAGGGTGCACCCAAACCTATCTAAAGAACAAGTTTGTTGCTTCTTGTCCACTAACGGTATTTCTACAACGCATGAGAATGCGCATCTTTCTGAACTTTTCAACTACCATGACAAAATAGTCATGTCCATTTCTAGTTGTTCGTAAATCTCCCATAATGTCTATGGAAATTGTTTCCCAAGGATGAGTGGGTAGAGGTAATGGATGGTACAGACCAAGTTTCCTACTACTAATATTGTTTGTACAACAAGTCATACATATTGTTATGAACCTAGATGCATCTTATCTCATTGTGGACTAGTACACATACCTCTATATGTTGGCCACTATTTTCCCTACACTAAAATATCATGCAACCTTATAGCTATGAGGCTATCTAATTAGTTGCAATCACTCAGATTTAATAACACGTAGTTTGTCGAAGTTATAGAGTAACCCATTTTGGATATGATATCAATTTATGCTATCTCCATTGTTTGCACAACTCTAACTCCATAAATATTGAAAAGCCTTCTGGAAGTCCTCATTGTCTATATATTTCTCTTTATATGCATCATGGGAGAAAGTCTCCATGTGAATGAGAGTTGCGAAAGATATGATTTTTGATGTGGGTAACCATGAAAGCATGTTAGAAAATTTGTTTGCTCTTCCCCTCTTGTAATTTATTACTAATGAAATTGTTGTAAAAACCAAACCCACTTCTAATGTCTAGTATATCACGGCTTACTGTACATATAGAAGTACTTTATTGGTTGATGATATATGTGGATGAATATCTCTTTGACCATAAGATAGTGTTTCCACATTTTCACATCTTTTATTAGGGCATAGAGATCTTTGTAAAAGGTAGGGAATTTTGGATTTGTCCCATGAAACACTTTATAATGGTATCATATAGTCCTTCCTTCCTTTCTCAGGAACACTAGCATAGCATAACCACTTGCATATCTATCCACTTCAAAGGGTTGTTGCAGTTTGATAATGCAAGAACTAGTGCTTAAATAATTTTCTTCTTCAAATCCTCAAAGTTCTTTAGATGGCCCTTCACCCATTAGAAACTATTTCCACTCAATATTTTGGCATCCAGTGATGTGCCCACTACTAAAAATGAGGATATGAATTTCCTCGGGTACTATGGTGCCCAGAAAAACCTCTTGACCTTAAAAACATTCGTAGGAATTGGCCACTTTATGAAGGAATCCATATTGGTAGGTTCTATCATGAGATCCCTCTCCACCAATCACATAGCCTAAATACACCAAAGGTTGCTTTGAAAACTCATTTTTCTTGATATTTTTGAGTAGTTGGTTGTTCTTCAATGTCTTTAGAGGCTACATTAAATGTGATATGTGCTCCTCCAAAGTATCATTTTATACTAGTATATCATCTAAATAAACAATAACATATTAATCTAGATATGGGTGTGGTATACCATTCATTGATCTCATGAAAATAGCTAGTACATTGCATAGAGAAATTAGCATGGGTAACCACGCATAACAACCTTGTATATTTTTCAAGGTGGTATTCCAAGTACATTATACTTTGACACAAACCTGGTGATACCCTAATTTTAAATATAGTTTGGTGAAGTATTTTTCTTATTGCAATTGTTCCATTAGATCATCAGTCCTAGGTAGGGGATACTTTTTCTTAAGTGTAATTTTTTTCAACGCCCTATAATAAATGCACATTTTCCAAGTACCATCCTTCTTAGGAATAAATATGATAGGTGAACCACATGGCGACATATTTGGTTGAATAATACCCTACTTTGGTATTCATTGAGAACTACTTCTTCCCTCATTTGTGTATAAAATGAAGTACCTATATAACCCAATATTTGGCAATGGATAGTTCAAAAATAGTTGGATCTCATGCTCCACTCCTCTATTGGATGGATGGTAGCCCTTTAGGCTCTTAAAAGAATCCCTTGTATGCTTGTAGAAAATCTTCTATTTGTTGTCTCTATCCCTTAGTGCACCCATCTAAGGATGCTCTTGCTATCATTGATTCTTCTACATACTAATTTTCTTTTAAGAATAATAAAACGTACTTCTTACTAGAACTTATCAATTTGTTAGCTTGGTTGGTACTTACTAGTGAAGTCTTAGACTTTCTGTTATGCATTTTGATGATGAAGGATATTTTTCCCTTTATGAGGTGATGCTAGTTAGCTCTCTACATTAATATTGGATCTCACATGTACAAATAGGGATTCCCAAACACAACACCACATACATAAAGTGGAACTACATCTAATTCTACATCATTAATAAAATCAACATTGATAGAAAATTTGATTTTCTATTGTTTGGTTACCTTTATCTTTTTCTGCTTGTTGACCTATTCCAATGAATATGGGATAGGATGTGCGGTGAAGTAAAATTCTAAGTGCAGACACAAACAATTCATCTAGCCTGATAGCGGGTCTAGCCACAAACAAGACATTCTATGGAAGATTCCCTTATCTTAGAACCAATTAAGAGGGCCTACCTCTTAGTACGCTTATCCCATTTGGTGATGGCCTTGCTTGCTGCTCCAAATATATCCCCTTTCCTTCTTCGAACACCTAAAATGAGTAAACAAAAACAAACAACAACCGTGATAATAGGAAAATTGTAATTCAACCTACTTAACAAATCAAGAAGCATTAAGCCATAAACATGTGAGATGACACATTATGCAATAAATCAAAAGATAGTTGCATATATATTAAATGAAGAAGAGATTACAACCATTGTCTTGACATTGTTGTTCTTCTCCAACAAAACCAGGTTCCCACACACTTCCATTAACATTCCATGTTGGCCTCAACAATGATAGTTTTAAGTCTTTTCCCTTTAGTCTTCACATTAAACCAAATTCACACTTCTCACTCACACACAGCTAGAGAGATACAACTATGAATAACTTGATGATTACACCAAACTTAATTAGCACTAGCACACCAACATTAACACTAGCTTGTGCTTAGGAAAAAGGGAGGTTTACATAGCATGAATGGATGGGAGATGGTTCCTCTTCTCATGGGATAAGGTCTTATCTCTTGAGGTAGTTCCATCCTTACAGGGAAAAGGAGCCCAAACTAACATCCTCGACTCGATCAGGCCCAACCATTTACCAGACTTCTGTTATGAAGCTTCTAGAGCTAGAAGCTTCGACTCCTTATTTAAAAAACTTTCCAAAAGAGGATTGACATGATTGGAACAAGGCTCAGTCGCTTCGGTCGGCACTAGGGATAGTGTTAATCCCTGCATATCGACGCGAGGAGGACACTAGTCATTAGCGTTGGTCTTGTAATCTAGGAAAAAAAGAAGATTTTTGGGAAATGATGCAAAAGGGAATTGTTTTTCTCATGAAGAGGTACACAATGGGAGTTTTTTCATGAAGGGGAAGCATGTAGGGTTCACTGTAGAGGTTCTACAGGATCATGGAATGAGGAGTACAGGGATAGTGACAAAATGATGTGTAACAGATGCCCCCTAAAGCGTGAAGGCCAAACTAGAGTGAGGGATGGAAAGCTTTATGAATCAGTGTGGGGAACTGGAGTCTATCGTCAGAAAACCTGAAAGCAATTACAAATACATATACATAACCGCAATCTATCAAATGATATATGAATCATCGTATGGATGCAACCATCTAGAGAATGATCATCTAAATGGATCCAAGCATGGGCACAACCATCCAATAAAAAGGATCATATCGAAATAAAGGTATGGTCACAGCCATCCAATAATGAGAAGGAAATTTATATCAACATAATCATGTCACATTGCCTTGCAACCTGGACTTGTGTAATCTGATCCTAGGATCTTGTACTCCACCATGACCCAATCAAAGTACAACTCCTAACATGTGAATAGATGTGTTGACATCAAGCATCCTAGAAAACCGGTTGATTACTAGCCAATGATGTAAACTATTAACAAGCGCGAGAGAAACCACCAATAATGAAAATGGTCCTCAAGATAATATCAGCACAATTCACGGAATTTGAATAAAGGGACTGTAGTCGAACACTTGTGAAATTACTCAATCAAAAGCTAGTGATGTGAACTTGTCATCGAGTGCGAAGAACTTGTCTTTAGGACATGCAAGCTCTAAGGTACTGGAAGGGAGTCTCTTGGTAAAATTCCTAGATAATGAGCTGAATTTGACAGGAAGCGACCATGTCTAAGGAGGGCCATATTGTATCCCACATCATGAACACAAGACAAAGGGATGCAAAATGGCTTTGGATGATACAGAGAATCAGGGGTAAGTGTAACTGCAGAAGGACAACTCTTGAACATATCAGTGACACGACTAGAAGTTTGGCAGCTTTTGGATCCATAGGATCAGTGGTCATGATGATGTGGCAGAGATCAAATGGAATGAAAAAATGAATGGTCCAACCTAGGAAGTTCAACGATAAAAGGGAGGATATCCCATCTTGACATGAAGCAAAAAGTATCATGTTCAAGAGTGAGCTTCCAACACAACTTATTAGATTTCCAAATTTCCCCCCACCATCTCTAGCAGGTACCCTGATTATTTTTAAATCGCAAGCTTAAAGGGGATAGCATATGCTTGCACTGTAAGTTCATCCTTCGAAGGAATCCAAGCTAGTAAGTTTAATGAGCCCTAGGAAGGAGAAATTCATATTCATCATGGTGATGAATCCGATGTCATTTAATATTTTAACAAGTCTGAAAAAGGTGCAACTTGGTATCTTTTTCATGTTTAGAGAGTTTGAAAAAGACCTGGAAAAGAAAAGTACGCATGGTCCCTTTTTGTAAATTTGTGTCTCTCGAGCACGAAAATGTAGAAAATGATACTTGAGAGAAACGCTTGACAATTTCAGCCAAGGAGTACCTTTTTCATAAATAGTGTAACCTAGCCTGAAAAAGTGGTAAACATATACTCAGTGTAGGACATTTCAAATCCACTAACGAGTTCGAAACGAAAAGGGCTCGACTATACTTTTGTGTTTAAAGGGTCGGAAAAGAGCTTGAAAGTGAAACCCCATTTTATTCCCTTTTACGAGTCAAAAGGGAAAAAATAATCAGAAATATTTTCATTTGAGTTTTACGAGTTGAGAAAAGAGATAAAATGTGACTCGACACTGTTGATCCCCAATTTTGTTCCTATCACTACCATTTTCCATCCCTATTTATACCTTTTTGGCACCCCTAAACCCACTTACTTACTATTCTACTACCCTAATCACTGTCCTAATCTTCATTTTGAGGTAAAGAATTTTATGATTACATTTTGCTAGTTGTTGGTGAAATTAAGTAGATATATGTAGCTAACCCCTAAACTAACTAATTATTATGATCAAAGTGTAAACCTTCCAGCAGATGTGCAGGATGACAATAGGAAGAAGCAGGCAATGAACCAAGAGCTATCTTGAGTTCGGTACCTAGCCACATAGGAGATCAACGGCCACATGTTTCTAGATGGAAACACTGCCTCTAGCCATACTTGAATGCATTCAATTCTAGCTACACCAAGGATCCCTGATTATCCTCTCTTACTAGCGCAAACACAAAGATTAGAATCAGTTGGAGGTTGTTGAACGAAATTGGACCAGTGGTTCAAACCATCCAATTTGAAGGAGTAGATTAGTTGGGCTGTTATGATTTACCATCTTTAGTTTAGTTGTGTAAACTTAATTAAACGCCTATAAAAGGTTGGATGTAATATGTTAAATCTAGTGAAAAAAAATTGAAGTGTTTACTGTGTATTGCATGACATATTTTTAATCAAAATGTTTACAATGGTTGTGCCTTGAATTCGAATTAAATGTTTGGTGATTTGCTGGTGTTGACAAGTTGATCGTGATCGAAATCTCTCCCTTACTGTAAGTTAGTTAGCTCCCGGGTGTGGCCAGGCCCACCCATATCGGTTAGATTTTTACATTGCATAAGAAGTAGCTTTGTGTGTTAGTTACAGTCGGCTCTTCATTCTCTGAGATTTATTATCAGTTTGGTTTTCTGCATGAAGAATTATCTTAGTTTCGTTTGATTATAATATGTTGATGTGTTGATGCACTTGCAACCCTTTGTTTAAACAATCCAAAACCAAAATCTCTAGGGTGATTCTCATTTTTCATCTCGGGACAAAGTCATACTCTACTCATAAACCTTGCCATCACATTGATTTGTAATTGACATAGATGTGCATGAATTGCATGGTTGTTTAATGATTGAAAAGAGTTGTTTATCCATTTGACAATGCTGAAATCACTTTAAAATACTTAAATCAAATAACCTATTTCAAGAACAGGGATGAATGGGATTCGAGTTAGTTTAGAGTGAGATCTGTCCATTCCCAAATCATCTCGTCGTTTCCTCTAATAACTGGATCGGTTGACTCTCTATTGGATTGTTCTGCAGGTGATGCAACATAAGGAAATACTTTTCAATTGTTTGAACACTGTGATTGGCATGAACTTGGTTTGATTTTTAGTTGATTGGATTGATGTTAGGTTGTCTGCATAAATGCATATACAAATAGAACACTGCTTTTAGGATATCGGTTTGAATTATATGTTATAGTTAAGTTTGCGTGGTATATAGATTTCTTGATTGATACATGTGTGAATCAAACTCATAATGAAAAAGGGTGTTTAGTGTGATTAGTGTTAAATAAGTTTCATTAGCTTTGTTTTCATTATTGATTTCCCTATTTGGTTTATTAGTGTTAAAGCAATTTCTTTAGTTTTGTTGGATTATTGAGTCCCATGTCTCGAGTGATAGTTGATTTCATCAGTTTCATTTGGATTATTTATTTCCTTGTTTCGTGCTTGATTATATTTCTCATAATTTAGATTCCTAATTGAATGTCAACAACAATGCCTTGATTTTAAATAGGGTTACTTATAATTGAGGATTGGTGTGATTGTAGGGTGATTCAAAGTATAGTTTCCCATAATTGTTTGTTGGATTGTCATGTATTGAGTAGACTTAATGTTTGAAGTCATTCTCATCACTATGATTAATTAGGACCTATATGTAGTTGATTGAGAACACAGAATTAAGTTGGAGAATCAAAGAGTGAAACAGAGTGTTCAATTCAGTACTTAACTTCAAACTCTTTAGTAGGGAGCGAGTAAATTAAGTACAAATTTCTTATTTAAGCTAGAATTGGAAGTGCTATTACAAATAGTGAATCTTTGTTCCTTTTTGAGTGTGGATTGTAAGAATTAAAAACAAAACTTGAGTGTTTTTTATTGATTAAGTCTGGTGTGACTAGGTATTCACTTGAATCAATAGTAAAGAATTTAGTAGTTTGTTAAGTTTGGATTTCAATCCTAGGTTAAGTTTGTAAATATTTTTGAAGTCTTTAGATTAAATTTTATTTTTGGGTCTGCTCATATCAGCTATATGTTTTATTTCTCTTAATTTCGAAAGAATTCGTGTGTTTATTACCCTGCTAACTATTATATGGAATTATTAAAACTCTAATTGAGCAACTGAACAAAGAAAGCACAAGGTAATTCATGCTTACAAACCTAGATTGACAATTAATATTAAGAGGTTTAATTCTCCAATTTAATCTCTCAACACTTTGGTGCCATTGTTGGGGAAGTTGTCATTTCTTATTCAGGTAACCATTATCATTTGAGGTTCAAGACCTTGCAGGACTGTCAAAGAGTGGAGAGTGTATGGTAAGATGTGAGTGAAGAGCCACACATTCACTTTTCTGGGGTTGTTCCAAAGTCTAACCGATCACTGCTTGGTCTTGAATTCCTATTTCCTTTATCTTTATGCATAGGAGTATAGGTAGACCTAGGGATAACAAGGGTAGATTTATTTCTAGTTCTAAATTTCCTACAAGTTTTGGATCAATTAATATACCCATTCTTACTACTGCTAATCGATATGCAGCACTAAGACAAGAAGGAGGAAGTGTTGATGCCAACGTGGTTTTGGATTAGGAATTCTTAGATTGAGGGGAAAGGATCATTCAACAGATTGTCTTTGATAACGTTGTAGAAGAAACAATGGAACATCAACACAACTGGGACGATCAATCAACCAACATTAATAATGTCCCAATACCCCCTGTTCATACCATAATCAGCAAACCCCAGTGGGTGCCAATTGCAGAAATGGATCATGAAGATGGGGAGGACAAACACAACAAAGAATGCCAGGGAGAGGGAGAAGGTCCTTGACACAACGGGAACCTCTTTAGAGGGGGAAACTAGGAAGATGAAGAGGAGGTTACCTTCAGATTCCCTATCCTAGATGTGACTCATGACATCACAATGAAAAGCATTCCAATGGCATCTCTCTCATTGTTCTACGGTAAATCATCTGAAGATATCAATGTCTTTATTTTTGAATTCAATATTTTATGTCATGGTTATAATTATTATGACGATGCTCATAATAATTATAACTGCGACATAAAATATGAAGCCCTTAGGTGGTTCATGAGTCTAGGGCAACACACTATATACAAATGGGATGACATCAGATCAATTTTTCTTAAAAAGTATCAAGATTTTAGTAAAAGTAGGGACATCAATGATATCCTTATGATGTAGCAAAATGAAGATGAAAACCTAGAAGAGTATCTTGAACCGTTCCTATGCAACTTCCACAAATCCCGTGGGTCCAACCTAGATGAAAAGATTATCAGAATTGTGTTCATAAAAGGGCTAAGAGATGACTGCATTGAAACAATAAACTTTCTCAGTGGTGGAGACATTTATAAAAAGTAATTTGCTAAATTCATTGAGCTATGTCACACCTATTCTAGAAGCCAAGCCAAAGTAGCTAAAAAGCTTGGGGAACTTAAAGACAATTCTAGAGACTATGTGCAAAAGAAAACTATGGCTAATGTTTTTACAAGAGTCGAGCTGGGGAACCTATTAGAAAACTTTAAAACTGATATCTTGAACACAATCAGTGGCCAACTAGACACCAGGAATATTAAACAAAAGAAGGAAGCTGAGAAGGCATCCATGGCAGTATTTTGTTCCAAGCATATACATAATCACATAGAAAGGGAATGTCCTTTAAGCACCATTGAGGTCTGTGGAATTTGTACCCTAGAACACCCGACCGAGAAGTGTCCATCAATTCCTGACTTACAAGCCATCTATAAGGGGAATGATGAAACTGTTGACCAATCTCAAGCAACCAAAAGAGCCACCTAGAGAGGCCAGAGTCAGAATGTGTTTCCAAATCCAAATCCTCAAGGTTATAGCTAGACTCAACCATGGACCTTTCCTGCATCCTACCCTCCTTGGGTTGCTCAACAACCATAAAACACTGCATGGGGCTAGAATTGGAGGTCAAACCCCTATGCCAACAACTATCAACCTCAGCCCCAATTCTAGGCGCCTTATCCAAATATGCTATGTAATTCATATAATCTGAACGTGCAACAACCTACGCTTCCACCATGTCCTTTGCATCAATTAGTACCTGCACCTACTAACCCATCATCTTCACAGGCACCTGCTATGATAAGCCCACCATGTCCTACATTGTTTCCTGCACAACCCATACCTAACCCAAGTCATAATAGGTTACCTCAACCAGTGCAAAACATTGATATTCAACATTTTCGTACATACATGATCACTGCCATTCCTATGAACAAACTCCAATTATGATTAGGAAAGATAGTCAACAAAGGAAAATCAACCATTTTCATTGAAAAAGAGGTACCCTCCACGTCATCCTAAAATCATTCACAAAATGAAAAACAACAACCACAAAAGGAAGAAGAATCACCTGAACCACCGTACCCGGAAAGACTAATAGTAAAGAAAGAAGAGGTCCCGCTTGAATATGACCTGGAAAATGAATTTAGGAATGTCTGTATTAAATTCCCACTTTTACAAGAAATTAGAGACATCCCCATACACCAAAATTGTCAAGGATCTTTGCATTAAGAAACTAGGAAGGAAGGGGCATAAGAACCAGAATGTCAAAATCATGAGCCAAATGTCCACTATGATCTTTGACATGCCTAACAAATACAATGACCCTGGGAATCCCATTGTCACTATTGAGATAAACACAGTACTTTTACTAAACACTCTTGTATATCTAGGGGCAGCAATAAATGCAATGACTTATGAAACAATGATGTCATTACAGCTACCGGGACTTAAAACCACCCCTATCCTTTTAGATACGGCAGATAAATCCATCATTAGACCGATAGGATCCCTGGAGGACATAGTAGTTAGTATTTCCTCTTGGAAATACCCCATAGATTTCATAGTCATTTCTCCCAAAACATCTAGGCCTAGACGCCCAGTAGTCCTAGGGCAGCCATGGCTGGCAACGGTTGATGTCGTCATAGGATGCAGAAATGGGGAAATGATCATTTCTAATGGTCCTAAAAATCAAACATTGTCCGTTTTTCCACCTGCTTAGACAGCTGTTGAAGTACCATTATGGATTGAAAACCCATATGGAGACGAAGACTGCATGTTCCCCTTGTTAACATTAGATCAGTCTAGAGGTCTCTAAGAGCATTTTGATAAGCATGTTTTGCAGCCGTTTTTAGCAGATAGCTCTTGTATCAATTATCCCACCTCTTTTAATGGTTACCAGCATGTGTTTAGTGATGAGTTTCAGGAATCCTGCCACCCAACTGTATTCGCCTCATTTTTAGTAATGGAGGAAAGCCATGAGCTCACCACAGAACTGGTGGAAATATTTGAAGGGAAAATTTTACATATTGGTATTGATGAGTATGGTTCGTGAAAAAACTGCGGCATTCACATGGGATTACTTGGATATGAGGGGTATACATCCGGACACTTGCATCCACCATATTTATATGAATGAAGAAATGAGACTTTTTCAACAACCACCAAGGCGTGTAAACCCAGCATTAAAAGACATTGTCAAGGAGGAGCTTCAGAAACTTTTGGCCGCAGATTTCATCTACCCCATTTCTGATAGTAAGTGGGTGTCACCTCTGGTAGTAGTTCCAAAGAAGAACGGAAAGTGACAGATCTGCGTTGACTACAGAGAACTAAAGAAGGCCACATTGCGTGACTGTTTTCCATTGCCCTTCATCGATCAAGTTCTCAACACGCTTTCAGGTAAGAAATATTTTTATTTTCTAGATGGTTACAGTGGGTACAATCAATTACAAATAGCCGAAGAAGACCAAGAGAATACTACCTTCACATGCTCATGGGGTACTTATGCATATAAAGTCCTTCCCTTTGGTCTTTGTAATGCCCCGTGACTTTCCAAAGGGCTATACTTTCAATTTTCTCTGATCTAATCCATGACTGTGTGGAACTCTATATGGATGACTTCAGAGTCTATGGAGATGACTTCCCATAGGCTTTGGAGAATCTAGAGAGGGTATTGATACGTTGTCAAGAAGCTCATCTAGCCCTTAGTAGCGATAAATGTAGAATGATGCAAACTAAGGGAATTGTTCTAGGCCATCATGTGTCATTTGAAGGGATTCAAGTTGACCCAACAAAAATCGAGGTAATTTCACGTATCCCTATTCTGAGCTTGCAAAAAAAGGTAATAAGTTTTTTGGGGCATGCAGGATATTATCGACGATTTATTGAGAATTTAATGAGAATTGCAACACAATTATTTAAATTTTTAACTGAAGATGTTGAATTTGTATGGAATTTTGAATCTCAACAATCTTTTCAGGTACTGAACAAAATATTTTCTACAGCTCTGGTGCTAAGAGGGCCAAATTTGTCCTTGCCTTTTCATATTTGTATAGATGCTTTGGATACTACACTAGGAGAAGTTTTGGGACAAAGAGAGGATAACTTTCCCTATTCCATTTACTTTGTTAGCAAAAAGCTCTCTCCCGCTGAATTAAATTATATGGTTACTGAAAAAGAGTTGTTAGTAGTTGTGCATGCTATAGGAAAGTTTAGACATTATATTACCAGTTATGAGACATTTGTCCATACCGACCATTCTGTTGTTAGATTTTTAATGAGTAAACCTATTACTGATGGTAGGATAACTAGATGGTTGTTTCTTATACAAGAATTCAATATAACTATAATTAATAGGCCTGGTAGAGATAACTTGGCAACTGATTTCTTATCTCATTTGAATGTTACGTAGGGAAGCATGCCAACACCAGTGCCCGGCGAATTCATAGATGAAGCTCTATTTTCCATTTCTAGTATTACTCCTTGGTTCGCTAATGTCGCCAATTATCTGGTATCAGGAAAACTACCTCAACACATGTCAGCCCGAGAGAGGCACAACAGAGTGCAGCGTAGTGCTAGTTTCTCGTGGATCGAGGGATATCTATTTTATACAGGGCAAGACTTAATTATGAGGTGGTATGTGTGGGAAGATGAAATGCATGATATATTAAGTGCTAGTCACAATGAGCCTTACAGTGGCCATTTTACCGATAAAAGAATGACATATAAAGTTCTCTGTACCAAATACTATTTGCCTACCCTATTTAAAGACAACAAGAAGTTTGTTTTGAGTTGTGACGTTTGCCAAAGAATGGGGAGACCAGTTGCCTCCGATGAAATGCCTCTTCAACCACAAATTTCCATTGAGCCCTTTGAGAAGTGGACATTGGACTTCATAGGGCCCATCTCCCCAATGTCAAATAAGAAGAAATATATTTTAGTGTGCACTAATTACATCACCAAGTGGGTGGAGGCTAAAGCATTGTATGTTGCCACTAAAAAGGTAGTAGTGGAGTTTTTGTTCGAGGACATCTTTATAAGATTTGGGGTGCCTCATGAAATCGTCACTTATCAAGGAACCGAATTTACATCAAAGTTGGTCAAGGCACTCACAAAGCAATATCAAGTTAAGCACTGCAAATCGACTCCTTACCACCCCTAAGATAATGGGCAAGTGGACTCTACAAACAAAGTTTTGGAATCCATCCTTACAAAAACAATTCAACTACATCACAAATATTGGCAGGAAAAGTTGCCAAAATCACTACTGGCTTACCGGATCACTTGGAGGAATGTGACCAAACACACACCTTATGAATTAGTCTATGGTAAACAAGTACTCTTTCCCATCGATTCCAGGTAAAAACATTTAGAACTTCCACTCAGTTGGGCATGAATTTAAATGAGGCCCAAGAATAGAGATTGATGCAATTGAACAATCTTGATGAGATCCGACAAGATTCCTACCACAGAACTGCATTAGTACAAAATCAAAGAGCTCGATGGCATGACAAATTTATTACGAATAAAGTCTTTCATTCAGGTGAATGGGCCTTGTTATACGATAGTAAGTTTAAACATTTCAAAGGTAAATTTTCAACTAGATGGTTAGGACCATATGACGTAAGTAGAGTTTTTGATAACGGTTCAGTTCGTATTTGTACTATCGATGATGACAAGACTTCTTTTGTAGTAAATGGTCATCGGCTTAAAGTTTATCATAAAACACTTTCACGTGATCATTTTTTGTAGGAAGTTCGAAGGGATCTAGGTTTGGAGTTGATTCATGCCAATGATTAGCCCCTTGCTGGTTCAGTTGAGTAATTCTTTTTATATTTCCAAACGTATATATATATATATATATATATATATATATATATATATATATATATATATATATATATAAACTAGTGGGTTGTCACTTTTCATATCTGCAGGAGGTCCTCCCCACAGCCCATGTAGAATAAAGAAGGAATTCACTAGGAGCAAGTTTATTCCTTTATCCAGGTCTAGTGGATTATTTATGGAAAAGGAACTGGTCGAGTCTTCTTTGGTAGCCTTCGGACTCTTTAAACATGAAATCTCTCGAGCATTGACTGATATAGACTCGTAAATAATATGGACCCGTATTAGTTTAGGGATTCCTTGAGTATAGAATTGTTCTTTTATGGGCTGAAGGAAATGTTAACGGAAAGGAAACCCCCTGGAGTCTACTATTGGAAATTCAAACTCTTGAAAAATTAATTCCTCGAGCACTAACTACTTTAGGCTCGTTAAAATAATAAGGTAGTATTAGTTTAGGGATCCTTTGGGCATTGAATTATTCTTTTCCGAGCCTAAAGGAATAACTATGGAAAAGAAGCCCCCATGGAGCTCTCTTTCTGGTCATTTCTAGCTCCCTAAAGATGAAATTCCCCAGGAAGTCATCATTCTAGACCTGGTTAAAATTCATGGATTGATAAGCAACATCCTTTTTCTGAAAATAATGAGTAGCCTCTCTAAAGGTCCTAAAATCATGTTCAAATAACCTATGCCTTATGCTCTGTCTAAACTAAATTGGTTTTTATGAATGAGGATCCCAGAATTATGGTTCAAACAACATATGTCTTATATTGTGTTCGAATTCAATTGGTTTATGTATGAGGATCCTGGAATCATGTCAAACAGCCTATATTCTATGCTCTGTCCAAGATGCAACTTGTATTAAATATGAGGGTCCTAAGATTTTGTCTAAATTTATCTCCTATGATTACACATTTGCTATCACAATGTGTCCGAAGAAGCCTCCTACATTATCAAAGAGACCACTTTTGTATATACTGACATATCTTTTGAGTCAAGGCCTGTTTTCACTAGCAGTCGAAGAATGATCGTGGTTAGCAATTCACTTTGTGTAAGTACAGATTCATGGAATCAGTAATCAATTTTCTAAAGTTACCATATGGAAATTAAGTTCCATTTCCAGGATCAAGGTCGCAGCACACAAATTGTAGCAAGTGTTACTTAGATGCAAGTTTCGATAAGCACATCTGATTACACACTCGACATAAAATCATTAAAGTATTTTAGGTACGTGCTTGTATTCTTCTTGAATTTAACTGATAGGTTGTTAAAATGTAAATCTTAGAAGTATGCCTCTAAATCTATCCTAAGATTGCCATAATCATATATCCTACTCCCTTACCAGTCTATTCCTAGTCCCATAAGCGGTTACCCTTGAGCAAATTTATAGGACACGAACCATAACTACCACCACTCATGGTCTATCCTTGCTGTGTGATGATGTCTGCTCGCCTGCTTGGCCATCGTTTCATGGCGCTCCTCGGTCATCATCTGGAGGATGCACCACCTCTCAGCCAAGATACTCACACGCTCCCTCAGGGTGATCTCGCATTACAATCAATTGTCAACACTCCAAACCAATTGAGGATGGGATGATCACCATAATGGCAATCGATCTCACATATCTAATCTATCGGCATGATGGTCATTCATCCGCAATTAAAATAGAGGGTGTCTGCAATCATGGGTAAAGAATCAGTAAGAGACCAATGGTGAAGATAATTGGGAGAAAGGGAAGTTACAGCTAGACGCAGGCACCATGGGCACGGATAGGCACGGACCTACCTTTGGTAAATTTTCCTGTAGCATAGATTATGAACAATGAAAGGGTATTCTAGAGGAGAAGGGTTGGATTACTTTTCTACAGAGGTTTCAAGGCTATAATGATCAAGTGGCGATGGAATTCACACGAAGCTTCAATGGCCAGCATGCACAAGTCAACAATTTAAACATCAGAGTTATAGAGGAATCTATGAGTAGGGCCATTGGGTTACCGGCCATGGGCGAGAAATTTTTCAAAGGTGGACAGCTAGAAACCCCCAATTTCACCTTGTTTATGAAGCCTACCTACCGGTCAATCAATTGGGCAAAAGGAGTGCTTTGAAACTATATAGAGGACCGATGGCATCCAATACTGACGAGGCTTCATTACTTCATGACCTACGAAGGAAGGTTTGTTGTGGTATTCCTATACCATATTCAACTCATGATACATTTTACTTAAGGTAAACAGTTGAGTATGCCTCATTTTTTGAAGCTAAGCTTGTACAAGATGGCTAGAGGTGCACAGTCGGAGGGATGGAAGCCCGAGACTGTACTATACCACCATAGTTTAATTAAAATACTATTGGTCGCCGAGCTCAAGAGAGAAAAATGGTCATGGTAGGACTTCTTCGTTGAGGAATTCCCTGAGCAAGAAACACAGACTAAGGGTCGACAACGAACAGTGGGTTACTCCCTGAAAAGTGATGATGCAACACCACCACCCAAGTGTGAGTCTACCCCTACCCACTCTCCCACTCCTATTTCCGCACTCCTCCATACAGCTGCAGATAGTTTGAAAGATGGCGCAAGAATGATTCCTGTAGAAATCCCGGTGGGCTCACACCGAGAAATGAAGCCCGATCAGGCTAAGTCTAACCAGCCTTAATTGAGTCCCATGTCAGAAAGAAACGCGTTTGAATCTCCAGCAGCACCTCCCTTGAAACCTGAAAGTGCCAATCCAAAGTCTAAACATCGATGACCCCTGTTCCCCTTCAACATTCTCCTGGTTTCCATGGTCGAGACCTCAGCTCAAGGGCGCCATCGGACTCGAAGCATGGCCCATACTTTGTAGCCCAAGGCTGAAGGCACCAACTATAAACATATCCATATCTCATCCTCCCATGATGTTGATGTCCAGCAATCAAAAACGTCCCTTAGAGAAAATCCTACTGCCATGACCAAAGTGAAAATCCTTGTGGATATCGCACGGATATGGAGACTTTGTCTCCCACCCGACCTTCAGAAAGTAGGAGCACCACAAAGGCCACCCCGCATTATTCTTCCCCAAAGGAACATAAAGGAAAGTTGCCCAGAGGTAGCACCTCGTAGTAGTCGACAACCCCAACCAAAGGTCCTACATATGATGCCAAAGAAAATTTAAAGATTCAGCCTGACAAACTGCAAAAGACAGTCACCAAGCTCAGGGAACAGGCAAATAAATACAAAGTTTTATTCCATTTCATAAGGGATGTGAACCGGCAAGTACAAGACTATAACATGAAGTTGTATGCCAAGAATGATGCCTTGGCCAGGAAAAACAAGCACCTTCTTTGGTGGGAAGTGGCAAGGAACAAGCCTATTAAATGGTTGAATGCCAAAGGATTAGCACTTCAATTTCAAAAATTATCACCACCTATCAAACAAGGGATCGAGGTACTGATCAAGACTATTGGCCTTTGACCACAACCTTCTTTTGGTTAACTACAATTTTCTTTTCTTCTGACGTATGAGGGCATGCATCAGAATCAGCATGGGAGGATATTGATCCCCCACTTTGTTCCTATCACTACCATTTTCCATCCCCATTTAGACCTTTTTTGCACCCCTAAACCCACTTACTTGCTATTCTACTACCCTAATCACTGTCCTAATCTCCATTTTGAGGTAAAGACTTTTATGATTACATTTTTCTATTTGTTGGTGAAATTAAGTAGATATAAGTAGTTAATCCCTAAACTAACTAATTATTATGATCGAAGTGTAAGCCTTCTAGTAGATGTGTAGGATAACAACAGGAAGAAGTAGGCAGTGAACCAAGAGCTATCTTGAGCTCAGTACCTAAGAGCACAGGAGATTAGCCGCTACATGTTCCTAGATGGAAAGACTGCCTCCAACGATACTTGAACGCATTCAATTCTAGCTACACCAAGGATCCGTGATTATCCTCTCCGACTGGAGAAAACACTAAGATTAGAATCGGTTGGAGGTTGTTGAACCAATTTGGACCAGTGGTTCAAACCATCCAATCTGAAGGAGTGTATTAGTTGGGCTGTTTGATTTACCATCTTTAGTTTATTTGTGTAAACTTAATTAAATGCCTATAAAAGGCTAGATGTAATATTTTAAAGCTAGCGAACAAACATTGAAGTGGTTATTGTGTATTGCATGACTTATTTTTAATCAAAATGTTTACAATGGTTCTGCCTTGAATTCGAATTAAACGTTTGGTAATTTGCTGGTGATGACAAGTTGGTCGCGATCGAAATCTTTCCCTTACTGTAAGTTAGTCAGCTCCTAGGTGTGGTTGGGCCCACCCATCTAGGTTAGCTTTGTAGATTGCATAAGCAGTAGCTCTGTGTGTTAGTTACAGTCAGTTCTTCATTCTCTGCGATTTATTATCAGTTTGGTTTGTTGTTTGTAGAATTATCTTAGTTTCGTTTGATTATAATATGCTGATATGTTGCTGCTCTTACAACCCTTTGTTTAAACAATCCAAAACCAAAATCTCTAGGGTGATTCTTGTTTTTACTCTCAAGACAAAGTCATACTCTACTCATAAACCTCGCCATCGCATTGATTTTCAACTGACCTAGATGTGCATGAACTACATGGTCATTTAATGATTGAGAAGAGTTGTTTATCCATTTGACAGTGTCAAAATCACTTTTAAATACTTAAATCAAATAACCTATTCTGAGATCAGGGACGAATGGGATTCAAGTTAGTTTAGAGTGAGATCAGTCCATTCCCAAACCATTTCGTCATTTCCTCTAATAACTAGATCAGTTGACTCTCTGTTGGATTGTTTTCCAGGTGATGCGACATAAGGAAATACTTGTCAATTGTTTGAACACTGTGATTGGCATGAACTTGGTTTTATTTTTAGTTGATTGGATTGATGTTAGGTTGTCTGCATAAATGTATATACAAGTAGAACATTGCTTTTAGGATATCGGTTTGACTGATTTGTTATAGTTAAGTTTGCATGGCAAGTAGATTTATCGATTGATAAGTGTGTGAATCAAACTCAGAATGAAAATGGGTGGTTAGTGTGATAAGTGTTAACGCTATTTCATTAGCCTTATTTTGATCCTTGATTTCCCTGTTTTGTTTATTAGTGTTAAAGGAATTTGTTTATTTTTGTTGGATTATTGATTCCCCTGTCTCGAGTGATAGTTGATTTCCGCAGTTTTGTTTGGATTATTTATTTCCTTGTTTCGTGCTTGATTATATTTCTCATCATTTAGATCCCTGATTGAATGTCAACGACAGTGCCTTGATTTTAAATAGAGTTACTTATAATTGAGGATTGGTGTGATTGTAGGGTAATTCAAAGTACAGTTTCTTAGAATTGTTTGTTGGATTGCCATGTATTTAGTAGACTTAATGTTTGAAGTCATTCTCATCACTATGATTAATTAGGACCTATATGCAGTTGATTGAGAACACAAAATTAAGTTGGTGAATCAAAGAGTGAAACAGAGTGTTCAGTTCAGTACTTAACTTCAAAATCTTTGGTAGGGAATGAGTCAATTAAGTACAGATTGCTTGTTTAAGCTAGAATTGGAAGTGCTATCACAAATAGTGAATCTTTGTTCATTTTTTAGTGTGGATTGTAAGAATTAAAACTAGAACTCGAGTTTTTTTGATTGATTAAGTATGGTGTGACTAGGTATTCACTTGAATTAGTAGTAAAGAATTCAATAGTTTGTTAAGTTTGGATTTCAATCCTAGGTTAAGTTCGTAAAGATTTTTGAATTCTTTAGATTAAATTTGATTGTTGGGTCTGCTCATATCAGCTAGATGTTTGATTTCTTTTAAGTTTGAAACAATTCATGTGTTTATTACCCCGCTAACTATTATAAGGAATTATTAAAAATCTAATCGAGCAACTGAAGAAAGAAAGTGCAAGGAAAGTCATGCTTACGAACCCATATTGACAATTAATGTTAAGAGGTTTAATTCACCAATTTAGTCTCTCAATAGGCACCATCGTCGAACATCCATCACCTATTGCTACGCAAAAAAGGTAAAGTGCATTATCAATTCTTGAGGCAAAATAGGTCAAAAATACTTAAAAACCCTAATATTTCATGAAAAACTGAATAAAAGGAGAGAAAAGTAAATATGTTTTACCATTTACCATTTTAAATTGATATGAAAAGCTTTTTACCCTCTTTTGCCCTAATTTTTCTAGAGCAGATTGCAGGAGATCTGGGAGCTCATTCACCAAGCCACTAGTTGTAGGTAAGAGCCAAGTCCCTAAGCTCCATTTCCATACTATTTATTCATGTTTTTATCCATTTTTTGGATTTCTGAGGGAGGTTTTGGCAAAAATTGTTCACCCCCAGTCGACACGATTTCTAGGCATGGAATCATGCTGGCCAAGGGTTGTTAAAATGCCCAACCATGCCATCGACGCAACTATTTTTAAAATAGGTGCACTGGTGCCATGAACAATGAAAATTCCATTTTCCTCTCGAATCCACCGTTTGAATCTAAATTTTACTTTCCAAAAATGATTATTGACTTGAATACATGGTTTTTGTAGGAAAGAATCATCGAAATGGTAGACCAGAAAGAACACAAGCACAAAGATGTGGACACTCAAGAAATGAATGATCCAAATTGCTTGAAAACCTTGAAGAACTGTGGGCTCCTCAAGTTTTTTCTCACACCAAGGATGCAGGCACAACCTGAGCTACTTTTATACCTGATTAATCATTGGTGACCAGGAGCTGGAGTTAGAAACTTCAGACATCTATTTCCTCACAAGACTGTCCCGGAGAGGGGAACCAGTTAACCTATATGGGTCATGACCGATTGGGGCAAGCATATCCATGCTACTTGCCAAACATTGCCCAGAACCCCTCGAATATAAGAGTGGCAAGATTGAGATTGCCACTACGCCAGATCTGACACTGAGAGTGCTACTGTTGACTATCAACAGAGTGGCCAGGTCCTAAGCAGAGCACGAGACTAACAAGTCAAAATTTCTATATGCTATTGACTGTACAACACAAACGATCTTGAATTGGGTGGAAGCCATGAAGATCAACATGAACCGCTAGATGATAAAAGCTAAGGCAGGGAATCTGAAGAAATTTTGCTTTGGATCTGTACTAGTGACCTTTTTCCTGGAATGGGTTCCACTGTTCTAGTTCCAGCTGACTGAGGTAGATACGTTGATGCCACTAGACCCACGGATGATCTGTTGGAGTCATTTGATGCCTAGGATCACTAGGTGCCATCATATGTCCTACAGGCCCGCCTTCTTTTCATGCCTACGACGAGAGCTAATCATAGTGGAGGACTAGCCATACAGCAGTACCAACTTCCATGGAGATCCAGACATGTCGCTTCCAGATGGGGAGGATTTCAACAATGAAGGTAAAAATTCAATTTTTGATTTTTGATTTTTTTGATTTTTTGATTTTTTAATTGTTTTTTATATATATGTGTTTATAACATTTCATTTTATCAATGCAAATGTTGGACTAGAGCATCATTCCCGAATGCCCCTGATAGGCAAGCCTGTCACTCGCCAGTTTGATGTTGCTCCTTATTAGGAGGGGAGTGACAACGAGGAGGAGATTGCAAGGAACCTTGAGGGGTTGACTCATGGTATCCCATCGTATGCCTGAGTGGGAGACATCCCAAGCCAATACCAGAAGCATACAGTAGGGGTATCAGACCGGATCCGCCAATTATTAACTCTTGTTGCATGAGCAATTTCATGTTACCATGATCACCTTGTTGATTAGTTCCTAGGTCCAACATTTACATTTTGAGGCCTGTATGACACGGATATATGAGGCTTGCGATCCTTCAATGTTATTTGAACACACATATTCTTTTTTGGGGTTTTTATGTATCAAACATTATCACCATATATATCTATATATATATATATATATATATATATATGTATATATATATATATATATATATATATATATATATATATATATCTATATGTATGTATATGTTTTATTTTCTTGCTTACTATGGTACAAATGATTTGTTTTAGCTTTTCACGTGTTTCGTAAATGTCTATCCAACACATAATTAGCTAGTGCATCTGTAAATGTATTCATGCATCTAGGAATATGATGATACATAATGTAATCAAAATTTCTTTCCAGTAGACGAATACATAGATACATTCTTAATATTTGAGGGTTTCTAATGGAATATTGCCCGTTGAGTTGAAGGACAACAAGCTGTGAATCCAGGTTGACAACCAAGTACTGAATGCCAAGAGCAATGGCTTCTAACAACAATTTGATGACTGTGATGTATTCAACAATGTTATTAGTTGTGCGACCTAAAAAAATACCTTTAAGATCAATCAAATCACCATGAGGGTCATAAATGGCCCATGCCATGGAAGATATATTCTGGGTATTATGGCAAGCACCATCAACAAAACGGATGTGAGGAGTCATAGACATCTGCAAAGCAGGGAAAAATATAGTAACCAGGAACATTGTTTGAAAACTAACACACCAAACCACACTGCACAAAAATGAATGACACACTAGTGTACACAAGTAACCATGCAAGATGACCTAAGCATAGTACTTTTTGCAATAGTCCATGCTCAGACTCAAGTAATCAATAAACACAGATGAACATTGGAGTTTTACCGTTGTCATTACACGTAAGCATCGACTCAGCCAAATAATAGTGTAAAACTCATATAAGGCATTGCCCCCATTCCCCCTAGGCGACGGAGGTTTACGATTTAGATGGCAACCCCATTGCAATAATGGGCAATCGGTAAAAATTTAGGGAGGGAGAAAAATCTTGAATCCATGAAGGGATAAAGGTTCCCTCAGTTGAAAGAGCTTTACAATGTCAGGTGAAACTATCATGCCAATAGGTAGCGAAGAAGAGAAACTCTCAAGACATATAGACATGTGTTATGAAACCAACTCACAAAAAGATAGAAAGGATAGATGAATGCCTTAGAAATAAGCCTCTTCAAGGGGGCAACCTCCTTTACATTACACAAATGAACAATTCTTAGATGATACAAATGAAAAGACCTCCTTTCTATATATAGGAGTCTAAGGGGGAATAATATAGTTAGAGCCGACATAACAATAATAATGTGAGGGCACAATAATAACAATAGTGGGCTTCTATGGGGCACAATAGTAACAATATGGGGACTACATGGGTAAAACAATATAATACAGAGGCTTTACTAATAACAATAAGGGGTTACACTAGTAGTATAGGGGCCTGATGTGCCCCTCTCCTTAAAAAAGTGTTGTCCTCAATGCTTGAGTAGTTCTTGATGCTTCTGCATAAGATTCTTGTCCTCCCATGTCAAATCTTCATCGGGTAAGTTCTTCCACTTGATGAGATACTCTGAAATTGATCGATTTCATCGCTGTTAGGTTCTTGTTTCTATGACTGCTCCAGGTTCCACTATGATTTTTCCTTCCTCTTCAAGTTTTGGCAATATTGTTTGAATTGGGATCTTCTGCAACTTTTGAATGAGTGGCCATACTTCTTCATCCTTCTTCCATTCATCCCTTGCTTTGTTTATCCAATCTAGTTGGATAATAGAAATAGCACAAAACAATGCTTCCACATCCTCATCCTTTCTTGAGAGTACATCTGAAACAAAATTTTGCTTCCCTTTTCTATAGATGATGTCAAAGTCATAACCCAACATATTTGTGACCCTTTCCTTTTTCTTCTAAAGATAACAGTTATTCTAAAGATACCACGTGTCACTGTTTTGACCTTTGGATCTAAAAATATACATAGGAAACTACCATCTGTCCTCTTTCTGTAACTTCTTACGAAATTTTAATCTGATGCTCAAAGCAAAAGTTATGAGGATTTTCCCCAGGTCACCTATTCAGAATGTAATTCCGGAGTCTACAAAAAGGCAAACTTCTTCAGATCATATCTCTGCAAATATAGCACGAAAAGCTATGAAATTCGGACCCGAGGTTCAGAGCGATTTCTATCCAAATACGTTTTTTTTTAGCATCTGAAACGTCACAGAAAATCATTTATAGCGCAAATGCCACGATGACCTGTTTGGAGTAGCAAAACCATAGAATCCAAAGCTCTGATACCAAATGTTATGAAACCAGCTCACAGAAAGATAGAAAAGATAGCTCAACACCTTAGAAATAAGCCTCTTCGAAGGGGAAACCTCCTTTACATTACACAAATGAACAATTCTTTGATGATACAAATGACAAGACCTCCTTTCTATATATAGGAGACTAAGGGGTCATAATATAATCAGAGCCAACATAACAATGATACTGTAAGGGCACAATAATAACAATAGTGGGCTTATATGGGGCACAATAATAACAATATGGGACTACATGGGCACAACAATATAATATGGGAGTTGTACTAATAACAATAAGGGGTTACACTAGTAGTATAGGGGCCTAAAAACATGACCAGCGGGCGAGGCAGGAATGAGGTGTTGGATACCTATACCAATAGGTTTCATATTTCATGATTGGCAAGAGAAAGTCCAAATATGCTCTGCTTTGAGTTCACAAAGATCCCATATTTCCTAAAGAGCAAGGAGGTGTGTAAAGTGTTTCAAATGTTGATGACCTTATTTCAAATTTTGATGGATGATCCAACAGTTTAACCTGGATCATGCCATATTTCAATTTTGTGTTATAGAATAGAGAAAGAAGTCTGTCCAAACAGCCTAATCTTGGCAGACAACTAGTTTAGGTAGAGAAGAAAAGGATCCCAACAGTTTAATCTGGGACCTTGGAAGAGATAAGGGTAGAAATAGATAGAGAAAAGAATAAAGAAAAAGCCAAAGAAAAGAAAAGGCAAGTAAGGGTTTGCAACTCCAAGTGCACCCTCCAAGGAGAAACAAAAAATGCTAGGTAAGCAGCTGGGTAGGTAGTTGGGGTTGCAGAAAGTGAGTCCTATCATTGCAAGAATGGTGATGATGGGCAGCAAAGTAAAAGACTACAGCAGGAGCATGACTAACCTCCCTCTCCCCCTTCATTTCATCACTAACATTCCCTCTCTTTTTAGCTAAGATTTATGGAGAAAGATCATGGTTTTTAGGTGGTTCTGGTTCATTCAGAAGCCACATTTCTTGTCTAAAATCTTTTCATTTTGATCTACTCTCAAAACTAAATCACTTTCATATAAACTCAGTGAGATCCCCTTCATTTGCTCCCTTCATTCATATTAACACTAATTCTATTGTATAAATCCTCATATCGCCTCTTCCCCTAATATTACTAACACCAAGGTGTATAAATCCCAAACTCTTATAAATACCCACCCCCTTGGCATTATAGCCAATAAAGTTACAAGTCAGGGATCAAATGACATCAGGTCATGTTGATAAACCTATGCCAAATACCCCTTTTCCTCATAAGCCAGTTCCTCTATCTCTACCCCCTTTTGCACATAAAACCTTTAAAAAAAGGGCCCTAAACCCCACCTTACCCGCTTCAAAGAGCCAAAAGAGCATAAAACCCACTTTCCGCCTGTTAGCCAAGGTTGGCGCATATAATTGTTTTTATCAAAATACATTAGAAAAGCGCTCAAAAGCAGGTTTATTTGCCTCCGCCCTCATCCGTATATTCCACACATGTCACTTCCCCGACGACCATTAGATCAAAGGCCTACAGATCCGACGGCCCTGATCGCGTTGGACCCCTTCCGACGTCTGACCGATACCTGTACTAACCTCCCGTCACATCTGCCTCGCGTCCGCCGTCCGATCAAAGTCCGTAGATCTAACGATCATCGTGACGTCGGAGCCCATCCGATGACCGATAGATATCTCCCGACGTCCGTATCTGGAGGACGTCATTCCACTGCGACGTGTCCTCACCACCATACGTCGGAGGTACTACTGACCGATACCGCCCCGTACAGAAGGCGGTGCGATATGAAACCACTGCTGGTTTCCGGTTTTCCTTATCCCGCCCACCCACGTCATCACCGCATCAGCAACGCGTCAGCGCCCCGTCACCCAGGTACGCTGCCCCGTCGACCTCCCTGTCCCTGCCATTGGTCCACCTGTCCTGCCATGTCACCGCCACCGTGTACCAACCAGACAGCGCCACGTCACCCGATGACGTCAGTATGACGTCATCCGACCTTGACCCCACCCAATGACGTCATGCTGACGTCAGCACATATTCGCGCCAAAAGCGTAAAAAGGTCTATTTCACCCAAAATTTCGCGTTTTTTGGTCATTTTGTGTGTTCATCGTTATTCTGCTCTGCATGCAAACAACGTCCAAATTGTCTACCAACCTGCTAAACTGACCAGAAGACCTCCAACGCACCAGTTCAACCTGCGGTCACGACCTCTGCGCGTTGTTTTACCAGGTATTCCTCATCATTCATCCTCTGTGCGCCTGCAATTATCTATTTAACGCCTTAGAAAGCTTAAAGAAAGCCGAAAATCAGAAATTCACCACTGAATTCCTCAGCAAAGCCTTGAAGTTCCAATTATCACTTCGAAAAACACCAGCCGAGCCTTTTCCCAGTGGAATTCTGCTAAGAAACCAGGCCCTGTCTGCGCAATCGTGGCAGGCGCATTTGAAACCAATTTTTAACATTGAAAGGTGCCAAAAAAAAGGCTAAGCTTCGCTCTTAATTACCATAAAGCAGCATTTCAACTGCTGCACACCCTGCATTTACCTCCCACTTGCATTTCCATCCCTCTACAAAGAAGCTTTGCTGTTGTTACTCTGCATAGTAACACAGCCCCTGAGTAAGAGTAAAATTTGCAAAGGAAAATCATGGACCCCCCTGTAGCTCCCATAGCCCTCAATGTGGCTCCCCTGAATGTTCCTAATAGAACATTTGACACCAGAGCATTGGCAGACCTGGACTACAAGATAGCAGAGGAAATGATGAGCAGAAGCAGGTTCCATCTGCAAATATTAAACGAGATAAAGATCAAACATGAGAGGGGGACAGACATCCTGGGAATTTGGGAGTCATTCCTCCCAATATTCAAACTTCCTCAGGTTAATCAATTCCCTGAGCTTGTGCACATAGTTGCTGAACACTATGATGCATCCCAGAGAGCAGTGCTAGATGCTGAAGGTTCAATCCTGTTCCTCATTACCCCTGAAGCCATCAGGGAGATGTTGCAATTCCAGACAGAGCATAAGTTGGTCCCTCTGTCACTAGCTGATTTAATAGTACAGGGAGCCAGAACCACAGAGGCCCAAATCACTAAGGTCAACCAGCTCTTCATCAAGGCTGACACTTTGCAGATTCCTCCCATCAACTGCGTTTACCTCAATCAATTGGGCCAAGACCTGGTTGACATGATCAGTCCCATCCTGGGATATGATTCAATAGAACATATTGATGAAACAGTTATACAAATGATGCTTATGTTCTCCCCAGGAAGGAAACCAATCCACTATGATTATGCAACATACATATCAGACAAAATGCATGAACAGTTGATGAATTTGCCAAGAGAAAGAGTGTTTAGGTACACCTCCTACCTATATCATCTGCTCATATACTTCCAGCATGATAAATTCTCCTTCCCAAAGAAGAGAGTAGATGCACAGGGCAATCTGAGATCAGTAGTATATTGGACATCTGTTTTCCACATATCATGCTACTCTCCATATACCTACTGTGAGTTTATTGATCTCTTCATCCATCCAGCCTTGACTCTACTGATTGGTTCACCTCCTCCTAGACTGACAGAGGACATGAAAAGGTGCCTACATTTGTCAAAAGTATACAGTATTGGGGATTGGTATCTTTACCAACACCACACCGTCATCAGAATATATGGGTGTGAGTTACCCCCATTTAGACTACCCAAATTTGTGCCCATGAGGCTATTTGCCTTAGAATACTTCAGGCAGTTTGGCTATGTGGATATGTTCCACTTCTCAGGCAGAGGCAAGAAAGCACAGCTGAAAATCAAGAGCCAACTTGGCCATTTAGTCTACAATGAAAGGGATGAAGGGTGGAAGGAGGCAGATAGAATACTGGTGGGACTTGGTTTGAAGTACAGTTTTATATGGAAACCCTATGACCCCAACAACTTCATCACAATGAGGAGACTCAAATATAAACTGTCTGCTTACGGTCATCATAGCCTCCCCCAAATTGAAAAATATGCCAATCAAAGCAAGTGGAAAAGGGGAACTCTAGAAGAAGATATAACTCAAAAAGAGCTTGATCAAAGAGCTCTGAACAATCAAAAGAAGATGGCTGACCTTGAGTTTTATGCACAGGTCCCCTCACTGCCAAGCACACAAATTGGAGCAGCAGCCTCCTCTTCAACTACTCCACAGCAAACTACAAAAGTTGCTGGAAAAGTATCAGAAAAAGGAAAGGAAAAGGAAATGGAGGCAGAGCAAGAGCAACAGCAGGAACAGCAGCAAAATCAAAGTCAGCAAACACAAGAACAAGTAGAAGGACTACAGCAAGGGCAGCAGGAAGACATAGGACAGCAAGAGGAACAGCAGCAAGAAAAACAAGGGCAGGAGCCGCCTGCCCAGCAAAAGGAAACAGTGGATACTCCTCAGACCACTGAACAAGTCATGCCTACAAGGCAAGACTCTACATTTGATGCCTCGGTCCTCCAAACCCCTCAAAAGGAGGACACATTTGTCTTTAGGAAAAGGGAAAGAGAAACTCCCTTGACTTCCTCTATCAATCAAGGAGAGAAAAGGCAAAGACTCAACGATTTTCCAGAAGAGGATATAGCCATCAGAGAAGCATTGGGCATGGGCCCACCAAGTCAAGAAATTTCAGCAAGTTCCTCCCAGCAGGAACTAGACAGGACAATGGGAGGGGAAGTCAGCTCCTCCAGCCAGCAGAAAGAGGAAAGAGTGAGCATAAAGCAGCAGTTCATAGATATTAAGACGAGGAGTGACCCAATCAAAGTTCAATTATACAATCACCTACTTAACATGGCTCCTTCCAATCAGCAGAGACTCATGTCTGCTTTTGATGTAGGTGAGGGCAAACTGACATTGAGTCATTTTATGCCTACGGCACTCAAGCCACAGTCTTCTGCTGATTATCTCAGGACCAATTTAGAGGTCCTTGCCAAAGACATACACCCCATGGACAAAATTGAGTTGCATAAACAAACAGGGGAAATGGTGTATGCTTCATTGGCCGATAAGACCTTGGACAACTACAAGTTAACAAGCAGTCTGAATGCTACAGCTTCCCAGCTGGAGCTAGAGAGAGCCTCTTCTCAGGCCAAAGACAACAGGATCAAAACCCTGGAAGAAATCATCATAGAGATTGGGCACAATCCCAATGATATCAAAGGGATACAAGAGATCTTAAAAATCAGAGATGCTGATATGGCTGCACTAAGGAAGAAGGTTAAACTTCCAGCCACTATCCATCCACAGACCGATGAAGTGGCAAAACAAAGGTATGAGCAGGATTCCACTGCTCTGTTAATTTCTGTTTACAAAGAACTTCTGAAGGCACAAGAAAAATTGGGGCAATATGAGGCCACACAAGCACCTCTGAAAGGATCATCAACACAAGCGCAAGAGGGGCAAACATCTCAGCCCCCTCCACAGGTCATTAATCTTGAGGAGACTGCTCCTACTACTGCACCTCCACCTCAGCAGGTTGAACAACCAGCCACATCTACTTCAGCAGCACCCACCAGCACAGATCAGAGCTTAGACATGCAAAAGCTAAAAAGCGAAATACAAGCTTTAGAAGCACAAATGATGCAGCTGAATGAAACTAAGGAGCAGCTGGCCAAGGTGAATGAAAGGCATGACAAAACAAAAAGAGAAGTAGGAGAGAAGGCCAAAGAAATCAAAGCTCTTAAAGACAAAATCAAGGAGCTTGAGAAAGAGCTAAAGCTAGATAAAATCATAGCCGAAATCAGAGCAATGATATGGTCCAATATTGGTAAGTCCATCAATAACCAGTGGCCATACATTGAGACAATCCATGAGCAACTGGAGCTCATTCCAAAAGCACAGAGGGAAATCAGAACATCAAGGGCCTTGTTGGGGAACATGCCTGAAATTGCAACAAAAATGATCAATGTGCTCAATCATAAGACCAGTTCTCAGTTGACCATCATGGGAATCGCAAATAGAACTGATACTATCCAAATGATCAAGAGGGTTCTTACTCTTAGAAGTCTGATGCAAACCTTAGACAGAAGAACCCAGGATATGCAAACTGAGGTAAACAGGTTCTTTGAGAGGTTTCGGGTATTGGAAAGTAAAGGACTCCCTAGCTTGCTGAACAATGGAGGGAGATTATTCACCCATGAAGAATATGCCAAGAGAGTGAATGTTTTTGCCTCATCACAGGTAAATGAGAAGGCCAGCACCTCAGAGGATACAGGGCCTATCACAGGACAGATTTTCTATGGTAAGATAGAAAATCTACTTTTTATAATGAATGAAATGAATCATCTATTTGATGTAGCTCCCAACTTTTTCAAGTATACAGAAGCTGAAGAGACAATGCAGGCCATCCTCAAGCATCAGCTCCCTACACAGGAATGGTGGACAGATGCCATCCAGAGAATTTTGTAAACATTAAGCCATGCATCAATTTCTGTTTTTTCTATAAATTTTGATGGAAAGAACAGTCAGCAAAATCAGCAGGCATCATAAAGTCAAAGCTGAGCCAACTCAGCAGATGGAGCAGCCAACAAAGCAGGAAAGACAAACGCAGCTGGCAAAGCCGAGAAATTCATTGCGCAGGCAAAAGTAAATGCGTACCTACAGGATCGATACATAGTAATGTAACCGACTCAGTGACTCCTTAAAGTCAAAACAATCATCTGACAGACATAAAGGGCATTTACTCTGCATTTAACGTTGTAATAACTCCCTGCCTACTTTCTGAACACTACTGAAGATATTTTCTCTCTCTCAGATGACTCAATGCCTGAGATATTTTGTATACTTATTTCTATATAAACCCCTGCGCATGATAGAGCAGAGGTTGTTGTAATTTTCCTTTGAAGAGCTCTCGCTTGCTGTAAGATTCTCAGAGAAATAATACAAAGGGAGAATGGAATTTCCAAAGCTTGGTGTACTTTGATGCGTTGTGGTGAATGGTGAATGTTGCAGGATTCCAGACTGTTTCATAAAACAATAAGTTTTCTCAAATCTCTGTATTACATGTTTTCGAGTCTTTTGTTCTCTTTTATTGTTTAGATGTTTTACACTTAATAGCAAAGTAGAAGAATGGTTCCAGGACTTAATCCATGATTACCCTGAACTCAAACTGAGCTATTATCCATGTTTTCCTCAGATACAGTAACAGAAGTGTAATTCTTAGTTGCTGCACTTTGAAACTATATCTTTCGCTGTGATAGACATTCCCAGGGATTCAAGTTTGCCCCTGTGACATCTGTCCTTTCTCATAACCAGTTTGGTGGAAACATTTAAACAATGAGTGAAAATTCTTGAATGCTTTCACTGTTTGTCTTACCTGTTTCCTGTTATTAATCAAAATTTGTTCTATGAAGCATCCAAATGGCCCTGTAAGTTTCACCGGTTCATCTCAAAGTTTCTAGACACCTACAGCCACAGACTCCATTGCCCAATGATACTTGACTCTCTGAATACTACATCACAAGAGATCTGAAAGAAATTCTCCAACCAAAATATAAACAAAACCTGTGCTCAATACCTAGCCTAAAACACTATCATTACAGATACAAATCATAAAGAGAGAGCCCTCTCTGATCACAGTTTGGCTAGAAACAGTGATTAAAAGATTGGTTAGTGGTTACCCCGGCCGTATTCCCTTGGGAGTCATAGGGAACAACCTGGGTGTTAACATAATTGGCGACTCCACTGGGGACTTAAGATTTTTCAATTACTATCTATCTTCCAAAGCTACCATCAAGCCTGAAACTAGCCAAGAGGCCTTAGGACTGTTTCTGCAAACACAGGGACAGCTTTAGGGAAGAGCTAACTAGGGAATCTTCATCCTAGCTTTGAAACATATATAGTCATTCCAGAATCCTTACCTAGTCCTTGTACATATATAACCTCCTGTATAAAGTTCTAAAAGAACACTTAGAAGCTGGCTCCCAAAAGAAACCCAAGGCACACTAGGGCAAACCCTGACCCTGATCAACCCATCATTGTTGATAATCCAAATATCATTCCAAAGAACATAAGGAGACAGCAAAAGCAGGAGAAGCCTGCTGATTCAGATATAAGTTCAGACCAACCTATCCTCATTCCAACTCCTTGCAAAGTCCTTTTCCGTTCCACACCTAATTCCCCTAGTTCATCATCAACCCCTCAGAGTCCTCCTCTTCCATCTTCACCATCTGCACATACTCTTTTAGCCAGCCCCCCGCTTATTACCCATCCTATTAACCCTGTTACACCTGTAATCCCAGCTGTCCCATTTGTTCCTATTAACCCATAAACCCCATAAACATGGCTAACAGATATGCACCTCTGCAGATACCAGCCAATGCTCCAGCTCTACCCAAGACTACCAAACCAAAATTTCATTTTTTGACTCCCATGGCCCTTTGACAGCTGTCCAGCATGCTAAGAAGATGCAAGACCACTTTGAGACCTATGAAATAGATGATGACAGTGTTAGGATGAGAATTTTTGTTCAAAGCTTAACCGGGGATGTTAGAACTTGGTTTAGATCCCTGAATGCAAATTCCATTGCAACCCCTGAGGTCCTGTACCAAGAGTTTACCAACAGATGGGAGAAAAAGAAAGATCCACTACACATACTCGGTGAATACAACACTATTAAAAGAGGTCCCCAAGAAACAGTTTTGGAATATTGTGCTAGGTTTAACAATGTATATAACGCTATCCCCCAGAATTTAAGGCCCCCTCCTGATTTGGCCCTGTATAACTTCCCTGATGGTTTTGATTCTGATATGGCCTATCAGTTGAAAGAAAGAGATCCTCCAACCCTTGCAGAAGCCCAAAGAGTTGCAGTCACTGTAGAGGCCAACCTAATTGCCAAGAGAAACAGGGCAAAGCTGGAAAAGAAGGCTGGCTTCAGAGAAGAGCCCTCGGGCCTTGATCAAAAGTTGGATGCAATACTAAACAGCATGAAGAGACTGGGTGAAAGAGTGGAATCAGTTGAAAGAAAGTCATCATGGGAGGCATCACAAAGCAATCCTCCTAGAAACCCAAATTTTAGGAGAACGCAGAACCCAAACATAGGAAAAACAAGTGCAGACCAAGATATCAGACCCCCTTTTCAAGAAAACTATGCAGAAACTTCCTCAGCCAATCAGCTCAATGAAGATCCTGAAATCAACTTAATGGGTCTGGATGGTAAAAGCCATGTTTTCTTAACACAAGAAGACCATGAGGAGGATGAAAGCAAAACATTCCAAACAAAATCAGGAGAATCCTTTGACTTTAAACAAGGGTATGACACTGCTGTCTATGAAGTCCATAAACAATACAAACTAAGGAGTAGGACTGTAAATGTAAATCAGCCTGAAAAGGTAAAGGAGAAACAACAGTCCAAAGAAACCATGGTCACTGAACCTAATGACAACACAAACGTGCCTACAAAAGAAGTAGTGGTTGAGGAGGTTACTGAACTACTGTCCCCACTACAACAGCCCATGGCAACCTCGTCCTCTCACCCTAACCCAAACATTACCCCTCAAGACATGAGTATAAGGGGCAGATTCCAAAATCAAGATGAAATCCAACAAGAAGATTTAATGAACAAAGAAAGAACTGTTATCCGTGATTCCAAAACCCAAGCTGATAACCCTTTGACCTAGGTACAGAGATTGGCAAGTTAAAGATAGCAATTCCTCTCTCAGAGCTAGCCAAGCATGACATATACAAGCAACAGATAAAGAAATCCCTACAGCTCACCAATAGCAAAGATGATGTAAATGTGCTAGATGACACTCCAGAATTACTGTTTGGCCCAGAGGTAGATGGAAAAACAGTAGTCACAGGGGTTTTACCTTTTTATGTCAGCCTGCATGTACATGATAAAATACTGCACAATGCAATGTTTGACTCAGGTGCCTCTCACAACCTTATGCCAAAAGCTGTCATGGAAAGATTAAACTTGGATATAACAAGACCATACAAAGACCTGTTTTCCTTTGATTCTAGTCAAGTCAAATGTTTGGGCCTAATAAAAGATTTATGTGTGTCCCTGGTTCAATTTCCCAACAAAACCATACTAATGGATGTGGTAGTTGCTGATATCCCACCCAAATACGGGATGCTCTTATCAAGATCATGGGGAGCCAAGCTCCAAGGCTCCCTGCAATTAGATATGTCATATGCAACCATCTCTGTCTTTGGGCAACCAAAAAGACTTTATAGGGAAACACTCATGAAGTATATGGTCAGCAGTGAAGAAAAGCCTCAAAATTTTCCAATATATGCTGTCCATTCGGACATAGACTCCTTCATCCTCTTCAATGACAGCGCAAGCTTCTCAAACAATGACATTAAGACCGAAACACTCATACAAGAACAAAACATTGATCAAACAAGTAGCACCTGTCAAACATCAATCAGCCCAACAATACACATTAACCCTCCTCTAGTTGTCAAAAACTGTCAAACAAGTGATGAAATTATCCAGAAAACAAATGGGAAAAGAAACCCCAACTCATGCTCACATTGCCATCCCATGAACAGAATGTTAAATCTCCTATTCAGCAAGATATTCTGTGGGTTCTAGAGTTTGATGGCTCAGTCAACAAGTTAGGGGCAGGGCTGGAGTATGGATACATAATAAAGAGAAAGATTATGCAGAAGGTAGGGCTTACAGATTGAAGTTTAGATGCACTAACAACATGGCAGAATATGAAGCTCTGCTGTTGGGCCTAAAGCTAGCAAAATCACTACAGGCTCCTAAACTCTCCATCATGGGAGACTCTGATCTAGTAATTCAACAAGTGAAAGGAAATTTTGTTACCAATGACAAAAGATTGAGGTCCTATAGGTCTGCTGTAATTGAAATATTAGAGACCTTCTCCGAGTTTGTTATCACAAAAATTCCAAGGGGCCACAATCTCCATGCACACAGCTTGGCAACATTTGCCAGCACCTTCAAATTCCCATTGGAACCCAACAATTGTTTCACGGCAGAGGTCAAATATAGGCCTTCTATTCCAAACAATGTCAAAGAGTGGCAAGTATTTGAGAATGACATGCAAATAAACAACTTTTTAACCTTGCAACAAGAGTTCACAGGATTAAATATTGACCTTGAGACAGCAAGTCAATCACAAATGCTTGAGACAACAAGTCAATCACAAATATTTGATGGAGCAAGTCCATCACAATTACAGTTTCAACAGTCTGCCCACCCAATGTCACCTAGAACAGCCAAACAATTACTCAGTCCAACCATTTTCAACAAAGAAAACATTCAGCAAATTAACCAAATTGACTGTGAAGAGATGAGTAGCATTGAGGCTGAAATCATACAACTCAAAGACAATTTCCTTCCTGTGGGCCTTACCCCACTAGAGGATATTTTTGACTCAAATGACATCCCTAGAAAGCCAAAGATGCAGCCATTGGATGCAAGAGTTGAAGAATGCAACATTGGTACAGTTGACAAGCCTAAAATAATAAAGCTATCTGCCTCTTTGCCCCCTGATCAAAAGCCCAAATACATTGATCTCTTTAAAGAATTTCAAGATGTTTTTGCTTGGGGTTATGAGGACTTGAAGTCTTATGATACCTCTGTCATCCAGCATACCATTCCCCTCAAGCCTAATCAAAAACCATTCAAACAGAAACTGAGAAGAATCAATCCTGTGCTCCTTCCTTCCATTGAAAAAGAGTTGCATAAAATGTTCAAAGCTGGTATCATAGCACCAATTAGGTTCTCTGAATGGATTTCAAATTTGGTCCCTACAAGAAAGAAAACTGGTGAGATTAGACTTTGTGTAGACTTAAGAAATTTAAATCAAGTGTCACTCAAAGACAACTACCCCTTACCCAAAATGGATCACATTCTTCAAAGAGTAGTAGGGGCTTCAAGGATATCATTGCTTGATGGATTCTCAGGCTTCAATCAAATCCTAGTACACCCTGATGATCAAGACAAAACTGCATTTACAACCCCATGGGGAACTTTCAAGTATGTGAAAATGCCATTTGGATTGAAAAATGCAGGGGCAACGTTTCAAAGAGCAATGGACATTGCTTTTGCAAAAGAGATTCATGACTTCTTGGTCATTTACTTAGATGATCTTACACCCTTTTCAAAATCTGACCAAGAACACTTGAAACATTTGAGACAGATTTTCATAACATGCATGAAATATGGTATTTCCTTAAACCCCAAGAAGTCATTATTTGGCTTGGAAGAAGGGAAACTTCTAGGGCATATTATTTCAAAAAATGGCATAAGAATTGATCCAGATAGGATACAAGCTATCCTACAAATGCCTCACCCAAGGAATGTCAAGGAATTGCAAGGATTCTTAGGGAAAATCAATTTTTTAAGGAGGTTTATCCCAAATTTAGCAGAGTTAATCAGATTACTAAACAATATGCTAAAGAAAGATTCAAAGGTCAAATGGACTGTTGAAGCAAAACAAGCCTTTGAAAGTATAAAGTTGGCCTTGACTCAAACCCCAGTGTTAACCAATCCGCAGTTTGACAGAGACTTCATCATTTTCTCCTTTGCCTCCCAACATACTATTGCTGCTGTTTTATTACAGAAAGATGACCAAGGGAATGAGAAACCTATTGCCTTTTTCAGCAGAGCTCTTAGAGATGCTCCTCTAAAGTACCAAATAATGGAAAAACAAGCCTATGCCTTGATCAAAGCTATTAAAGACTTTAGGATTTACATTCTCTACTCCCATGTTGTGGCTTATGTACCAAGTCCTATTGTCAAAGACATTCTCACCCAAGAAAACTTAGAGGGTAGGAGAGGAAAATGGATTGCCAATATACTAGAATTTGACATTGAAATAAAGCCTACAAAGCTGATAAAAGGGCAAGGTTTGGCCAAATTAATGACAGAAGCAAATTTCCAAGCCTTAGATATCAACCAACTGGACAGTGAAACAGAGCTGGCGACTCCAAAGATCAATGTAGCCTTTGAACAATCTCCTTGGTACTCTGATATCTGTTATGTGTTACAAAACCTGTGTGCTCCCTCAGGACTGTCCAGAACTAAGTGTAGGTTCCTAAAAATGAAAACAGCTAGATTTTGTGTGATGGATGGAAATCTACTTTGGAAAAACCATGAAGGTATATTGCTGCACTGTCTAATAGAGAATGAAACTAACCATATCATGCAAGAATTCCATGCTGGAGACTGTGGTGGACATTTGTACTGGAAGTCCACTGTGGACAAGATATTGAGAGCTGGTTATTACTGGCCTACTATGTTCTCTGATGTGAAGAAATTCACAGCCTCATGCCACAAATGCCAACTGTTTGAAGGCAAAAGACAGCTGCTGCCACTTCCTTTGAAGCCCATTGCAACAGAGAGACCTTTTCAACAATGGGGCTTGGATTTCATTGGGGAAATTCATCCCTCATCTTCAGGGCAACACAGATGGATTCTAACAGCAACAGACTACTTCACCAAGTGGATTGAAGCTGCCCCATGCAGACAAGCAAATGATTCAGTAATCATTCAATTTTTGGAAAACAATATACTGGCTAGATTTGGCTGCCCAGACAAGATAATAACAGACAATGCTGCTGCCTTCAGATCCAAGAAGATGGTGAACTTCTGCCATAAATTTCACATTACTTTGGGCCATTCTACAGCTTACTATCCTCAAGGAAATGGCCTTGCTGAATCATCAAACAAAAGTTTGATAAATATCATAAAGAAAGTGCTAGAAGAGAACAAAAAGAACTGGCACAAGAAACTAGTAAACGCTTTATGGGCAGACAGACTAACAACTAAAAGATCAATTGGGACCAGCCCATATGAGTTAGTCTATGGATTAGAGGCCAGATTTCCTTCATCACTAGGAGTGCCGGTTATGAAACTTCTACAAGAAAGCCAAGCAGAGCCAAATGACATGCAAAGAAGGATTAACCAGATAATTTGTTTACAGCAGACCAGAGAACAAGTTTTCAGCAGAGTGCAGATACTACAAGAGAAACTGAAAAAGGCCTTTGATAGAAGAACCAAAGCAGAAGATTTCAATGTAGGGGACAAAGTTCTAAAGTGGGATGCAAGAAGAGAAGAGAAAGGGAAGCATGGAAAGTTTGACTCTTTATGGATAGGACCATTTGCTGTCCAAGCAGTGCAAGGTAATAACACCTACTTCCTCAAAAGTTTGACCGAAACTGACTTGGATGAAGGTCCTGTCAATGGCAGGATGCTGAAGCACTACTTTGATTATTCCCCATGAGTGGAACCTAAAGATTCATTGTATATATACAGATGTACATATTATCTCCTGTTTTAGATTGTAAAGAGCAGTTTTCCCAAGTAATTCACCAAGCAGCAAGAGGCTGATAGAATCAGAGGTCTTCCAAGAAAGAAGCACACCATTTTGACACATTGAGGCAGCTAGTTTCAAAGATTGGTATGGGCAGCTAAGGAGCAAGGCAATCTGACCTGCTGTTCTTGGTCTTTCAAAAGAAAAACCATCCCCATGTGGAGCCACTGTTGGATACCTATACCAATAGGTTTCATATTTCATGATTGGCAAGAGAAAGTCCAAATATGCTCTGCTTTGAGTTCACAAAGATCCCATATTTCCTAAAGAGCAAGGAGGTGTGTAAAGTGTTTCAAATGTTGATGACCTTATTTCAAATTTTGATGGATGATCCAACAGTTTAACCTGGATCATGCCATATTTCAATTTTGTGTTATAGAATAGAGAAAGAAGTCTGTCCAAACAGCCTAATCTTGGCAGACAACTAGTTTAGGTAGAGAAGAAAAGGATCCCAACAGTTTAATCTGGGACCTTGGAAGAGATAAGGGTAGAAATAGATAGAGAAAAGAATAAAGAAAAAGCCAAAGAAAAGAAAAGGCAAGTAAGGGTTTGCAAGTCCAAGTGCACCCTCCAAGGAGAAACAAAAAATGCTAGGTAAGCAGCTGGGTAGGTAGTTGGGGTTGCAGAAAGTGAGTCCTATCATTGCAAGAATGGTGATGATGGGCAGCAAAGTAAAAGACTACAGCAGGAGCATGACTAACCTCCCTCTCCCCCTTCATTTCATCACTAACATTCCCTCTCTTTTTAGCTGAGATTTATGGAGAAAGATCATGGTTTTTAGGTGGTTCTGGTTCATTCAGAAGCCACATTTCTTGTCTAAAATCTTTTCATTTTGATCTACTCTCAAAACTAAATCACTTTCATATAAACTCAGTGAGATCCCCTTCATTTGCTCCCTTCATTCATATTAACACTAATTCTATTGTATAAATCCTCATATCGCCTCTTCCCCTAATATTACTAACACCAAGGTGTATAAATCCCAAACTCTTATAAATACCCACCCCCTTGGCATTATAGCCAATAAAGTTACAAGTCAGGGATCAAATGACATCAGGTCATGTTGATAAACCTATGCCAAATACCCCTTTTCCTCATAAGCCAGTTCCTCTATCTCTACCCCCTTTTGCACATAAAACCTTTAAAAAAGGGCCCTAAACCCCACCTTACCCGCTTCAAAGAGCCAAAAGAGCATAAAACCCACTTTCCGCCTGTTAGCCAAGGTTGGCGCATATAATTGTTTTTATCAAAATACATTAGAAAAGCGCTCAAAAGCAGGTTTATTTGCCTCCGCCCTCATCCGTATATTCCACACATGTCACTTCCCCGACGACCATTAGATCAAAGGCCTACAGATCCGACGGCCCTGATCGCGTTGGACCCCTTCCGACGTCTGACCGATACCTGTACTAACCTCCCGTCACATCTGCCTCGCGTCCGCCGTCCGATCAAAGTCCGTAGATCTAACGATCATCGTGACGTCGGAGCCCATCCGATGACCGATAGATATCTCCCGACGTCCGTATCTGGAGGACGTCATTCCACTGCGACGTGTCCTCACCACCATACGTCGGAGGTACTACTGACCGATACCGCCCCGTACAGAAGGCGGTGCGATATGAAACCACTGCTGGTTTCCGGCTTTCCTTATCCCGCCCACCCACGTCATCACCGCATCAGCAACGCGTCAGCGCCCCGTCACCCAGGTACGCTGCCCCGTCGACCTCCCTGTCCCTGCCATTGGTCCACCTGTCCTGCCATGTCACCGCCACCGTGTACCAACCAGACAGCGCCACGTCACCCGATGACGTCAGTATGACGTCATCCGACCTTGACCCCACCCAATGACGTCATGCTGACGTCAGCACATATTCGCGCCAAAAGCGTAAAAAGGTCTATTTCACCCAAAATTTCGCGTTTTTTGGTCATTTTGTGTGTTCATCGTTATTCTGCTCTGCATGCAAACAACGTCCAAATTGTCTACCAACCTGCTAAACTGACCAGAAGACCTCCAGCGCACCAGTTCAACCTGCGGTCACGACCTCTGCGCGTTGTTTTACCAGGTATTCCTCATCATTCATCCTCTGTGCGCCTGCAATTATCTATTTAACGCCTTAGAAAGCTTAAAGAAAGCCGAAAATCAGAAATTCACCACTGAATTCCTCAGCAAAGCCTTGAAGTTCCAATTATCACTTCGAAAAACACCAGCCGAGCCTTTTCCCAGTGGCATTCTGCTAAGAAACCAGGCCCTGTCTGCGCAATCGTGGCAGGCGCATTTGAAACCAATTTTTAACATTGAAAGGTGCCAAAAAAAAGGCTAAGCTTCGCTCTTAATTACCATAAAGCAGCATTTCAACTGCTGCACACCCTGCATTTACCTCCCACTTGCATTTCCATCCCTCTACAAAGAAGCTTTGCTGTTGTTACTCTGCATAGTAACACAGCCCCTGAGTAAGAGTAAAATTTGCAAAGGAAAATCATGGACCCCCCTGTAGCTCCCATAGCCCTCAATGTGGCTCCCCTGAATGTTCCTAATAGAACATTTGACACCAGAGCATTGGCAGACCTGGACTACAAGATAGCAGAGGAAATGATGAGCAGAAGCAGGTTCCATCTGCAAATATTAAACGAGATAAAGATCAAACATGAGAGGGGGACAGACATCCTGGGAATTTGGGAGTCATTCCTCCCAATATTCAAACTTCCTCAGGTTAATCAATTCCCTGAGCTTGTGCACATAGTTGCTGAACACTATGATGCATCCCAGAGAGCAGTGCTAGATGCTGAAGGTTCAATCCTGTTCCTCATTACCCCTGAAGCCATCAGGGAGATGTTGCAATTCCAGACAGAGCATAAGTTGGTCCCTCTGTCACTAGCTGATTTAATAGTACAGGGAGCCAGAACCACAGAGGCCCAAATCACTAAGGTCAACCAGCTCTTCATCAAGGCTGACACTTTGCAGATTCCTCCCATCAACTGCGTTTACCTCAATCAATTGGGCCAAGACCTGGTTGACATGATCAGTCCCATCCTGGGATATGATTCAATAGAACATATTGATGAAACAGTTATACAAATGATGCTTATGTTCTCCCCAGGAAGGAAACCAATCCACTATGATTATGCAACATACATATCAGACAAAATGCATGAACAGTTGATGAATTTGCCAAGAGAAAGAGTGTTTAGGTACACCTCCTACCTATATCATCTGCTCATATACTTCCAGCATGATAAATTCTCCTTCCCAAAGAAGAGAGTAGATGCACAGGGCAATCTGAGATCAGTAGTATATTGGACATCTGTTTTCCACATATCATGCTACTCTCCATATACCTACTGTGAGTTTATTGATCTCTTCATCCATCCAGCCTTGACTCTACTGATTGGTTCACCTCCTCCTAGACTGACAGAGGACATGAAAAGGTGCCTACATTTGTCAAAAGTATACAGTATTGGGGATTGGTATCTTTACCAACACCACACCGTCATCAGAATATATGGGTGTGAGTTACCCCCATTTAGACTACCCAAATTTGTGCCCATGAGGCTATTTGCCTTAGAATACTTCAGGCAGTTTGGCTATGTGGATATGTTCCACTTCTCAGGCAGAGGCAAGAAAGCACAGCTGAAAATCAAGAGCCAACTTGGCCATTTAGTCTACAATGAAAGGGATGAAGGGTGGAAGGAGGCAGATAGAATACTGGTGGGACTTGGTTTGAAGTACAGTTTTATATGGAAACCCTATGACCCCAACAACTTCATCACAATGAGGAGACTCAAATATAAACTGTCTGCTTACGGTCATCATAGCCTCCCCCAAATTGAAAAATATGCCAATCAAAGCAAGTGGAAAAGGGGAACTCTAGAAGAAGATATAACTCAAAAAGAGCTTGATCAAAGAGCTCTGAACAATCAAAAGAAGATGGCTGACCTTGAGTTTTATGCACAGGTCCCCTCACTGCCAAGCACACAAATTGGAGCAGCAGCCTCCTCTTCAACTACTCCACAGCAAACTACAAAAGTTGCTGGAAAAGTATCAGAAAAAGGAAAGGAAAAGGAAATGGAGGCAGAGCAAGAGCAACAGCAGGAACAACAGCAAAATCAAAGTCAGCAAACACAAGAACAAGTAGAAGGACTACAGCAAGGGCAGCAGGAAGACATAGGACAGCAAGAGGAACAACAGCAAGAAAAACAAGGGCAGGAGCCGCCTGCCCAGCAAAAGGAAACAGTGGATACTCCTCAGACCACTGAACAAGTCATGCCTACAAGGCAAGACTCTACATTTGATGCCTCGGTCCTCCAAACCCCTCAAAAGGAGGACACATTTGTCTTTAGGAAAAGGGAAAGAGAAACTCCCTTGACTTCCTCTATCAATCAAGGAGAGAAAAGGCAAAGACTCAACGATTTTCCAGAAGAGGATATAGCCATCAGAGAAGCATTGGGCATGGGCCCACCAAGTCAAGAAATTTCAGCAAGTTCCTCCCAGCAGGAACTAGACAGGACAATGGGAGGGGAAGTCAGCTCCTCCAGCCAGCAGAAAGAGGAAAGAGTGAGCATAAAGCAGCAGTTCATAGATATTAAGACGAGGAGTGACCCAATCAAAGTTCAATTATACAATCACCTGCTTAACATGGCTCCTTCCAATCAGCAGAGACTCATGTCTGCTTTTGATGTAGGTGAGGGAAAACTGACATTGAGTCATTTTATGCCTACGGCACTCAAGCCACAGTCTTCTGCTGATTATCTCAGGACCAATTTAGAGGTCCTTGCCAAAGACATACACCCCATGGACAAAATTGAGTTGCATAAACAAACAGGGGAAATGGTGTATGCTTCATTGGCCGATAAGACCTTGGACAACTACAAGTTAACAAGCAGTCTGAATGCTACAGCTTCCTAGCTGGAGCTAGAGAGAGCCTCTTCTCAGGCCAAAGACAACAGGATCAAAACCCTGGAAGAAATCATCATAGAGATTGGGCACAATCCCAATGATATCAAAGGGATACAAGAGATCTTAAAAATCAGAGATGCTGATATGGCTGCACTAAGGAAGAAGGTTAAACTTCCAGCCACTATCCATCCACAGACCGATGAAGTGGAAAAACAAAGGTATGAGCAGGATTCCACTGCTCTGTTAATTTCTGTTTACAAAGAACTTCTGAAGGCACAAGAAAAATTGGGGCAATATGAGGCCACACAAGCACCTCTGAAAGGATCATCAACACAAGCGCAAGAGGGGCAAACATCTCAGCCCCCTCCACAGGTCATTAATCTTGAGGAGACTGCTCCTACTACTGCACCTCCACCTCAGCAGGTTGAACAACCAGCCACATCTACTTCAGCAGCACCCACCAGCACAGATCAGAGCTTAGACATGCAAAAGCTAAAAAGCGAAATACAAGCTTTAGAAGCACAAATGATGCAGCTGAATGAAACTAAGGAGCAGCTGGCCAAGGTGAATGAAAGGCATGACAAAACAAAAAGAGAAGTAGGAGAGAAGGCCAAAGAAATCAAAGCTCTTAAAGACAAAATCAAGGAGCTTGAGAAAGAGCTAAAGCTAGATAAAATCATAGCCGAAATCAGAGCAATGATATGGTCCAATATTGGTAAGTCCATCAATAACTAGTGGCCATACATTGAGACAATCCATGAGCAACTGGAGCTCATTCCAAAAGCACAGAGGGAAATCAGAACATCAAGGGCCTTGTTGGGGAACATGCCTGAAATTGCAACAAAAATGATCAATGTGCTCAATCATAAGACCAGTTCTCAGCTGACCCTCATGGGAATCGCAAATAGAACTGATACTATCCAAATGATCAAGAGGGTTCTTACTCTTAGAAGTCTGATGCAAACCTTAGACAGAAGAACCCAGGATATGCAAACTGAGGTAAACAGGTTCTTTGAGAGGTTTCGGGTATTGGAAAGTAAAGGACTCCCTAGCTTGCTGAACAATGGAGGGAGATTATTCACCCATGAAGAATATGCCAAGAGAGTGAATGTTTTTGCCTCATCACAGGTAAATGAGAAGGCCAGCACCTCAGAGGATACAGGGCCTATCACAGGACAAATTTTCTATGGTAAGATAGAAAATCTACTTTTTATAATGAATGAAATGAATCATCTATTTGATGTAGCTCCCAACTTTTTCAAGTATACAGAAGCTGAAGAGACAATGCAGGCCATCCTCAAGCATCAGCTCCCTACACAGGAATGGTGGACAGATGCCATCCAGAGAATTTTGTAAGCATTAAGCCATGCATCAATTTCTGTTTTTTCTATAAATTTTGATGGAAAGAACAGTCAGCAAAATCAGCAGGCATCATAAAGTCAAAGCTGAGCCAACTCAGCAGATGGAGCAGCCAACAAAGCAGGAAAGACAAACGCAGCTGGCAAAGCCGAGAAATTCATTGCGCAGGCAAAAGTAAATGCGTACCTATAGGATCGATACATAGTAATGTAACCGACTCAGTGACTCCTTAAAGTCAAAACAATCATCTGACAGACATAAAGGGCATTTACTCTGCATTTAACGTTGTAATAACTCCCTGCCTACTTTCTGAACACTACTGAAGATATTTTCTCTCTCTCAGATGACTCAATGCCTGAGATATTTTGTATACTTATTTCTATATAAACCCCTGCGCATGATAGAGCAGAGGTTGTTGTAATTTTCCTTTGAAGAGCTCTCGCTTGCTGTAAGATTCTCAGAGAAATAATACAAAGGGAGAATGGAATTTCCAAAGCTTGGTGTACTTTGATGCGTTGTGGTGAATGGTGAATGTTGCAGGATTCCAGACTGTTTTCATAAAACAATAAGTTTTCTCAAATCTCTGTATTACATGTTTTCGAGTCTTTTGTTCTCTTTTATTGTTCAGATGTTTTACACTTAATAGCAAAGTAGAAGAATGGTTCCAGGACTTAATCCATGATTACCCTGAACTCAAACTGAGCTATTATCCATGTTTTTCCTCAGATACAGTAACAGAAGTGTAATTCTTAGTTGCTGCACTCTGAAACTATATCTTTCGCTGTGATAGACATTCCCAGGGATTCAAGTTTGCCCCTGTGACATCTGTCCTTTCTCATAACCAGTTTGGTGGAAACATTTAAAAATGAGTGAAAATTCTTGAATGCTTTCATTGTTTGTCTTACCTGTTTCCTGTTATTAATCAAAATTTGTTCTATGAAGCATCCAAATGGCCCTGTAAGTTTCACCGGTTCATCTCAAAGTTTCTAGACACCTACAGCCACAGACTCCATTGCCCAATGATACTTGACTCTCTGAATATTACATCACAAGAGATCTGAAAGAAATTCTCCAACCAAAATATAAACAAAACCTGTGCTCAATACCTAGCCTAAAACATTATCATTACAGATACAAATCATAAAGAGAGAGCCCTCTCTGATCACAGTTTGGCTAGAAACAGTGATTAAAAGATTGGTTAGTGGTTACCCCGGCCGTATTCCCTTGGGAGTCATAGGGAACAACCTGGGTGTTAACATAATTGGCGACTCCACTGGGGACTTAAGATTTTTCAATTACTATCTATCTTCCAAAGCTACCATCAAGCCTGAAACTAGCCAAGAGGCCTTAGGACTGTTTCTGCAAACATAGGGACAGCTTTAGGGAAGAGCTAGCTAGGGAATCTTCATCCTAGCTTTGAAACATTTATAGTCATTCCAGAATCCTTACCTAGTCCTTGTACATATATAACCTCCTGTATAAAGTTCTAAAAGAACACTTAGAAGCTGGCTCCCAAAAGAAACCCAAGGCACACTAGGGAAAACCCTGACCCTGATCAACCCATCATTGTTGATAATTCAAATATCATTCCAAAGAACATAAGGAGACAGCAAAAGCAGGAGAAGCCTGCTGATTCAGATATAAGTTCAGACCAACCTATCCTCATTCCAACTCCTTGCAAAGTCCTTTTCCGTTCCACACCTAATTCCCCTAGTTCATCATCAACCCCTCAGAGTCCTCCTCTTCCATCTTCACCATCTGCACATACTCTTTTAGCCAGCCCCCCGCTTATTACCCATCCTATTAACCCTGTTACACCTGTAATCCCAGCTGTCCCATTTGTTCCTATTAACCCCATAAACCCTATAAACATGGCCAACAGATATGCACCTCTGCAGATACCAGCCAATGCTCCAGCTCTACCCCAAGACTACCAAACCAAAATTTCATTTTTTGACTCCCATGGCCCTTTGACAGCTGTCCAGCATGCTAAGAAGATGCAAGACCACTTTGAGACCTATGAAATAGATGATGACAGTGTTAGGATGAGAATTTTTGTTCAAAGCTTAACCGGGGATGTTAGAACTTGGTTTAGATCCCTGAATGCAAATTCCATTGCAACCCCTGAGGTCTTGTACCAAGAGTTTACCAACAGATGGGAGAAAAAGAAAGATCCACTACACATACTCGGTGAATACAACACTATTAAAAGAGGTCCCCAAGAAACAGTTTTGGAATATTGTGCTAGGTTTAACAATGTATATAACGCTATCCCCCAGAATTTAAGGCCCCCTCCTGATTTGGCCCTGTATAACTTCCCTGATGGTTTTGATTCTGATATGGCCTATCAGTTGAAAGAAAGAGATCCTCCAACCCTTGCAGAAGCCCAAAGAGTTGCAGTCACTGTAGAGGCCAACCTAATTGCCAAGAGAAACAGGGCAAAGCTGGAAAAGAAGGTTGGCTTCAGAGAAGAGCCCTCGGGCCTTGATCAAAAGTTGGATGCAATACTAAACAGCATGAAGAGACTGGGTGAAAGAGTGGAATCAGTTGAAAGAAAGTCATCATGGGAGGCATCACAAAGCAATCCTCCTAGAAACCCAAATTTTAGGAGAACGCAGAACCCAAACATAGGAAAAACAAGTGCAGACCAAGATATCAGACCCCCTTTTCAAGAAACCCTCGGCGGGGGATTGAGGGTAGTGCCCCCAAAGCTGAAAATACATGTAAAATTGCCTTTTAAAATGTTGTAATTTTGTAGTCAATCTGGGTGGTTCATTAAGCGGAGATCTGACGGTAGATGTTATGTTTAATTTAGTTTTTTTTCCCTAGAAGGCACCACCTCGCTATATATGAGGGAATTGTACTGTGTTTATGTAGATCTGTATTCCAGGAGAGAAGAGAGAAGAGATTGAGCGAGAGAGAAGAGGGAATTATAGCGGATCTGCTGTAGTTTGTATCTCTTCAGTTTGCTGGATAATATAAAAAAAAGGACTGTCTGTTTCTCCGTGGACGTAGAAAAAATTGGGTGAACCACGTATATCTGTGTCTCTCTTGTTTTATGCATTTTCTGTGTTTTTATTTCTGCAATATTTTGTGCATTCCATTACTCTATAATATATAATTTTCTAACAACTAGTATTAGAGACGAAGGTTTACTTGGCTGATACACTCGTAGGAGAGAAGGGCTCCTCATCCGAGTGGGAGAAATGGAGGAAGATGGTAGGTTTAGGGTTGAAAAATTTAATGGCTAAAACTACCAGTTGTGGAAGATGCAGATGGAAGGTTATTTGTACCAGAGATATCTGTACCAACCATTGAGCAGAAAGTCAAAGAAACTAACGAGTATGATAGACACAGAATGGGATATTCTCGACAGAAAGGAACTTGGAACAATACAGCTATGCCTAGCGACATCGGTAGCGTCTAATATTTCAAAGGAAATGACAACATAGGGTTTAATATCGAAATTGGCCAAACTATATGAAAAACCCTCGGCCTCAAATAAGGTATTTCTTATGAAGTGTTTATTTAATATGAAAATGGCAGAAGGTGAATCTGTTGCTGATCATTTAAATGAATTTAAGACAATTAACAGTTAGTTAAGTTCTGTAGGGGTAATGTTTGATGATGAAGTTAGGGCTCTGTTATTTTTGTGCTCATTGCCAAAAAGTTGGAATGGTTTAGTTATGGCCATTAGTAACTCTGTCTCTGGATCTAGTCCTTTAAAGTTTGATGATGTTGTCGGTGAAATCCATAGAAAGAAAATGTGACGGAAAAGCTCCTGTGAGACACCAGGTAATGATTTGAATGCAGATACTAGGGGAAGAAAAATGGAAAGAGGAAATAGGCTAGGATATCGTAGTAAGTTAAGGAAAGGCGGATCCAAGTCCAGATCAGGGATACTGTGCTAGAAATGTGGGAAGAAAGGACACCTGAAGAAACACTGCAATTCTCGGAAGGGAAAAGAGGGAGACGCACAACAAGAAAACAACCATGAAGCGAATGTGATATGTGCTTTGTTCAATATGCTTTGATTCTTTCTTTAGAAAATATTATCGATGCCTAGGTGGTAGATTCAGGGGCCTCATTCCACGCCACAGCTGATAGGAAACATTTTCATGATTATGTTCAAGGATATTTTGGACAGGTTCGGTTGGGTGATGATAAAGCCTGTAAAATCATTGGAATGGGTACAGTTTTCATAAAACATCAGAATGGAAATCAATAGCTATTGAAGGAGGTAAGGCATGTTCCAGATCTAAAGAAAAATCTTATTTCAACAGGGCTGTTGGGAGGTGAAGGTTGTGTGACTACCTTTACAAATAAAACCTAGAAGGTCACTAAAGGATCCTTGGTAATAGCAAAAGGAGAAAAGGTTGGTACACTGTATTTATGCAATGGTATTTCTAATTATGTTAGTGCTTTAACATTTACAAGAGAAGATACGGCATTGTGGCATCATAGGCTTGGGTACATGAGTCAAAAGGGGATGCAGATTCTTCACTCAAGAAATTTGTTGCTAGGTTTGAAGCATGTTGATTTAAAATTTTGTGAGAATTTTGTTTATGGAAAACAGAAAAGAGTCAAATTCCTCAGAGTTGGGAAAGAAAAGAAGAGAGAAAAGTTAGAGCTTGTGCATACAGATGTATGGGGACCTGCTTAGGTATCATCTCTTAGTGGCTCTCGTTATTATGTTACTTTTCTTGATGATGCAACCAGAAAAACCTAGATTTGTTGTATTCAAAATAAATCTAATGTATTTGATACTTTCAGGAAATGGAAAGCTTGGGTTGAAAACGAGACAAGAAAAAGGTTGAAGTGTCTCAGATCAGAAAATGGATGTGAATATTGAAGCAAAGAGTTTGATAGGTATTATTCAGAGAATGGAATTCACAGAGAGAAAACAGTTCCAGGAACACCACAAGAAAATGGTGTGTCAGAAAGGATGAACATGACAATCATGGAGCATGCAAAGTGCATGAGATTGCATGCAAGATTGCCTTTACAATCTTGGGCAAATGTTTTAGATATTGTTGTTTATCTAATAAATAGAGGGCCTTCAAGTTCCTTGGATGGTGATATCTGAGAGGATGCATGGACATGTAAAAAGGTAAACTACTCATTTTTAAAAACTTTAGGTTGTGAAGCCTTTGTCCACATTAATAAAGAAAATAGAACAAAGCTTGAGGAAAAATCAAAGAAATGTAATTTTATTGGATATGGTGTTAATGATTTTTTATATCGATTTTATGATTATGAAAAACACAAAATCATTAGGAGTATAGCTGTCATATTCAATGAAAATGTTTTGTATAAGGATCAGTTGTTGGAAAAGAAATAAGAAAAAGAAAATAGAGAATACACAGTGCTTGATGAGATCACAGAAAAAGTGATGGTGCCTGAAAATCATAATGATCAATGGCCAGAAAAACAACCACAACAACAATATTCACCTCAAACACCCAAAAGTGGTGTTAGAATATCTATCCGGATAAGTAGACCCCTTGAATGATACTATCCTTCATTATATTAAGTACTGTTGACTAATTCTGGTGAACCAAAATGTTATAAAGAAGCAATGCAGGTAGAAACCAAGAAGAAGTGGGAGCAAGAAATGAAAGAAGAGATGGACTCCTTAGCACATAACTAGACTTGGGACTTAGTTAGGTTACCTGCAAGTAAAACAACATTGCAAAATAAATGGGTTTACAAGTTGAAGGAAGAAAATGGAGGTAGAAAAAGGTATAAATCTAGACTTGTGGTGAAAGGGTTTGCACAAAAAAAGGGTATATACTTTGATGAGATATTTTCTCCTGTTGTTAAAATGAATTCAGTCAGAGCTATTTTAATTCTAGTAGCAACTGAAGATTTGCATCTTGAGTAGTTAGATGTAAAGATGACTTTTCTCCATCGAGATTTGGAGGAAGAGATATATGTGCAGCAACAATAAGGATATGAGGTAAAAGGGAAGGAGAAACTAGTGTGCAGGTTGAAGAAGAGCTTGTATGGCTTAAAACAAGCTCCATGGCAGTGGTATCTAAAATTTGATAGGTTTATGTCTGAAAAAAGGTTATACTAGATGCCACTCCGATAATTGTGTTTGTCTCAAAAGACAAAATGATGGCAGCTATATTATATTGTTATTATATGTAGATGACATGATTGTTGTAGGTTCTAACATGTAGGAAATAAATGTGCTCAAAAGAAAATTGGCAAACTTGTTTGCAATGAAGGATTTGGGTGTTGCAAAACAAATCCTTGGTATGAGAATAACTAGAGATAGGAAGAATCACAAATTAACATTGTCTCCGAGTGAGTACATACAAAAGGTGTTGAAAAGATTTAATATGTAGAATGAAAAACCAGTTAGTATACCTTTGGCTAGACATTTCAAACTAAGGAAATGTGTCCCAAGACTCAGGAAGAAATGGTTGATATGTCTAAAGTTCCATATGCATCAGCAGTTGGAAGCTTAATGTATGCAATGGTTTGCACAAGGCCTGATATTTCACATGCAGTGGGAGTTGTAAGTAGGTACATGAACAATCCAGGAAAAGAACATTGGATGGAAATAAAGTGGATTCTCAGGTATTTGAGAGGTACCACAAATCAAGCATTATGCTTTGGTGGTTCAAACATTACTCTACAGGGATATGTTGATGCAGATATGGCGGGTGATAGAGATAATAGGAGGAGCACCACAGAGTATGTGTTTACTATAGGTGGAAGAACTGTCAGTTGGGTCTCTAAACTGCAAAGTGTTGTTGCACTCTCAACAATAGAAGCAGAGTATGTTTCTTCTACAGAGGTTAGTAAAGAAATGATTTGGTTACAAAGGTTTCTAGATGAATTGGGTAAGAAGTAGGAGTTGGGCAGGTTATACAGTGACATCGAGAGTGCCATACATCTTGCAAAGAACTCTACATTTCATTCCAGACTAAACATATACAACTCAAGTACCATTTAATATGGCCAGCATTAGAAGATGGAAAAGATACACACTAGCCAGAACCCTGCAGATATGTTAACAAAAGTTGTAACCAGGGAGAAACTGAGACTCTTCTCAGTTTCAATTGGTCTTCAAGTATGATGAAGAAGATAAGAAACAACCAGGTCTAAAGTGGAGTCATTGTCCAGCAAATGAAAAAGCGGTGGAGTTGCTATAATCAGTCTCCAAGTGGGAGATTGTTGGGTGTAGAGCCTGATTATCTTTTGCATTCAAAGGTATCACTGCATTGGACCCCAGTTTGTAATGGGGTGGCAAAGCCACCCATAAAATATAAGCTGCAGGGGGGGTCCGGGGGGGTGACTACAACCTTTGGGAGGCCCCCCCTGGTTGGGGATCGAGGGGAACACCCCCGAAGCTAAACATAGATTTAAAATTGCCTTGTAAAATGTTGTAATTTCATAGTCAATCTAGGTCATTCATTAGGCAGAGATCTGACGGTAGATGTTATTTTTAATTTAGGTTTTTTTGCACTAGAAGGCACCCCCTCACTATATATGAGGGAATTGTATTGTGTCTATGTAGATCTTTATTCTGAGCAAGAAGAGGGAGGAGATTGAGCGAGAGAAGAGGGAATTACAGCAGATCTGCTGTAGGTTATATAATTTCAGTTGGTTGGATAATATAAAAGGAAGGACTGGTTGTTTCTCTGTGGACGTATCCCAAATTGGGTGAACCACGTATATCTGCGTCTCTCTTGTTTTGTGCATTTTCTATGTTTATATTTCTGCAATATTTTGTGTGTTCCATTACTCTATAATATATAATTTTTTAACAAATATCTACCTCCACATGTACTGTCTTGCCCTCTAAAGTAATGGAAAGGTTGGGTAAGACACCAAAGGGTCGCAAATAACGCCCATTGAAAGCTTCCAAAGTGTTAGGGGATTTGTTCAAAGTAGGAGAAATAATTGCCTTCTAGCAAGTGACTGACATGATGCAGGTAGAAGCACCTTCATCGATGATGGTCATATGAATGGTTTTCTCATTGATGATTACCTAAATGAGAAAGGAAATCTAATGAGGCATGTGCGAAACATGGTTTTCTAGATCAAAACATATCAAGTTGGAGTCGGTAGGATCAATGCCCCCAATAGATGACAATAAGGATTTCCACTAAGACAGACAGATTTGGAGTACCTCGAGAGCTGACATAACCGATGGCGCCTGAGCCAAATCCTCAACAATATTATAGTGTTGAGTAGCTCGAGCATTGGGATTGTACAAGGAATTTCTTAGCACACCTTGAGAAGGTGGTGGAATGGCGGAATCAGGGTTAGGGTGCTCGATTTGAAGAGGGCCGGAAATCAGGGTAGAAGAAGAAGGGGTGGCCTCTTTCTCTTTCCCAGCTGTCAGAGCAGGAGTTTGATAATATTTGGATCTAGTAGCCACATTAATAGGAATACTCATCATGAACACTGGAGATCCTGAGGAAGCAGATGATTGAGGTTGGTCTACCATTTGAGTTTGCTGAGACAGAAATGGGTCTTTTAGGACAGCAAGGGTCCCTTTGAGTAAACGACTAACTTCAGACCATTGGGGACAATCCTTAATATAGTGATCCTCCTCACAAATGAGTCATGGATACTTAGGCTTTTGTTGGGAAGAATCACCAGCAGATGGCTTAGGAGGACCCTATTTTGGGGCATCGGCTTTAACCTTGCCTTTGCCTTTCTTATTACCTTTCGAGCATCTGTCTGTTGTGGTAGACTAGACATCATGGACCTCTGAGGTTTTACCAGGGCCATGTGGATTCTGGGAGGAACTATTGGAAGTAGTGTTTGAGACCGAATTCTATTTGGAAGAAGATTTGGTAGGGATCTAGGACACTGAACCAATTACTTCATCAACATGAGGTGTAGCCTATGACTTCAATGTCGTGGGATCGGATGATGGCCGCGGAGCATCATGTAATAACTCATACAAAGTGCCAGCCCAAGAATAAACAAGATCTGAGTACTGGGCATGAGCAATGGCTTGTTCTTCGGTAACACATCCACCCATAGCTATATCGCAAGCAATTGGAGTGACGAATGACTTGGTAAACCATTCGATGAGAAATTGATCAATAATCTCGAATTTGATCAGGCGACGTCTACATCTCCATTCATGGATGTGATCAGAGGTGTGCATCGCAATATCTTGCTTAAGCGATGTGAGAAAATAGGTGCCAGTTTCATAGTGAACTGGCAATTGGAAATGTGTGAGGAAAGCCATGGCTAAAGAGTTGAAGTCATGGTAAGTACTTTGAGGGATCTCAATGTACCACTTGGCTACAACACCTATAAGGGTTCGTTGGAAAAGACGAAGATGAATAGAATCATCAATGTAGGAATTTGAAGAGCACCAGAGGTGATATGTCATCACATGGGCTTGAGGATCTTCTTTCAATTTTCCATCAAACTTAGGACAATCACTCAGGATCTTGGATGAAACCGGAGGCCAATATGGAAATTGAAGAATTGGATCATTTATGAGTCGAGACACATCTGGCAACTCTAGTGTGGCCCATAATTGAAATTAAGTATTGAAAGGCATTGGAGGTCGATAATCGGGTCCAACCAGAGGAGCCCATCCCTGCTAGTAAGGATTTTGGCCCCATAGTGGAGAGTTCTGACCATATGGAATTTGGTTTTGCCCCCACTATAGGTTACCTTGGGCGTAGGGAGGATTTTGACCTTGAACACCTTGGAACTGTCCAGCCACAGGTTGTTGATAAGCAACATATGGGTTAAGAGGCTTTTGAGCCTGTTGACCTTGGACATATGGATATTTCACCTACTGTCCCTGAACATATGTGTTTTGAACCTGCTACCCCTAAATAAGAAGATTTTGGACCTGCTTTCCTTGGACATAAGGCTTGTGCACTTGCTACCTTTGGATATAGGCATTATATACCTACCGCCCTTAGAAAAAAGGATTCTGGACCTATTTCCCGAAGACATTAGGATTTTTAGCCTGCTGCTGCAAGGCTTGACCCTGGCCTTGTGTTATAGACATTTTTGTGCCTTACAGCATGAAGCATGAAATGTCCATAATCTAAGGGATCCAAAGTCCCTAAACATGTTGTTCCTACCCCTAGAGGAACAAGGTCAGCAAACCACAGCACTAAATATCAGTTCTCCACCTGAAAACACTTAAAAACAAGCTAATTCTGGATCATGTCAACTGCTCCACTGAGCATCTGCGCTGAATGTCAACTGCTCCACTGTGTACCTGTGCTGAATGTCAACTGCAAAGAAGGCTACCTGCGCTGGGCGAGTTTGGCCAAGTGGCACAGTCATTCCTCAAGGTGTCAATGCCCAGGAAGCTTCCAAAATGACACTTGGATCAAGGAATTCGATTGGTGATGAGTAAGAGGGTCTAGATCTCCAAGTGGAAGCAAGAACCTCCAAGTGGACTCAAGAACTGAAGAATAACTGAAGTGGGAGAGGACACTAGTCAGCTTCATGCCAAGCTCAAGCTTACTCATCCTTTCTCCAAAACTCCTATATATAGAACTCTCTCATGAGGTCTAGGGAGGCGGGAATCTTGTGAATGTAAGGAAGTGTTGTTGGTTTGAGTATAGAACTATTGGGTGATTTGCTTTGAAGGAGGTGAAGAGGAGATTTCTTTCTACTGGGAGGTGATGCTGGACTGGGCCTTTTATGGTTGTATCACTTCCTGAACTTTACTTCTTCCATTAATAAAGCATTTGAGGTTCTTCTATATGCATGTATCTCAATGATGTATTGTTATGCTTGTGTATTTGATTTATTCTCATCCTTGAATCAATTATGAATGTATGCTTCTTGTAGTTTCCCTCTCTTGCCATTTTGCAGGATCTTGGTGTAGCTGGGCCAGTGAAAGAGCAAGGAGCTGGGAGCAAGCAGCAAGGAGAGAAGATTGGATCAACCACTAGCGAGAGACATCGGTTAGTGGATCTCTTTCTCCCCTATTTTACTTTCATAAATAAGAAATCTTAGATAGCTTTGCTTCGATTGTTGTTGAGGTACTATCACCCTTAGAGTGGGATAGGGTCATTCCGTATTGGATACTTTTCCCAACAACACCTTGTCCTTGCAAAGGTTGACCCTATTGATATGTATATAAGGGTTTTTGCTGCCCAGGTTGGCTCTATTGCTACAAGGATTGACATTGTAGCTATAAAGGCTATCGCTATGGCTGTAGAGGTTGGCCTTGTGAAGACATAGGCTAGGAGGTTTGCGAATTATACTGCATCTGCTACTGCATGGTTCGCTGCAACTGTTACGAGGGTTGCCCCTATAGTTGTTGCAGTTGTCCTTGCTGCGGTATCATTTTCCCCTGCTGTTGCACGGATGGCCCTTGCTGCAACAAGGATGCCATTTTTGTTGTAGAGGCTATCCTTGCTACTACAAGGGCACTTGAATAGTTCCCAAGAAATTTTCGAACTGTATCTGGCCATAGCCACCATGAAAAGTGGATGGACCAAGCTAAACATACTGCCCAAACTGAAGGATGTAAGGCTGATTGACCATTCCTTGAGAACCATATGGAACGTAAGGAGCTTGGTACTAAACTTGAGCCTCATAAGGCTACTGATAGTAGAAATTTCTTGACCTAGATGGACCAATGGGATTTTGGACCTATTGGTACTAGACATTGCTTGATCCAGCAGGACCACTAGGGTTTTAGATAACACCAGAAGAAGGTTGGTTCATCCCAACCATGTGAGCCTATGAGCTACTCACATTTTTTGTGCTTAACATCATGGAAACACTTAGATTCTGCCCCCCAGGCAGTGGCATAGCTTTTCCACTTACTAGAGGGATTGAAGAACTGATAGTAACATTCTTCGAGACTGTCGGCTGAACTAGATGGGTAACTAGGACAGATAAGACAAGAGGATTCAGAATGGTGGGTTGCATCGGGACTGAGGTAACGACCTGTTCGGAGGTCAAGTTCACAATGAAAAGACCTGTAGTAGGCATGGCACTAGACGCTCAAACAGGGTTGTGATAAAGTGATGAGGCACTAGGTGTACCTGAGACCAATTGTGCTAAAATCACATAATTAGGTGGAAAATCTTGATACACACTGATGGAAATGCTCCCCGTATAGGGGAAACACTCAGGAGGAAATTTATGTTCTTCCTCTTCGAGAGTGTGTAAAGTAAAAAATTCTGATTGGTCCGAAGAGGTAACTCGAGCGTTGCCTTCGGGTTCCATAGTTGGGAACAAACAACAATGAACGAATAAAGATGTATGAGGGAATAATTCAAAAGGAACACCCAGTTGATCACACGAACTGTACGGATGTTGCGGTGATATCACAGCAGGATCAAACAAAGGATTCAAAGGATATATAACTAGTCCAAGCTGATCGTCAGTGGTTGACGAACTCTCAGGAGTCTAGACAGGATTGTCTGGAGATTCCAGGATAATATCAGCAGGTGACCCAGTATCTAAAGTAGGCGGAGGATGAGATGAAAAGGTTTAGATGCTCAGAACGATTCTGAGTTCAACACCTTGGTCCTCGAGTGACTCTGGTAATTTAAGAAAAGGCTCCTGAGACAATATTTCAGTCGAAGGAGAGGAAGAGGAACTAGGTGAACCAGATGGTTTAGCCATGATGACCATGTCTTACTTAACAGGAAAAGAGAGATAAATTTCAAGGCTTTAAAATGTACTTTAGGGAAAACTCATGATTTGGTCTAGAAAAGACTAATATGATAATGTAAGATCATGGGCAATAATTTTTTATGACGCATAAATAAACTAGTTCTCTTTCATGTTTTAAGAGTCGAGAAAGAAGCAAAGATGACTCTATCACTTTCGATTGGAAATGAGATCGAAAGGACAAGCACTCACATGATATTTTAAGTTTAATGAGTCAAAAAGATCCAATGACTACTCCGGATGATATACACAAAAAGGATTACAAGGCAACAGTGAACAACAAAATACCTCCTAGGGAACCGAGAAGTACGGGCAAGCAATCTCGCCAAATGTTGTGCTCAATGTATCATGTTTGCAAGGTGGCATACTCAGATTCCTATGGACAAAGGATTGCAGCCTCTAGGGGTCTCCCATTATATACTAGATGGTATGGGGAGCAAAAGTCCGTATTAGTGTTATCTAGTGCCACAACTAACGACAACTGCTAGGTTTAAAGACATTGGAACACGTCTCTATACTAGAGCTTCTAGATGTGATCATTAGGTTTCAAGTGCTCCTTAGGTTAATTGAGTTCATTTTAAAGTTTATCTTGAATTATGTCTCGGTTTTTAGGCCTTAGCGATGTGATTTGAAAAGCCATAAATGCAGCTAAATGAGACAAGACCCTTTCAATTTGATGAATTATCTACACTAGAGAGGGTAGGAAACATAATCAAATGCAAACAACCAAGCAACTGAAAGTAAAGTTATTTTTTACTACTTCACTTTTTGAGAAAATAAACTAATGAAAAATACATTCCAATTCCTTATTTCCTAACAAGTACACTTGAACAGTCCTTTCAAAATTAAAGAGAATTCTCTTTCTTTTCAAATTCCAATACAGTCCTAGTCTTCAATGCTGCTAACTACCGTAACATATTGATGCAACAAACTAGAATTTTGCACTTTTCATGAAATGACAAAATGAATTTCTCATAAAAAACTTCAACGAAAAAGTTCTGAGACAATCGATTCTCAAGCAAAATGAAAAACACGAAAAGAGAATCTCTTTCAAACTAATGAAACAACGAATTTACCAAAAACAAGACAAGAAATGTGATCTATGACGTAAAAGAGAAGTTTAGACAAGAAAACGAAACTTTTCAAACTCATGTAATGGAGGTCAAAGTCGTAGAAGTATCATAAACGAAATGCGAGTAAATGCACCAACGACTTGACTCACTGAGTTCACAATCAGCTGAATGGATGACAACCTAGATTCCCTAGGGCCACAAACCATTCAATGACCCAATAAATCAATTGAAAAGAAGGCAAATCAACAAGCAAATAAACCAAATTAAAAGCAACTTTCTAGTCAGGGATAAAATGGTCTAAATATCTTACAAGGCAGAAATCAAGAGAGAAAGACACACTGGCCAAGATCTGGGGTGAACCCTAATCTTCACTTACAGGCATCAGCGTGACTGCCTAACTAAAAACAAGCACTAGAAGGGGGTTGGGTGCAACTATTCCTCAGCATATTGCGTTGATCGACGTGACTGTCAGTGAAATAATCGCATTGAGCGAGGGTGCAAACAAAAAAAAAAAAATCAAAAGTTGGGACCAAACTTCTTACTGTGAATTTCAAACCCAGAGTAGTAAGAAAACCAAAGTAGATAGAACTAAAGGGAAATGGTGAAACTCGAAAAGTTCACACAAAACCATGAAATTCCAAGCAAACAAACAGAAGGATTGGTTCCTACTGAAGGATGGTCATAGGCGTTAATTTATGTTTTTAAATTAGACGCATGGGCTTTAATTTATGTCTAACCTAGAGGTCCATCATACCCCCCTATTGAAAGTGTTTCTCATCCTATGAGAAACTTAGTGACCTAATTTTTCCTCATCCATGGCCCTGATGGCCTCTCTCTTGTGCATTAAGAATCTTGGTTGTAAGTTGTGCAAAGCCAAGCCTAAAAACATATTTGTTCAATGAAAAATCATTGTTTCTTGAGACAATTAGCATGCTTTCTTTCCCTTATTCAAGATGAGTTCTTGAATATTTTTTTTTGTTTATCAAGGTCTTCCATATCCTTATCAACCTTCTGCTACCTTGTTCCACCATTTGGACACCTCTAAAATCTTCAAACTTCCTTTAGATGAGAACTAGGAGCTCCTGTAGTAATTCCTATCAAAACTACAGGAAACCTAAATGATAGTCTGAGGTTAGGGAAGGCCCTTACTTGACTTCCATTTCTTTCTCCCATTTTTATAACATCTTTTAGGCCTTGGACAAAATCTAGAAATAGATAAGAGACCACTTGGAAACCCTCTTTTTATCACAGCAGTTTGAGTTCTGTTTTCATGGCGAATGCCCCACTTCCTTTTTTTTCCTTCTTCTTCTATTTTGTGACTTAGGTGACTTCTTAATTGCCTTGGAGTTCTCTAAAAAAGCTTTGCCATCTTGGGGTTTAGCATAATTTTTTCATTTCTTCCTTCTTGTAGTGACATTCTGCCTTCCTATAGTAGTCTTCCTCCTCTTTCAAGTTCTTCTACCTGTATAAAAGTCTTCTTCCCTTTATTGTTGTTTTCTGATGACTACTTTCATTATGTAGGTACCTGTGGTTGAATATGGTGGGGTTGTTGCTACTTTGGATCTCCTTCTACTATTGGATCATCATGTTGGAGGTGTGCTGATGTTATGATTTGTATTCTGTGGGATAGGCTGCTACAGAATTTCCTATAGGATGTGTTGTAGTTGCTTCTCCCTCAGAACTCTTAATGATACACTTTTATGAGATGGTGACATGGATGGAGAGAAAGACTAGGAGTGTGTAGAATAAGGAATACTCAGGTGATGCTCTCTATTCCTCCATGTTTCCCTGCTTTTCGAAGAATGATTTTTTTTTTTAAACTGATTTTCCTTTTAAGGGTGAATGCATGGGCGATGATGGTGGACAACGTATGGTGATGGAATGATGAAGGGGGTGCATTTTATTGGCATAGAAAGTCATTTATTTGCCTTATGACTGCCTCCTGTGGGATTTCTAGGTCACTCTAATTCCTACAGGATCATCCTGTAGAAAACACAGTCCCTTTGTAAACTGAAGTAAAGGAGTGGAAAAAATGATAGAAATGGTGGAGGAATGAATGGTAATGAGTGGTAAAATAAAAATGTGAGTGACAGGGGTCTCTTTGTGATCCTCCTTTTCTCTTTGACCATCCTTCTTGCTAACCTGCAAATGGAAATTTCATGAAAATGGAGAGGATGCTCTCTTTGTCTTTTTTTTTTTCAAAAATGAAATGGGATGGATGAATGATGAATAGATAGTGAATATGAAGTGGATGGAGGGCTTGGAGTGTTGTGGTGACCTTGGCCTTTGCAAAAATTTCTTCTTTTAACTGTTGTCCTCATTCCTTGAAATCATCACCCTTCATAATTTGACTTTTCAACATTGCATGAGTGAAGGAGTGAGCTGCAATCAACTAGTTGAAGGTGGATGAGACTGTTGACCCATCCTTACCTTATAAAACTTCATCTCTCTTACATTGACAACAAATTTCTAACTATAATATGCTCAAGAGAAGAGTTCAAGAATATTGCATACCTGTACCTACCTGATGGTTGTTGGAGAGACATGCATGCTGCTGAGTTGAGGTTGATGTGAAGGTATTGGATGGTGATGATGATGATCTTGATGCTACTATTAAGCTCTGGAGGAGCTTCTTTGACCTCTGGATCTCCTTTAAAACTGCTCACTTCCAATCTTGTAGGTGTTGTTCTGTATCCTATAGGTTGACACAACAGTGACTTGTTTTGTCCATACCTCCCAAATGGTAGATTGGATTGAGATGAAACTTTTTTAGCATGTTGCCATCATCATTATGCACCTCCACTATAAAAAAAAAGGCAATTGGTGAGGGTCATGCCTGTGACGTACCTTTAAGGTCTGTCACCAATGTCACATATGGTGACGATCTTTAAAAAAGCATTGTTGTAAGTGTATATAGTGATAGTCCTTTAAGGTTTGTCACCAAATCCATTTTCAATGACACTTTTGGTGAGGTTCATTAAAGGCCTGTCACTAATTATCTCTTTGGTGACACTTTTGGTGAGGGTCATTAAAGGCCCATCACTAATTCTCTCTTTGGTGAAACTTTTAGTGACGATCTTTTATTAACCATCACTAATGATGTTTTTGGTTACTTTTGGTGACGATCAATAAATGTTCATCATCATTGATCATTCCAATGATATTTTGATGATGCTTCATGCCTGTGACGGACCTGTAAGGTCCACCACCAATGCCGCATATGGTGATGGTCTTTAAAAAATCATTGTTGTGAGTGTATATAGTGATTGTCCTTTAAGGTTTGTCACCAAAGCCATTTTCAATGACACCTTTGGGGAAGGTCATTAAAGGCCCGTCACTAATTCTCTCTTTGGTGACACTCTTGGTGAGGGTCATTAAAATCCCATCACTAATTCTCTCTTTTGTGACACTTCTAGTGACGATCTTTTATTGACACTCACCAATGCTCTTTTTGGTTACTTTTGGTGAATGTCAAAAAATGTTCATCATCATTGATAATTCCAATTATTTTTTGATAACGCTATGTGTTAGAGCCTAGATTTACCTCAGGCTGAAAAGGTAAGATTCTAGGTCCACATCAAACCACGCTCAGCCTCGTAGCTAGCCCTACGAGGATAGGAGAGAGCTCTCTCTGGGTCAATCTCAGCAAAAGATAATCAGAGGGGATTTGAGATGACTGATTTAACAACTAATCTTAGGCTAGGTATGAAGTGCAAAGGTTTAATTTGAGTTTTTGGGGGTTTTGTTGGAAAAAGGGAAAGGAAAATTTTGGGTCTGGGGATGAGGCCAAATTTTTGCAGAGTTCAAGTAAGGGCAAGATAGGCAGTAGTTTTAATGCTTTAGATTGAAGGAATGTATGGATCAGACCGGTGAGGGCCTAAGGATGGAAAGAAAGTCTCAAGAATCCTCCTCAAACAGATGAAAACATGTAGAATTAAACAAAATATCAAGGCAGAGCATAGCAGTCTAATGAATTCTACCTGAATCACTCATTTGTTTAATTGCAGAAGAAAAGAGAAGGGAAAATGATACACATAAACATTAGTGAAATTACAAATACATAGAGAAACACACCATAAAAACATAGAGCCACATGGATCCCAACAAGTGCTGCAAAACCCTGGTCTTTCCTTTGTCGAAATTGCAGAAATTAAATGTACAATGAAGTGCCAAGCAATCCCAAGTGTCCAACCATGCTAATGACTGAAAAACAACATAATATAGAGAAACCATAGCTCATCCTAGCCTCTAGGGGTCAAGCTCACATGTTTAGGAGCTGATCAAACTAATTCTAAACTAGGAACTAGAAATTATGGCATGAAACTGCCTGCCTCTATAAACTAGGGAACTGATTCATACAGTTTCAAACAACATTTTAACTGATGAATCTACCTTACCAAGTGCGAATTTGACATATTTACATCATGATCCATCAATTTTCATCAAATTACATTATAAATTTTCCATTAGGAATGTAAAAAAGTCAAACTAGGCAAAGCTGGGCGAAAAACAGAGCAAAACTTGGTCAAACTAGCAATTTTTCCTCTATGTGTAGCACCTGTTTGGACCCACTTTTAGAAGCCTTCCTGGTGTCCAAATGAGCTCCTGGTGTGCTTTCTAGAAGGTTCTACCTGTCTACTTTCCAACCCAAGTGGAATTTTTGGATTTGGTGTCCATTTTCCCCTCCAAATGTCCAATCTCACAAGACTGCTTCCTGTGTGTCAAAATAGGGGCAGTGAGGTCATTTTTTGAGTGTTTTTTGACCTTTTGAGTGCTCAAGACCTGCCCAAATTTCTTGGCCATAGGTAGACAAGCATAAATTTTCATGAGAAATCCAAAATTAAAAATTTTTGTGATTTAGAGCCCCCTAGCAAAAGAGAGTGCCAATGGTGCGGCGCATAGGGAGGAAAACTCTGTTTTTTGTGCCAAAAATTGTCAAAAATACAAAAATTGCTCCAAATTTATTGAAATTTGGGCTGAGTCATCTTTATCAAGTGCTGAGATGGGCCAAGGAAGCCTTAGCCAAGATTTGAAGTCCTTCATCCTCTTTTTCGACGTTTTAGTGTCCTCCTGGTGCATGCAGTTTCAGTGGTGGAAATCACTGTCTTGTTCATATGATATGTCGGTGTCCATCTCCATATTGCTACAAGGTGTATGTAAAGTGTATGTTTGGTTTGTTGAAAATGAGAAATGGAGACTTGATGTCTTTGTCTCCTAGTGCCAAATATGCCAAAGGGAAATGAGGGACTGTGAGAAATATGGAACAATAGGTATAATGGAGTGAGGGAGTGGATATGGTTCAATCAAGTGAAGTCTACAATGTGAGGACAGTCACTTGATTGTGTTTTAGGAGTGTGAGGTTTGGGGATTTAGGAATTTTGCAAATGGTATGGGAAAGAGAGAGTAATAGGGTATGGTAGGGTTTAGGGATTTATGGTTAGGATTTGGGAAAAATGGGAACTTGGGATAGGGGATTAGTGGATTTAGGGGGTAGGGGAACTTATAGAATAAGGGAATCAATGGAAAAATGGGGTAAGGGAATAAACTTGGTGGAAAAACAGTGAATCAAAACACTAGGCAGCAAATTTGTTTGAGAAATTTCAAATGGTAGTATTTGATCTCTTTAAACACTCACCATGCAACAAACACCATCAAACAAACACCAACATGGGATAAAAAACAACGATGGAAGCTCCAACCTACTTGTATCAAGACAAATCCATGCATTTTGGGCGATCTGATGAAGTTTTTGAGAAAATTGGGCTTGTCAGCTCTATGCGCTGCGCCTCAAGCCCTACGGGCCGAACCAGTGTATTTTTACACTGGAAATTTGAGCCCAACGTGTCGCGCCAGTTATGTGTGTCGCGCCACCTGCCCTATGTGTAGTTCGTTTTGCAGGAGACTTTTGGAGGCCTTCATGATGTCCAAATTGGGCACATGATAGCTCGTTGGAAAGGTATTTGAGTCTAATTTCAAACCCAATGAGAAATTTTCAATTTGGAATTCATTTGCCTATCAAAAGTCAAATCTCCCAAGACTAGTAAAAATGTGCCAAATGAGGTTGCCTAAAGGCAGAGTGTTGTTGCAGTCAACCTTTGAAGGTGTTCCTCAACTCCAAATTGAGCTCATGATAGATCATTGGAAATATCAAGAAAGTCATTTTTCAAACCAAGCTAGGAGAAATATTGATTTTCCCAAGGTCATTTCAGAGGTGCATTCAATTCTCCTGAGGCAACGGTATTTTTGACATTTCTCTAAAACCATGACAACTGTGTAAAAAGTGAAGGAGGTATTTCTTACTTGGCCTATTTTTGACAAAAATTCTATCAGTTTTCCCAAATTCATCTTTTATTGCTCAGAAACATCATTTGAGTAAAACCTATCCCGATGTGTGGAACAAGGAATTTGTCGAAATGAAGCAGAATGAAGGGGATAAGGGGCTTCTAAATTCTTGAGGAAATTTTGGGAGGTGGGGAGGGATGTTAGGAAGTAGGGGAAAGTGGAATCTCAGAAATTGAGTGAGGGGAAGGGGTCCAAAGGGCAAAACACGGGCCTAGCCTAGAAAATTGCCAAGTTGTAGCAAGAAACTAGGGTTTGTGGAAAAATGAGGAATTTGGGGGATCTCATTGATGGGAAGTGTTTAATAAGGTACATTAAGGATAGGGGAAGGTGTATGAACATCATGATACGAGTTTTGTTGATGATTTGACCATCCAAGAGAAATTGCCTTCAAAACCCTAGGAGAGGGAAACGAACTTTACCCAGGCACAACTGAAGCATGAACAAGGCATAAAATGACCCAGTGGAACTTGACATGATGATGACAACCCTATGAATGATGGTACACTCATCTGAATGGTGACATGGACCGCCATTTGGACAACTTTGAAAGGAGTAAAACCAAACCCTAGACCTAATACCTAGTGACAAAATTTTGCTTGAAGACTCACTGAAATGACAAAATTTGACCTTGACACCTTAAAATCACTTCATAAGAGCATGTTTGATCATTGGACGAAGGCTACAAAGACTCACACTAACATTGGCTCCAATGGGGATGGTAGCTCCTTAGAGGTGCCAAGAACTACATATCTTTGGAAAAGCAGACAGTGCCTTCATTCATTGGGCAATGGAGTCAAAACACGAAAACTGACATTATGCAGATGGACTCTGACTCAATGCTAAAACTAAAAATTACAATAAAACCAAACCTAACTAAACATAACTATCAAACTGGAAAGATGCTCATAATTGGGCTTATTCATCAAACCTACTCTAATTACTCTTTTCACCACCTGATCAAGTGACATAGAACAGCCAATGCAACCAAGTAAGCATTCCGACTACTATTCGATTTCTTCCCAAATGCTTTATGATGCGCAGGAAAAGGGAAGAATTGAAAGGCAATTCCCATGGAAACTTGGGATCAAGTTGACTGCTGATAAACTTGCAAAGCATGAATTGACTGGATGACTTCAAGAATACTGCGAAGGGATCTTCATAAACATTGCTATTGATTTCCATTAACACATTACTGGTCTCGTCCAAGTAATCTTCATATCTAGATATTAAGATTTTCCTCACATCTGTGTTGTCTTTCTCTAATGATTATAGCAAGCTGTTAAAAGGATCCTGAATTTCATGAATAACCAAACTCTGTTGTTGATTCCAAACAGAACAAAAGTGTCCTTTATCAATCTCCTCATATGACTGCAAACCTTGGTATGGGGTATGCAATGAACAATCTGTTAAACAAGACAATGAAGGCGACTTTTGAATAAGATTATTATCAACATTCTTATCTAGCACATGGTTAGCTAATGGGGGAGAACTTTTACAGCAAACATCATCCAACACATGAGCAATAGGATCATCAAAAATTTGAGAAGACTGCTGCAATGTATCCATTAAAAATGTATGACATCCTACTCGATGTTCATATTTTTTCTTTAAAGATATTACGAAGATTCTTCCTTGTAAACTGAAATGCTTCGAAACAAAAGGGTATAGAATCCTCTTGCATCATTAAATCATGTATTTCAAATTCCACGCCTTCATCTCTAATCTGATCTTCAATTGCGTTTGGTGGCTTCAAATCTGGTGTTAGGGAGGGTTTTGTATCCAAAATGATTTCATCAGTCATTTCATGGGAAGATTTCTCATTAACAACTTGCTCAAGAATTTCGCTATTTGTCCTTCCTACAAGCTGTTCATTTGAAGATTTACTATGCAATTTACCCTTCAAAAACTGAAATGATTCAAAATAGAAAGGTAGGGAATCTTCTTGTATTATTTGATCATATGTGCCAGCTTTCATGTCTTCATGTGCAACTTGAAAATCAATGGCATTTGGGGGATATAAATCTGAATATGAGAAGTCTTGAACAAGGTTTTCATTGCTCTCAAGGCGATCCAGATCAATAATTGTCGACAATTGATTTCTGATTGCATGAATGTTCTCTCTGTTGAACTGAAACAAAGAAAAACAAAAAGGCAAAGATCCTTCACTTACTTCAAATTTGTTGCACTTTCCTCATCATTGTCATAGCTGAAATGCATCATTTGACAATTGTACTCGAGCTACTGTAAGTGAACTCCCTCCTCCCACAAACTAGCTGCTGATTTGTCTGCAAGATTATCTTTTGTTTGGAGAACATAATCATCATCATCATACTGATCAAACTATGGCAAATTATCAGTATAAAACACATCATCAAGCATACATGTCATATCAACAGATCTCTCTTCTCCAAGATGATCTATAAGACAATTACTATCAGATCTATGTTTTGGATCAACAACTTGTTCTTCTTCAATCAGCGAGCCATGGGTTTGAACATCATAATCATTCCTTGCAGTGATATTTTGCATCATCTCTTCCACTTCACTTACCAAAATGTCAAGCTTTACTTCTAGAGATGTCAATTTCTCCAGATCTATGTTTTTCGTCTCTTCTTCTTTCAACCTTTTCCTTCTGATCAGCAAATGAACCTCTACATCTATTGCACTATTCTGCATCTCTTCAAGTGTTGCAAGGTTCCTTTCTCTCAACTAAAACTCCATTTCTGGATCAAAGGCACCTGGATAGTGCAAGAGAGAAGATCTAGGAGGAGGCCTTATATCAACCGACATTGAATAATAAACTTGGTTAAATCTGGCTGAAAACTGTTGTGCTGTCTCCCCTGGCAATCTTTTCAGCTGGTTATACTCTTCTATAATCAAGAAAAGGTTTTTTCTTACCACCCACCTGTCGAGGAAAACTTTGATGAACTACTATAAATCTGAGATGCTTGCATCTGGCTGAGTTTTGAACCAACTCTTCACTTTGCCTTGCCAAGAAAGAGAAAATAGCCTTATACTGACATCTTCTTCATCAACTTCAAAAAGGTCTAGAAAAGTATCAACATTCTGCACATGTTGCTCAGCATTGATATTCTTACATTCACAATCAAATCTCGGCAAATATAGGTAATAATTTGCAACGAAAGCATGGAGAACATAAGGTAAAACAAGAGTTTTATACCTATCCAGGACTATAAAAGGTGTAAGAGTATATACAAGAGCTACGGGATCAGTTTTGGTCTCTTGAGGTTCATCAATTTTAAGACGGTCATCACAAGATTCCGAAGAAAGGTCTTGATCAAGCTCAAAGGTATGCAAATCTTTGGTATTCACAATCATCAAAGGGAAAGAATCAACTGCACGCCGAGGATATCTTCTCCAATACAGTATACTTTGCAAAGCATTCTTGACATTCTCGAGAAAAGAGAAGAAATAATTTATAACAAAGAACAAAATGTCTTGGATGAAATTCCAACTTGAATACCTGATCTGTCCATATTGTCCTTTCATGTTTCTGTTGGTCAGGATCATCCTCCAGTGGAGTCTTTAGATCTGATCTCAAAACTAATTTAGAGTCGCCAGGTGAATGATTTCAGCCTTGCCAGTGTCTGATCGTTGTCCACCATCAACCATCAGATCTAACTTGATACATGTACTGGGGCAATTTACAAGTCAAGTGTCACGATTACAAGCTAGACCGGAGATTGACTGAAGCAGCGTTTATCTACTTCCGCTAATGCAAAGCAAAAGCATTTCGAAGGCTACCTGGCATAACTTCAGGCTCCGTCTGTAGCTTATAAAACAAATGACATCAACAAGCAAACCATTTTCTTCCCCAGTATGGTTGCCACTATGTTAGAGCCTAGATTTACCTTAGGCTAAAAAGATAAGATTCTAGGTCCACATCAAACCACGCTCAGCCTCGTAGCTAGCCCTACGAGGACAGGAGAGGGCTCTCTCCAGGTCAATCTCAGCAAAAGATCATCAGAGGGGGCTTGAGATGTCTGATTTAACAACTAATCTTAGGCTAGGTATGAAGTGCAAGGATTTAATTTGAGTTTTTGGGGGTTTTGTTGGAAAAAGGGAAAGGCAAATTTTGGGTCCGAGGATGAGGCCAGATTTTTGGAGAGTTTAGGTAGGGACAAGATAGGTAGTAGTTTTAATTATTTGGATTGAAGGAATGGATGGATCAGACCGGTGAGGGGCTAAGGAGGGCAATAAAGTCTCAAGATTCCTCCTCAAATAGATGAAAACGTGTAGAATTAAACAAAATATCAAGGCAGAGCATAGCAATCCAATGAATTCTACCTTAATCACTCATTTGTTTAATTGCAGAAGACAAGAGAAGGGAAAATGATACACATAAACATCAGTGAACCTACAAATACATAAAGGAACACACCACCAAAACATAGAGCCACATGGATCCCAACAAGTGCTGCAAAACCCTGGTCTTTCCTTTGTCAAAATTGCAGAAATGAAATGTACAATGAAGTGCCAAGCAATCCCAAGTGTCCAACCATGCTAATGACTGAAAAACAACATAATATAGACAAACCATAGCTCATCCTAGCCTCTAGGGGTCGAGCTCACATTTTTAGGAGTTGATCCAACTGATTCTAAACTAGGAACTAGAAATTAGGCCATGAAACTGCCTACCTCTATAAACTAGGGATCTGATTCATTCAGTTTCAAACAACTTTTTAACTGATGAATCTACCTTACCAAGTGAGAATTTGACATATTTACATCATGATCCATCAATTTTCATCAAATTACATCATAAATTTTCCAGTAGGAAAGTATAAAAGTCAAACTAGGCAAAGTTGGGAGAAAAACAAAGCAAAACTTGGTCAAACTGGCAATTTTTCCTCTATGCGTCGCGCCTGATTCTCTATGCGTAGCGCCTGTTTGGACCCACTTTTGGAAGCATTCGTGATCTCCAAATGCACTTCAGGTGTGCTTTCTGGAAAGGTATACCTGTCTACTTTCCAACCCAAGTGGAATTTTTTGATTTGGTGTCCATTTGCCCCTCCAAATGTCAAATCTCCCAAGACTGCTTCCTATGTGTCAAAATAGGGACAGTGAGGTCATTTTTTGAGTGTTTTTTGACCTTTTGGGTGCTCAACTCCTACCCAAATTTCTTGGCCATAGGTAGAAAAGCATAAATTTTCATGAAAAATCAACAAATGCAATTTTTTTGTGATTTAGAGCCCCCTATCAAGAGCGAGCGCCACGTGGCATGGTGCATAGGGAGGAAAACTCTGTTTTTTGTGCCAAAAATTTTCAAAAATACAAAAATTGCTCCAAATTTCTTGAAATTTGGGCTGAGTGATATTTATTAAGTGCTGAGATGTGCCAAGGAAGCCTTAGCCAAGATTTGAAGTCTTTCATCGTCTTTTTCGACGTTTTAGTGTCCTCCTGGTGCATGCAGTTTCAGTGGTGGAAATCACTGTCTTATTCATATGATATGTCAGTGTCCATCTCCATGGTGCTGCAAGGTGTATGTCAAGTGTACGTTTGGTTTGTTGAAAATTAGAAATGAAGACTTGATGTCTTTTTCTCCCAGTGCCAAATATGCCAAAGGGAAATGAGGGACTATGAGAAATATGGAACAATAGGTATAATATAGTGAGGGAAAGGATATGGTTCAATCAAGTGAAGTCTGCAATGTGAGGACAATAACTTGATTGTGTTTTAGGAGTGTGAGGTTTGGGAATTTAGGAATTTTTCAAATGATATGGGAAAGAGAGAGTAATAGGGTATGATAGGGTTTAGGGATTTATGGTTAGGATTTGGGAAAAATGGGAACTTGGGATAGAGGATTAGTGGATTTAGGGGGTAGGGGAACTTAGGGAATAAGGGAATCAATGGAAAAATGGGGTAAGGGAATAAACTTGGTGGAAAAATAGTGAATCAAAACACTAGGTAGCAACTTTGTTTGAGAAATTTCAAATGGTAGGGTTTGGTCTCTTTAAACACTCACCATGAAACAAACACCATCAAACAAACACCAACATGGGATAAAAACAACGATGGAAGCTCCAAACTACTTGTATCAAGACAAATCCACACATTTTGGGCGATTTGATGAAGTTTTTGAGAAAATTGGGCTTGGAAGATCTATGTGCCACGCCTCAAGCCCAATGCGTTGCGCCAGTTATGTGCATCGCACCAGTGTATTTTTACACTGGAAATTTGAGCCCAATGAGCCGCGCCAGTTATGTGCGCCGCGCCACCTGCCCTATGCGTAGCGCTTTTTGCAGGAGACTTTTGGAGGCCTTCCTTGTGTCTAAATTGGGTGCAGGATAGCTCGTTGGGAAGGTATTTGAGTCCACCTCCCAACCCAATTAGAATTTTTCAATTTGGAGTTCATTTGACCTATCAAAAATAAAATCTCCCAAGACTGTTCAAAATGTGCCAAATGAGGTTGCCTAAAGGCCGAGTGTTGTTGTAGTCAACTTTTTAAGGTGTTCCTCAACTCCAAATTGAGCTCATGATAGGTCATTGGAAATATCTTTGTGTCTAGTTATGATTTGACTCATCTAGTAAGTTATTTGGCCAACCAAGCTAGGAGAAATATTCATTTTCCCAAGGTCATTTTAGAGGTGCATTCAATTCTCCTAAGGCAATGGTATTTTTGACATTTCCTTAAAACCATGACAGCTGTGTAAAAAGTGAAGGAATATTTTCTTCCTTGGCATATTTTGGTCAAAAACCTCTCTCAGTTTTCCCAAATTCATATTTTATTGCTCAGAAACATCATTTGAGTAAAACCTATCCCGATGTGTGGAACAAGGGATTTGTCGAAATGAAGCGAAATGAAGGGCATAAGGGGCTTCTAAATTCTTGAGGAAATTTTGGGAGGTAGGGAAGGATGTTAGGAAGTAGGGGAAAGTGGAATCTTATAAATTGAGTGAGGGGAAGGGATCCAAAAGGGCAAAACACAGTCCTAGCCTAGAAAATTGCCAAGTTGTAGCAAGAAACTAGGGTTCGTGGAAAAATGAGGAATTTGGGGGATCTCAGTGATGGGAAGTGTTTAATAAGGCACATTAAGGATAGGGGAAGGTGTATGAACATCAGGATACAATTTTTGCTGATGATTTGACCATCCAAGAGAAATTGCCTTCAAAACCCTTGGAGTGGGAAACAAACTTTACCTAGGCACAACTGAAGCATGAACACGGCATAAAATGACCCAGTGGAACTTGACATGATGATGAAAACCCTCTGAATGATGGTACACTCATATAAATAGTGACATGGACCGTCATTTGGACAACTTTGAAAGGAGTAAAATAAAACCATAGACCTAATACCTAGTGACCAAATTTTTCTTGAAAACTCACTGAAATGACAAAATTTGACCTTGACACCTTAAAATCACTTCGTAAGAGCACGTTTGATCACTGGAGGAAGGCTGCAAAGACTGACATTAACACTATGTACCTATTACTATATGTTTTGTCAAAATATAATGATTTAAGACCATTGTTGTGGAGTATTTTTCATTATGTGTCCAAGGTCATAGTGGTTATAATAGTCAGTCAATTTGTTAAGAAGTAATTAGTGTGTATCATTTCCCTCAAGTCATAAGAATATAGTTTTCCTATGAGTCAACACATGGTGCATCTCTATTAGGTTAACTATCAAGAAAATTTTCTTTAAATAAAGCTCCACTAGTGTGTGTAGGAACTATAATATTTAATACATAATCAAGATCTATCAATTCTATCAATGAGAGAGACCTAGCACTCCTCAACACTCATGGCACACCTTAACATGCATTGGAATAGTACACTAACATTCCTTGGCACCTCACATGCCTGGATCATCTTTGTACCTAGAACATATTTCCATGAATAGAACGCCCATGCACATGTTGGCATGCCCTAGCATAGCATAGCACTCCCCTATCATGTGCTAGCATGCCTTGTAGTCCCTAGCATTCCCTGGAACACCTTGACATAATATTGCATTGAAAAACATTAGCACTTGGAACACATTGGCACTTTCCATGTATTGGAACATATTATTAGTGTGCCTAGCATACCTCTTTTGAAAAAGATAAAGTCCCGACTTATTAAACCTCTTATTTTTTCATTTCCTTGGATTTTAGCTTAGTTATTTCTTTTCTTGCCTTGAAACTCCTTGAAACATATTGGCATACTCTTGCACCCTGCACATCTTAGCATGTCTTAGCACCTGGCATGCCTCGGCACTATTTGGCACATGTTAGCACACCCCAGAACTACCTAGCACACCCTAGCACTTCTTGACATTCCCTGATATTCCCTGGCATGCCTTACCCTTGCTTAGCACACCTTGTCACTCCCTCCTTGGCATGAAATCTAACACTCATTGACACTCCCCGACACACCCTCATATTCATTCACTTCCTTGCATTTTGACCTAGTGCTCCCTTGTGTTTTCCTAGTACTCCCTAACACTCCTCATCATGCATTGGAACTCTATCACGTCTTAACACTCTTCGATATGCTTTGTCACTTCATAGCATGCATCACACTCCCTGACACACATTGGCACTTGGAAAGTCTTATAAGCATGTTTGGCATGCGTTGAGATGACTTGGTATGCTTTGGCATGGTTTAATATTAAAGTTATTTGAGATTGATTATTGGAAACGAGATGAGAAGAAACAGAGGAAGATTTGGCACTTAGAATGCATTGACACTTGGCACTTGGAACCTATTGGCACCTAGTGTTGGTGTGCCTAGCATGCCCCTCATGGAAAAGGTAAATTGATGAATTATTAACCCTATTATGTGCTCATTTCCTTTGTAGTTTAACTTGTTCCTCCCTTCTATTTCCTTGACAATCCCTGGCATGCATTGTCACCCACTTGTACATGTTGGCATGCCTTAGCACTTGGCACATCTTAGCTTGTTTGACATGTCTTCATACCATCTGGCACATGTTAGCATGCCCTAGCATTCCCTAAAACACCTTGGCAATCATGCCCTCACAACTAGCATTACATTTTCCCATGACTTGGGAACCTTACATTCACTAGAACACATCAGCACTCCCTAGTTGTCATGCCCTCTGTTATCCTCAACAATGTCCTAGGTTGATGAGGAGATCGACGGAGGTAACCACAGACCAAGCTTTTAGTTTGGTAGCTAGCCCTACCAAACTAGAGAGAGCTCTCTCTATGAAATCATATCCAAGAGATGACTAGAATGTAAAGGATTGTAAGCTAGATAGATAGACTCAGGTGGGTTTTGGAAAATTTAGGCTCATCATGTTTGCTTGATGACCCTACCTCCATGGGTTGTACTGACATGGTTTGGTGTTGGCTTGGTGAAGTGGTTATATGCATTTTCAAGGCTGCCTCAATGAAGGTGTCCCATGTCATGTTCTTCTCTTTCAACTGATGGAGTACTATAACCTTTATCAGGCTATGGTAAAAGAGGTTGGGATAATGCACTTTTCCTTTCAGTTACACCTTTCAGAAAATTTGGTTAGGCTCATATACAAGTAGTTGGACAAATTGGTGAAGAACTTCATGACAACCTTCATCAATGGTGCATATCTCTCCCACAATTATATTAATGGAAAAACATGTGAGTGAGCTCCTTTGTATTGTGATTTCAAATAGAGTTTGTACTCTTATAGTTCTAGGTTCATGCCTTTGAACCAGTTTTCAACATGGTTTGGTGTGTCTGTAGATTGAGAGATGGCATCCACTGAAAACATGAAATCAGTCCTTGCAATGGTGATTTTGTCTTCCTTCAAGGTGAGGGAAAATATACCTGTGAGATGCTCATGGTAACCTACTTCCTGCACTCTTTGACAAAACCCTAAACAATTGACATCTTCAAAGCATTTCATGACAAATGGGGAGGAGGTGATATCATTGCAATTAGAGGGCTCAAACCTCAGTATATCCCCCCCCCCTCAGTATCTTTAGACCAAAATAATTAATGTTATTATGGCTAGGTGCCTTTGGGCTAGGCCAAAATCCATAAATAAGATACTTTTGGTATATTTAGAGGTGCTTGCGAGACATGATAATGATTGAGGGTGGGGTATAAAGGACACATAATGTTTTAGTAAGGCTTTAAATGTCAAGAAATTATGGAAAAATTTCTGGGGCAAAGGTATTTGGTAATAGGTTATTGAAGAGAAATATCTAAAAAGTAGACCACTTAAGGAATGGATTAAAGAGGCGGCTCCATGTAAGAAGGTGGTATCTAATATATGGGGAAGCATGATGAGAAACAAATATTGGCTAGTACAAAATCTGAGATGGGAGGTTGGAAGGGGGGAATAGGATAGAACTATGACAAGATGACATCAAAGGAGTGGAGGGAATACATACTCTTTCTATTCACATCCTTGAGCATTTACATAAGAAAAGGCTTTACTTTATGAACTAAATATCTTGTGATTGAGGATCTTCTTTGGTTATAGGTTATTGGCTTAATGCATTTGAACTTGGATTTCTAGAGGATCTATCTATGGAATGGGCACGTTTCACAACATAGTTAAGTCTAACCGGTTTAAAACTCACTGAGAAGAAAAAAAAAGCTAAAATGGGAAGTGTTATGTATAATGAGCAAATCTCGGTTAAAGAGATTTATAAACATATTTCTCATGGGCGTGGCTTGAATGATAATGATTTTTGGTTTCATAACACGTGGAGATGGGACATACCTCTCAAATTAAAATGTTTTATGTGGCTGGTGGTCCACAATAATATTTTAACTTGGGATATTATCCATAAAAGGGGCTTTCACGATCTTGGAAGATGCTCTTTCTGCAAAGAAGATTTAGAAGACATGCAACATCTATTTCTAACATGTCCTTTTGCTATCTCAGTATGGAGTGGGGTTCTTCAAAAACTTAAAATACATGTAATCTAGAACATGGTTTCCATTTAGAGATATCTCACTCAATGGTTTGAAGGTTTCAAGACATATCGTTCCTTGCCTTTCTATATTTTGTGGGGCATATGGAGAAGCATAAATGAGAATATTTTTAAACAAACAGAACCAAATAATAGAGACGCCTATTTAAATATCTTTCCATATTTTATGGAGATATGGCTAATGAAGGAGGAATAACCTAGAAGACATTTTCGACTCGTGGAGCTATGGTCATACTTTATTTTTTTATTTTTTATCTTTTATTTTTATTTTTTATGGAGCATCCACCAACAAGGTTTGTGGAAGTGGGACACATTTGGTTTTGAAGCCAGACAACACCTTCCATTTCAATTGTTATAGTGGCACAGGGTCACATAATAGAGTTGAGCTAATAATACTCTTGGGGGCCCTTCTATGTGCTAATTGGCTTGGAATTCAATATTTACTTGTGTTTGGAGATTCCAAGATGATCCTAGATCGGGTACAATTGAGAAAAAAAATTGGACCACCTTCCCTTACTTTCTGGATGTAATGCATAAGATCTTTGATGAATACCTTTTAAGTAATGGCCTCTAATAATGTCTATAGAGAGTATAATCAAGTGGCAGATCTCCTATCAAAGAAGGGATGCAATTGTGTGCCGAGGATTTTAAACTTAGTTTGCGACAAAGGAATCTGTTAAAGGTGTTGGACCCACCAACATGTCAAGGGGATCTCCCCGGTAAGAAGTCCCAATTAGTCCTCAGACCATTTAGTGTAGGAGTCCCAGCAGTGGGTCGTAAAGCAATTCCTTGACCGCGATGTCGTACAGAGGCAAGTAAGATAACTCTATCAGTAGCAAGGGTGTGACTGTTGGAGTGAGTCGAGGAAGGTGCATGAGAGGTTCTAACGTAGGTGGGTTGGGATGAGTGCACCCCTTGGAAACCTGTAACAGTACTCAGCTAGGAAGGGCACACATGAGCGAAGATGCATCACAAGCTAGGAAATAGGTCAACTGACAATCCAAAGTGATTGTTAAACCAACAACAAATTTGTAACAAGATTCATATAATTGCATACAAAGTAGTTCATACACAACTACATAAGTTAAACAATATACATCTCTACATCAACCGGAACATTCCAACTACCATAAAAACATATGCATGAAAACATGTTGGCTCTTATTATATAAATAAGTGTAAGTTCCAATCATACAATACATCCATGTAAACCTGCTAGCCCCAACACTGGAACGTTACAGCCACATCTGCCTGCTCCTCCAAGGAGATGAACTAGCTCTGTGCAGTGGACAAGCCAAGCCGTGTTAGAATACTATCGAAGCTCTTTCCAAGATAGTCTTATCAGAATCTTGGCTAACAAAAATCCTATACAATGAGTTATGAAGGACTATTTATAGCAAAGAGTGGGGTGACCCTTGACATTCCCCTTTATGACCATTCAACTACCCTCATGAATCTTCACCTACAATATGACTGTTACATCCACTATTGACACTTCACTTATAGTTGACATGACTTAAAATTACAATTTACATGTACCCATGTGAACAAAAATGGCTTGAGCAAGCCAAACTAGACATCACTCTAACTCAGACAACTACAAAATTCCAACTGCGTGACATCATCATGGTAATCAATAGTAACATATTGACACCAAGATCTGTATTTCTTGATAGTGTTTGTGTGTTCCATTGTGACATCTGTCTGAAACCTGAACCTTTCCTCCATATCATCCGGGTACACTACTTGGGCTCCTCTGTCAACCAACTCATCTAAAAGCATGTGCATCATTGTCTTGAATGTGGCCGAACCAGCAACATACTTGCACATGATGTATGCACTGATAGGAATGTCTAGGCTGGTGGCGATGTGCATCAACTCGTCGAGGTACGAATCGAGCTCTAGTCAGACCTACTTCTTGGTCTTCGCCTGGGTGAGAGTCCCAAGTGATGGGATCGCATGTGTGCACACCACAACATCCATGCTCTTGAATACTTGTGCTTGGGAAGCCTGTATGCTAGTGATGAGTTGTGGGAGGTCCTCATAGTTACATATCTGACTCCAGATACGTGTTTGCACCTCGACCACATTGGTCCTCATCATCTTTGGCAAGTGAAGCAGGGCTCCCTTTTACTTCATCATCCATGTTTGCATGTTATCAACAACAACATGCACATTCATAAAGATGCGTGCTCTTCTAGCACATCGTTGCTGCCATCTTTTGAGATGGACGATTACCATGTGCACGGACCAAACTTGGAGTACAATGCTTGCATAAATGTGCGAAGGGATAATACTTCATCTAAGATTTCCTTCTTTAGTTCAGCTCAGGCAGACATTGTCACCGAGTCTCCTCCTTGCTTGGCCACCTATAGTTCCTTTGCTAGTCACTCATTCTCATCTATTAGAAAGCAAACACTTGAGCTAGTGGATTTGGCATACACTCTGGTTGCATCGGCAAACGAAACTGGATGCTTGTGCACATCATTCACATTCACTCACTCCTCAACTTTTGCAAGAGATGTTTGATCCTCCAGAGTTGGTAATCCCTGAGACTGCACAACTCTATCATGAGATTTGTCAAAAATGATGTTGTGCATCTCTCCTTCCAATTGACCACCAAGGATCTCAGTGCCTCTTGGTCATTCAAGACTTGCTCATCATCTGGATGCATTGAAGTGGGTGAGTCGACCTCTTTGTGGTGAGGCATGAGGTTGGTGTCCTGTTCCAACTCTTACTGCTCCATGTCTACATCCAACTTTTGAAGTGCTTTCTCTACCTCATGAACGAAGTCTCACTCCTGTGATGGTTCAACCTGTTCGCCTGATGCCAGCTGTTCAGATGAATGAACTACTTGTACGGGAACTGCTTCATCTATCTGGACATGTTGCACCCCTTGATGTATCTGTTTCTACTGCACTTCCCTCTCCTATTTCTGCAGCTCTTGTTCCTTCCGAAGTTTCTCCCTCAGCTCATGCAACTTCTCCTCTACTTCTTCCATTCTCTTCTTATCCATCTACCATCGCGCGATTCGCTTTTCACACTTCTGCCTCTTTTCCTGAATATCCATAGCCTCTTGTTCTACAAGTGGATCTGCTCAAAACTTGCAGCTTTGCTCCTCCTCCATGCGATCGACAATATTGCTGCTTTTGAATTTAAGTATATGGGGTGTACGCAGTGCATTATATTAAATATTATTATGCATGCTTGAGCCAAAGGCAATCTGGGATGGGTGACCTCCCGGGAAGTCCTGGTTACTGGGTGCAATCCTCGGAAGTGATGATTGATGCTATGTGATTTATTTCACCTGTTTCAATCCCACTTCTTCACCCTTGTGAGCATCACCCGATGCAATGAGTGTTAAGTGAACTATTCAAATCATGAGAAATTAGTCACTTACGACTACCTCTCATGGAAATGGTCATACATGAATGAATTACTTAATGCAATTGAATCCCAAAAATGATATCTAATATTCCTCTTCCCTTTGTCGCACACAGGTATGCTTGGCTGTGCTACCTCTGCCACTGTTGCTACTACTGCTACTAATATTGGTGCTCTTCGTGATATTGCTCCATGTTGCTTTGCTAACCACTCCATGGTGAAGCCGACCTATTCATTAGGTCTAGAGGAATTTTAGCAATACCTCCATGAGTCCTCCTCAGGCCAATGAAATACCCCATGGATCCAGTTGAACTGAACTCTCGTGTAGTGATCCTTCACCATTAAATGCGGGTCATACGGATTGAAGCTTCAGAGGTTGAATGGGCACTTCTTCATCTGCTCTGCTTTGACATCCGCTTGCTTGATACTCCATATCTCATATAACCCAATCCACAATGGAAGAGCGGGCCAAGGTACCTTCTTCTTCTGATGCAATCTAGCTATCAATCTTGATGAGATGTGATATGATACTTTATACATGAAAATTACATCCAAGGAAAATGGGCAGAACATATGGAGGCTTCTCCACACTAAACATTCGAATGAAAGTGTCGGATGGTGACGCATACCAATCTGCAATGCCTAGCAATGCCTCCATTGCTTCCTTTGACATGCAGGGTGGATCCTATTCGAATATCATCTTGTACACTAGGGTGAAAGAATGGTTAGAAAGCTGTGTGATTATTCCTCTAAATATGCATTCAAAGTACAACTTGAAATATGTGTTCACAATAGTCTCTTCTGGTGACCATGCCCACTCCAAGCTTGGGAACTCATGTCAGGCACAGACTGCATCTAGGATTTAGGTGAGCATGTGAATCTCTACATGCATACCTTCAGGTGATTGTCGAGCCTTCATGACTTGCTCCTTTAACTAATGAAGTAGTATGTTGAACCAGTTACATGGTTTTCCTTCTCTAACCAGTTGGTCCAATATGATCACCCAACTCAGTGGAAAGGTTTCAGTGCTTGCTTGCCCACACAGTCGACATTTGAATATGACCAAGTATTGGTATGCCTTCCTTAGTATCTTCATCTTGTAGATGTGGTTGGGTGTCATCTTGAATGAGCTAGCTCCTTTACCCAATCCTTTAGAATGTCTCTGGAGTTAGCTTTGTTGTTGGGCAATCTGAATGGAGGATTCATGGCAGTCACGGGCTCTACCATCTGTTACATCTCATCATAATCTAATGCCCAAAAGGTTGCAAGCTTCATCCCACTGACATTCCTCAAGGTCCTCATTTCGAGATCAGTGTGAGAGATGATCCAGTGTATCATGTCCACACATGGGAACGCGGGGTATCTGCATGAAATTTGGTACAAGCCAGACCTGTGAATGTTCACGTACACCTGACGGTCTGCGAGGTATTCCAAAAAAGTGCCTGTGAATATTTCATTGACCTATTTCCACTTTATTTTGATGTCCTTGTCTATATATAGCTTTGTATGTTCATAGATCAGTAGACTAGAGGAAACTTGCTCAACTATTGCTCCAACTGTAATTTCATCAATGTCCTGTGATCTTGTTCTCTTGGAAGCCATTGAGACAAATGAACACTTGAAAGATCTAGAAACAAGAAACATGCATGGCAACAAATATGTCAACGAAAACAAAGTAAATTCTAGGGAATGACACAACACATACCTATGAAACTGATGAGCAAGATTGCACAAGTTCTTCTAGGAGGCTGGGTGACTGGCTTCCTGAACTGCACAAAAGGTTGTCTGGCCTATCTAGGAGGTAGGACTAGCTATTGGATCTGTGAAATGCACAATCCAAATTGTATTCTCACTACTGGGATTATGTAATGCGCAATTCCATCTGGGAAGGACTACATTACGTAATTTTCTGAGCCAACAGTCATTGTCCTCTAGAAATGTGCAAAACAGTCTTGGAGACTAGTGCTAGATAGAAATGCACATTTCTGGAGAGGGAGGTAGACCCTTCCTTCCCCAGATTGTGCAATGCAACCTCAATGAAGGAAAATTCCGAACCAAGGTTGGCCTGACTCGCCGACGGGAAACGGAAAGCAAATAATACAGTGAATGCATGGTGACACTAAGTAATAACAAAATTGATTGACAATGCATCCAAAACATGAATGAAAGATTCAACAAACAGATTAACATACATGTGGGTGAGGTGATTCGCCAGTTCAATGAACATTCATGCAAAATAGTTTCATGCATGCAACAGTAATGAGATAACAAAAAAAACTAAAATTGAGTTAGGAAAAGCAAGTATACATGTAAACAACAACAAGAGTTCAAATAAATCAAGCGAACAACACTCACACAAGCGAATACACAAAAAGCGACAGAAATGCTGAAAAAGAGAAGCTGAGGTAACTTACCCATGAATAGATTAGCCAGATGTGTCGAAGAGCCATGGATGTGCTTTGGGATGTCAAAGCTGCAAGATTGATGTGAATGAATGAGCTCTGATGTGTCGAATAAATAAGTTTGGTCTCATGATGCGCATGCCACAAATCTAGTAAAAGGCGACAATTGGAGGAAAGTTTCTAAAACAACTTTGCATGCAACCCTTGACTGCTAAAAATAGCTCCCTGAATCATGGGATTCCTTTTCATGTTACCTCTTGCTATTCTAGGAAGAGAAATGTCATGCATGCATGCAGGTCAAGTTTCCTTGGTCCCAGGTGGAACTGGTCAACCAGCCTGCTCATGCATGCAGTTTCTCAACTACTTGGGAAAAATGCGCATTTCTGGCTGGGAGCTAGGCTGACTGTGCAAGAGTCTTGTGCAATTTCCAGGTAGATTAGTTGACTGCTACCCAGATTTGCGCAAATTCTGGTCTGAGCAGTCCTTCTCGAGAAAATTGCGCAATTCCTTGGCATGATTTGTCACTCCCTAACAGACCCTGCCACTCCCTAACATGCCCTGACACTCTAGGATGCCTTGGCACTTCCTAGCATATAACCTTATCACTCCCTCCTTAACACAATTGGAATCTGTTGACACTCCCTATCACACACTCTTATCCATTCATTTCCATGCATTTTGAACTAGTTCTCCCTTGTGTTCTCGTGGCACTCGCTAACACACATTGGCACACCCTAGGACTTGGCACATCTTAGCATGCCGCTTTGTCACTCTAGCATTCCTTGGAACTACCTAGCATACCTTGTCACTCCCTCCTTAGCACACCTAGAATTCACTGACAGTCTTTATCACGCACTCTTATTCATTCATTTCCATGTATTTGAAACTAGTGCTCCCTTGTTTTCCCTGGCACTCCATAATTCTACGTGGAATGCATTGGCACACCTTAGCACCTAACACATCTTGGCATGTTTCCTTGACCTCTAGAATGCCTTAGCACTGCACAACATACCTTGTCACTCCCCCCTTAGCACACCTTGAAATCACTGACACTCACTGTCACAAACTCTTAATCATTAAGTTGCATGCATTATTTTCACCTAGTGTTCCCTTGTGTTTCCCTAATGCTCCCTAACACTTCCTAGCACTATTTGGCACACCTTGGAACCTAGCATATATTAGTTGCATGTCACTCTAGCAGGCTAGAATGATTTAGCGCTGCTTAGCATACCATGTCATTCCCCTCTTACCACACCTGGAACTCATTAACACTCCCTATCAAACACTCTTGTTCATTCATTTCCATGCGTTTTGACCTAGTGCTCCCTTGTGTTTCCCTAGCACTCACTAACACACATCACATGTTGGCACACCTAACTACAATGAGTTTCACTAACAATCAATCCAAAACCCCTGCGAGAATCTAGCTAGTTACTTGTTCTTCACTAAGATATTACGGTTAAGTTTATTATATAGTGTTTAGTGTGAAAATATTACTAGGTGTTTTTATCACATTAGTTGGAAGGTGGCTAAGCCACAAGCATGATGATAAGGTTCTTGAATCTTGGACTATAAAACTAAACAACAAACATATTACTATAAGATCTTTGGGAAATTGTAGTTCTCTAAAGAGATTCATGGTAGTGATTTTCCCATTGCACTAGACCCGAGAACTCGATTGTTAATTAGATTTAGAGAAGTGGTAGTTTGATGTAGTAAATGTAAAATGTACAGTTCAACAACATGATGGAGGCTTACCTCTGATATCATAATTTAGTTTGTTATCTTCGTGGTGCAAACCCCATGATGTCCAAGTGTGACACCCTCCTTGCAACAACACCCTTCGAGTAGTTACCCAGTGACTTCCCTGCCTTTGATTACCCTCTCCTCATCTTGTTCACTTCAGTTCCTTCTCCCTTACTCTCCTCTCACTGTGCTCTTTTGCATCCTGTTGTCCTTATCCCAATTTCTCTTCTCTTTCTACTTCTCACTCCATCCTTCTAGTTAGTTAGGGCTTGGCTAACTGGATTTTCCCTTTCCTTCCATTTTGCCTCCCATTTTCTTCCCATCTCTAATTTTCCCTCTTCCTAGGTCTGTTCTAGAATCGAAAAGGTGTGAGGGAGGGGAAAATCCATTCATGTGTGCTAACAAGTTGCAAAATATCTCCTCGCCCTCATTGACTACATCAAGGCCTGTAAATATTATTCATGTTAGTGTCTGTGAGTCTCTTCTTAGGTCTTGGGTCAAATTATTTTTTCTCTTTCAACTATATGAGTCAAGCTATATGCTATTTAACACCCCAATTGATAGAGTTCCTTAGACTTGTATCATACCCCTGGTATAAAGACATAAGTATCGGTTATTATGGTATAGGTTGAACTTTGGTTATTACGCTCACCTTGAATTCATTGAGGTTCCATCTAACTCCCCCTAGTTAATACAAGCTTCATTGAGTTAGAAAAATGTGCCACCAATAATTATAAGTGGTTACCTTAAGGAAGGACCATTGGTTGAAGCCTCACCAATGGAGATTGGGTCGATGGTTAGGGTTTTGATTCAATTAGACACTATTCACTATTATATTTGTGGGCGTAGAGTAATTATGATCTTCCCCATGTACACAAGGATAACTGAGAAGTGTTTCTCATAATCATGCAAGTGGAACATCAACATGTACATCAGGGTAACCACAAAATATTTATTATATTTATAAAATGCAAGGTGATAGAAAATATTTACAATATGTACATGAATGTACTAAGATCAGGTCCATTAGAATCATATCTACATACTTACCACAAGATGAGGGTTGTTAAAACCCCTTTAAAATAGCCATACGACATTCCTCTTTTGCATCTTCTTGACCACAAGGGTTTAATTTAAAAACACATAGTTCCTTTAAATATTTAAAGGTTAAGGCAACCAATTCAAGCCCTTGAACTTCAATATAATCAAATATTTGCAATTTTTTACAATAATAAGTCCATTATGCACACTCCTCATCTTAGAGTTGGGTAGAGAGGGATAATACTTGATTTCTTCCAACCTTGTAAATGAACAACTTTTCCTACTTATTGGTTGGACTCTCCACCTCTAGTTGACACCACTAACACAACCAAAAGTCCAAGATACCCATAAGATGTGCCCTACACCCAAGAGCTTAGACTACACCTCCATAAAAGGTACCTTCAACTTTAGATGTCCCAAAAAAATAATATCCTAACCTAATATAGCCTATTTGTTAGATTTTTGTAACTTTCTCCTTAACTAACACTTGTTTTTAACTATTTAATCCACTTACCATATACTCTCTCTTGTTTCACCCACCTAGTATACAAGAACACTTATGTTTTTAATACAAGCAAGTTAAGAGGGCATGTTTCTTTCTTACACTTAAATGTTTTCAATACGACCAAGTTAAGAGCACATGTTTCCTTTTCAAATTCCAAAAGCATAACATGTCTATCTCTATAAACTAACAACAAAATCATTGCATAAAAAAGGTAAGCTTAAAATTAAAGTATTATTATTATAATAAATACACCAAATATGGAAAAAATGTTTTCAAACACAACCATAAAAAAAAGTGTTAGTTTGTCAAATACAACTACAAACTTATTAAACCATCCTAGATCCATCTTAACCTGGATCTATCAAGTGCCGAGAGGGATCCAATCTCTTGATATGGAAACATCTTTTTGGAACTTGACAGATCTAGGGTAAGATGGATCTAGGCTAGTTATATAATACTATATAATATCTATATTTGTATCTATGTGTCTCCTTCTTATTCCCTCTCTCTATCTCACCCCAGAAACATACAAACTCTCTCTACATATCTATCTCTCTCCCTCCCTCTTCCTCTCTGCCTCTCTCTCTTCCCTCTATCTCTCTCTCCATCACTTCCTTTTTACTCCCTCTCCCTCTCTACCTTTCTTCCTTTATGTCTTTCTTATTCCTTCCCTCTCTCTCCCCCTCCAACTTCATCTCTTTCTCCTCTCTCTTAGTTCTCTCTCTCCCTTTCTCTCTCACCTCCCTCTATCCCCCCATCACTCTATCTCTCTATCCCCCCTCCATCTCTATGCCTCCCTCTCTCTCTTTCCTTTCTCTCCATATCTTTATCCCCACCTATTCTATCTCTTCCCTCCTCTCTTCTCTCCCTCTCTCTCTATCCATCTATCCCTTGTCACTCCCTCTCTCTCTCCACCTCTATCTCCCTATGCCTTAGTTCTTTCCTCCCTCTCCCCCCCCTCCAACTCCATATCTCTCTGCCCCCCTCTCTTCTTCTCTCTCCCCCCCTCTCTTCTTCTTTCTCTCCCCTCCCTCTCTTCCTACCTCCTTATCTCTGTCTCCCCCCATCACTCTCTCACTCTCTCTTTTTCTCTCTCTCTCTCTCTCTCCACCCACCATCTTTATCACTATCTCCCTCCCCCTCTCTTCCCTTAACTTTGCTTTATATCATCACTTGGATCCTTAGTTAAGATAGATATATGTTGGTTCTTACTAATATTTGTATTAGATAAATTTCACATCTTTAAATATAAAAATATTCTCATTTTTAATTTTATTAAAACCTTAATTTAATTTATATAGGAATAATTTTAGTAGTCGTGAGGATAGAGGGTTTATATATATATATATATATATATATATATATATAGATATCAAAACTAGTTACAACCCTTTTCCTATTACCTTCAAATAAAAAATGTTATAAAATTAAATTAAATTAAAATATTTTTATTGCGAAATAAGTTATGGTCTTTGGGCATGTGGTATTGATAAGCCATAGTATTGGCCCATGAAATTGTAACAAATCCTAATTACAAGTTAATAATATCCATGATAAAGTGGGGGTGAATATTGATGGTTAAGAATCTTTTCATATTGTTATAAAATATTTAGATTGTGAAATAAGATATGATTTATTTGGCATGTAGTATTGATAAGCCATGGTATTAGCCCATGTTATTGTAACAAAGTCTACTCACAAGTTCATAATATCAATGACAAAGCGGGGGCGAATATCCATGATTAAGAATCGTGTCATATTCTTATAAAATATTATGTTTTTGAAATAAGTTATGCTTTTTGGGCATGTGGTATTGATATGCCATGGTATTGGCCCTTGTTATTGTAACAAAGTCTATTTACAAGTTAATAATATCCATGGTTAAGAATATTTTCATATTGTTATAAAATATTTTGTTTGTGAAATAAGTTATGTTCTTAGAGTATGTGGTATTGATAAGCCGTAGTATTGGCCCATGGTATTATAACAAAGCCAAATTTTTACAAGTTAATAATATCCATTATAAAGTGGGGGCTAAATATCCATGGTTAAGAATCTTGTCATATTGTTATAAAATATTTTGGTTGTGAAATAAGTTATGGTTTTTGGGCTTGAGGTATTGATAAGCCATGTTATTGTAACAAAACCTATTCACAAGTTAATAACAAAATCAAAATATAACAAATTGAATTTTATTATTTTTTTTATTAATTGAGCCAACATTTAGCTTTTTGCACTCATCCCCATACTTTTGGCTTTTATTATTATTATTACTATTATTATCTAACTAAGCCCATATTTAGAATTGTTTACATACTTACATTACACCTACATATCTACTCTATAATCTATAAATATTGTATTTATTATTTTTTAGGGAGGAAAATTTTAACATTTTTGAAAAAATTCAGCCTTAATTTTGATGTAACAAAGCCCTCCCAAATCCAATCTTCATTTAGGTTTTAAAACAAGTAGTATATTTTCACTTTTCATAGGGTGGAGGGAAATGAGTAGCACATTTTCACTTTTCATAGGGCGAGTGGGAAAACGAGATTAAAACAAGTAGTATATTTTCACTTTTCATAGGTGGAGGGAAAACGAGATTAAAACAAGTAGTATATTTTCACTTTTCATAGGATAGAGGGAAAATGAGATTAAAACAAGTAGTATATTTTCACTTTCCATAGGGTATAGGGAAAACAAGTAGCACATTTTCACTTTTCACAGGGTGGGATGGAAAACGAGATTGAAGAGAGTTGTGAATTAAGGTGTTACCAGACTGATATCCAACCCCACCATTGGATCTTTAGTCTGTTAATGTCGCCGAGGTATGTTTCATTTATAACCTCACTGCATTTACACCCCACTTTTAGTCTTCTTCTACACAGGGAGGAGTGCACACACCTCAGATCTCTGGATCAAAATTCACAATTTTTTTCATCCTTGCTTTTAAGTTTATGCTTTAATCTCTGTGCCGCACTTTGTTACTGCTCAAAATTCACTATTTTTTTCATCATTTCTTTTAAGTTTATGCTTTAATCTTTGTGCTTCACTTTGTTACTATTTGCAGGGATGGCATTGACATTTGATGACTTTGGGAGGCCATTTATCATAATAAATAAGCAGAGGTAGAAGACCAAAATGAGAGGCTTAGATGTTCAAAATGTCTAACATTGTGGTCACCAAGGCTACTATGAGAATACTGTGCACCTCATTGGACTCCAATGGAATAAAAATGACCCACTAGAACCCCTGGTGTGATGTCATCATCAGTAAGCTCCTATTCTTTTTATTCATTCTCTATTTCTCACTCACTGAAATCGCCCTTAAATTATGAAAATTAGTAGAATTTACTTTAAAACTTGTATGATTCACAACTAAAAATTACTTAAATTTTTTGTAAAGACTGAAATAAGCCAATACTATGTGATCTACTTGCTCTTTCTCACAAACCCCGAGGCCCAATGAACTAGATGCACTACATATGTCGATGTCTGCCTACTAAAGCTCTTAAAATTGGTGAATGCGTTTAGAAGTCGTTTAGATCATTGGGCGTCTAATGTGCATTACGGGCATTTCAACCCCTAGATTTGTATGTGCCATATTCCATCATGTTGGTTCCATTTATAGGTACATGTCAGTTTTAGTTGTGGGTAGAGCTTGACACAATCATTTTGGTTAGATTTCAAGAACTTTCTATTTAAAGTAGTTCTCCTATTTCCTACATGTCAAACATAGATACATGGTATTGGGCCATGCATGTAACTTATGTGCACTTTGAGGATGTGGTACTTCAGTTTACCACCCAAATTCACACAAAAATTGAACCCAAATACACAAATTTACAGAGTAACTGAACTGAATAATTCACACAAAAACTGAACCCAAATTCACACAAATTTACGAAGTAACCAAACTGAATAATTCACACAAAATTTGAACCCAAATTCACACAAATTTAGGAAGTAACTACACTGAATTGTTTCTGTTATTAAATATTTACTATTGAATTGTTTATGTTATTAATTATTTACTATTGTCAGGCATGAAATTATAGATTTATGCAACCTAAATGCACACAACCATTCCATTATTCATGAATCCATAGATCACAAATGCGGCTAACACAAGCAGTTAGAGAGGTAACCTAAAAATTAATTCAGCCATAAAATAAACCATGAAAAAATAGAAATAATTCAATACAATTCATATATACATTTAGGAATACTTATCTATCTCGAATTGTTCAACAATTAGTTGCAGAAGAGGGAAGTAAGATCACAACCATATATTTCTTTTTTAAAACTTGATGATGGATTCTTGGAGCTCTGCAACCCTAATGACCCTGTGACCATGAGGTAGGCAGCGTGGAATACCTCAAAAACAAGCGGACAGGCACAAAAAGAAGTGAACAGGTGGCTCAGAAATGACAGAGGAGACTAGGAGGGGAGAGATCCCCTCCTACAAGGATGCGACAACGGGAGAAGGAACAAGCAATAGCAAAGCGGAGGCTGAAAAAAGGACATCGGGACCAATCCTAGGAGCACGCTGGCAAGCAGGAAGCAAAGGAAGATGTCTACCCTACGCAATGGAGAAACTAAGGTTTGTCATTCCGATGAACAAACTGGAAAGGTACAGAAGCTATATGAAGGACCATGCATTGATCTGCAAGTTCATCGGAGTATGGCCCTCAAAAAAATAATTGACAAGATAGATCTAGTAGTATGGCCCTCAAAAAAATAATTGACAAGATAGATCTAGCAGAATTGGCAGCCACGCGACCACATTGAATTAAAGATGGGCGCACGTGGATTCTTTACAGTAATCTTCTCAAACTTGCAAGACAAGGAGAAAGTTTTTGAAAATGGACCATATTTTCATAATAATGCAAGTTTATTTATGAGGTATTGGGAGGAATGCTACAACCCAGACAAAGAAAAATTCCTAGCAACACCTATATGGGTTAGACTGTTTGGACTACCTATGGATTTCTAGGACCCAAAGATTCTTGAAGGAATAGGGAACAGCATAGACAGTTTCGTAAAGATAGCGGAATCAACTAAAAGAGGAAGATATACGTTGTATGCAAGAATATGTGGGTACGTGAGCATTGCAAACCCTATACCGGGTGCAATTGAACTAGAATATCATAAGGAGGTCTGGCAGTAGGTGTTGGACTATGAACATATACCTTTTAGATGTAGAAAATGTCATGAATATGGACACCTTTTCAAGGAATTCCCCTTAAATGCAGAGGAAGAGGAGAGAAAGACCAAGCAACAGAGGAAAACCACTGAAGACGATGAGGGGTTTCAAGAAGTAAAACTCAAGAAACGACCCACCAAAGAAATCCAGAAGGATGGCAGGAAAGAACAACAAACCAAAATTAAAGAGACAAATAGGTATGAAATACTGCAAACAGAAGAAGGGAGGGAGAAACTCGAAAGATGGACTACCAAGAAGAGATAGATCAGGAAGGCGGGGGGGGAAATCAGGACACCAACAACAATAAGCAGAAAGCTCAAGAAGAAACAGAAGTAAAGAGGAATCAAGAAAAGGAAGTATACCAGGAGTATGAAGTAATGGAAGTAGATATAAATAAAGGGGATGACCCAACCACAGAAGAGGAAATTCTAAAAAATCTACTGGATAAGTGGAAAAACCTGGACGAGCGGTTTATCCTAGAAGAAGACAAAAAACTATACAAAGACATCTTCCAAAAATACAAAGAAAAACAGGAGAGTGGAAAAACAGGGATGAATGAACAGCTTGGAACACAACATGATAATAGCCAGGAACATCAAAACAAAGGGAAAGGGGGAAAAACGAGGACGAAAGAACCTACAAGAATCCATTCAAATAATGGGAGAAATGTTAGTCAACACAGGAAGAGTAGTGCCGCTTTCAGCGGTCTTCCATCAAACAACCCAACTGTCTCAATGATTATTACATCATGGAATATAAGAGGGCTTAATAGCAAGGGTAAGCAAAGGTATCTGGCTGAGAGGATCAAAAAAGAAAAACCTCAGATCATGTTGCTTCAAGAAACAAAAATAACGGGAGCAAAAATGGAGGAAATTCTTAAAAAAATCAAGCCTTATTATGAAAGCATGACAGTAGATGCAAAAGGGAGTGTAGGGGGTATAGCAATACTGTGGAATCCAACAGAAGTAATGGTTGACCTATGGATAGGAATGAGAAGGATTCTATCAGGGAGATTTAGAATTGTAGGACACAAAGATTGGTTCCTTGTATCAGTGGTGTATGGGCCTCACATACCGATTGAGAGAGAGGCCTTCCTAACAGAGTTGCATCGAATGGGCAACCTGCACACAGAAAAACTATGGGCGATAGTAGTGGATTTTAATATGATAACAACCACAACAGAAAAGAAAGGAGGACTACAATAGGAGGATGCAAATATGGAGAGATTTAGGGAAACCTGGATAGCCCTCCAATTGATTGATATAAATACTATCAATGGAAAATACACATGGAATAATAGAAGAGGAGGCAGCAGGCAGATAGCCTCCAGATTGGATAGGTTCTTAGCCACATAACACTTCCTTGGGAAATATATTTTCTACGAAGTAATTATCTTATCATGCCAAGGATCAGATCACTAGCCAATAAAAATTGAAATTGCCATGAACAATCAAAACCAGCACAAACATTTCAGGTTTGAAGCCTTCTGGCTAAGAGATCCAACACTCATAGAAAAGATGGAAACTTGGTGGCAGAATAGTGAAGTAGAAATTCAAGGTAAGAATAAGATGCACACACTCCAATTGAGACTCAAGGATCTGAAAATAATACTTAAGACCTGGAACAAAGAAGAATTCGGCAACATCCATAAAGACAAGGAACAACTCCAAATAGCAATGAAAAGGATACAACAAAAAATAATAGAAGAAGGAAGAACAAAGGAGCTTGCACAGGAAGAAGGAGAGGTGCTAATTAGATTGGAGGAAAGAAGAAAGTAGGAGGAAATCCTATGGTGACAAAAGTCAAGAGTTCAATGGTTAAAAGAGGGAGAATGGAATACAAAACTCTTTCATCGAGAAATGTGGCAACACAGGCAGTAGAACCAAATTTTCTCCCTCAAAAATAGACAAGGTAACAGGGTAATCTAGAAAGTGGAAATGGAAAATCCCCTAATCCAACACTTTAAGGGCATACTGATAGAGCCGCAAAGTAACAGAGAAGAGGAGATAGCAAAGATAAGACAATATATCCCAAAAAAGGTAAATAGGGATCAAAACCTGGCTCTTCTAAGGGTAATTACTAAGAAGGAGGTTGAGGAAGTAGTCAAGTCAATGGCTAAAAATAAAGCCCCTGGCCTGGATGGCTTTACAGCAGAATTATTTCAAGCAACTTGGAGTTTCATGAAAAAAGATATTGTTAACGCAGTAGAAGAATCAAGAAGCCATAAAAGAATGCACCCCGCATGGAATGCTACCTTTCTGGCATTAATACCAAAAGTAGATCAGGCTGAAGAACCCCATAGCTTCAGACCAATAGCTCTTTGTAATGTAATCTATAAAATTCTGGCCACCATAATGGTAAAAAGATTACAACCTCTACTCCCAGAATTGATAGCAAAAGAACAAACAGGGTTTGTGAAAGGGAGATAGATTGTGGATGGGATTGTAGTTGCGCAAGAGGTGATCCACTCCCTAAAGAAAATGGGAAATAAAGGAATGATGGTTAAACTTGACTTAGCGAAGGCCTATGATAAACTCAGCTGGCAATATCTACAAGAAATCCTACAAGCCTATGGATTTGACGATAGATGGATAGCATGGATAATGTCCATGATATCCACACCAAGTATGTCAATCCTGCTTAACGGGACCCCTACTGACACCTTTAAGCCTTCCCGTGGCCTAAGATAGGGAGACCCTCTCTCACCATTCCTATTTATTTTAGCAGCGAATGGATTAGGTAATTTAATCAACACTAGAGTAAGTAGAGGAGAATTCAAAGGGCTAAGATTATGGGGGGGTGACTTAACTATTACACATCAGCAATTTGTGGATGATGTAATGATGTATATCCAAGCAAACCTCAAGGAAGCTAAAAAGTTGGGGGAGATCCTATTGGAATTTACAAAAGCTTCAGGAACAGAGGTGAATAAAGAGAAAACTGAAATATTCTTCTTCAACATGCCAAGATTGAGCCAAGCCTTCCTGGCAAGAACAATGGGGTTCAAAATTGGGCAGTTTCCAACAAAATACTTAGGAGTACAACTGAGTGATCAGCAATATAAAGTAGCGAATTGGCAAGGTTTGATAAGCAAAATTAAAAAAAGAATGAACAATTAGACATTCAGAATGCTCAATACACTGAGGTGCCTCATACTCCTGAAATCAGTCCTTCAAGCTATGCCAATCTATTAGATGGCCATTCAAGCAATCCCTAAAACCATATGCCAAAAATGGTGCAAATCTTCAAAAAATTTCTGTGGCAAGGGGAAAACAAATCAAAAAAATGGGCTCTACTTTCATGGACTTGGTTAAGCAATTCGGTCTCAGAGGGAGGTCTAGGACTAAGAGACCCTTATATTTTAAACCAAGTCATGGGGGCAAAATTATGGTGGATATGGATTCAAGGAGGGAATGACCTATGGAAAATGTTGTGGGAACAAAAATATGAGATAGCAAGGACACCGGAAGGTAAACTCCAAACCCTGTTAGAAAGGAAAGGCTCAACGATTTGGAACCTAGCAAGTATGAACAAAGCTCTGATAAGAGACAACAGCTTCTGGGAAATTCGTGAGGGAGACAAGGCATATTTTTGGGAAGAAGCATGGCAACAAAGAGGAACCCTGATTCAAGAACCCTAGCTACACGAAATCCAACAGTACACAACCCAAATAGTGGAAGATGCAGTAAGAAACTATTAGGTAGTTGAACAAAAAAGTTATTAGAGAAAATGGAAGATGAAGAGTGACTAGCCCAAAGCCCTAGAAACTGATCAATGGACAACCAATCAAAAAGAATTGGCAACCAAGAAAATAGCTATTAAAGAAAGACTAGATATAATAAGATGGGGCAAATGCATAAAAGGCATGTTCACAATTTTAGAAGGCTACCATATGAAAACAGGAGGAGCTGGAAATGTAGACACAAAGAAATGGAAGATAAATTTGCAGTTAAAAACCTGGCCAAAAGTGGCGTTTTTTACCTGGACAGTGCTACATGGGTGAGCCTTGACTTGGGATCAATTAAGAAGGAAAGCGACATATGACCCCTCGCGATGTGCGTTATGCGAAAATCAAGAAGAAACCATGGAGCACGTCATAAATTCCTGCAGTGTAAGTAATAACCTATGGAAAAATCACCAACAACTTTTTGAGATTACAGAAAGAAATCTAGGGAGCATTACAATAACAATAGAGCAATGTAGCAGCAAGCCGTACCACAACATAATCCTAAACCATGCTTGGAACCTGGCAATCAGGTTTCTCCTGTGGAACTTTTGGAAAGCACGAAACAGGGTAATATTTGGCGAAGAGAAAAAAGACAAAGGGGAAATCTAGAACCAATTACGAAAAACATAAGAGAAACAATCATCCTAGGAAACTGGAAACAGGAAGACTGGAGGATGGAAGGAATGGAAATCAGCATCATGAACCGACTGGAAATTAAAGTAAAAAACTCAAGCAGCATAAGGAAGGAACATGATGCAGGTAGGGTAAGAGCCGAAGAAATATACAGGAACCCTCCCCAAGGATTCATAAAACTAAACTTCGATGGGGCAACCAAAGGCAACCCAAGGGGGGTAGGTATTGGAGGGATATTCAGAGACGAGGAAGGAAAGATCAAATGGGCATATGCAATGGAATGCAACATTGCCACAAACAATGAAGAAGAATACCACGCACTAAACAGGGGACTGGAGATAGCTATACAAGAAGGGTACCAAAGACTACAGATAGAAGGTGACTCCATGCTAGTCATAGAAACCATAAAACAACTACAGCTGGGAATACCAGCAAAAAAACTAAGCAAAAGCTGGAGGACGGCATGGGTAATAAAAGACGATGCAAAGCAACTTCAGCGGCTGGCATACACCATCTCGTCCCATGTGAAAAGGAAAGGAAATGCCCCGGTGGACCTCCTTGCGAACTGGGGATGCCGAAATAGAGAGCAACAGTTAGACATGGGAGAAGCAGAGCTTAGCCAGAATGAGGAAATGAACCAAATGATATAGGCAGGTGAAGTAGATATGCGACATCTAGAGAATTCGAGTGACACTAATGTGAGGGTAGAAAGACAAGGGCAGGTGCAGGTAGGTCAGCACACATCACCCACAGAATAGAAAAGGACGGAAGAAAGGATAGAGAGGACATGGACGACAGAAGAGGGAAGAGAAAGGACTGACCCAAGAACTGCAGGGGCAGAGATGGAAAGGGGTGGGAGAAGGGAGAACAGGACAACAAGACCGAGAAGGGACAACAAGGGAAAGCCAGATGGCAATGCGGAGTCAGCAAATGGATAGCAAGAGCAGCTGGGAGAAGAAAAACATTAATGAAGCATGAAGGACAAGACATTTGGGTAGCATCCCAAGGAAATTGGGCCGGAAAGAGAGCCAAGGATGGACGGAAATGGGGACAGCTGGAGGTAACGTTAAGAAAGGGGAATATTAAAAGAGTAAAGTATGAAGGAAACCATGCATTTTGCATGTGGACGCGGAAGAAGGAAGGTCGCAAGCGAGAACGCATCGACTTCAAACGACAGCTACAGAAGATAGAATAGCACAACCAGGTTGACGGGTATGTTAAATTTCCTTCCCCACCCTTGGAAAAAAGATTTATCATGAAGTATAGAGTAGGCATGAAGGTAGATAGGGATGATCTTCATCATCTCAGATTCAGTTACAGAGTTAGGGTAGTTTGGGATAGGGAAGAACCCCTGGAATCCATGGCTGGGAAGGGCGGGTATAAAAGTAAGGAGAAGAGAAGAAAGGAAATGAAGGACCCATCCACCCATGTCCCCTGTAACAGATTTGGAGCCCCGGGTATCTCAAACCCTGAGCCTCTACCTACTGAGGTGCACCCTGCCAGGAGGGAAAGGAAAACCCAGAAAAAACGAGAGCGGAACCAGGAGCATCTCATAGGGAAAAGAGAAACTGAAGAAAATCGGGAGGGTGACTCTGGACCAGAGGAATCCAAACTGGGGATAGGGATAGGCAAGCCTAGGAGAGATAGGAGTGGCCTTGAAAGAAAGGCGGATCACTCGTCCCAGAAAAAGTATGCTAACTCTCATAGTGCAACTCTAAGTGTTGGAGGCTCGGAGCCTGAAAGCACTAGAGAGGCCCTAGCTCTGCATAAACGAGAAAGACATAGCACGAGAGGAACTATGATGAGGGGTGGTAGCACTACCCTACTCAATTATATCACCCCAAAGGCTAAAACTGACAACTGTGTTTATAATGTGATAGGTCTAACAAACGGTAAGGGGGCAACTACAACCCAGTCAGAGCATTCTAAGGATAAGAGCACCAGGACGCTGACAAGCAAAAACATGGCACCCAGGCACAGCAAGAGAAATGTAAAACAAGAAGAAGGAACAAGCAGCACAGGATAGAAAAAAGGAAGGAAATCGAACAGTGAGCAGATGAAGAAACTAATTGAATGAGGAAGAGACCTAAGAAAAAAATATAATAGGCAGAGACCTCCCTATGCATGAGTGGGAAGAAATGTTACAGGACCCAGGTACAACAAATGGTCGGCAATCTCTCTATCATAGGACTCTGCAACAGTATTGGATAATGAAACATATTGTTGCTCGAGCCATGACCCTGCATTAGGAACATATGGAATGGGAAGTATTGAATAGGTAGGAGAGAAACAAGGAACCAGAACTTGGACGAGGGGAAATTATGAAAGAACTGGCGACCATTCAGATACAAACCTACAGGAACAATCTTGCTTTGGGTAGAATTGAGTAGACTCTATTGGAGATTAAGTGGAAAATGTTCTAGCAGGGACGAGAGCTCCCTGGCCTAGGGGTGAAGCCGCATAATTCCAGCAAGAAGATGCTGAGCCTGAAAGAGAAGGAAACATTTCAGATAGCCTCCTCAAATGATTAGGTTAATTATCTTTGGTTTTTGAATGTTTTTGTTTAAAAAGCCAAAGATAGGAATTTGGGAAATGGATAGTAAAGACAAGATGATACTGATGAACTTATTTAAATTTTGGAGTGGATACAATGCTGATCAATGGTCACCTGGTTTCCTTCGAGCAGGTGACTGATCGAAGGTTTTGAATGTAAATTTTGAAAAAGTAAATATAGAAAGTACTACCTTGTTTACAAAAAAAAAAAAAAAAGATCACAACCATATAATTGAATATCAATCACAGTTCATATTTTACTCGATCACTCGCTTCATCATTGACATTATCACTATTTCTCTTGATCACATGATCCATTATTAGTAAGATATTTGTTTCACAATAGACCACACATAAGGGTATGCAGGCGTATTGTCTTACTATCCATAAGAATCCCTGAAATATAATTTCTTCATGAGTATAATTGATGGCCTTTACTATATTACAGCTAAGCAGTTGCTAAATTGAAGATTAATTTTTGCAAAGGATACTGAGTAATTTCACTTCCTTTCTTTTTTATAAATCTTCCTCCCAGACTTGTAGTTGTTCTTGGATGATAGGTGCAGACAAAACAATATGATGCATTTCTTGTCTTCACATTATTATTTTTCAAGTCTATGCTTCGAACAATACATAATAGCTCTTTTGACGATACAAAAAAAACACTTAATACTTGGTGAATAATCTGAATAAGTGCCTTGGTGTTGTTGTGCACAAACTTATGGACAAGAACAAGAAAGTGAAAGAGAGATGTAAAATTGGTTAGAACATAGATTTGCTACTGATCACTAGATCCATAACTAATGATCCCATAGTGTTAGTAGATAATCATTCCTTCAAATAATGATCCTAATATGTCTCGTGTTATTTTTGTTTTATTCCACCTTTCGTGGCGCTGATTTGTTATGTGGAAAAAAAAATCTGATGAAGGGTGCTAAATTAACAAACCAACTTCATAGGGCTCCAATTGAAGTTCTTATGTCCAACTTCTAATTTCTAGTCTTTAAGCTCTCTTGCAATGGTATATATATATATATATATATATATATATATATATATATATATATATATATATATATATATATATATATATATTGATGGGTCATTCCAGACTATCTATATAAACAAACTAATGTTTCACTAGATAGACAACGGAGTTAGTAGCCTGAAGTTTTCTATCAAATTTTTATTTTAAAAGAGAGTCCTCGAGTTCTTCTCTCAGGGTTCCTCTTAGGCTTCCTTTTCTCCCTTCATGTTCACTTCCATCATTTACTTTGACTATAATTTTTCTCAACTAGGTTGTTTCGATGGTTTTAGTGTTATAGTAATTGTTCTAAACATCTCTGTAATATTTGCATTTATTCGATATATGCTTCTCCAATTCACATCCACTCCTCCACATACCATGTTTTTTCTCTTTTCGCAAATGGCTTATGGACATCATATTTCTATTTCTCAACCTAGAGCTACTTCTCTCCCTTGAATCTTCTTTGTTGGATTTTCAACAAAGGAGGGAGAAAAAAAACTTCTTTGTTGGATCTGCCTCACTATAGGTTTTTCCTTCTTTAATACCAATTCATGGGTGCTAGAAAACACGAAGCATGTAGATAATAAATAAAATTTACTACCCATCTCAGTGGATGGTGTCAATCACAATCAATGTATTTTGCTAAATAGAGGCCAAACAATTCCACATAACAATTTTATCATTAAACTTGTATTATAACACTCAAGTAAATTAGTGAAATAATAGTGATGCTACTCAATTACATTCACTTTTCTACAGAAATTGATCCTCATGCACGAGATTGAGAAAGGATAAATAAAAATAAATACTATGTTTCTCATAGAATAATGGGTTGCATGGTTTCTTGTTTAGGCAGAGATTCCATGTTAGCTCTCTTTCTAGGAGTTTACCCTTCTTATTGCCCAGTGTTTATTCCTTAACAATCTCCTTCATTGTCAGTGAAGTGATCTTCCTCAATTGCCCAGTGATATGCCTCAACTGATCCAAGGATCTTCTTGCCCAATGATTGTGCCCAATTGCAATTGTGGGGAATACAGAAGCCCTCTATAGTAACATCATCAGGCGTGAGTACCAAATACACAACACTGCCATTCTCCAGCAAATCTTTGAAAGAAATTTCCCCTTCCACTAGAGCTATAATTTGGCTCTGCTTCAGAGATATGTCGAGGGAATAACCAACATCCAACTTTTGCTTTACTAGCCTTGTATTTTCCATGGCGATTGCCTTGTTGAACTGACCATAGTATCTTTGAGGGGTTTTACACTAGCTGTACAGAGAGGGTCTTCCTGGCTTCCAAGGACTAAACAAAATCTTCCACAATGGAATGCTAAGCAGGGCTAAATCTTCCATACCAAATCGGATGAACATCCACAGTAGGACTACTGGTGAGCAAGGGACTGTTGTGATAAGTTAAAACAAGGGGTTGTTATTCAACCAATATGGAGGAACACAGATCAATCAAAAGAAGAAAACATACAATAAAATTAAGCCCTCCCTTACCAAAATCAGAGAAACCCTACAAACCCTAGCATTGTTGGGTTTTGCCTGAAAAACAAGAAATGCCTAAATTTTTTTTCCCTCATTTGTTGGATTTTCCTCACTGTAGGTTATTCCTGTTTTAATACTAATTGATGGGTGATGGAAAATGAAAAAGCTACACAAATTCATATTAATCTGTTGTAGGTAGATAAGAAATAAAATTTACTACCCATCTCAGTGGATGGTGTTAATCACAATCAATGTACATCACTAAGTAGAAGCCAAACAATTCCATGTGAGGATTTTATCGTTGAACTTTTATTATAACATTCAAGTAAAGCGGTGAAATAATAGTGATGCTACTCAATTACATTCACTCTGCAGCATAAATTGATCCTCAAGCATGAGATTAAGAAAGGATGAATAAAAATAAATACTCTATTTCTCACACAACAATGGGTTGGACGGTTTCTTGTTTAGGCACAGATTCCATGCTAGTTCTCTTTACATGAATTTACCCTTCTTGCTGCTCAGTGACTATTCCTTAACAATCTCCTTCATTTTCAGTGGAGTGATCTTCCTCAATTGCCTGGTGATATGACTCAGCTGCTCCAAGGATCTTCTTTCCCAATTGTTGTGCTGAATTTCATTTGTGGAAGTTGGTGCCTTCTTCTTGAGAGAGTCTGTTGCTTCTCTTATTTTTTTTTCCTCAACAAATTCTTCCACTTTAGCCTAGTGATTTCTAGTCTATGTTAAAATTTCTTTCTCAGTGATCTCCTCCTTTGCAATGAATGTCTTAATTATTGATGGAGTTGATTTTTGTTTCATCATTCAACAAGATGTTTCTGGAAACAAAAAGATCCATGATGCCATGCCATCGCACCCTACTGTATTTCTATTAATTCAATATCTTTTTGTTTTTGACTAATTTCTCCAGTAGCAACGATCTGTCATCTCAACTCTTCTTGTTTTTATTGTGGTTCCAGTGTAATGGGTGAATAAAGTAAGTACATTGTATCTTGCCTTTCCTTCCAGTTATTTTTAGAAATGTCATGTTTAAAGTGTGAGTCGGTGAAACTAAGAGTGATCTCCTGTGGGCTCATGTAAGTCTCACAAGCACAAATTGATGATTAATCATGAACGAGATGCTGGAATTTAAACACGTTTTTGGTGATGCAAGAACACTAATGGACTGAGGATGCTCCTGCCTCACTCATTCCAATGTCCAACAAATAGCCTTTGTTTGAAAATATATGTCGAAGTTACAATTTATACCATGTAGCACCATTTGGTGCAGTTATAACAGATTGAGTAGACAAGTAGATGAATAGACTCAATAGAGCAGTGGATCCAAGCCTAAGATTCCAATGATAGTTTTCTTGATTCCAATTATAGGAATTGGATTTGCAACATGCCCATGATGTTTTTAACTGCTTTCAACTTTGCCATTTGACAACATGTTTATGCCCTTGTTTGAATGCTAGAATTAGTTATTTTCCCAATAACTATTTGGAGTAGTTTATGTTCTATTTGTAGCAGTAATCTTTATTTATCGGGGTTCTTTGAATTTTTAGGTTCGTGTTTAAAGACATATACATTTGAGTTCCCTTGGGCCTAGTTCATTTTATTTCATCCTTTGATTCTATCAATCATTGTGTTTGTTGGTAATTTATAATTTGGTGATATTAGTTTCTAGCTACAACACCTTGTTGGATTTCTTAAAGATATTTCATTGCCTTTATCTTACTATCTTTCTTGCGAAGCATGATTATTTATTTTCATACGCAGGGTTTAAGTTTAAGCAGTTGGTTCTGCATTTGAAGGATGATTTTCTTATATGATTTGGTTCTGTTTGGCATGTACATCAACCTTCAAAAGAAGAAGTGATGGGATTTCTTGATCCCTATGTAAATATAGTTTCCTTAGATTGTAATGAGGCTGGTGATGGTGATCTTTTATTATTGTGTGATCACTATGATTCAACATATCATACATATTGTGTTGGCCTTGGAATGGCTATCCCTGAAGGAGATTGGTATTGTCAAGGATATCAAACATCTATGCCTGGACAATCCGGCACACATGATGAATATGTTGAGGGTTTTGTTCTTGATTTTGACAATGGGGATGAAGCTTAGGAATCAGAGGATTTGTGGAAGATGCTCCAATTGGGATGATTGTAGAAACAATAAACTTAGAGCTGAATTTATCACCACCTTCTTCTTTTTCTACTCCTCTCACAGAGACAATGCCAGCTCATGTAATAACAATTCACAAAAGGATTTTACGACGAAGCACTCCAAATCCATCTCCTAGATTTCCAGATGCAGCAAGGGCTTCACTTAGGCAAACTAAAGTATCTGGGTCTACATCGCAAGTATCCATTGCATGGAAAAAAAACTCTCTTAGGTTAGCACATACTTCAGGTGTGTGTACAGGCTTTACATGACAACTGGTCTGCATCGGGAAGAGGCTTTTAGCTATTTTCACCTAGCTCTTCCCTTGACATATTTGGGGCTAAAGATGGAAATGATGCAATTTTAAAACCCGCACCCAACAACGGGTTGCTTCTCTTTTGTGAATCATCTCAGAGAAGCAATTTAGCCCCTGTTTTAGAGATGGAAAATTATATAGTTAAATTTGATGTTGATCAGGCGTGGGCAATGATGTAACATACTCTAGCATCAAGAGAAGATAATATAGGTCCGGCTAATTCTCATAAAGATGGAAGACGTTGGCAGGGATCATCTTCTGGTCATAAAAATGATTTATAAGAATTGATGGGAAATGCAAGGTGAATTGTTGTGAGAACTAGATATAGTCAAGATAGACACATTCCTGCAACTACTAACTATTTGGAAAATCCAGAAAGGATAACAGAGGAGATCTCATGTAGAGATATTGGAAATAATAGGCTGCTAGCACCCAGTGTTTCTAATGAGATATTGGGTATAAGATTATCTAAAAGAAGTAACAATTTACATCATCAACTAAACAATGACAGTTCATTTAGTAAACCTCATGAAAATGGAGTCTGCAAAGGAGAAGGTGATCTCCATGGTAAAATCTCACATGAAGCACACACGCACAAGGGAACATAGGTAAAAGCATATGTATTTTTCCTTCTTTTATGGTTTGTCTCTATAGAGTTGATTTTACTGGGTGTACACTATATGAATCTCAAAATTTCTCTTTAGGAAATCCTATTTTTATTATTTCCATGAAAAACTCTCTAGGGAATCCCAATGGATGTTTCCCCACATTCATGGATGGCATCCCTAGTAAACCCATTGGGATTAACTAATGCAACTCACCCAAGGGATTTCAAATAGAGCACCTGCCAGCGCAGACCTATCCAAATACCCAGTAATATTAATGACATTCAATTGGGCTAACCCCTTGGGCTCAATAAATCATAATAAACTACATTATTTGCCATATTAACATATTGACCCTGTTTAACATTTTTCTAGAGTAACCATAACAATCCAAGCTTGTTGCTATTTTTATTTCGGATTTTAATTACTTTTTTGGTGTGGTGACAACTTTATATGACCATATTTATGTTTATTTTTGACAGAGTATATGTTGAAAAGTAGATGCTCTCTTACATTCTACCTTGCCCGTTATGTATTGATGGAGTTCAATTTCATTACTTGTGACCAAAGAACTGTGTCAGGCATGTATACAAGGATTCTTGTATCACTATTTATAAAATGAACGTTTTCCTTAACCAAGCAAAGTAGATCCTTAATGCTACATGTTTGCATCTAAGGTAACTTCCAATCCTAATAAATGAGGTGAAATTTAAGTGTTTCTAGAATCCAAATATCAGGTTTTGTGAATTGTCTCATATATGGTCTTGGAAAAGCAAAGTGAAATTTAATTATTTCCAAATCCTAAGTTCTGTGAATTCACTCATATTTGGTGCTAGAATATTTTGAGAAAACTAGAAGAATTTATTTTAGTTGCATTCAAATTTTCCAAAAATAATACTAAATTTCTCCCTGACTAAAATTCTCCCTGAAATGGATTTTGGATTGAAAATTTTGTAAATATTTTTAGGGGAAAAACCCAAAATACTTTTTCCATATTAGATTTTTATAACAATAGGTACTAAAAAAATATTCTATTTTCTGCTGCAAATATCTAATAGAGTCTTCCCAAAAACTAATCGGAAAATTAGGTAGATGCGTTGCACGGACTAAATAATTTTGAATGAATAATCACTTAACATAAATGATATATTAGGTTACATAAATATATAACTTAGAATCATGAACTAAAGAATAAATCTCAACAACATTGATATATTCTTAATTGAGTTGAATGAGGCCATGAATACCTTTGACTAGAGGGTGTTGAAAATGGCATAATTTTGTTCTCGTTGGATAGATTTAGAACTAAAAATCAGCAGTTTTCTTGCTTGCATAACTTGGGAAGATTTTTGTATATCAAGTCTCAACGTTAATGAATAATATGATTTATGCCTTGCAATGTTGAGGTATGTTGTGATACCTCTTGCTAGTAACCTAAACAATTTGGATGAAAATTAGTTGTGAATTTTACTTGCAAAATATATAAGTGCAAATATAGACTAATTGTCCATTCTGTAGAATTTCCTTGAAATTTTGCTACTGCTTGAATGAATAAATATGAAACTAATTGTTGCACCAAGAAAAAAAAAATATTTACCAATTTGTAGTGGAATAGAAGGGAAACATAGTCACACTATAGCAAAAAGAAAAATTTTCTAGGGAACCCAACTGGGAAAACCGTCTATTAGCTGTAGAAAATTAAAATACTATCCATATTAGAGTTTGAGACACCTTCTTCAAGACCAGGTTCATCGATGATTATTGCTTTCCATATTCATTTTCATAATCATTAGGGTTTTTTCTGTCAAATCATAGTAGCTAGTAAGTGTCTCTTTGATTTCAGAAACCAGACCGGGATCAACTTCATCCAAGAATCCTCTAGAAGGCTCATCGCTAGCAAGAAGAATGGTCCTTTTTTTGTTTTATTTCATCACATGCATCCATCATAATCACTTATTTGTCTTCATTTCTTTCAAAGTCATTTTTAATGTTAGATGCAAAAGGTAATTTAGTATGATATAATCCTTAGGTAACCAACCTCAAACATATCATTGGTTAATTTATGTTGTTTGAAGTTTATTGAGTCTGAGTTTTATCATGAAACTACTAGAAGCGTACTAGCATGGGTGAGTTGATTATCTTTATAAAAATGTTATGGTTTGATCTAGTCCTTCAAAGGAACTTATAGTTGATGGTCAAAATTTCACATTCCATTCATTTTTTTATCTTCACATATAACAAATATCTTTATGTTGTAGCCTTTAGCTAGATATATATAATAATTGCCGCTCAGAAGTTGGAGGCCATCATTTTGGAGCTTGAACTTAGTCAACTTTGTTTGAGTTGAAAATGTCATTAGATCTCATTATATCGTCTATTGCAGAGCGTGAATCGAATTTACCTTTGTTTCAGTTAAAAATGTGAATAGATCTTACTATATCATCTTTTGTAGAGAATGAAACCCATATATCAGAGTCCATTTGCTTGAGGTATAACAAATCTACTTTAATTCATTAAACTTACTTTTGATATTATGTTTGTTGATTATGATTCTTTAGACCACATCTTCATTGGAAAAGGGGCATATTTAATGAAGTGTGGAAGGAGAGGGAAGCTTCAATTATGTCCTTTCAAACTTTCTAAGGTATGTAATAAAATTTAAAAAAATTCTCCATAGAATGTTGTGCTTTAACTTTTTCTTTTGATAATGGATTATTTATGTGATCTCCCCTCTCTCACACACAACCAGAGCCCAGACATACATGGTTTTTTGGGACATGTGGACAATGGAAAGATTTAGGCTAGCCATTTATCTAGAAATTTACACTGTAGATGATCAGGCATTTAAAGTTGAATATTTCCTTGGCACTAAATTAGAGTTGAAGAGTCAGACTCCTATTTGTTATGCATATACCTCACTTTTAAATCAATTTATTGTTGACTCTGTATAAAACTTCCATGTGAGGGAAAAGAATGATCACTACCATTGCTTAATTTGTCTGCAGACCAAGTAAAGATTCCAAATTTGTATAAGTTAGTGGCTCCTTGGAGAATCCAAAGAGTGGCACTATTGTAGCAACAAGAAATTCATTTACTTTGAGTTCTTCATTAGTGCATTGATAGTATATTGTTTGGTCCATACAATACCTCCACAATGTATGATCAAATTACAGTTAAGCCTATCATAATATTTTTACTTACTCTCTTTTAGAGGGAAACTAGAGTGTGTGTCAAGCTTGCACTTCACAATTGTATCATGCAGAGTTTACCTGGGACAATATTTGTGGATCTAAGCAGCAAGATACATATTGGAATTCAATAGGCAACAATACTACAAAGTGGGAAAGAGCTTTCACAGTTAACCTGGCTTTCACATTATGGTTTGAGTCGGTTTGTTGGCTAGATGCTGGATACCCCAACTCCCTTTTTATGACTGAGTGCGAGATTGAATCCTTCGACATATTCCTGGCTCAATTTTCACTAAGTGATGGGTTTTCTCAGAAGTGCTTCACACCTATAAACTTTACCATAGTTGTTCTTGAGTCTTTGGAGGTGGTTAGCGTTTCAAAGCACACAAGTACAAGAAGATGAGAAATAATATGCCCAACCAATTTGAAGTTATATCCTGACAAATCGGTTGTTCCCATTCGTAAATCTGACGACTTGCTCTACTTCTTTCTAGTGAACAACTTTGGGACTTGCCATGAATCATGAGACAATTCCAACCCCATAACTATAAATTTCTTATTTAAATCTATACCCACTAGGTTAGAATCTACAGAAGGAGAAATTCATTCTTTTTTCGAAATAACCTGCAATCGACTTGTACCGTGCTATTTAATATTTTCTGTATTTATTTGCATCCTTGGTCTGTGACATAAATACGCAAAAGGATGCCTTGAATTTTCTATACTAGCACTCCTAAAAAATAATAAAGTATGCCCAAATTTATCATTTCAAATGATTTATGTAGCTCGCCTTTTGGTTTTTCAATTATTGAAGTTGTTACCTATATTGACGAGATCTTCTACAACCGATACCATAGTGACAATATATGTTACAGTTTTATCCATGTTGCTCTAAAGTTGTTTCTCCTTCAATAGAGAAATAATACACTGTTGTTTCCATTTAGGGGAGAAGTGTACCCTGTAGCAACCTTGGCCTATGTACAAATGGGTTGAATGCACATTAGACTCTATTTGTTGTTTTGAAGGTGTTTCTCCTTCAACAATTCTTCATCTCAATAGATCCTTTTGGTCTACTCCTTTAGTAGATGCATGCAACCTTGGGATACATGTTGTAGATTATAGTTTTCTTATGAGTGTGTAGCAGCGATGAAAGAAGTGCACCGATTTTGTGCATCTTGTGGTTGTTGTATGCAAGCATGCTTGTTTAGTGTTTCCCAAACATAGATAGAGCCATATTTAGTATGCTTTTATAGTTTCACTTAGATGCTCACTTTTCTTAATTTAGGTGTTTTTCTTAGTTCTGTTTTATGCACAAATTTATCTTTAAGAAAAGTGCATAGTAGAGAAGGATTCTATATTTTGAGCAGGGGACACACTTCTAGGTAGGAGGTACTCTATTCTAGGAAGCTTTTTCCATGCAGTTTAGGTGCTTTATCCGAGAATCCCAAGAGTGGCACTATTGTAGCAATAAGAAATTAGTTTATTTTGAGTTCTTCATTAGTGCATTGATAGTATATTTTTTATTCCATGTAATACCTCAATAGTGTAGGATCAAATTACAATTAAGATTTTCATAATATTTTTTACTTAACCTCTTTTAGAGGGAAACTAGAGCATGTTTCAAGCTTACACGTCACAATTGTATCATGCAGAGTTTACCTGGCATGAGTTTTGTGGATCTAAGTAGCCAGATACATGTTGGAATTCAAGAGGCAACAATACTACAAAGTGGGGAAGATGTTTTACAGTTAACTTGCCTTTCACATTATGGTTGGAGTTGGTTTGTTGGCAAGATGTTGGATACCCCAACTTCCTTTTTATGATTCAGTGCAATATTGAATCCTTCGACATATTCCTCGCTCAATTATCATTAAGCAATGGGTTTTCTCAGAAGTGCTTCACATCTATAAACTTTACTACAATTGTTATTGAGTCTTTGGAAGTGGTTATCTTTTCAAAGAAGACACGTACAAGAAGATAAGGAATAATATGCCTGACTAATTTCAAGTTATCTTCCCGCGAATAGGTGTTCCCTTCTATAAATCTGCGATTCGCTCTACTTCTTTCTAGTGAACAAATTTGGGACTTTTCATGAATTGTGAGACAATTAAAACCCCACAATTATCAATTTCTTATTTAAAGTTATACCCACTAAATTATAACCCGCATAACGAGAATTCCATTTGCATTTCAAAATAACCTGCAATCGACTTATACCATGCTATTTAATATTTTATGTATTTCTTCACATCCTTGGCCTATGACATAAAGACACAACATGCTACCTTGCATTTTCTATACTAACACTCCTAAAAAACAATAAAATATGCCCAAATCTGTCATTTCAAATGATATATGCGTCTCACTTTTTGGTTTTTCAATTACCGAAGTTATTTTATATATTCATGAGATCATCTAGAACTTAGGCCACAGTGACAATATCTGTTAGTTTTATTTGTGTTACACTAAACGTGTTTTTTCTTCAGGAGCACTACAATACATTGCAGTTTCCATTCAATAAAGAAGTGTACCCAGTAGCAGCGTTGGTCTGTGTGCAAATGGGTTGAATTCACAGTAGAATTTATCTGTTGCTTTGAATGTGTTTCTCCTTCAATATTACTTCATCTCAGAAGATCCTTTCAATCTACACCTTCAGTAGATGCATACATCCTTGGGGTACATGCTATAGATTCTAGTTTTGCTGTGAGGGTATAGCAACGATGAAAGAATTGCATCAATTTTAGGCATATTATGGTTGTTGTATGTAGGCATGATTGTCTAGTGTTCCCCAAACTCATATAGAGCCATATTTAGTGTACTTTTATAGTTTGACTTAGATGCTCACTTTTCTTAATTTAGGTGTTTTTCTTAGTACTATTTTATGCACAAATTTATCTTTAAGAAAAGTGCATAGTAGAGAAGGGTCCTATATTTTGAGTAGGGAACACTCTTCTAGGTAGGAGGTACTCTATTCTAGGGATCTTATGTCATGCATGTTAGGTGTTTTATCCCAGACAGAGTTCCAAGTCCCTGCCTCCTTGAAAAAGTCCCTACTAGACAAGACACCAGTTGATAGAGTTCCAAGTCCCTAAATTTTCCAAAAACCCACCTGAGCCTAGATATCTACCCTAAAATACTTTACATTCTAGTCATCTCTTAGCTATGATTTCATAAATAGAGCCCTCTCTGCTTTGGTAGGGCTAGCTACCAAACTAAAATCTTGGTATGTGGTTACCTCCATCAATCTCCTCATCAGCCTGGGACATTATGGAGGATAACAGAGGGCATGACAACTAGGGAGTGCCAAGGTGTTCTAGTGAATGTAAGGTTCCCAAGTCATGGAAAAATGTAATGCTAGTTGTGAGGTCATGACTGCCAAGGCGTGTTAGCTAATGCTAGGGTATGCTAACATGTGTTAGATAGTACGGAGACATGTCAAACAAGATAACATGTCTCACTTCTAATTGTGTATTCAATTGAACATATTGATTCTCTTATACAAAACTATTTTTCCCTCTACCCACTTTTCATAACTTGAATAATCATTAGGTAGGGACCTACAGCTTTGATGTTTCTTTGCTTGTTTAGTTAAATATTGTCAACACTTTAATTGATTGAAAGTTGTAGAATTTACAATTTATGAAGTTTCAAGGTCTAATTTTTAAAAGTATAATTCTTTAAAGGGTGATAGCTCAATGGAAGAGCACCTGCTTTACAAGAAGGAGGTTGGTAGTTTGATTCCATCATGCCCTGACATCCATATGGAATGGCGATAATCAATTTTTTGTGATGGAGGCTTTTTTGACCATCACCAATGAGCTTTGGTGACATTTTTCGACCCTCACCAAAAATATGGAATGGTGATGGTCAATGAACGCCATCATATATACGCATCAATAGTGATGACCCTCAAAGGTCTGTAACCATAAATCATTTTTGTTGATATGAAATGGAGATGGTCGTTGTCCATCATTATAGTCATTATTCGTGATGGACCTTAAATGTCACCACAACACCTATAATTCTAACAATGCAAATGTTGGTGACGGTCAATGAATGCCACAATATATATGCACCAATAGTGACGGCCCTTAAAGATCCATCACAATAAATCATTGTTGTTCATATGAAATGGTGATGGTCACTATCCGTCATTATAATCAATATTTGTGATGGACCTTGAATGTCACCATAACACCTATACTTTTGGCAACACCACCTTTGGTGACATTCAGTTTTTGGTTACTGGGGCTATGGTCCATCACCGTTGCTCATATGCAATGGTGACAGTTGCTATCCATCATTATAAATCATTTTTGGTGACAAAATTTGAATGTCACTGCAACACTTATACTTTTGGCGACACCACCTTTGGTGGTGTTCAGTTTTTGGTGACAAAGGCTTTGTTCCGTCACCATTGCTCATATGAAATGGTGACGGTCTCTATTCGTCAATCATTATTGGTGACGGAATTTGCATGTCACTACAACACCTATACTTTTGGCAATGCCACCTTTTGTGATGTTCAGTTTTTGGTGATGAATGCTCTTTTGACCATCACCAATGAGCTTATGGTGACATTTTTCGCTCCTCACCAATGTCCTTTTTCTTGTAGTGCTCCCCATAGAAACATATTGGTCAATGGATGCACGGATCTCGAGAAAAACTAAAAATGGTTGAAGGTGATGGAGGTCGATTTCTTGGAAACCGTGAACTAGGATTTGCTGAAATTGCTTGGGCATGTTACCATCACCATATGCATCTCCCCATGAAACATCTTTTTAAATGGATGCACGGCTATTGAGAAAATGCAAAAATGGTTGAAGGTCATGGAGGCCAATTTCATGGAAATCGTGCACTAGAATTTGCTGAAATTGGTTGGGCATGTTACCATCATACATATGCATATCCCCCTAAAACAGCTTGGCCAATGGATGCATGGTTTTCAAGTTATGGAAAAAACAAATTTCTGCACTATGTATTTTTGTATCCTGTAGTAAAACAGAGCATCCTGTAGTTTTTTAGGAAAACAAGGAAAATGAGTGGTAGAAGCTTGAGAATGAGGGGTGGATGATGAAAACATATGAGGGTGATGGATTGGAATGGCCTTGGCCTTGTTGGAGCATTTGAGCGAAGTAGGAGAAAGTCAAAATTTGACTTCGTTTGACTAGGCTTGACCAATTTTTCTTTTGGTACCAATTTGTTCTTGTTGCTTGCAGATGTTGGAGAGTACATGTATGCATGGAGCAAGGATTCTTTTATTCTCACTCTCTTTTTTTTCTTATAGGCCTACTAGCCGCTTCAATGAGGTTTTCAACTAGTAGGTCTACCTAGGCACCTTAAAGGTGGTTTTCACCTAGGATCGTCTTTTTTCATCTTATTTTTTTCTTTTTCTTTTTTCTTTTTTTCAACCCATTGACCGCCTTATGGAGGTTTTCAATTAGTGAGCCAATTTGAGGCACCTCCAAGGAGGTTTTCACCTTATATTTTTATATTTCTCTTATTTTTCATTTTTTTTTTCATCTACCCTACCTAGTTGAAAAACAAAATCACTTTCAAGTATAAGAATACTTCCAATGGAGCCATGTGCACATCAAGATGACAGAAAAAATCATGTGGAGACTTGAAATGTATGCTTTGACATCTACCTAGATTTCATAGACCAAATGATTTGACTTTGAAAGGATCAAGCATAATTGAGGAAGACAGTGATGCTACAACTTAGTGACTGTCTGGAACCATATTTCAATATAGTTGTGATGCCTCTAGTCCACTCACTGATTTAGATAATCTTATACGTATTCCTCTACCATGACCTTCAAGTCTTCCTCCTTTTCCTGATTGATCTCTTGAATACATGGAGGATTTAATGGTAACCATGCGAGAGCTTTCTCACTCTCTGATATTGTTGTCTGCTCTTCATCAAATGCAGCCCATGGTTCTTTGATCGTCTCTTTTGAGTCTTCTTCTTATGGATGTGGTCCTTCAATTATATCAAGATAATCTCTTTTTTTCAATACTCTTCCTAAGCTATGGTGAATACCATTGTGCTCAAGAGGTTATGTTTGGAAGTTTTGGACCTCAGCATTGTAAGTGGTTTGAGCTACTTCAATGTGTGCATTTTGAAATGGTGGTACATGTAGTTGAGTAGGAGTGTATATTTGAGATGGATGTGGATGGGGTTTTGGTTGTGGTGGAGGTGAATGTTAGGGATAACATGGATTTGGGTATGGGGGATATTGAGGAAAATATTGAGGATATTGTAGATGGCTCCCATAAGTTCCTTTCCAACCTTATTACCAAGATTGGTTTTGGGGTTGAGATGGCCAATGTTGCCAAGGAAAACGTGTGTTCCAATTGCTTTGAGGTGGATGTGCATAAGCTTGAAATTCTGAATTAGGCTCTTGCATCATATTAGGCTAAATAGGCTGCCATGGTCCTCTTGGAGCTACATAACATTGTTGCATTGGCAATTGACTTGCTCCATTGTCCTCTTGGTGAACTTCCTTCAACCTTGGTAATGAGGAGCAACATTTAACATCATGTGATTCTACATAGACAACAACAACATATACTTTTTGCTCATTTTGTATTCTTAACATTTCTATTTGTTTGGTTAGATTTCTAAGAATTTATGTTTTAAAGTCATCAAACAAATTTCCAAGTTTAGCTTGACTTACTGATCTTGATGTTGATTTACCTACTCTTTATTTTCCTCTTGATATGTGTTGGCATGTTTCACAAATTTCCTCAAATGATAATTGATATACATCACCTCTACTTATGAGATTAAGTAGATCAATCCACTCATCCATAATTGTTCTAAGTAAGAGGGTTTTTAGTGTGTCGGATCCTAAATGATGTAGTTTTTCCCTCTTAACATTATACATGAACCTCTCTATTAGATCCTATAGACTCTCATCTTCTCTTTGATTCATTCTAAAAATTTCTTCTTTAAGATCATAATCTTTATATTTCTCTATAAATATATTATGTATATCATTCCATGATCTTATTGAATTAGTCCTTAAACTCATGAACCATTTAAGAGCTCTATCCCTCAATGTTGCTAGAAACAATCTCAATTTTTGAGTTTTTAATACGTAACCATAAGATCTACAAACAATTTCAAATTCAAAGAGAAAGGTTTCCAAATCCTCTGACCTTAGTTGGAAGGAAAGATGGAGAGATGTTCTTCATGTGCACACTACCATGAGTATTTTGAATGGGAAATCAAAGGGGATCTTCCTCATTGTCATAATCTCCATCCATTTCTTCTACATTCTTTGCCATATTCTTATTCTACCTGCAAAATTGAATTGTGATATGGCTCTTACGGCACCATGTGATCAAATGGGGGGGTGGGTTGGTGTTGGAGAATGATTGAATGAAAACTATAATGGAATGCAATTTTCTACTTTTGAAATTAAATATGCATAATGCAAATATTTTGTTTTTGCAAAAAGCGAAAAGACATGAATCAAATAGTGAAGAAAACAATGCATACTTTGACACCTCCCCAGAAATGGTTCCAAAAATTGAGGAACCTAGGTATTACAGCAAGAATGATGCAACTCCCAGGGCTACCGACTTTAATTATCAACCTGGGGTTCACACAAACTTAAGAGGTGTCAGCACTATATGTGTGGCATACAATTTGTCCTTCCTTTGCTGTCATGATGTAATGGAGTGCATGTACTGAAGTAAAATCCTAAACTAATTGTAGAAAATGAAATGTTCGAGATGGAACCTTAACCTATTGCAAGAAAGAATGTACAAGGAAAGAGATGGAAATTATATGCTAAATCACACCATTTCCTAATTGACTGCCAAGAAAATATGCTTTGCAATAATGCTAAATTATCATGAACCAAATTATACTATCTAAGAATGTAAGTAAGAAGCATCAAACATCACTAATGTGAAAGTAAAGGGACTAAAATAAATCTGTTTTTGTCTTTTTTTTCTTTTCATGCAAAATCAAGTATGCAAACTAATTTCCTTTGGTGATGTGGCAAGTGAACTAAGGATGTTGGAGGTTGGATGGAAGGGTTAGGAGATGGTTGGATGGTGTGGGAGACCCTTAGGAGGATTTTGGTGACTTCCTAGAGGTTTTCTCTCAATTCGGCCTCAAACTATGCCATTTCAGGAAAACCTACAGGATGTACTAGAAACCTACAGGATCCCGTGAAAACCTACAGGATACACCTGAGAGAAAAATGGAAGGTGTTGGAGGTGATGGAAGGATTGGGGAAGGTGGTATATGGGTGGAATGGAGTGATAAAATTCCTAAGATCACTCAGAACTCAAAACCAAAGTTGGGAGATGGATGGATTTGCTCAAAATGCTTGGAGAAGTTTCCTACAAGATGTACAATTTCATTATAATTCATCGAATGACGAAGAAAATAAAAATAAAAATGGATGGGACAGTTCTTTTTATTAACTAGGATGTCTGAGGTCCCCATTCCAAGTGGAATCACTCAAAAGTACCTCTGTTAACCCATTCTAAAAAAAACATTAGTAGTCAAAAATCTAGAAACTCGAGAACTAGTGAGCTAGTAAATCCAAAACATGTCTAACCAAATCAAGTGAAAATGCAATGGGATACTTTTTTTTATGAACTAGAATGTTTTTTTGATCTAATGCAAGTGGAATCAACTTTATTGAAGCTCATTAGCATGCTCTAAAAAATAGCAGAAATTTACTCTTCTTTGCTAAAAAGGAGGTTCAAAAATCTAGATTTGGGAATAAGAAGACTAATCCAAGAAACTCAATCATTATTATGAACTTCCAATGATTTTCCAAGGATGAAATATTTCTTGTGATCCTGCAAAAAAACTTACATCAACCATTTAACTCAATCCTACAACAAGAAATCATTAATACTAAATGCAGAAATAGAAATAAATAAAAACTAGAGATGCATGTGAATAAGCAATGAAAAGAAGGAAAGAAAATGATACAAAAGGGCTATGAGGTTCCTAGGATGGCCAAGCCCAAGGAAACTCAAAGACCTATGGAGGAGAGCAAGATTTAGAAGTTGAACATGGCACCAATCTTCATTATTTTCATCAATAGAATTATATCACTGCAAGAAAATACAGTGGAGTTGGAAGAATACAAGCTCTCTCCACAATAACACTAATGAAAAACTCTATCCCTAGAGGAAAATTAGACTTGATACTTATGAAAAATTATAAGGAATCATTCCCCATGAATGGAGGAAGCTTTCCCCACCAAAATCCCTTGATTAGTGGATCTAGTGCCCAATACTAGGAATTTGCATTAAATGGCAGGGAACACACTCCTAAATTTTCTCAATCATGCCCTAGAGGAAAATTCGACTTGGTACTTATGAAAAACGATTAAGAATAATTCCCCATGGATGGAGGAAGCTTTCCCCACTGAAATCCCTTGATTATTTTATCTACTCTCTTGATTGGTGGATCTGCTCCCTTGATTAGTGGAACACATTCCTAGATTTTCTCAATGATCATTGGAGTTCCACAATTTGTGCCATAATTCCATAATATCTTGTTGAATTATTATTTATTATTGATTCTCTAGTAGTAGGGAACAAGTCCATAAATTATCTCCTCCTCCAACTCTTCATAATCTGCCCAATATTATCATAATATTCCACAAAAAAAATAATATTAGGCGCAGATATTCAATTATTCATAAACATTCCTAATGAATATATTAAAGTTAAAAATAAATTATGTAATGCAAAAAGATAGGTTTAATGTGCTGAAGGATGTTCATAGGCCATAATTTATGTCTAATTTAGAGGCCCATCAGTTCCCCAGTGGAGTCACCAATTTCCGGTGAAATAAAATTCTATGTGTGGACACAAACAATTCCTCTAGCCTGATAGTGAGTCTAGCCACAAATAAGACATTATATGGAATATTTCCTTAGGTTAGAACCAATTAAGAGGGCCTACATCTTAGTACGCTTATCTCATTTGGTGATGACCATGCTTACTCGCTCCAACTATCGACTGCTTCCTTCTTCAGACACCCAAAACAAGTAAACAATAGCAAACAACAACCGTGATAATAGACAAATTGTAATTCAACCTACTTAACAAGTCAAGAAGAATTAAGCCATAAACATGTGATATGACACATTATGTAGGAAATCAATTGATAGTTGCATATATATTAAATCAAGAAGAGATTACAACCAATGTCTTGACATTGTTGTTCTCCTCCGACAAAACCAGGTTCCCATACACTTCCGTTGACATTCCATGGTGGCCTCAACAATGATAGTTTTAAGGATTTTCCCTTTATTCTTCACACTAAACCAAATTCACACTTCTCCCTCACACACAACTAGAGAGCTAAAACTATGAATAACTTGTTGATTACTCCAAACTTAATTAGCACTAGCACACAAACATTAACACTGACTTGTGCTTGGGAAAAAGGGAGGTTTATATAGCATGTATGGATGGGAGATGGTTCCTTTTCTCAGGGAAAAGGTCTTATCTCCTGAGGTAGTTCTATCCTAATAGGGAAAAGGAGCCCAAGCTAACATCCTGGACTCCATCCGACCCAACCATTTACTAGACTTCCGTTACGAAGCTTCTAGAGCTGGAAGCTTCAGCTCCTTATTTAAAAACAAATCGAAAAGAGGATCGACACGACTAGAACAAGGCTCAGTCGCCCCTGTCGGCACTATAGACAGTGTTAATTGATGCATATTGGCGAGAGGACATTGGTCATTAGCGCTAGTCTTGTAAACTAGGAAAAACAGAAGATTTTTGGGAAATGATGCAAAAAGGAATTGTTATGCTCATGAAGAGGGACACAATGGGAGTTTCTTCATGAAGGGGAAGCATTTAGGGTTCACTGTAGAGGTCCTCTGGGATCATGGAACGGGGAGTATAGGGACAATGAAAAAAATGTTGTGTAACAAGATGGTAATGAACATCCAATCCAAATTTGTTGACCAAATTTGATGCTATGATATTTTCTTGTGATCTTGGTCTGTATTTATGAAGGAATGAAATGGAATACAAATTTAAACAAAGACATAGAGATACAATGAAACATAACTTCAATTAATAAATATAAACTCTTGAAAATTGTTTACATGCATAAAGGAAATAAACAAACTTGGGAAATAATAGCTTATCTCTAAGAAGAGATATGATGGATACATGCCTTTTGAACTATGTGACAATGAGGCTTGAAAGCCTTTTTATCATGAATAAACATTGAGAAACAATAAAAATCCAAAAACCTAACCCTACAAGATGAAGCACCAATTTTTATGGGCCTCGATGGGGTTAGGTGGAACGTCAACTTCCTGGGTCATAATTGGCATACGATCTCTGTTTGGTGAACATGATAGCACATTAGAAAGGTCTATATGACGATTTTATTTTTTACTAGAACCATGAATCAAGGATGCATGTTTTCCTATTTCCCCAAAAAACACCATTTAGGGCCTAAAATATGACTTTGAGAGTTCAGGACCCGAAAAATCCCAAAAAAATAAAAGTGTTGAAATACGAAACTATGTTGAAAAATAGGAAATTGATACAAAGAAGTGCTGGGGGTAAAAGTGGAATAGGTGGGTGGCCAACAATATCCACCTAGATCAGTCCTCCCTCCTTAGGAAGCAATGACCCCCACTGTGTTGAGTTCCTCCGTAAGATGACAAAATGTTTGTTGAACTTGGTCCCTGCTGAGCCACTTGCCTTGGTGTAGGAGATGGCCATATTTGACAACAAGATACAGATGGATCCACTATTAGTGAGTGTTCTTAAACTTTGTGTTCGTGATTTGATCAATTGTGGCATATTAAATTTAGTTTGGATTTATTTATGTCTACGTTACGTGCTCAACAATGTCTGATATGTCAAACAATGGTGGAAAGTATGGTCAAAGGCAGTCTAAATTGCATATGGGGCGCAAGGAAATGAATGCGGGGATACTCAGCTCAAAAAAAATTTCACCCATAACCTTCATGATGGTGTAAGTCTCGTAACAAAGTGGTTGAATCTTTCGACGGGGTTTGACAAGGTGTTCCTTCTACAGATGCAACCACACTTTGTTTCCCACTTAAAATATATGTGGGACTTGATTCTGATCATGAGATTGTTTGTACTTGGAATTCGATTTATCTAGGATATCATGAACCTATTGGTGGATGTGATTAATGCATTCAATAAACCCAACGACTTTACCAATTTCAGATCAAACATGTGCATATTCTAACCTTGTAGTTGTAAGAGGCATTGCAACATCAATTGGGCACAATGGTTGAAATCCTAGGCCACCTTGAAAGCGGTTGTGGCCAGTCGATTTGTGGAGAGATATGTTATAGTTTTGTTGCACATAGGGAAGAATTTCATCACATGTTCATGGATTCTTGGAGTTCTACATGTGTAGGATGTGAATTATCATCCTACTGATGACTTTTGTCTGACCATTAGTCCGAGGATGGAATGTAGTTGAATTGGTGAGCTTGGTGTCCAACAATGACCATAGGCTTGACTAGAATGTGCTCATGAATGTTTTATCCCTATCTAATATAATGGTTTTCGCAATGCCAAAATGCACCCACACTCGTTCAAAGAAGAGTTTGGTAGCTTCTTCTTTTGTGGTACTCTTATTGCAGACATCCAATATAGCCATCTTAGAAAATATATTAATTACCAAAAACACATAGTCATTACCATGCTTGGTATAAGGAAGGATATACATTCAGTCTATGGACATGGATTCCCAAGGTTATATAGGAGTAGGCAGAGCAGTGTACATGCCTTGCTTCTTAATGGTTGGCTTGGTGATGACACATGCAATCTAGGATTTTATATATTTTCAAACATCCTATTATATTTTTTTCCATTAAAAATACTTCTCTAGTACTACCAATTTTTTATCCAAACTAAAGTTTATTGCGAGTCGAATGTAGTGTGCCTCCAAAATCATCTTGGCATGCTCGCTTGAAGGAACAAAATGATTCCCCAAGTAGCATAAAAATGCATCTTGGAGGTGGAACTCTTGTACTTTCTTCCCAATCATTAGCATATGGTATAAGTTGTTAAATTTTGGATTATTTTTGTATAGATACGACCACCCATAACTCTCATGTCCACAAGTGTTGAGAATATTTGTAAGTGCCACAAACAGTGTCCAACTAAGGCCATATACAATGTTATTGGTGCTTCCCTTCTTGTATTTAATGTTAAAATGGAATTTTTGTCGATATGTGGAACATTTATGATGGAAATTGTTTTACAACTTCCCTTGTGTTTGCATAAATTGAAGAGGTCGGTGATCCGTGTGGATGATCACCTCCTTCCCTAGAATGTAATGTTTCCACTTTTGAAAAGCTTGCACGATGGAATACATCTCTTTATCATATGTGTGGTATTTATGAAAAGTGTCTGAGAGTGTCCCACTATGATAGGCCATCAGATGTCCTTATTGAGTGATAACTACAACAATAGCATAGTTGGAAAAATTTATCTCAATTTGAAATGATTGTTGTAGGTCTGGAAATGTGAGTAATATCACAAAGAAAAGGAAATATTTCATCTCCATGGATGCCTTCATTTGTGACTCGTACCAAAAAATATTTCCTTTTGCTCCACCTTTGGTAACTTGACTCAAAATCCAAGTGATACGAGAGAACCCCAGCATGAACCTTTACTAGAAATTTGCAAAGGTCCAAAACGTTATGAAGCTCTATTAGATTCACCATGGCTAACCAATCCTATCAGACTTATATCATAGTTGTATCCACATGCACACCTTTCTCATCAATTATGTAGCACATGTATTGGGCTGGGTTCATGCCAAAAGGGCATTTCTCGAAGTTGGCACATAGTTTATGCTACCGCAGGTTTTGAAGGACTTGATGAATATGTTGCAAGTTCTATCCCCAACTCTTGCTAAAGATGATGACATCTTCCATGTATACGCCCACAAACGAGTTGGTGAAAGACTATAATATGTAATTCATCATCATCATAAAAGTTGCAATAGGATTTGTCAACCCAAAGGGCATGAAAAACAACTCAAAGAGACCCTCCTTAGGTTTGAAGGCAATTTTCCGTACATCTGTGGGTTTTATTAGAACTTGGTGATAACCATACTTCAAATCAAACTTGCTAAAGTAATTGTCCCCTTGATAAGTGTTGGGTGTTGAGCATGATTATGTAGAGGTCTTTGTTTCAGCCAGATGTATACCCCAAGAAGTTTTTACACCCCTCCACGTTGGGTCATTCGTTAGGCGGATGATCTGACGGTAGAACTTATGTTTAGTTTAGGGTTTTTTTCCCTAGAAGGCAACCCCTCTTTTTGTATGAGGGCATTGTGTTGAGGCTATGTAATAGATGTGTATTCTCTGAGCGAGAAATAGAGAGGTGAGACTGTGAGAGAAAACAGAGGATATTACAGTGGATCTGTTGTAGGTTGTGTCTCTTCATTTTGCTAGATAATAGAAAGGAAGGACTAGTTGTTCAGGGTTGACGTAGCCCAAACTGAGTGAACCACGTATATCTGTGTCTCTCTAGTTTTATGCATTTTTTATGTTTATATTATGCAATATTCTATGTTTTCCATTGCTTTGTAATATATAATTTTCTAACAACTGGTATCAGAGCCGAAGGTCTATTTTTCTGATAAACTTACGGGAAAGAAGGGTTCCTCATTCGAGTGGGAGAAATGGTGGAAGATGGTAAGTTTAGGGTCGAGAAATTTAACGGCCAAAACTTCTAAGATGAAGATGGAAGATTATCTATATCAGAAAGATATGTACCTACCATTGGGCGGAAAAACAAAGATGCCGACGGGTATGATAGATGAGGAATGGAACCTTTTGAATAGAAAGGCACTGAAAACAGTATGGTTGTGCCTCACAGCATCAGTCGCCTTCAAAATTTCGAAGCGAACAACGATAGAGGGTTTGATTAAGGTGTTGGCGAAACTATATGAAAAACCCTCAGCCTCAAACAAGGTATTTCTTATGAAACGATTATTTAATATGAAGATGTCTGAAGGTGGAGTAGTTGTAGACCATTTAAATGATTTTAATACTGTTACAAGTCAATTAAGTTTTGTAGGGGTAAAATTTGATGATGAAGTTGGAGCTCTGTTATTCCTCTGCTCATTGCTAGAAAGTTGGAATGGTTTAGTAATGGCCGTTAGTAACTCTGTTTCTGGATCTAGTACTTTAATGTTTGATGATGTTGTCGGTGCTATCCTTAGCGAGGAAATGTGACGGAAAAGCTCTGGTGAAACATTGGGTAATGATTTAGGTGCAGAGTTTAGGGGAAGAAAAATGGAAAGGGGAAAGAGCTCAGAATATCATAGTAAATCAAGGAAAGGCATATCCAAGTCTAGATTGGGGATAGTGTGCTGGAAATACGAAAAGAAAGGACACCTAAAGAAAGACTATAGATCTCGGAAGGGAAAGGAAGGAGATGCACAACAAGAAAACAATCATGAAGCAAATGTGATAGGTGAGGTGTTACAAGATGATTCGATTCTTTCTTTCGAAAATATTATTGATTCCAGGGTGGTAGATTCAGGGGCCTCATTCCATGCCACACCTGATAAGAAATATTTTCATGACTATGTTCAAGGAGATTTTGGACAAGTCTATTTGGGTGATAATAAACCCTATAAAATTGTTGGAATGGGTAAGGTTCTTGTAAAACAGTAGAATGGAAACCAATGGCTACTAAAGGAGGTAAGGCATGTTCCAAATCTAAAGAAAAATCTGATTTCAATAGGGCAGTTAGGCGGTGAAGGTTGTGTGACAACTTTCACAGATAAATCTTGGAAGGTCACCAAAGGAGCCCTGGTAATAGCAAAAGGCGAAAAGGTTGGTACAATGTATTTATGCAATGGTATTTCTAACTTTGTTAATGCTTTAACTTCCAAAGAAGCAGATGCAACATTGTGGCATCATAGGCTTGAACACATGAGTGAAAAGGGGATGAAGGTTCTTCAATCAACGAATTTTTTGCCATGTTTGAAGAATGTTGATTTGGACTTCTGTGAGAATTTCATTTATGGAAAACAGAAGAGAGTCAGATTTCTCAGAGTTGGGAAAGAAAAGAAGAGCGAAAAATTAGATCTTGTGCATACAGATGTATGGGGACCTGCTCAGGTATCATCTCTCGATGACTCTCGTTATTATGTTACTTTTATTGATTATGCAACTAGAAAAACTTGGATTTATTGTATTAAGAATAAATCTGATGCATTTGATACTTTCAAGAAATGGAAAGTTTTGGTTGAGATTGAGACATGAAAGAAATTGAAGTGTCTCAGATCAGACAATCGAGGTGAATATTGCAGTAAAGAGTTTGATAGGTATTGTTTAGAACATGGAATTCGAAGAGATAAGATAGTTCCAAGAACACCACAAAAAAATGGTGTGTCAGAAAGGATGAACAAAACAATCATGGAGCGTGCAAGGTGCATGAGATTGCATGCAGGATTGCCTTTACAATTTTGGGCAGATGCTATAGATATTGTTGTTTATCTAATAAACAGAGGGCCTTCAAGTTCCTTGGATGGTGGTGTTCTAGAGGAAGCATGGATAGGTAAAAAGGTAAACTACTCCTTTTTAAAGCCTTTTGGTTGTGAGGCCTTTGTCCATATTAATAAAGAAAATAGAACAAAGCTTGAGGCAAAATCAAAGAAATGTACCTTTATTGGATATGGTGTTAATGATTTTGATTATCGCTTATATGATTATGAAAATCACAAAATCATTAGGAGCAGAGATGTAATATTCAATGAAAAGTTCTTGTATAAGAATCAATTGCAGGAAAAGAAACGGAAAAAGAAAACAAGGAATACACAGTTCTTGATGAGATCACTGAAAAAGTAAAGGTGCCTGAAAATAATAATAATCAACAACCACAACAACAGCAACCACCACAACAGCAACAGGCACCCCAAACACCTGAAAGTAGTGTTAGAAGATCTACTAGGATAAGTATACCCCCTAAACGATACACTCCTTCATTATATTATTTATTGTTGACTGATTCTGGTGAACCCGAATGTTATGAAGAAGCAATGCAGGTTGAAAGCAGGAAGAAGTGAGAGGTATCCATGGAAGAAGAGATGGACTCCTTAATGCATAACCAGACTTGGGACTTAGTTAGGTTGCCTGGAGGAAAAACTACATTGAAGAATAAATGGGTTTACAGGCTGAAGGAAGAAGACAGAGGAAAACAGAGGTACAAAGCTAGACTTGTGGTGAAGGGGTTTGCACAGAAGAAAGGTATTGATTTTGATGAAATATTTTCTCCTATTGTTAAAATGACTTCAATCAGAACTATTTTAAGTCTAGTAGCATTTGAAGATTTCCATCTTGAGCAGTTAGATGTAAAGATAGCCTTTCTCCATGGAGATTTGGAGGAAGAGAGATATATGCAGCAGCCATAAGCATATGAGGAAAAAGGGAAGGATAAACTAGTGTGCAGGTTGAGGAAGAGCTTGTATGGCTTAAGACAGGCTCCAAGGCAGTGATATCTAAAATTTGACAAGTTTATGTCTGAACAAGGTTATACTATATGTCACTCTAATCATTGTGTTTATCTAAAAAAGAAAAATGATGGCAGCTATATTATATATTTATTATATGTAGATGACATGCTTGTTGTAGGGTTTAACATGTATGAAATAAATGTTCTCAAAACAAAATCGGCAAATTCATTTGCAATGAAGGATTTGGGAGCTACAAAACAAATCTTTGGTATGAGAATAACTAGAGACAAGAAAAATCGCAAATTAACATTGTCTCAGAATGAGTACATACAAAAGGTGTTGAAAAGATTTAATATGCACAATGCAAAACCAGTTAGTACACGTTTTGCTATCCATTTTAAACTTAGTGAGGAAATGTGCCCAAAGACCCAAGAAGACATGGATTATATTTCTAAATTTCCATATACATCAGCCGTTGGAACCTTAATGTATGCAATGGTCTGCACAAGGCCTAATATTGCACATGCAGTGGGAGTTGTAAGCAGGTGCATGAACAATCTAGGAAAGGAACATTGGATGGTAGTGAAATGGATTCTCAGATATTTGAAAGGTACCATAAATTAAGCATTATGCTTTGGTGGTTCAAACATTTCTTTACAGAGATATGTTGATGCATATATGGCAGGTGATAGAGATAATAGGAGGAGCACTATAGGATATGTATTTACTGTAGGTGGAACGACTGTCAGTTGGGTTTCAAATATCCAATGTGTTGTTGCACTTTCAACAATAGAAGCAGAGTATGTTGCTGCTACAGAGGCTAGAAGAGAAATGATTTGGTTACAAAGGCTTCTGGGTGAATTGGGCAAGGAGCATGATATGGGCACGTTATACAGTGATAGCCAAAGTACCATTCATCTTGCAAAGAACTCAGCATTTAATTCCAGGACTAAACACATATAGCTCAAGTACCATTTCATAAAATCAGTGTTGGAAGATGGAGAGTTGAAGCTAGAAAAGATACACACTAGCCAGAATCCTACAGATATGCTAACAAAAGTTGTAACCAGGGAGAAACTGAGAATATGCTCAATCTCAATTGGTCTTCAAGGATGACAATGAAGATGAGAAACAACCAGGTCTAAAGAGGAGTCATTGTCCAACAAATGAAGCAGTGGTGGAGTTGCTACAATCGTTCTCCAAGTGGGAGATTGTTGGGTGTGGATCATGATTATTTAGAGGTCTTTGTTTCATCCAGATGTATACCCGAGGAAGTTTGTACACCCCTCCACGTGGGGGGCTGTGGGGGGACTTGTCCCCCTCGTAGGGGTTCGAGGGGGCCGATCCCCCCCAGCTGGGGGGTCCGGGGGCCAGCAGTCCCCTGGCAGGGGTTTCGGGGCCAGCGCCCCCGAAGCTAAAAACATATGTAAAATTTCCTTGTAAAAGTATAGCAATTTCTAGTAAATTTCGGTCATTTATTAGGCAGATGATCTGATGGTATAACTTATGTTTAGTTTAGGGTTTTTTTCCCTAGAAGGTAACCCCTCTCTTTGTATGAGGGCATTGTATTGAGGTTGTGTAATAGATGTGTATTCTCCGAGCGAGAAATAGAGAGGTGAGATTGTGAGAGAAAAAAGAGGATATTACAGCAGATCTACTGTAGGTTGTGTCTCTTCATTTTGCTGGATAATAGAAAGGAAGGACTGGATGTTCGGGGTGGACGTAGCCCAAACTAGGTGAACCACGTATAACTGTGTCTCTCTAGTTTTATGCTTTTTCTGTGTTTATATTATGCAATATTATATGTGTTCCATTGCTCTGTAATATATAATTTTCTAACAATAAGGTCAAGAAGGTAATAAATTAATGGCATCGACTACTATTTCCTGATAGAGATTTTATTTAGTGCTTGATAATCGATGTACTGTCTAGGTCCCATGTTTCTTTTGTATGAGTACCTTTGGGATCTAAGAAGGTGAGGAACTTGGTTGTATGTGCCCTTTTTTTATTAATTCCTAGGCATGCTTCTCAATTTCATCATTTTCCAGAAGAGGATGGTGGGATATTTGGACATTTGGTAGAGGGACTCCATGATTTAGGTCAATTGAAATCTTGAATTTCCAGTGTAAGGGTACCCCTGTGGGTGAGGAGAATATTCCCATGTACTCTGACCTGACCTTATCAACTTTCTTACGCTGCATAAAGGAACCCATTTTGAGGGATGTGGACATGGCCACAATCTTCCTCGTCCTTTGAGAGTGAATCAGAAAGAAACAAATTTCGTAGACTGGAAGATGATCTTACTGAATTTCTTAGCAGAGATCAAAGAAGTGGCAGTAGGTAGGGATACTAGTGATATCATGTTTATTTTATGCCCAAAGTAATAATGACAGTATGAGGTTTGGACTCGCACACAGCATGAAACTTCCATAACTATTGTTAGCCTAATAAAATATCACAAAATTCAAGGGCAGCAACATCACATAGTACCTCATCCGTGAAGGGTTGGATATTGTAGGGAAGGTGACATTGTTGGTTAGCATGGAGATCTAGCCCTTGGTGGAGCTACCCAATGGTGTATGGTTGTAGGTGTGGTGTGTTTGACGGGCCAAAATACTTAATTAACTCTATTGAGATGAGTTTATTTTGGCTCCTACTGTCAACAATGAACTGCAGTGGAGAACCCTTCACACACATTTGCGAGTGGAGGAGATGCTTCCCCATATCTGTATTTTCAAGCTCAATCTTCCACACCTTAGTGGTGGAAACAGCGACATTGTCTATTTCCCCTTATCATTTCCCTTGTTTTTTTCTAGCTAAGAGTTGGAACATGCATATGATTCTCAAGCTTTTAGCTTGGCCGATAATGACTACTTGGTGTGGTACTGATTTTTATTGTGGGTGGGGATCTTTTGGAACTCACACCACTTTCCTAAGTCCTTCTTCATCTTCACGGTGTTATTATTTTCTTGTGGCTTTTATGGGTTTTCTTGGGTCACCCCACTTTGGCTCTATCCCTGGTTTTGTTGTTTAGAGGTGAATTTTCCCTACTTTAGATCCACAAATCCAAAGTCTCGCTTCTTTTGTTTAAATTTATGCTCGACCTTGATAACATATTGGTACATTGCACCAAGTGTAGATATGTCCAAAAAATCCATTTGTTCTTGGATGTATTTGTGAAGATAACAATGCTACTTGAGTACCAAAACCCACTCAAAATCCTTGATACCCGACTTTGTGCATAGGGTATGAAAAATATTCATGAATTATGGCATGTCTTGGTCCCTTTCCTACCACAGTTTGGTCCATTTTATATAATTATCTTCAAATCTCTCTATAGGGTAATATTGTTCCTTAACGAGATACGAGAAAAAATTCCAAGAGGGTACAACTGAAACTAGTGAGGGTTCCTACTCATCCCTCTACTGATAGTATGTTTCCCACTAGTCCTTGACATGGGGTGTAGCTTTGATGAGTGAAAAAGTAATAATTCCCAAATGGAAAAATTATGGACCAAAAAATATGATTCTATCATATTTACCCATCTATTCAGCCTTCAAACATAGGACTGTAAAAGTTAACTTGTACCTTAAAGGGGGAGGTGCCTCCAAAGTGATTGTTGGATGAAGATGCTTTGCCCGCTCATACTTGCCAAAGGATCTAGGAAATTTATCCATCATCTCATTCCTTTGTCACTGAAGGGACTATTCAAGAAACAATTTGAAAGGATCTCCTACTACCTCGTCTTTGTTTTCTTCCACCATGGGAGGCTTTTGGGGTGAGTGAGGCTAGTCTTGAAAGGTTGAAATAGTTCAAGTCCTATATCCTTATATCTTGACCTCATAAAGTATGGTCTACATGTTTTTCCTAATCAGTTTCCATGAATTTGTATTTTCTATCCCTGAAAAATATGCAGAACTAGCTCTGTCTTCCACTATAGACAACGTAGATAACTCAAAAAAAAGTAAAAATAAAAAGTGAATTTCAGAAGCACTGTTGGTCAAATATATCACAATTGAAATATTCTAGGGCATATCTACTCGATTCATAACCCTCAAATCATGGAGTTGATTCCCTTTCATCAAGGAACCCTAACTCCCCAATTAGAGGATCTCATCCTTCTCTTTTGGATCTGAAACTTCTTCCTCTTGGCCTATAAATTGACTAGAGGATAGAGGGATTAGGAGGTTCATAAAAGATACACTTATGTTGTTGGATTTAGATTGGAAGGATTATCAACTAAGGAGAAGGTTAGAGGCATTTGGGAGGAACCTCATGACATCAAGGTAGAGGTTGTAAAGCTCTTCTTTATCCTTGAATTAATATAAATTAATCTTTTTCCTCATTGTATTTCCTTATTGAAATGAAGGATGATTTATGCTTCTTTTGATGGTCATTAAGATAATCTCAATTTCTAATCTCATTAATCATTATGTTAAGCTTGTTTGAATTATTATGATTGCATATGTCTTTGATCTCTCTTATGTTTGTGATTGCATGTCTTTTTGAGCATTGGGAAGTTTCATCGAGACAGAGCAAGGATCTTCATCAAGAATTTTGCAAATAGGTAAGAGTCTTATTCTCCTACTCTTGTATTTACAATTCAAACAAAATAAACTTAGGGAAAGAGTTATTCAATTGTCTGGTAATAAATCCCTTCACTTCATGGTCATCATATTGTGCATTGCATAGTTATAGCGAGAAACAGGTCACCGCCTTGACTTCTCAACTTCCCTACTGTGGAATTCCCTGATCTTATCCCTAAATCACTGTGCATTGCGTAGTTATAATGGCTAGTACTATCCCTCTTGATGATTGAAACCCATCACTACACGATACCTTGTCCTATATTCCCCCCTACTGTTCATTTCTCATTTCAAGAGGACAATGGGGTCATCCCTAAACCGACGATATGATCAACTATGCATTATTTTCCTCCTTTTCCTTGAGCATTGCAGACTGCACGTCTTTCATTAGCAAGCTCACCACCTTGACTCTTGAGCTTCCCTAATGCATAGAAACTTAATAAGCTTTCCCTAATTTCAAATTGTGTAGTTCTACATGACATTGTAGTCATCCTTGAGTACTGATAGCCCTCAATTGCGCAATTGTCATCCTCCTGCTCTCAAAACATTGTTTGTTGCCTCATCACAATCAACATGTTCCAAGAGAAAGAAATTGTAGAATAGGTGGTTTCTGGCCCGATGTTGTATTTTCATGAGTGGAATTCATCTGCAGGTGTCATCATTGCAACATGGGAAGGTCATCCTTAAGGGATATCATCAAGGAGATGCTACAAGAGAAAAATTGTAAATAAGGATCAAAAGTAAGAACCATCATGAAGGATATGAAGGAATCTTAGACCAAGACAAAAGGATGGAAACTCATGCTCACTTGGAAGGTTTTGACACTCATATAAACCCTTTGGAGGGTGAATATTTAGTACTATAAAATATCTATCATGAAGAATTCAAATTCATAATAATAAGGAGAAGGGATGTGCATTTATGAAATGAAGTCTAATGTCACCGTCACTAAGTCATGGCTTCTCAAAGTGTAATTAAAAAGTCATATTTTTCAATGTGTTTTGCCACATCACTTGTGGAATGTAATTATGTAATTTCAAGAAAAATAAAATAATGTAAAATGTGTGGAAGCCTAACAGTCCCACATGGAATGTGAAAAGTCACTAGTAAGTTCTAAAGTCTTGAAGAAGCTCAAAGGTCACTTAATAATTTGATAAGTCATAGTAGGAGCTCAATATTCATGAGGATGGTAAAATGTCACATGGGAGGTTGACAGCAACCTCATTTATTATAAATACACCCTCATAGCTTAAGAAATTGGACTTTGGACTTTTCACCTTGGATTCTATAGTTTGGCATAGGAGAAAGCATATTTCTTTAGAGGAGAAAGCGACGACTTAATGTTCCACTATTGGGCTAGCATGGCAATATTGTAATTGTATATCTTTGGACTTTACTTAATTTATGAAGTTCTCAGAGCTGGCGCACTTTCATGCATATGACATGAATGATTGTAAGACTATTTTTTCATTGTTTGTGGTTTATGTTTATGTTAACACATATTAACGAAAATGAATTATTTCATTGGATTTCGTATGTATCTTGTTGAATGTGCATTCTTACTTTCTTTTATGATTGTTGTTATGTTGTGAACTACTTTGTAGGTTAATCAATGATTCCTTCCATGCTCTTGTGTGACTTTACAGGAATAGTATTATTACTTTTCTCTTAAAGGCTCATTCTTTCTACTTTTTTTGTGGAATAACCTTATATAAATTTCAATTGTATGCCTCACATTGTCAACTACTTTCTTGTTTCAAAGATTGTTTCTATGATCTCTTATGTTGATAATTCCAGCCAAGGAAAATTCCTAAGAGTAATGGAAATCAACCTTATTTCCTGATTGGGGATCCTACTATAAATCATGTGAGGTCTAATTAAGACTTCATACTAGGGAGACACCCTTGGTTGATGTATTTCTAGCACCGTGAACAGATACCCATATAATTTGTAGTCTTTTGTGGATATTCCACTAGATAGTTCATCACAACATAATTGATAAAAATAAATTGAAATATGAAATCTATATTATAAAGATTAATTTTCCATATATCTTTGGATTTATTAATTACTATTTTTTTTTTTTTTGTATGCATGGAACATATTAAATGTATAAAATAGAGAACAATTAAATATAAATACACACAAAACACCATGAACACTAAGATATGATTTAGGAAATCCTTTCAAGACAAAACCCAACTAGAATATGAAGCTACTTTACTTTCTTTTATTTGGAATGCAAATGGTGTAGGTATAAAGGAGAAAATGTTTTCAATGGAGTTTCCTGAGACCTCTGGCTTATAGGTTTCTACATAACACAAACCCTCTCAATTATGTCCTCTCCATATCCATACATAGCTAATTTTACTTACTATTGTATATAATTAATGTTTCTTTATATATTTAAAAGAATAATAAATATACAAATAAAAATATAGAAGATCCATGACATCTTTTTTTATTATAGTTTGATAAATTATTTAAAATTAACATGAATTATATAATCTTAATATGTAAATAACAAACTATTTAGTTTAAAGTTAGAAGTTATATTTTTTTTACCATTTTATATTTATTTTGACTTTGGATCTGTGAAGGGTCAATATGGGTCAAATCTCTCAAGGTGAAAGCCTCTTTTTTAGTGCAAAACATGAGGAAAGAGACACATTTTGAGAGATTTGATCCCTCTGGGAGCTTGATAGATCCAAAGTTAAGATAAATCTAGGCTACTTTAATTATTAATAATTATTAATCATAATTATAGTTATTATTTTTACTATATTTTTCATTCTATATTTATTTTTATGTAATATCACCGAATGAAAATGTTTTAGTTAATAATTATGATTAATATTTTCTTCAAATTTTATTTGTATTTTCATGTAATTAATATGAATCGAGACAGAGTGTTTGGGCATATTGTATTGATGAGCCATGGCATGGGCCCATGCTATTGTAACAAAGCATATTTACAAGTTAATAATATCCATTATAAAATGGACGTGAATATTCATAGTTAAAAATCTTGTTAATGGTAAGTATTATGCTTTCATGTGATTATTAATGAAATTTAAATATGATTACAAAATTATTATATTAATTTATCTCATAAAATGGATCTTAATTTATAGATACTATTTATATCTTATATATTTTAATGTGATAGAGGGTTTATATATATGGAAAAAATAATTATAATATTTTTTCCTTTACATTTAATTAAAAGGATTCAAAAAATTAAATTCAAATAAAATATTTATAAAATATTTTGATTGCAAAATGAGAGATGGTTTTTGGGCATTATGAGCCGTGGTATTCGCCCATGTTATTGTAAAAAAAACTATTTATAAATTAATAATATCTATGGTAATTTGGCCATGAATGTTCATGGTTAAAAATGTTGTTATATTGTAAGTTTATTGTAAGTATTAAGTTTTTATGTTCTTAATAATTAAATTTAATATGGTTGCAAAATCATTATTTTAATTTATAACGTAAAATAGATTTTAAGTTATAGGAGAAAGCATATTTCTTTAGAGGAGAAAGTGACGACTTAATGTTCCATTATTGGGCTAGCATGGCAATATTGTAATTGTATATCTTTGGACTTTACTTAATTTATGAAGCTCCCAGAGCTGGTGCACTTTCATGCATATGTCATGAACGATTGTAAGACTATCTTTTCATTGTTTGTGGTTTATGTTTATGTTAACACATATTAACGAAAATGAATTATTTCATTGGATTTCGTATGTATCTTGTTGAATGTGCATTCTTACTTTCTTTTATGATCGGTGTTATGCTGTGAACTACTTTGCAGGTTAATCAATGATTCCTTCCATGCTCTTGTGTGACTTTACATGAATAGTATTATTACTTTTCTATTAAAGGCTCATTCTTTCTACTTTTTTTGTGGAATAACCTTATATAAATTGCAATTGTATGCCTCACAGTGTCAACTACTTTCTTGTTTCAAAGATTGTTTCTATAATCTCTTATGTTAATAATTCCAGCCAAGGAAAATTCCTAAGAGTAATGGAAATCAACCTTATTTCCTGATTGGGGATCATACAATAAATCATGTGAGGTCTAATTAGGACTTCATACTAGGGAGACACCCTTGGTTGATGTATTTCTAGCACCGTGAACAGATACCCATATAATTTGTAGAATTTTGTGGATATTCCACTAGATAGTTCATCACAACATAATTGATAAAAATAAACTGAAATATGAAATCTATATTATGAAGATTAATTTTCCATATATCTTTGGATTTATTAATTACTATTTTTTTTTTTTAATGCATGGAACACATTAAATGTATAAAATAGAGAACAATCAAACATAAATACACACCAAACACCATGAACACTAGGATATGATTTAGGAAATCCTTTCAAGACAAAACCCAACTAGAATATGAAGCTACTTTACTTTCTTTTATTTGGAATGCAAATGGTGTAGGTATAAAGGATAAAATGTTTTCAATGGAGTTTCCTGATACCTCTGGCTTATAGGTTTCTACATAACACAAACCCTCTCAATTATGTCCTCTCCATATCCATACATAGCTAATTTTACTTACTATTGTATATAATTAATGTTTCTTTATATATTTAAAAGAATAATAAATATACAAATAAAAATATAGAAGATCCATGACATCTTTTTTTATTATAGTTTGATAAATTATTTAAAATTAACATGAATTATGTAATATTAATATGTAAATAACAAACTATTTAGTTTAAAGTTACAAGTTATATTTTTTTTACCATTTTATATTTATTTTGACTTTGGATCTGTGAAGGGTCAATATGGGTCAAATCTCTCAAGGTGAAAACCTCTTTTTTAGTGAAAAACATGAGGAAAGAGACACATTTTGAGAGATTTGATCCCTCTAGGAGCTTGATAGATCCAAAGTTAAGATAAATCTAGGCTACTTTAATTATTAATAATTATTAATCATAATTATAGTTATTATTTTTACTATATTTTTCATTCTATATTTATTTTTATGTAATATCGCCGAATGAAAATGTTTTAGTTAATAATTATGATTAATATTTTCTTCAAATTTTATTTGTATTTTCATGTAATTATAATGAATCGAGACAGAGTGTTTGGGCATATTGTATTGATGAGCCATGGCATGGGCCCATGCTATTGTAACAAAGCATATTTACAAGTTAATAATATCCATTATAAAATGGACGTGAATATTCATAGTTAAAAATCTTGTTAATGGTAAGTATTATGCTTTCATGTGATTATTAATGAAATTTAAATATGATTACAAAATTATTATATTAATTTATCTCATAAAATGGATCTTAATTTATAGATACTATTTATATCTTATATATTTTAATGTGATAGAGGGTTTATATATATGGAAAAAATAATTATAATATTTTTTCCTTTACATTTAATGAAAAAGATTCAAAAAATTAAATTCAAATAAAATATTTATAAAATATTTTGATTGTAAAATGAGAGATGGTTTTTGGGCATTATGAGCCATGGTATTCGCCCATGTTATTGTAAAAAAACCTATTTATAAATTAATAATATCTATGGTAATTTGGCCATGAATGTTCATGGTTAAAAATATTGTTATATTGTAAGCTTATTGTAAGTATTAAGTTTTTATGTTCTTAATAATTAAATTTAATATGGTTACCAAATCATTATTTTAATTTATAACGTAAAATAGATTTTAAGTTATAGCTACTAACATATTATATATTCTTATGTGATATGTTTATTATGATACACTTCACTATATATTAATTTTAAACTTTAATTATTATTATTCTTTTCTTCACTTAGTTCATGAATTGACTAAAAATCAAACGATTTTGCACAAATTTTGATATTAGAAATTTAATTTGATTTTTGTTTATTATTAATTTAATTAATTTATATGTATTTTGATTAGTGAGAGTCTTATTTCTCCATCATTAAATTTTGTACAAATTTACATAACATACATCTAACATTGTACCATGGGTCATCATCTATGTGAGTCATTAGCGGCTTTTCCATATTATTACTTAAAAGTGAGATGAATGCTTAGCTCCACAAATATTATTACTTAAAAGTGAGTTGAACTCTTAGCTCCACAAAAAGGTGGTACTTTGCCTTGATTTAATGAACAATAAATGGTCTCTAGTTCATTTGGTTGAGAATCCAATGGGATTGAGGAGATCAAATTAAATCAGAATGATTTTGGAGGGACAAACTATACCTTTTTGGGAAGATCAAGATTCCCCAACAAGTATGTTAAATTTCTCCATACTCATTTTCTATATTCTTTTTTTTCCCTTTATTTATAGATTGTATTTGTAAATTAAATTTAGTATGTATATTAAATCGCATCCAATAGATGTAACTGCTTTGGTGTATTCTTTATTTGCCTTGATTTAATGAACAATAAATGGTCTCTAATTCATTTGCTTGAGAATCCAATGGGATTGAGGAGATCAAATTAGATCAGAATGATTTTGGAGGGACAAACTATATCTTTTTGGGAAAATCAAGATTCCACAACAAGTAGGTTAAATTTCTCCATACTCATTTTCTATATTCTTTTTTTTTTCCCTTTATCCATATATTATATGTACACTAAATTTAGTATGTATATTAAATGAGATCCAATAGATATAACTACTTTGGTGAATTCTTTCTTCAACCCACATAAATTTATAGATTTTTTTGTTTAATAATAGAGAAAATGATTCATATTAATTAAATTTATCATATTTAAGTTTGGACCAAAGTCCTTTTTACCCAAAAACACCTTGCCATAGTTATCAAAAGTCTAGCATTACATATTACTATATTAATCAATCCAATTTGATTTCCATTACGTAGTTGGATACCTTTTGATATTTATGTTTGGGCCAAAGCCATTATAATGCAAAGCACCCAATCACCCTAGGCTAAAACACATGGCGATTTTTAGTTTCAAAATCTTTTCATCCTCTGGAAAGTGTTTTATTTATAATATTTTAGGCCTAGTTTTACACGGCTCCAAGCTAGCTACATAAGTGAAAAGTAATCCTTCTAAATTTAGTAGAGGGAAATGGATATGATAAATGTGTGCGATCCACTTATTTTATTTTTATCCACATGTTTTATTTTAATTTTTTGTCTTGGTCAGTTTTACACGGATCGAAACTAATGACAATTGTGACAAGTACGAATTTTAAATTTAATTGACCATATATATGTACAATTCACATATTAACTATATTGTTATATTACTATAAGATATTCATATTAAATTAATTTATATAATAGACCACAGAAAACAAGAACGTCAATCATGCCAAGCACATAAATCACTGTGATTGCATGCCCTCTCAGTCCCATTCTCTCATCTCTATTTTTTGTGAGGTCTTGGTTGGCAAGAAAAACTACTAAGACTTCTCTAGAAATATCGAACACACTCTAATGTTTAATGATTTGTTGGATGACATCTATGACGGGCAAATTGACACTAGTAATGAAGAGTAGGACAATGGACCTAACAAGTCTATATTAGAGAATGAGCTAGTCATATGGAAGAAAAAAAACAAGAAGGCATATGCCCTTATGATTGCAATAGTAAGTTAATAGGTGACTCATCATATCGTTTCAAATTGATATTCTTATGGTCCTCTGAATAAATTAAAGGATTTGTATCACTCATACTTAGAACTAGAACTTGTACAACTGTAAGTAAAGCTCTTCAACCTAGATTTGAAGGTTGATGATCCCATGGCTTTAGCCTCTCTTATCAAAGCCATTATGCATGATATAGATTCCATTAGAGTAAACATAGAGCTTATTCTCAGTACCTTTATCAAGGCCGTCTACCCTACATATTCTCACTACCTTGAATGCTTGCAAGTTACTAAGCAACTAAAGTCCATTGCATTTGAATCTTTTATGGAGAAAGTTGTAGAAAATGAGAACGCCTTTGGAAAAAGGAAGACAACTTAGTGCATTAAAGAGATTATGTGCCTTGCTCATAAATTGAAGAATTAATCACATGATTATTTTAGAGGAGATCTCAATAAAAGAGGACTTGGAAGAAAGAATTCTAGAGGTGGAGCATAGACACAATCAAGGTGACAAGGTGACAGATATGATCTGACATGTGTCAATTACAATAGAAATGGACATTGATGAAAAGACATGCAAAATTGACTGGGATAAAATCAAAGACAAACAAGATTAGAAATAAGGAAAAGATAAAACATTATATTCAGTGAAAGGTAAATTATGTGAATGTGTTCATTACATTGTTTCCCACTACAATATTGGAGTAGATAAATATTTATTTCACACTTCGTTTGTAAAGAGATGTATGGCTACTTGACACAAGTGCACATGCCGCATGACCTTCGAGAAATACTTATTTGAATATTTATATAGTTTATTTTGTAGATAAACCAAATCTCAAACCTTTAAAAATTGCCACCATCAATCTTAAATGGATTTCATTCCAAGATGTTCTTATGCATGATGTGCTCTACCTTGTCCCTTGTGCACATTTGATATCAAGGCCACTCTATTCATATCTTTGGTGGAAAATTTGAAATGAGAAAGGTTTCTAACAAGATGGTTGTCATGATTGGAGTAGAGAATGAAAGATTGCCAAACTTGGGAAGGACATCTACTCATGCATAGAATTCGGAAAACTCATCTCATAACAATGAAGGTACAATGCCATTTGGTCTTCTACGGAATTCTATATTTCAACATATTAACTATTGCCATCTTCATTTGTTGATAAAGAATGGTATTTTTGGTTTGCCTACTATTCCTAGGAAATTGAAGCAATATGATGTTCGTATCCTTCGAAAATATAACAAACAACCCTTCGATGATTCCACTTCTAGAGCATGTAGGAAACTTAGATCAATACATTCTCATTTGTGTGGCCCCAGGCATGTTCTATATATTAATGGAAATAAATATATAATATTTTACTAATGATTAGACCAAAATGATTTGGGTGTACTAATTGAAATATAATCACAAACTTTTGAAGCTTTTAAAAATTTTCATGCATAGATTCAAAATAAAGCATAATCACATATGGTTTTCTTTATACTAATAATGGAAGACAATATACATATTATGAATTTAAAAACTATATTCACCAATATGGCATTGAACATCAAACCATAGTTGCACATAATCCTAAAAATAACAGTGTAATTGAAAGAATGAATAAGACTATCTCACATATGGTTCATTCCTTAACGTTTTTCAAAAATATAAAGTTGATGGAACTCTATGGGTAGTATATGTTAAAAAAATGTCCATATCATGATCTTGGAAACAATACTCTATATGAAATGTGTTATGGCTACATTCCTTTGGTGAGGCATCTTACGGTGTTTGATTCCACCTATCATGCCTTGATTCTTAAGGAGAAAATAAAAAAGCTTGATGAAAGAAGTCCAAAGTAAATCTTCTTAGGGTAGTCAAATACCATCAAGAAATATCACTTTAAAATGAAGTAAACAAGAAGTTTATTTTTTCCCAGAGATGTAATTGATTTTGAATATTCCAAGAATGAAAAAATTATTGAGTAACCATTTAATCATCTAGATAGATTCATTTATGTAAATATACATTCTAAATTCGATGATAAGAGTCCACATCATGAAAGGGGGATCCCTATCTTGGATCAATATTTGAAATATCCTTTTGATGCACCATCTCTTCCCTCATGAAGTTTTGACTAGTTCATAAGATCAAGATGATCCAAATTTAAACAAGAATGCAACAAATTACAGAGATAACCATAGAAACAAAGATGCAGTGGAAATAATTCTTCATTTCATTAATGTAAAATACTAAAATATGCTTTCAAACAGAAATGGAAATAAGCCAGCTAGGGCAATGGTAGCTTATCTCTGAGAAGAGATGTGGCGGCTACATGCTTCTGAACTGTGTTACAATGAGTCTCGAAGGCCTATTTATTGTTGAGAAACAATGGAAAACCCTTAACATCCCAAAACCTAACCCTAGAAGATGAAATGCCAAATTGTGGGCCCCATTTTGGGTAAGTTGGTACATCAACTTCTCGGGGTCGTAACTTTGGCACCCAATCTTCATTTGATGTGTTCAATATGTCGTTAGAAAGATCTATCCAAGCACTACAACTTTGGGAAGACAATCATTGGACCTTGGACCCATGTTGCTCCCATATTTCCCAAAAAACGTCGTTTAGGGCCTTAAAACAGCTCCAGAAGTTCAAGACCCGAAAATCTGCTAAAAATAGTAAATTGTGCTATAATTACGGACACTGAAAAACTGAAAGAGACAGTTGTGGGGGTCCAAGTGGGATAGGTGGGTGGCCACCAACATCCACTTGGATCATTCCCCCCCCCTAGGAAGCAATGGTCCATTGCATTGAGTTCCTCCATCTGTTGAACTTGGTCCCTGGTGAGCTGTTCTGCAATCTCTGATGTGTCCAGTAATGGTGGAAAGCATGGTCGATGATGGTCCACATTGAACACTCAGTGCAAGTGAAGGAATGGGGGAATGTTGTGCTTCAAATGATTATTTCCCATAGCCTTGGTAATGGTGTAAGGACCATGTCAACGTGGTCAGAGCTTTTGATGGGCTCTTGTAAGGCGTTCTTTTTACAGATGAAACGAGACTTCGTTGCCCACCTGAAGCTTGTTTGGTACCCTTGTGGGTGAGGAGAAGTTGTTCCTATGTTCTTTCATGACCGTATCCCTCTGCTACTACTACTGCGTGTAGGAACCCTTCGCGGGGGTCATGGATGTCATGATGATCTTCCCCTTACTTTGGGAGCGAACCAGATAGAAAATGAATTTCCTAGTCTGGGAGATGAGCTTGTTGCCTTTCTTGGTAGTGATCAAAGAGGTGGCAGTAGGTGGGGCTACCTCTGGTATCCTGTATAATGAATTATTCAAAGAAATAATGATAGCGTGAGGCCTTGACTCATACACAACATGTCGCCTCCACAAGTATGGCTAGCCTAATAATACATCACAAACATACAGGGTGTAACATCACACAATACCTCGTCTGTGAAAGGTTTGATGTTGTAAGGAAGGCGACACTTCTGGCGAACTCAGAGATCTCGTCCTTGGTGAAGCCACCCGATACTGTACGGCTATGGGTGTGGTGTAGTCAATAGGCCCAACCGCTTCATGACCTCTGCTAAAATGAGCTTCTTTTGGCTACCACCGTTGATAATGAATTGTGGTGGCGAACCCTTCACCCACATTTGTGAGTGTAAAAGACTCTCCCCCTTCTCTGGGTCTTCCGGCTCATTCTTCTGGATCTTGGCAGTGGCAACAGTGGCACTGGGCTCTGCATCAATGATTTGCATCCCTTTTCCATTCCCCTTGTTGGGTTCTAACTCATGGTCGGAACATGCATCTGATTCAAAAGCCTTCAACTCAGCCACCAACGACTACATGGTCTGACACTCACTTGTGTTGTGAGTGGGACTCTTGTGGAACTCACACCACTTTCCTGTGTCCTTCTTCGACTTCATGGTGTTTTTCTTTTTTTGCGGCTTCGAAGGGTTGTCTTGGGTCACCCTGCTTGGCTTTGTCCTTTGGTCTTCGGATTCACAGATCCAAATTCTCGCTTCTTCTATTTGAACTTTTGCTTGATTTTGACAGTGTATCAGTATGCCATGCCGAGTGAGGAGATGTTCAGGAACTCCATCTCTTCCTGGATGTATCTGTGTAGGCAGCCATGGTATTTGAGTACCAAATGTAGCTCAGATTCCTTGATACCTAACTGTGTATGAAGGGTACGAAAAATGTTTGTGAACTTTGGCACATCTTGGTCCCTTCCCTGTCGCAGCGTGGTCCACCTTATGTATTTATCCTTGTATCTTTTGATAGGGTAGTATTGCTCCTTGGTGGCATCTCAAAATTAATCCCAAGTGGGTGCGGCTGAAAATAGTGAGACCGTACTTTCATCCTTCTGCTCACAGTAGGTTTCCCACTAGTCCTTGACGTGAGGGGCTGCTTTGAGAAGAGCGAAAATAATCTTTTCCCAACTGGAAAAATCATGAACAGAAAAATACCCATCTAGCATATTTAACCATTTATCTACAACATCTATGTTTATTTGACCCTCGAATATGGGGATTTCAGAATTAACTTGTACCTTAAAGGGTGTGGCGTTTCCAGAGTAGCTATTGGAAGCTGATGCGTCGCCTCTAGGTAACCACTGAGGGATCTGTGCAAAGTTGTCCATCATCATTTTCCTTTGTTGCTCGAGGGCTTCTTCGAGCAAGATTTTGATAGGATCTCCTACCCCCTCATCTTTCTTCTCATCCACCATGGGAGGTCGTCGGGATTTGTGAGGCTGGTCTTGCAAAGGTTCGACCAATTCAAGCCCTAACTCCTTATATCCCGACCTCGTTAGGGACATGCAAAGAAAAATAGAGAAAAGGCAGACCGTTCTGATATCACTAATCCAGATTTAAACAGGAACGCAAAAATTTTTAGAGATAACCATAAATACAAAGATGCAACGGAAATAATTCTTCATTTCATTAATGTAAAATACTGAAATATGCTTACAAACAGAAATGGAAATAAACTAGCTAGGGTGATGGTAGCTTATCTATGAGAAGAGATGTGCCGGCTACATGCCTCTGAACTGTGTTACAACGAGGCTTGAAGGCCTATTTATTGTTGAGAAACAATGGGAAACCCTTAACATCCCAAAACCTAACCCTAGAAGATGAAACATCAAATTGTGGGCCCCATTTTGGGTAAGTTGGTATATCAACTTCCCAGGGTCGTAACTTTGGCACATGATCTTAATTTTACGCGTACAATAGCTCAATAGAAAGATCTATCCGAGCACTACAACTTTGGGAAGAGAAACATTGATCCAAGCACCCATGTTGCTCCCAGATTTCCCAAAAAACATCGTTTAGGGCCTCAAAACGGCTCCGAAAGTTCAAGACCCAAAAATTGGCACAAAATAGTAAATTGTGATACAATTACGAAAACTGAAAAACTGAAAGAGACAGTTGTGGGGATCTAAGTGGGATAGGTGGGTGGCCACCAACATCCACCTGCATCACAATAAGATTCATTGGATGACATGATTGAGAGGACTAAAAGGATGAACCTTGATGGAAGTGCAACGCTATCTAAAATTATGGAGTAACTTGGATCATCTTAGAAAGGTCCATTAAAGTGTCTCATGAAGACACTTCAAAGTGTTCATCCTAATGAGGTTGCAAATACAAGAACTAGAGGGACAATGATAATTCAAATTCAAGTGATCTAAATGATATGGGTGTTTCATATGATTGTGAATTTATTTTATCTACTAAATTTGAATCAATTTCTTTTGAAAACTATGCATCTCATGATGAGTGGAAAGAAGCCATGCAGAACAAGTGTGACGCTCTCATCAAGAATGGGACATGGAAGTTGATGGAATCTCCACTCCAAGCCAAACTAATTGGATGCATGTGGGTCTATAAGAATAAGTAGAAATTTGATCATTCACTCGAGAAGCACATGGAAAGGCTCATGCAAAAAGGTTTTACACAAAAAGAAGGAAATGGTTAAGAGGAGTTTTCTGCTTCCATAGGAAAATGGGCCACCATATATACTTTATTTTCCTTGGTAGCACATAATGGATGGAAAGCTCATCAAATGGGTGTGAATATTAAATGGAGACTTAAAAGTGAATGCCTTCATGTATCAACTAGAAGGATTTATTGTGAAGTGACATGAATAGAGACTATGTAAACTCATGAAATTCTTTCATGGTATGAAACAAACATCGTGAACCTAGTATAAACAGTTCCCCAAGCATCTCCTAAAATTGAATTTCAAGTAATTTCATATTGATGATGCAAGTTTGTTTGTTGAGAATGTTGGTAAAAATGTATACCTTTTTAGTGTAGGTGTATGACCCATTTATAATTAGGAAAATTGAAAGCTATATTGCATCTATAAAGAAATATTTAAAGAAAGGATTTGAGCTCATAGATTTCACACATCTTCAATACTATTTGTGCATTGAAGCAACTCAGAATCTAAAGTACATATTCATTTCCTAAAAGAAGTACAATGGAAAATTGTTAAACATGTTTGACATGATTGAATATAATTCTCTCTCACTCTAATGGAATAGAATTTGAGTCTCACATCAAAAGAAATGAACGAATTTGATGATGCGAGAAAGTTCACATAGTTTGTAGGAAGTATTATCTACATTACCAATAATAGACCAAATATTTCATTTTTGTTGATATTATTCTAGGATTATACAAAAACCTTGTGAAGGGTATTGTTTTGTTGCAGAAAATAGTATTAAAATACTTGAAGGGTAGTGTTGTGGCCATCAACAACCCCCCTTCTTATTGAGTGTTATTTCTAATACTAAATAAGTGGGGACCCTTAGTTAAAAATCTAAAAAATCAAAGTAGTGTTTAAATTTCCTTTTTATATAAAATTACCATCATAAGCTTAGGAAACCCTCTTGGAAAATCCAAAAAAGCTAAGTTTTATGATAAGGTAAAGTAAAATCTTTCCATAGGAAATATCACATCGCATAAGATAGTGGGATGTCACCTTACAAGCACAATTCCAACATTTGCGAGATCGTGATATGCGATATAAACAAATATCGCATCGCATTTAGCACAACTCACATTGAAACACTTCAATTTGCCGATATGTGATGACGCCGATCGCCAAATCGCATTTTGCAGAAAATAAGTTAACAAAGATTGTCATACATAACATTTCTGCAATATTGCGATATTGCGATATGGCGATATTGTGATATTACGATCTTGCGATACATCGACAAAGCGATAATGCGATGTCATGCCAGATCAACATTGCGATGTTGTGGTTCTGCGATTTTGCGATGTTGCAATCTACGATGTTGCGAAGCAAATCGAAAAATCACTTCATCGCAGATATTTCAGGCACGATATTCAAGAAAAGTATTTTCCCTAAGGTGACACCTGATTATGCGCTTTAATGCTAATAAATGAGATAGTTTCCAGTTATTAATGGATTATGGGTGCATTCTTTTCAAAGAATCATTTCACATAAGGTGGTATACTTGATATGTCTACGGCATTTAAAACTTTTCCCATCACCCTTCCCTGTCATCCATTTTCGCTTCACTTGTGAATTGCAGGAACGGAGAACAGAGGCCAATACAAAGCAATACGCAGGAAAAAATGGGAAAGAAAAGAAAATCCCTGAGCTCAAAAGAAAAGGAAATGGCACCCTTATATACAGATATGGCCTGTAACAGGGACGCGGGGATAGCTACATGGGAAGGCATGTATAATCTGCTCGAAGAGGAGAATCCCAGAGTAATGGAAGTTACTGCTACTGCGGGCTCAAATGGTTCTTCAACAGCATCCCTTTCAGAGCTAGCCTGCTCATTCCTACACTAGATAGCAGCAAGGCCAAAAATACTCCCATAGACAGACATGGTGAAGTGGATACTGGACAGAGTTCATATCAGAAAAAAACATGTTACACTAAAATTTGTCACCGTGACTATTTGTAGTCAGTATGGCTCCATCAATTGTCATACTGTCCTCCTTGGCAAGTCTTATACCTCTGCTCCTCATGTCAAACTCCAAAAAAGAGAGAAAGTCTTTAAAAGTCAATATAACTCTGGTTACGCAATTTCTCTTACCCTTACCTGCGTGTACGCACCTCAAGTACATAATACCTGCGTACTTGTATGCTCTGTCTGTAAGGGGGTTGGTGCGTACTCCTGTAAAGGTCAAAAGGCGCAAGTTTTACTTCAAAAAAGTTACTTGTGGTCGATTCTAGAGCATTCTAGAAGATGGTTTGACGTGGATTGAGCACCTCCAGATGGTTCATGCATCCCAATGAAAGAGGAACTTATCCCATGAAGAGGGGAGCTATCCCTTTGAAAGAGGTGCTTATCCCTTTGATGGTGGACCTGATTAACTTCCTCCAAAGCACTATAAATACAGGCATTGGGCCAGAGGGAGGGGAGGTTGAAAGCTGAACATTCCTAAGGGGAGATGCTGCTGAAATTAGGACTCCCTTTTAGAGCTTGAGAGGAGAGATTCCAATCCTTTCTTAGCTTCATTTGGAAGTGGGTGAGCTAATCAAAGTAAAGGAGAACTCTTGCTGGACCCTGGGAGGGACCTGCACAACACCAAGGCACTGGTTGTAATGGTTTCTTTTGTTTCCAATTAATACAATTAAGTTCATTTTTCTCAACAAGTTGTTATATATAATTTGTTTCATAAACTCCTTGGTCTTTATGATGAATATGTTTTATTATATGAGTTATTCAGGTGCTATGTAATCATTTTCTTGTTAGTGAATGCAGGCTTCAAGGAGAAGGAGCTCATCTGGATCGAAGAGGCTTGGCTGCTACAAACAAGCATTAGACTAAAGGTAAGCCTTAAACACTTGGTTGCTTTTATTTTAATGCATATTTAGCGAAAGATAGTGCTTGATTGTTTTGTTTGTCACTAGGAAAGCCTTGCTTTCTAGGGAGGTCGGTTTTGTCCGCAAAATTGACTCTTTCCGCATGACAAAATGGCAAATCCACTGGGGAATCCATGGATTTGATTGATTTCTCTTTTGATTGATACTTTGATTTGAGAAAATCCAATTTCTTTCTAGTTTTTGACTGATTGATTGTGAATTTGGGTGGAATAGCTTAGGGTTGAGTTAGTTTTTATTTTTCTTGATTTTGAGAGCAGTACACACCCTCTGCATTGAGCACAATGCGTAACTGTACGCACTTCTGCTTTGTACACAGAGCATGGCCGCACCTGTGCAAACAGGCTGTCTACGTACCCTGTCAAAAGTTTAGAAAATTTTGATTTTTTCCTTTTTACCTTTTAGATTTTGTTTATAGCTTGTTTTTTGCTGCCCAGATCCACTGTTTACCTGTCAAAAGTTTTCATCTGAGCTTGTTTCATTAGCATCAAGGGTTTTAGTGAAGTTCATAGAAATTATAGCCCTAGGTTTGATTTTTGCATTGGTCTTGTAGTGACTCTGGCTTTAGAAGTTTTAAAAACCTTGGATATCCCTGGTCTTTTCAGTCTTCTTAGGAGTCAGACCTTTCGTAAAATCCACCTTTGTTTGAGAAACCTACCTTTGTGTTGTCTCTTTGCAGAATTTCGAGAAGGCTTGTCTGTTAAGCTATGAATTTCATTCTTAAGAACAAGAACCTTTTGTTTTTTTGTTTTTGACTGGTTCATGATTCTGCATGAATTAGTCCTTGATTGGATTTTAACTGAGTAAAACAACCTGGAATTATATTTTGTAGGCTTTTACCTCATTAGATTTGCTTTTAGGTAAATTTCTCTTAGATTTTCATAGATCTTAAACTTGATTTGATTTTCATAGATCTTAAAATTGATTTTTGTTAAGTAGTTTTATATGCTTTGTTAAATAGGAAAAAATACAAAATCTCTTTTGAGGAAAGTTTGTTTTAGTAGCATTTGAAGTCTTTGAAAAGAGAAAGGAAGTTTTCGTGAAATAATTAGTGGTCATGTGTTGTGTGCTTTGGAAAAGATAAAGAGATTGTTTCTTTGATTTTCATTGCGAAGAATGTTGTCTTTATAAATTTTGCATTCTCCAACTCTCTTAGCTAGGGAATTCATTGAAAAGGAAAGATTGTTTTGTTTCATCCTAGGTGCATCTTTTTAGTGGATTTGATTCGAGTCTACACACCATCAGTTCCATCTCCGCTACCTTTTGCCCTAAAGAAAAGCCATAAAAATTAATGCTTAAAGTAAAATTAACTTAGTAACTTTTTATTTATTAGGGCTCTAATACACCAATATAGATCAGGCTAGTGTCTTGGAGTAGGAGAGTAATTAACTCTCCAAGACAGTAAAAACAAACAAGTAGCTTATCTTGCGGTAGGATAAATCCAACTGTTACATTTATGCTCTGGGAAAGCTCCTCTTAAAGGAGAGGCACGAGATCGTGTCCGAACCAGTGAGGGAATCAATCCTCCTTCATTGGGAACGATGCCAGATATGCACGTACTACAAATGGTAAACCTCAGATTAACCATTGTCGAGGAGCCTGGGGTCACTTGTCGGTAAACCTTGGACTATTGTCAAGGAGCCGGCAATGGGATTGAGCTTGTTACTCTGCCCTTGCGTGCTATCGGATCGTAGATTGTTCCCCCAGGTATATTTGTTGCTGTTGGTGACCTTAGTGACTATTATCTTTAGGATTCTTCCTAAGGTGACAGTGGAGGGAAGATCCCACTGTACCTGGAGCAGACGTCGGCTAGACTCACTTGGATTTTCTGGGGGGTTCACTTCACTCGAGACGGTTAAAGTGGAGGAACTTGGTCCAATCTATTCATTAAGAAGGTTGTTGGGGTAACTGTTCCACTCGCCACTTCTGTACTGACTTCTGCGATGTTGGATTTCATCATCAACTAGTGTTTTCGGTCCAGAAGGTTACTGTTTCTGTGTGGTTTGACACCCTAGATTCTTTAGGCGTGTGATTCCAATTTGTTTGGTTCTTTAGAGACTTTAGGCAGTTTGCTTTGAGATTTTACTTTGTTTGCGTGTGCAGTAGCTAAAAGTTTTTAGCTGTGGCTGAATTACCAAGACAGTCCCGTAGACTTCGGGGCCAGTCTCTTGAGGTTGTAACCATGGCTGATTTGTTGAGGAAGTCCCGTAGACTTCGGGGCCAACCTCCTGAAGAATTCCCAGGCCATTATGAAGGTTTGAAAGTCCTCGTAACTCCTAGTGGCAGTAAAGTCGGGTCACCTGAAGAAGGAGAGTCTTCGTTGGTTGTTCATACTGATTACCAAACTCTAGAAACAGGTTATAATCCTGAAGCTGTTTTGGTTTCCGAACTTGCTGGTAGTTTTTCATCTACTAGTGATATAGGCGAAGAACCTGAGATATCTGAACCTGTTACTCCAACATCGGGGTTAGTCTCTCCAACTTCTAGTGCTCCTAATTCACCTAGGGTAGAAAGAGTCATCACCGAAAATCTTCCTTCTGGTTTGATAGCTATTGAAGAACTTGCTTCGGAAGAAGAGATAGGCATCTCTATCCATGAAGATCAACCTACTATTGATCTAAGGGAGCGTGAATAGATTTTTTACAGTCCACCTAGAAGTACTACTTGGTATCTTTCTTTAAATAATTATTTGGACAACTCAGTGTCGAGTTTTTCACCACCTCGTGTTTCTTATCCACCTAGGTTTATTTATACTCCCGTAAATATGTCAGGTCAGTCGTCCATGTTTACTCAATCGCCTGAATCTTTTTTGTACGGTGGTCCTTCTGTTCCCGATGGGTATCAGTCACTTTCTGGTACTTTTTCGGGAGCATCTCCTCAACCCATTGAACAAAGGGTATTCACTAGAAGCAATGGTGCAAAGCCATTGTGCATAGAAGACATTCTTATGATTTCAGGTTCTATTTCCGCTTCTCAACCTCAAGGTGGCCAGTTACCGCCTGGGGGGCAGCCTCAATTAACGCCTGGGGGTCAACCTCAAGGTACACAATTTGCATCTGGGGGGCAACCTCACGGACAGTACGTGCCTACGGTACATTACATTCCTCAAGGTCAACCCCAGACTCAATATGTACCCCAAGGTCAACCCCAGTATCAATTTATACCTCAAGGTCAACCCCAGTATCAGTACATGCCTCAAGGGTATCTACCCCAAGGTCAGTACTCGAACCAAGGTTTCCAACCACCCCAAGGTCAATCTTATGTTCACGGAAATGTACCTTTCAATTATCAATCCTACCCTGAACCCGGTTATGGATCTCAATATCCTCAACCTGTTATGGGTCAATACCCCGGAATAAACATAGTGTGGGATCCATTGCAAGTTCAACAAGTGTTGCAGCCAAATGTATAGTTGTCATCTCAAACTGGAGAACCCTTAGTTTCTGGTTCACCCCAACAACCAGTCCAATCTAATATTCAAACTTCTGTACCTTAGGTAGTTTCTCAGTCTGGGCCTATTTCGCCTCGTACTCCATCTCAAACGACTGCTGCAACTGCCGCAACATCTGTTCGATCTACCCCACTTACTTCTGGAGTATCAACAGCTCCGGTTTCTACTGTTCCTGTATCTACTCCTCAGACATCTTTACCATCGGCTGGATCCACGATTCAAACTACGGTTCAGATACCTGTAGGACAACCTGGTTTAAGTACGGTTGTCACAAGTCAACCATAATTCACTTATCAACCGTACCAGGGACAGTACCAATTTGGTCCTGCTGTCCAGCAGCCAGTTTACCAGTATCAACCGTATCCTGGGTACACTTATCAACAACCACAACAACCCCAGTACGGTCCGGTTAATCCTGGTTTTCCAGGAGGATACAATATCCCGAACGTGATTCCTATTCCTAGTTATCCTAGATATCCTCCTCCTGGGGCTGGTATAGTGACCCATAGTTTTAGGGATCCTAATCGGCAGCTACCGTTTATCGCAACTTTGGATTTACCAGACTTGTCGCGCCTAACGAACGATCCAATTAATTATCTTCCGTTTTGGCCGCCAATACCGAATAAGTTGCTCAGTGACATTCCCAAGTTCGAAGGTAAGTCTAGAGAGGACCCGTCAAATCATGTGATGACTTACCACCTCTGGTGTGCCTCTAATTCCATCTCGGATGATTCGATCTGCTTACGTCTTTTCCAGCGCACTCTCATTGGTCTTGCGGCCAAGTGGTACATTGAGTTACCACGGGCCTCTTTTTATAATTTTAGCCAGTTAGCTACCTCGTTTTTAACTCATTTTCAGTTGCCGGTCATATATGATAATGGCACGGAGTTACTAACTTCATTAAAGCAATCGACGTCCACTTATATTTCTAATCATATTCACGAATGGAGACGTCAGAGGCGGTTAGTGAAAGTTTTTATCCCGGACCAGATCTTAGCTGAATGGTTTGTTAAATCATTTTACTGAAGATTACTGAAGATGTAGCTAAGGCCGGAGTAGTTACTGAGGAGCAAGTGATTGCTCAAGCACAGTACCTTGACTTAGTTTATACTCAGTCAGGTACGTTACATGAAAAGATCCCAGATCTTCCTAAGTCAAATCAAATCGTTGCTGCTCCGTCAGGGTCTCATGCTGCTGATGGCATGATTGGTATGGTGAACACTAAAAGCAAGAATAAATCCTCAAAGAATTCTTCTCCTATTATAACCTTACCAGACTCCCCGACGGGAGATTCTTCCGTTGAGCTCTCCGCCGACATTCACGCTGTAGAGTCATCTACGGCTAAAACAAAATCCGGTGGGAAGAAGAAAGGGAAGAAGAAGAATAAAGAAAAAATTCCAAAGGAGAAAACTGAAAAGGTGGAATCCAATGATGAAAAGCGCAAGCCTCATTATCCTTGTCTTATTTTTGAAGAAGAACATTTTACAAGATACTGCCCTCATCGAGCAGAGGTTGCGAAAATCGTCAAAGGTTCCCAAATTCCTGCTGTCTTGAAGGATCCATTTCCAAAAGATAGCAAAATGATAGGTTCTTCCTCGAGTGCCAATGAAGAACCCATATTGATGATGTCCCATGTAAGGATTGCGACTTGATCGCAAGATTATGGTAGTAAAAGTCCTGTTGATGGCAAAGAAGTAGAATCTTCTCATTCTAATCGATCAACCTCAGCTCCCGGTTCTGATCCACTACAGATCGAGAAGCCTAACCCAGACTTAGTAATCAAACTTCCCGCCAAGGGTGTACTTCAAAGGTCTGCTTTCAATCCACATGTGAGAGTGGCCCAGAATTACAACATTGTTGAGGACTTAGCTGTTTCACCCTTAGCAATGTCGGCTTTGGAAGTGCTGCAATCATGCCCAGCAAAGCGAAAATTACTTTTGTCGGCTATAGGAGCTGTTGATGTTCAGGACCCGAACCTAATAATATTTGATCTAGAAAATAGTACACCGCGTTTGCCTCATCAAATGGATTTCCAGATCCCAGTGATAATAAAAAACAGGCCTATTCATTGGACTCTAATTGATGAGGGAGCTTCAACATGTATTATGTCGATATAGTGTTTGAGATCGCTTGGTTCTCCTTCACTAAATCAATCCCCGACAATTCTTAAGGCCTTTGATGGCCGTGGGTTTCATCCTTTTGGCATTCTACAGGATTTGCCTTTAGGGGTTGAAGGAAAAGCCGTTAGTCTAGATGTGGAGGTGGTTGATGCCCCTCTAGATTAAAACCTTCTCTTGGGTCGAAGTTGGACTTACGCTATGACAGCGGTCGTTTCATCGGTATTCCGCGTAATAAAGTTCCCACATAATGGAAAGATCGTAACAATAGACCAGCTGGCTTACTTTTCATCCGACCCATCCTCTTCAGAGAGTATTCAGCATGTTGGTAAAACGACTATCCCATATAGGGATGTTGGAGTAGGATTAGTTAAAGATGTCGGTTTACTGGGAACTTTTCCTTTTCCTTCACTCAAACCATCATCTTCATTTGCAACCATTCATATGATTACATCAGACACTATTTATTATGACGATCCTTGGATCGTTCCTTCTGAATCTGAAATAGACTCATTTGGTAATTTTATGTTGTTGAGTCCATATGAAATTGCCTATGAAGTCGTGCAGTCTTTTACCGACCCATGTTCAACCAAAATCGACCAAATGAATGTGGTCCGTGAGGAATCACTTTTCACAACAACCTCGGAGTTAATAGCGTTTCCCGAAGTTGTGTCATCTGATGAACAACTTTGTGAAGTCCTGTGTATAGATGATTTACCATGGGACGATCTCCATCATAGATCTTCGTTTTTACCTGAGGATGATCGTTTTGAAAATGATTTCTCATCAGTTTTTACAGCTGAATATGTCAAGGAAGCTCAGAATCCCATGAAACATCTTGATTCAGAGCTGAATTTGGGAAATATCTCTCGAACTATTCCCATTGACATTTCAGTTAAGCCCGGAATTGTTGAAAACATTCATATAGGTGCCTCGTGTACAGATGATGAAATTCAGACATACAAGGCTCTATTTCAAGAATTCTGCGACGTGTTTGCCTGGTCCTATGAGGAAATGCCAGGAATTGATCCCGCGATTGTTTTTCATGAGATCAAGACTTACCCGGACGCTAAACCCGTCCGGCAATGTTTGCGTCAGATTCACCCACGGAAAGCTGCTGCAATTAAAGCAGAAGTTGAAAAGCTGTTGAAAGTAGGTTTCATTTATCCGATCCTGTTAACGGATTGGGTATCAAATATTGTTCCGGTTAACAAAAAACAGGGAACAATAAGAATATGCATCGATTATAGGGACATTAATCGAGCTTGTCCAAAGGACAACTACCCAACACCCTATATCGATCAAATCATTGATGATTGTGCCGGCAGCGAAATATTTTCCTTTATGGATGGTTTTTCTGGTTACAATCAAATCAATATTCTACCTGCCGATCAACTGAAAACGGCTTTCATTTGTCCATGGGGGACATTTGCTTATTGCAAATTGCCTTTTAGGCTAAAGAATGCTGGAGCAACTTTTCAAAGGGCGATGTCTTATGCGTTTCATGACATCAAACACATTGTGCAACCGTATCTCGATGATTTGCCTGCTCATTCATTACATCGAGCTGATCACCTTGTCCATTTACGAGCAATCTTTATGAGGTGTAGGCATTATCGTATTCGGTTAAACCCACACAAATGTGTCTTCTGTATAGAAGTGGGATGATTGCTGGGATTTGTAGTTTCAAAAGCCGGCATTCGCGTCGATCCCTCGAAGGTAGAAGCTATCATCAAATTGCCTCCTCCTTCGAGTCTTCGCCAACTCCAAAGTTTGCAGGGGAAAGCAAACTTTTTATGACGATTCATTCCTAACTACGCCGAGGTTACAAAGGGTTTTACACGGTTGTTGAAACAGAACACTCAATTCTCTTGGGATGAGATAGCTCAAAAATCTTTTGATGCACTCAAACACGCGTTGACCCATGCACCATTGTTGCATCCTCCCAACTACAACCAGGATTACTTTTTTTTCCTCGCCGCCGCTCATTCCACAATTAGGATGGTCTTAGTTCAGGAAGACGAATTCGGAACGGAACATGTGATATATTACCTTAGTCGGATGTTAAATCCAACTGAGCTAAAATACTCACATGTGGAGAAATTGGCATTGGCAGCCGTTCAAGCTGTCCAACGTTTTCATCACTACGTTTTACTCCGTAAAACTACAGTCATTTCAGATTGCAACCCTATGATCTACATTTTGACTAAAAAATTGCTAGGGGGCAAGTACTCTAAATGGATTGTTATCCTGCAGGAGTTTGACTTAGAATTTGAGAAATCTAACTCTAAGCAATCTTTAGTTTTTGCAGAGTTAATGTGTGACTTCCCGCGTGCTGACACGGAAACTGTGGCAGAGGAGCCCATCGTGGACGAATCTTTGTTTCTAATCAGCACTTTAGATCCGTGGTATGGGGATATCATCGTCTATCTCCAGACCCAATCCTTTCGGCCCGAAGCTTCAAAGTCGGAACGCCGGAAAATTCGATTCCAGTCCCAACAATACAAAATTATTGGAGATACTCTTTATCGCCATGGGGCGGACTCTATTTTTCGACGTTGCTTAACTTACGAAGAGGTTGAAAGGGTTCTAAATGACTGTCACTCTGGAGCGTGTGGCGGTCATATGTCTGGGTATGCCACAGCCCAAAAGATATTGCGCACTAGCTACTTCTGGCCGTCCTTGTTTAAAGATTGTATTACTGCGGTCCAAAAATGCCACAACTGTCAAGCGTTTGATCGAAAGATGCGCGCTCCACCTGATCCTCTCCACCCTATAATTGTCGTTGGTCCTTTTTCCAAATGTGGTATCGATTTTGTTACATGTAACCCTCACTCGGCCGGGGGGCATGCGTATATCATCCTTGTGGTAGATTATTTTACTAAGTGGGCCAAGGCAATGCCTACATTCGAGGTAGACGGCAAGACAGCTACAATTTTCATATTCAATCATATAATTGCTAGGTTTGGTGTCCCACAAGCGATAATCACTGACCATGGGCGCCATTTTCGAAACGTTATGATGACAGAACTTACAGGACAGCTTGGTTTGCATCACGATAGTTCAACTCATTATCCACAAGTGAATGGTCTGGTTGAGTCCATCAACAAAGTTTTAGTTATCATGATCCGATGAATCATTGGTATTCATCGGTCGAATTAGCACAACATGTTATTTCCAGTGCTTTGGGCGTACCGAACCTCAGTGAAAACATCAACAGGGTTCACTCCTTTCCAACTAGTTTATGGTTTGGAAGTTGTGCTACCCATTGAATGCGAAATCTCGTCACTGCAAATGGCCATCGAGTTACTTCCAGCTACTTCCGAAGAGGAGAAGCGTTTATTATACTTAGCTCAATTAGATGAGAATCGACGTGATGTTGCATTGGCGATCGAGACTCACGCAAAATGTATGAAAGCTCAGTATGATCGAAATGTGACCCCTCGAAATTTTTCGGAAGGAGACCTAGTGTTATTATATGATCAAGCTAATGATAAATTAGGTGCTGGAAAATTCGTTCCTATGTGGCATGGGCCCTATATTGTCAAGCGAAAACTAGCAAAAGGGGCCTATGAGCTGGTAGACTTTGACGGGGACTCTTTGGGTAAACCCAGAAATGGACTTTACCTAAAGAGGTATTATGCTTAAAAGATGGGTATGGAGATTTTTACTTAGGTTAGTTTTTTCTTTCTAGCTGGTGTGTTGGTTAGTTTAGACAGTGTGCTTAGCTTAGAAAGTGTGTTTTCGTCGTTATGCTAGCTTATATTGGTTTTACTCTTGATGATGCAGATGTCGATGCCTCTCCAAACATGCATTGGTTTCGCTGATGGTGCTTGTCGTAGTACACGGAATATCTCTTCCGCAGCTTGGGTTATCTATTCGCCCTCTGACGAGTTAGTTTCTATGCACGGGGTGAGCCTCGATCAAACAACAAACAACATTGCAGAATACAGTGCAGTGATTGAGTTATTGTCTGAATCTATTTCATTTGGGATTCGGAGTTTGATAGTGAGGTTAGATTCTGAACTCGTTGTATTACAACTTAATAGAGTATATGCCATTAGAAATCCAGTGTTATTAAGGTTATTTTTGAGAGTGCGTCTCTTGGAATGTGAGTTTGATTACATTGAATATCAACATATTCCAAGATCTTTAAATACATTAGCAGATGCAATTGCTTCTCGAATGTTAAATAGACATTTGCGATAATCATACATGTAAATTTAAAACCATTTCATAACATGATTTACAAGATAAGCCGGTAATAATGATATATATAGATAGGAGTGTGTCAAAAAATACATCGTCTTCGATCATAGGTTGAGAAACACCTTATGATCGGCAAAAATGATAAGTACAAAAAACCAAAATGTCACATGTGTCTACAAAAACGACCATCCAATCACTGGTGATGATCTCTATATGACACCACTACACGGGCCACCCTACACAAGAACCTCCTAAAAGGTCCTGGGACCCCGACTACATAGCGCTGAAGCCTGATAGGAATATCATCTATGGTAGTCTCTGGTATATCTGATGTAAGACGCTCTAGGTCATGTTCCAACTCAGCTAAAGTCTCTGTGGCCTCGTCCTGTGGGGTCGGTGCCGCTGCAACTGGTAGTCTCCTCTCGAAAGGCCGAAGATTGGCTGGACGACGTGGGTCTACATCTGCATTTTGAAAATTATTACTATCAGTTTTGAGAAGATATAAAAACAAACAAAAAAAATAGATAGTTTAAAAACTTGTGGAAAATGAAGTTACCTGTATCATCCCATTGTTCTCCTGATGGAAGAACCATGTCCGGATCTCCACAAAAATCAACTCCGGCATAAGGAAAATCCTGTATAGAAAAGACCTGGTCTTCTAACCAGTGAAAGTACTTTGGAGTAAATCGAACAACCTCCGTTCCCTCATTAGGATGACGGGCCATAACCGCAACCCATCGCATCAATTTGGGCTCTCGAGGAAGCCCAACACCAACAGTGAGCTGCTGTGGGATTAGCATCGGAACCCTCTCTAAGCCGAAACTCACAACTAAAGGCCCATAACCAAAAGTCTTTAGCTGTCCATTTTTGGCTCTAGTCAGTTGGCCTTTTACATTGGCCAACACAGCATCACACCAGTTAAAAATGGTACCTCGATAGCAATCAATCGCCATCCGCATCTGGGATCCTGTGGCAATGTGTAAAGCAGCATCCCCGTAAAGTCTCGTAACTATAAAGGCAATCACCATAAGTTCAGGACGGGATATAGTTTTGATCTCTATCCCCTTCTCCTGAGTCTGAGTGTTACACCACTCTAGTCGGAGACTAGCGATGGACTGGCCACCCGGCCTAGTCCCGAACAGAGTCAAGTGTTCGCCTCTCTTGGGCAAACCAGTGAGAAAGTAGATATCTGCGGGCTCCATCTCGAGCTGGTGCCCTCCAATATAAAAACACTGGTCCTGAACGTTCCATCTTTCTACCAGCCACTCTAGAAATCTCACTTGGGCCCTCATGCCAGGTATGGCCCAGTATTTATAAAGGCCGCATGCCTTCAAAGCATCAATTGACGGTTGATGATTAATGGCAGCCAAATCAACATCTTCGTGCTCTCTCTCACGCCAATAAAGCATGGTGAACAATCTACACACCAGAAAACATCCATTAGATTCTATGAAATCAAAATTTTTTGGTCCATTTTGGAGAAATTGGGGTTTGAAAACTCGTTTTGCAGGGTACGCACCCTGCCTTTAGGAATAGAGCGTGGGTACGCAGGTTCCCTGAAGGCAAGGTGCGTACTCCCGACATTTTCCCAACTGAGAAAATGTCGGGGTACGCGGGTCCCTAGTGTGGCACCTGCGTACCCCGAGAGGCGGTTCTTGAAACCCCAAAGCCTCCAAAAATGAAATCTAGGGCCTAAAAAAGAATTCTAAATGGATGAAATTGAAGAGGAGGATGTTGAAGAATACCTGAAAGAGACGGCGTTCGATTTCGACGGTCGGATTCTCCACAATGTCCATGGGAAGTTTCTTGCCAAAAGCGCTTTTTCTCTCCTCAACAGTAAAATGGTAAAAATGAATTGGTAAAAGCCCTTTTTATAGGTTTTTTGGGTAAATAAATGGTAAATTTGTTTATTTTTCACCATGAAAAGGTATTTTTCAAAGTATTTTTATCTATCTTCAACAGGTATGAGTAATGTGTTGGTTTTTGTGCAGGATAAAGGATTTTCAGGGAAAATTGTCATTTTTTACAAACAAAAACATCAGAGTCATCTTTAAGCTCTTTTCTGACTCCTAAAATATGAAAATATTGCCGAGTGTTTCTTTTACACTCGTTAAAACGGAATTAAAATACGGTCCTCTTACAGCCCTTTTCTGACTGTAAAAACATGAAAAGATTGCCGGATTTTTGTCATTTCAAATTCGATATTGGAAATAAAACGACGTGTCCTTGGTCACTTTTTACTTTTCAGATCAGAGACACTAATCATGAAAGTACTCCTTGGTCGTAAAGATCAAGTGGTTCTCTCAAGTATTATTTTATACTTTTTCGGGCTTGGGAGACACAAATTTATGAAAAAGGTCAACCCTGGAGTCTTCTTAAGTTTTTTAGACTCTCTAAAATTGAAAAACGCCAAGTTTCTCCTATACTGGACTCGTTAAAATTTCACAGTAAAGGACCTGTTCGATTACAAACAGGAACGGACCACTCCTTCTTAGGGTTCGAATCTAAACTAAGTTGGACTCATCCGAAGGATGAGCTTATAATCAAGAAAATGTTATCCTCCTCAAGCTTGTAAAAAAATAAAGAGGTACTTGCCGGAAATGGTGGGGGAAAAGAGAGAAAAATGAGCCTATTTGTTATCCTTTGTATCAGAGAAACCTTATCACCACTCTTGAACACGACACTTTTCATTCACCTGTGTTGGGAAATCCTTTGCCTCACAGTTGATAAAACCACATTGAAAGTCTTCAGCCGGGTTCCGGGTATTATCATTGGGTCAATTGACACCAAGCCATCTGTTGTGTCGTTATGTGTTCAAGAGGTCACTGCAAACAAACCATTCATCTGCAAAATATCTGTCATCCATCTTGACCATCCCTGAGTCAGTCCTTACAGCTACATTTCTTCAACTTGATCTCTGATTTCATGTTGTGGGCTTGCCTACGACGGATCGCTTTCTATCGACATCAGCACATTATCTAGAAAGATGATCTAGAAATCGTCAGTACCTTGAAATCTGCATGCATCAATGGCAGGTTTCTCGCCTTTGACGACAATTTACATCATTGAATTTCGATCGAAGGATTCCGTGACATGTTCGACATCAAGACACTCATTCACATCTCATGGATTGTACTGGGTACTTTGAGAACCATTGACATCACTGGTGGTCTCTCTCACACTTGTTAACAGTTTACATCATTGACTGGTAATCAAGTGGTTTCTACCATGTTCGACATCAACTCATTTATTCGCATGGATAGAATCGTACTATTTCGAGAAGTAGAAATGAAGACCCTGGATCTAGTTTCCGCCATCCAGGCTGCGAGGAGTTTTGTATTCATTATATAGTAGACTAATTATAAACAGATGGCTGCATCCATACTGTGTCTACATGAGTCTATGATTATGATGTACTGCGAAATCATTCCTATATCAGAGCAATAGTTAGTTTGTTAGTTAAAGTTTTTGATCTGAGTATGGGAATGCCTACCTCAGCGATGATATGATCTCATATATGTATTTTGTGTTGAATATTTGCAGGTTCCAACTGGGCTCTCCACAAGATAATCCTTGAAATGATAAAGTGCTTCACCCTTCTTAGATGATATGAAACCCTAATCTACTACAGGCTTCGCACTTTAGGGGGCAATCTCTTACACTAAAATTTGTCACCATGACTATTTGCAGTCAGTATGGCTCCATCAATTGTCATACTGTCCTCCTTGGCAAGTCTTATACCTCTGCTCCTCATGTCAAACTCCAAAAAATAGAGAAAGTCTTTAAAAGTCAATATAACTCTGGTTACGCAGTTTCTCTTACCCTTACCTACATGTACGCACCTCAAGTACATAATACCTGTGTACTTGTACGCTCTGTCTGTAAGGGGGTGGGTGCGTACTCCTATAAAGGTCAAAAGGCGCAAGTTTTACTTCAAAAAAGTTACTTGTGGTCGATTCTAGAGCATTCTAGAAGATGGTTTGACATGGATTGAGCGCCTCCAGATGGTTCATGCATCCCAATGAAAGAGGAACTTATCCCATGAAGAGGGGAGCTATCCCTTTGAAAGAGTGGCTTATCCCATTGATGGTGGACCTGATTAACTTCCTCCAAAGCACTATAAATACAGGCATTGGGCCAGAGGGAGGGGAGGTTGAAAGCTGAACATTCCTAAGGGTAGATGCTGCTGAAATTAGGACTCCCTTTTATAGCTTGAGAGGAGAGATTCCAATCCTTTCTTAGCTCCATTTGGAAGTGGGTGAGCTAATCAAAGTAAAGGAGAACTCTTGCTGGACCCTGGGAGGGACCTGCACAACACCAAGGCACTCGTTGTAATGGTTTCTTTTGTTTCCAATTAATACAATTAAGTTCATTTTTCTCAACAAGTTGTTATATATAATTTGTTTCATAAACTCCTTGGTCTTTATGATGAATATGTTTTATTATATGAGTTATTCAAGTGCTATGTAATCGTTTGCTTGTTAGTGAATGCAGGCTTCAAGGAGAAGGAGCTCATCTGGATCGAGGAGGCTTGGCTGCTACAAACAAGCATTGGACTAAAGGTAAGCCTTAAACACTTGGTTACTTTTATTTTAATGCATATTTAGGGAAAGATAGTGCTTGATTGTTTTGTTTGTCACTAGAAAAGCCTTGCTTTCTAGGGAGGTCGGTTTTGTCCGCAAAATTGACTCTTTCCGCATGACAAAACAGTTCAAGACTCAAAGTCAAGAGTTCACAGAAGTATTAGTTTTACAAATTTTGAGCTTTATATTTGTTGGAAGGAAAAAGCACAAAAGGTGAAAAACGCATCAAGGAAACCCGGATCAAGAAATAGAGGCAGTTTCTGATGCGCGATTTACGCCTAGCGCTAATTGCATCACTGAGAAAAAGTTTCCGAAAAGGCAAGCTGCTAATTGCCCAGTCACCTGCAAAATCCGAAAATTGCAAGAAAACAAAACCACAAGCAAATTGGAAACAGAAGGCTCAAGAAAAGGCAAAAGCAATCTAAGGGTTAAACAAGTTGAGCTAGGATTATTACTGGGCATACTTGGTAAATCCACATAGCCAGTGGATGACTGTTAAGTGTATCATCAATTTGGACGGAAAAATGGTGCCAGCTCTTGTTGATTATGTTTTCTCAGCTCAACTAAAAGCGGAAGTCAGTCAGCCAACTCTTCTCAAACAGATGCTGCATGCGTGCGATTTCAAGGACCAAATACAGAAGTAGTTTAATGTTAAATTTAATTTTAGCTTTAATTTTGTTTTATTTTCTTGAAAAGAGGACAATCATTTAAACCGCATCCTACATTTTTGTAATAATTTATTTTTAGATTTAGTTAGTAGTACCTAAACCCTTCTCATGCATTTAGAGAAGGGTCCTGAAATTTATTAAAACACTTATCCCCAGAACATGCACTTTTGTACCCTCTGAGGAGGTTCTGATGAATGAATGGAACAGGATTTATTGATGTTTGCATTTGATATCTGCTACTGATGTTGCACTTTTCTACTCTTAGTGGATATTTGATCAAGGAGAGATTAATCGTTATCACTTGAAGCTCATGAGTAGGACTAGTTATAAATGGTATTTCTATCTCTTAACTATTTCTCCCTTGTGTTAGAGTGATTTCCATTTCAGCTATTTATATATTAATGTATGAATGCCTGAGTTATCATTTGACACTTTTGTATGGTGATAGTTATTTATTTATGCTTAGTGTATGAATATCTCATTATGCGATATGTTTTGCACAACTGTTTCGTCTAACTTTTTATACGAAGTGGTTCATCTTTATTGAATTCATTTCTCATAATAGTTGAATGATACTTATTACCAGTTGTTGTTTGAAATCATTTTAGATCACATAGAAGAAAGATCACACCCCGGGTTAGTGTAGATTTACATATTTCTGTCATTAGTATAATAATTTCCTTATTATTAGACTAGAATTAGATTAGAAGTATTCCATTTAGAAACTATTAGAAACATAAATATTCATCTTTCTCACACACACACTGAAATTGGGAAACTGGTCCCACATCCCCAGTCAGACCCACTATACCAAACGGAAAAGGAGCTGCCAACCAAGGTCCAGACCGGGCAGGTATCCCCCTTGTTGTAGACCCGATTTTTGGGGTTTCAACATATTTGGTGCTAGAAGGAGGGCCATCGAACTATGAATGGCAAGCAAATCCAAATCTAAATACCATTCTGAGAGTAAATCGCCCTCACCATCTCCTCCGACTTCTCCATTACATTCAAAAACTTTAAATCCAAAGTTAGAAGTCACTGGAGCAACAGACGTTGCTACAAACCTTGACATTTCAGAACAATCTACTATTGAACTTCCCGAAGATGAATCTTTGATTCACAAACTTCATCGATTTTCTATATCTCCTCAGAAATCTGATAAATCTCAAGGCAGCATGACTTCGCAATACAACCCTGCTCATCGTCTCACCAGATTAAAGAGCAAAAGGTTTCGTGTTCAACCAACCGAATTACCTCTACCTTCTAGGAAGAGAGCAAGGAAGTCTCCTAAAGGATCCAATAGCGAGACTCTTTCATCATCATCATCCATCTCAACCTCTTCACAAGTCAACCATCCACTCCTCCACTTCAAATCATCGTCCATCAGCCTATTGCAACTTCCTCAACTCCTTCTCAAATATCTGGAGTTATAATATCCTCGTCTTCTCAACCACAAGGATCATCTTCTGCACTTTCCTCTGTTAGTAGTTTAGCAATGGCCCAATCACCATGGAATAACCCAGGGGCTGCCTTAATGCCTGCACCCTTGAGTCAGATACAGGTCCATCCTGAAAAATGGCTGCCTAAGTTTAACCCTGAGGTAGGCATGCTAGCAGAAGAACATATAAATAACTTTATGTTGACCATAAATCTCAATGGAGTTGTTAATGAGCATGCTGTTGTTTGACTTTTCCCTTATACTTTGCAAAGAACAACCGGATCATGGTATTTCTCATTACCATCTGGATCTATTACTAGTTGGGACATCTTCAAAGAATAATTCTTGACCAAGTTTGGTTATGACAGGTCTACAGTGACATTGATCAATGACATGTCTAACCTTAGGGCCGAGTCAAGAGAACCTATCAAAGATTTCAATTTAATTTTCAATAAAATCCTAAACAAAATACCTATTGCTTCTTAGCCTAGTGAGGAAGTGCGAAGTGAATGGTATATTACTGCTTTACCATCAAACTTAGCAATCTTTGTTGATAGGGCTAACAAAACAACCTTAGTTGAAAATATGAAAGAAGCAATAGCAGTAGAGAAACATATTATAGTCCTATAAAAGAAAAATGCGATGGAAGAACAAAAATCTAAGAAGGTCTCTTTCAAAGAAGATCCCAAGAGAAAACAACTGAAAGATCCATTCGATTTAGAAGGATTACAAAAAGTTTTGAAGACCATGTCCAACGAAATGGTCGAAATTAAGAAACAAGTGGCAGAAGCTTCTTCTAAAAATCTATATATGCCTTTTAAAAGAAATCCTTCAACGAATTCCAAACCCCCTAACGCTATTTCAAATGCTGAATCAGAAGAAGAAGAAGAGGAAAACGCTACTAAAGAGCATACCAATGAAGAAGAAGTTGTAAAATTACAAGGTATGTGGGATTTCATCCTCCCAAATGAAGAAGATAAAGAGGTATTCCCGTTTAGTACTTGTAGCAGAAATCAACTTGATCCTCCTCAGACTACACCTAAGCCAAAGAGCGCCAGCTCAATGACTAGGGATAAAGTCGCAGCCAAGAAAACATCACCTAAAGCGACTCAAACCAGCCCAGTCCAAATAGACACATTTACTCCATCTAAAACGCTAATCGCTTCAGATGAAATGGAGTATAACATCGTTGAAGACATGAAAAATACTAGGGCCAATATTACTCTTTTTGAATTGAGAAAGTTAAAACACCAGCAAAAAGTACTTTTGAAAGAATTACATGTTGTGTCAGTTTTACCTTTACCAGTTGCTGTAATCTCTCAAGCTTCCCATGATATGGGAAGACCCCCAACTAATACGATAAATAAAGTTCACCCAAATGATATCGCATTAATTGGAGGAAGATCGAGATCGCATACTCCCCCATTTCTCCTTACTTATGAAATTTTCAATAAAAATGTGCATAATTTTTTAGTGGATTCTGGAGCTTCATCAAATGTTTTGCCAAGATCAATTTGTGCAAAATTGAATGTTCAACCATAGAAATCCGCTATGTGCATAGTTCAGCTTGATCGATCGCATGTCGAAGTGATTGGCGAGTTAAATTAGGTTACCATAAGGCTGTCATCCAATCCAAAGGTATGTCAAGTTATCGACATTTTAGTTGCTGATATTCCTGAATTTTATGGCTTAATTCTTAGCAGAGATTGGTTAGAAAAACTTCATGGATACTTTGCAATTGATTGGTCACATATGTAGTTGCCTTATAATGGTAAACCAAACCAAATAAAATTTGAACGTGAATGACATCAGAAATACATAGTAACAGAACTCGAGGGAGAAAATGAACCAGTAGCATATAATTATAACATCATTGGCAACTATTCAGTTGATTCTTTCTTAGGAAATTTTAATGCTCATACATCACCTTACTTAGAACATTCTGTGTTGTCTCAAATAGAAAAATTTTCTCAAACAAATAGTTGTAAATGCATTAATTTTATAGATAGTTCTATAAATAAATATTTGTTTTGGAAACTATTTTTTGACGGTTCTAAGTCTAACGAAGGAGCAGGAGCAGGATGTGTGTTAGTAAGTCAAGAAGGAGATAAAACCATGTTAACTTGTAGACTCGAATTCGAGTGCACCAACAATACTGCAAAATACGAAGCTCTAGTCCAAGGCTTGTACAAGGCAATCAGATTAGGCGTCAAATACCTACAAGTTTTCGGAGATTCTGAAATTATAATCAGACAGGTACATAATACTATACACTGTTTATCAGGTCATTTAAAGCATTACCAATCTTCAGTTCAAGATCTGACTGAACATTTTATAGCATTTAATATCTCGTCAATTCCCAGACTCCAGAATGCTAGCGCAGACCTCTTAGCCAACGTAGCTTCCAAGCTCATTCCTTCTGAAGATTTTAGCCTTGACCGATTTTTAGTTGAGTTAATTTTTAGACAATCTATCCCTGATAACATTACCAATTGGAGGATTTTTAATGACGATCCTGATATCGTGAGTTTTCTCACATTTGAAGGATCCTACACCAATCAAATAATTGACGAAGACCAACATGACCAACAATTGCAACAGGATAGTACTAACAATGCTATACCTAAATCAGTAGTCAAATTAGAGGACATTTATGATTTGAAAGATCATTTTAAAAGATCTACCAATTCAAAACTCCAAAGTTCAACTTTGAATTATGAATTATTAAATATAGGAACTGATGCCAAACCACAGAATATCAACCTAGGCCTTGGCCTAGCCCCTGAAGAGAAATTAGCATATATCCATCTCTTGAAACAATATAAAAGTGTCTTTGCTTGGAATTACGATGAACTCAAAACATACGACACCTCCATCATCCAACATACTATCCCAATGATTGATAATGAAAAACCTGTCCAACAGAAGTTGAGAAAGATCCATCCAAATTTAGAAAATCAGATCAAAACTGAACTCAACAAGTTATTGAAAGCCAAAATAATCTTTCCCGTTAGACATTCTAAATGGGTCTCCAATATGGTACCTGTTAGAAAGAAAAACGGAGATATCAGAATCTGCATTGACTTTCGAAACCTTAACAAGGCCTGCCAAAAGGATAATTTTCCTTTACCTCGCATGGAACAAATACTGCAGGCAGTTGAGGGCTCAGAACTAATGTCAATGTTGGATGGATTCTCAGGATACAACCAAGTGCTGGTACATCTTGACGATCAATTGAAAACTACATTCAGAACCAAATGGGGCACATATGCATATCAAAAGATGCCATTTGGTTTAATTAACGCGGGCGACACATTTCAGAGAGCCATGGACATTGCATTCAAAGGGTTAGTTAATAAGTCAGTGGTAATCTATTTGGATGATATTACTGTTTATTCCAAGAAACAAAATAACCATCTCAGGGATTTAAAACAAATATTTCAACGTTGTTTAAGGTATGGAATTTCACTTAACCCCAAAAAATGCTTTTTCGCATTAAGTGAAGGAAATATTGGAGGATTCATAGTATCAAAATCTGGAATTCACATTGATCCTGACAAAATCAAATAAAATTTCCACAATTCCCCTACCTCACAACAAGAAAGCCATGTAATCTTTCCTTGGCCAGATCAACTTTGTAAAGAGATTCATCCCAGATTTTTCAAGAATTGTGTCTCCTTTACAAGCCATGATTAAAAAGAACGCAAACTTTATATGGGGCCAAGATGAACACGAGGCTTTCAATCTGATCAAACAAGCCATTATTAATGCTCCATCGTTAGCAACTCCAAATTTTTCTGATCCTTTTATTTTGTATAGCTTTGCCTCAGATAGATCATATGTTGCGATACTGACTCAAGCAAATCAAGAGAAGGCGGAAGCCCCAATTGCTTTTTTCAATTCCAATTTACAAGGTGTTGAATTGAATTATTCAGATGTAGAAAAACAAGCCTATGTTGTTTTTAAAGCAATTAAATACTTCAGACCTTTCTTACTTAAAACACATACCAAGATCATAGTACTGTTTCCAGCTGTAAGAAGTCTTCTAGTACAGAAGGATGCGAGTGAGGAAAGGGCAAAGTGGGTTACTTCCTTACAAGAATACGACGTAAAAATAAAACAAGCAAACATTGTAAAAGGTTAAGGCTTTTGCAAACTGCTAGCAGGAGCATCACTAATGCTCGAAAATCCATCTGAAGAGGTACAAGTATACGAGGTAAGCCTAAACAATGCTGAGTCATTATATGCTGATATTATTTATTATTTAAAGAATGGATATGCTCCTCCAAATCTTGATCACACCAAGAAAAGAGCCCTGAGGTTAAAAGCCAAAGAATATCAACTTGTAAATGATGTTGTTTTCAGAATAAATTATGATTCTGTTCTACGTAGATGTCTTGAGAAAACTGAAGCTGGAAAAGTCTTGCAGGAACTCCATGATGGGCCAGCAGGAGGACACTACGCTGGAGATGCAACTGCTCATAAGATCCTACGCGCAGGCTATTACTGGCCTACATTATTCAAAGACGCACATAACTACGTAAGGAAATGTCAAGTCTGCCAAACTGCTACTAGAAGACAAAAGAAACCATCCTTTTCACTGCAACCAGTTACCATCAAATAGCCTTTCGACCAGTGGGGATTAGACATAATAGGTGAGATCGTTCCTCACTCTTCTAAACAACATAGATACATCCTCACAGCGACAGATTACTTTACTAAATGGGTAGAAGTAGTTCCAATCAAGACGAATAACGCTAAAAATATCATTGAATTTATAGATCAGTTCATAATCACCAGGTTTGGATTGCCTTCCACTTTAATGTTTGATAATGCATCATACTTTTCTGGTAATACAATGACTGAGTTTGCACTCAAAAGGGGTTTCAAACTTAAATACTCGGCCAATTATTATCCACAAGGGAATGCGTTAGCTAAATCCACAAATAAGAACTTAATTAGAATCATTAAGCGAACCATTGACCAAAATCATAAAAATTGGCATAAGTCTTTAATATATGCTTTATGGGCAGACCGAATAACACAAAAAGCCTCTATCAACACTTATCCCTTTAATTTATTTTATGGGAAAGAAGTGGTTCTTCCAACACATCTGGCAATTCCCTCTTTAGCCCTAGTTCAGTACATTGATGAAGTACCAACGTCTTCTTTACAACTTAGGTAGCTGGAATTAATTAAATTAGAAGAACAACGAGAATGGGCTAAGGTAAATCATGATCATCATCAAGCATTGGTGAAAGCCTCTTTTGATTCCAATATGGTATCCATAAAAGATTTTCAAATAGGAGATCTAGTTTTAAAATGGGACAAGGCTCATGAGGAAAAGGGAAAACATACAAAATTTCAAAGAATGTGGCTTGGTCCTTTTCAAATTGTAGAAATCATAGGTCCATCGACCTTCATGTTACAAGATTTAGCAGGGAAAAGAGATTCTCTACCTGTTAATGGTCAAATTCTCAAGAAATATTTTCCATAGAAGATCAGTCTTCTATTTTTGTAGAGTAGTTGTTTTTCTTTTCATAATAAGACCAGTTGTGAATGGTTACTTTTGAGATTCACGAGAAAGACACAAATTCTCTTTCAAATTTTGATCTTTTGCTTGTATAAATAGCAAATCTTTTGGAAAATTGATCTTTATTATTGAAAGATACAGTTAAAAGACTCTAGCCTAGATATGATACTAGTTTCAACTTCATTAAATTTGATGAAAATAACCTTTAGTGAGAAATTGTTTTATATCAGTGCAATGAAAAGTATCAATAACAAAATAAAGATTCTCTGTAGAACAGCTATTTCCAAAAACTCTACTATTGTCGTCTAGAGCTATCTTAAGGAAACAATGACTTCCTCCCTACAAAGGGAATCACAACTTTCAGAGGAACAATCCAAGGATACACTTTATCTTAAAGACTGATAGGTCTCATCACAAGCCGGCTTACCATAATCATAGATATTATAACTTGCTGACTTTGCCAATACTGCATACCACAACAGGGCAAAGACTCAAGATTGTTGCAATCAAAAGGCAAGGGGTCTCATCATGAGCTAGCTTATTCAACAAAGTTATAAATCAGTGAATGACTGTGTCATAAATTGGCTATCAAACCAAGACATTTCTCTTTAAGAATGAAAAGGAAATGAAAGTGGAAAGTGTGGATATGGATTCTTCTTTGGGAATTGTGGGTTTCTTTAAGTAGGATACAGGATCATTGCTGGGTAACAGGTAACCCTATCGAGGCTATAAATGCCTGCTGGTAGCAGAGGCTCTACCTACGACAAATGAGCATATTTAAAACTAGTTTACAGAGAATACTTTGTTTTATCTTTTCAAGCCAAGTAATGACTGATGTAAATACAAGGACTAGCTTGAGGCAGAAAATAATCAAAGTTGAAAATAGTTGAAACAAAATGTCATTGACAGGTCAGAATATAATGTACTTTATCTTTCTATAATAAAGTTTCACTTTCTGGAAAATTTCGGTTTTGGAAGTTTTGAAAAATAAAAAAGCAGTAGAGATAACTGGTTCTTCCAAGTGAATCGCCAATTGTTGTGGCCATCAACAACCCCCCTTCTTATTGAGTGTTATTTCTAATACTAAATAAGTGGGGACCCTTAGTTAAAAATCTAAAAAATCAAAGTAGTGTTTAAATTTCCTTTTTAAATAAAATTACCATCATAAGCTTAGGAAACCCTCTTGGGAAATCCAAAAAAGCTAAGTTTTATGATAAGGTAAAATAAAATCTTTCCTTCGGAAATATCGCATCACATAAGATAGCGGGATGCCACCTTACAAGCACAATTCCAACATTTGCGAGATTGCGATATGCGATAATAAACAAATATCGCATCGCATTCAGCGCAAATCACATTGAAACACTTCAATTTTCCGATATGCGATGACGCCGATCGCCAAATCGCATTTTTCAGAAAACAAGTTAACAAAGATTTTCATACATAACATTTCTGCGATATTGCGATATTGCGATATGACGATATTGCGATATTGCGATCTTGCGATACATCGATAAAGCAATAATTTGATGTCATGCTAGATCAACGTTGCGATGTTGTGATTCTGCGATTTTGTGATTTTGCGATGTTGCGATCTGCGATGTTGCGAAGCAAATCACAAAATCACTTCATCGCAGATCTTTCAGGCACGATATTCAAGAAAAGTATTTTCCCTAAGGTGACACTTGATTATGCGCTTTAATGCTAATAAATGGGGTAGTTGCCAGTTATTAATGGATTATGGGTGCATGCTTTTCAAAGAATCATTTCACGTAAGCTGGTATACTTAATATGTCTGCGGCATTTAAAACTTTTCCCATCACCCTTCCCTGTCATTCATTTTCACTTCACTTGTGAATTGCAGGAATGGAGAACAGAGGCCAATACAAAGCAATACGCAGGATAAAATGGGAATGAAAAGCAAAGCCCCGAGCTCAGAAGAAAAGGAAATGGCGCCCTTATATACAGATACAGCCTATAATAGGGATGCGGGGATAGCTACGTGGGAAGGCATGTATAATCTGCTTGAAGAGGAGAATCCCAGAGTAATGGAAGTTACTGCTACCGTGGGCTCAAATGGTTCTTCAAAAGCATCCCTTTCAGAGCTAGCCTGCTCATTCTTACAGCAGATAGCAGCAAGGCCAAAAATCCTCCCATATAGAGACATGGTGAAGTGGATACCGGACAGAGTTCATATCAGAAGCAAACAGTTTAAGACTCAAATTCATGAGTTCACAGAAGTATTACTTTTACAAATTTTAAACTTTATATCTGTTGGAAGGAAAAAATGCAAAAGGCGAAAAATGCATCAAGGAAACCCAGATCAAGAAACAGAGACAGTTTTCGATGCGCGATTAGCGCCTAGCGCTATTCGCGCATCGCTAAGAAAGTTTCTGAAAAGGCAAGCTGCTAATTGCCCAGTCACCTGCAAAATCCGAAAATTGCAAGAAAACAAAACCACAAGAAAATTGGAAACAGAAGGCTCAAGAAAAGGCAAAAGCAATCCAAGGGTTAACCAAGTTGAATTGGGATTATTACTGGGCATACTTGGTAAAGCCACATAGCGAGTGGACGACTGTTAAGTGTATCATCAATTCAGCCCAAAAAATGGCGCCAACTCTTGTCGATTCTATTTTCTCAGCTCAGCTAACAGCGGAAGTCAGCCAACCAACTCTTCTCAGACAGATGCTGCATGCGTGCGATTTCAAGGACCAAATATAGAAGTAGTTTAATGTTAGATTTAATTTTAGCTTTAATTTTGTTTTATTTTCCTTAAAAGAGGACGGTCATTTAAACCGCATCCTACATTTTTGTAATAATTTATTTTTAGATTTAGTTAGTAGTATTTAAACCCTTCTCATGCATTTAGAGAAGGGTCCTGAAATTTATCAAAAAACTTATCCCCAGAACATGCACTTTTGTACCCTCTGAGGAGGTTTTGATGAATGAATGGAACAAGATTTATTGATGTTTGCATTTGATATCTACTACTGATGTTGCACTTTTGTACTCTTAGTGGATATTTGATCAAGGAGAGATAAATCATTATCACTTGAAGCTCATGCGTAGGACTAGTTATAAATGATATTTCTATCTCTTAACTATTTCTGCCTTGTGTTAGATTGATTTCCATTTCAGTTATTTATATATTAGTGTATGAATGCCTGAGTTATCATTTGGCACTTGTTGGCATTTTGGCACAGGTGTGGCGCTACGGTACAGGTGTTGTCCTTGATGGCAACTCTCTTTGATGACAGATCTCAGTCCAGACTACAAGAATGAATAGAAATTTCATATACGCAGGTTCATTAAGCCCAAGATGCGTATACACGCTGGTACGCTATATACTAAGTCACGGATACGCAGGCTCGCTATATACAAAGTCGTGTATACACGCAGTTTCATGAACAGAAAAGAGCGTACATGTCGAGAAGCTTCCCTTTGGTCCGTGGTAGTTAGTCCTCGGTACTTGAGCCTATGTTTTTGGACCAAAGTATCTCGACAGTCGTGTTGATCCCGAGTTTTGAAGTTGATGGTATTGTATTTCTATGGTTTTGGGCCGTGGTATTGAGAAGGGCCTAAGGCTATATAAGGAGAAGAAGATCATTAGGCAAATGTATCGAAAAAGTCTTGAATATCTAATGAAGAAAGAGATCTTGTATGCAGGTTCTGGGTTGATGATACATTGCTTGATCTGAGCTAAGGAGAGATCACATCGGTTGATGGAAGGATAGATCGGGATCAAATTGTTTGAAATGAACTATCGGTATATGGTTGATTACGCATATTTTTAGATCTGCATACTGACGCAATATTATGTTCTGGGTATGGCTGATGTCTGGTACAGCTGCAAGTTATGAGAAGTTATTTTTAGATCTGTACACAGGTTGTCTTTGGTAAAAGCGCGTGTATACGCGGGTTGGTTTCATTGAAGTAGCGTATATCTTTTGAAGCTTAATTTTTGGGGTTGTAGTTGGGTCTGACTATTATTGCAGAGTTCTGTAGTCTGCTCTGTGTTCTGGTGACTGGGTGTTGACAGGGTTTCAGTGGTTCAATGATTCAAAGATTGATGATGCTAGTATTGGTTGTTTTGTGCTTCAATGATTTGTTATAAAAAGTGAATGAATCGTGGTCTTCAGATTGTAATGTTGTGCTTCAGGAGTATCCAGTCTGAAAATTGATGAAAAGTGGTACTTGAAGGAAAGAAGATTGTAGGCCAGCACCTACGTACTAGTATCTTAGCTAGTACAAGAGCAAAGGGGGTTGGAGCTCCCTTCCAGGAGAGTTTGGAAAATGAGAGAAGGTTGTAGCCTTCTGCAAGTTGTATCCTGCGTACTGGTATAAGGCTGCACCAGTACAAAAGATTGTAAACTGAAGTTTCTTATTAAAGAAAGATAGAGACGACTTGCAGCAGGTGGTTTTCACCCACATTGGGTTTCCACCTTATATCATGGTGTTCATGTGTGTGGCTTTTGTGTGATGATCTATTATGTTATATTGCACCTGTTTACTTTTAATATGGTTAATAATGTCCTGATGCATTTACTGAAGATAAACTAACTGAATCATAAGATTTCTGGTTATACGCTGGTTGCTTTAGACACAGTAGCGTGTACACGCTGGTTCACTTAACTGAAGTAGCGTATATGTTTCTGAGTATTGAAAAAGTTTTATTGATCTGATAATACTGATTCACCCCCCCTCTCAGTATTATTTCCAACAATTGGTATCAGAGTAGGTCCTTCAGTGAAGCTTGATCGCTTGAAGGTAGATCATTCATCATGAGCAACTACGAGAGAGAAGCATCAATCAGGCCACCGGTTTTTGATGGGACAAACTTCAATTATTGGAAGGTAAGAGTTACTGCCTATCTTCAATCTCTTGGTACAGAAGTTTGGGACATCGTAGAGACAGGCTACACTTTTCCTTCAGCTACTCCTACAGATCCAGCCGAGAAAAAGAAGTATGAAACAAATGCGAAAGCAGTCAGTACTCTATTAGGATGTATATCCCAATCGGAATTCATGAAGGTAATGCACTATAAATCCGCAAAAGAAATATGGGACAAAATTGTCACGAGCTATGAAGGAGACGAACAGGTAAAGCGTGCTAAACTTCAAACTCTCAGGATTAAGTATGAGACTCTCAGAATGTATAATGATGAAAGTGTGGCTAACTATTTCCTTAGGGTAGATGAGATTGTTAACTGCATGAAAAACTTGGGTGAAGAAATAAAAGAGGCTATTGTGGTTGAAAAGGTTCTAAGATCATTGTCCCCCAAATTTGAATCTAAAGTGTCTGCAATAGAAGAAAAAGAAAATCTACGAATTCTTACTATGTTTCAGCTTCACGGAATTCTAACTGCTTATGAAATGAGAAAAGGAGGTCCATCAGACAGAAGAGAAGCTGCTTTCAAGGCTTCAGGAAAAGAAGATTATTATGAAGCAAGTCACGTGCCAGAAGATGAAGAAGAAGAATCAAATTTTGTCAGAAATCTTCAAAGGGGTTCTGGAAGGTTCAGAGGTAAGTTACCTTTTAAATGCTTTGCTTGTGGAAGAGTAGGTCATTATGCTGCCAAATGTCCTCACAAAGATAAGAATGACAAGGGAAAGGAACCTGTTAAATGGAACAAGAAACAGAATGAAAAGAAGAAAAGCTATTACACTCATGAAGATAGTGATGGTCTTTCAAATAGTGACGAAGATGAACAGGGTTATAGATATAAACTTTTAATGGCTTTTGAAGATGATGACTACATGGATGCCATAGATGTAGAAGGCTTTTATGAAGAAATGAATAATCTCAAAGTTTGCTTAGAAGAGAAAAGTGCTATTATTGATTCTCTACAATGTCAACTGGCAGAAAAGGAAAAACATCTTGAAAAATTGGAATGTGAGATTGTTTGTCTTAGAAAGGAGATTGAGAAAACAAAAGCGATTAATATTAAATTTGTTGAAGGATCTGAAACCTTGGATGAGATTATCAATGTGCAGCGTTCTCCTCTGATCAAGACAGGTCTGGGATATAATGGAGAAACATCTCAAGCTTCTACCTCTAAAAGTTATCTTGATGCAGCAAGGAGGAGCAAGCAAAGACCAAATAAAAGTCATCAGGTGAATCAGGGACAGTTTACCTCAAGAACAAATAAAGACTATCAAGAAATTCGGGGACAAGCTGCCTTAAGGACAAACAGAAGCTACAATCAGCCACAGGTAAAATTTTCCCAATTTGCCCCAAGAATGGATGTCAATAGAAGCTACAATCGATTGGATGATAGATCTGATTATCGGAGAAATTTATTTAATGGCCAATGTTTTTCTTGCCATAACTTCGGTCACAAAGCAGCTTAATGTGTTGCCTACAAGACAATCATGAATAGAGAAGCTCAAAAGCAAAGAAGTATGACTGGAACCATGAAAAGGACTTATAACAACTTTTCGGTTCTTGAAAATGAAGTTGAATGCTCTATTTGTAATAACTTTGGTCATGAAGACTCTGAATGCAGGAGCAGGTTCTGGAAGACAACTCAAAAGGAACTAACCTCAAATGTCAGAACATGGAGAATAAAGGAACCACAACCAGAAAGATGTGGGATAGCCTTTTATGCAGAAGGTCAAGAAAGTCTATGGTACATTGACAGCGGATGTTCGAAGCATATGACAGGGGACAAAGAAAAACTTGAATCATATACCGCATTAGAAAAGGGGAAGAAAGTTTCCTTTGGAAACGATATCTCTGCAGCCATAAAAGGAAAAGGCGTTGCTCCATTGAAAGAGAAGGTCAAAGATGGAAATGTTTTGTATGTTGATGGATTGAAGCATAATCTTCTGAGTTTCAGTCAGATGTGTGATCAAGGAACAGAGGTAATATATAGATCAAATGGATGTTGTGTTCGTGATCTTGATACAGGTGAAAGAGTGATCAAAGGAAGAAGGACTCAAAATAATCTATACATATTTGAAGAAAGACAACAACAATGCTATTTGAGCAAGAATGATGAACACTGGCTATGGCATCGGAGGTTGGGGCATCTAAGCTTTCCACAAATAAGGAAAGCATGCAAATATCAGGCAGTTCGTGACCTTCCAGATATCAAAATTCCAGACAACACCATATGCAAATCATGTCAGTTTGGAAAGCAAACCAGAACTAATTTTCCTGAGAAGGAAGGATCAGCTAGCATGCCTCTTGAGCTAGTACACACAGATACATGTGGTCCATTCAGAAAAAGAACACCTCGAGGAGAAGAATATTTGATATTATTCATTGACGATTTCTCCAGGTTTGTCTGGTTAGGACTTATGAAGCACAAAGATGAAGCATTCGAAAAATTCAAATCCTTCAAAGCCTTGGCTGAAAATGAATCAGGACACAGAATTAAGTGCCTCAGATCTGACAGAGGTGGGGAGTTTACCTCGAATGAATTTTTCGATTTCTATGAAGAACATGGGATAAGAAGAGAATTCTCTACAGCTAGAACTCCTCAGCAAAATGGAGTTGTGGAAAGAATGAACAGAACAATCCAACAAATGGCTCGTGCTATGCTTGATGAGTCAGGTACTCCCGCAACTTTCTGGGGTGAAGCTGCACATGCTGTGGTTATTATTCTCAACAAAACAAATGTCCGAGTAAACAGCACTCAAACTCCTCATGAGCTCTGGTGTGGTAAGACTCCTTCGGTGAAGCACTTCAAAATCTTTGGGAGCAAATGTTATATTAAGAATACTGATGAGCAACTTGGCAAACTTGAACCAAGAGCAGATGAAGGCATTCTTCTTGGTTATTCTTCACATAGCAAAGCATACAAGTGCTACAATAAAAGACTTGGCAGAATTGTCGACAGCATTGATGTTGTGGTTGATGAGAAGGGATACATTCCTAGGCAAGTTCATCATGAAGACATCGAAGAAGATGAAGGCTACCCTCAAAGACAGAATGATGAAGAAGAACCTCAAGAAGAACCAGAGGAGCAGACAAGAATAGAAGAGAAGACTCCATCCAGATATGTTCAGAAGAATCATCCAGAATCTCAGATTGTGGGGCAGAAAGAAGCAGGAGTACAAACAAGAAGAACAATTGCAGAAGCTTCAAGCTATTTGGCATTACTCTCTTCCACTGAACCACAAAATGTGAAAGAGGCATGCAAAGATGAATGTTGGGTCAAAGCAATGGATGAAGAACTTGAGCAGATCAAAAAGAATAACACTTGGGAATTGGTTCCTAGACCAAAAGATAAGAATGTCATAGGGACAAAATGGGTCTTCAAAAATAAATTGAATGAAAATGGAGAAGTAATTAGAAACACGGCCAGACTTGTTTGTAAAGGGTATGCGCAGCAAGAAGGAATAGATTTTGAAGAGACCTTTGCTCCTGTTGCAAGACTTGAGGCCATCCGAATGTTCCTTGCTCTCTCAAGCTTTCAAAACTTCAAGGTATTTCAAATGGACGTGAAATCAGCCTTTCTGAATGGAGACTTAGAAGAAGAAGTATATATTGAGCAGCCAGATGGTTTCATTCTTGGGAATGATCCAAACCTTGTATGCAGATTGAAAAAGGCTCTCTATGGTCTCAAACAAGCTCCAAGGGCTTGGTACTATCGTTTGGACAAATATCTTCACCAACAAGGTTTTTCAAAAGGATCAGCAGATAGCAATCTCTATATGAAAGTTGAAAATAACAAATTGCTAATACTTGTTGTGTATGTAAATGATATTATCTTTGGCAGCAATGAAGAGGCTATGAGTCAAAACTTTGCCTTGGTTATGCAGAAAGAATTTGAAATGTCATTACTTGGAGAATTGACATACTTTCTTGGATTGCAAATCCAACAAAATGAAGGAGGTATTTTCTTGTCTCAAACCAAGTACCTCAAGCAGATCTTGAAGAAGTATGGCATGGAAGATTCAAAGCCAGTTTGTACCCCCATGGTTACAGGATGCAGCCTCAGTGCAAATGATGAATCAGCAGCAGTTCACCAACCAACTTATAGATCCATGATTGGGAGTTTGCTTTATTTGACAAGTACCCGACCAGATATTATGCATGCAGTAGGAATTGTTGGAAGATTTCAAGCCAACCCAAAGGAAACTCATCTTCAGGTAGTCAAAAGAATCTTCAAGTATCTTCAAGGGACTCAAAACTATGGCTTATGGTATCCTAGAGATACAGATCTCACTCTTCATGCTTACACAGATGCAGATTGGGCCGGAAGTGTGGATGACAGGAAAAGCACAAGTGGTGGTGCTTTCTTCATGGGTTCCAGATTAGTATCTTGGTTCAGCAAGAAACAGAGTTCGATTGCTTTATCTACAGCTGAAGCAGAATATGTGGCTGCGGCATCTTGTTGCACACAACTTCTTTGGATGATGCAGACCCTGCAGGATTTTCAAATCATTTGCACTCCACCAGTCTCTATCTTATGTGATAATACAAGTGCAATCAGCATTTCAAAGAATCCAGTCATGCATTCAAAGACCAAGCACATACCAATCAAGTATCACTTCCTCCGGGAACAAGTGCTTGAACAAAAGGTCAAGTTGGAGTATGTTCCTTCTAAAGAACAAGTTGCTGATATTCTCACAAAACCACTGCCCAGGGAGACTTTTGAATATCTCAGACAAAAGCTGGGAGTAGTTGATGCTTCATCCTGCTGTTGAAGCTTGTCTGTTCTAAATAAAAGTTGGTATACGCGAGTTGTGTAAGGGATATCCGCGTACATACGCTGATTTATGCAGGTTAAGTCGCGTATATGGAGTTCTGAACAACAAGGGCAGATTCTGGTTGGAGAAGGTCTGAGATGGGTATGACAGAGTCCTTCAAGCACAGTTTCAGGGGGAGTAGCAAGCACAGTTTCAGGGGAGCAGCTTAAAGTCTAATAAAGCATTGTTGGCATTTAGATGTTTTTGGTTCTAGTTCACAACTGTTGTTGGTTTCAGGAGAAGGAGCACAGAAGGAAATCTTGGTTGCTGATCTAAAAGATGATTATCAGATGCTGCTGGTGACTTTCATAAGTCTTGGTCTAGATTTTTCGTCTCTATGTCATGTATCTCTTTTATCTCTTTTATGATGTCAAGGTCATGTAACAGCCTATGTTGGTTTCCCCACTATGCCTGGGATTAATGATGTAATGTAATTGGTTGTTATATGTAAATTTCTAATGTATCTCCTCTTGGTTGGGAGTATGGATGTATGTATTGAGTCTCTTGGTGATAGGAAGGTCCTTTATGATGTATAAGTCTTGGTTCTTTTTGAAGAACATCTTTTGCAGATCTTGCCTACAGTCAGGGGGAGCATGTTCAGCACAGCAAAGCAGAGATATCAGCATGTTCTCAGGGGGAGCACAGCCCTTTGCCCTTGATGACAAAGGGGGAGAATGATTCTAAGGATCTTGGGGTTGCCATCAAGTCGAAAGGGGGAGATTGTTGGCATTTTGGCACAGGTGTGGCGCTACGGTACAGGTGTTGTCCTTGATGGCAACTCTCTTTGATGACAGATCTCAGTCCAGACTACAAGAATGAAGAGAAATTTCATATACGCAGGTTCATTAAGCCCAAGATGCGTATACATGTTGGTACGCTATATACTAAGTCGCAGATACGCAGGCTCGCTATATACAAAGTCGCGTATACACGCAGTTTCATGAACAGAAAAGAGCGTACATGTCGAGAAGCTTCCCTTTGGTTCGTGGTAGTTAGTCCTCGGTACTTGAGCCTATGTTTTTGGACCAAAGTATCTCGACAGTCGTGTTGATCCCGAGTTTTGAAGTTGATGGTATTGTATTTCTATGGTTTTGGGCCGTGGTATTGAGAAGGGCCTAAGGCTATATAAGGAGAAGAAGATCATTAGGCAAATGTATCGAAAAAGTCTTGAATATCTAATGAAGAAAGAGATCTTGTATGCAGGTTCTGGGTTGATGATACATTGCTTGATCTGAGCTAAGGAGAGATCACATCGGTTGATGGAAGGATAGATCGGGATCAAATTGTTTGAAATGAACTATCGGTATATGGTTGATTACGCATATTTTTAGATCTGCATACTGACGCAATATTATGTTCTGGGTATGACTGATGTCTGGTACAGCTGCAAGTTATGAGAAATTATTTTTAGATCTGTACGCAGGTTGTCTTTGGTAAAAGCACGTGTATACGCGGGTTGGTTTCATTGAAGTAGCGTATATCTTTTGAAGCTTAATTTTTGGGGTTGCAGTTGGGTCTGACTGTTATTGCAGAGTTCTGTAGTCTGCTCTGTGTTCTGGTGACTGGGTGTTGACAGGGTTTCAGTGGTTCAGTGATTCAAAGATTGATGATGCTAGTATTGGTTGTTTTGTGCTTCAATGATTTGTTATAAAAAGTGAATGAATCGTGGTCTTCAGATTGTAATGTTGTGCTTCAGGAGTATCCAATCTGAAAATTGATGAAAAGTGGTACCTGAAGGAAAGAAGATTGTAGGCCAACACCTACGTACTAGTATCTTAGCTAGTACAAGAGCAAAGGGGGTTGGAGCTCCCTTCCAGGAGAGTTTCGAAAACGAGAGAAGGTTGTAGCCTTCTGCAGGTTGTAGCCTGCGTACTGGTATAAGGTTGCACCAGTACAAAAGATTGTAAACTGAAGTTTCTTATTAAAGAAAGATAGAGACGACTTGCAGTAGGTGGCTTTCACCCACATTGGGTTTCCACCTTATATCATGGTGTTCATGTGTGTGGCTTTTGTGTGATGATCTGTTCTGTTATACTGCACCTGTTTACTTTTAATATGGTTAATAATGTTCTGATGCATTTACTGAAGATAAACTAACTGAATCATAAGATTTCTGGTTATACGCTGGTTGCTTTAGACACAGTAGCGTGTACACGCTGGTTCACTTAACTGAAGTAGCGTATATGTTTCTGAGTATTGAAAAAGTTTTATTGATCTGATAATACTGATTCACCCCCCCTCTCAGTATTATTTCCAACAGCACTTTTTTACGGTGATAGCTATTTATTTATGCTTAGTGTATGAATAGCTCATTATACGATATGTTTTGAACAACTGTTTTGTCTAACTTTTTATACGAAGTGGTTCATCTTTATTGAATTCTTTTCTCATAATAGCTGAATGATCTTTATTACCAGTTGTTGTTTGAAATCATTTTAGATCGCATAGAAGAAAGATCACACCCCCGGTTAGTGTAGATTTACATATTTCTGTCATTAGAATAATAGTTTCCTTATTATTAGACTAGAATTAGATTAGAAGTATTCCATTTAGAGACTGTTAAAAACATAAATATTCATCTTTCTCACACACAAACTAAAATTGGGAAACTGGTTCCACATCCCCAGTCGGACCCGCTATAGCAAACGGAAAAGGAGCTACCAACCAAGGTCCAGACCAGGCGGGTATCCCCCTTGTTGTAGACCCGATTTTCGGGGCTTCAACAGGTAGTAGAGATTTTGGCTCAAGTATTTTAAGGTGGATGAATTCATCTAATTGGAGAGTTTGATTCACACTTTGACGAGCATAAAGAAGATAGAGTGTCAAATTCAGTCTATCTCATGAGTATTGGTTTAGTTGTTGTCTCCTTGAGGTCATAGAAATATCAATTCTAGGAAAGTCCACAATAGAAGAAAAATATGTGGAAGTTGCAAAAACAACAAAGGAGATTTTGTGTCTTAGGAAAATACTTGAATATTTGCAAAAGAAACAAGTGAACTATACTCGTTTTAGTTGACAACACTTTTGCAATCAAATTGGTTAAGAATCCCGATTTCCATTATTGAAATAAACATATTAAGAACAAGTACCATATGATTCGATATCGTGTAGAGGCAAATACTATTTAGTTGAGACATTTCTCCATAAGTGAGCACATTGTAAACATCTTAACGAAAACACTTGAAGAGAAAAGTTTGAAAATTTTAGATTGATACTTGGAATCATGAACACCCTTTTGGCTTTAAGGTGGGCAGTTTTAGACATACACTCCTTTGGGCTTATTATTATATGTCATGTGGAGGTAGATTAAATGAAGAGTCTTAAGGAAAAACAAAAGTCCCTCATGGAATGCGAATCAAATAGCCACTTCCTCTTGTATATATGAGTCTTTTAGTTAATGGAAGATCTGTTAAGCATGGAGTTAATTCCTATTCCTAGTTGGAGCAACTTGAATTGTCAATGGCTTGGTTCGTCACCTTCTTAGTAGAATGTTAGTAAGTAAATCTCCTAAGTGGTAGGAGGGGCTCTAGGATTGGCTGCAAGGGTGTTAAGGTGGATTTCATAGATTACGCTAATGGGTCTTTTATGTCGTTTTTATTAAAGTGATCTAGTGGTTTACCCAACATTATGCTTAGCAATTTGTTTCATCTATTAATGTTATTAATGAAGTTTTTGATTCTTAACAGTAGTTAGTTGTCCTTTTAATCCTATGAATTCAATGGTTGGTAATTACGTTGTTGACTTAGCAATTAGAGCAACATAAACGATAAAAGAAACATGACAAACAAAACGTACCTTTCACTAATATATTTAATGCTTTGTTTTTCCATTCAATATTAAAAGTAACCCGAACCTAAATTCAACTTAATTATAAAAATAATATTTAAATTTTTATGTGTTAAAATCTATGTTAACTTATAAAAAAACTTTGGTGAAATAATATATATATTAACCTATAAAATATAAAATAATTTATTATTAAGTATATATTAATCTTCAGTAAAATAAAAAAATATAGTAATATAGTTAGTGATATATATATAGATATAGATATATATGAGAGATAATGTTTAGATATGTTTTTTAAACATACTTAAATCTCAAAATAACTTATGATGAACCTTTTAAACATGTGGTCCCCAAAGATTTGTGGACCCTTCATGGTAAAGAGAGCCTCTATTGGCATATCTTTCTAAATTCATCCACTAAACAAACACTAAACACTGAATATCAATGCCAATCACAGAATCAAAATATTCCGAAAACGGCTCCGTTGTGCTCGCTGATTTCCACAACTCCTAAAGCAAGTATATTCGTATTAATATTAATATGTAGTTTTGATATTGAATATTAATATGAAAATATTCGTGTTAGCTGTAAGCCTTACCGAGATTTAATTAATATGTAGTTATTGATGTTATACGATCAAACCATGTTTATTATTATGTTGACTATACTCACGCGGGCCATTCTAAAACAAATACGATTCTACAATTTAGTGAATTTTTTATTAAGTTTTAAAATAGATAAGGAATTAGTAAAATGAAAAAGAAATCGGAAGATCCAACCCAATTCAGTGAATATTTTATTAAGTTTTAAAATAGATAAGGAATATCCAACCCAATGGATCACACTAATTCTAAAACAAATATGACTCTACAATTCAGCAAATTTTTTATGAAGTTGTAAAATACGTAAAGAATTAGTAAAAGGAAAAAGAAATGTGAAATATCCTTTTCCTAAATAATATTGGAGCTGAGTGTAATCAAAATATAAATTAATCTTAAAAAATTAAAGGAATATTAACTTATAAAGAGCCACATAAAAAAACACAATCCTTATAGTATCAATGCATCACACATAATCAACATAATATTACAATAATAATAGATAACAGTGCGATTAAAACTTTTGATGGTTTTAAAATACCAATCAATTAGATAACACCTACCTAATTCTCGTTGACATTGCATTTGCAACATTTCATTTTTTTTAAAGGGGATGAGATGTGCTCAACTATCTATGATATAATTGATGTATCTTATAAATCTATAAAAGATAACGAGAAACAATGAAAGATTTCAAATAGTTAGTTTATATAAATATTGATAAAATAGAATTTTCAATATATCTATTTTTTGAATTTTGTTAAATAAATATTTTCTTTAATTATAAATAAGTTAAAGATTAAAATAAGTTTATGTATTATGGTCACAAATCTAATAATAATTTATTGGAATTTTTTTCTTTAAATTTTTTTAAGATTAATTTTAGAAATGTGAGTTCATTAACTAGTAGGTGTTTACAATTACAAACTTATATTATGCTTAGGATAATAAAGTTGTATTTATGATTTTTCAATTGAATTCTTATTAAATAATGAATTGTTTAACTGTCTCCATGTAATTCATTTGTTATAGGTTATTATCAAGAATCAATTATAGAATAATCCCATTCTAGTGAGAGAATAGTTTGACTTCTATTTTGTCATTGCTGCTAATTATCTATTAGAAAAAATTCATAATAAGTATTTCTAGATAGACAAAACATATTGCTGACACTTGTCCTTAACTAGCACAATTTTAGCAACAATGCCTCCCATTAAATATCAAATACCAAATCGACATCAATATAATCAACCAATTAACATCCTTTTCTTCTAATATAAAACATCATGAGCTGGTTGGAAACAACTTGCTATAATTAGTTTTTTTCTTCTTTATGAATCCTCTCTAGTTGGTTTTCATTAGTCCACATAGTCTAGTGACTTTTCCTTAATCAATCCTTACTTCAATCTGATTTCATATTATGTATCCTTTTGGGGTAGCTTTTGGTCCCCAAAAATCTTATTAGTTCTAAAGAATATGGAAAATTAGATCCTCTACCTCCTTTAGCATATACCTATGGGAAAAAGAGTTAAAAAACAAATGAATAAGATTCAATAACGGGAAATATGTTATGAAACCAGCTCACAAAAAGATAGAAAAGATAGATCAACACCTTAGAATTCAGTCTCTTCGAGGGGGCAACCTCCTTTACATTACACAAATGAGCAATTCTTGGATGATACAAATGACAAAACCTCCTTTCTATATATATGAGTCTAAGGAGTCACAATATAACCAAGTCGACCTAACAATAATAATATAAACGCACAAAAATAACAATAGTGGGATTCTACGGGGCACAATAATAAGAATAAGGGATACAATGACAATAGTAATGGGGGAATCACTGGTATTATAGGGACCTAACATGCCCCTCTCCTTCAAAAAAGTGTTGTCCTCAATGCTTGAGTAGTGTTGGATGCTTCTGTATAAAATTATCATCCTCCCATGTGGAATGTTCAATGGGTAAGTTCTTCCACTTGATGAGATACTCTGAAATTGATCGATTTCGTAGCTGTTGAGTTCTTGTTTCTTTGATTCCATCAGGTTCCAATATAATTTTTCCTTCCTCATCAAGTTCTAGCAATATTGTTTGCACTGGAATCTTGTCACCTATAACCTTCTTTAAGCATGAAACATGGAAAATTGGGTGCACTCGGGAAGCTGCAGGAAGCTCCAATTTGTATGCCATAGTACCTATCTTTTGCAACACCTTGTACGGACCATAATACTTTGGTGATAATTTATTATCCTTCTTAGCTTGCTTGAGGGAAATTTTTTTATATGGTTGTATCCATAGGAATACCCAATCACCTACACCAAAACTTCTCTCACTGCGATGTTGATCTGCCTGCTGTTTCATTCTATTCTGCGCCAAGGTGAGGTTATCCTTTAAGATTTGGAGAACCTGTTGCTGATGCTTGATGTGATCTTCCATTGCTTGAACCTTAAAATTTTCTCTTAAATATGATGTGATGGATGGTGGATGATATCCATAAAGTGCCATAAATGGGGTCATTTTTGTTGTAGTATGGAAGGAAGTGTTATACCACCATTCAGCCAGAGGTAACCACTTGACCCATTGTGTCTGTTTATCAGATACAAAGCAACGAAGATATCCTTCCAAACATTTGTTTACTATCTCAGTTTTCCCATCAGATTGAGGATGATAAGATGAGCTATGAGCTAACTGAGTACCAAGACAAGAAAATAATTATGTCCAAAAATTTGCAGTGAAAATGGGATCTCTGTCACTTACAATAATATTTGGGTTTCCATGTGGCTTTTGAATTGTTTCCATAAATGCTGTAGAAACTCTACTTGCTTTAAATGGATGAGATAATGCACAAAAGTGTGCATACTTGGTAAGTGTGTGAACTACCATCGTGATAACACTCTTTCCTTCGTACTTGGGTAAACCTATGATAAAATCCATTGAAACCTCCTCCTAATGTTGGCTTGGAATCAATAAAGGTTGTAATAGTCTTGGGGTCTAATTTGTTTCAAGTTTATTTTGTTGGAAAACCAAACATTCCGCCACAAACTTTTTAATATCTGATTTAAGACCATCCCAAAAAAAATACTCATTAACCCTATGGTAGGTTTTTAGAAATCCTGAGTGCCCTCCTAAGGTAGAGTTGTGCAATTCCCTAAGAATCTTTTGTTTGAGTTGGGAATTCCTACATAGGTATAATTGATCCTTGTACCATAACGAATCATTTTTCCAACTAAATGTATCAGATGTACTGGGATATTGTTGTATCTTTTGAATGAGTGCCCACACTTCCTTGTCATTCTTCTATTCATCCCTTGCTTTGTTTATCCAATCTAGTTGGATAATATAAATGGTGCAAAGAAATGCTTCTAGATCGTCATCCTTTCTTGAGAGTGCATCTGCCACAACATTTTGCTTCCCTTTTTTGTAGATGATTTCGAAGTGATGATTTCAAAGTCATAGCCCAACATCTTTGTGACCCATTTTTGCTACTCTTCTGAAGATAATCTTTGTTCTAAAAAGTATTTAAGACTATAATGATCTGTTTTTACCTTGAAGTGTCTTTCCATTAGATAGGGTCGCCATTTCTTAAGTGCATGCAATATTGCCAGCATTTCCTTCTCATAAATAGCTTTGTGTAAATACTTTCCTTTGATTGGAAGACTTTTGAAAGCAATGGGTCTTTCTTCTTGCATTAAAATAGCACCAATTCCATTTCCTGAGGCATCACATTCCACAACAAAGGTTTTTGTGAAGTCCAATGTAGCTAAGACTGGTGCTTGGAACATTGCCTCTTTAAGATGTTCAAAGGCCTTTGTTGCTTCTATAGTCCATGAGAATGCATCTTTATTCAATAATGTTTTTAGAGGTGCTGCTATTCTCCCCTAATTCTTAACAAACTTGCAATAATACCCTGTCAACTCGAGAAATCCTTGTAGATGCTTTATGGATGTGGGGATTTTCCATTCCTTAATTGTTTTAATTTTGCTAGGGTCTATCTTAACACCTTCATGAGATACAATATGACCCAAATATTCCACCTCTTGTACTCCAAAGAAACATTTGGAAAATTTTGCATATAATTGGTTCTCCTCCAATAGTTTGAGCACCATGTCAACATGTCAGACATGAACCTTCCAAGACTTGTTGTAGATTAGTATATCATCAAAAAACACTAACACAAATTTTCTAAGGAAGGGATTGAAAATGGAATTCATCAAAACTTGAAATGTAGAAGGTGCATTAGTAAGGCCAAAAGGCATGACCAAAAATTCATAATGACCCTCATGAGTTCTAAATGTTGTTTTTGTAATGTCTTTAGTCTTCATTGTAATTTGATGATATCTTGAACGAAGATCCAACTTGGTGAAGTAAATTGATCCATGCAATTCATCCAATAATTCATCAATGACAAGAATGGGAAATTTATCTTTAATAGTGAGCTTGTTGAGCTCCCTATAATCTAGACACATGCGCCATGATCCATCCTTCTTATGAACCAATACTACTAGAACAGAGAAAGAACTTTGACTAGGTTTAATTATACTCGCCTCTAGCATTTCTGCAACCATACGTTCAATTTCACTCTTTTGGACATAGGGATATCTCTAAGGCCTGATGTTTGGAGGAACACTTCCTGGAATCAAATTGATAGCATGATCATGATCTCGAATAGGTGGGAGGCCTTTGGGAATCTCAAATACCTTGGAATGATTGTCCTAGACTTTTTGGAGATCTGGAGAAAAGGATTATTTCGATGTGGAAACCTCTAGTGAATATAATTGTGAAATTATGCCTCGTTGTTCTTTCTTTAGAAGCTTTGTCATTCCGTTAGAGCTGATTATCTTTCCTGGTTTCCTTGCAATACCCCTTAATTCAACTTCTTTTCCTTTTGCAGAGAATTTCATGAAAAGTTCTTGAAAATTAAAAGCTATTGTACCCAAGGATTGTAGCCATTGGACTCCTAGTACAACATCAGCACCGCCCATTGGAATGGGAAGAATTGGGCTATTCAATACATATTCTCACATGGATAGCTTGGTATTATGGCACTTTCTTGAGAAATTTATGGTTCCTCCACTTGCAACCATCACTTGACACTCTGGTGTTGGATATAGGAATAAATTCAATTCCTTGGCTATCTTACAATGAATAAAATTATGGGTACTTCCTGAATTAATCAACACTATTACCTTTTTCTTCTTGATATGGCCTTCTATCTTGATAGTTTGAGGAGTGGTAATTCCAGCCAATGCATTACAAGATATGGTAATATTCATTTCTTCTTTTTCTAGGGTTTGTTCTTGGTGTATGTCCTCTTCTTTTGATGTTTCTTGTTCCTTTTCTTCCTCCTCTTCACAATCTATGTAAAATGATTTCTTCTTGGCACACTTATGACCTTTAGTGTATTTGTTATCAAAACTATAACAAAGCCCTTTTGCTCTTTTTTCTTCCAACTGTTTTGGTGTCAACCTTGTAGGTTGTGGATGGCTAGGGGTAGCAACACTTCAATCTTTATGATTGTGAGTGGTAGACTTCCTTGTTTCCATAATTTTTCTTTCCATTTTTCTTGACAAGCTGAATGCCTTCTCCAATGAATCTGGTTCCCAAAGGCGAACCTCATGTTGGATGTTATCTTTTAAAGTCCCTATGAACACATCAATCCTATGCTCTTCTGGAATATCTTTTACCCTTATATTCAATTTTTGGAATTCCTCAATGTGCTCCATCATTGAACCCTTTTGTTTGAGATTTATCAATTGGTTAAGAAAAGAGTTTCTTTTTGTATCGTCATAATGTGCTATCATTTCATCCGGCAAAATAGCCCAAGTAACAATTTGTTTACAAGATCAAATCAATCGATACCATACAAACTGATTTGGTTCCAAATATAAAGTTGAAATGCGTACCTTTTGTGTGTTTTGCACATTATGGAGATCGAAAAATTGCTCCATTTGTAGTATCCATGTTCCGGGATCCTTGCCATCAAACTTCCTCATATCGATTTTTGGAACATGGTGGTTCTTCAATCCAATGTTAGAGTCTATGAAATCATGATTAACATTTATTTTGTTTTCATCATGAGTTTCCTTTACTACCCTTTCGCCATTGGTAAGAATTTCTTATAGAAACTTTGTCAAATCTGTCTTCAAATATTCCATGCATGTCCTCAAATCTATCTTCAAATCTGTCTTCAAATAGTCCATCTTAGGTTGCACGCTGTCCATCTTATCTTCCACACCGTCCATATTAGCTTCCACATCACTCATCTTAGCTTCTACGCCTTTCTTTAAACCATCCATCTTAGCTTCCACGCCTTTCTTTAAACCATCCATATTAGCTTCCACGCCTTTCTTTAAACCATCCATCCTAGATTCTACGTCTTTCTTTAAACCATCCATCTTAGCTTCCACATCACTCATCTTAGCTTCTACGCCTTTCTTTAAACCATCCATCTTAGCTTCCACGCCTTTCTTTAAACCATCCATATTAGCTTCCACGCCTTTCTTTAAACCATCCATCCTAGATTCTACGTCTTTCTTTAAACCATCCATCTTATTTTCTATTACTTTTTGTGCGAGTGAAATTTGTTGCACCTGGTCTCGTAATTTTAATATATCATGTTGCATTTCTTCCTCTTCTTCATGAGTCATGCTAGAGCTTTCAGGTTGCTTACTAGGTGTTTCCATTTTCTTTCTTTGGGGCATCAATTACCGATAATAATTCTTCATTATGCCCTTTGAATTCCTTCAAACTAATTTTCAAACCAAGCCTATGCAAAAATTAAAAAAAAAACTACAGACCCTTTTTCACCTTATAGGAGCTTGATATTGAATCTGATGGATCTCTGTAATTTTGGATCTCCCAGGTCTAAAATTTCTTCCTGTGGTAACCCCCTGAGTAATATTTCCAACCCATAACTCTGATCAAGATTGGATTCTCCAATGAAGAGTTATGCCAAATCTCACACGATGACCTGAGTATAGACTTGTTCAATAGAGAGAGCTTGTACGATGTGCCGTGGGTCAGTTTTTCCACCTTATGTTATGAAAATGGTAGCCAAAAAACTATAGTCCATCCTCTTTCTGCAACTTCTTACGAAAATTCAATCTGATTCTCAAAGAGAAAGTTATGATGATTTTCCCAAGGTCACCTGTTTGGAATGTAATTCGGGGGTCTGCAAAAACCCTAACTTCCTCAGATTATATCTCTGAAAATATAGCGAGATAGGATCTAAACTTTGGAGCTGAGGTTTAGACCAATTTCTTCTCAAACAGTTTTTTTGGTTAGCTTCTAAAACTTCGTAGAGAAAGCGTTATAGCGAACATTCCACTATGACCTATTTTAGATGAAATTTTGGAGCTTGCAAAAACCCTAACTTCGTCAAATCATATCTCTGAAACTATAGTGAGACAAGATACGAAATTTGGACCCACGGTTCAGAAAGATTTTGTCTCAAATTTTTTTTTTTCACTTCTAAAACTTGCAGAAAAAAAAGTTATAGTGAAAATTCCACGATGACCTGTTTGGAGTAGCGAAACCCTAGAATCCAAAGCTCTGATACCAAATGTTATGAAAGCAACTCACAAAAAGATAGAAAAGATAGATCAACGCCTTAGAATTCAGCCTCTTCGAGGGGGCAACCTCCTTTGCATTACACAAATGAACAATTCTTGGATGATACAAATGACAAAACCTCCTTTCTATATATAGGAGTCTAAGGGGTCACAATATAACCAAGCCGACCTAACAATAATAATATAAACGCACAAAAATAACAATAGTGGAATTCCATGGGGCACAATAATAACAATAAGGGATACAATGATAATAGTAATGGGGGAATCACTATTTTATAGGGACCTAACAAAATATGGGGCCAAAAAGGAGAACATTAATTTTTGAAGGAATTTGATCCAAAATTCATGACTTGATTTGTATTAATTGTAAGTGTGAGTTATCTTAATGAGTGAATGGAAATATTAAACCAATGTAATAAATAGCGAAAAAGAGAGACAAGGAAAACTCAGATTGTTAACGGAGTTCATCCAGTGTGAGCTATGTCTACGGTCCAAATTCCAATGAGTGGCCACTCTATTATGTGATGCAAAAGTGATTTTCACATTCACTAGGTCTCCAATGTATAATAATATCATCAGTAACTTTGCCACAAAGGTCATAGTATATAGAAAACCACTTTCCTTCTCTTGAAACAACCAAAAATAGGGCTTAAAACATCTCCTTCCTCAAATTTAAGAGAAACGTAACACCATAAAAGGAACTAATTTTTGACAATTTCTCACACACCAATTCTCTAAGGCAATGGAAAAATACATGGTTGATATATGACAAGTTGTGGGTTCAAACCCACACACCACTGTGGTCTTTCAAATCTTGGTTGAAACACATTTCAAATACTATATTCTTTGTTTCACCATACAAGGCATATTGTTGGCTTATTCATTAAGTTGTTGGACTGGTAGATAGGAGGTTGTAGGGTCAAGCCCATGGGCCACGCATTAGTTAAACAAATTTCCTTTAAATACAACTTTATCCATCATCATTACAACATCCATCTAGTGGCATAACAATAAATCTCTCCTTTCACGGAGATGTGGTCGGGAATTTGATCCACCCGCTAGATTCTTCCATGATCTATAAATACTTTTAGGCAATCTAGGTTGTCACATGGTAGTAAATGATTGGGCCATGTATTTCCTTAAATAGACCACGTTCCAACCACATAATTTTCCTAATCACCTACCACATCCCTTTTCCATGTTAGTGCCACACCACTACCATGTTAGTGCTATATTTGCACCATATCAATCTCTTTCCATGTTAGTAGTGCCACATATCACATTCTGGTGTTGCAAAGTTTTGGCCATGTCCACATTCCTTTCCATTTGTCACACTTTGATTAGTCTGCTTGTCATGCCACAACAACATCCATACAATCCAGTTAGCATGCCACATCAGGATTTGTGCTTCCATGTCAACATTTTTACAACCATATGTCCCACCTACACAATTTTTATCTATTTGGCCATAATTTCAAAACACCATAACCTTCTCATGCAATTTAGATTTCACCTCATTCAAGTGTCACTGGAAAGCTCTCGATGAGATCCATGTCATTGAGTCCTTTTCATTAGCATTTTATAACACTATTTTGTATCAGTTATAAAGAAATACCTAGATTAGAATCCCAGGTAAGGGTTATAAAGAATAACTCTTTGAAAAAAGAGAAAATATAGAAACATATGTGGAACTTTGAGATGTGGCCAAAATATCTACTTCCCTCTAGTTTTTAGCTAAGAGGAAGGTATTAAAATAGAAAATATTTAGAAAAAATAATACTTAAGGGACCATCATTCTCCCACTCGTGTAATTGGAACATGAATGATTAGAGCATATATTTAATTAATAATGTTTGAAGTGGATTTGTTACGAGATAGAGGAGAAACAACCTTCAAGCAACCAAATAATATGAGGAATGACATGTTAGAAACCATAAACAATGGATGTGTTATCCTTTTTAGGGAATGATCTTAAATGATATTTGGCACCTAATACCTCGATTCCACCTTTGCGTAAATTGGAAAGAAAAGTATAGACACATATTTGAAGATCGATGGAGAGTAATGATGGAAGGAAATACACCAACATATCGAAGAATTAGTTCAATCCTCTTCCTAGGAGAATACAACAACAAATCTAAACCCCAAGAGAAAACAATTCTATCCAATTGGGAAATAGAATTAAGAAACATTAGAGAAACAAAACCATCTCCCTCCCTTTATGTATGATCACCAAAATATTTTCTCTACTACCTCAAGGCATTATGAAACTAAATTTTGATGTACTCTGAAAGGGAAATCCTAGGCTTTTAGAAGTAGGAGGACTATTCAAAGATTACTTAGGAAAAATTCTAAAAATACATGTGTAATTCATTGGGATTGACTGATTTGTCAATTATTGTGGAAATTCCTTTAGACAATCTATCACAATAAATTTGATAAAAGTAGACTAAAAATCTTAAATCTAGAATATCAGGATTAATTTACTTCTATTTTTAGATTTACTAATTAGTATTTTTTCTATTTATGCATGAAATAGGTAAAATGTTGAAAATAGAGAAAAGTGAAATAAAAACACACACCAAACACCATGAACACTAATATATGATCTATGAAACGGTTTTATGATAAAACCCAACTAGAAGGTGAGGTTTCTCTCCTCTCTTTTGAATAGAATGGAAATGATGTAGATAAAGAAGAGAATACACTCTCTGTCGAGTTGCATGAGACCTGAGGTTAATGAGATGCTACATATAAAAAAATTCCTTTGATATTTTCTCTCTTTATCCACAGTTAACTGATTTTTTCTACTATGGAACAATATACACTCAAATAGAATGGGACCCCTTTTCCTCCTAGTGTCCCAGCTATGACATATCATGATAGCCAGTTAGGGGTTAATTTTGAGCCATTTAAACCTCAATATGAGTTACAATATGGCCCTTCTCGATTCTTCTTCATAGTCCCCACATGGGTAGCCCCTTTACCATGAGTAACAAGGGTTGACATGGTATCCTCTCAAACCATGGTGGCTAATCATGATAGGTCAAATTTTGAGAGGCATAACTTCCTCACACGAGTTTTGATTGAGATAATTCTTGTGTTGTTGGAAATCTATTGTTGTGTATATCATGGAATACATGATTGATGTTATTATTGTGTCATTGAAAATCTATCACTGTGTATATTATGGAATATATGTTTGTATAAGTTTTGGACAATAAAAAATGCCCATTTAAGGCCTCAAAATGGTTCCTAAAGTTTTTTGCCCTGAATTTTCCAAACTATGATGACCCTTGAAAATGTCCTTTCAATTTGATTTCTTCCATTCTCCCACACCAAATGTATTGAAATGGATGAAAAATAATATAATGATCCAATCTATATCATATCTCCCCCTTTTGGAAGGATTTTGGTGCCAAAAATATTTTACTCAATTAGGTGAATATGTTTTTCCTCTATCTTTTCCCTAAAGTACTATTTGGCCTTGCCTAGAATTTTTCCTTTAAATCTAATCCACCAAAGGTCATGTTTCCCTTGTCCTATAATTTTGTATTTCTTTTGCAAAACTATATCCTCCATCAACTCTACCTAAGAAACTGGTGCTAAATCCTCAATGGAATGTAGGACCTTCTCCTCTTCCTGATCCAATGTGAAAGGCTCATAGAGTTTGAGATTTTCCACATTCACCTCTAGGTAAATGCATCTGAATGGGGCTAGATTGATTATGTAGGTATTATCTCCCACCTTTTCTAGTATCTCCAGGAGACCATACCACAAAGCCTTTATTTTCTTACCACGACCATATAGCCTCTCTTTGTTCAATTATAACCTTACTTTGTCTCACACTCTGAATAAATTCTCTCTATTGTGTTGATCATACTTGGCCTTGTATTTTTCATATGACTTCTTCAATATCTCTTGTACTTGTACATGGATCTTTATGATAGTCTTAAAATATATTATTCCATTAATGCATCCACTATGAGATCTTGCCTCACTCATCCTTATTATCCATATACTACATCTAAAAATGAAGGTGGAAAATATATAAAAAAAAAACTAAAATTGTGACTTACCAATTGAAGGGTGGAGTGGTGAATATAGACTAGATTTTCATCCCAAGTCTTTAGATGCTTCTGATTGTAGCCTGTGAAAGGCTATGCCAAGTGCCTATTGAATACTTTTGTTTTCCCATGTTTTTGTGGATGGAATGTTGTAGACCTCTTCAACCTTTTCCCCATCTTGTCCCAATGTGCTCCCAAATGCACTGAGAAATCTAGTGTCCTCTAGAACTATGCACCTTGGTATCCTAGGGTGCACCCAAACCTATCTAAAGAACAACTTTTTTCTTCTTGTCCACTAATGGTATTTATATAGGGAAGGAGAAGGCACATCTTTCTAAACTTATCAACTACCATGAAATAGTAGTCATGTCCCTTTCTACTTATTGGTAAAGCTCCCACAATGTCTATGGAAATTATTTCCCAAAGATGAGTGGGTAGAGGTAATGGACGGTGTAGACACTGTTTCCTATTAGTAAGCTTGTTGGTACAATAAGCTATACATCCTATTATGAACCCAACTACATCTTCTTTCATTATGGACTAGTACACATACCTTTGTAAGTTGGCCACTATTTTCCTACTCTGAAATGTCATGCAACCTTAGAGCTATGAGGCTATTTAATTAGTTGAAATCACTCACCTTTAAGAACACATAGTTTTTCGAAGTTGTAGAGTAACCCATTTTGGATATGATATCAATTTTTTCTATCACCATTGTTTGCACGACTCTAACTCTATAAATGTTGAAAAACCTTCTTCAAGTCCTCATGGTCTATAAATTCCTCTTTATATGCATCATGGTAGAAAGTCTCCATGTGCATCAGAGTTACAAAAGATATAATTTTTGATGTGGGTAACCCTGAAAGCATGTTAGAAAAAAATTTTGTGTTTCCCCTCTTGTAATTTATTACTAAATGAAATTCTTGTAAAAACCAAATCAACTTCTAATGCCTAGTATATCATGGCTTGCTCTAGATATAGAAGTATTATAGTGGTTGATGATCTATGTGTATGACTATCTCCTTTCCCATAAGATAGTGCTTCCACTTTTTCACATAGTTCATTAGGGCATATAGATCTATGTAAAAGGTAGGGAATTTTTGAATTGCCCCATGAAACACTTTATAATGGTAGCATATAGTCCTTCCTTCCTTCATCAGAACACTAGCATAGTATAACCACTACCATATGTATCCACTTCAAAGGTTTGTTGCAAGTTTTGTATGCAAGAACTGGTGCTTGACTAATTTTATTCTTCAAATCCTCAAAGCTCTTTAGATGATCCTTCACCCACTGGAAACTATTTCAACTCAATATTTTGGCATGCAGTGATGTGGCCCAAACACACCTCTTGACCTTAAAAACATTAGTAGTCATTGGCCACTTTATGAATGAATCCATCTTGGTAGGTTCTATCATGAGCTCCCTCTCCACCAATCATATAGCCTAAATACACCAAAGGCTGCTATGAAAATGTATGCTTCTTGATATTTTCGAGTAGCTGGTGCTTCTTCAATGTCTCTAGAAGTTGCATTAAATGTGATATGTGCTCCTCAAAAGTATCGTTTTATACTAGTATCTCATCTAAATAAACAATAACATATGAATCTAGATATCGGCACGATATATAATTAATTGATCTCATGAAAATTGCTAGTACATTGCATAGAGAAATTGGCATGGGTAACCACTCATAACAACCTTGTATATTTTTTAAGGTCGTCTTCTAGGTACATTATTCTTTGACACACACCTGGTGATACCGTAATTTTAAATACAGTTTGGTGAAGTACTTTTCTTAATGCAATTGGTCCATTACATCATCAATCCTAGGTAGGGGGCACTTTTTCTTGAGTGTTAATTTTATTGAACACCCTGTAATAAATGCACATTTTCCATGTACCATCCTTCTTAGGCATAAATAGGATAGGTGACCCACATGGTGACATATTTGTTGAATAATACCTTACTTTGGTAGTAACTGAGAACTACTTGTTCACCTAATTTTCTTATAAAATGAAGTACCTATATAACCCAATGTTTGGCAATGGAGAGTACAAAAATAGTTGGATCTCATGCTCCATTCCTCTATTGGATGATATCCCTTTAGGCTCTTAAAAAAATCCTTTGTATGCTTGTAGAAAATCCTCTATTTGTTGTCTCTATTCCTTAGTGTAGCCATCTAAGGATGCCCTTTATATCATTGATTCTTCTACATACTCATTTTATTTCAAGAATAATAAAAAATACTTCTTACTAGAACTTATCAATTTGTTAGCTTGGTTGGTACTTACTAATGAATTATTTGACTTTCTGTTATGTGTGTTGATGATGAAAGATTTTTTTCCCTTTATGAGGTGATACTAGTTGGCTCTCTACATTAAATTGCATCTCACAAGTAGAAATAGGGACTCCCAAACACGATGTAACATATATAAACTAGAACTACATCTAATTCTACATCATTAATAAAATCAACATTGATAGAAAATTTGATTTTCTATTGTTTGGTTACCTTTATCTTTTTCTCCTTGTTGACCTATTCCAATGAATATGGGATAGGATGGTAATGAACCTCCAATCCAAATTTGTTGACTAGATTTCATGCTATGATATTTTCTTGCGATCTTCGTCTGTATTTATGAAGGAATGAAATGGAATGCAAATTTAAACAAAGACATAGAGATACAATGAAGCAGAACTTCAATTAATAAATAGCAACTCTTGAAAAAAAATTATGTGCATAAAGGAAATAAACTAGCTTGGGAAATAGCAGCTTATCTCTAAGAAGAGATGTGATGGCTACATGCCTTTTCAACTATGTTACAATGAGGGTTGAAAGAATTTTTCTCATGAGGAAACATTGAGAAACACTAAACATACAAAAACCTAAGCCTAGGAGATGAAGCACCAATTTTTATGGGCCTCGATGGGCTTAGGTGGAACGTCAACTTCCTGGGGTCATAACTTTGGCATATGATCTTCATTTGGTGCACATGATATCCTGTTAGAAAGGTTTATATGAAGACATTTTTTTTTTCTACAACCATAAATCAATGATGCAAGTTTTCTTGTTTCCCCAAGAAACACCATTTAGGGCCTCAAAAATGACTCAGAAAGTTCAGAACCCAAAAAATGCCAAAAATAGAAAATCGTTGAAATAGGAAACTATGTTGAAAAATAGGAAATTGATAGAAAGGAATGTTGGGGTAAAAGTGGAATAGGTGGGTGGCCACCAATATCCACCTGGATAAGTCCTCCCTCCTTAGGAAGCAATGACCTCAATTGCATTGAGTTCCTGCATAAGGTGAGGAAACTTTTGCTGAACTTGGTCCCTGGTGAGCGAGCTGTCTTTGTGTAGGAGATGGCCATGTTTGAAAACTCGATACTAATCGATCCACTATTGGTGAGTATTCTTTACCTTTGTGTCCATGATCTGATCAATTGTGGCTTATCCAATGTAGTCTAGATTGAATTATGTCTATGTCAAGTGCTCAAGAATGTTTGATATGTCCAAAAATGGTGGAAAGTATGGTTGGAGGTAGTCTAAATTAAATATGGGGTGTAGGCGAAGGAATGGGGGGGTACTTAGCTCAAAATAATTGTCACCCACAACCTTGGTGATGGTGTAAGTCTCATTAAAAAGTGGTTGATGCTTTCAGATGTGTTCGACAAGGTGTTCCTTCTACAAATGAAACCACACCTTGTCATCCAATTGAAACTTATGTGAGACCTGATGTCGATCATGAGATTGTTTGTACTTATTATTGGATTTATATGGGATATCATGAAACTATTGGTGGATGTGTTGAATGCATTAAATAAGCCTGGCGAATTTATCAACTTCAGATTGAACATGTGAATATTATACCTATGTAGTTGCAAGAGGGATTACAACATCAACAGGGCACAATGGTTGAAATCCTAGGCTCACTTGAAAGGGGTTGTGGCCAGTCAATTTGTGGATAGCTATGTTATAGTTGTGTTGCACATAAGGAATAATTTTATCCCATGTTCATGGATGCTTGGAATTCTACATGTGTTGTATGTGCACTATCATCCTATTGATGACCTATGTCTGATCATTAGTTTGGGGATGGAATGCAATGGAATTGGTGAGCTTGGTGTCCAATCATGACCAGAAGCTTGACCATCATGTGCTTAGGAATGTTTTATCCCTATCTAATATAATGGTTTGCGGGATCCCAAAATGCACCCACACTCATTCAAACAAGAGTTTGGTAGTGTCTTCTTTTGTGATACTCTTGTTGCAGACATCCAATATAACCATATTAGAAATTATATCAATGACCAAAACTACATAGTCATTACCATTCTTTTTAGGCGGAAATATAGACATATAGTCTATGAATATGGATTCCCAAGGTTGGCTAGGAGTAGGCAGAGCAATGTACATGCCTTGCTTCTTAATGGTTGGCTTGGTGATGACACAAGAAATTTAGGATTTGATATATTTTCCAACATCCTATTATATTTGTTTCCATTAAACATACTTTTGTGTACTACCACTTTTTTTCTCCAAACTAAAGTGTATTAAGACCCAACTGTAGTGTGCCTCCCAAATCAGCCTGGCATGCTCACTTAAAGGAACAAAAAAATTCCCCAAGTAGCATAAAAATGCATCATGGAGTTGGAACTCTAGTACTTGCTTCCCATCCATTAGCATATGGTATGTGTTGGTGAATTTTGGATCACTTTTGTATCGATACAGCCACCCTTAACTCTCATGCCCACAAGTGTTGAGAATATTGGTAAGTTTCGCAACCGGGTTCAACTAAGGCCATCTACAACATTATTGGTGCTTCCCTTCTTGAATTTAATATTAGAATGAAATTTTTGTAGATATGTGGAACATTTATGATGGAAATTGTTTTACAACTTCCCTTGTGTTTGAATAAATTGAAGAGGTCAATGATCCCTGTGGATGATCGCCTCCTTCCCCAGAATGTAATGTTTCCACTTTTGAAAATATTGCATGATGGAATACATCTCTTTATCATAGGTGTGGTATTTATGAATAGTATCTAATATTGTCTCACTGTGATAGGCCATCATATGTCCTTACTGGGTGATAATTACACCAATAGCATCGTTTGAATAATTTATCTCAATTTCAAATGACCGTTGTAGGATTGGAAATATGAGTAATTGCACATAGCAAAGAGTGTTTCATCTCAACGAATGCCTTCAATTCTGACTCGTACAAAAAAAATATTTTCTTTTGCTCCACCCTTGGTAACTTGACTCAAAATCCAAGTGATATGAGAGAACCCCAACATGAACCTTTAGTAGAAATTCGCAAGGCCCAAAACATTATGAAGATCTGTTCGATTCGCCAAGGTTGACCAATGCACACATTTCTCATCAATTATGTAGCATATGTATTAGACTGGGTTCATGCCAAAGGGCATTTCTCCAAGTTGGCACATAATTTGTGCTACTGCAGCTTTTGAACAAGTTGATTAATATGTTGAAAGTGTTCTTCCCAACTACTGCTAAATATGACGATGTCATCCATATATACAGCCACAAACGCATTGGTGAAATAATATAATATGTAATTCATCATCATCATAAAAGATGCATGGGGATTTGTCAACCCAAAGGGCATAAAAAGCAACTTAAAGAGACCCTCCTTGGATTTGAAGGCAGTCTTCCATACATTTATGGGTTCTATTGGAACTTGGTGATAACCATAGCTCAAATCAATCTTGCTAAAGTACCTGTCCTCTTGATCAGTTCAAGAAGGTAATAAATTCATGCGATCAAGTATTTTTTCCTGATAGAGATTTTATTGAGTGCTTGATAATCAATGTAGAGTCTCCAAGTTCCATGTTTCTTTTTTATGAGTAAAATTGGGATCTCGGAAGGTAAGGAACTTGGTCGTATGTGCCCTTTTTGTAGCAAATCCTAGATATGATTCCCAATTTCATCATTTTCCAGAAGAGAGTGGTGGGATATTGGGAGATTAGGAAGAGGGAATCCATGAGTCAGGTCAATTGAATGCTTGACTTGACAGTGTAAGGGTACCCATGTGGGTGAGGAGAATATTCGCATGTACTCTTCCCTGGCCTTATCAAATTGATTATGTTGCATAGAGGAACCCTTTCTAAGGGATGTGGACATGGCAACGATCTTCCCCTTACTTTGAGAGTGAAGAAGAAGGAAAACAAATTTCCTAGACTAGAAGATGATATTACCGCATTTCTTAGCATAGATCAAAGAAATGGCGATAGGTAGGGCTACAGTATGAGGTCTAGACTCATACACAACATGACAATTACACAAATATTGTTGGCCTAATAAAACATCACAAAATTCAAGGGGAGAAACATCACATAGTACATCATCTGTGAAGGGCTTGATGTTGTAGGGAAGGCGACATTGTTGGTTAGCATGGATCTAGCCCTTGGTGGAGCTAGCTGATGGTGTATGGTTTCAGGTGTGGTGTCTTTGACAGGCCCAACTACTTAATTAACTTTACTATGATGAGTTTATTTCAGCTCTTACTATCAACAATTAACTGTAGTGGAGAACCCTTCACCCACGTTTGTGAGTGGAGGAGATGCTCCCCCTCCTCTGTATTTTCAAGCTCAATCTTCTACACCTTGGTGGTGGAAATAGTGACATTGGGTTCTGTATAAATAATATATTTCCCCTTATCATTCCCCTTGTTTGGTTTTGGCTTAGAGTTGGAACATGCATATGATTCTCAAGCTTTTAGCTTGGCCAATGATGACTGCTTGGTGCCACACTCATTTGTATTGTGGCTGAGGCTCTTCTGGAACTCACACCACTTTCTTAAGTCCTTCTTCATCTTCATGGTGTTATTATTCTCTTATGGCTTCGATGGTTGTTCTTGGGTCACCCCACCTTGGCTATATCCCTTGTTTTGTAGTTTAGAGGCACATTTTTGCTGCTTCATATTCACAAATCCAAAGTCCTGCTTCTTCTGTTCAAATTTATGCTCGACCTTGATAACATATTGACACACTTCACCAAGTGTATATATTTACAGAAACTCCATTTATACCTGGATTTATTTGTCTAGATAGCAATGGTACTTGAGTACCAGATGCCACTCAAAGTACTTGATACCCAACTTCGTGCAAAGGGTATGAAAAATATTTGTGAATTATGGCATGTCTTGGTCCCTTTCCTATCATAGTGTGGTCCATTTTATATACTTATCTTCAAATCTCTCTATAGGGTAATATTGTTCCTTGATGACATCTAAGAAATAATTCCAAGAGGGTACAACTAAAAGTAGTGAGGGTTGCTACTCATATCTATACTCATAGTATGTTTCCCACTAGTCCTTGACATGGGGGGTAGCTTTGAGGAGTACAAAAGTAATATTTTCCCTACCGGAAAAATTAGGGACCAAAAAATATCATTCTAGCATATTTACCCATCTATCTGGCCTTCAAATATAGGATTGTAAAAAGTTAATTTGTACCTTAAAGGGGGAGGCGCCTCTGAAGTGACTGTTGGATCAATATGCTTTGCCTGTTGATACTTACTGAAGGATCTAGCAAATTTATCCATCATCTCCTACTCCCTCATCTTTCATTTCTTCTGCTAAGGAGGCTTTTGGGGTCAATGAGGCTGGTCTTACAAGGGTTCAAATAGTTCAAGTCCTATATCTTTATATCATGACCTCATTAAGTATGGCATGTGTTCTTTTCCTAGTTAGTTTCAGTGCATTTCTAGTTTATATCAATAAAAACTACACAGGACTATGGTCTGTCTTCCACTATAGATCACATAGATAACTCAAAGAAAAATAAAAATAAAAAGTGAATTTCAGAAGCATTATTGGTCGAATATATCCCAACTAAAATCTTCTAGGTCATATCTATTCGATTCATAACCCTCATATCATGGAGCTAATTCCATTTCATCAAGGAACCCTAATTCCCCAATTAGAGGATCCCATACTTCTCTTTTGGATCTGAAACTTCTTCCTCTTGGCCTATAAATTGACTAGAGGATAGAGGGATTATGAGGTTCCATTAGGGGACTTTTGAGGTCTAAAATGGGTCTCCCAAGAAAAATTTACAATCAAAATCAACTTTATCAGAACCAATAGGATTCAAGATGATGATGTCAACCATGGGGGATGATTCACCACTTTTGGAGTAAAAAAGTAAAAATATTAAAAAATAATAAAATAATAAAACTACTTTTTCAACTCATATATTTAACTTATCTCCTTCAGGTTTTACTAAAATTTTGAGCGAGCATACTCATTGGATGCAAAATTTAATTCCTCATCCAAGGAGTACCCATGTTGCAAACTTTCGATGGACCATGCTACACGAAAAATGAGAAATACATCAAAAAACATGATTGCAATCACGTTTTTCAAGTATTTCTCATTTTTAGTATAGTAAGGTCCATCAAAAGTATGAAAAATGGGTATTCCTTGGACGAGGAATCAATTTTTTCATCCAACGAGTGTTTCCACTCGAAATGTGAGTAAACCTATAGGGAGATAAGTTGAAAATACAAGTTGAAAAAATAGTTTTTTTCTTTTTTCCCTCTAAAATTTGATGATGTAATCTAGTCTTATTTTATTATTTCAACTATTATTTTATAATTTCCTTAGGAGTCCCATTTTAGACCTAAAAATTCCCCTAATGAAGAAATGATACACTTATTCTATTGGATTTAGATTGGAAGGCTTATAAGCTAAGGAGATGTTTAGAGGCATTTGGGAGGAACCTCATGACATCTAGGGAGAGGTTGTATGGCTCTTCTTTATCGTTGAATTAATAAAAATTAATGTTTTTTCTCATTGTATTGTCTTATTGAAATTACGAATGCTTTATGCTTTGTTTGATATTCATTAAGATAATATCAATTTCTAATCTCCTTGATCATTAGATTAATCTTGTTTGAATTGTTATGATTGCATATGCTTTTGATCTCTCTTATGTCTGTGATTGCAGGTATTTTTGAGCATTGGGAAGCTTCATCAAGACAAAGCAAGGATCTTCATCAAGCATTTCAAAAATATCTAAGAGTTTTATTATCCTACTCTTCTATTTACAATTCAAACAAAATAAGATTAGGGAAAGAGTTATTCAATTGTTTATTTTTTTCTAGTTTCCTTCAGGATCTAGGGAGATCTATGTTGTGAGCAAGAGGGATCTATCAACCATAATAGGTATTATGTTTGTACACAAGCCTCATCCATTGTTTTTGGTTTTAAATACATCATTTTCTTTCACAAATGGATATGCCGCCCCCTGAGATACTTGAAAGTCTCAACATTATTTCCATATTCATAAACTTTGTGGTGTACTCCTATACACTCTGGTCTTGTCTCTTCCTAAAGTAATGCCACTAGATCCATTGGTACTCTACATACTCAATAGGGTAGATTGAAACATTATGAGAATATAATCATCCCACTAAGTTACCAGAGGATCGCTCTCTAGACATAGGTTTGTTTTGTCGCTTTTTTACCAGGTCAAAGCATGAAATTATTGTATCAAATAAGAAAATAATTTTTTCTCATCTACATGGTTAACACTAAAGTAAACCTCTAACTACTTAAACAAATGATTTAATTTCAAAGCATCAATCTCACCTTCATAAAAATTTATGTCCATATTTGCTTCCATCGTGAAAGTAGACTATGAATGGTTCATGGCACATGAACTAGGCTTGCCTTTTTTGGGTTTCCTCGACTCCTTCTCTGGTTCTTCATGATCCGTGATTCCCCTCATTTATGACCTTTATGTTGGAATCTCCATATTCTATAAACATATTTATATTATGGTTAGGGCCACGATGAGGAGGCACACATTATGGTTTAGATCTATGACTTGTGCATCCAGACATACAAACCTCTCCTTTGCTAGATCTCAAGGATTATTATAAGCTAATTCATTGACCATGAATGTGGTTTTATGATTTATACTTAAACGATTTTATTCCTTGCAAATCCCACAATACTAAAAGAAACAAGACTTTGATATTGTTGTCATTGCGATAAACACCCTCTAAAATTTTTCCTTCACTCAAATTTGGGAGCCTCCTTGTGATCCTATGATATGTAATTGATTATTCTTAGTCACCTTGTGATCAGTTGATGATTTTCTAAGTGTTTAAGTATTCTTTTGAGATTCTAACTATCAAAACCACTTGCTTACACATGCTTAGCTGTTGATGCATTCAGAAGCACACCCCTTTCTAGTAATCCTAATAGTGAATGTGCCCCTATAGATCCAAGCATTATTCAATCCTTCATGAGTCTATGCACAAATCCTAATAACAATGATTGCGTAGTTCCTAAGGACAACGATTGCAAATTTCCTCGTGGATAATGACATCATAGTCCTAAAATATAGTTCTTGCATAGCCTCTGGTGATAGTGATTACACAATTCTTAGAGATAGAGATTGTGCAATCTATATGGATAGTCAATGCACAATTTCAGTTAATAGTCTCTCCCACTATTATTTACAAGTGTACTACCATCCTAGTGAGTTTTCTCAATTGCATGCTTTTTCTTTCATAAGCATCGTTTTCTCTTTCACGACTGTCGTTTTTTATTTCTTTCACTTTCACAAGTGTTGCTTTAATCTCCTCTTCTCTTTAGCATGTATCACCTTTACTTTCTCTATCTTTTTCTTTTCCTCTTTTCTTACTTTATAAAGCATCGCTTTTAACTTCTTGTACTCTTACATGTGTTTCACCTTAGAACACTACTATAGCAAGATCTAGTGCGCTCTTCTACATTACATGATAACATATATCATAAGAATAGAATATGCGCTAGACACTTTTTCACAACTTGGCGCAATTTTTGGTTTCAGTCAACTCTTTCGTCATAACTTGTATTCTAAGTGTTATAAAGCTACATCTCAAATATCGCACATAGAAATAAGTGTTGTTTTGTTGTCGTTTCAAGGTATGCATGTGTATTTTAAGTAAAATTCCTTTTATTGGGTTGTGTTTGATGAATACATGAGCGTGATTGGGTTTCAGAACTTCTTCTCTCCCTTGTTCCATTGATCCAACACTTAGCCAATTTTGTAGTTCATCCCTATCTTAACAGCGTGCGCAACTCATGAGAACATTTGATCTTCTAGGGAAATGATGAGTACTGCACACTGCTTATCATAAGGGTAGGCTACTCCACCTGCACATTTGAGAAATCTTGGAGTCTAGGCCATCAATCTAGCTGCTTGGCCTTGCCAATTGCATAGTTCATAGTTACACTTTCCCTAGATTTCACATTATAAAGCTTCATTGGATAGTGGAGCCTCCCTGTGCCACTAACTTTCCCAACTACACATTCTCCCAAGCATCATATTCAACTATTGTGCATTTCATAGTTACAAGGTGCAACCGTGCCTCCCTATCTCCCTAACTTGTCGAACTGTAAAATCACTTCATGTGGTGGGCCTCCTATTGTGCATTGCATAGTTATAGTGAGAAATAGGTCATCACCTTGACTCCTGAGCTTTCCTAATGTGAAATTACTAAGCTTGTCCCTAAATCATTGTGCATTGCCTAGTTAAAGTGGCTAGTAATGTCCCTCTTGCTGACTGAAACCCCTCACTGTGCAATAACTTGTCCTAGATCCCCCCCTACTATGCATTGCTCATTTCAAGGGGACATTGGGGTCATCCCTAAACCCCTGATATGCTCAACTACACATTATTTTCCTCGTTTTACTTGAGCATTGTGGGTTGTGCATCTTTAGTCAGCAAGCTCACCACCTTGACTCTTGAGCTTCCCTACCGCGTAGAAACTTGATAAGCTTTCCCTAATTGAAAATTTTGTATTTCTAGACGACGTTGTAATCATCCTTGGGCACTAATAGCCATCAATTGCATAATTCTGAAAACATTATTTCTTGCCTCATCCCAACCAACATGTTCCTGGAGCAAGCGATTGTAGAATAGGTGGTTTCTGGACTGATGTTGGATTTTCACAAGAGGACTTCATCTACAGGTGTCATCATTGCAACATGGCAAGGTCATCCTTAAGGGATATCATCATGGAAATGCTACAAGAGAGAAATTGTAAATAAGGAGAAAAAGGAAGAACCATCATGAAGGATATGAAGGAATCTTGGACCAAGACAAAAGGATGGAAAGTCATGCTCACTTGGAAGTTTTTGACACTCATATAGACCCTTTGGAGGGTGTATATTTAGTACAAGAAAATATCTATCATGAAGAATTCAAATGCATAATAACAAGGAGAAGAGTATGGAATTTATGAAATGAAGTCTAATGTCACCGTCGCCAAGTCATGGCTTCTCAAAATGTAATTAAAAAGTCACATTTTTCAGTGTATTTTACCACATCACTTGTGGAATGTAACTATGTAATTTCCAAAAAGAAAAGATAATGTAAAATGTGTTGAAGCCTAAGGGTCCCACATGGAATGTGAAAAGTCACTAGTTAAGTTCTAAAGTCATGAAGAATATCAAAGGTCACTTAAGAATTTGATAAGTCATAGTAGGAGCTCAAGAGCCATGAGGATGGTCAAAAGTCACATGGGAGGTGAGATTCACCTCATTTATTATAAATACACCCCCATAGTTTAAGAAATGGTACTTTGGAATTTTCATCTTGGCTTCTATAGTTTGGCATACGAGAAAATATATTTCTTTAGAGGAGCAATGGTGACTTAATGTTCCATTATTGGGCTAGCGTGGCAACATTTTACTTGTATATCTTTGGACTTTACTTAACGTATGAAGTTCTCAGAGCTGGTGCACTTTCATACATCTGTCATAAATGATTGTAAGACTATTATTTCATTACTTTTGGTGTATTTTTATATTAACACATATTAATGAAAATGAATTATTTCATTGGCTTTGGTATTTATCTGTGCATTCTTACTTTCTTTTATGAGCATTTCTATGCTGTGAAAGTTAATCATCAATTTGTTTCATGCTCTCATGTGTCTTTACTAGAATAATATTATTACTTTTCTCTTAAAGGTTTATTCTTTCTACTTTTTTTGTGGAATAACCTTATATAAATTGCAATTGTATGCCTCACAGTGTCAACTACTTTCTTGTTTCAAAGATTGTTTGTATAATCTCTTATCTTGATATCTCTAAACAAGGAAAATTCCTAAGATTAATGGAAATCAACCTTATTTCATGATTGGGGCTCCTACTCTAAATGATGTGAGGTATAATTGGGACTTCATACTATGGATATGCCCTTGGTTGATGTATTTCTAACACTGTGAACAGATACCAATATATTTTGTAAACTTTTGTGGATATTCCACTAGATAGTTCATCACAACATAATTGATAAAAATAAACTGAAATATGAAATCTATATTTTGAAGATTAATTTCCCATATATTTTTGGATTTACTAATTACTATTTTTTTCTTATGCTTGGAATATATTAAGTGTAGAAAATAGAGGGAAATAAAATATAAATACACACCAAACACCATAAACACTAAGATATGGTTTAGGAAATGCTTTCAGGAGAAAGCCCAACTAGAATATGAAGCTACTTCACTTTCTTTGTTTGGAATGCAAATGATGTAGGTATAAAGGAAAATATGTTTTCTATGGAGTTTGCTAAGCCCTGTGGCTTGTGGGTTTCTACATAACACAAACCCTCTCAATTATGTTCTCTCCTTATCCATACATAGCTAATTTTATTTACTATGGAACAAAATGCAGTGGAATAAAATGGAACCCCTATTCCTTCTAAAGGCCCAGTCATAACACAACTAATCAAGAGATTTTTGAATTTCACAAGATTAGGTAAACAAATAAGTAGTTGGAGGTTGGGATGGAATTCCATTCTTCAAACCATCATTCAAGTACCTATGTTAAACCACTCCATCTTAAGTGAAAAGAAAATCATCTCGCTAATAGACTAAGGGTGTGAAATCAAAGGTATAAGACTTAGAGGTTTCATATTCTAATACGTCTCAAAATAATTTACGGGAAGATTATATGAATATTTATAGATCAAACGTGACACCGATGAATAGGGGGGATGATACTACATAATTTAAGGCAATGATGTAACGATGTGAGAAGGATAAAGAGAATATGACCACATCTTAGATTCAAAATGTGGAAATGAAAATAAGGGAAGAACAACTTCAAAACTCATCTGGACATTTCACACTATAAGTAACAACTTGAGAATGTAGAAACTTGGTCACGGAAAAAAACATCAAGAATCTCTAAATGTGGAATGCAAAAATGTGAAAATATAGGTAAAGAAAAATCAATGTGAAATATTAGCTTTACATTCCATATTTACATCTGATGTAGTACTATGAAAATGTGAGAATTCGACCCTAAAGAGAAAAAGAAAACTCTTTTGATTTTATAAAATACAACCACATGACACATGTAAAAAATAAATAAATAAAAACTTTTATTATCTCCATAATAGTATATCCAAATGAAGTAACATAAATACACTAATATTATAATCAAATTTATTATTATTAAAAATTAACCCTTTTTTTTTGAAAAAATACCACATATATAGATATATTTAAAATAACTATTTTGAAAAAAATTATATATATATATATAATGTTTCTTAATATATTTAAAAGAATAATAGATATATAAATAGAAATATAGAAGATCATGATTTTTTTCCATTCTAGTTTCATAAATTATTTAAAATTAACATGAATTAAATAATATTAATATATAAATAACAAATCATTTAATTTAAAGTTAGAAGTTATTTTACTTTATGCTACTTTATATTCATCTTAATTCTGGATCTATGAAGGGCCAAGAGAGATTAAATCTCTCAAGGTACAAACCTCTTTTTTTAGTGCAAAACATGAGGAAAGAGATACACCTTGAGAGATTTGATCACTCTCAGAGCTTCATAGATCCAAAATTAAGATAAATCTAGGCTACTTTAATTATTAATAATTATTAATCATAATTATAGTTATTATTTTTTACAATATTTTTAATTTGATATTTATTTTTATGTAATATCACCTAATAAAAATGTTTTACTTAATAATTATGATTAATATTTTTTTCAATTTTTATATATATAGAGAGAGAGTGATCGTTTTTGGGCATATTGTATTGATGAGTCACGGTATGGGCCCATGGTATTGTAACAAAGCCTATTTACAAGTTAATAATATCCATTATAAAACAGAGGTCAAGATCCATAGTTAAGAATCTTGTTAATTGTAAGTATTAAGTTTTGATGTGTTTGTTAATGAAATTTAAATATGGTTACAAAATTGTTATATTAATTTATATGTTAAAATGAATCTTTATTTATAGATACTTTTTATATCTTACATATTTTAATATGATAGAGGGTTTATATATACAATAAAATAATTATAATCCTTTTTTTGTTTAGATTTAATTAAAAGAATTCATAAAATTAAATTCAAATCAAACATTTCTAAAATATTTTGATTGTGAAATGAGAGATAGTTTTTGGGCATTATGAGCCGTTGTATTCGGCTATGGTATTGTAACAAAGCCTATTTACAAATTAATAATATCTATGATAATGTGGGCGTGAATGTTCATTGTGAAAGATATTGATATATTGTAATTGATTGTAAGTATTAAGTTTTTATGTGCTTATTAATTAAATTTAATATGGTTGACAAAATCATTATTTTAATTTATAAGGTAACATGGATTTTAACTTATAGCTACAACTTACATATTACATATTTTGACGTGATATGTTTATTATGATTTTCTTTTATCTAAAAAGCTATTTATAATTTTATTAATAAAAAGAAAATTACAATATAACAAATTGAATTTTATTATTTTTATTACTTTTAATTTTTTAAAAACACTATACTCTATATTAATTTTAACTTTTAATTATTAATATGCCGGAGAAGGTGATAAGGTCGATTTGCTTTGACATTGTATTACTTGAAGTTTGCAGAGACATTGTATTAGTTCACGAATGGACTAAAAATAAAAAATTTTGCACAAAGTTTGACATTATAAATTTAATTAATTTATATATATTTTAATTGGTGAGAGTCTTATTTTGACATCTTTTAGTACAAATTTACTTAACTTATATTTAACATGGTACCATCCGATATGAGCCATGTGAATGAGTTAGCACCTGCATTCCATATTATTACGGAAAAATGAGATGAACGCTTAGCTCCGCAGAAAGGTGGTACATGTGGCCAAAATCGAGTAACGAATGACGTGATTACATTTCCTTGATTTAATGAACAATAAATGGTCTCTCGTTCACTCCGTTCAGAATCCAATGGGATGTGAGGAGATCAAATTGCATTTCAATGATTTTAGAGAGACAAACTACATCTGTCTAAGAAGACCAAGATTCCACAATACTTAGGTTATATTTTTTTTTTTCTTTTTATCCATAGATTATATTTGTAAATTAAATTTAATATGTATTTTAAATGAGATCTAATAGATGTAACTGTTGTGGTGAATTCACATAAATTTGTAATTTCGTTTATTTAATAGTAGAGAAAATAATTCATAGTAATTAAATTTATGATATTTATGTTTGGGCCAAAATCCTTATTACCCAAAACACTTGGCCATAATTATCAAAGTCCACATATTACTATATTAATCAATCCAATTTGATTTCCATTACATAGTTGAATACGTTCAGATATTTATATTTGGGTCAAAGCCATTACTAAGTAAAACACCCAATCACCCTAGGGTAAAACATATGGTGAGTTTAAGTTTCAAAAGTTTTTCATCTTTTGGAAAGTGTTTTATTTATAATATTTTAGGTTTAGCTTTACATGGATTCAAACTAGTTGCAGAAGGTTAAAGTACTCTTTCTAAATTTAGTTGAGGTCAATGGACATGATAAATATGTGAGATCCACAAATTTGAGTTTAACTTTTATCTTTGGCCAGTTGTACATGGATCCAAACTAATAACAAGTGTGACAAATATGGCTTTTAAATGTAATAGACCATAAATATATACAATTCACATATTAATTACATATTTGGTTTTAATTATTTATTATTATTAGTATTATTAGAGAGTCGTTTTAAACGGATCAAACTAATGATAATCAAACTAATGAAAATTGTGACAAGTACGACTTTTAAAGTTAATAGACCATAGATATGTACAATTCACATATTAACTGTAATGTAAGAGATTCATATTCTAAGAGATACATTAACCAGATATAGAAAGGTAAACCATAAAGATAGATGAGCAATAATACAGGATTTAGAGAAGAAAACTTATCTTTACTATTATTCTCCACCAATACATCCAGATCTACCCTGCGCACTTAGCTACAGGGGTCCGCGCACACAGTTGCGGACTTTCCAGGCCTCTGCGCACACAGCTGCAGAGCCTCTACCTACTACCCAACCCTCGACTCGGACTTACAGACACTTTCATACTATCTCTTTCAAGAACCCATTATATTTCATATTACAAATTTTCTCTCCAAAATCCTGCTCCTTCTACCCATAGAGCCTTGCTCTATTTATACCCTTTCCTGGCCCGCGATCCCTACGCGAGCTATCTCTATTTATCTTTCTTTACATTATTTTTGGGTAGACTACCCTTTGACTCGACTTATTATAATTCACGCTCCGCACTTTCTGTAGAGTCTTTTCCCTAACTTTTAAACAAAATGTCTAGCTATGCATCCTCTAACCATTGTGCGGGGCTTTCGCTACCCAACAGTCCCCCAGCATAATCATTGTGACTCATCCTGAGTCACTTCGCTGATGCAACGATCTTCTCATGGAGGTTGGTTAGAATCTTCTATGTTTCACTTGTTCCAGCAGCAAATTCTTCCGTCATCCGTTGCATCATTTCCACTCGCGTGGCTGTTAACTCAGTCTCTGGCGGCACTGTCATAATAGTGGCGAACTCGCTTTGCATATGAGCTACCCTGTGCACTATGGTGGTCGAAACTGCAAATGCTTCATCCAGCCATGGCTAAAGACGGGCTTTAATCACAACTGCCTTTTGCTAGGCCACATCAACCTGGATTTTTAGGTCCTGGGCCTCCCTTATCTTAGCTAGGCGCTGTGTAATAACAACAGTCAACACAGTTCCTTTGATTCTGTCATAGGCTTCCTAAAGCTCCTGATCTTCGGTTTCCAAGCACTAAAGGGTTGGATCCTCTTGAAGTGTCATGAGTGTGACAATCGACTATGTGAACAGGTCCGTACATTCCTTGATCATCCTCATAAGCATTGCGTGGGCGATGGTGATGATGTTCCTTCGTTGCTTCATGATCTCAGGGGGCATCACCAGCTGAGTTTGCAATTTCAACTCTACAATCTGCACACTATGCTCCCGATGGATCCACGCAGCCTCCTGTTTAGCGTTATGGAACCCTATAGCCAACTTCTGAATTTGGGTCTGAATAGGGAGATCAGCCAGAATCTCTAATTCAGGGGCACTTGAGCAAGCTTTCATGGCAATCCGCTGCACTTGATGGTTCTGTGTGACGGCTTCGTCCCATTGGAGGCACAACTATTCGAGACTGATTTTCTGCTCCTAGAGGATTTGTTCAGTATGGCCTTCCCAGTTGCGGAGCTCTACCATGGCGTTGTCCTTTAGCTGCTACAAGCTTTCTCGTGGCAACACGGTGAGGTTGGGTTCCAGTCCTGTAAGCTGTCCCAACACAACTCTATCCCCCGCGTTGTCGATGATCAACACACCTGCTAGAATTGCAACAGCATAGGCGACTTGGGTCTTCAGTAATGGTTCCATAGCTGCCATACCGGAACCCTTTGTAGCAGTACTTTCACTTGCGACGTGGGTTCCTAACATTTGTAACTACGTACCGAGCTCGCCCAACACAATATGTTGCTCGCACATAGCTTCGTCCACTTCATCGTGTGTGGCCTCGCGAACGACAGTTTCGATGTCATTCAGGTAACCTTTTGGTTAGGGTGGTCACCTCACTATATGTCTTAGAGGCCTTCACCTTCTTTCGCGGCTTCAACTGCTCTAGTGTCACTGAGTGCATTAAAGGGGCCATTATTTCATGAATGGTACCTGCAATGGCTGCTTTCCATCTTTCCTTCACGGTAGCGAATCCCCAAGGACATAGACGCAGTTTTTGTATGTATGTGATGGTTTTGTTGTGCGGCTTCTCAGCAGCCTGTGTAAGGACCTATGGTCCAAGTCACAACCACCATGCAAAGTGCAACGAGCTAAAGCCAAGACGTGCGAAGGAAGAGTTGTAAAATGTGCGTGGATGGTTGAGCGAAGGTTAACTTATAGTGCGGGGACGAGTTGGTGACACCCATGGGCTAACCTCATGAGATAGGAAACTCGGGAAAAGGATTGTTGGCCGACCAACAAAGATAGGTGAGTTAACAATGAAGTTAGGGTGTCGGTTCATGCAGTGGACGAGTCGGCCAGATGACTCGACTTGCCCAACCGCCCATATAAACATGACAAATGTTGGAGTGTTTAGAGGAGCATCGAAAATCATTCATTCGGTCATCGCAAGGAGAAGTGCAAAGGTGTAGGAGGCCGCAGCAAGGTGCAGGTCTATGCACCTGCTCTTGGGTAGCGCTACACAGTGAACAGCACGAGTTTTGGGTGACGGGTGAAGGTGTGGGTCGTGGGTCGCACGAAGGTGCCTGCCCACTATTCAGAAGGAAACGCAGGTGAAGCCTTGGGTGAAGGTGTTGGTCGTGCGAGTTTGAATGCGGGTGAGTCTTGGATGAAGGCGCTCGCTATTCGGTTGAAGTCTCGGGTGGCAAGGTGCGTGAGAGCGCCCGCCCGCCGGTTGGAGAGTTGGGTGGAGAGTGCGGTGACGTGCTCACCCAACGATCATAGGTGCGGGTGGAGGGTGTACGAAGGCGTCCACCTGCTAGGTGACACGACACAAACTTCTATTGAGAACTTTCGATTGGCGATCCGTGTGAGGGCACATGCGCTCAAATCAGGAAAGGCAACTCGTGTGTTGAAACAGTGAGGCTACACGAAGGTGTTGCCTATTGTAAATTTGGCTAAGTATGAAACTTGGGGTTTCCCAAGGATATTTGTAAAAGTTGATTAATATATTGAATTTGCGCAGACTCATTGTTCAGGGAGTTGCCCCTCCCATTATACTATTGCAATTGTCTTGTTTATTTATAATTGTTGGGGATAATGAATTTGTATGGATGTTCATTGGTATAAAGGATAATAATAATACTTGGTGAAGAAAAATAAAACTAAGTATTGAATGTTAAGGCATAGTCCATGAACATAATTATTGGTGAAAAGAAAGTGTTTGGTGGTGTCGCACCTCACTATAAGTGGTTGAAAGACTACCGCAGGTGTAGAGGCGTGATAGTTGGTATCAGAGCTACTGATTCGGGAATTGAAGGTTGAAGTTGCTACACAACTACACTATAAGTGCAGTTGGTAACAGAGCTGATATCCTGGTTGATGGTGAAGAGTTGATACACACCTTGATAGGTGGAATTGGAGCAAATTCAGGGTGGTGAAGCTACTGGTTCGTGACGAAGTGACAACAGAAATAGGTACTTGCAGGTGAAGGAAGTTGGTTTCACACAAGTGAAACAAGGACTAGTTCAGTTTGCAGGGAAATTGGTGAAGCTGGTGGATGGTCTATACTAGATCACAAAGAAGGAAAGAGGAAGCAGAGATGGCAGGTGAAACTCATGTTGTATTGGGTGAATCTAGCCATAATGCGACCAAGGCCTTTATTGAAAGGATGCTAGAGAGAATGGAGGCATTGGAATCTTACTGGACTAAAAAGATTACTCCGGTCACGAAGGAACCAGAGGATCATGTGCAGATGAGGGAAGAGTTTGATGAACTCTAGACTCAGCATGAGTACACTGATCTTAAGTGTACACAACTTGAAGATGAAGTCAAGGAGATTGGAGAAGCGATGGATTGAGGTCTGGCAGAGATCTTGAATTTGCAAAAATCTCTTCACGATGCAAGAGATAAGATTGCAGTGTTGAAGAAGGCCATGAGACATAACTCAGGTGGAGGAGTGTCTCATGTGAAAGTCAAGGAACCAAAATCTTACGATGGTACAAGAAGTGCGAAGACTCTTGGTAACTTTATCTGGGATATGGAGCAATACTTGGAACGCTTGGGTACATCCGATGATGAGACAAGGGTGAAAGTGGTTGCTCAATTCTTGACGAAAGATGCTAAGATGTGGTGGAGAAGGAGAATGGATCAGATTGCCAATGGTAGTGCTGATGACATTACTTCTTGGGATGATATGAAGAAAGCTTTGCAGGCTCATTTCATTCCTCGGGATGAAACGTGGGAAGCAAGGACAAAGATTAAATTTGTTAAGCAGACAGGGAACCTATAGACATGTCAGTGGGAGTTTACAAGTGCGGTTTTGGAACTTCCTAACATGGCAGAGAGGGACAAGGTGTTTAACTTCATTATTGGATTGAAACCTTGGGCACACAATGAAGTGAAGAGGCAGAAGATAAAGACACTTGAAGAAGCTTTTGCTGTTGTGGATCGATTGGTGGAGCATTATGACGAAGCTTCTGATGGAAAGAAGAAGTTCGATAAGCCGAAAGAGAAGAAGAAAGATGATGCTTCGAAATCAGATGAGAAGATGAAGACGAAGAAACCATTGAAGTGTTGGATTTGTGCTGAACCACATACGGTGAAGAATTGTCCTTCTAGACTGAAAGTGGCCACTATTGCACAATCTAATGCGAAGAAAGAAGAACCTTCTGTGGGGATGATGCAGATTCTTGGAGCTGCTACTGCTACGGAAGTGGTCTCTCGAAGAAATCCTGAAAGGAACAGGTTGAAGTATGTTTGGATGAAGATTGGAGGTATGGAGGTACTTACTGTGGTAGATAGTGGAGCTACTCATAACTTCATGAGTGATGATGTTGCAAGAAGGATTGGGCTGAAATTTGTATCAGTGAAGGCACAAATGAAGACGGTGAATTCTCCTCCTGATTCTGTACTTGGTGTAACTGAAAGGGCGGACACAACACTAGGTAAGTGGACCCGAAAAGTTGAATTCACTATAGTGCGGATTGATGACTATGAGGCTGTGCTGGGGATGGAATTCTTGAAACAACCTGATGCTATGATTGTTCCATATTTGAAGAAGTTGTATATTTACAATGGAAGGGAAGATGTACCCATTGGTGTTCCAACCATTGGTGTGATGAAGCTTGATTGTAAATTGGCAGTGATGCAAATGAAGGATGAGAAGCGATTGGATGATGTATGTAAGCGGTTGTCTATTGCTGAGGCAAAGCTTACCGAGCAGTCATTAGTTATCAGGTCACTTTCTGATAGTATCTTGGATTTTTCAAGAAGGCTAGAAGAGGTTGAGGATGACGATGACGAGGAGGTTTATGTGAGACCAAATGTCCACGAGGAGGATCGAGTGGCATATCTGTAGAGGATGGAGATAGAAGATCCTGACAGATGGATTGAAATTATTAGTGAGGGTGAGACTTCAGGCTCTACTCATGGGGATCATTATTAGCTGCTCATGGTAGTGAGTCCTTAAAATAGGTTGAGAAAGTATGACAAACAGTGCAGGAATGGTTTGGCATTAGCATCATGACATGTTGCAGATGGGATGGAGTTTCCATTGACCTGAGCATGGGAGAGATTCTTCGTGAATCTAGGATGTGGCAAAGTCTAAGAAAGGTTGGTGTAGACATAAGGATGTGCATTCTTATGGTTTGAGTGTGACAGTTGGACTGATCACCCGACTAGTTCGAATCATGAGGTCTACAAGTGTGCAGAGAGATGTTGGCATTATGTTGGAGTATCTGATGACAGTTCACAGGATGGGATGACACATGATGGAGACAATTGTTTTACATATGTTGCAAGGATGTTGCAGTGTATGGGCTGGTTGATATCATGGACCGAGGACGAGACAGATGAGATGATGGTCTTGGTTGTAGGATGGTTACCGAGATGACTTATTTTCGAGGACGACAATGACTTCAGGTGGAGGAGGATGTAAGGACCTGTGGTCCAAGTCACAACCATCGTACGAAGTGTGATGAGATAAAGCTAAGACGTGCAAAGGAAAACTTGTAAAATGCACGTGGATGGTTGAGCAAAGGTTAACTTATAGCGTGCGGACAAGTTGGTGATACCCACGAGGTGACCTCACAAGATAGGCAACTCGGGCGAAGGATTGTTCACTCACCAAGAAAAGATAGGTGAGTTAACAATGAAGTGAGGGCATCGGTTCATGCGGTGGACGAGTTGGCCCGATGACTCGACTCGCCCAACCACCCATATAAACATGGCAAACGTTGGAGCATTTGGGGGAGCATCGAAAATCACTCATTCGATCATCACAAGGAGAAGTGCGAAGGTGTAGGAGGCCGCAGCAAGGCACAGGTCTATGCGCCCACTCTTGGGCAGTGCTACATAGTGAACAACACGAGTTTTGGTGATGGGTGAAGGCGTGGGTCGTGGGTCACATGAAGGCACCCGCCCACCGTTCGGAAGGAAATGCGGGTGAAGCCTTGGGTGAAGGTGCCCATCGTGCAAGGGTGAATGCGGGTGAGTCTTGGATGAAGGTGCCCACCTGTTCAGTTGAAGTCTCAGGTGGCAAGGTGTGTGAGAGTGCCCGCCCGCCAGTTGGAGAGTTGGGTGGAGAGTGTGGTGAGGTGTTCACCCAATGATCATAGGTGCGGGTGGAGGGTGCACGAAGAAGCTCACCCACCGGGTGAATGAAGTGTTGTTGGGTGACACGACGCGAAGTTTGGTTGAGGAGTTTCGGTTGGCAGTCTGTGTGAGGGCGTCCCACCCAACTTGCACACGGCAACTCGTGTGTTGAAATGGTGAGGCTACATGAAGGTGTTGGCTGTTGTAAGTTTGGCTAAGTATGAAACTTGGGGTTTCCAAAGGATATTTGTAAAAGCTGATTAATATGTTGAATTCGGGAAGACTCATTGTTCATGGATTTGCCCCTCCCTTTATATTGTTGTAATTGTTTTGTTTATTTATAATTGTTGGGGATAATGAATGTGTATGGGTGTTCATTGGTATAAAGGATAATAATAATACTTAGTGAATAAAAATAAAACTAAGTATCGAATGTTAAGGCGTAGTCCATGAACATAAGTATTGGTGAAAATAAAGTGTGCGATGGTGCCACACCTCGCTATAAGCGGTTGAAAGACTACCGCAGGTGTAGGGGCATGACAACCTGGTTCCATATCCTGCACCCTCTTTCAGCTACATGGGACACTGGGACTGGGTCTCCTATAGATAGTCAGGTGGGTAAACCCTTAGTACGGGTCTTCCATTTCTCAACTAGCCTGGGTCGTGAGCACTTTATACATTCTTTCGATTTTACTGCTGAATTAGGCACGCGCATCTCTGTTCTCGCGGGTGTAGTTGCAACCATGCTAGCGGAGCCAATGCTTGTGACAGGAAAAGAGAGACAGCCACATTGGTCTCCTTTGGCAATTCCTTCCCATAATCCAGGTAGACAACTTCTAACTGCAATTCCATAATTGCTTTATCCAGCTTCAGACTTTGTGCACGGAGTCGCACCCCAGTTTCTTCTAACTCATCGAGTCATAGTTGGAGTGAGCTGCACTTGTAGTGGTTGGTTGGGCTATAGAGGGATGGTCTGGGCAAATTTTCAGTCATACGGTGGGCATCAGTATCCTTCGAACTACTGTTTTATGCCATCGTGACCGCTGCGCAAATCCTCTAATCCAGACTTGAAACCGTCGCATACATCCCAACTTCTGTGGCTCCCTTCTAGGTATGCGCAATGCATCTTTCAACACCCTAGGATGCTCCTGGACTATGCATAGTGTACTGGGTGGGGCGAGTTGTGCTTCAATTGTCGTGTCGTTCTCTTCCGATCGTCATCTTTTGTCTGTTGTTATGGGCCGTACCGACCGGGTCACCATATTGCAGTTGAGTGTCGTAACGGCCTGTAGTCTATTCTTCCATCGTTCTGACTCCTCCTCAAAATCCCTGGTGCAAATGCTATCACATTCCCATGAGGTTCTTATATTATTGGTTGACTACATTCGATCTGGGTCTTGCACTGTTATTTGATAAATGCAATCCAGTTCATCGTCACTTTCTTCGTTCCGTATGGGTTCGGTGTAGCTTTCTCCTTCCATTGGGTCCAGTGGAACTACTACCCGAAATGACTTATTTTAGAATGTCATCTTGCATATTTTTAAGTTAATGACCCCCTTCATGTATGTCGCCCAATCAATTCCGAGCAGTGCAAGGTAAGGATTGTTGTCATCAAAAATCTCTATAACTTCGAAATTGATTTGGGTACTGACATTGTCGATATCCGTCGTTACTCCATGCAATCAACCCATTGGTAAGATCTTTTGTTCGTTGGCAATTCATAATTGGATCGGGGACCATTGCAGTGCAGGCTTGCCCATATGCTCCCAGGTTTTTTTAGGCAGTACGTTTGCATCCGAGCCTAGATCTAGGATGACTTGTTCCATTTGATATTCACTGATTTGCACGGCCAGTCTCATTTCTCATCTGGTGCGCATAGCATGTCTTCCTATCTTTCGAACGACCTGGAGTTCACTGGATCCAGCGCACCTAGTGATGAGGTCTTGCAACCCTTGAACAACCTCATGATCGCGTAGCAATTTCATGCAGGTTTCAAGAAAGGTAGTGACCATGGAGGGATCCATTGCTGCCTCCATTTGATCCCTTCTTCCTAGGGTAGGAGCTTTCACGAAGCCCCACTGAGCTTCTCTTGGCCCCGTCTTCCCCTGTTTTGGCTCAGTGTTATGTTTCTGCATGGGTTGGTCGCACCTCTTCCCGTCTTCATTCCCTCTTGCAGTTGCACCGCTTCTTGGTACCATATTTATACTGGGGTCCTCTTCATGAGGTTCCACATCCATCATCTGGATATTCTAGGTTGGTGGAGAGTGGAGTACTCCTTTTTCACTCAATTGGGCAATTAAGACTGGACAGTCTACCAATTCATGATCAAACTGCTCATAGTAAGGACATGAGATCCTGGTTGGGTTCGTGCAGTCGCGAATGTAGTGTCCCTGTTCTCCATAATTATAACAAATCAAGTATATGTGGCCCCATCCAGGCCCCAATCCTCCTCCCTGACCACATCCTTGGAATCCTCCCTGTACTTCAGTCTACACCCGGTAAGCTGGGGTTCTTTCTAGCATCAAGTCATAACTTCGACATGTTCTCTAATTGTGTACCGATCGACAAAAATTACAATACAACTGCTGTGAGGTCTGCGTATACTTTTGTAAGAGGTGGTAGTTATCTATTGCATGCTTCCCTCCCTCTTGGAAAATCACGCACCAGAGCATAGGCGTGGCACTTGGTCATGCTTGTACTTCCACTTTTAACGGCATCGGGCCACCTCCCACTAAATAGTTTGCAAATATAGGACAATGGTCCTTATTGTGCGCTTGGCTCTTACATTTAATACAACCTACTTCTTGGGAGACCTCTGGTTGGGACACTCTTCCTTGCTTCAAGCTTTACACTTCCAGACTCAAGTTCTAAAGTTGCGCATGGATTTGCTCAACTCCCAACCCTAGGTTTTGTATTGGGGTCGTGTGTAACCTCATTGCTATTTCTAGCGCCTTGGCTTGGGTTGAGATCTTATGTTGTGACAAAGCCATCCTCAGATGGGGTGTTAACGATGCCAAAAACCACACGCAATGTTGCCTATCCATCAAAGTCATGTTAGCTTCGCAAATAGTACTCTTTAACCTTTGGTCCAGATCCCACAGAGTTTCACCAGGCAACATTGCTATCTCCTTGAACCCAATGATTGATTGGGCTTCAAACTTTGGTTGGCCAAACTCTTTATTAAGAGCATCCCGGATCGCTGCTATTCCCTCATTCGGATGGTCAGTTGAGTATTTTAGGTACCATGTCAGCGCGCGTCTTGTAGTGCACTAACCAGCATGGCCTTTTTAATGTTTTCATCTGTTATGCCTTGCGCGTCCCATACAGATTTTATCACAAAATAGAACTGACTTGGCTCTTCATTCCCTACACCTTGAAATTTTGGTAACTTGATTGCAGTCGCCATCCCAGCTTTTAGTGGTGGAGAGGGTGGAGGTGGGGTTGGTGTGGATGGACTCAATGTGGGTGAAGCGGGTGGCAGTGTAGACAGAGGTGGTATCAGTGGGAAGCATTCCTTAATCAATCGAACCACACTTCCTGCCGAGAACCTGGCGAGGTCCTCCTCCTCTTCTCGTGAGATAGAAATCAAAGGGTTGTTCTCTACTTCTCTTGCTCTTCGATAACCCTTTCCGCTTCACATTACCCCAGACATCAATCTACGTGCAGGATCTATTTTTCGCACAACAAAATCTTAATCCAAGTATTTAATGATTTGATGCACCTACCCCGCGGTCCTTGGAGAAATTGCCTTTCTGCTTCGCTATAACTTATGGTTTTATATATCATGAATTTAGTGATAAATCCCCCTATGATCCGATCTACCCAGTGATCTACCACGTGCACAAGTCTATCTTCGGTGGCTTCCAGCCTGTGCACTAATTCTAGAGTGCACACTATTGGTTGGTCTAATCTGTACCTCCCCACACTATCAGCTAACTTGGCGATCCACTCGTACAATTCTATTGGAAATGTTACGAAGAAGATCTCGTGTATATCCATGAATATATAGCGATCCAACGATTGTTCCTTCGATACCTGCAAGTTTCTGTTTTCCTGAACCGCGAACTCGTGAAGCTTCAACTCCCACCAATCTTCAAGCTCTTTCTTCATAGGATTCCAGTGTTCCCACATTAGACACCCCTTAGGTAGAGCTCGGTCTCGACAATGGAACCATTTGTTGGCTGCTATGGGCCTGACCCAGGTTTGGAAGAGTTATTTAGCCAAACAAATCCCATAGCTACCGGCTCTTTCGGCAACAGCCCATGGAACACAGACTGAGGTCTCACCCGAGGTAGCAAGGGAGGGTGCTGGAGCCAGGTTTATGCACCCTAGGGATGTCTTGGTGTGGTCTGGGAGGTTTGCGCACTGGTTTACAGCTCCGTGCTTTTGGGTATTCTCACCGATCTAGAGTGATTATATTTTTCTTATTACTGCGTTGTCCTACTCTTATGATTCAGAGCTATTCAAGTGGTTCTTTAAGCAAATAGTTAACCAACATAATCTATTCGCGCACAAAATGAACCCAGATTCGCATATACTTATCACATTTACATTAACCAGATATAGAAAGGTAAACCATAAAGACAAATGAGCAATAACACAGGATTTATAGAAGCAAACTTATCTTTATTATTATTCTCCACTAATACATCCAGTTCTACCCTGCGCACTCAGCTGTAGGGGTCTGCGCACACAACTGTGGACTTTCCAGGCCTCTATTCACACAGCTATAGAGCCTCTACCTTCTACCCAACCCTCAACTCGGACTTACAGATGTTTTCAGACTATCTCTTTCAAGAACCCATTATATTTCATATTACAAATTTTCTCTCCAAAATTATGCTCCTTCTACACATAGAGCCTCGCTCTATTTATACCCTTTCCTGGCCTGCGATCCCTGCACGGGCCAACTCTATTTATCTTTCTTTACATTATTTTCAGGCGGACTACCCTTTGACTCGACCTATTATAGTTCGTGCTTCGTGCTTTCAGCAGAGTCTTTTCCCTAACTTTTAAACAAAATATCTAGCTTTGCGCCCTCTAACAGTTGCGTGGGGCTTTCGCTACCCAACATATCTATTTAAACTATTGTTTTTTTTTTGGATTTCCGTGTTCTCCGTGACATCAAGAATGGGAGGATCGGCTTGTCTGTTTTAGCAAAAAAATAAAATAAAAAAATCTAGGCTTCACATCTTCATTGAAGAAGCCCATGTCATTGTCAAGATTAGTTATTTCCATGATGATAAATTAAGCAAGGCCTTGGAAATTGAAAAAAGACCCAATAGACTTAAATAGAGACGATGGTTGGATTATTTTTTTAGGTTTGAGGTTTCTATTTATGATTTTTTTTAATTTTCTATATAGGTATCTTTAGTTGGGTTGGATTGTTTGTCTCTTATTATTGTTTATGTTTGTGGTTGTTTGTTTATATATATATATATATATATAGATATAGATATAGATATATATATATATATATATATATATGACTATTATTATTTTTTTAATAATGTATTATAAATTATAATATTATTGTTCTTAAACTAGTCGTTATAGGAATGTTGTTTTATCGTAATAATCATTATTAAAATATTATTTTTCATAAACTAGCAATTAATAATAATAATAATAATAATAATAATAATAATAATATCCTCTTTCTCATTCCTTTGTTTTAATTTTAGTCTCCTTTCATTTTATTATTTTTGTTTGAGGATGTTTGTTATTAATCAAGTTTTGAGTCCTATTTATTTATTTTATTTTATTTTTTGACTATGTTCTTGGATTTGGTTGACTTGGATTGTTTGTTTCTTTCTAATGTTTATGTTTTTTGACCTTTGTTCATTATTATTATTATTAAACTAACCATTATAAGAATATTATTTGATCTTAATAATTAATATTTAAATATTATTATAAAGTATAATAATAATATTATTAAACTAGTCGTTAGCAGTTATAGGAATATTATCATTATTAAAATATTATTTTTCATAGATGATTTTTTGGTCTCTACATCCCCCTCTATTTAAACCCATGACATGATGTGTATGTTCATCTAGTGGTGATGATGAACATACTAGGTGGTTCGAAAAGCGTCCCCATAATTTTCTGCTATGTGATTTCTACTTGAAAATCTCTTCTTAATGCTAAAGTATTATGAAATAAAATAATTTGTTTTTTTATGGTAAAAAATTAGATTACAAAAACAAATGTCATATATACTTGTATATTAAAGTTTTAAAATATTTGTAATAATATTAACATTCTTAATTTATTAATTCATCAAAACTATAAAGATTTAAAAAACCTTTTATTTTTTTATTCTCTATTTATTTTTTATGAAAATAAAATTATAAAACAAGCTATCCATTTCTTTGTGATTTTTCTTAAAGTCTTCACATCACTTAATAGTAATAACCATAATGGTTGTCATCATCACTATTCATATAATTAGTATAATCTTGAAATAGATAAAGGGAAGATTGAAGTGAATTGAGGATGCACATGTGAGTTGAGTTGATAAATAGTTTTGTTATTTTCACTTGTATAGGATTGCAAATTAATGACTAAACATCTCATTTGTGGTTATTGGAGCACTTGATCAGTTATCATTGAAGATCCCATCCTTAGTTACCTTTAATGAACTAGGACTTTAATTTTCTAGAGCAAAATGCAACCTCTTCCTTTGCTATGAGCATCTACTTAGATAAACATTAACATGACACTTGAGAGATTGTTGTCTTTGCTCCTAGAAAAGAAGTGATGAAGGAGATTTTTTATAGTCAATAATAACATATATTACACCATGGAGAGTGAGGGTGACAAGGGCCACGTGGTCTCACTTTTTCTTAATTTGGTTCATTCATCAAAATATATGCATTTTCCACTTGTGACATGTTCAAAAGGTAGTAAAGTATAACATGAGTTACTAACAAATATCATCTATGATTCTTCAATACATATACAACAAGAAGAATGTTATTAGAGGGTGAATGTGGCCTCTACTCTTCCCTAAGTCAAATGACTAAATGCTTGGAACCCACTCAAAACAACTCACTGACTTAACATTGCATTACATGACATCCTATTTCATTTTTCTTTTTATGTTTTGGACAACACTTTACTATACATATACCAGGAATTTATAACTGAGAGAAAATCCAAAATTGAAATATCTCAATATTATCCAAATACTTCCTCATTCAAATAAAAAATAATTCCATTTAAAAATAAATTATTTACTCTAATGAAAAGTTTGATTTTTACATTTTAGATTTACATACGAATAAAAATAATTAAATAACAATCACAATTAACTAATAATAAACAATTTCATCAATTAATATATTAAATTAAATTAAAATAATAGACATTTTTTATTTTATAAATTTATAATTGAAAATAATCAATCCCAATTAAAATAAATAAAATGCAATTCAATTCCATATTTTAATTATTTTAGTTTAGTTATCCAAAGAATCTTGGATAAAAAAAGATTGGATGTCTTCTTAAAGCATTCCTACATATTAAGTTATATATATATATATACATACATATATATATATATATATATATATATATATATATATATTAGTTATATTTAAATTAAATTAAATTTATAGTAGAGTAAGAAAACACTAGCTATATAGCTTAATTTAATTTAGCATTTTTTAAATTGTAGAGCACTTGTCCGTGCAAAAATTAATTAGTTATAAGTAATCAATTTTACGAATGAGATGTCGTTATAATGAATTAATTTTTGCACAGATAAGTGCTCTACAATTTAAAAAAAGCTAAATTAAGTTAAGCTAGGGGAGGGATGCCATTACCTGTGCACCCTCCCCTCCACCTTGCCTACAGCCACGTGAACCGCATGGGGAGTCGTACGACAGGTGTCTGACATGGACTGCCACGTGTTGGGCACCGTTTCAAGCTTTCAAAACATGCTTCTGCACCGTCTCAAGGGTTTTTTCCGCCTCATTTCTGTGATGTGTTGTTTCCCTCTTGTTTTTCTGTTCGGGTCTTGTTGTTGGGCGAAGCCCTCCATCGACAATCGCGCGGGACGACTCTAGTACCTGTGCGCTTCATCTCCCATGGTTGAGATGATGTCCGCCATTGTTCGCCGATACTTGTCCATGGTTGGAACAAGGTTTCTGTCTTTCTTGTGGTTTTTCGCTTGCAATTGTTGGTCATTCTGGACTGTCGGTGGTTTAGGGTTTCCTTGGTGGTGGTTTAATTTGCGCTATTTTTTGTTTCAGGAGGAGCCAATACCAGTTTCATCCAGTTCGACGTCGAAGGTTGCATTTATAGGTAATTGCAGGTTTTTTTGTTTTTTGTTTGGTTTTTTTGTTGTCCAATTGCTAATTTCCAACTTGTTGCAAGTGTGGCGAGAGAAGGTCTGGCGAAGGTGTGGCGAGCTCTGGACTTGGACATGGCTTCTATCCAGTAGGATTTTAATCCTACTAGCCATTTCTGATGTGTTTTTCAACACAAAACACCTTATTGGAATTTTTGTTAACTTTGCATGGCAGGTTTTGAGGGTTTAGGGTTTTGCAGGTTTCCCATCATGTTTCCCATCAGGGTTTTTGCAGGGTTTAGGGTTTTGGGAAAAATTCTAAATTTTTTAAGCCTTGGTTAGGGGTTTAGGGTTTCTGCTGCTCCTCTTTTCAGCGGCTTACCTCCTCTTCTCCGCTGCTTGTAGCAGCTTCCCTTCCCTCTGCTTCAGCCCCTACCTTTCTTCTTCCTCCATCTCCTTGTCATTGTCCCTTCCTCCTTCTGCCTGTTGCTGCCTTCAACCCTGTCGTCTCCTCATTTCATTAAAAATTCCCTGTGGGAATGAAACAAAAGATAAAACTGAGGCTTGTGAAAAGCCTAATTCCCAGGGTTTCCTCCGTGAGTTTCTTGTGAAAAGCCTAATTCCCTCACTGTATTTACGTGACAATGGGGGCTATCTTGAGTCTTGACACAAGGGGTTATATCTCAACTGGTTGTCACAATGTTGCTGAGTATTTGTTTAGTTCCATGCCAACAACTGCCTTTCTTGAACACCGCTGCGTAAGGTGCACTATTCTATGCAACTGGGCTTATTAGGAAATCTGGATGCCATCTGTAAATGTGGTGAAGTATCCCTTTGGTTTTCCACAAGGTTTTTCTCCGAACCAAAAACAGTGGCTGCTATGTTGACCATCAAAAACCTAAGGGCAGATTGTGATCATGCAAAGAAATGACTATATATGTACCTCCCATCTCTAAGCCACGTAATTCTGGGTGAAAAGGACATTGAGGCTGACCTTGAAAGGTCACAAAAGCAGCCCAGTGAGATAGAAAAAGCTATGATTCAAGAAACAAAACTGGAAATGCGAATGAAACAAGGAAAACTTGAGAGAAGTGTTTTTCACTTACTGAAATACCACACAAACACGTGTTAACTCCTTGTAACTTTCAACATTGCATAGACTTTCTTAATAATTAGGAAAAATAAAATAAAAATTGGAGGACATAAGCACCATTAACATTAGCTAATTGTTATTTCACTAGTAAGATTAACGTAGTTTTAACCTGTTGACCAGGTCCCCATTTTAGCTGTCTCTGCTTTGGCACTCAAATGGATGAGCCTCAAAATATAGAGGCCCAGTAGAAGCCTTAGGTGATTTTGATTGTGTAAACACCCTTCAAACACTTTAGCTGAAGGAAGTCCATTTCTTGCAGTGCAACCCATCTGGACATTTTTCTTAAAACACTTCCAAAAGGGAAACAGACAAAGGAAAGAATAATAAATCACTGAAAATGTCCATGTACTAATTATGTATAAAATTTGTGGGAATACTATTGCGTTTTCACAGTACGAGAAACTAATAATTGAATGTCCATACTCAAATACTTTGTGGGAAATTAATGTATTGTTTAATACAAAATATATAAACCAGATCTGCCTAAAGATCCCTATTTAAACAATCATATAAAAGGAATATATCTGTAAAATATATATTACAAGTTTTATCCTTTTTCAATATGGGCCGAAGATGTATGTGTTTTGACACCATTTGAAACTAGCAACGACTAGTCAAGTAATAGATATCTAAAGGTTCATCAGAAATTTCAATTTTTGGTGTGCCAAATCGCTCAAACACCAGATCTAATTCCAGTTTGAAAAAGTTGGATTTTGAAATTTCATTCCCATGGATTTGGTGTGCCATTTATGTCGATGCTACATTCCTGGGAGGTTGTAGTTTAAATGTAATATGTTTTGGGAGGTTTTTTTTTCAGACGTTTTAGTCAAATATTGAACAGAAAACTATTATATGTTTTGGGAGGTTGTAGTCTAACTGGTATATGTTTTGGGAGGTTGCAATTTAATTGTTATATGTTTTGGAAGCTTGTTTTTTAGATATGTTTGGTCAAATATTGAACACAAAACTTGTATATGTTTTGGGAGGTTGTTTTTCAGACTTTTTAGTCAAATATTGAACAGAAAACTATTATATGTTTTGGGAGGTTGTAGTTTAACTATTATATGGTTTGGGAGGTTGTGCTTTAACTATTATATGTTTTGGAAGCTTATTTTTAGACATGTTTATTCAAATATTGAACACAGAACTATTATATGTTTTTGGAGGTTGTAGTTTAAGTGTTATATGTTTTGGGAGATTTTTTTTCAGACATGTTTAGTCAAATATTAAACAGAAGTTTGGAATGGTATCATACTTATTTTTCCAGAAGAAACTTGTTACTGGCAATCATAATTTTTACTTGTAAAATTTACACGATTTTTGAATATTTTTATTTGTAAATTGTACACAATTTTTGAATATCTTAAGCTTCAGATGCATTAAAAATAAATTTCAAACAACATAAAATACTCATGAATGGATTTCAAGATCCCTTGGGGGTTTTTTGATGGGGCCAGTCAAGGCCATCCTCCTCAGTGTGGAGTAAGAATTGTTCTTCACTTAAACTCCTCTCATTTCTTTTATCTCCATTATGCTCCAGGCTTTGGTTCACATATATGATATGAAGGCAGAATTTGCTTCTCATATTTTCAGGGGAATCAACACAAAGACAGATAAGTTATCTAAGGAAGTTTTGTCCCTCCAAGGTAGAGCTTTTCTCTCATGAATTCCTGGATGGTCATTTGATTCAGGACATGTCCCTCTTTTTAGGTTTTAAATTCCTTTGTCCCTTTTGGTTTTTTAGTTTTTTGCTGTCAAAGTCATTTTACAAAGTGGTATTTAGGATATACAAGCTAGACCTCTCCTTTTTGGCTTTTTGTTGTAATTGGCCATGAATGGACTGGTATAGTAAACATATCAACAGGATTGGTGTATGATTCAAGTTTACAGAAAAGCACTGTGAGCCACTTCCAGTTCCCTGCAGAGGATGTAACATGTATATTTCTCTTTCTGAAATATAAAGATTTTTTCTTTCCAGATTATATATATATATATATATATATATATATATATATATATATATATATATATATATATATATATATATATATATATATATATAAATCCAAGGAGAGAAGTTTGCAAGTTTCAAATTTATTGCACGTCTCAAATTGTGCAAGAATATTAAATGAATATTGAGAGCAATGGTTGCAATTTGATTTCTATGTACTCGGATAGAACCATAATGTTGTTAGAATTTCAAAGCAATAAAACAACCTACATTGTAAGCCAAAATGCTTCTGTCACAAGAAAAAGACGCAATCCATCCAAAATCTACATCATAATTAGGGTTACAGCCGAAAACATATGACACGCCTATTCTTTATGACCCTGAGAATCTTCTAAGATTTCTACATTATAAAGAATATAGATGTTACTTCTAAAATGGAATTTGGCTACAATGTTGCACACATTATGAAATAAAACAACCTAGGTTGTAAGCCAAAATGTTTCTGTGACCAGAAAAAGATACAGTCCATCCAAAATCCACATCATAATGTGGTTACAATCAAAAACATATGACACCTCTATTCTTTATGGCCTTGAGAATCTTGAGTGCCAAAACTCCCCGAGTTACCTTCTTGAGCCAGGTAGGTTGGCCTACCTATCAAGGGTTGATTAGGAAATGGTTGATTTCTGCCATATGATTGACTCCAATTTGCAGCTTCTAGTCATGGAGGTATTGAGTACCCATACCTCACATTTGCACTACTGACCCTTGCATTAAGTGGAGGTGTGTAATGAGCATACATAGAATTGACACCAACTCTGGTAGGAATAAGGCAAGTGGGTAAGCCCTCAGTTTGATAGTGAGGCACTTGAATGTTTATGAGATCTTGGAATAATGACGTATTATCTACAATGGAGTCCAATGAGTTTGAAATAATCCTGGTTTCATCAGCTATTCTTGTATCATTATCAACCATACTAATCATCCCTTGTTCCTTTTCAAGCAATTGTTGTGGCTTTCTTTTTTCCTTTTCCCGTCTTGCCATTTGTTTTTGTTGGTCCTTAACTTGCCTTGCTTTATCCCTTTCAATCCTTTCATCTACTCGACGTTGCGCTGCAACAATCCTTGTTGCCTCCTTCTCCTTGAATAGATCCTTCTTTTTCTGTTTTAATTCTTGCATTTCAAATTTATCTTTTTCAGACTCAACTAATAGGTTTATATAGTCCTCTGAGGTGAGTAACTGTGAGCTTCAACCTATACAAAGACTACACGGTTCACCTTGCTTTTTTTCAATGATACTCTCTCTACTGGTAGGTTTAGGTGCTGGCCAAGTGTCTTCTCCGCCCCTCCCACCTGCATGTCATTGCTTGGTATTTCCCTTTTAGTATCTAATGGAATTGATTTAACTATATCATTATCTTCATTTTATGCCTCATGATGTGCTTCATCTTCTTCCATTGATCAATTGTCCACAAAAAAATGAACAATTTCACTGTTCAATTCTGCTGGTTGTGAGGGCATGTTCATGCTTTCTTCATTGGTTGATGAGACACTATGTGCATTCATATTAATCATTGCTTCTGCTAGCCATGAAGGTGGGGTTACTTGGCTTGGCAATGTCAATTGATCATTGTCAACTGCATGTTCAACAATGTCATTAACAATATCAACAATAAGAGTTCCATGTTCTAGAGTTGGTGGAAGGATCTCCATGTTATTGCGAATTTGTTCATGGTTATATTGTGTTTCACATACAGTTTCATCATCATCTACTTCTTGCACTTCAACACCTATTTTGGCATTCCCTTCTTCCTGACCATCCACATGAAACGCTTGGCTACAACCAATATCATGCATAAGAGCATCATAGTTCAGTGGCCAGATTCTTGTCCTCCTAAAGACAACCTTGATATTTGATGGTGTCAAAACCCTTTTAAAAGCTTTACTTGCAAGCTCTGCTAGCTCGAACCTTTTCACCTCAACCCCTGGATTCTTTGCCATCCATGCAGCACGCTCTGACCTGAAATAGTTCTTGAAAGGGCCAAACACACTAACATCAAGGGGTTGCAGTCTATGAGTGGTATGAGTGGGAAATGTTAACAGGTCGATGCCTAAATTGTTTGCTTCCTCAATTGTTTGTACAGCCATGTGGCTCCCATGGCCATCTAATATTAATAGGTGTCTATTATTAGGTGAGACGCCGCCTAGTACTGACGCAGCAAAGTGAAAAAGACAACTTAGAAATAGTTCTCTAGTCATCCATGCATGGGGATGTGCAGCCATGCAAGCACTTGGTTCACAGTTCTGTATATAGTTTTTCAATTGATTTCTACATTTGAATAGATAAAATCCTGGGATTGAAGTACCAATTGCATTGACAAAACATAAAATAGTTATCCACTCCCTGCTCTTAGGCAAAATCTTTGGCACATTTTGGTTCCTTCTCTTGGCAATTACCAGCATGCCACAATTCCTCCCTGCCTATAAACCTGTTTCATCACAGTTCCATATATGGTCTACTCCATAAGAAAGTTTATCGTAAGCACTAGAAAGTGTGTCATACAACTGTAGGGCGCAAATTTAATTCTCTGTCTCTGTCAAGGCCCTTAGCAGTATGCAATACAAGTTCTGGATGCCTTTTTTTAAAGCCAAAACACCATGATTTACCAGGAAACACATCTTTGAATGGGTTTGGCCTCCCTTGACAGATTTGAGCAATTGTGGATTTGAGTTGTATCAACTCTAGCCCATGTCCCAATTGGGCCATCTCTTTACACCACTCAACCACCTCGGCCTCCTCCTCCTCAGTCATAACTGTAAGAGGCCCTCTACGTTTTGTATGAGTCAGTCCATTTATCCAATAACGTATTGATGAGGGAGGAATACCATGTGTTTCTGCAGATGCCCAAACTGAGTATCCATTAAACTCTATGTCGTCAATTGCAACTAACATTTGTTCTTTTGTCCATCCTCTTATAACGCTGATCTTTTTAGTTGAAATTTCCCCTTGGACTATTGTTAATGGTGGTTTTGTGGCTGATGGTGTGTTAACATCAGCTGTCGTCACATGGTCATCCTCAACAATGTTCCCTAGGGCATTGTTGACATTGACATCAGGTGTCCTATCCTCATCAGACGATGCACATCGCAGCTGCGCACTCCTTGTCACTCTCCTACCACTTCTCCTTGTACGAGCAGCATAACATCCTTTTGCCATAGATGCAACAAGCTATAAAATTATTGCATGCATTTAGACATTAGAATATTTGTAAATTATGCTTTCATACAAGGCAAAAATACTTCTGCTTTATTACAGGAAATTATCAACATGTATGTTAGTATCCTTGAAAAATCAAACATACAAAATAATTTTGTTGTATGTCTTCAAAATTATCAGCGATTGTTGTTCTGATAAATTGTCTTTACACTTAAAATACCACGTTTGTATTGATTGGTTTTATTATGCATTTCCCAACAAAGCTCGAGTTCGGTTTGCCTAGTTAAAATATTGTTTTGTTGTTTGTTGTTTTTTTGTTGTTTTGTTGTTTTGTTGTTTTCTGTAAGTGATTGGCTGACATTGGAATATGTATTATTACAGAAGTCAAAGATTGCAAGTAGAGTTATTGCCTCAGCATCCGTTTCTCCAAACCTATCCTTTGACCACATCCCTACATTTCCACTACAATTATGTAACTAGATGGAAATGGAAGAAAACTTAGATTTTTAGTAACAACATTTAAGTACTCATAACTATATAAGAGGACTTGTAGTCCATCTAGAAAACATTCCTAATCCTTTGAAGAAAGTGAGAAACTATATTCACAATCCATTTCTATCAAATAATAGAGCATAAACACACAACTTCTCATATCAATTGTTGTAGCTCAAAATGACCGAACCAAAATTTTTCTTTCCCTATAGGTCATTTGGAGGATAGGCAACCAAAAGCCAAATTATATTGAGTTTCTAGCTTAGTCGCTTTCGATTATTACATTCTGAGTCTCTCCATTGACCTTTGTTCACCTATTTACATAGTGTTTTAGCTAAGGCATAAGCAAGAGAAATGTGCACATATATTTTGTTTCACTCTGTCTCGTATCATTTGCTAGTGATATTGCACATGCTAGCATCATTAGAACCATGGCTATGGCCAAGGAAGAAGTTCCTTCACATTCAATGGCTCTATTGATCACAACTTGTGATGTTTTGGTTATTAGTAGTTATGTGCATAAAAAGCCTTGAATCCATGCTTTCATCATGTAGAGGAAGAAATGCTCAATAATGGGGTAACTAAAATAAAGGAAAAGCTGGATCATGTTTCCAAGAAATCTTCTCAATTATAATATTTCATAGATTTGACTTCCAAAAAATTGAATTGCATTACTTCGTAGTCTTTCATTGTAAATTACAACTTTCTTTTGCCTCAGAAGATGGGCAGAAAGCTAGGAATAAACAGTAGAAGAAGCCAAGGAAAAGAGGAAGGGTTGTGACCAAAAAGTGAAAATATCCAAAGCTAGAAAAACTTGATCCATGTAGCACAAAAACAAAATCATGGTCAGCACCCATAATTTGCATGACACACATAACATTGGTTTCCAGGTGATAGATCAAGATTAAAGTAAAATCTTGTCCTATAAGAATGTTTTTGACATCCTTGGATTAAGCAAATAACGCCTTCAATTATAGAAATCACAAAAAAAATTCCATATTTGAGAAAACGAATATATAGAATGTGTTCAAGAAATATACATTGGATGGGTTGGTTGATCATCAAACCAAGAGAAGTAAAGGAGTATAGAGAGGAAAAGATAAATTCTCCGTGGAGAAATTGACCTATTGCAAAGTCTTTAATGTTGTTTTATGAAATCTAAGTACTCTATTTTCCTTACTGTATGTTTTCATCTAAATGGACAACAATATTTTCCTTACTATATGTTTTCATCTTATAAATTGGTTCCTCTTAATAGTCTTTTCATTACTGTCTATTTTTTTCATATCCTTGTGGTTATATCTCGGTGCTCCTTAACAGTATTTTTCTTACAGTTTGTTTTTTTTTCTGATCCTCCTGGTTATATGTCGGATCTTCTTAAGTAGTAGTCATTTGATTATGCTTTTCAATAAAATCTTGCAGGGCACATCAATACGTCTATAAGTCTGAACATAGAAATAGAAATAAGTGAATTGTGAAATATAACTGTAGGCTGTGTGTTTATTTTCATGAAAGTGAAACTGAATCTGAAAGAAGGTGAATTGTGAAATAGAACTGTAGGCTGTGTGTTGATTTTCATGAAAGTGAAACTGAATCTGTAAGAACTGACGCTGCAAGAACTCTGATAAATGAAAACATAACTGTAAGAATAATGTGTTGCAATTGATATAACTAACTTGGATATACTGGCAACTATTTTGTGATGTTTTGTCTTCAAGTTTGCTGAATAGTTTGAAAGCATAAGATGCAACTTCAACAGTGGTTGAAATTATTTTATAGTTTTTGGCACTTGAATTTAATTGGTGGACATGGATGGACATGGATTGCAATGGCTTCATTTTGAATGTGTGTTCTGGATTTAATTTGATGTGATCTAATGGTTGGGAATTTGTTATTTGTTGATCCATGTGCTTTGATTTATTTTAATGAGAAATAGAGTGAGTTGGGTGTCATTTATTGTAGTCATTGGGTTTGGGTGTCACTTATTGAACAAAGTGGGTTTAAATGTTATTGGGTTGGGTGTCATTTATTGAACATAGGGGGTTTAGTTTTTGAACAACACAACAATTATTGCTGACATACATTCCCTTTTATTATGTGCAGATATGGATATTTATTTGGGATACAAAGCTTCAGTTCTGATGAGTGGGGGTTGAAGTGACTGCTACTCTGTACTTCAGGAATAGACCATTTTGGAAGCATTTATGGTTTTATTTGTTTTCTATTTGGGTCAATATGGTTTGCACTCTTAAGTATTAAGATACTATTTATGGACAATTGTGGGTCCAATCAATGTATGGGGAAATTTTGGACATAAATTAATACTTATTTATACTTAATGTTATTTATCTTTGTTTAAATATTAGTTGCAAAAGTCTCAATTTCTGGTGGTTTGGTGGGACCAGTAATATATCAATTACTGGTCCCTGCACAACATTAGGAATATCTCCCCTATATAGCTAGTGTTTTCTTAATCTACTAGTGGTGTTCTTGTGGTTGGGATGAAATGTGAGGATTGAAAAGGTCTCTTAGCAGTGTGTTATTGTATTGAACTAGTTCTTTGGTCACTGACACCCTATATAATTGAGTTTTATGACTTATGCATACTTTCAACTTCATTTATAATTGTTATCATTAGGTGTTTCTCTCTTGACTTCAAATATTAACCTTGTAATTTTCATGCCACTAATTGAAAATTTGTCAACAATGAATTGCTACAAATCAAAACACTTGAAATCACCAAAAAAAAGGCCTTTCGGTAATGTACTAAAGTTCCTTCTTGATTTAAGTCATTTTATGCATGTTTAGGCTTGATTTAGCTCTAATTTTCGAAGGAAAATAACATTTGTTGAACAACTCAGAAGGCTAGGTTATTTTATATTTATGGCTTTTTCTTTATAGTCTCTCTTGAGTCGATCCAACTTGTCGTTAAACATCGACCTCAGAAAGGGAAGGTAAACTATATTGTAACCACTTAGGTATCTGGAACTATAGGTGTTATTTTGTTATTAGTTATTGTATGAACTAATAGTGTCCATACCAAATGTTTTGTATTGTATCCAAGTCTTATTTTGAAATTTTCGCCCAAATTGAATTTTTAGAGATTCATATTTTTTTTACAAGTCCAAATCAAAGAAGGATTAGAATTTTCCTTTGAAATTATAATCTCATCATAATGTAAACCCTTAAATAAGTGACATGGTTAGTAAATTGTTGGCTAAAAGTGGGTTGATGTTATAATTTCATGAAATCCAAAACTGGCTGAACTTATTCAAAGGGAATACTCAACACCTTCATGCCAAATAATTATACTTTTCCTTTGGCCTAACACCAAGTATATCAAAGCTATCTTGACCAATGCAATGGATTAATATGTTCCAACTTTCAGTATTTGTAACTAAGGTTTACCCTTTGATTTCCACAAAACCATTTCAGATGGAAGTGTAGGGGCAGACATTACTTACATTTTTATGGTCTTGAATACAATAAACAAAAGAACATGTTTTTAAAATCTTCTTTCCCTCTTAGAAATTTGTTTCAACAATGAGATGATGCTTATTATCTTGTAGGATGGTTGAACCTTGGGGTCCCCTATCCTTAAGATTCTCAACTCAGACAAGCCTATACTAAGGCTCAACTCTATCCCCATCATATCCATATACATATCAACGAGGCATTACATATCCTCCATACAAGTGTGTTCATTTCTCTCTTACACTTTTTGTTTACAAATAATTTCATGTATAGTGATGTAAACTAGGTTGTTACTAAACCTCTCACGTTATTATTTAACATGGTATGGAAAGTATAAAACCTATGTACTAGACATTCCTTACCATCAGGTGTAGATCTATTCTCAGGAAACAATTTTTTACCCCAAGGCCATGATTCAATTTGGAAAATTTTGGTTCTTTATGCCAACACTATAATGTTGGGTACTGTTAATAAATATTTTTGTTGACCATATTATTATGAATTTTCACCTTTAACTTTGCAGAATATATGTAATCCTTATCTTGCAATGTAGCTTCCTTAGATATATGGTGCATACGAAAATGTTAGTCCTCCCATATGTACTTACACTCATATGGGCCAATATTTCCAAGGAGGACCTGCATTTCCCACACATCAAATTTATGGAGTTTAGGGACATCATCTTGTGCATTTTCATGGGCTTGGAGGTGGTGCCCTGACATATATGCCTCATTAGTATGTTGCAATTATACCATTTATAAAGGCTAATTGCTTTAGTTGGTATGATTACCATGCATGCTATTTGATTTAATAATTTTATCCTACATTCTTTACATAGAAGATAAGATTAACAATTGATGGTTGTATCTTCTACAACACCTACTCTAGTCCCACCACATCAACAACTGGGACTGGGAGGGCATACACAACCTTAGCAGAATTCACACAAGGTGATTGTGGCCCAAAACATCCATCTGGTTCATAGGATCATCTCAATACTAGGAACAACTCTATGTTAAATGGAATGCATATTTGCAACCACAAGGGAAGATTATTTTTTGGGTACCTACAGGGAGATTTTTGGAATTTTAACATGTCATTTTAAACAAGGTCATTTCCATAAATGCATTTTCAGTGGGATTATTGGAGGAACATTTTATGTAGAGTAGTTTTGGAAGATTCATCTTATGTTCTTTTGAATGCAGCTTTACGGTCAAAATATTTATTCATTTTTAGGACACATTTTTGACAAGCTACAAAATCCAACATTGAGTCATTTCTTTTAAGAAGCCCATATATTCTTGCATTGAAGTAGGTTGACAAAAAATTCATTACAATTTCTTTATGGATCATAAACTTCCAATATTCCTTCGAGGAGAAGAAAACTAGAGTTGGTACTTCAATAAAAATATTCAGAGCTCTATTTTCATATTGTTGGTTCCCCACTATAGAAGTGATGACTATATTCACATCATGTCACATCGTACCAAACATTTATTTGACCACTGCATTGGAAAGGAAAGAAATCAAAATCAAACCTATAAAATTAAATAATCTAGACTTAATTTTTTATTTTTTAACTGCCCAACTTAAGGCATGTAATACAAGAGGAACTTGGGAAACTAGGGGAGATAGCATACTTTGATTTCCAATTATCATTGAAGGTTGTGGACAAGTGCTCATTTTTCCCTTATTCTCAAGTTCCTATAGTGCTCAGGGGTGAGTAGGGATTCATTTGAATATTAGTAATTACTACATAAAAATATAATCTATCAAAACTTGAGAGGGGAACTGCATTGGTTAATTTATTTCATTATATTCTTGTACTAGTACAACTCCTTTAGTAAATTTTTTTACTATTTTATAGGAAAGGAAGATATGGATCCATCCCTCGACAAATATTATGCATCTTCAGTGAAGATAAATGCAATCTTGGGTATAAAAAGACCATAATAGAGACATATCTCGGTAGCTTTCCAACATTCGACACAGATTATTAGGTGAATGTAAAGAAGAATAGAGGTATGTTTCAATCTAATGTTTCAGTCCGATGTTGCACTAGTAACTAACATGGAAGCAAAAGCATCTTTCAACAAAGAACTATAGGGCCCGTCATTCTTCTTAGATTTTGGAGGTCGATGGAAAAGATAGGAAGAATCAGTGTGCTAAGAAAATCTGAGGACGATGTGTTCTTTTAAGAAAACTTGGCTTTCATTTTCATTACATTTATTGGCATTCATGTTCTTCTTGTTAAACTTAAATATAAGGCAGAGGAGTCTTCCTTAAGATTCAGTTGTGGAGATCAAATCAGAGTTGACTTGCATAACTAACATGGAGCTAAAAACTTAGAAATTTAACTCATAACATAACGTAGAAAAACAAAGTAAAATTGGGAGAAACACAATAAAACTTTGGATTATAATTACAATACATGACATACATTCGTAGTGAGGTTGTGGCTCTTTCACCAATTAAAAAAACATTCTTACTGTGATTTAGTCGCTAAAACCCCTTAAAAAATTGTTTTACTCGCCCACCAAAATTTTCTCCACAATTTCCTCACCGTGACCTCTCACTTACATCTGCCACTAAGCTAAAGACTTCTACATACATGTATATTCAAAACATGCATTTCAACACGTTAATTTATGACAAAGCCAAAGTATTAAGACATAGTATGGGCTACTATACAAAATATATGATTTTATGAACTTGTATATGTTGTTGAGTACATATATCAAAATGTTGGATTTTACATTTTACCAACCCTTCATTAAATGCACATTCGTTCTTAATTATGTGATGTGTTGCGAAAAGGAGAATCTATACTCCTGCTCAGAACTTCATTTAATCTATGTCCTTCAGCCTCAAAAAAATTATGCAACCTACAAACAAAAGTATAACACAATTATGGTTGTTGTCAATTTAATAACTACGGTGGTTGAGATTAATTTTCCAAGACTCCCCCTTAGTCACAACTACCACCATTGACAATTCCCAAACAATATCTCAGATAAAAAAAAATTCCATGTGCCGATGGCTTTGTAAAAATGTCTACAAATTGTTGTGTAACATGCAGTGTTGCAACTCAATTTCACCTTTGTTAATAAATTATCTAATAAAACGATATTTAGCATCAATATGCTTGGTCCTCTTGTGAAAAAAATAATTCTTTAATAGTGCAATTGCAGAATTGTTGTCACGAAAAATAGTTGTTGTTCCCTCTTCTTCATGGAACAAAATCTTCAACATTCTTCTCATCCAAATTTCTTGACATGTTGTTGTTGTTGCATCAACATATTCAACTTATATTTTTGACAATGACTATCAGTTTCTTCTTGGAGGACCATGAAATGGCTCCCGAACGCAAATGAAAAACATATCCTCGCTTGCTCTTTCTATCATCAACACTTCGTGCCCAATCACTATGAGTGTAACCGACCAGCCTAAAAATATTTGTAGCGGTGTACAAAATACCATAGTCCTTTTCCTCATTGACATACCCTAAAATCCTTTTGGTTTCTTTCCAATGTGTCTCCTTAGGTGTCTCCATGAACCTTGACAACAGGCTTACTACATACATTATATCACACCTACTTGTTTTCAAATACATCAAGCTTCCCACCATATTTTTGTATAATGTCGGATTGACATTGTTGTTGCAATCTTATTTGCTCAACTTCAACCCCATTAGAGTTGGAGTTGGTGCGAGCTTGTTCTTCTGCATATTAAACCTCTCCAAAATGTTTGCTACATATTTTTCTTGGGAAATAAAAATACCATTTTCTGCTTGCTTCACTTCTATGCCCAAAAAATACCTTAACAATCCAAAGTCAATCATTTCAAACTCACATTCCATGAATTATTTGAAATCGCCTATGACGAAACCATCACTTCCTGTAAAAATCAAATCATCTACATATAAAACAACAATAAAAATCTTACCATCACTCTCTTTGATGTATAGATTAGGCTCACCATCATATTTGTCGAAGCCATTGTCCATGAAGTAAGCATATATCCTGCTATACCATGCACGTGATGCTTGCTTGAGTCCATAAAGAGCTTTTCTCAACCTATACACCTTGTCTTCTTGGCCTTCTACCTCATAACTAGATGGTTTCACAACATATACTTCCTCTTTCAACACTCCATTCAAGAAAGTTGATTTTACATCCATTTAATAAACTTCCCATTTATGTTGTGAGGCAATTGACAACACTATACACACTGTCTCCATCCTCGCGACTCATGCAAATGTCTCTGCACAATCTCTTCCATGCTGCTACTTGTATCCTTTTACAAATAGCCTTGCTTTATTCCTTTCAATCTTTCCTTCAGTGTTGCTCTTGGTCTTATGGACCCACTTCACTCCAATGACTTCTTTTCCTCCCACAAGGTGTACTAACTCCCATGTGTCATTTTTTTATATTGCTTCTATTTCATCATCCATTGTCACAACCCATTTTTCTTCTTTGACTGCATCTTCAAACTAGATTCAGTCATCTACATGAAAAAACAATGCAAATAAGGAATTCATACCACCATTACTATCAATTTCATTTTCCTCATAAATATCAATTAAATTTCTAATTTTTTTTTTTTTAGGCTTGTGGAAGATGCGCTTGACATGTCACTTGATTTTTTGCTTGAGGTAGATGACGTTGCAGAACTTTGCGGTGTGCTTGGAGTACTACTTGCTTGAGTGTGTGACATTGTCCTATTATTTATTGATGGTCTTACTTACTCACTGCTTTGTTGTGCTTGAGTAGGAGTAGGAGGAGTCACCCTTGAGGAATTAGTTGGTGTCGTTAATTCCTCTTTGTCTTCTTGTGGTATACATGTTTTAAAATTGATTTCCTTCTCTAAACTTCCATGCTTCACTTCCTCTTCTATGAACTGTACATCTATGTTGATTATGACCTTCTTCGTTAATGGATTGTAGAGTTTGTATGCCTTGGATTCATCACTATATCCAACAAATATGCATATCTCTCCCTTGCTATCCAAATTCTTCCTTAGCTCAACCGCGACATGTGAATAAGCCACACTTCCAAAACTCTCATGTGAGTGACACTATGCTTTCTTCCACTCTATGCCTCTTGAGGAACCATATTCTTGACACTTTTGGTTGGACACCTATTAATGATATATATTGCACAAGTAACAACTTCAACCCAATAATCATTTGGAAAATTCTTTGCCTTCAACATACTCCTTTCCATTTCCATAATAGTTCTATTTTTCCTTTTTGCGACACCATTTTGTTGAGGTTTATACCTTGTTGTAAATTTCTTGTGAATTCCATGCTCCCTAGAAAATCGAAGGAATTTATTTGAGATGTATTTGCTACCTCTATCAGTCTTCAAGAATTTGATGTAGTGTCCACTTTGTTTCTCAACAAGAACTTTATATTGGCGGAAGCACTCAAACACCTCACTTTTCTATTTTAGGAAGTAGACCCATGTATTCCTTGTATAACCATCTATGAAAGAAAAAAAATAATAGCTTCCCCCAATTGATGGTGTGTGCATTGGTCCACATAAATCTTAATGGAAAATCTCCAAGGGTCCTTTTCCCTTATTGACTTTTCTATTGGAAATGTTTGTCTATGTTATTTTCCTAAGATGCCTCTATCACATAGGCTATCTAGTTTTTCAATGAGTGGAAATCCATTCACCATGCCTTTCCTATGCAACAAATTCAAACCTCTAAAATTGAGATGACAAAATCTCAAATATAATAACTAGTTTTCACCTTTAACTTTTATGTCAAAGTTTACTTGTGTGACCGCTACAACTATGATGTCATCCTCTTATGAATTCCTTGACAATTGTGCTTGTTCACCTTCTTCCTTCAAATATGGTTTTAGCTTTAGGGGAAACATTCTATTGCTTGTCATCTGAACTTTTGCAATCAACTTTCTCTTTGGAGAGTTATCCCAAATTATGCACTCATCATTTTTGAAAAAGACATTGTATCCCTTTTGCATGAGTTGTCCAATTCTTATGAGGTTATGCATCAAACTAGTGACAAAATAGATATATGAAATGTACTTCTTCTCCCTCTTATTTTTCAGAATATTCGCTCTTCCTTTTCCCATGACAGAGACTTTTCTATCAGTCCCTAATGTCACTTCAGATTTCACATTTTCATTTAAAGTGGAAGCAATTTGTATGTTCCCTGTCATGTGGTTGTTGCAACCTGAACCTAGAAACCATACATCCCTTTGTTTTTCTTGTGCTACATTACAAGCTAAAAGCATGCTATCTTGGTTCTTATTTTCCTTTTTGAACTTTTCACTCGGTTTGCTACTTATATCATGTTTCTTATTTCTACATTCGTTTGCATAATGACTATACTTCTTACAATAATGAAATTCAACTTGAGATTTATCATACCTCTGACCATATGCTCGATAATTTCTTGGCCCTTGACTTGGATTTTGATTTCTGCCCATTCCACTTGAGCTTGAAGGGGTTCCTCTTCCACCTCTGTGTGGGCTTCTTCCACTTCCTCTAGCATTTTATCTTCCTCTAAGTCTACCTTGACCAAATGAAACTTGTGTCTTGAAGGCATGCTTCAATGATGAGTTTGTTTCTCTATTCAGTCTATGTTCATGAGAAATCAATGATGCATGAAGCTCATCCACATAAAATTGTGAGAGAACCTTTATCTCTTCTATGACCACAACAATTGCATCAAATCTTGGTGGAAGACATCTCAAAAAAATTTCAACTATTCTCTGACCATGAGACCCAATTTGAGTAACGACTCCAATTAATTGTGTAAAAAATGAGTTTACATTTTCATTATCTTTCATACAAATCGTCTCAAAATATCTCCTTACAATTTGTAGTTTTCATGTTTCATTTTTTCCATGCATTGGTACGCTATTTGGAGGGTATCCCATGCTTTCTTGGATTTCCTTATTGTTGCAATCCTTGGGAAAATGCTTTCATCAACTCCTTGAAAAATATAGAAGAGGTCTTTTGAATCCTTATTCCTTTTGTCCTTCAACAAATCCTTTTCTTCTTGTAACAAGGCATTGTATGATGCTGCATGTGATCATTATTGGAACACATTTTCCACCAAATCCCAAATATCTTAGGAAGAAAATAGAGCCTTCATCGTTATAACCCACTAGTCATAATTTTTACCATTAAATAGAGGTGTTTGAGGATTAGTCAAGCTTGTGGTTGATGCTACCATTTTATCTATTAAAAAAAAATCTTGGTGTTGGTAAGTAAGCTCCATATAATTGGGCAACACAATAAAGCTTTGGATTATAATTCTAATACATGAAATACATTCATATGGAGGTTGTGGATCCTTCACAACTAAAACAAACATTCTTACTCCGATTTACTCTTCACCATGAGTTGCAGAGTAACTCTTTATAAAACCCCGTAACCAATTGTTTCACACGCCCACCAAAATTTGCTCCACAAGTTTCTCACTTTCACCTCTCATAATTACATTTTCCACTAATATAAAGACTTCTACATACATGTATATTCAAACATATATTTCAACACATTAATTTATGAGAAATTAAAATTATTAAGACATACTATGGGCACTTGTACAAAATATATGATTTTCTAAAGTTGTATATGTTGCAGAGTACTACATACATGTATATTCAAAACATACATTAATTTATGAGAAATTAAAATTATTAAGACATAGCATGGGCACCTGTACAAAATATATGATTTTCTGAACTTGTATATGTCCCTGAATATATATATCACAGTGAAATACTTGAATTTACTTTTTACCAACCTTGAATTAAATGCACATTCTTTCTTAGTTATTTAATGTGTTTCTTAATAGAGAATTTCTAATCCTGCTCATACCTTCATTTAATCTATGTACTTTGCAAACAAATGCACATTCTTTCTTAATTATAATGCAGATTAATTCTTAATTATTAGATGTTTTTCCAGAATTTGTACTACTCGTCAAAACTTCATTTAGTTTATGTGCTCAAAACTTCAATTAATTTATGTCCTTTGCAAACAAATGTATATTAGTTCTTAATTATTTGATATGTTGCGCAGTGGAGAATTAAATATCCTTTCCAAACAAATGCACATTAGTTCTTAATTATTTGATATATTGCCCAGTGGAGCATTTGTGCTCCTGCTCACATATCAGCAAATAATTAAATGTGTACCACAAATATGGCTATTGTGAGTTTAATAGCTACAGTAGTTGGCATTAATTTTCCAACATAAACCACTTGCCCAACTTCTGCATTTGCTATTCTCTTTGAATAATTTTGCTAAGGGTTTCGAGCTTTTCTCTTCTCCTCCACTGTAGAGCTTGTTCGATAACTTCTGCATTTGTTATTCTCTTTGAATAATTTTACTAATGTTTCGAGCTCAACTACAAGGTGACTCTCATATTTAATCTCCTCTTTGTTTAGGCAATGAGTGTGTGTTGTATATTAGATTTTCATCAAAGACAAAATTTAATGCAACTTAAGATTTGTTGATTGGTGTGATTGATATCTAATCCCTTTTAAAGAAATGCAGATTAGATGAATACTAACTTGTAGAGAAACTTATTAACCTCAAGTGGAAAGAAGAATCCAGAAATTTAGGTGATCTTCTAGGCGTTTGGCTCCTTGCCACTGTAGTAATAAGTATGGATGTTGTAATCACCACATTTGGATGGAAGAATGACATGCGTAAAGCTTTGTTGCAACGCTTCGGGCTTATACTAACCTTTTCCTTGGGTGCCTTTTTGTCATCAGCCTTTTTCTTGGGTTGTCTGTTGTTAACTTCAAACTATAATTCCCAAGTGTAGCTTCATTTCCTCAATGTCCGAAGGTATACTGTCTGCCATGGAGGGTTTTTAATTTTACATAAGTGAAAAACAAAAAACCTTTTAATGTTCGATAATGTAACTACGCTTCAATATGGTCTATTTTCATTTTTTTTTTCTCTCTAACCAGTTTTAAGATAATATTTTTTCACCATCACGGCTACGTGTTATGATTTACTTCAGAAAATGTAGGTAGTGTTTGGGTTTTTTCTTAAGGTTATTTTTAAATTAGTGTTTATAATAAAACTATTTAAAGAATTTTAAATATATAAAAAAGAATGTTTATATAAAATTAATTATATATATATATGTAAGCTTATTTATTTTGTTATTAAGATAGTGTGAGATTTGGTTGAATTTAAATGTTTTATGAGATAATTGTATTTCTTATAGATTATTTTTACTCTCCACCCTATCTATATAATATAAACTAGTGATGGAAGGAAACCAAATATCACACAAACCCATTAATATTCACTTATTTATAAAAAATAAAAAAAAGTTATAAATTTTATAATATTTATAATTTCTTTCATTCTAAACTTAGAATTAACATATTAACATTTATAATTTTAAAATACAAATAAGAACAATATTAGAATTAACATATTAACATTTATAATTTTAAAATACAAATAAAAACAATATTAACATATATATATTAATCCATTGGTGTAAAAAAATAAAATAACAAAAATTAAGAAAGAGCTAATGCAAGTAGATTACACATACATAAAATATAGATGGCTCTCACTATGTTCTAAGTAAATTAGTTTTGACTGATAAGTTGTCTATACTTTTTAGTAATCAGGGTGTAATCTATTTGTGTAAAAAAAAAAAGAAAAAATAATGACCCGGATTTAAACAGGAACGCAACAAAATACAGAGATAACCATATACACAAAGATGCAGTGGAAATAATACTTCATTTCATTAATGGAAAATACTAAAATATGCTGGAAATAAACCAGCTAGGGTGATGGCAGCTTATGCTTATCTCTGAGAAGAGATGTGGTGGCTACATGCCTCTGAACTGTGTTACAATGAGGCTAGAAGGCCTATTTATTGTTGAGAAACAATGGAAAACCCTTCACATTCCAAAACCTAACCCTAGAAGTTGAAACGCCAAATTGTGGGCCCCGTTTCTGGGTAAGTTGGGACATCAACTTCCCGGGGTCGCGAATTGGTCATATTATCTCCGTTTGACGTGCATATGATAGCGCGTTGCAAAGATCTCATTGGTCATATTATCTCCGTTTGACGCGCATGATAGCTCATTGGAAAGATCTCTAGAGGACTACACAAAAGACGATTTTTTTACAGAAAAATTGCTTGCAGTAGATTTCCCAAAAAACATTGTTAAAACTTCGTCTAGAGCCTCAAAACGGCTTCGGAGGTTTAAGACCCGAAAAAACTGCTAAAAATAGTAAACTATGCTACAATTTAGGAAACTCAAAAAACTGAAAAAGACAGTTGTGGGGTCCAAATGGTATAGGTGGGTGGCCACCAACGTCCACCTGGATCAATTAAAAAAGAGTTAAAACAAGTAGATTACACATACATAAAATATGGATCACTCTCACTATGTTCTAAGTAAATTTGTTTTCACTGATGAGTTGTCTATGCTTTTTAGTGATCCCAGGTGACTTTTGATACCGAAATACAAACATGGATCACTCTCACTGTGTTCTCAGTAAATTCTGAAATACAAACATGGATAATTCTCACTATGTTCTCAGTAAATTCCTTTTATTGATGGGTTGTCTCTTCTTTGAAGTGATTTCTGATATTTTAATATAATTTTGGTGATTATTGATATTTAAATATAATTTTAGTCACATTTGAAATCGTATTACTTTTGAAATCTAAATACGATTTGTAGTGATCATTGTTGATTTCGGAAATACAGTTATTCTCTTGTTTTCACTTATTATTCTGTCTAAATTTTTTTGTGGGTTCAGTTTTTCTCTTTGTATTTTCAGATTGAGTTTTTTTTGGTTCATGTTAATTCTCATTTATTTTTGGTTTTTATATTTTTTGGTTTGATTAATTCTCCTCTAAATTCATATTTGCATATTTTGATAAATTGGAAATGATTTTCTATTAATGATACATAATTGTGTATTTATTTTTGATTAATGAGTTAAATGAAATTATATAATAATCTAATAAAAAAAAATTATAAAATTGACAGAAGAGTTTAATTTAAATACCAAAACATTATATCCATTATTATATAGTTTTAGAATATAAAACAAAAAAAACAATTTATTATAAATAAATATATACTAACACAACCATATTATATATTTACCATATTATATATAGCAACTAAATTAATAATTATTAAATACATAATAACCCTAATATTAAAATCTAATTAAAAAAAGAGCAAAACCTAAAACTAAAATATATCATAATAAACCTAAACTTACAATTAAAAACTAAATCTTAAATTAAAACCCAAAACCTAAAAGCTGGACTAAAACCTAAACATAAAAATAAAACCTCCAACGTTAAACTAAAATGTAAAATCTAAACCTAAGACGCTAAACTAAAAATGTAAAAGACAACATGTCAAACAGACTGGTGGTTATGGAGGGCAGCTTAGGCAAAGATTGGTCGGTGGGAAAGGAAGAAGAAAGAAGAGGCGAGGGACAACTGACAAGTGTTAGTAGGGGCCAACACGACAAGAGACGAGTTTCTTTTCCCTCGTCGGCGCAGAAAAGGAAACTTTAAGAGACCAATGGGGAGCGGTTTTAGTAATTTTTTTCATATTTTAGAATTAATAAATGAAATTCGACATGTGTTGGTATTTAAATGTTTTGAAATTGAAAAATGGTCGACACTTTCAATTTCATTCATTTGAGATAAAAAAATATTTCCATACAATTAAATTTAAGCCATTCACAACTTAATTTTATTTTATAAAGAATAAAAATTTATGTGCCCCAATTTCAATATAGACCAAGCAGCTTAATTAAGATTGAAAATTTTGGTGGTAATTATATTTTGTTTAATTGTTCAGATAAATTGCATGTTTATTGGAATGCATTTTTAGTGTTTATTTAGATTTGAAGGTTTTTTTTAATGCTGGTTCACATTTTTCATTAATATGGTATTTCTCAACCCGAAATAAACATTTTTTTTTCTATTTTTGCTTTGTATTCTATTCTCCGTAATCTGGTTAAACTATTTAGTAACCCAACTATTTAGTAACCCTTAGAATAATAATCACATTTTAACTTGATACTTTTTTGTTAATATCTTATTGCACAGAAAAAAAAATATGTATTTTATTTATATACCTATTTCTCCATAGTGCGGTTAAACAGTGTAGTAAACCCTCCACTAATAATCACATTTTAACTTAGACACTTCTTTTTCTTAATATCTTATTACAAAAAAACAAATGTGTGTGTGTCTTATTACTATTAAAATACTATGCAATAACCACATTTTAACTTAGACATTTCTTTTTCTTAATGTCTTATTACACAAAAACAAATAGGTGTGTGTCTTACTACTATTAAAATACTATGCATTTCTCAAATTTTTGTGAAACATAAATTTCCATCAGATTAATGCAATCAATTCCCAACTATTCTCCTTTGTTTGATTGTGGATCATTTCCTTTGAATAAAAAAAAATTGAAACTAAAGCTAATGTTCAAGTGAAGATAAATGAAAATGGTTAGGTTACTTAGGCTAAATAAAGTTTCAAAAAGAAAAAGAAGGCCCGTAGAAAACAACAATAAATGATTTAAAAAAGGTACTGAAACTTGCATATAAATGACTAAGTTTGTCTATTATATTTAGTCATTTTAAGAATTATTTGTTTGATTGTGGATCTTTTCTTTTGAATAAAAGAAAAATGGAAACTAAAACTAATGTTCAAGTGAAGATAAATGAAAATGGTTGGGTTTCTTAGGCTAAATAAAGTTGCAAAAAGAAAAGTAAGACCCTTAGAAAACAACAATAAATGATTTAAAAAGGTACTTAAACCTGCATATAAATGACTAAGTTTGTCTATTATATTTAGTCATTTTAAGAATTAATTTTCAATCAAATGGTCATATATTTGTCATGTTCATTCACACATTTTTGTCATTTGTAGTATATTTAGTCAATTTAATTATTAATTGATGTCAATTAGTACTGCATTTAGTCATTTTGATTGACTTATTTATGTCAATTGGTAGTACATTAGTATATTTAGTCAATTTAATTCTTAATTGATGTCAATTAGTACTGCATTTAGTCATTTTGATTGAGTCATTTATGTCAATTGGTAGTAAATTTAGTGATTTTAATTTTTAGTTTCCATCATTTAGTAGGGTATTTAATTGCTTTTGTTCACTATCAACTTTACTATATTGATAGGTTGTTTATTAATTGCATATTCATTATATTTAGTACTAGTTTAGAAATGAATTTTCATTTATCTAATACCAATAATTTATTAAATAACATAAATTGTATAATGCAGAAATAAACATATTATTAAACATGAATTGAAACATAAAAGAAAATGAAAATATTGCATACATAAACAAGATACAACATGATAAAAGTTAAAATATTGATTCAATATCATGATAAAAATGGTAATCTACAATTAAAAAATATAATGCAATTTTAATGAATTGTAATATATATATATAGATATAAAGTCTCATAGTTTCCAACTCTTGCTAATACACTCTGATAAATATCTTCGAAGAACAAATTCAAGCTACTACATAAATCACTCGGCCAAACTATATAACAACAAGTAGATGATAAAAATCAACTGTCGTTTTTTGCAAATATTTTAGTGGCAATGTGAGCTTTCATTCTTTTTGTTTCAGATGGGAAACTCCATCTATTTTGTCTTCATAAGCAAGGGTTATCTTACTTGTGATCTTTAAAATATTTACATTTTTATCTACTTCTCCTTTCTATTTATAATAGATAATGACTGATTCCACCCAATAACAACAACAACACTTCAAATAGATCCAACAGCCTAACTTTAACCCCTTCTTAGAATTTATCAATACATTTCTAAAAAAAAACAAAAATATATACATTATATTGAGGTATAAGAAATGTTTCAACATAATTATATTCTAATTATAATTAGCATACTGTAGAACACAATGATAAAAAAATGAATCTATAACTCTATCAAAAACAACAACAAGGATAATTAGAAACAACTAAGTTCATAATATTAGAAACAACCATGATCATCTTATTAGAAATTCTGTGTCATTAGAAACAACCATGATCTATTATGAACTATATAGACTTATGATTTTGCCAACAATACTGTTAAAGGGCCTTGAATGGACTCGAAAACTAGCATATGAGGCTCCCCTCAACTTGTCTCATGGAATTCTCAATAAGGTGGTGTCGAGATTCATATTCTATTGTATGTGTACATGTGACACAGATGGTTCATAAAGGTTACCTCATTTGATGACCACACCCAAGAGCTTCGAGGCAATTTATAAATGGTAACTTGAAATAATTTACAAGATGTTATATAACCACATCACAAAAACATCAGAAAAGATAGATCAACAACTTGAAAATAAGCCTCTTTGAAGGGGAAACCTCCTTTTAGATGACATAAATTAACAATTCTTGGATAATTCAAATGACAATACCCCCTTGGTCTATAGAGGAGTCTAAGGGGTCAAATATAATTAGGGTTTGCATAACAATAATAATGTAAGGACACAAAAATAACATAATGGGAGTCTATGTGGCACAACGATAACAATATGAGTGGTAAACTAGTATCATAGGTACTTCATTTCCTTCACCTTCCAAGTGTTTTCCTTAACACTTGAGTAGTACTCGATGCTTGTTAATAAAATACTCATCCTCCCATGTGGAGTCATCAACACGTAAGTTATTTGACTTAATGAGATACTTTGAAATTCATCTGTTTCGTAGATATCAAATTCTTGTTTCTGTGATTTCTTCAGGCTCCAATATGATTTTTCCTTCCTTGCTAAGTTCTAGAAATATAGTTTGAACTAGAAGCTTGTCACATATTACATTATTTAAGCATGAAACATGGAAATATGGGTGTTTTCGTGGATATGCATGAAGATGAAACTTGTATGCCATAGTACCAATAATTATCTTTCTTTACATCACCTTGTAAGTGTCATAATACTTGGGTGATAATTTATTATCATTTTTAGCTTTCTTGAGGGACATTTCTTTGTATGGTTGTAGTTTTAAAAATACCTAGTCACCCACATCAAAAATTATTTTATTATAATATTGATATACATGTTGTTTCACTTCATTATGAACGAGATTCAAGTTATCATTTAAGAGTTGAAGAACTTATTGTTGATGCTCGATGTGATCTCCCACTGCTTGAACCTTAGATTTGTCTCTTAAAGATGATGTGATGGATAACAAATGATATCCATAAAGCACCCTAAATGGAGTCATTTTTGCTATGGTGTTGGGATAGGGTCCCTAGAGCTAGTTTTGGGGTTAACTTAAGCCAATTTTGTAACAGTTTTGTAAAAATAATGTAAAGTCTCCATGATATGTGGATGCAGAGTCTCCACGATATGTGGATGCAGAGTGCACAGATAGATATGAGTCAAAGGGGTATTATCCCTTGTCTTTGATTAGTTCTAAGATTTTCCCATGGTATGCAGACCATGGTATTGTATCAAGAAAAGCTATAAATAGTTGAGTCATAGCGAGTCTTAGAAATAACTTTAGATAGAGATTGGGGTACATTGAAGGGTTTTTGTGAAAGTGTTAAGGCAGGAAGGCTCTTCTTCTTGCGCTTAGGTGAAGAAGGGAAGGCTCCTGCAGCTGAGTGTGCAGAAGGTCTGTGTAGAGTCTGGAACTGAGTGCAAGGACCTCTACAGCTATGTGCGCAGGGTAGAGAGTCTCTAATATCTGAATGGAAGGTCAATAAAGACAACTTTTTGAAAAATTACCGTGTATTTCCATTGAAACTGTTTATGTTATATTTCACCGAATGAAGGATATGTTTTATGAAATAATTATTGAATATCGCATGAGTTTACTGAGTCTATATTAATATTGCATGATATGAATGGTTATCTACTTCCGAGAATTTAAAAGCTATTTCTCTTATGTTTTCTAATAATTAAGGTAGATATATGTGAGATCCAATCTAGGATTACTTATTGATGCACAAAAGTAAGTAAATCACTTGCTCAAGGTCCACAAATACTAACCATGGACCTTCGTGAAGGTTTGGAATCCGTCTAAGCTAGTTACAGTGAAGATCCCTAGAAGACTATTGATCTGTGTGGAAGCGGATCTAAGGCACTAGAAAACATCACACTAGTCTCTTGATGCAAAAAATTGGTTGTTGCATTTCCCAATACTGCTTCGGGCGAGATTGCAACCTACACTACACAGGTTGTTGCTGAAAGGGCGAGTAGTGTAGGGTTTTGTTGGTTGTGCAACTAACTCTGAACCTGGGTCAGAACACCCTAAGTCAACAAATCATTCTGTTTCTGAGACCAGGATCTACTTAAAGAGATGTGTGATGTCGCATGATTGGAATCCAACTAAGAAAGAGATTGAAAATGGTTTAGAGTGGAATATTCAAGAGTTTGCAGCTTAAGAAAATAGGAATGCATGCCTGTCGAAGGAGGATTGGTTAAAAAAATATTTGTATATAGAGATACACAAAATTCTCTTTTTCACTTTTCCATGCGAATTATATGAGTGGTTTTCCGAATTGGCGGACGGTCAATGGAGGTGGAAGATAGATAGTCCTATAGTGTGGACTTCAGAATTGGTACGACAACTAGAGGCATCCGAAAACAAGATCAAACGTCCTTTCAATCATTGACTTGATCGAATTCTAGTAGGATTTGTTACTGAATTTGCAGTTGATACCTAAATTAGCTATAGCAAAGTGGAGTGAAGATTCTTCAAGGGACTGTGAGGTAAGTACTTAAGGTCATTGAATACTTGGATTAAAATCCTATTATGTGAAAAGCGAGTAATTCCATTACCTTAATGTTGAGAGCTATGCGAAGTGGTAGACTCTTTAGAAGTCATGGATCAAGTTCGGAGTATAGTGCATTGATTGAACCTCCTTCAAGTGACGACAATGGGGTAGTGGTGACTACACTGGGAAGCACTATTAAGTTAATAACTCAAAGTTTTCCGAGATGATCTCATCCATCCACCCCACATCCACCTCCACCTCCACCACATACAACTTCACCTACACCTCCACCTCCACCTCCAACATTCATTGTGGAAAACGCAATGAAGATGTCGATCTTTAAGGGCATAGGAAGTGAAGATAGAAAACAATTCTTGTTTGTTGCTAACAATGTATGGAAAGCACAACAAATCACCGATGATAATATAAAGAAGGCGTAATTGGTTACTACCTTGTAGGATCGCGCGCTAACCTGGTACGTTAGGTATTGCGTTGATAATCCTCAGGCATCATTAGCGGAGACTCAGACAACATTCAACAAAGAATTTAGTTAGCCTAAATCTAAGGTGCCGTCGGTAATTGAATTTAAGGAGATCCTAATGAGAGTTGATGAGACACCTTGGGACTTTGATCAAAGGTTGAACTGCCATATCACATAGGCTAACATGAAAATATCATATATCCAGCATTGCGACTGGTTTATCGCATCACTTTTACCACATTTAAGAATCCCTCTCTCACAACAGAAGATAGCAACGCAAGCAGAAGCCTTGGAAATTGCAATGACATTGCGCATGTCACCTATTCAGGATACAAACCTAGGGGTATAAGATATTCACTCACAGTTAGCGAGCCTACACCTAGAATTGTAGAGTCTAAAAAAAATAAAAGGAGACTAAGCCAGAAGTATGCACAGAGGTTTGGTGCTTGAAGTGCAAGATCCACGGGCACGATAAAGATAATTGTCCATTATATGCCAATTATCTTATTGGGGGGGGAGGGGGATAGCCCCCTTGAATCTAGGAGCCCCAACCTAGCTAGGCACAAGAGCTGCGCTATGGTACACCATTTGTCAAGTCACTCAACAGCATGTGAAATATAACTGCCACTTACTTCAGAATTTTGTTCGGACACCCCAGCAGTTGTTCTGCAATTTCTGTAAATCTGTGGGCCATGATGAGCTCCATTGTAAAAGTTATGAGCTGATGATGGAAAGAACCCCTACTTACTGTATGCAAGAAGAAACTCAGGCTCTAGATGAAGGTGTAGGAGGAGCGCACGGGGGTTTTCAAGGTTGAGGAGGAGGACGAGGATGAGGACCTAGTCGAGGTCATGGTCAGATTATCTGCTACAATTGCGAACATCCAAGGAATTTCGCACAAGATTGCTCGAATCCTACACACCCTTCATATCAATACTGTAGACAATTCGACCATGCCATAGAAGAATATCTAGTTCTCATAGCGAAAATGCAAGGGAAGAAAATGTAGCCTTAGTAGCTTACGCAGAATTTACAAATGATGAGGGTGGAGCCTTGTGAGAAGGATCAGAGCATTAATATTGTACTAAGAAGTGGTATGTTGACAAGCACAGATAAAGATAAGTAGCCTGAAGGAGACGGATGGTCCATAAATATCCTGAGAAAGAAGTCACCTTTGACCTTAATCACGCTAAGGAAACATTCATGAAAGAAAATGAAAGCTTCACTGAGGCCTCCACCTCAGGAGGCCAGGACAAGACACCAGAGACTAGTGCGACACAAGAGGTTGATCCTTCCATACTCACTACCTTCTTGGAGACCTACTTGAAATTACTACATGACAGAACGGCTTTGGAAGGATTGCAAGACTTAATAGACAAGTGCGCCAATAAGGAAAAGACTCATATGGAGCAGTGCACAGTTAGAAAGATTGGTAAGCATAAGGCACAAACCAGACGCGAGATGCGACTAATAGTGAAGATAGGAAATTATGAAATGGACCAAGGAATTTATTTGAGATGTATTCACCACCTCTATTAGTCATCAAGAATTTGATGTAGTGTCCACTTTGTTTCTCAACAAGAACTTTATATTGGAGGAAGCGCTCAAACACCTCACTTTTCTATTTTAGGAAGTATACCCATGTATTCCTTATATAATCATCTATGAAAGTAAAAAAATAATAGCTTCCCCCAAATGATGATGTGTGCATTTGTCCACATAAATCTTAATGGAAAACCTTCAAGGGTCCTTTTCCCTTATTGAAATTTCTATTGGAAATGTCTGTCTATGTTGTTTGCCAAAGATGCATTTGTCACATAGGCTATCTGGTTTTTCAATGAGTGGAAATCCATTCACCATCCCTTTCCTATGCAACAAATTCAAACCTCTAAAATTGAGATGAAAAAGTCTCAAATTCCATAACTAGTTTTCATCTTTAACTTTTACGTGAAAGTTTACTTGTGTGACTGCTAAAACTCTGATATCATCCTCTTGTGAATTCATTGAAGTTTGTGCTTGCACACCTCCTCCCTTCTAATATGGTTTTATCTTGAGGGGAAACATTCTATTGCTTGTAATCTAAACTTTTGCAATCAACTTTCTTTTTGGAGAGTTATCCAAAATTATGCACTCATAATTTTTGAAAAATACATTATATCCCTTTTGCATGAGTTGTCCAATTCTTATGAGGTTATGCATCAACGTAGTGACAAAATAGACATATGAAATGTACTTCTTCTCCCTCTTCATTTTTAGAATATTCACTCTTCCCTTTCCCATGACAGAGACTTTTCTATTAGTCCCTAATGTCACTTCATATTTTACACTTTCATCTAAATTGGAAACAATTTCTACGTTCCCTGTCATGTGATTGTTGCAACTTGAATCTAGAAACCATACATCCCTTTGTTTTTCTTATGCTACATTACAATCTAAGAACATGCTATCTTGGTTCTTATTTTCCTTTATGAAATTTTCACTGGGTTTGTTACGTATATCATGTTGCTTATTTCTACATTCGTTTGCATAATCACTATACTTCTTATAATAATGACATTGAACTTGAGATTTATCATACCTCTCACCTTATGCTCGATTCTTTCTTGGGCCTTGACCTGGATTTTGATTGCTGCCGATTCCACTTGAGCTTGAAGGGGTTCCTCTTCGACCTCTGTGTGGGCTTCTTCCTCTTCCTCTAGTATTTTATCTTCCTCTAAGTCTACCTTGATCAAATGAAACTTGTGTCTTGAAGGCATGCTCCAATGATGAGTTTGTTTCTATATTCACTGTACGTTCATGAGAAATCAGTGACGCATGAAGCTCATCCACATAAAATTGTGAGAGATTCTTTATCTCTTATATGGCCACAACAATTGCATCAAATCTTGGTGGAAGACATCTCAAATTTTTCTCAACTATTGTTTGACCATGAGACCTGATTTGAATAACGAGTCCAATTACTTGTGTAAAAAATGAGTCTACATTTTCATAGTCTTTCATACAAACCGTCTCAAAATATCTCCTTATCATTTGTAGTTTTGATGTTTCACTTTTGCCATGCCTTGGTACGCTATTTGGAAGGTATCCCATGCTTTCTTGGATTTCGTTATTGTTGCAATCCTTGGGAAATGCTTTCATGAACTCTGTTAGGACCTTATATTGTCCCTTTTTGACCATATATTTTGCTATGATACCATCCCTTTCAACTTATATTTAAAATCCTTTGTTATTATTTTAACCCAGTTATCTCAAAGGTATGTAATGATTCTTCTCATCATTATACGTTTAATTATTTAGCATATAATCACGACATCCTCATAGTTAATCTTTGAATTATTAAATGCTAAACAGTTAAAGAATGATGTGTAGTCTGTGATGCTGAAACAACCTCGAAGACTATGTTTGCAGTTGCTGAAACAACAGAAATGGCACGCGAATCGTGATGATGAAATAGTTGAGATTTGCATTCTATATTTGACAGTAGCAAAGGAACCAGAACTGATCACCGAGAAAGATGTTACATGGGATGTAACGCTTATATCTAACGACAGCATTATTGTAACAACATTTTGTTGACAGGGAATTGATTTCCCTATTTTTGTATAATGGGTTAAAACAATGTAAATCTTTTGTAATAGATGTCTCCTCTTTATAAAGAGGAGACATCTACATTAGAAGGGGATGAACAGACTGTGGAAAAGGCTTAGCTGAAGGAATAGGATTGGAATTATTTTTGTAATATGACATATTGATGGATGAATAAAGTTTTGTTTTGAACATCATTTTCTAGTTCTTGTTTCCTGGGGAATCTTGTGAGAAGGATAGGGCCCACCTTCATCACAAGATTCACCCATTACATTTGTGCAGTGTGTGAAGTGTGTCTTGGATTCATGCCTTGTTAACAAGTACTGTTTGCTGAACATCGTTTATAATACCTTTGTTGAAACTCAGTTTATTTATCAATTGATTGTTGTATGAGTGTTTCACCGGTGATTAAGTTATAGAGTGAATTGGAAAGCTAGTTAATCAGAGGCAGGTGTTGGAGATTCCCGCTCTGGGGATAGGGTCCTGACTCTCTATTACAGCACAGCCATTGTTTTCTTTTGCAGATTGATTCTTTCCATTTCTTTGCATGAAATTAAGCATTTTTCTGATAGCTATCTGCAACAGAGTGTAATTGTTGTAATGCATAGTGGAGCTTCAGTTTGTTAATTTAAGGCGTGATTTGTTTGTACTACAACTTCTGTTGATTTTAAAATTGACTGCATATAGTACGCAGTTGCCTTTGAAATAACAAGACTTCCCTGGGTTGACAATTAATGTCGCACTTTGTTGTTTAATTCAATGAACAATTAAAGTGACCGACACTTTGGTGCCGTTGTCGGGGAAGGCAATTATAGATTTTAAAAGTACTGATGATTTTTCTGTAGATATGCAGAATGCATGAGAGGACGCAAGAAAACTAATCCTACAGGTGGCAAGGGCAAAGGAAGAGGAGGAAGAAAAACTTTCATTGATGATATTATTTCAAAAGCTGAGACATCCCAGAGGTTAAGCTCTCGAAGGCCATAGACTGAGCACTCTTTCCAAACGGAACATCAAACGGAGGAAGTAGTGGGACCTAAAAGGATTATAGAAACAGCAGAACACACTGAGGAACCAGTGGAGGAAGTCGAAGGACCAGTAGAAAATATTGAAGAACCAATAGAAGATATTGAAGTTGAGGAACCAATTCAGGACATTGAGAGTCCAACAAAAAACACTGAAGACCGGGAAAGCGCATTAGGAAAACAACTAATGGAGGACAACAATGAAGGAATCTTCGATGGAGGTCATAAAGAAGAAGGAAGGGGAGAGAATTCTCTCTCCACCCTGGAATTCTGTATTGGGGAACTCCCCAGAGGAACAACTCCTATGAAGAATATCCCACTTTCAGCATTACCCAATTTCCATTGTTTATCCTCTGAAGACCCTGATGAGTTTCTTTTCGAATTTGATATATTGTGTAGAAGCTATGATTACGATAATAATGCTCAGAAATTGAAGTTGTTTCGAGCAACATTAAAAGGAAATGCACTAAGATGGTTTATGAGCATGGGAGGTCATGTGATCACAACATGGGATCAGATGAAGGAGAAATTTCTGGCCAAATACCAAGACTATTTCCGGACGAGAGAAAAAAGGGAGGAATTATTCAAGATGGTTCAGAAGGAGGATGAAAATCTGGAGGACTTTGTGGAAAGACTCCAGTATAATCTGCAGAGATCTGAGCACCCTGATGTAAGTAAAGATATTCTCAAAACAATATTATTGAAAGGGGTAAGGGATGATTGTTTAGATATGTTAAATATGCTTGGTAAAGGAGATATATCTAAAGAATCGTATGACGAAATTGTTAACCTCTGCAAGAGGTGTTCAAGAGGAGCTGCAAATAAATCAAAGAGCAGGGATAGTATTTATTCAAGGGTCCAGAAATCAGCTAGTGGAGGAGCAACAAGGGCTGAAATAGGTAATCTACTTGAGGAATTCAAGACTGAAATGTTAAGTTCTTTTTCTTCACAGATTGATAACTTGCAGGTCAAAAAGAAGCAAGCAGAGGCAGAAGCTGCTTTGGCCATGTTCTTCTCTAAATGCAGGGAAAAACATCCATTGAGGGAATGCCCACTGGACAAGGTGCCAATCTATACCATTTGTGAAAAGGACCACGAAACTCAACAATGCCCCTCTTTACCAGGGATAAAGGCAGCGTTACAACCAACGGAGGAAGAAGCTGAAGCAGTTTATCTCTTGACACAAAGGAGGCAATGGCAAGCACGAGGACAAGGTACAAATTCTAGTATTCCATTTAATCGTTGGAATAATTATCCTTCTTTTAATCACGAAAATTACCCGCCCTTTAACCAAATGCAATACCCACCCTTTAATCAAATGAATTTCCCACCCATGCAGCAAACAAACCCTCCCTTTGTAGATCCTGCAATGTCGACTCCTTGGCTTCTACAGCAATCCTACTTTAACCAATGGAAAATAAACTGGAGAGCTCAACAGACTCCATTCACAAACCAATTTCCTCAGTTCCCGCAACAACTTTCTCTTCCGTTAGGTACCCCACCGAATAATCAGACCATGAAGCCTCATCTGCCTATACAATCGAACCCTAACCCTAATAACAATAAAGCTATGCATGTTATCGACATTCAGAACCTGCCTACATCTCCTGTGCAATGTAACGATATTCATTTATGATCTGGGAGAGTAGTCGAGCCAATTATAGATGATATTACCTCTTCCGACTCTGATAAAGAAGAAGCAGAACAGAGTAAATCATCTAATAAGGATGTTGAAACAGTCAACCCACCCTCTAATAAAACTGCTGAAACAGTCAAGCCATCTTCTAATGGAACTGTTGAAACAGAAGAACCACCATTCCCTGAGTGCTTGGCTCTCACTAAGACGCCTGAGCCGCCTGCTTTTAACCTTTTAGGGGAATTGCAGAATCTGTATGTTAAAATTCCACTTTTACAAGCACTCAGAGATGTACCAATCTATGCCAGAACTGTTAGAGACATTTGCATCAAGAAACCTGGTAGGAAGGCTAAAGATCCCCTTATAGTTCATGTGATGGGAGATCTAGCTGCTTTAATGTGAGGAAAAGTTCCTCCTGTAAAATATGGTGATCCTGGTCACCCTACGGTCACAGTGCAGGTCAGAAAAACTATTGTTTCGCGAGTTTTGGTAGACCTAGGTGCTACCATAAACATTATGACCCTTAAAACTGCACCAGCCGTTACAATTGAAAAATGTAATTAGAGAAACACCAACTATCCTGGAATTAGCTGATCGTTCCACAATCAAACTAGAAGGGGTTATTGAAGACCTGATCATTTCAGTTGAATCCTAAAATTACCCAGCTGACTTTGTGGTGTTATAGAGTAAAGCAAAGTTAGGGGGGCATCCTCTGATATTTGGGAGACCCTGGCTGGCTACATCAGATGCTTTTATCAGTTGTAGATCAGGTTCAATGATAATTTCTAATGGTTGTGAAACTAAGCAGCTTACGCTGTACCCTCATGCTACACCTATCATTGATAATGATGATTCTGTATGGTTAGACTGTGAGGATAATGATACTCAACCCATCTTGACCATTGGACAAGCCTTAACTCTTAAAGATACCACAGAAGATGAAGTAATTAGTAGTTTTATTTCCGAACCTTCCTCAGTTACTTCTGAAGCACATAATCAGTTAACTGCAATTCTGGATCCTGAAACACAACAAAAGCTTAAATCTGAAAATTTACCTCAAACATGAACTGCTATCTCCTCTAAAAGCATAACAGTAGAAATTGAACCAGGGAAAACATTAAACATAAACCCCAATTTATCTGATGCTGAAACACAACAGCTAATGAAGTTGCTCCATGAGAACAAGGAAGCATTCGCATGGGACTATACAGACATGAAGGGGATCTCTCCTGAATTATGTACTCATCGTATCTATATTAAGAAAGGAGCCCGACCAGTCTGTTAACCCCAGCGACGAATGAATCCCAACTTGAGGGAAATTGTTAAGGAAGAACTTCAAAAGTTGCTTAATGCAGGGTTTATATATCCCATATCTGACAGTGAATGGGTTTCTCCATTGGTGATAGTACCTAAGAAAAACGGGAAATGGAGAGTGTGTGTAGATTATAAAGCCTTAAACAAAGCCACCCAAAAAGATCATTTCCCCTTGCCCTTTATTGATCAGGTGTTAGACAATTTGTCAGGGAAGAAATTCTTTTCCTTTGTAGATGGTTTTAGTGGATATAACCAAATCAGAATTGCAGCTCAAGATCAAGACAAGACCACTTTTACTAGTCCTTGGGGAACTTTTGCTTATAGAGTTCTCCCATTGGGACTATGTAATGCTCCAGCAACATTTCAAAGAGCAGTAATAGGAATTTTTTCTGATATGCTTAATGATTCCCTGGAGATATATATGGATGATTTCACTCCCTATGGTGTGACTTTTGAAGTTGCGCTACAAAACCTTGAGAAATTACTTAAATGATGCATACAAGCTAATCTTTCCTTGAGTATTGAAAAATGTCATATGATGATGAACGAAGGAATTGTACTAGGGCACTTCATTTCATTCCTTTGGATTCAGGTGGATCCATCCAAAGTACAGGTAATTCAGACCCTTCCTACTCCTAAAACACAAACTGATGTAAGAAGTTTTTTAGGACATTCTAGATATTACAGAAGATTTATCAAAAATTTCTCTAAAGTAACTTCTCCTTTGTTTGTGTTACCTATGAAAAATGTTGAATTTAAGTGGACTGATGCCTGTCCGAAAGCATTTGATGAACTTAAGCATCAGTTGTCTACAGCTCCTATTCTGAGGGGACGTGATTGGGCACTTCCCTTTCACATATACTCTGATGCTTCAGATACTGCAATTGGAGTTGTCTTGGGTCAAGAAGAAAACAATCTTCCTTATGGTATTTACTTCATTAGTAAGAATGTGACCCCTGCTCAACTTAATTACATAGTTACCGAGAAAGAATTTTTAGCAGTTATTTATGCTATTAATAAATTTCGACATTATATTACTGGTTATCCTACTTTTGTTCATACTGACCACTCAGCTATCAACTATTTAATGAATAAATCTGTTACAAATGCCCGAGTTACCAGGTAGTTATTGTTACAAGAATTTGATAATACAATTGTGGATCGACCAGGTAAAGAAAATGTAGTTGTTGATTTCCTTTCTCGGATAAAAACTGATGATAATACTCCAGTAGATGATTCCTTTCCTGATGAATATTTGTTTGCAGTATCTGCTCACTCACCATGGTATGCAGACATTGCCAATTATCTGGTTGCAGGGAAGTTACCATGACACCTATCACATAGGGAGAAGAGAAGGATCATTCAACAAAGTGCTAGGTACAGCTGGATAAGTGGGTGTCTTTTTCATACAGGACTTGATCAGGAGATCCAAAGATGCATTAGAGAAGATGAGGTTTATGACATATTGAAGGCTTGTCATGATGGCCCTTGTGGTGGGCATTTTGTTGATAAGAGAACAACACATAAAATTCTCAGGATGGGTTATTATTGGCCCTCACTTCTCAAGGATGCAAAGAAATATGTCAAGGCCTGCGACCGCTGTCATAGAATGGGCCAACCCAATCACAGAGATGAAAAGCCATTGAACCCTCAAGTAATACTTGAACCCTTTGAAAAATGGGCTCTAGATTTTGTAGCGGCCATCAACCCTCCATCCAACCAAAGAGTTTATATATTGGTTTGTACAGATTATATGACTAAATGGGTGGAAGCTAAGGCACTAATGAAAGCTAATGAAGAATTTGTTTTAACCTTTTTATTTGAAGAAATCTTCGTTAGATTTGGGGTGCCTAGAGAATTAGTCACAGATGGAGGACCTCCTTTCAATTCACATGGTTTCAAAGATATGCTTCAAAAATATCATATCAATCATAAAATGACTACACCTTACCACCCCCAAGCTAATGGTCAAGTGGAAAGTACAAATAAAGTCATAGAAGCTATTTTAACAAAAAATGTGAAGGAGGATAGGAAAGATTGGTCTCAAAGATTGCCTGAGGCATTATGGGCTTACAGAACTACTTGGAGGAACACTACAGGTTTTTCACCCTATGAATTGGTTTACGATAAAAGTGTTGTTTTTTCTGTGGAATTTGAAATTAAAACTTTAAGAACTGCTTTAGCTATTAACCTTGATTTGACTGATGCATAGACAGCTAGGTTGCAGCAACTGCAGGAATTGGATGAAAAAGGGTTGGATGTCATCCATCAAACAACTATGATTCAACAACAAACAACCAGGTGGCATGACAAAACTATTAAACATAAGCAATTCCAAAAAGGTAATTGGGCTTTACTATATGATTCCAAGTTTGAAAATTTTCAAGGAAAACTACGAACAAGGTGGTTGGGACCTTACGAGATAGATACTGTTTTTCCCAATGGAACAGTAAGACTCCTAACAATTGATGGTTCTAGAACTCCATTGCTAGTAAATGGGTATCAACTTCGTCCGTACCAGCAACCAATTTCTAAGGAGGATTTTAAGGCCACTTGAATGGCAGATTCACATTACATATTTTTGGGGGAGCCTCTTGCCCCTCATTGCACTTAATCTCTGCATTATTTTGTATTAGTATTAGATTAGATTACTTAACTAATAATCTTTGTCAAGGGCCGCCATATTACAATTTATTTTGCAGGTCTTAATGCGGAGGCTGGTTGAAGGAATAATTGCATTACAAGCAGGATCAGGTTTCACTTTGGGAAATATGGCCATCCCATTTCAATTCATTATCCATCAGCAACATTTTCCTATCCTATTTAACAACAGCATCTCTTTTTCCTATTGTTGAAACACCAATTTTTTTCCCATTTTCCCCGTTGCTGAAACACCAATTTTTTCCCCATTTTCCCCATTGCTAAAACACCAATTTTTCCCCATTCTCTCCATTGCTGATACACTGACTTCTCCATTGCCGAAACACTGACATTTTCCATTTTTTCGAAAAAAGCATCAATTTTCCCATTTTTTCCGTAATTGAGGCATCAACTTCTCTAAAAAACGATCAATGCATAACATTTTCCATTTTCAGAGAATCATCCATTCATCTTGATAATTGAGTTCCTTCATCATTACCTCCTGTGAATAGAAAAATCCCTTTATATAAATACCCTCATATCTTATAACCCTTTCCAATAACCATTGGTGATCCACTAAACGACAAAAATATACTTTCAGCACAGTAATCGAAGGTAAAACGTGAGGTATGTGTGTTTATGTTTAAATATTAAACTATAGTTAATGAGAAGATTCTGATATGATTGCCGAAATCGCCGTACACTCAAAACTTATCATTTTAGCCGTAGTTGGGGGGAATATCAATTTTTTTGCAATCATTAACCGATATGCCAATCACCGTCGTTTTTTTAACACGATCGAGTCTCATCACCCCATCTCTATTTTATTATGTCATAACCCCATTCGCAATATCCTACTCTGTCTCAGTTGCGGTAACTCGGCTATGTATTGTGCATTTTACCGAACCAGTAACTATGGGAGGTAACACTGCCCGAAATGAACCTGGTTCAATGACTCTATTCGCAAGCAGGCTGGGTGGATTACTTCCGGAGGCTCCAGGAATTTGATTCTCAGCAAGTCCTGGAATTCGCACTTAACTTAAAGGAAGATTATTCTACTGTTCGGGGAGTGCGAATTTCGGTAATAGAGGAGGATATAGCGCATTTTTCAAGATTACTGGCCAATGGCATCTGCTAGTTCAACCATAAACATATAATTCTGAACGCACAGCAAGATTTTCTGCTACCTAGGGAGTGGGTCGAACCTAAAGGCAGAGGTGCTGCACTGCGTTCATTACCACCTCCATAACGTTGCAGAGTTTGTCAAGCACTATCTTACCTGCGAAGGACATTACCAGGTAGTCTACCAGCATGACTTTGTGTTGTTGAATCATTTAAGACATGGTCGTTTATTAAATATGCCATACTATCTGCTTGGGTGTCTAAAGAATATGTCACATTATTCCAAGGATGCAAAGTACCCACTCCTCTCGATTACTCACCGTCGCCTGGTTCAGCTCTTAATCCTGAGGGGCTTTTCCCTGCAGAACCCTCCTCCCTTAACAACCCACCCTTGGAAGCTGCTGAAGTTACTCAACCAGTAGTCAAAAACCCTCAAGAAACTGCTGAAATTTCTCAAGTGGCAGCTGAGACTCTCCAAGTGAATACTGAGAATTCTCAGCCATCTGTGATAGCCAATCCAATTAACCCCCCTAGTGCATCAACCCCCTCCCATAATTTACTTGAATCATCCATTCCCATGGTCCATATCCCCAGTGGTGATTCAGACAACGATATTCCCCTGGCTAGGCTAAGAAGGAGAAGGAAAAGGAAAGAAATGGTTGTTCCTTCATCAAAAAGATGAACAAGGGCCTCAATGAAACAAGCTATTATCTCTGATGTTGCTCCTACCCCAGAGAAGGCCATCCATAAAAGAAAAACCACTGTTTTTCTTGCCTCCTTACCTTGAAGACAAAGGAGGACGTCTTTTGCAGCAGCAACAGAGACCCCCACCCCAAACATCCTACCCATTATCCTAAAACCGCATACCCCACCAAACCTTGAATCCCTACATTCCTCACCCTCGGGTACTGAAATGAAAAACGTCCAGGATTTTGTGACATCATTCACTTCAGAAGACGCAATTGTTCCATAAGAACCAGCTGCTAACTTATCAAAATTAGACACCCAAGAGAATGTACAGCATGTAGCTGTTACATAAGAACCAGCTACCGACTCAACAGGTGTTACACAAGAACCACCTGCTAAGGAGTTAAAAATAGACAACCTAGAAGTAGCTGCTCCACAAGAACCAACTACTGACTCAACAACTGCCGAGGAACAAAAGATAGATGACCTAGAAGTAGTTGCCCCACAAGAACCAGCTACTCACTCAACAGGTGCTGAGGAGAAAAAGTTAGATGACCAAGAGGTAGTTGTCCCACAAGAACCAACTACTAGTCCAGCAGGTGTTACACAAGAACCACCTGCTGACAATCATGATCTGGAAACACATAAGGAGATAGCAGCTACTGATTCATCAGGTGTTACACAAGAACCACCTACTGATAAATAGGAAATGGATAATCAACATACAGTTGAATCAGCTACTGTCTCAGCAATTGTCACACAAGATCCACCTACTGATGACCATGATCAGGAAACAGAGCAAGACCTAGCTGCTACTGACTCAACAGTTGATACACAAGAGCCACCTGCCAACGAGCAAAGTGTAGATACCCAGGATACTGCTGCTACAGAAGAACTAGCCACTCAGTTGCTTGATATGCAGAATTTGCATGTTCAGGAGGATATAGTTGTTATAAAACTAGTCGATGGTCCAGCAGTTGTCACACAAGAACCACCTGCTGGAGAAATAAATAATGAAGCTGCCACCAAACAACCATCCTCCCATCCACTTGAACCAGCTACAGAGACTACAACTGCTACAGAAGGCCCTGTCACGTTAGCTTCCCTTCAACAAGAGAATGAGTTTCTGAAAGCCTAGATTGAGGCTTATAAGAAGGAGTTAATAATAGCAAGGGAAGCTTATGAAAAAGAACTCAATCTGTATAGTTACCAGGTAGTTATTGTTACTACAAGAATTTGATAATACAATTGTGGATCGACCAGGTAAAGAAAATGTAGTTGTTGATTTCCTTTCTCGGATAAAAACTGATGATAATACTCTAGTAGATGATTCCTTTCCTGATGAATATTTGTTTGCAGTATCTGCTCACTCACCATGGTATGCAGACATTGCCAATTATCTGGTTGCAGGGAAGTTACCATGACACCTATCACATAGGGAGAAGAGAAGGATCATTCAACAAAGTGCTAGGTATAGCTGGATAAGTGGGTGTCTTTTTCATACAGGACTTGATCAGGAGATCCAAAGATGCATTAGAGAAGATGAGGTTTATGACATATTGAAGGCTTGTCATGATGGCCCTTGTGGTGGGCATTTTGTTGATAAGAGAACAACACATAAAATTCTCAGGATGGGTTATTATTGGCCCTCACTTCTCAAGGATGCAAAGAAATATGTCAAGGCCTGCGATAGCTGTCATAGAATGGGCCAACCCAATCATAGAGATGAAAAGCCATTGAACCCTCAAGTAATACTTGAACCCTTTGAAAAATGGGCTCTAGATTTTGTAGCGGCCATCAACCCTCCATCCAACCAAAGAGTTTATATATTGGTTTGTACAGATTATATGACTAAATGGGTGGAAGCTAAGGAACTAATGAAAGCTAATGAAGAATTTGTTTTAACCTTTTTATTTGAAGAAATCTTCGTTAGATTTGGGGTGCCTAGAGAATTAGTCACAGATGGAGGACCTCCTTTCAATTCACATGGTTTCAAAGATATGCTTCAAAAATATCATATCAATCATAAAATGACTACACCTTACCACCCCCAAGCTAATGGTCAAGTGGAAAGTACAAATAAAGTCATAGAAGCTATTTTAACAAAAATTGTGAAGGAGAATAGGAAAGATTGGTCTCAAAGACTGCCTGAGGCATTATGGGCTTACAGAACTACTTGGAGGAACACTACAGGTTTTTCACCCTATGAATTGGTTTACGATAAAAGTGTTGTTTTTTCTGTGGAATTTGAAATTAAAACTTTAAGAACTGCTTTAGCTATTAACCTTGATTTGACTGATGCATAGACAGCTAGGTTGCAGCAACTGCAGGAATTGGATGAAAAAGGGTTGGATGTCATCCATCAAACAACTATGATTCAACAACAAACAACCAGGTGGCATGACAAAACTATTAAACATAAGCAATTCCAAAAAGGTAATTGGGCTTTACTATATGATTCCAGGTTTGAAAATTTTCAAGGAAAACTACGAACAAGGTGGTTGGGACCTTACGAGATAGATACTGTTTTTCCCAATGGAACAGTAAGACTCCTAACAATTGATGGTTCTAGAACTCCATTGCTAGTAAATGGGTATCAGCTTCCTCCGTACCAGCAACCAATTTCTAAGGAGGATTTTAAGGCCACTTGAATGGCAGATTCACATTACATATTTTTGGGGGAGCCTCTTGCCCCTCATTGCACTTAATCTCTGCATTATTTTGTATTAGTATTAGATTAGATTACTTAACTAATAATCTCTGTCAAGGGCCGCCATATTACAATTTATTTTGCAGGTCTTAATGCGGAGGCTGGTTGAAGGAATAATTGCATTACAAGCAGGATCAGGTTTCAGTTTGGGAAATATGGCCATCCTATTTCAATTCATTATCCATCAGCAACATTTTCCTATCCTATTTAACAACAACATCTCTTTTTCCTATTGTTGAAACACCAATTTTTTTCCCATTTTCCCCGTTGCTGAAACACCAATTTTTCCCCATTTTCCCCATTGCTAAAACACCAATTTTTCCCCATTCTCTCCATTGCTGATACACTGATTTCTCCATTGCCGAAACACTGACATTTTCCATTTTTCCGAAAAAAGCATCAATTTTCCCATTTTTTCCGTAATTGAGGCATCAACTTCTCTAAAAAACGATCAATGCATAACATTTTCCATTTTCAGAGAATCAGCCATTCATCTTGATAATTGAGTTCCTTCACCATTACCTCCTGTGAATAGAAAAATCCCTTTATATAAATACCCTCATATCTTATAACCCTTTCCAATAACCATTGGTGATCCACTAAACGAAAAAAATATACTTTCAGCACAGCAATCGAAGGTAAAACGTGAGGTATGTGTGTTTATGTGTAAATATTAAACTATAGTTAATGAGAAGATTCTGATATGATTGCCGAAATCGCCGTACACTCAAAACTTATCATTTTAGCCGTAGTTGGGGGGAATATCAAATTTTTTGCAATCATTAACCGATATGCCAATCACCGTCGTTTTTTTAACACGATCGAGTCTCGTCACCCCGTCTCTATTTTATTATGTCATAACCCCATTCGCAATATCTTACTCTGTCTCAGTTGCGGTAACTCGGCTATGTATTGTGCATTTTACCGAACCAGTAACTATGCGAGGTAACACTGTCCGGAATGAACCTGGTTCAATGACTCTATTGGAATTTTACCCAGAAGCATATCAAATTTTTCTGCAAGCGGGCTGGGTGGATTACTTCCGGAGGCTCCAGGAATTTGATTCTCAGCAAGTCCTGGAATTCGCACTTAACTTAAAGGAAGATTATTCTACTGTTCGGGGAGTGCGAATTTCTGTAATAGAGGAGGATATAGCGCATTTTTCAAGATTACTGGCCAATGGCATCCGCTAGTTCAACAATAAACATATAATTCTAAACGCACAGCAAGATTTTCTGCTACCTAGGGAGCGGGTCGAACCTAAAGGCAGAGGTGTTGCACTGCGTTCATTACCACCTCCATGGCCAAACGTTGCAGAGTTTGTCAAGCACTATCTTACCTGCGAAGGACATTACCAGGTAGTCTACCAGCATGACTTTGTGTTGTTGAATCATTTAAGACATGGTCGTTTATTAAATATGCCATACTATCTGCTTGGGTGTCTAAAGAATATGTCACATTATTCCAAGGATGCAAAGTACCCACTCCTCTCGATTACTCACCATCGCCTGGTTCAGCTCTTAATCCTGAGGGGCTTTTCCCTGCAGAACCCTCCTCCCCTTAACAACCCACCCTTGGAAGCTGCTGAAGTTACTCAACCAGTAGTCAAAAACCCTCAAGAAACTGCTGAAATTTCTCAAGTGGCAGCTGAGACTCTCCAAGTGAATACTGAGAATTCTCAGCCATCTGTGATAGCCAATCCAATTAACCCCCCTAGTGCATCAACCCCCTCCCATAATTTACTTGAATCATCCATTCCCATGGTCCATATCCCCAGTGGTGATTCAGACAACGACATTCCCCTGGCTAGGCTAAGAAGGAGAAGGAAAAGGAAAGAAATGGTTGTTCCTTCATCAAAAAGACGAACAAGGGCCTCAATGAAACAAGCTATTATCTCTGATGTTGCTCCTACCCCAGAGAAGGCCATCCATAAAAGAAAAACCACTATTTTTCTTGCCTCCTTACCTTGAAGACAAAGGAGGACGTCTTTTGCAGCAGCAACAGAGACCCCCACCCCACACATCCTACCCATTATCCTAAAACCTCATACCCCACCAAACCTTGAATCCCTACATTCCTCACCCTCGGGTATTGAAATGAAAAACGTCCAGGATTTTGTGACATCATTCACTTCAGAAGACGCAACTGTTCCATAAGAACCAGCTGCTAACTTATCAAAAGTAGACACCCAAGACAATGTACAGCATGTAGCTGTTACACAAGAACCAGCTACCGACTCAACAGGTGTTACACAAGAACCACCTGCTAAGGAGTTAAAAATAGACAACCTACAAGTAGCTGCTCCACAAGAACCAGCTATTGACTCAACAACTACCGAGGAACAAAAGATAGATGACCTAGAAGTAGTTGCCCCACAAGAACCAGCTACTCACTCAACAGGTGCTGAGGAGAAAAAGTTAGATGACCAAGAGGTAGTTGTCCCACAAGAACCAACTACTAGTCCAGCAGATGTTACACAAGAACCACCTGCTGACAATCATGATCTGGAAACACATCAGGAGATAGCAGCTACTGATTCATCAGGTGTTACACAAGAACCACCTACTGATAAACAGGAAATGGATAATCAACATACAGTTGAATCAGCTACTGTCTCAGCAATTGTCACACAAAATCCACCTACTGATGACCATGATCAGGAAACAGAGCAAGACCTAGCTGGTACTGACTCAACAGTTGATACACAAGAACCACCTGCCAACGAGCAAAGTGTAGATACCCAGGATACTGCTGCTACAGAAGAACTAGCCACTCAGTTGCTTGATATGCAGAATTTGCATGTTCAGGAGGATATAGTTGTTATAAAACTAGTCGATGGTCCAGCAGTTGTCACACAAGAACCACCTGCTGGAGAAATAAATAATGAAGTTGCCACCAAACAACCATCCTCCCATCCACTTGAACCAGCTACAGAGACTAAAACTGCTACAGAAGGCCCTGTCAAGTTAGCTTCCCTTCAATAAGAGAATGAGTTTCTGAAAGCCTAGATTGAGGCTTATAAGAAGGAGTTAATAATAGCAAGGGAAGCTTATGAAAAAGAACTTAATCTGTATACTTTAGCTCAGGTAGCATCTGCAGCCGAGAAAAGTGCAGATAAGGATCGGTATGAGGAATACATGTGCAGCCAATGTGGTGACCTCTATTCTCGAGCTGGTTATAAGGTAGTCGAAGTACCATTGTCTGGACCTACTCCTGCAGTTACTCCTGTTGTAGTTAAAAAGGAATGCCCTGCTGTTACACAAGAACTAGCAGGGCCTTCAAAGATTTCTGAAGAAGAAGAGAAACCGCAAGTACCCCGGCCTACCCCAGTTGTTAAAGCTGAGAATCCTGCACCAAAGTCTGCAAAGACGATATTTACCCAGACTGAGCCTCTTTGTGCAGAGACTGTCTTTACTCAAACTTTAAGCATTCAAGAACTCAGCGATATATGGAAGAAAGAGTATGCCTTGTCGTAAGGAAGGGCATTTCAGGCACAAAAATCAGTATGGCAGAATCATGCATATAGAAATTGGGAAGTCTTGGAACAGTTCCATGCACAGCAGAAGGAAAATAAAAAGTTAAAAACTAGACTGTCTCTTATCTTTGAATTAGTTCAAAGACTTCTGGCTACTAGGAAACCATCCTTTAATTATTCTGTGTTCCTAGTAGAATGCCTAGCATTCCTTCAGATAAAAGCAGTCAGAGATGGACAACCTCACGAAGTGTCTACACCCCAGCAGTTTATTGAAACTTTTACAGCAACGTCAGTCAGTGAACATAATCTCTTATGTGAACTTTATCCCCATAATGAGGCCATGCCAGAAGATAGAAAGTTTAATTTGATTCCTGTGGCTGGTGACATTCCGATTAGAGCCCTAGTCTCTTTTATGGCCAATCAGCTCACGTGGAAAAATGCTTTTCTTTTAGCAAAACATAATGAAGAAAATCGCCTTTTGTGGATCCGAGCTGAACCATAGAATGCTGCTATTTTCATTGCTGAACATCATAGGGTTATAAAAGAACCAGGAATGACTGAGCATATCAGGGAATTACAGGCAGTAGTGTTAGAAGAATTTCAACAGAAAGGACCTCTTGCCATACAGGCAAACAATTTGTTATGGGAACATTGCCCTAAGGAGAGAAGGGAATACCATCCTTTTAACCCTCTCAATCTTCATGCAACAATTTCACGAGTGCCTAATTATGTTAAATGTGTTCAGCGGTGTGGTAACAAATAGTTTGGTTATCATTTTCACTTCGCCCTTCTCTGGTTGCAAGTACAGCAATATAAGGCCTACTTAAAGGTGTCCAAAAAGGAGGAGCTTGCAGCATGGTAGAGATTACAGAGTGTCCAGGGTTTCAGAGGTTCGACTGATAGCACCTTTTATACTTACTATATAAGTAATTTGCACTATACATCCCAGTATTCCGATTCAGACTCAGAGTAGATGTTGCATGGGGACATGCAACTACTTCAATTGGGGGGGATGTTAGGACCTTATATTGTCCCTTTTTGACCATATATTTTGCTATGATACCATCCCTTTCAACTTATATTTAAAAGCCTTTGTTAGTACTTTAACCCAATTATCTCAAAGGTATGTAATGATTCTTCTCATCACTATACGTTTAATTATTTAGCATATAATCACGACATCTTCATAGTTAATCTTTCAATTATTAAATGCTAAACAGTTAAAGAATGATGTGCAGTCTGTGATGCTGAAACAACCTGGAAGACTATTTTTGTAGTTGTTGAAACAGCAGAAACGACACGTGAATCGTGATGCTGAAATAGTTGAGATTTGTGTTCTAAATTTGACAGCAGCAAAGGAACCAGAACTGATCATCGAGGAAGCTGTTACACGGGATGTAACGCTTATATCTAAAGATAGCATTACTGTAACAACATTTTGTTGACAGGGAATTGATTTCCCTATTTTTGTGTAATGGGTCAAAACAATGTAAATCTTTTGTAATAGATGTATCCTCTTTATAAAGAGGAGACATCTACATTAGAAGGGGATGAACAGACTGTGGAAAAGGCTTAGCTGAAGGAACAGGACTAGAATTCTTTTTGTAATATGACATATTGATGGATGAATAAAGTTTTGTTCTGAACATCTTTTTCTAGTTCTTGTTTCCTGGGGAATCTTGTGAGAAGGACAGGGCCCACCTTCATCACAAGATTCACCCATTACATTTCTGCAGTGTGTGAAGTGTGTCTTGGATTCATGCCTTGTTAACAAGTATTGTTTGCTGAACATTGTTAATAATACCTTTGTTGAAACTCTGTTTCTTTCTCAATTGATTGTTGTATGAGTGTTTCACCGGTGATTAAGTTACAGAGTGAATTGGAAAGCTAGTTAATCAGAGGCAGGTGCTGGAGATTCCCGCTCTGGGGATAGGGTCCTGACTCTCTGTTACAGCACAACCATTGTTTTCTTTTGCAGATTGATTCTTTCCATTTCTTTGCGTGAAATTAAGCATTTTTCTGATAGCTATCTGCAACAGAGTGTAATTGCTGTAATGCAGAGTGGAGCTTCAGTTTGTTAATTTAAGGCGTGATTTGTTTGTACTACAACTTCTGTTGCTTTTAAAATTGAGTGCATATAGTACACAGTTGCCTTTGAAATAACAAGACTTCCCTGGGTTGACAATTAATGTCACACTTTGTTGTTTAATTCAATGAACAATTAAAGTGACCAACAAACTCCTTGAAAATATATAGAAGAGGTCTTTTGAATCCTTATTCCTTTTGTCCCTAAACAAATCCTTTTCTTCTTGTGACAAAGCATTGTATGTTGTTGCATGTGATCGTTCTTGGAACACATTTTCCATCGAATCCCAAATATCTTAGGAAGAAAACAAAGCCTTCATTGTTATAGCTCACTAGTCATAATTTTTACCATTAAATTGAGGTATTTGAGGATTAGTCAAGCTTGTGGTTGATGCTACCATTTTATCTGTTAAAAAAAATTCTTCGTGCTGGTAAATAAGCTCCATATAATTGGGAGCAACACAATAAAGCTTTGGATTATAATTCTAATACATGAAATACATTCATATGGAGGCTATGTGTCCTTCAGAACTAAAACAAACACTCTTACTCCGAGTAACTCTTTCTAAAAGTTTCTCACTTTGACCTCTCATAATTATATTTTCCACTAATATAAAGACTTCTACATACATGTATACTCAAAACATACATTTGAACACATTAATTTATGACAAATTAAAATTATTAAGATAGAGTATGGGCACTTGTACAAAATGTATGATAAAATTATGAAGACATACTATGGGCACTTGTACAAAATATATGATTTTCTGAAGTTGTATATGTTGTAGAGTATTACATACATGTATATTCAAAACATACATTTCAATTTGCAACAAATTAAAATTATTAAGACATAGTATGGACACTTGTACAAAATATATGATTTTCTGAACTTGTATATATTATATTATAGTAAAATACTTGAATTTACTTTTTACCAACCTTGAATTAAATGCACATTCTTTCTTAATTATAATGCAGATTAATTCTTAATTATTTGATGTTTTTCCAAAATTTGTACTACTTAAAACATCATTTAATTTATGTCCTCAAAACTTCATTTAATTTATGTCCTTTGCAAACAAATGTATTTTAGTTCTTAATTATTTGATATGCTGCACAATGGAGAATTAAATATCCTTTCCAAATAAATGCACATTAGTATATTGTCCAGCGGAAAATTTGTGCTCCTGCTCACATATCAGCAAATAAATAAATGTGTACCACAAATATGGCTCTTGTCAGTTTAATAACTACAGTAGTTGACATTCATTTTCCAACATAAACCCCTTGCCCAACTTCTGCATTTGTTTTTTTTTTTTTGGGTAAAGACTAATTCTATTAGGATAAGAAATGTATAGTACAATCAAGCTTGCACACAAGCGAAGCAGACCAGCAAGGGAGCCACAGGTGACAGGCTATCCACCTCTCTCCAAAGAGACAGTCAAGGAAAGGGCCATAGAGGGCACAAGAATACAAAAAGATAGAACTAAGCTGAGAGAACTACCCCGAGGGGTCAGTTCCTGCCACACGACATTTTTTGCCTTTTTTCTTGCTTACTTTGACCCATCCAGAGGAGTTTGGCTGAGCCATAACAAGCTGAAGACTATTCTGCACTAGCGGCGGAATATCCTTATCAGAGTTTGAGGACGAAGAAAAATGAGAACGTTTCTGAGAAATCTGAGGGTCAGAGGGGACTTCCGGACCGACCGAGGGAGCGTCCATCTGAATCATATCCTTCTGCATATCTGCTACAGTATCCTCATCATTCTGCACATCTGCTTCAAATTCCGCCTCATCCGAGCTGGAGAAATCTAAATCGTCCATAGGACGGGGGGGCTCACAAGGATTCCAACGCTTGGATTTGGGTTTGTGTTTCAGATTTTTCTTTTTATCGAGGAACTGGGTACATGTACTCTGGAGGTGCCCCGTTTGATGACAATGGCGGCAACGGAAGGCTGTATTCTTGTAATCCAAGGTTTGAGTCCAGTGGAAATCTCCAATCTTGAGACTAATCTGATCCGACCGTCCTTTGCTAATATCTATCTCTGCACAAAGTCTGCCGTAGGTGTAGAGCCCATTTTCCTTTCTTGAGGAGTCTATAGCCAGGTAGCATCCTAAGGTATTTCCAATGGCCAAGAAAACTGAGAGATGCCATAGATGAGCAGGAAGATTCGGGAGCCTGACCCAAATGGGAAGCTTGGTGATGACTGCTGTAGAAGGGTCGAAGTCTGGAAACCAAGGGGTGAGAAAGAGCCCAGCCGAGCCCCAGAACCAGGGGCCTCCCGTTAAGGCCGTCTGGTAATCTTCATTTAATTCAAAAACCACTATGAAGAATCCTTTTGAGCATAAGTAGATCTTGCTTTTTTTGTCCAAGTGGAGTGGATCCATTGGTATAGATCTGTTGTGCGAGGCCAAAGCCCATTAAATCTGCAAATGAGTGCTGATTCTTCAAAAATCTGTAAGCGATTTTCAATCTCAGGATGAGAGAAATTGATGGAAGGAATTTCCTCTGATTTTCCTACCAAAAAAGGCTTTGGAACCCCATTTGGATGGGTTGCTTTCGAAGAGGACTGAGGTTGGGCAGCATCTTTGCGAGCTGCATCTTTATAAGAGAAAGAAGGGGCAGAGGAGGTCTGCCCAAAGGAACCACCTCTTAAACGAAAAGAAGCCCCAATAGAGGCATCCTTATGAATGTTGTAAAAAGAGAGTGGAAGGGGATTCATAAGTTGCTTACCCTTATATAACAATCTGAGGAAAGAGGAGGGGATCCCCAGCCGGCATTCGAGTTTTTGTAGAAGATCCTGCACGAGATCTATTGCTCGAACCCAATGCATCCTCGTCTTGCCCAGTAGTTTGACTTGGATCTGAAATTCCTGAGATTCTTCAGACAGATCTGGCTGATTCAAAAGAGGAACCTCTGCAAGCAAATCTGGCGAGAATGAGGAGCAGATTCGCTGCTTGCTTCCAGCAGAGAGGAGATCTGGAGCATTCCGGCCGCGAAAATGGAATGAGGATGAGACAGAGATCCCGGGATCCGCACTAGGGGAGACCAATGCCTTGGGCTGTGCGTTCTCATCTAATTCCTCCTTCAAATCATCCATTTCGTCAGACAAATATCCGCAATTTGGCTCCTTTCTGTCGACTCTTCCCTGAGGAGCAGAATCGCCATAGAGATTATTCTGTTGAACAGAGGGGTGATTCTGCGTGAAATTCTGAATCTCGATTCTTCTCAGGGGCTCACTGACTTCATGAACTAGAGAGGGCTGGAAACTCTGAGCGGGATTTACAGACAAATCGTGTGATGCCCGCAAAGAATCACTGGTATCGAAACTCCACCCTTCCAGGTCCACGGCATGGGAAGAGGGGGAGATGGGCAGTAGAGATCCTACGTTGTAGTTCCCCTGCCTGAGATCTGTGCAAAATAACAAGTCGATCTGAACGTTGGCAGTGGCTTTAGTGAATGCAAGGGTTTCGAGCTTTTCTCTTCTCCTCCACTGTAGAGCTTGTTTGGTAACTTCTGCATTTGTTATTCTCTTTGAATAATTTTACTAATGTTTCGAGCTCAACTACAAGGTGACTCTCAAATTTAATCTACTGTTTGTTTAGGCCATGCATGCGTGTTGTATATTGCATCATGACATCACGCGCTCATTTAGAATTCATCAAAGACAAAATTTAATGCAACTTAAGGTTTGTTGATTGGTGTGATTGATATCTAATCCCTTTTAAAGAAATGAAGATTGGATGAATACTAACTTGTAGACTAATACTAAGTGGAAAGAAGAATCCAGAAATTTAGGTGATGTTGTAGGCATTTGGCTTCTTGCTACTATAGTAACAAGTGCTGCATGCAACTGGTAGTCCCTGTCGTAAGCGAATAGCCCCTCACTCTTACATGCTTTGACGAAGAAAGAAGCCCTCTCCTCCATAGCGAGGGGACCCACCCCATTCTGGTCACGCCCGTATGTCTCCTTCAATGATTAGAGAAGGTGGTTCTTAAATAGGTTGAAAATTTATTTCAGCGTGATGGTTTCGTCCCTAAATGCAATCGCCTGGGAGAATATATGCATTTTACAGTGTTAAGACTTTTCATATATCATTTCAACTCCACGTTTGAGAAGAAATGGCTACTCCAAAAAAATAATAATATTTCCTGTATGAGAGATATCAATACTCATTCATGTTAAATATCGGTTGGCGTGATTGTGTGTATGACTTGGTTAAGGGGGACGGTTTTATGTTTTTTATTCCATGATAAATTTATTATCACAGAGCATCAATATAATTATCAGATATGCCGACTACGAATTTAGTAAATTAAGTTTCCATAAACAAACACCATAGTTTTAATTATAATATATTAAATAAAAGGTTAAAGATTCTTCTAATTACTTTTTGAATTCTAATTGAAAGTGATACATGTACTTGACATGCATCTTGAAAGTAATTACAGTTTTGCTGCTCTATTCAACACGCAGTTTCTTTGCTCTGTTCAACACGTCCGGTTAGAGAACTACACAATCATTTCCAAAGAAATGTTTTTGAATAAAATTACAGAGCCTATGGTTAGCTATTCCAATGAAGTATTATTGAGTGAATCTCAGTTTTGTAGATCAGTGTCCTGCTTTCTCGGATGCGAATAAAAATACAGAGCCTATGGTTAGCTATTCCAATGAAGTATTATTGAGTGAATATCAGTTTTGTAGATCAGTGTCCTGCTTTCTCGGATGGCATGGCATCCGTGTGTCTTGACATCACCTTTCTCCAGCTGCCGCTGGACGAGGTGGATTTCGAAGACGCAGAACACATGAAAATGAAAATCGAAACTCGATTACCTGAGATTATGGACAAATCAAAACGTTCGGTAGAAATTGGTGTTGTTGGGTATTTTAAATGCAAAATACCAAAAACAAACAATATGTTTACCACAGAGCCAATGCTCTGTTTACTCTGTCCAGGATCTTTTGACAGAAAACCTCTTAGAAACAAAATGACTCAGATCAAACCATTAAACTGACACAAAACATTTCTATTCACAAATATATTTCCTCATACATATTCATCCTCAGTTACTGAGAGGGATTCACCACAAGAAAAACATTCAACAAAAAAAATTCACTGTGTTTTCACCTAAGAATTCACTGAGCTGGGTTTACTGCTGTAAATCCCATTTTACATTCACTGCTGTAACAAAACTTTACTGCTGTAATATAAAGACTTACATAAGATTACTGCTGTGAAAAACAAAATTACACAGGCTTACAAAAATTCACGCTCCACCATTTCCTTTATCCACTACTTGTCCAAAACCACACATGGTTTTCCTTCACCTCTGTTTTTCAATTCCCACAAAAAACATTACAACATATTTGTGCACTGCTGTGCATACACCCTCTGTTTTACAAAATCAACACCACCACCATTACAACCCACGAGCATATTTTTTCTTGGCTCGTTCATCTTCTTTTTAACTTGTGTCAATATTCTTTTTACATACCATTGCCCAAAAAAAATGGTCAACGCGTGAAACAAAAACTTATTACATACGATTTATGTTTTTAATACGTGCCGTATAAAAACATATATAAAAGAACATATAATAAAGTTTGCCCATACCCATATTAAAAGGGCCTCACCAAAACTTCGTAAATGCATTAAAGACCACAGCGTTTCCTCCACGGCAGTCAAACTGGAAAACCTTTCACTCCACCCAATGCATTGATTTGCTGCAGGCCCGTATGCACCTTACGCGATCGACGGTGGAGGATGAAGAAACAAATCCGACGGCGGTAATGAATATCGGAGGGCAGTTTGCAGCAGGGCTTTAACCCCCGAGAAGATGACGTTGCGTTACGTCAGGGCAATGACACGCGTCTGCACCAAATCCCATCGGAGCCGCATATACGGAAACAGCTTTTCGCTGGTAGGCGGTCCGAGAAAATTAAGCAGGTTTCCGGTTTTGCTTTGGCGGTTTTGGGTGAGTTACGCACGGAGTTGAAATTAGATTTCAACACTCCCCTTTAATTTCAACTGCTGTGCATTCGGTCATACCGAGACACTTTCTCAAAAATTCAAAGCTCTTCTGATCAAGTGGCTTTGTCAAGATGTCTGCTACCTGTTCTTGAGTCCTGCAATGTTCTAGGACAATTTCTCCATTGTTCACTAATTCTCTGATGTAGTGAAACCTTGTATCAATGTGTTTCGTTCTCTTATGAAACACTGAATTCTTTGACAAAGCAATAGCTGAGCTATTGTCACAAAAAATCACTGTCGCTTTTGCCTGCTCTTGGCCTAAGCTTCTCAACATTCTTCTCATCCACACTGCCTGACATGCTGCTGCTGTAGCTGCTACATATTCAGCCTCTGCTGTAGACAATGCTACAATGGACTGCTTCTTAGAAGCCCATGAAATGGCTCCTGAACCCATATTAAAAACATAACCGGAAGTGCTCTTCCGATCATCTACACTTCCAGCCCAATCGCTGTCTGTGTATCCAACCAAATCTGAATGTTCTGAGGCATGATATAAAATTCCAAACATTTTGGTGCCTTTGACATACCTCAAGATTCTCTTTGCTGCCTGCCAATGTGCCTCCTTTGGCCTCTCCATGAACCTGGAAATTAAACTAACAGCATACATTAAATCAGGCCTAGTTGCTGTTAAATACATAAGGCTGCCCACAATACTTTTATACAAGCTAGGATCAAAATCCTTGCTGCTGTCCTCTCTGCTGAGTTTTAATCCCATTACTGTGGGAGTGATGGCTGCCTTGCATTCTTGCATGTTAAATCTGTCCAAAACTTGATTTACATATCTTGCTTGAGATATAAAAATTCCTTTTTCATTTTGATCTACTTCTATGCCTAAGAAGTATCTCAAGAAACCCATGTCAGTCATTTCAAATTCATCCTTCATGACTGATTTAAAATTTTTAATGAGCTGATCATCATTACTTGTGAAAATCACATCATCAACATACAAAACAACAATTAAAATCTTACCATCCTTTTCCTTGATGTAGACTGTGGGTTCTCCTTCACACTTGTCAAATTCATTATCCAATAGATATGAATCTATCCTGCTGTACCATGCTCTTGGCGCTTGCTTCAGCCCATAAAGAGCTTTCTTCAATTTGCACACTTTGTGCTCTTCACCTTTCTTCTCATATCCAAGAGGTTGTTCCACATAGACCTCTTCCATTAACACTCCATTTAGGAATGCTGACTTCACGTCCATTTGGTAGACTTTCCATTTGTTTTGAGCTGCTATGGACAGCACTGCTCTCACGGTTTCCATTCTTGCAACCGGGGCGAAAGTCTCCTCATAATCTCTCCCATACTGCTGCTTGTAGCCTTTGACAACCAGCCTTGCCTTGTGCCTTTCTATCTTGCCTTCAGCATTGCTCTTGGTCTTATAGACCCATTTTACACCAATGACTTCTTTGCCTTTTGGTAACTCAACCAAATCCCATGTTTTGTTTCTCTCTATGGCATTCATCTCCTCATCCATAGCTTCTATCCATTTCCTATCTTTAATAGCTTCTTCAAAATGAATAGGATCATCAACATGACAATACAAGGCAAATAAGGAATTCATTCCTTCTTCATAAATTTCACTTAGATTTCTAAACTTCTTACCTCGTTCACTTGGTGTGCAAGTGCTTGAAGATGCACTTGAATTTCCTCCTTGTGGTGTGCTTGGAGAAGCACTCTCATTGATCCTCAATGGTATCCCTTGCTGTCCTTGTGTTGGCGCTGCTGTTTGGGGATGTATTTCAGCCACCTCCTCTTCATCTTCATCATGAGACAAACAGTTCTTGACATTAACTGTTTTCTCTATGCTTCCATCCCAAGCTTCCTCTTCAATGAATTGAACATCCCTGCTGACAAAGAACTTCTTGGTAGATGGAATGTACAGCCTGTAGGCTTTGGATTCATCATTGTATCCAATGAAGATGCATTTCTCCCCTTTGCTGTCCAACTTCCTCCTTAGCTGATCTGGAATGTGTGCATAGGCCACACACCCAAAAACTCTCATGTGGGTGACTCCTTGCTTTCTCCCACTCCATGCCTCTTCTGGCACTTTGTTCATGACTGCTTTTGTAGGACACCTGTTCAATATATAAACTGCACAATTTACAGCTTCAGCCCAATACTCATTTGGCAAATGCTTTGCCTTCAACATACTCCTCGCCATATCCATGATGGTCCTGTTCTTCCTTTCAGCAACTCCATTTTGCTGTGGAGTGTACCTTGCTGTAAACTGTTTATGTATTCCATTTTCTCTACAAAATCTTAGGAATTCCTTGGAGATATATTCACCTCCTCTATCAGTTCTCAATACTTTTATGTGCAGCCCGCTTTGGTTCTCCACAAGTGCTTTGAAATTTTGGAATTTCTCAAAGACTTCACTTTTGTTCTTGAGGAAATATATCCAAGTCTTTCTTGTAAAATCATCAATGAATGTCAAGAAATATAGGCTGCCTGCTAATGATGGAGCTTGCATTGGTCCACACAAATCTGAGTGGATAATCTCTAAGGGTGTCTTTGCCCTTATGCTCTTCCCTGATGGAAAACTTTCTCTGTGTTGTTTTCCCAAAATGCAGCCTTCACATAGGCTGTCCGGTTTCTCTATCAATGGTAATCCTCTTACCATTCCTTTCCTACTCAACAAGTTTAGACCTCCAAAATTGAGATGACCAAATCTCAAGTGCCACAACCAATTTTCATCCTTTGGCACGCTTTGGAAGGCCTCTTGGGTAACTGCTGCAATTTCATTTTTGATTTTCAAATCTGCCCTGATCCTCAAGGGGAACATCCTGTTCCTTGTCATCTTCACTTCAGCAATGCATCTTTTGCTGGGTGGTATATCCATGATAGTGCATACATCATTTTTAAAGAAAACATTGTACCCCTTATGGACAAGCTGTCCAACACTCAAGAGGTTACATCTCATGCCAGGGACATAGTATACATCTGCTATGGTTTTCTTTTCTCCTTGCTTTGAAAGTATTTTTATTTCTCCTTTTCCCATAACAGACACTTTACTATCAGTTCCTAGTGTGACCTCTGATTTCACATTTTTATCTAGGGCAGAAAAGAAGGCAATGTTTCCGGTCATATGGTTGCTGCAACCTGAGTCTAAAAACCATATGTCCTCACTATGTGTTTCAGCCATGTTACAAGCTAGCAGGACATTGTCTTGACTGCTGTTTTCTCTTGTAACATTTGCATTTTGTCTACTGTTCATATCATGTTGTTTCTTTCTACAATCACTTGCATAATGTCCATACTTTTTGCAATAATAGCATTGAACATTAGATTTATCATACCTTTGTCCTTGAGCATGATGTTGTCCTCCTTGTTGGCTGCTGCCTTGGCCTTGGTTCTGATTTGGATTGTTGCCTCTTCCTTGTGCATTTGATGAGTTGTTCCTTCCACCTCTGTTCTGGCTTCTGCCTCTTCCTCTTTTGTTTCCTCTGCCTTGACCTCTGCCTCTTCCAAAGGACATCTGGGTCTTGAAGGCTTGCTCAAGAGATGAGTTTTCATTCCTACTCAACCTCTGCTCATGTGTTATCAGTGATGCATGCAGCTCATCAACTGAATAGCTTGAGAGATCCTTTGTCTCTTCAATGGTGGTGACTATGGCATCAAACCTTGAGGGTAAGACCCTCAATATTTTCTCCACAATTCTTCTGTCTTCAATGGTTTCTCCATGAGTTCTCATTTGTGTGATTACACCAATCACATGAGTGAAGAATGAGTCAATGTTATCTGACTCCTTCATGTTCAAGTTCTCAAAATCCTTTCTCAGCATTTGCAGCTTTGCTGTCTTCACTCTCTCCATGCCTTGATAGGCTGTCTTGAGGGTTTGCCATGCTTCATTGGCTGTCTTAGCTGCTGCTAACCTTGGAAACATACTCTGGTCTACTGCTAGATACAACAACACACGGGCTTTTGAGTCCTTCTTCCTATTGTTCTTCAGCAGATCCTTCTCTCCCTGAGTTAATGCATTGAACTCAGTTTCATCTGCTGGTTCTTCAAAACCTTCTTCAACTATTTCCCATAAATCTTGGGAAGCAAGCAGAGCTGTCATAGTTATTGACCAGTAGTCATAGTTCTTCCCATTAAACTGTGGGAGCTGGGTGTTAAACAAACCCATACCAGTGCTTGTGCTGGCCATTCCTTGACTGTGTATTTAAAACACTGACTGTCTCTTCAATAACAAACAAGATAGCTATGAAGAATACTTGAATCCTTTGTTGTCTGAGTCTTCTGTCTGCCTGAGAAGTTTTGCTGCAGCAACAACCTTCTCCCTTCAGCTTCTTTAACTTTTTTAAAGAGCCTAAGCCTGCTCTGATACCACTGTTGGGTATTTTAAATGCAAAATACCAAAAACAAACAATATGTTTACCACAGAGCCAATGCTCTGTTTACTCTGTCCAGGATCTTTTGACAGAAAACCTCTTAGAAACAAAATGACTCAGATCAAACCATTAAACTGACACAAAACATTTCTATTCACAAATATATTTCCTCATACATATTCATCCTCTGTTACTGAGAGGGATTCACCACAAGAAAAACATTCAACAAAAAAAATTCACTGTGTTTTCACCTAAGAATTCACTGAGCTGGGTTTACTGCTGTAAATCCCATTTTACATTCACTGCTGTAACAAAACTTTACTGCTGTAATATAAAGACTTACATAAGATTACTGCTGTGAAAAACAAAATTACACAGGCTTACAAAAATTCACGCTCCACCATTTCCTTTATCCACTACTTGTCCAAAACCACACATGGTTTTCCTTCACCTCTGTTTTTCAATTCCCACAAAAAACATTACAACATATTTGTGCACTGCTGTGCATACACCCTCTGTTTTACAAAATCAACACCACCACCATTACAACCCACGAGCATATTTCTCCTTGGCTCGTTCATCTTCTTTTTAACTTGTGTCAATATTCTTTTTACATACCATTGCCCAAAAAAAATGGTCAACGCGTGAAACAAAAACTTATTACATACGATTTATGTTTTTAATACGTGCCGTATAAAAACATATATAAAAGAACATATAATAAAGTTTGCCCATACCCATATTAAAAGGGCCTCACCAAAACTTCGTAAATGCATTAAAGACCACAGCGTTTCCTCCACGGCAGTCAAACTGGAAAACCTTTCACTCCACCCAATGCATTGATTTGCTGCAGGCCCGTATGCACCTTACGCGATCGACGGTGGAGGATGAAGAAACAAATCCGACGGCGGTAATGAATATCGGAGGGCAGTTTGCAGCAGGGCTTTAACCCCCGAGAAGATGACGTTGCGTTACGTCAGGGCAATGACACGCGTCTGCACCAAATCCCATCGGAGCCGCATATACGGAAACAGCTTTTCGCTGGTAGGCGGTCCGAGAAAAATTAAGCAGGTTTCCGGTTTTGCTTTGGCGGTTTTGGGTGAGTTACGCACGGAGTTGAAATTAGATTTCAACAGGTGTGAGATCCCTCCTCGACTTTGCCTAGCTAGTCTCTACTTTCATCACTAATCTTTTCTGCTCCGCCATGTTCAATGTGACAGAGAAACTCTGCATACCCACGTACGTTTTCTTAACTTCGACAGCGTCTCTGCTTTCTCTCATGTTCTTTATTCTGAAGATAGAGATTCCATTTTCGTTCAAGGACGCTACCGGGCCTCCCGCCCATCTCAAGCGCAAATGAAGCCCTTTTTGGTTTGTGCACCATTTCTCGTGCTTTCGGCAAAGAAGTTAACTGACATCAATTCATGTGGGTGCTGCACAGTATGCGTTTAAGGTCTTTTAAATCCAAAAAGAAAACAGAGGCTTTCTCTGCACAGTACGCGTTTAAGGTCTTTTAAATCCAAAAAGAAAACAGAGGCTTTCTCTGCTCTCCTGTGGGTGCTGCACAGTACTCCTTTAAGGTCCTTTAAATCCGGTGAGAAAACAGAGGTTCTCTTTGCTTCTTCCATGGCTTCATATGAATTTCTTTGGCATAATCTCAAACCCTACTAGAGGCTCGGTGACCTTCCTCAGCCTTGTGGATATGGATCTTTGTTTCCGTCTTCCAGAGGCTCACTGACCTTCCTCAGGCTTCTGGCTATGGATTTTTGTTTCCCTCAGCCTTCTGGCTATGGATTTTTGTTTCCCTCAGACAACCGCATTAATCTTCAGGCTTGTGGCTATGGATCTCTGGATCTTTGTTTCCCTCAGATGGCCACATTAATCTTCAACGAGAGTTCTATTGCTCTATTTAAAATGATTATTAAAATTAGCTCTATTTACAAGTAGCTTTCGGGATGGTGCTTAATCCATAATCCCTCAGAGAGTGACTCAGAACTCAAGCTTCAAAGGCAATATTGTGTCCAACACCAGGGAGGTGACGACATGCAGTTTGCCACTAGGTGTGCTCGAGTGGTGACGTGCGATATGTATTATACTGGCTTTTGATATTTATTACACTGGAGAAGAATTCAATATGTATTATATTGGTTTACTGGCTTTCGATATGTATTACACTGAGAAGAAAAACATAAACAAACATGAAATGTTTCCAAAGTAATGTTACACTGAGAAGAAAAACATAAACAAACATGAAATGTTTCCAAAGTAATGTTAATTACATCCTGGCATTAAATTGGCATTCGACTGAAATTTGAAAAGATTATCGTAAGTTTTTATAAAATCATATTATTTCCCGGCAATAAAAGGCCCACATGAAAACTTTGTATAAAAATTTGTTTGGTGAAATATTTCCACGGAAACATTGGTTAAAAAGTAAATGTAATGATTAGTTAAAACCATTTAACACTGGAAAAATGCTCATTGATCACAATAGCCCATGCGCTGCCGAAGGCAGGGACTAATAAGTATGGATGTTGTAATCACCACATTTGGATGGAAGAATGACATGCGTAAAGCTTTGTTGCAAAGCTTCGGGCTTATACTAACATTTTTCGTTAATATGGTATTTCTCAACTTCCAAATAAATATTTTTTTTGTCCACTTTTGCTTTGCATTCTATGTATATAGATAATTCTCCATAATCTGGTTAAACTATTTATTAACCCTTAGAATAATAATCACATTTCAATTTGGATACTTTTTTCTTAATGTCTTATTGTATAAAAATAAATATGTATTTTATTTATATACTTATTTCTCCAGGTTAAAAAGTGTAGTAACCCCTTCACTAATAATCACATTTTAACTTAGACACTTCTTTTTCTCAATATGTTGTTACAAAAAAACAAATATGTGTGTGTCTTACTACTATTAAAATACTATGCACTTTCTCAAATTTTTGTGAAACATAAAACCTTCCATCAGATTAATGTAATCAATTGCCAACTATTCTCCTTTGTTTGATTTTGGATCATTTCCTTTCAATAAAAAAATGGGAACTAAAGCTAAGGTGCAAGTGAAGATAAATGAAAACGGTTGGGTTACTTAGGCTAAATAAAGTTTCCAAAAAAAAAAGACCTGTAGAAAATAACAATAAATGATTTAAGAAGGTATTGAAACTTGCATATAAATGACTAAGTTTGTCTATTATATTTAGCCATTTTATGAATTATTTGTTTGATTGTGGATCCTTTCCTTTGAATAATAAAATGGAAACTAAAGCTAATGTTCAAGTGAAGATAAATGAAAATGGTTGGGTTACTTAGGCTAAATAAAGTTGCAAAAAGAAAAAGAAGACCCTTAGAAAGCAACAATAAATGATTTAAAAAGGTATTGAAACTTGCATATAAATGACTAAGTTTGTCTATTATATTTAGTTATTTTAAGAATTAATTTTCAATCAAATGGTGATATATTTGTCATATTTATTCACTTATTTTTGTCAATTGTATTATATTTAGACAATTTAATTCTTAATTGATGTCAATTAGTACTGCATTTAGTCATTTTGATTGACTCATTTATGTCAATTGGTAGTAAATTTAGTGATTTTAATTTTTAGTTTCCATCATTTTGTAGGGTATTTAATTGTTTTTGTTCACGATCAACTTTACTATATTGATACATTGTTTATTAATTGCATATTCATTATAAATACTACTAGCTTAGAAATGAATTTTCATTTATCTAATACCAATAATTTATTAAATAACATAAATTGTATAATGTAGAAATAAACATATTATTAAAAATGAATTGAAACATAAAAGAAAATAAAAATATTGCATACATAAACAAGCTACAACATGATAAAAGTCAAAATATTGATTCAATATCATGATAAAAATGGTAATCTACAATTAAAAAGTATAATGCAATTTTAAGGAATTGTAATATATATATATATATATATATATATATATATATATATAGTCTCATAGCTTCCAATTCTTGCTAATACACTATGATAAATATCTTCGAACAACAAATTCAAGCTACTACATAAAGCACTCAGCCAAACTATCTAACAACAAGTAGATGATAAAAATCAATTGTCATTTTTTGCAAATATTTTAGTGGCCATCATGTGAACTTTCATTCTTTTTGTTTCAAATGGGAAACTCCATCTATTTTGTCTTCATAAGCAAGGGCTATGTTACTTGTGATCTTTAAAATATTTACATTTTCATCTACTTTTCCTTTCTCTTTGAATCTATTTATAATAGATAGTGACTGATTCCACCCAATAACAACAACAACACTTCAAATAGATCCAAAACCATAACTTTAACCCCTTCTTAGAATTTATTAGTACATTTCTAAAAAAAAAAAAGGTATATACATTATATTGAGATATAAGAAATGTTTCAACAATAATTATATTCTAATTATAATTAGCATCCTCTAGAACACAATGATAAAAAAATCAATCTATAACTCTATCAAAAACAACAACAAGGATAATTAGAAACAACTAAGCTCATAATATTAGAAACAACCATGATCTATTATGAACTATATAGGCTTATGATTTTGCAAACAATACTCTTAAAGGGCCTTGAATGGACTCGAAAACTAGCATATGAGCCCCCCCTTAACTTGTCTCCTGGAATTCTCAATAAGGTGGTGTCAAGATTCATATTCTATTGTGTGTGTACCTGTGACACAGATGGTTCATTGTTGGAAATAATAAAGAGAGGGGGGTTGAATCAATATTTGCAAATCAATATGTTTTTCATTTTCATAATCAGATTTATATATGCCACTTCAGTGAAGGGAACTCGCGTGTGCACACAACTGTTCTTAAGGAAACCAACATATATCTATTGAACTTATGATTCAGTTAATTCAACATATGTTGATCTTTAATCTGTGCATCAGTACTTTATTAAACATTAAATAGTAACCACGTGCAGTTAATAACAGAATGAACCATCACACATAAGCAACACACATGAACACCAAGATTTAAGGTGGAAACCCAATGTGGGAGAAATCCACCTACTGCTGTCGTCTTTGTCTTCTTTTAATAATAAAAAAATATGTTTACAACATTTTACTAGTGCAGACCCATACCAGTATGCAGGCTTCTACTTGCAGAAGGTTACAACCTTCTATCGTTCTCTAGCTTCTACTGGAAGGGAGCTAGAACCCCCTATCTCTTGTACTAGCTGATATGTTTACTACTACGTAGGCACCGACCTACAGAAGGCTACGACCTTATTTCTTCCTCCAAGGACCACATTTCATAAATTTTTAGACTGGATGCTCCTGGTACACAACAATACACATGAAGGCCTCATTTCATCCAATTTTCATAATGGACCCATCAATAACATTGAAGCTTGGAAGAAATCATCATTGCAATACAACCATCAACTACATCTGCATCAACCAATCGATGAAACTCAATCATCACTCTCTGAATCAACCTAACTCAATCAACCTTTGAGACAACTGAATCAACCATTCATTCATACTTAATCAACTTCAACAAATCAACTAGAATAGATAAATCACTGTAACCAGTACACAGATCTGAACCCAGAACACTGAGTTATCATTCAGAACGTGTTGTAACCTAAAAACCATGCATCAGAGTGTATACGCAACTTGGAAGAGACGAACCAGGATGTATACACAACTTCATCAAAGCGAACCAGCATATAGATCTCCAAATACCTACTTATAACTTCGTTGCATTTCCCGACTTCAGACATACCTAGATCATCAAATATAAAGGATAAAACCTGTGTTAGAAATCACATCTAACCCATTAGATCACATAATGATTAGTCATTATGATCCTGATCCATCATTAGATCTCATCCATCATCACTGAGGCAAATCACAATCAATCAATCTGAGCACTGTCACTAGAATGCAGTCACCAGAACATAAAGCAAAACCTAGAACTCTGCATCAACAACCAGAACAAAATGTAACTTCAAACATCATAGTTCTTAAGGTATACGCTAATTCGATGTGTTGAACCAGCGTGTATATTCACTTTTACCAAAGTGAAACAACATACATATCTGCAAATATTAACTTAAAACCTCACAGACATTCTAGACTTCAGTCATACCCAGATCATATCTTTTACAGAATAAAACATGCATCAATATTCAGATCTAGACTGTCCATGATCGAACCACATAATGATAATACATTTAAGGCTTTATGATCCCCATCCATCAACCATCATCAACCACATGGGTGTATCCTTAGATCAGATCAAGCAACGCATCAGAAGCTCATAACCTTCATATATGATCTAACACTTCAGAAGATATTCAATACTTGCACACCTGGCCTAATGATCTTCTCCTCCTTATAGGCCTTTCTCAATACCTTGGACCAAAATCACTTAGGACCAATACCTTGGACCCAATCCCTAGGGTCAATACCTTGGACCAAATGCGTTGGACCGATTACCTTGGACCAAAATACCTTCGATCAAATACCTTGGACCACAAACTTGGTTTTCCAACATGTACACACTTTTTCTCCTGTGAAAGTGCATTGTATACATTATACGCTACTTTTGTTCTATTAACCCGCGTGTATACGCTCCTTGGACAAAGTGAACCAGCGTATACCTTTCTTTCTTCATTCTTTGGAGTCTGATATGTAATCCTTCGCTGTTGACCTGCTGCACTGTGAACTGTCATCTGAGAGAGTTGCCATTGTACATTGATTCCTTTGAACTGCCCTGCATTTTGTCACATCTGTAACAAAACTGCCATGCATTCTGTCACATCTGATATCTCTTCTGTAGATTCATATAGTTACCATATACAAGTGAGTTGTTCTGCTACAAATGGGTTGCCATCAAGTACAACACATGCATCACAATGCCAACAATCTCCCCCTTTGGACTTGATGGCAGCTATGTTGGTGTTGATTACTGCAAGTTGTAGAAATTGTTAGAGATAATAAGCAACATCAAAATACTCTCCCCCTTTGACATCAAGGGCAAATGAAGAACCAAGATATTCTCCCCCTTTGATATGAAGGGCAAAGGGCTGACCGAAAACAAGACTTTCATATTTGAACAGCTAAATATAAACATTGATCATGCTCCCCCTAAGCACATGCTAAATTCTCTGAACAAACTCCCCCTTTGTACATGCTGAGATGCACTATATCATCCATGCTCCCCCTGAGCACATGCAGAGTTTGCAAATATTTTCCAAAAGAATAACATGACTTTATAACTCAACTAAGTGACTTTTACCGTCTTATCACCAATGACTCATACATATATCAATCTCCCAACCAAGTGGAGATATACTAAATTTGACTCATCCTCCCAACCGAGTGGGGATATACCAATTTATACATGACTAATATAGCAATTATTACATCATCCTTCCTATGCATAGTCGGGGTATAAAATACATAATATGACCAAAAAGGACTCATCAAAAGACAGAGACAAATTATTACATCATGGGTCTTTATATGACCTTTACATGACATTTATAACAGAGGCCAAATATCTTAAACAAGGCCATGATAGTCATCAGCAACTATCATACACCATGTATGATCTACACCATAATCATTTGTCAACAACATCCAGACCTGTAACCTGTATATGTCCATAATCAGTTTCGAAGATATTACAAAGTAAATATCATCAACCTATGACTAATTATGCCATATATAGATATCAACTCATCCTCTCTTGATCTCATCAAGATCAACTTGCTTCGTTTCCTTAGTAGAAATAGCCTTATCATAACCTTCCATGAATCAACTAAGCATATGTCATATCTCAAAGCAGTAACACAAAATCATTCACATCATATCATATGTGAAAACACCACAGTCATCACATCATCATCAAGAACTGCATGATCTTTCACAAGAATCCTTAATATATCAACCATGTATCATCACTAGGGAACATCCCACATTTGATAAGCAACAACCATGATAATCAACATATGTGACTATCAACCTAACATCATAAGGTAAGAAGTCGCCATCATTATGTGTCTAAGTAAGCCATGTATTCAAATATCCATGTCTTCATGTGACCTGCAATAACACCATTCTCTTGGCCAACCAACAATATTTATCAATATGCAACTTAAGTAATAATCCATGTATCCAGCATACTGTATATCCATCAAAGAGATATCAATATGTATCTAGCAAACCATGAGCTCATGGTCATTTGTCAAGATTTCCTGACATCATCAACAACAACAATCCTCAACCATGTGAGAGCCAAGAACTATAGGAATCCTCCATCATAACTGCACCATATGAACTTTATGCATCTTGAAGGCATGATGAAACCAACATAAAAGAAATGAGTGGCTTATCATCAAATAATGAAGTTGTGTACTCAAGCTTTGTACTTCTCCTTGTCCTTATGAACATCTCCATGTAAACAACATATATGCATTGTATACATCATCAAAACGTCATCCACAATCATCTATAAATCTGATCTGAATAACAACTATGTAACCCCAAGCAATACAAGTATCATCTGAGATTTCATCACGAGCAACTCATAACCGTCACATAGCAAGATGTATCATTTAAACACTTTAGCCACATAAGCATCATCATCATTGATTAGGTACCAAAGACTTCTAAACATAATGCCAACAATGCTTTATTAGAAGCATATCATGTTCTCCCCCTGAACCTATTCCACCTGTTCACTATCAGACCTTATCATTGCATATATCAGTAAGAAGTATCAAGGCATCATCATCAATCATATATACATCAAGTTATCAACAACTTGTGAGGATCAAAAGCACTTCTAAATAACATCCACAGATTGTAGTCATCTATCATCACGACATAAAAGATAACTGATAATTGTCTGAATCATATCAAATCAATTTTTTTGAGTCTGTCCCACTGCATTTTTCCTCAAACCAACATATATGCGACTGTGTAGCTTCGAACTCGCGTATATATGCAACTTGTCTTCATGTAACTTGCGTATGAGAGTTATAACATTGGAGTTTCACACTTTCATCTCCCCCTAAGTTTTTTATGTTTGTACACTGTGCCATGCCACATTTTTCTGATTGTACTTCCTTCTTCTTCCATATCTTCGATGATGATGTTTTCTCCTTTTGGTATGGTGTCTGAAGTTTTCTCCTGCATTCCTTTGCTATATGTCCAAACTTGTTACATGCATAACATCTTACATGTTTCATATTTCTTCTATAGCAATCAATGGCTTTGTGACCAAACATATTGCAAGAAAAATAATATCCCTTAAAGTACTTGGAAGCTGATGATATTTTTGTATGATGGTCTTGAACCATTCTACTTCCGCATCTCGCTACAACATGTCAAAGATTATGGCATATAAAACATTCAATATTATTCATTTGAGGAAATAACCGACTATCACTTCCACAGTGAGGAGTAAAAGATTTTCTTTGAAGAATTTCTTTCCTTGGTTGTTGATGGGGTTGACCTCTAATTTTCTTGTTGAGTATTTTATTTTGCATTACAATTCCTTGCCTCAGCTTGTGAGCTAGATTCACCTTCAACAGATTCATGAAAACCAATACCAGATTTGATGGTAAGAGACCTTTGACTACTAAGAATATCATCCAAAATCTTAGTACTATCTTGAAATCGTAAAAGCTTATCCTTTTCTTCTAATTTACCTTTTAGTATATTTACCTCAACTTGATATTTCTCTTCCTTTTCAAGATACTGCTTCTTCATGATTTCTTTAGCTTTTCTTCCTTCTTCCACTTGTTTCCTTAATTCGAGAACTTCATTTTCTTGTTCTTCAAGAGCTTGGAGTAGTTCTTCATTCTTCTTATTTGATTTTTCAAGATATTCTTTTAGAGAGAGGATCTTAGCTTCAAGACCTTCATAGTAACTGGATCTATCTTTAAGTTTCTTGATTGTTGTGCTCCTTTTATTTACTTCATTTCTTAATGATGTCACTTCATCCTGCAGCTTTTGACATTGATCTTCCTTTTCCTTGTACTGCTTCCTTACTTTGTTTCCTTCCTCCAATTGAGCTTTTAGTCTGGTAGCTTCTTCTTTGGAGGCACACTCCCTTTTGTCCAATAGATCTTGTTGATCTCTAATTTTGTTTGTGAGTTTTTTAAATTCTACCTCTATTTGATATCTTTCTCTTTCACCCATAAGATCAAATTTAATTGTTTCGCTATCACTTTCATCATCTTCAAATGGACAGAGAAATGTATCACCAGAGGATAACAAATTCATACCTGATATTTCTTTTGCTTGTTCATCTTCATTTTGAGGTGATTCTAAATCTAAAGAGTTGCTTCCACATAGTCCCCAATCGCCTCTCCCATTGTCATAGTTCCTTTGAGATGCCTTCTTCTTTTGAGGTGCTTTCTTCTTTCCCATTGTTTCTATGGATCTCCTTTAAGTGATCAAGCTTCTGCCAAAGGACCTACTCTGATACCAATTGTTGGAAATAACACTGAGAGAGGGGTGAATCAGTATTTTCAAATCAATATGTTTTTCATTTCCATAATCAGATTTATATACGCTACTTCAGTGAAGGGAACTCGCGTGTGCATGCAACTATTCTTAAGGAAATCGATGTATATCTAGTGAACTATGATTCAGTTAATTCATCATATGTTGATCTTTAATCTGTGTATGAGTACTTTATTAAACATTAAATAGTAACTATGTGCAGTTAATAACAGAATGAACCATCACACATAAGAAACACAAATGAACACCAAGATTGAAGGCAGAAACCAAATGTGGGTGAAAATCACCTACTATTCTCGTCTCTGTCTTCTTTTAATAATAAAAAAATCTGTTTACAAAATTGTACTGGTGTAGACTCATACGAGTACGCAGGCTTCTAACTACAGACGGTTACAACCTTCTCTTGTTCTCTAGCTTCTACTGGAAGGGAGCTACAACCCCCTAGCTCTTGTACTAGCTGATATGTTTACTAGTACGTAGGCACCGACCTACAGAATGCTACGACCTTCTTTCTTCCTCCAGGGACCACGTTTCATAAATTTTTAGACTGGATGCTCCTGGTACACAATAATACACGTGAAGGCCTCATTTCATCCAATTTTCATACTGGACTCACCAACAACATTAAAGCTTAGAATCAATCATCATTGCAATACAACCATCAACTACATCTGCATCAACAAATCACTGAAATTGAATCATCGCTCTCTCAATGAACCAAACTCAATCAACCTCTGACACAACTAAATCAACCATTCATTCATACATAATGAACTTCAAAAAATCAACTGGAACAGATAGATCACTGTAACCAGTACATAGATCTGAACCCAGAACACTGCATTATCATTCAGAACCTGTTGTAACCTCAAAACCATGCATCAGAGTGTATACGCAACATGGAAGAGCCGAACTAGCATGTATACGCAGCTTCATCAAAGCGAACCAGCGTATAGATCTACAAATACTTACTTATAACTTCGTTGCACTTCCCAACTTCAGACATACCCATATCATCAAATATAAAGGATAAAACCTATGTTAGCAATCAGATATAGCCCTTTAGATCACATAATGATTAGTCATTATGATCCTAATCCATCATTAGATCTCACTAATCATCATTGAAGAAAATAACAATCAATCAATCTGAGCACTGTCACCAGAATGCAGTCACCAAAACATAAAGCAAAACCTAGAACTCTACATCAACAACCAGAACCAAGTGTAACTTCAAACATCATAGTTCATAAGGTATATGCTACTTTGATGTGTCTAACTAGCATGCATACACACTTTTACCAGAGCGAAACAACGTACATATTTGCAAATGTTAACTTAAAACCTCACAAACATTCTAGAATTCAGTCATACCCAGATCATATATTTTACAGAATAAAACATGCATCAGTATTCAGATCTGGACTGTCCATGATCAAACCACATAATGTAATACATTTAAGGCTTTATGGTCCCGATCCATCGACCATCATCAACCAAATGGGTGCGTCCTTATATCAGATCAAGAAATGCATCAGAAGCTCATAACCTTCATATATGATCTAACAATTTAGAAGATATTCAATACTACACACCTAGGCTAATGATCTTCTCCTTGTTATATACTCTTAGTTCTTTCTCAATACCTTGGACCAAAACCACTTAGGACCAATACCTTGGACCCAATACCTAGGGTTAATACCTTGGACCAAATGCCTTGGACCAATTACCTTGGACCAAAATACCCTGGATCAAATACCTTGGACCAAAAACTTGGTTTTCCAACATTTACACACTTTTCCTCCTATGAAAGTGCGTGTATACGTTATATGCTACTTTTTTTCTATTAACCCACGTGTATACGCTCCTTGGACAAAGTGAACCAGCGTATCCCTTTCTTTCTTCATTCTTTGGAGCCTGATCTGTAATCCTTTGCTGTTGACTTGCTGCACTATGAACTGTCATCTGAGAGAGTTGCCATTGTACACAGATTCCTTTCAACTACCTTGCATTTTGTCACATCTGTAAACACAATTTCCATGCATTCTATCACGTTTGATATCTCTTCTATAGATTCATCTAGTTACCATATACAAGTGAGTTGTTCTGCTACAAGTGGGTTGACATCAAGTACAACACATGCATCATAATGCCAACAATAAAACTTACCTCATTTGATGACCACACCCAAGAGCTTCAAGGCAATTTATAAATGGTAACCTGAAATAATTTACAAGATGTTATATAACCATATCAGAAAAACATCAAAAAAGTTATATCAACAACTTGGAAATAAGACTCTTCGAGGGGGAAACCTCCTTTTAGATCACATAAATTAACAATTCTTGGATAATTCAAATGAAAATACCCCCTTAGTCTGTAGAGGAGTCTAAGGGTTCAAATATAATTAGGGTTTTCATAACAATAATAATGTAAGGACACAAAAATAACATAATGGGCATTTATGTGGCACAACGATAACAATGAGGGGTAAAATAGTATCATAGGTACCTCATTTCCTTCTCCTTCAAAAAAGTGTTTTCCTTAACACTTGAGTAGTACTCGATGCTTCTTAATAAAATAATCATCCTCCCATGTGGAGTCATCAACATGTATGTTCCAAGACTTAATGAGATACTTTGAAATTGATCTGTTTCGTAGATATCAAATTCTTGTTTCTGTGATTTCTTCGGGCTCCAATATGATTTTTCTGTTGGAAATAATACTGAGAGGGGGGGGTGAATCAGTATTATTAGATCATTAAATCTTTTTCAATGCTCAAAAACATATACGCTACTTCAGTTAAGTGAAACCGCGTGTACACGCTTCTGTGACTAAAGAAACTAGCGTATATCCATAAATCTTATGATTCAGTTAGCTTATCTTCAGTAAATGCATCAGAACATTATTAACCTTATTAACAGTAAACAGGTGCAGTATAACAGAACAGATCATCACACAAAAGCCACACACATGAACACAAAGATATAAGGTGGAAACCCAATGTGGGTGAAAACCACCTGCTGCAAGTCATCTCAATCTTCTTCTTAATAAGAAAATCCTTTTACAATATTTGTACTGGTGCAGTCTTATACCAGTACGGGAGCTACAACCCCCTTTGCTTTTGTACTAGCCGATCCATTTACTAGTACACAGGCTGCTACCTGCTACAATGCTCCAAAGATCTCCCTTAGCTTTTGTACTAGCTTAGATACTAGTACGTAGGTGCTTGCCTACAATCTTCTCTCCTCCAGGTACCACGTTTCATACATTTTCAGACTGGATACACTGAAGCACAACACATAATCTGAAAGGCCACATTTCATCCAATTTTCATACTGGACCCAACAACAACATTGAAGCTCATAATCAAACAAAACTCTGAATCACTGAAACCCTGTTAACAACACTGTCACCAGAACACAGAGCAGACACAGAACTCTGTAATAACCATCTGACCCATCTGCAACTTCAAATATCAAGCTTTACAATGTATACGCTACTCCGATGAATCAAACCCGCGTGTATACGTGCTTTTGCCAAAGACAACCCGCGTACAGATCTAAAAATAATTTCTCATAACTTGCAGCTGTACCAGACATCAGTTAGACCCAGAACATAATATTGCGACAGTATGCAGATCTAGAAATACGCATAATCAACCATATCATAATAGTGCATTTCAAACCATTTGATCCCGATCTCTCCTTAGATCTTGTTCTCCATCAACCGATGAGATCTCTCCTTAGCTCAGATCAAGCAATGCATCATCAACCCATATCCTGCATACTGGATCTAATGCTTCATCAGATATTCAAGACATTTCAGATGCCCTTGCCTAATGATTTCCTTCTCCTTATATAGCCTTAGGCCTTGTTCAATACCAAGAGCCAAAACCATAGAAATCCAATACCATCAACTTCAAAACTAGGGATCGACACGCCCGTCGAGACACAATGGTCCGAAACCATAGGCACAACTTCCAAGGACTAACCGCCATGGACCAAAGGTTCTTTTCCACATACACGCGCTTTTGCTGAAGCCAACCTGCGTGTACACGCGACTTGGGCTTAACTAACCTGCGTGTATGAACTTTCTCTTCTTCTTATAGTCTGATCATCAATTCCTTGCTGCTGACCTTCTGTACTATGATTTGTCATTAGTGAGGTTTGCCATCAAGGACAACACTTATCTCATAATGCCAACAATCTCCCCCTTTGGACTTGATGGCAAAGCTAACTTGTCACACTTAGAATTAGCATCTGATTCCTTTGAGCTGTCCTCCATCAGTCACATCTGATATCTCTTCTGAAGATTCATCATCTGATTCCTTTGAGCTATCCTCCATCAGTCACATCTGATATCTCGTCTGAAGATTCATCCAGTTATACATAAGTGAGATATTCTTCCATCAGTCACATCTGATATCTCTTCTGAAGATTCATCATCTGATTCCTTTGAGCTATCCTCCATCAGTTACATCTGATATCTCGTCTGAAGATTCATCCAGTTATACATAAGTGAGATATGAGAGGGTTGCCATCAAGTACAACACATGCATCATAATGCCAACATTTTCCTTCCCTGCTAAGTTCTAGAAATATAGTTTGAACTAGAATCTTGTCACATATTACATTATTTAAGCATGAAACATGGAAATATGGGTGTCTTTGTGGATATGCACGAAGATGAAACTTGTATGCCATAGTACCAATAATTAGCTTTCTTTACGTCACCTTATATGTGTCATAATACTTGGGTGATAATTTATTATCATTTTTAGCTTTCTTGAGGGACATTTCTTTGTATGGTTGTTGTTGTAAAAATGCCTAGTCACCCACATCAAAAATTATTTTACTATAATATTGATATACATGTTGGTTCACTTCATTATGCACGAGATTCAAGTTATCACTTAAGAGTTGAAGAACTTATTGTTGATGCTCGATGTGATCTCCCATTGGTTGAACCTTAGAATTATCTCTTAAAGATGATGTGATGGATAACAATTGATATCCATAAAGCACCCTAAATGGAGTCATTTTTGCTACGGTGTTGGAATAGGGTCCCTAGAGCTAGTTTTGGGGTTAATTTAACCCAATTTTGTAAAAGTTTTGTAAAAATAATGTAAAGTCTCCACGATATGTAGATGTGGAGTGCGCAAATAGATAGGAGTCAAAAGGGTGTTATCCATTGTTTTTGGTTAGTTCTAAGATTTTCCCATGGTCTGTAGACCATGGTATTATATCAAGAAAAGCTATAAATAGTCGAGTCATAGCGAGTCTTAGAAATAACTTTAGATAGAGACTGGGGTACGTTGAAGGGTTTTTTTGAAAGTGCTAAGGGAGGAAGGCTCTTCTTCTTGTGCTTAGGTGAAGAAGGGAAGGCTCCTACAGCTGAGTGTGAAGAAGGCCTGTGTAGAGTCTAAAACTGAGTGCAAGGACCCCTACAGTTGTGTGCGCAGGGTAGGGAGTCTGTAATCTCTAAATGGAAGGTCAATAAAGACAGCTTTTTGAAAAATTACTGTGTATTTCCATTGAAACTATTTATGTTATATTTCACCGATTGAAGGATATGTTTTATGAAATAATTATTGAATATTGCACGAGTTCACTGAGTCTATATTAATATTGCATGATATGAATGGTTATCTACTTATGTGAAGTTAAAAGCTAGTTCTCTTATGTTTTATAATAATTAAAGTAGATCTACGTGAGATCCAATCTAGGATTGCTTATTGATGCACAAAAGTAGGTAAATCACCTGTTTAAGGTCCGACACAAATACTGACGATGGACCTTTGCGAAGGTCTAGAATCCATTTAACCTAGTTACAGTGAAAAGCCCTAGAAGACTACTAATCTACACAGAAGCGGATCTAAGGCACTAGAAGACATCACACTAGTCTCTTGATGCAGAAACTTGGTTCTTGCATTGCCCAATACTGCTTCGGGTGAGACTACAACCTGCACTACATAGCTTGTTGCTGAAATGGCGAGTAGTGTAGGGTTTTTTTGGTTGTGCAACTAACTCCGAACCTGGGTCAGAACACCCCAAGCCAACAAATGGTTCTGTTTCCAGGACCAAGATCTACTTAAAGAGATGTGTGATGTCGCATGATTGGAATTCGACTAAGAAAGAGATTGAAAAGGGTTCAGAGTGGAATATTCATGGGTTTCCGGCTCAAGAAAACATGAATGCATGCTTGTCGAAGGAGGATTGGTTAAACAAATATTTGTATATCGAGATACACAAAATTCTGTTTTGGACTTTTCCATGAGAATTATATGAGTGGTTATCAAAATTGGTAGACAATCAAGGGAGGTGGAAGATAGATAGTCCTATAGTGTGGACTCTAAAATTGGTACGACGACTAGAGGCATCTAAAAACAGGATCACACGTCCTTTCAATCATTGACTTGATCGTATTCTAGGAGGATTTGTTACTGAATTTGTAGTTGATACCTCAGTTAGCTATAGCAAAGTGGAGTGAAGATTCTTCAAGGGACCGCGAGGTAAGTACTTAAGGTCATTGAATACTTGGATTAAAATGCTATTATGTGAAAAGTGGGTAATTCCATTACCTTAATGTTCAGTACTATGCGAAGTAATGGAATAAACCCTAAACCCTAAACCCTAAACCCCTACCTAGGCGAAGGCGAACTTGACCATCCTATATCCTTTGCAAACAGGAAGTTATCAAAAGCAGAGAAAAATTATTCAATGACAGAGCGTGAGGGGTTGGCCATGGTCTACGCACTGCAAAAATTCAGGGATTATCTATTAGGGAGACATTTCAGGATGTATACAGACCATTCTACCTTAAAGTACTTGGTCACCAAGCCTGTGTTGGGGGTAAATATTTGCAGGCGGTTGTTATTATTTCAAGAGTATGATTTTGAAGTGACTGTGAAGCCAGGGAGGTTCAATGTTGGGCCTGGTCATCTGTCGAGAATTGAAATAGGCGAAGAACCTAGTAATTTGGAGGAAGGGTTGCTAGGTGTGCATCTCTTTGCAATACATGTTGCCGATGACCATTTTTCTAACATTATTCACTTCTTAACTACAGGGATGGCGCCCGAAGGATATACAAATTAGTTGAAGAAAGAACTAGTAGTCCATGCAGGCGATTTTTCGGTCATTGTGGGACATTTGTACAAAATGGGGACAGATGAAATATTGCGAAGATATGTGTTAGATTTTGAGTGTGATAGTATTCTCACTGAAGCTCATGGGGGAGTTGTGGGAGGCCAGTATGCCAAGAAAGAAACCGCATAGAAGATTTTGCGTGCAAGATTATGGTGACCAAGATTGCACAAGAATTCCAAAGCATACTGTATGGCATGCGATGCATCTCAAAGGACTAGAAAACCATCAGGAAGGGATGAACTACAGCTACACCCTTAGGTATCCTTATAGATATTTGAGAAAGGGGTCGTTGACTTTATAGGCCCGATACAACCACTGGGAAAAAAACCGAGCATGTGGTATATTATTACTGCAACAGAATACTTAACAAGATGGGCAGAAGCACAACCCTTAAGGGATTGCACTGCTGCAATGACTATGAAGTTTCTTTTTGAGTATGTATTAACTAGGTTTTGATATCCAAAAGTTTTGATGAGTTTGGAAGAATTTCAGGTATATTATCAGAAGATCACGCCCTATCACCCACTGGCAAATGGAACAATGGAAGCTTTTAATAAGATCTTGGAGCATGCGTTGACAAAGGTATTCAACATGTAGAGGAATGACTTGGACATGTGCGTACCTGTTGTCTTATGGGCATATAGGACGACCTGCAATAAATTGATAGGACAAACGCCATGCCAGTTGGTTTATGGGATTTAAGCAGTCATGTCAAAGGAGTACATTGTGCCCAACCTAAGAATTGTAGCCTTGACTGAGATCATGGAGTTAGAGGAATACCTTGGAGGAATGGCTTGCGCAGATCATGGAGTTAGAGGAAGACCGTTTCCTAGTAGGATTTCACCATCAAGTGCAAAAGGAATGAGATAAGGCATGCCATGATAGGCACATTAAGATGCTCACGTTCAAGGTAAATGATTTGGTGCTATGATATGATAGCAAGTTCACTAAGTTCCCAGGAAAGTTTCAAATACACTGGTTGGGGCCGTATGTTATCAAGGATAATATGGATGGTGGCACAGTTTAGCTTGCGAAGCTGAATGGGGAACCATTCCCTGGAAAAGTGAACGGAAGAAGGCTAAAGCTATATATAAGGGATCCTACCCCTGCATGATGACTATATGGTAGCAGGACAGTCTCAGTAATCAAGGTAGCTGCAAGGGATTGTGGGATTATAAACTACGATGCTTGCCCCAGGGAAAGTATTAGTAGGTAGGCTACGTCACGGATAATAGGGGTGTGATGGGTAAAGTTGCACTATATAAGCTGTGCCATGGAGAATAATGCCACGCAGGTGGGTCCAAAGATAACCGTTGAAGTTACTATTCATGACTTGATGGATAAAAAGCAGTTAAGAGGAGTGGGTAGGCGATATTTATGGAAAAATTATTTGAAGCTCTGCCACCAAATCAATATTTATGATCCGAATTAGGGGGAATGGTTAGATTTGAATTCAACTCCTGCTATAAATTACGCATGCTAGTCCAACGGAGAACACGTTTCATTCTAAGAGTTTCTTGCGCATTTTGTTTTCTGACGCATATGAATGGTGCATTTTGGGAAGAATTTGTGACATGCCCCTCATTTTCGCACTATTCTAGAGTAGCCCGAGAATGATTCATTCAGAAGATGACTACTTCCAACCCCTCTTAAGCCATCAGTTCCAAAGCAGCTGTGTATGACGCACTAGGCCCTGAAGTGACTAGTATGGAAGCTACAGCTGTTGTTCCTACGATGCTGAGGTCGCCTAGGTTGAAACAAACTATCACAAAAGAGAAGCATCCAATCATGAAAGAAAAGCACTCAGCCACGAAAAAAATAGAAGAAGTTGGTCCCAGTGTGAATGTCATCGAGGAAGAATCCAAAGGAATGACTGAAGGAGAAAAAGGACAAGCAACGAAAAAAGTGGTGGATTTGGAAGAAGAGGAGTACCAAGTTATGAAAGAAGGCGATGTCGAGGGAAACAAGCCTATCTCTAAGCTTCTTGAGTACATCTGATCCAGGATCCAGATTCTAGAAAATTTGGGATATCCACTCCCCTGTTGCTAGAGCAGGCCACATTTGAAGGAACAAGGCTCCCATGCATCGCGATATTGAAAATGGAGGACTGGGACCTCGAGGACCATGAAAATTTTCCGCACCTAGTGACCCATAAGTAGATGTCGAAGATATATTATGATGAGATAGGGGTTACACAGTTAGAACCCATGAAGTGGGTCCTCAACGTTGAGCTATTGGGGCTGCTGAACATGCTTTTAGTGCCGCACTATCATCGCTCACCTATCAATACGGTTTGTGTGTGCCAGCTCCTCATGTTGGTGCACGATGGGATTCTATGGCTTGGGTAGCCCATTCCAATAACTGACATGTTGATCCATAGGATAAAAAAGTTGCCTAAAAAAGGAGCAGACCCTACCAAAGAGTTCATAGGGAAAACCAGGGAAAAGGAACTAGCCGATAGAATGAAGAAAGAATATGGTATTGTGAAAACGTCATGCAGATACTCTATCCTTTCCATTCAAGACCAAACAATCCAGTTTTCTACCTATATCCTCATAGGCAATATCATGAGGAAGTTCCACGTGGATAAAGTTCTGGCGCCGGTAGTTTCACTTGCTTCACAGTGCATGAAGGGCGTGCAATATAATTGGTCCAAGTATCTCTGCCATGAGTTCCTCCCGAACTGCCGAGAAGCCCAAGATGAAAGAAAGGCATTTCATTATGCTTGGATTTTATTTTCTATTGTAGTAGTTGCATGGAGGTTGTCAAAGGATATCCAATTTCCTCTGCCAAAGGAAAATTTTCCCCAAGCAGCGAAGTTCGCCTCGCTCTGGTCTACAAAGGATTCGACACGAATCAAGTAAAAAGAGATTTTTTGGTTGCTGATGGAGATGGACCTTCGAATGGTGGTTAATTAGAGGCCAATGTTGTCCCTAACCTTTTTTGAACAATTGAAAGCCTACGTGGAGTTAAAGGATGACTTTTACAATGTATCAATCCATGCTTGGAAGGACCCAGAGGCAACTTGGCATTTTTTGCCTTAGTTAGTGTCCGAGACGGATGTGCAGGAAGTTGTAGGGTATTGGCCACTAGAGTGGCGTGAACCTACAATGCTGGAGGTGGGAACTGGAAAAGGTGTATAAATCTCTATTTCACAGAAGGGGAAGGAAGCCACTAAGAAAGTTGGATGCACCTTGACTGAACAAAAGAAGAATGAGGTTGCTAAGGCAGCTACAGAGAAGGAACGTATGGAGAAAGAGTTCACTACTAAAGAGCAGGCAAAGAAAGAACGGAAGGATGTCGAGGCGAGTGGGAAGTCTGCTTCACATCATACTGATGAGCAAGAGTTGTTAGAATAAGGAGGAGGTGGCGGTGAGGAGTAGATCACTCCTTTCATCCTGAAGAGGCTCAAGAAGGAACAAATGGGTGTATAATGAAAGAAGCATAAGTTTGATAAGTAGACACATATTGATCCCATTGTACAAACAAAAGGTGATCTCGATGAGATCAGGGCCAAGTTATGGGACACAAAAACAGAGGTGCTACAAAAATTTGTGCAACAATACATGCAGAAGCTAGGGAGAATCCACAAGGATCTGCGCGAGCTACAGATCCAGGAAAATAGGATTCAGGTGGGTATCGGGTAGGTGAGCAGAACGCAAGCGATCTTGACGCTAGGAAGTAGCGCAATAACAAAGATTGAATAGAATCTGGATCTTAGAGTCATTCCTTTGTGAGAGGGGTCAGTCCATGTTGAATCAGACAAGGATCACGCTGTGATCACCATAGTGAAGGATATAGGACTGAACCTTGTCGCGCTACCAGTCCAGACTTAAATGAGTTGAATATAACAGAACAATGCACAGTCACCATCTCCAGTGAGTTTAAATTCAACAACGAGTAGCTTTTCGCAGAAAAAACTTAGCCGTTGAAGGAGAAGGAGGAATTACATATAAAATGCAAGAACCTAGTAATGACGATTGAGCTAGCCTACAAGTTAGTTCCTGAGTTGAATATACCAAAGGATGCAGAGGCCTCAGCCAAAGTGAGGAAATTGGCTGTTGCAATACGTTCTTCAAAGGAGGAAGTCAATAGGGTGAATTTCGATTTTTGGATGCAAACAGTAGAGTTGTAGTTAAAGTTTCAATTGACAACTCAAGAAGAGGTTCGGGAGCAGCGCAGAGCAGTAATAAAGGAGGGAATGACTACACTAGACACCACAGTTAATAACTGCTCATCGATGTTTGATGCAGCCATGGAGTTATGGAAAAATTTTCAGGAGGACTCGAACCTGCAACAGCTAAAGACAGATGTTCATGAAACATAGCAACAATATGATGAGGTCTGAGCATCTGCATGCAATTTGGCGCCAACACAATTCCTCAATAAGCTACAGTAGGGCAAGCAACTACTTACAAAGCTGTATGACTTGCAGAGGAAGGAGGCCTTGCTAAAGGCTAGATTGCAGTCGTGGCTAGAGAAAGTGTGTCAGCTTACTCTATTAATCCAAGAGAATCTCAAAGGGTTGGAGCAGATGCAACGAACCATGCACCTCACAATAGAGGGGCCAACAACTAAAAATTGGTTGAAGAAGTATAGCAGGCAGTTGCGCAAAGTGTCACAGAAGTTCTAGTATTGCAAGTTGACCTGAGAGATCTTCACAACAAGATCGCGGCGCCAGCTGAGCGACTCGAGGGCGAGTCATGATATTTGTGTTGGGGGCCTATTGGGATAGGGTCCCTAGGGGTAGTTTTGGGGTTAATTTAACCCAATTTTGTAAAATTTTTGTAAAAAGAATGTAAAGTCTCTGCGATATGTGGATGCAAAGCACGTAGATAGATAGGAGTCAAAAGGGTTTTAGCCCTTGTTTTTGGTTGGTTCTAAGATTCTCCCATGGTCCGCGGACCATGGTATTGTATGAAGAAAAGCTATAAATAGTTGAGTCATAACGAGTCTTAGAAATAAATTTAGATAGAGATTGGGGTATGTTGAAGGGTTTTTCTGGAATTCCTAAGGTAGGAAAATCTTGTTCCTGCGCTTAGGTGAAGAAGGGAAGGCTCCTGCAGCTGAGTGCATAGGAGGTCTGGGTAGAGTTCATAGATAAGTGCGCAAACCCCTGCAATGGTGTGCGCAAGGTAGAGAGTTTGTAATCTATGAATGGAAGATCAATAAATACAACGTTTTGAAGAATTACTGTGTATTTCCATTGAAACTATTTATGTTATATTTCACCGATTGAATGATATGTTTTATGAAATAATGATTTAATACTGCTCGAGTTCACTAAATCTGTCTTAATATTGCATGATATGAATGCTTATCTACTTCCACAAAGTTAAAAGCTATTTCTCTTATGTTTTCAGATAATTAAAGTAGATCTACGCGAGCTCCAATCTAGGATTGCTTATTGATGCACAAAAGTAGGTAAATCAGTTGTTTAAGGTCTGAAAATACTTATCACGGACCTTCCTAAAGGTCTGAAAGTCATTTAACCTAGTTACATTGAAATGCCCTAGAACACTATTGATCTTCATGGGAGAAGATCTAAGGCACTTGAAGACATTACACTAGTCTCTGGATGCAGAAACTTGGCTCTTGTATCCCCTAATACTACTTTGGATGTGATTGCAACCTATTCTACACAGGTTGTTGCCGAAAGGGCTAGTAGTGTAGGCTTTTGTTGGTTGGTGCAACTAACTCCGAACCTAGGTCAAGACCCCCTAAGCCAACACATAGTATGGAAGAAAGTGTTATACCACTATTCTGATAGAGGTGAGCACTTGATCCATAATGGTTTTTTATCAGATACAAATAAAAAAAGACATACTTCCAAATACTTGTTCACTATCTTAGTTTTCCCATCTGATTGAGGATGATAAGATGAGCTATGAGCTAATTGAATACTAAGAAAAAGAAAATAATTATGTGCAAAAATTTGCAGTGAAAATGGGATCTCTATCACTTACAATAATATTTGAATTTACATGTAGATTTTGAACTATTTCCATAAATAAAATAATGATTGTACTAGCTTTGAAAGGATGAGATAGTACAAAAAAGTGTGCATACTTGGTAAGGCTATCAACTAGCACCATGATGACACTCTTTCCTTCACACTTGGGTAAACATGTGATAAAATCCATTGACACCTCTTCCCAACAATACCATGGAATGAATAATGTTTGTAAAATACCTATCGTCTTAATTGTCTCAATTTTGTTTTGTTGGAAAGCCAAACATTCCACCACGAAATTTCGAATATCATATTTAAATCCATCCCAAAAAGCTTCCTTCTTCACCTTGTGGTTAGTTTTTAAAAATATTGAGTGCCCTCCTTTAGGAGAGGTGTGCAATTCCAAAAGAACCATTTTTTTAAGTTCAGGGTTCTTACATAGTTATAAGTGATATTTGTACCACAGATAATGATTTTTCCAAATAAAAGAATCAGAAGAACTAGGATATTGCTACAAATTTTGAATGAGTGTCCATACCTCTTCATCATTCTTATAGTCATGTTGTAGTGGTTGCAACACCCTCCAAAATTTTAGCTTGCATATAATTTCAGAGCCTCCTTTGTATTTTTACTTGATGTTTGCAAGCACTCGGGCTCACCCTGTGGGCTCATGTGAGTCCTTGCACCCTTCCTAATTGACTGTTCAATCCACAAGTTTTTACATGTTGGTCTCAATGCAATGCTTGCATCCATGTTTTGGCGATGCACAAGGTACTCGCTTCGTCTGTACATGTTGTATTCAGTACGTGAACGTCCATCACACTCACACACAAAGCTGTATGCACTGTCACACAAGTGTCATCACAGTCATTCAATGATCTATCACAAGTGCTGTGTTTGTCACTCGCACCATCGATCAATCATGTTGAGCATATGTTGTCTTGATGGTTTGAGGCGTCTTGTCGTCAATTCATGTTGAGTGTGTTTTTTCAAGGTCGTGTATGCACAAATTCAATAGCTCACACACTGATTCATTTTGCTAAAGTTTTGACTAATGCATCACCCTCTAACAGATGGACCTCCACCCTATCATTGACTCAACTGATTGTCACCCAGAACAATGCAGAAGTGTCCAACAAGAAATTTCAATATGCATTGCCCGCAAGCTGATCAACTAACCCTTCTATTGGTCAACTAGAGAGTTTGATCGGGAGATGACCCCGGGACTCACTACCCTAAAAAATTGCACAGAAGTTGCAAACCTTGCTCACTCTGCTGACTGAGAAAACTGTGTTGGCAGACCAGAAAGACACCCAGTGTCTTTCTGTGTCTCCCTCAAAAAATTGTGTAGTTTTTCGAGCTAGCCACCTAGTAAGGCGGTCGGCTGCTCACCCAGAAAACTATGGAGAGGTTTTCAGCAGGTCAGCCTCTCATCAATTGTGTATTTTTTGTCTCTAGTAACATCGCAGCCCAGTGCCAGCTCCCTCCAAGGATTGTGTAGTCTTTGTTTCCAAGGCCCTCCAGCAGCGTGCACTGCTTCCCTCCAGAAATTGCGTATTTCTTCTTTCCAGCTAAGCCGAATCTCATGGACAGTCACTATCAATCTAGATTGTCCATTTGAGTCACCCAGTGAGTTCTACGAAATTTTCACTAGCAGTGGTTGGAGCTCACATCCCAGGTTGAAACTTTCCTTGCACAGTTTGATAGCCTTGTCCTCTCTCTCGGTCACCTGCATCTGAACGCGAATGAGCATGCATCATGGTGGACTAGGAGGCTTACGGATTTGATGTCGTCTTGTCATGAGTGATTGAAGATACAGGTACATCAATAAGACATGACGTGATGATGGATGAGATGAACAAGAAGGACACATGCAAGGAGATGTGTTCACAAATGAACGAACGAGCGATGCATGCAAGGAGATGTGTTCGCGGATGGATGAGGAGAAATTTTCGCAAAAGGACAAACATGTCAAGCATCCAAAAGTACAAGAAAACGAGCAACATGCACATGCAACACCAAGCGAACACCAATGATCATCAAATACTCCACACACCTTGCCATGCAGAGGTGAAGTTGTGATACACCAATAGGACATTCATCACTTAGCAACACTGCATCTCAACATGCACACCACCAACAACATGAGCATACCAGCATTGTCTTGTCGAGTCATGTCATGAGCCATGGCATCCACATCAAAATTGTGGGCCATACTATTGTAAATCAATGTAATGTTACGTGGAAGTCCAAGAGACCCACTTGTAATATGAAGATTCATGAAAAGTTGAAAAGTCATGAAAGTCAAATAGTCATGAGGGAAGTGGAATGGTCATAAGGGCCAGTTTTACCCTTGGCTATAAATAACCCTCATTTGTACATGAAAATTAAATTTCACCTTCGCTCCTCCCACATAGCCTTGAGAGTCTGTAGTCTTTCTTTTTTAGGAGCGAGCAGTGGCTCCAACACCCCACCTACGGGGTTAGTTATGTATGGTGTATCAATCTGTCTTGGAACTTTTTCTTAATTCAGAAGCTTGATAATAGGGTAGCACATTTTCACACATGTGTTGTAACTATTTGTAAGATTAATCTTGAACACTTGTAATACATGTTTCTTTACCCTATGTTAAAAAATTGAACTCATTTAGCTCGTCTAATACATGTACTTATGAAAATGTGTTGCATAAGTTGTTAATGCTCTCTTTCCTGTGTTGGTTACCTCCTCAGACATCCGATAGAACCTTTCATGTAAACTTGTTCTAATGACCATCGCACTCGTGCCGATTGTCCCACTGGGTGTTGTATGTGATATCTTCCCTTACGTGTTGTGACTATCACATCCATGTGGATTGCTCCTCTGAAAGTTGTGCATTTGCTATTGTGTTGTGTGCCTCTGACAGAGTTAGGACATCCTCCCTTTTGACTATAGACTTACTCCCACCCTCTCTCTCTCTATGGTGAAGGAACCTTGACAGAGGTAACACTAGAACTCACCAGGGATGCGAACCTGGATATTCATAGACAAGCAGACCACTCTCATGTGTTGACAAGAAAGAGCTAAGGAAAACATCTAAGATAATGGGAACCAAGCCATCATACCAGATGGGACTCCCAAATGAAATGGTTTGAGGTCTAGTTGGGACATCATATCATGGAGATCCCCTGAATGTTGGCAGGTTCAGAACCATCAAGATTTCTAGCCCTAGAAGGAGGGTCGCCTGTTGTTTATGGATGAATGTCCTCTCACACCCACTCATCAATCATTTGGTCAAGGCAGTAACTCAGACTCCCTCTCCCCTACGTGTGACTCTGAAGTTGGTTACTCCTCACCTCCCAGACGTGAACATGAAATTTTGTATTAGTGCCTTCACTCTATCCATCCCATCACCAATCAGTTCGCAAAAGCAGTTAGACTAATCCCAGGAATATAATATCTTCCATAGACATCAACAAAGCCAAAACCCACTCCCATAGGGGTTGTTGTGTCATCAATGTAAGAAGTAGTTCTTGCCACACTTGAAGGTCTAGCAGAAGCTCTTGAGAATAGAGAGGAACATTTCGTCTTCCAATAGGGAGAATGAGACACCCTCATGATCTTGGGCTTAGACTTTGGCAGACGAGGTGGACGAGAAGACAGTGAACGAGGCAGAGGCATATACAAACCAATAGACTCATAGCAGGAACCGTCAGATTCTGAAGAATAGGAGGAGGACGAAGAACAAGAAGACATGGCTAACCAAAATTTGGAATGGATGAGTCAGGGATCATTGACTCTCCTGGGTGCTTTGCACAAGATTCCGAAGTGGTCGAAGAGAATGATCAGAAAGTTTGACCTTGATAGCACAGTGAAGGCAGAAGATCGCTTGGAAAACATCTACCTACAGATGTAGACCCTTGAGGTACGTTACGATGACGTTGCATGTATACTGTTCCCATGTACCTTGGATGGTCATGCAACAACATGGTATCACAGCCTTCTTGTCAACTCCATACATAATTGGGGTGCATTCAAACTTATGTTTCTGGAAAAGTTTGCTAATGAAAAGACCGCAGCGATGTTACTCAAAGAATTGGGGAGCCTGAAGATGGAGGGGAAAGAAAAGGTAAAAGATTTCAATCAAAGGTTTTTGTGCATATTAAACAAGTTTGCATTGGACACAAAACCTCATGACTCCATCATTTTTGACTACTACATGTTCGCACAGCCAACCAACATTGCACAGATCGTTAAACGAGTTGTGAAACCAACACAGTTAGAAAAATACAAAGAGGCAATCGTTGTTGAAAAGTACTTGCACACGATTGAATTTATCAGGGATGATGAGATACTGAAGGACTCCAGAGACACAAGTAGGAATCCCCAGGCTGTGACAAGCAAGGGTAGAGACAAAGGAATAAGTGATATTGAAACCCTTACTCATCTTGTCAAAAAACTGACAACATAAGTATATGAGCTTAAACAATGAACAATGAACTCATCTGCGAGCAGCCGACCACCCAGACAAAGACAACAAAGTGTGTCACCAGGTAACAACTACTTCTAAACTAAAACTACACAGAGCTCCAACTCAGTGTTGCGGGTCAAAGAATGCATAAACAATGAATTTTTTTCATTTCATGAAGATAAGCACCCAGAAGCGTCTTGTTTGGACTTGAAACGAGTTGCAGGCTTCGTATGTGATCAAATGACAAACATGTTGAGTAGTTTGCAGGGACACCTGGGAGACATAGATGATGATGAAGATGCTTCACTTGATGAGACCTCAAGTATTGGGTGAGTGATTAACATGTATCACTGCACGCAAGAAGCATAAAAGACAATCACCGAGAAGCATCCCCCCAAGCAGAAAGAGCGCTATAACCTTAGAAGTAAAGGGGCTCCCCCTACAATCAAGGAAATGAAACAAAAGCTTGAACTGCTTAGGAGGGTTGATCCACCAACTGTCTAAAAGAAGAAAACACAAAGAAATATTGGGAAGACAACGGCAGACAAGAGTACGTCCATGAGCAGTAAGTTGCAGAGCACTTCACTAGACAACCTGAACATTAGTCCAACCTCGAACATCTCAATGAGTCTACCTTCCCTTGATTACAACATTATGGAAGATATGAAGAAGACTCATGCAAACATCATTTTTTTGAGTTGGATAAGATTCAAGGAAAATGGAACATCTTGCTGCACGTTGTATGGCATTCATCTAAAAACAGTGCAGCCTCTATGAGCAAGGGAGCAAGTACATCTCCAGGAACACTAACAACTTTGCTAAACACACTTTATATTGAAGAAGCAAACTCTAGTTTCCCTCCATTCTTGTTATCATTTGAAATATTCAACTGTAATTTTCACAACTTTTTGTTTGATTCTGGCGCATCATCTAATGTCATGCCTCTCTCCATTGCTAAGAAGACAAATGCACAATGGAGCAAGACATCAGCCTAGATCATCCAACCCAATCACACATGCATGCTAGCCATTGGTGAACTTTGCGATGTGTTCATTAGACTATCCCATGATAGCCAAGTTCACCAGTAGATAAACATCGTTGTTATGGACATACCATAAGCATATGTCTTACTCATCAGCAAAGATTGGTCTAGCAAGCTGAACGGATACTCTTATACAGAATTCTCACACTTGTGGGTTCCCTACAATGGAGAAAAAAAATCAAATTCGGGTGTTATCCAAGAGATATATGAGGCAGAATGTCACTCCCATCAATGGTGAGAATGAACCGTTGGCCTTCGCAGAGCTCATGTTTGACAACTGCCTCTTGGAAACAATGCTGGGGTGTTATCTCGCACAACCAACTTCGATCCCACCAGACACACAGTTGGATCTCCTTCCTCGCCCAACTAATGGAAATGAAACCTGTACATTGCATTGTAATAGTAGTAGCTTTAGCAGTAGTGATAGAAATAGCACTATTGCAAGCACATCGAACAGTATGTGTACAGACGAGTTGTGGACCATGTATTTCGACGGATCAAAGACACATGATGGCTCAGGAGCCAGGTGTGTCTTGATTGACCCAAAAAACAGGAAACATTTGATTTTGAGCTGCTTGGAGTTCGAGTGCATGAACAAGATTTTTGAATACGAAGCACTCGTGTTAGGCTTGCAAAAATTCATTAAGCTCAACATGGTCGCACTCAAAGTGGTAGGTGATTCGGAAATAGAGGTACAGTAGGTACGTAACACCATTCATTTTTTATCACCTCATCTCAAAGGTTACCAACAAGAGGTATGGCATTTGATCTCTAGCTTCAAAGCATTTAATATCACTATTGTAACAAGAACACATAATGCAGCTACCAATGATTTGGCAAACGTAGCTTCTAGAATGTCATCGCTTAGGGATAGATTTACTGTTGAAATTTTGTATAGACCATTTATCCTAGATGACATAACTAATTTACGCATGTTTGATGATGTTCAACAGATACTACATTTCATGGCCAACACTGATACCTCCAAGGATGAGGCAATTGATGAAGACTAGCACGAGCAGTCTCTACACGCTGAAGCTGGCAATAAGAAAGGCCACCTCATCCCTAAGGGTGTGGCATATTTGCAAAAGCTCTATGACTTGAAAGAATGATTTCAGAGGCTAAGGAACAACAAAACCCACAACTCTACCATGATGCACTAACTGAATAACTTGGGAACATAACAAGATCTGAAGTTCATCGATCTCGGTACGCGTTGCATGCAAAATAAGTGGCAAGCCTTTGTCCACTTTCTCAAACATTACCAGTATGTGTTCACATGTACATATGATGATCTGAACACTTATGACAAGCGAATAATCCAACACATCATTCTAATCATAGAAGGGGTCAAGCTATATCAACAGAAGCTGACGAAAGTACATCCATCACTTGAACCCCTAATACAGAAAGAGCTCACCAAGTTGTTGGATGCATGGATCATATACAAAGTTTTTCATTCTACATGGGTTTCAAGCCTTGTTCCTGTATGAAAGAAGTTCCAGGAAATCCAATTTTTTGTTGACTTTTGGAACTTGAACCATGCCTCAGACAAAGACAAATACCGTGTTTCATCTATGGAGCACATTTTGTAAATAGTATCTGGGAGCAAATGTTTTCCTTACTCGACGGGTTTTTGAGATATAATCTGGTCCTCGTAGCAGAACGTGACAGACTGAAAAATACCTTCCATACCAAGTGGGGTATGTTCGCATACAAATGAATGCCATTCGGGCTCGTGAATGCAAGTACACCATGGAAATTTCCTTCCATAGAATCATCAGACAGAGCATAGTTGTGTACCTTGATGATGTGACTACATTTTCAAGAAAATGGGAGAGCACATACGCAATTTGAAGAAAATTTTTGAGTGATGCTAAAAATGCGAGGTTTCCTTGAATCCCAAAAAGATCATATTTGTAGTGTCTAAGGGGAACCTCCTTGGGAACATCGTTTCCAAAAGCGGGATCAAGGTTGATCCATAATGGGTTCGAACTATTACACAGATCCCACATCCAGCCAACAAGAAAGCGATACAGTCCTTCTCGAGAAAGATAAACTTCATCCAGAAGTTCATCTCGGATTATGCGCAGATAGGAAAACCAATGCAAGATATGATCAAGAAGGATGCAGTCTACAACTAGGGCAAGAGGGAAAAGGAAATATTCACTCATATCAACCAGGCTATCGAAGAAGCTCCTACACTCTACAACCAAGATTTCAACAAAGACTTCCTTCTGTACACGTTTGCCTTCAATAACTCGCTTGCTGTAGTACTCACTTAGAAGGATGAGATGAATGACAAACGTCCCATCTCCTTTATGGGAGAAAGCATCAAGGGACCCAAACACAACTACATCATCATTGAAAAACAAGCATATGCAGTATAGAAGGTGGTGAAGCACTTCAGACCCTACTTATTGAAGAACCATTGCATAGTCTATGTGCCTCACCTAGTGGTCTGCTCACTGCTCATATAGCAAGAGCTAGGAGAATGACGTGCGAACTGAATGACAGGCTTGCAAGAGTATGATCTTGACATCCAAATAGTTCACACTATTAAGGGTCATGTTCTCTGCAGACTTGCAACTGAGGCAGTACACACACAGGAGGAAGAAGAAGAGCTCGTTGATTGGGAGCAAGAAATTGAAATGTATGATGTAGCGTGAGCATGACCCATTGTAAATGGAAACTCTTGGTATGTAGATGTGTGCTAGTACCTTAAGAAGGGCACCATACCCTTTCACTTTTCCATCAAATATAAGAGGCCATTACATCTCAAAGCTTTACAAAAATCATAGCAACAAAATATTTCTCAAGCGCCTGGAGGCACATGAATCATAGAAGGTTTGCAAGATCTACATGACAGACTAGTCGGGGGTCACTTCGTGGGAAATACCACTACACACAAAGTTATGTGAGCCGATTTCTACTGGCTCACATCATTCAAGGATGCACATACTTATGCCTGCAAGTACCCAATTTTTCAGCGATGTGCTGAGAAAACACAAAGTTCAACAGCCCCAATGCACCCTATTACAGTGGCTGAACCGTTCCGACAATGGGGCTTGGACATCATCAGGGAAATTTTCCCACATTTGTCAAAGCAAAACCGCTACATTCTGGTAACAACTGATTACTTCAGGTATTGAATAGAAGAAATTCCTCTCAAGAAAGTGAACAAACAGGAGGTCATTAGCTTCCTCCAACAGAACATCATCTCATGCTTTGGCATTCCAGTATCACTTGTGTTTAATAATGAAACATACTTTTCATCTTCAAAGCTTTATGATTTTTCATTACAAAATGGTATTGTTTTAAAACACTCATTTAACTACTACCCATAGGGAAACGGTCTCGCAGAATCTACGAACAAAAACATTATCTTTATAACAAAAAAGATTGTTTACTCTGAGCAGCGTAACTGTCACTCTGCCTTGATGAATGCTTTATGGGCTTACTACATAACACTCAAACCCTCTCTCAATACCTCACCATACTTCCTAGTATATGGTAAAGAAGCCATCTTTCCGCCCAACATCTACTTACCTGCACTTTAGTTGTCTCAAGGATCCCAAGGAAAGCCTTGTCTGCTAGTTCAGCGTAGGATGGATACACTTCACAAACTGCAGGAAGAAAGGATGAAAGAAAAAGAAACTTTTACACTCCACCAGAACCATATCAAGATATGGTTCGATAAGAACTCTGAAGGGAAAGCTAATTTCGATGTTGGTGACTTAGTCTTGAAATGGGATAAACCCCATGAAGACAAAGGCAAGCATATGAAGTTCCAGTCCCTATGGATTGGTCCCAACACAAGCCATGAGAAGCTTGACCCACACACATACCATCTGCAATCACTTGATGGGAGGATTGAAAACATTCCTGTCAATAACCAAGATCTCAAGCACTATTTTCAGTAGGTCGGGCCGCGCCCCGCACCATGTACATAGTCTTCTTATTGCTTTTTTTTTTTTATTTGTTTTATTTGCTTACTATTTCTATTTCGTTCATTTTTTTTCTTAGTATCTTTCTATTTTTAATTTTGTAAATATGTGCTTCCCTCTACTGAGTTTTGGCTTTTCAATGAGTATGTGGTTGAGATCTGAAGAGATGCATGCGACTGCAGCACTTGGCCAGTCCTGTGTCCATCTTCTCTGTGCTTGGTTATAAGCTTTGGTCGATGAAATACTGATAGAAAATACGAGCTGTATGCAAGGGAATCTTGGGTCCAAGCATGAGCCTATGTCCACACTAGGAAACCCCATGCTGTAGTCAATATTGTGCTCTTTGTGATCCATATCATCGAACAAGTAGAAATAGAGAAGGGGAAATCTAAACGAGAAAACCTATGTCAGAGGTATTACATGCTTCTCTAAAGGAACAACCTCTTCTGCTCTCAATAAGTTGGGATCCCTCTTCTGCCCCAAAAATAAAAAAGTTCCTATGCATAGTCCTCTTTAAAAAAATACAAAGGTGAAAGAAGAGAAAGGCTTCCTGCAAAGAGAGGTGAAGCATGCAACTCCACCGGGGTACTGACCAGGCTCACTGGTAGTGGAGCAATGTGTATAGTTCTGCGTGACTCTGTCAGGGTACTGTCCAAGCCTGCTGGTAACAGAGAAACACTAGAGATTAAAAATTATACTCTGAAAATTTTTAACTCGCGATCCAAACTACTCTTCTTGATTTCGAAATTTTGTGATCAAGCTGAAAATTTTTTGTGTTTGACTGAGTTGGCAAAAGGTGAACCATGTATGTGCATGGGATAATGTTGGGATGGGGTTCCCTAGGTTAGTTTTGGGGTTAATATAACCCAAGTTTTGGTACAACTTTGGTAAATAATGTAAAGTCTCCATGATTTATGGATGTAGAGAATGTAGATGAATAAGAGTCAAAGGGGTTTAGCCCCTTGTTTTATGTAAACTTTTGAGTTGACTTTGAGATTCACCCATGGTCTGTGGACCATGTAATTGTATGAAAAGTCTATAAATAGTGAGTCTCAGCGAAGAGACAAGTAGACTTAGAATTAGAGAGAGTGATAGCAAGAAGAAGTAGATAAGATAGAAGAAGAAAAATTCTACAACTGAGTGCGCAAAGGCCTAAGTCGATGTTGAGTATTGGAAAAGGTATGTATTTTCCATTTATTTCTTTATCTTTTCCTTTAAATCATAACTCCCTTACATTCTAAGATGGTAATATGACAAAGAATTATGATAGAACAAAGGATATTTGTGATTGATGCAAAATGACTAATTATTAACTTTTTCTATGCAGAAAGTGAAGAAAATGGAAATCACTATTCTATAGGAAAAGACAAAGTGGAACCAACTTTTGTCCCTTCGACATGAAGCTGTATCAAGACGAGGAGACCAAGATCGGAGCGCATGGTCCAGGAAAAGGAAGAGGAAATGTGGCATCAATGCAAGAGGACAAAATGATAACTAAAGACCAAAGATATGGCGAATCCCTTAGCATCCTTTGATCTTGAGGCATCGTTGCTTCAAGACTTATATGTATTTTTGATACTACTGCTTGGCCATTATAAAAAGGGACAACGTTGGTATGTAAAGGAAAGGTTATTGTCAATTTGTCGAACTTCTTATTGTAATCTTAAGTTTCATCATTGAATCTCTTTAAAGAGTGATCACTGTAACTCTACCATTTATGATTAATATATAACTCAGTTGTTGTTCCATTACCTGATTCTAGAGTAACCACAACAGTGCTTCCCTGGTGGCTAAGGGCCCGGCCCTTGTGGAGCACTTTCTTCTTGTATCATTATTTTACGATTACAGTCATGTGTGGTTTGATTACTTTTGCATTTCTTTAATTCACTTTACTCAGTAATCTTTTATTTATGAACATTTCATTAAAATTTCTCTATTATATCGAAATCATATTTGGATAGCGAGATTATTATTCACAGCCTGAAATATTATGTTGTTCATTCTGAGATAACATTGCACTGTCTAATTCGAATTCTACTGTCCACTTACAGATTGGTATTTCTATTCATTTATAGTTGCGATTGTTGTTCATTTAACTATGGTTTACTTACAATTGCGATTGTTGTTCATTTAATCATTGTTCCATTATAATTGCAATTTCCGTTCCTTTATAAATGTGGTTAATGTCCATTATGCTATGATAAGATTACTGATTCTATAGTCACTGTGTGTTTTCACTTAATTAAGTTTGTTGTTCAATTCCTGTAGATTTACTTTGGTTTTTTGTTCCTTTCTTAGATTGTTGTTCAATTCCTTTATTAGTTTAGATTGTTGTTCAATTCCTTTATTAGTTAAGATTGCTATTTAGTTCCTTTCGGTTAATATTTCTGCTTAAATCAGCTATGTAGATTAAGCTTTGTTGTTCGATCTTTTCAATAGATTAGTTGTTGTTCCTTTTCTGCAAATTGAATTTTCATTTTGCAGCATTTGCTTTGGTGTGAATAGAAAGATCTACAACTGTAACGAACATTAACTACTGTTGTCCAAGTTCTCATATTGGAGATCTTGTCCGTGATAGATTTTCATTTACATCAGTTTACAGGGGAAAGAGTTATCATTACTGCATCCTTGACTGATGATTGTTTTAGTTCTTGAGTGAATGATTTAGTTACAAAGCATTTGAGTTTCTTACCGTTACAAATAGATTTTGTTTCCAGCAGTTATTTACTTTTGTAAGCACTATACTACAAACATTACTTTTGAACAAGTGACCGCCTCAGACTGAGTACACTCTTGAGATAAAAAATCGTAATTGGATTGATAATTAATGTAGGGTAAATAGAGTTTAAAAAGACCCTTTTTGCATCTCAACATTTTGGCATCGTTGCTGGGGAGAGTGTAGCCATTTGTTTGTTTTGAAAAGAGAGTAGTGTAAGTACCTACTAGGAGAGAGGTTGGTTTTAAAAATGGAAGGTAAGATCCTATGTACGGAGCATGTAACAGCCTTGCTCCTCGCCCACTTTCCTGCAGATTTGTTGTTCTTTTGGGTAGAAATAAGTATTTGATTTGTGTGCATGGATAAGAAGAAAAAACCTGAAAAGAATCTTAAACCACTAACAAAGCCTGATAAAGCTAAGGGGTTGGTGACCCTTAGCCGATCGACCTCTATAGAAGAAATCCTTAAAAAAGCAGAATCTCAGCCGTCAGTGGGACCTAGAAAAGTTGCTTCTAGACATCCCTTTGGGCCATAGAATCACCATTTGTAGCCTTTGCTGAGGTGCACAACCAAATAGAGGAGCAATATTTTCAAGAAATTGAGAATTCTAGCCCAAAATCATTACAAGAAGGGAACCTTAGTAATCTCTGCGAAGGAGGAGGAGAAATAGGGGAAACCAAAGAACCAAGATCTCCTCTTGGAATAGTTCAGCCATTGAGCAACCCAGATAAGGGAAGTGCTGTCCAAATCATCCAGAATAAAGCTGAAGAACCTGAAGAGCTAATATCCCCCCAGACATTAGTTTAGCAAGGAACTCTCATCATCCCAGATAAAGGAAGTGTTGTTGAGGCCATTCTTTCTCCTTCTAACCAGCCTAGGAATACACCCCTAGAAATCCTAGAAGGATATTGGCACATATTCGACCAAATGGCCTAGAACCAACAAACACCTCAAACCTCCACACTGCAATATCCCATTGTAGATACTGCAAGTAATGCACCTATGAAGGCCATTCCTCTTCAACATATCTCTACACTCCATGGCCTAACATCGGAATATCCAGACGCATTTTTGTTTGAATTCGATGTACTATGCAAGGGAAATGACTATACCACCGATCCCCAAAAGCTAAAATTATTTCCCTCTACATTAAAAGGGGCTACTTTATGATGGTTTATGGGGTTAGGTGGAGGTGTCATAAACAACTGGGATCAAATGAAAGAAGCTTTCCTTAAGAAATATCAGGATTATTATAGGTCTAGAGAGTTAAAGGATGAAATATTTCAGATGGTAGCTAGACCTAATGAGACACTCGAAGAATATGTTGAACGTTTTCAGTATAATCTTCAGAGATCTCCTTACACATCATTACCCTTACTTGAAAATGTATTAAAAACAACATTAATTAAAGGAATGAAGGAACAATGGGTTGAAACACTAAATATTATGCGAAAAGGTGACATTTATCAAGAAAATTTCGCTGACATTATTGATTTGTGCATCAGGAGTTCACAAGGCAATACAAGGCTAAAACCAGGGGAATGTGATATGCTCACAAGGGACAGAAAGATCTCCGATGGAGGAGTAACCCGCACAGAAATCGAGAATTTACTAGAGAATTTCAAAACTGATATATTGGGGACTCTAACAACACAGCTCGATATTATGCAAGCGAAACAAAAACAAGCAGACACAGAGCAAAATCTGGAAATATTCTGCCCTAGATGCAGAAAGAAACACAGCCACAAAGAGTGCCCATTAGATGCAGTTCAATTCTGCGCTATCTATACAAAAGATCACTCCACAGAGAACTGCCCCTCACATCCGGGTTTGAAGGTAGTGTACAAGGAAGAGGAGGAAGAATCAGAACCAGTGTACCTACTCAATCAACACCGTCAATAGCAGCCACGACAACCAGGTATGCCCTTCGATCCATCTTCTTCTTTCCAGCCTCCACAATATCATGCTGAGCAATATAATATAATGTGGCAAAACCAGCCACCCTTTTCAAACTAGTCACAACAACCTTTTCCTTCATCACCATGGCCAAATCAAACAAGCCAATCTAATTGGCCAAATTTTCCATACCCTCCACCATATTGGCAAAACAATGCATATCCAACACAATGGTCCCCTCCCACTTTGCAGAGTCAAGCCTGACAGGAAAATTGGCAAAGACCGATGAATCATCCAGTAGGAACCATTCCACTCCCTCAACCTACACTGTCAGCACCATATACAATATAATAAAACCCACAGTCCAACTTAAGACCACAACTCCCAGCCCAGCCCAGCCTGAACCCAAATAATAGACCGATTCAATCTACTCAAACAATCGAAACACCAGAACTAGAAACTGATCTAAGGGAGTGCAATTACCTTCAGTTAAGGTCTGGGCATATTATAGAAACTAAGGGAGATAAAAATGTTCAAGCTGAAAATTAGTTACCTGTAGAACAACCACTACAAGAAGAGGATGTGGTAAGACAACAAACTCACAACCAGGCAACCACATCTTCTCCCCCATTCCCAGAACGATTAATCATATCGCGCCCTATAGAACATCATGACTTTGATATTTTGGGAGAACTTAGAAATTTGTGTATAAAAATCCCGCTCCTCCAAGCTATCCAAGATATACCAATATATGCAAAAACCATCAAAGAGCTATGTATAAGGAAACCAAAGAGGAGAATAACAACTAACCCAACAATCCAACTAGTTGGCACCCTATCTGATCTATTATTAGGAAGAGAAGCACCTATCAAATATGAAGACCTAGGGAATCCTATAGTGACAGTGCAAAACAATGGAAAAACCTTTTGAAATACCCTAGTTGATTTAGGGGTTGCAATTAATATTTTAACAACCACCACTTCTCAAAAACTGGGTATTACATCAGTGGAACCAACCTCTACATTATTAGAATTGGCTGACCAATCAGTAGTTAGGCCAGAAGGTACACTACATGATGTAATGGTATCCGTAGATTCCTAGGAATATCTTGCCGAATTTCTGATAATAAACCCCAAAAACCGACTCAATGGACACCCGTTAATCTTAGGTAGACCTTGGCTTGCGACTGCTGATGCTTACATTGGCTGCTGCCAAGGCAGTATGACCATAACTATAGCGAGTAATATCAAGATCTATACCCTCCAGCCCTGCCATGTGTAACAATAATAAAAACTAACAAACAACCTGTATCATACCTCACAGAAAACTTTAGGTCCCCATTAACCATAGAAGATGCCCTCGATTTTAAATATCAAACAGAGGATGACGTTATTAACAACTTCGTTAACCAATATGAATCCAGATCCCATGTACAATGTTACATGATAGAGGCAACATTTGACAATGAACTAGAAGAATATCCTCTCAAAGACACTCATGACCAAACAATACCCACTACTTCTATTTCAAATAGAAAAACTATAGAGATTGAGCTAGGAAAAACCTTGAACATTAATAGTAACTTGACTCTTGAACAAGAAGAAAAGTTGGTTCAACTACTGAGAAAATATAAGGAAGATTTTGCATAGGACTATTCGGAAATGAAGGGAATTGATCCCCAGCTGTGTACGCACCACATTTATACAGAAAAGGATGGATGCTAGACCCCTTCACCAACCCCAATGGAGACTCAATCCTCACCTAAAAGATTTTGTGAAAGTTGAATTACAAAAACTTTTGGATGTAAGCTTTATTTATTCAATCTCCGATAGCAAGTGGGTCTCTCCACTAGTAATGGTGCCAAAGAAGAATGGAAAGTGGAGGATTTGTGTAGATTACAGAGAATTAAACAAAGCAACCCAGAAAGACCACTTTCCCCTTCCATTCATTGATCAAGTATTAGACACATTAGTAGGAAAGAAATTCTTTTATTTCTTGGATGGCTTCAATGGACACAACCGGATTCAGATTACCCCTGAAGATCAGGACAAAACTACTTTTACCTTTCCTTGGGGAACATTTGCTTATAGAGTCCTACCCTTTGGCCTATGCAATGCCTCTGCCACATTTCAGAGGACCATCCTCAGCATCTTTTCAGATTTAAAAAATGAAGGGCTCAAAGTATACATAGATGATTTCACATCATATGGAGATGATTTTGAGCCAGCACTAGACACATTGGAAAAGGTGCTGCAACGATGTATTGCCACCAAGCTCTACTTGAGCTAGGAAAAGTGCTATATGATGATGACCAAAGGGCTCATCCTAGGTCATTATATCTTAGAAGTTGGGATACAGGTAGATCTGGCCATAATTCAAATAATTTTGTTAATACCTACTCCTACTACATAGACAGAGGTACGCAGTTTTCTTGGATTTTCTGGTTATTATAGGAGATTCATAGAACATTTTTCTCAAATAGTTGTACCTCTATATGCACTGACAGGGAATGTTGATTTTGTTTGGATAGATAAATGCAATCGTGCTTTTGAGGATATGAAAAAGCTCGTGTCAACAACCCCAGTGCTTAGAGGCCCAAATTGGGACTTGCCATTTCAAATTTCATCAGATGCTTTAGACACAGCTATTGGAGCAGTCCTTGGGCAGGAAGAAGACAAAGAACCATATGCAATCTATTATATTCACAAGAATTTGTCTCCTGCTAAGCTGAACTATACTGTTACTGAAAAACATTTTTTAGCTGTAATACATGCTGTAAATAAGTTTAGGCATTACATCACTGGATATCTTGTTGTTTTATACACAGATCACTTTGCCATAAAATATCTAGCAAATAAACCTATTAAAAATGGTAGAGTAACCAGATGGTTGGTCTTATTGCAGGAATTTGACATCACAATAAAAGATCGACCTGGGAAAGAGAATCCTATAGCTGACTTTCTCTCACGGATGCCGAAGCCAGCAGACACAGCAGCAGTCGAAGATCAATTCTCAGATGAACATTTGTTTGTTGTCACTGTCAAGACACCCTGGTATGTTGATGTTCCAAATTATTCAGTAGTAGGAAAATTTCCAAAGCATCTAACCCCCAGTGAATGAAACAGATTGTGCAACGTAGTACCCGATTTTCTTGGATTAGGGGCTACCTATTTCATACAGGGGAAGATATGCACATCAGAAGATGCGACCATGAAGATTAAATATTTGACATTCTGAAAGCTTGTCATGACAGACCGTGTGGGAGACATTTCGCAGATCGAAGGACTAGGCACAAGGTTTTGCAAACAAGTTATTACTGGCCCACAATTTTTAAAGACGCTAAGAAATTTGTTCAAGCCTGTGACAGTTGCTAAAGAGCAGGACGCCCTGGACAATTTGATGAAATGCCTTTAAACCCACAGTTAATAATCGAACCATTTGAGCATTGGGCGCTCGATTTTGTTGGTTCGATCAACCCATCATCAAATCAGAAAACATATATTCTAGTAGCAACAAAGTATGTTACCAAATGGGTTGAAGTAGAGGCACTTCGAAGAGTTACAAAGGACTCAGTGATTCATTTCTTGTTTCAAATATTTGTGTGATATGGCCTCCCAAGGGACATAATCACGGACAAAGGACCACAGTTTGTAGGTAATAAAATCACTACAACATTAAGAAATTATCACATTCAGCACAAAATTACCACTTCATATCTCCCACAGGAAAATGGCCAAGTACAGAGCATGAATAAAGTGATAGAGGCTATATTGACAAAAACCATTGCATGAACACAAGTGTGATTGGGCTTAAAGATTGCTAGAGGCCTTGTGGGCATACCGAACAACATAGAGAAACACCACCAGTTATTCACCATATTAGCTAGTATTTGGAAAGGAACCCATATTTCCAATAGAGTTCAAAATACAAACACTAAGAACAGCACAAGGGATCGGTCTGGATTTGAATGAGGCTTAGACTGACAGATTACAACAAATTAATGAGCTAGATGAAATTAGGCTCTTGGCTCTTCAACGCACTGCATTAATCCAACAGCAGAGAGAAAAATTGCATGACACCTTGATCAAAAATAAAATCTTCTACGAAGGAGATTGGGCACTCCTATATGACTCCAGGTTTCAGGATTTTCTAGGAAAGCTTTAGACTCGATGGCTTGGACCGTATGAAATCCAAAAGTTGCATGATAATGGCACCATTACTTTGAATACTATTAATGGATCTGAACATACCTTTAAAGCAAATGGTCATCGAGTGTGATTGTACCGTAAACTGCTTACTCGGGAATCCTTTTACCAGCAGCTTCAGGAATATTCTGATATGAAAATTCTTGTTGAGGAAAATAATCCTTCCTCGACATTGGTTCACTAAGTAATTTCATTGTTCTTAAATTTTGTAAATAAGTTTTTTTTTTTTTTTTTTGCTTGTATAAATTACTTTCTGTACAATTTTTTTTTTTGCATTTCTATATTTTTTGCATTTTGTTGTTCCTTTCCGAAGGAACAACATTACTGCCTTTTTGATTTTCCTTTCCAAAGAAACAGCATTTCTGCATTTTGTTGTTCCTTTCTGAAGGAACAACATTTCCACCTTTTTGATGTTCCTTTCCAAAGGAACAACACTTTTGAATTTTGCTGTTCGTTTTCGAAGGAACAACATTTCCCCTGTTTTGCTGTTCCTTTCTGAAGGATCAACACTTTTGCATTTTTCTGTTCCTTTCCGAATGAACAACACTTTCACGTTTTGTTGTTCCTTTCTAAAGGAACAACACTTTCATTTTTTTGTTGAACACTTTTTCATTTTGCTGTTCCTTTCCGAAGGAAAAACACTTTCGAGTTTTGTTGTTCCTTTCTGGAGGAACAACACTTTTGTTTTTATGTTCTTCCTTTCCGAAGGAACAACACTTTTGCATTTTGCTGTTCCCTTTTGAATGAACAGCACTTTCGCGTTTTGTTGTTCCTTTTCGAAGGAATAGCACTTTCATTTTTTTTTTGTTCCTTTCCGAAGGAACAACATTTTTTCATTTAGTTGTTCCTTTTCGAAGGAATAGCAATTCCGCAGTTTTGCTATTCCTTTCCTAAAGAACAACACTTTCGCATTTTGATGTTCATTTTCGAAGGAACAACATCCCCACATTTTTGTTGTTCCTTTCTGAAGGAACAACACTTTTGTTTTTTTGTTGTTCCTTTCCGAAGGAACAACACTTTCATTCTTTGTTGTTCCTTTCCGAAGGAATAGCACTTTTGTTTTTCTGTTGTTCCTTTCCAAAGGAACAACACTTTCGTTTTTACTGTTCCTTTCTGAAGGAACAACACTTTTGTTCTTTGTTGTTCCTTTCCGAAGGAACAACACTTTCGTTTTTTGTTGTCCCTTTCTGAAGGAATAGCACTTTCATTTTTTATTTTTTTTTTGTTCCTTTCCGAAGGAACAACATTTCTGCATTTTTTCCATTCTATTCTGAAGGAATAGCATTTTTTGCCAGATTGTTTTGTCGTTCCTTTTAAAGGAACAACACTTTTTGAGTGCATTTTTTGTTTTTTTTTGTGTGTGTGTGTGTGTGTTTCATCATTTAGAGGATTTTTGTGAATGACGGTTCATTTAAGGCATAGGTATACATTTATGAAAGAACAGAAAAGCTAGAGGATACTGAAATCAGCAAACCAAAGAAAAATCATTATCTTTAGAGAAATTGCTTTGAATCGATAAGAGAAAAGAGGAAATGACATAACTATTTATATCACTTTGCTGTCTTTATTTGCACTAAAACCAATTTGATTGATTATTTTTAGGTTCTTTCTTAATATTCATAATTCTCTTTGCTCATTATTATTGAATAATAATAAGGTCATATTTTCCACTATTGAGATGTTCAGACTTCTTCCACCATCCCTACTCTTAAGGACTTTTGAGCCACCCTCTATATATAAATAGTAAAGTGCTATAGAAAATAAAAGAGAAAAGAGAAAAATATATATCTATATGATTACTAATATGATTTGTCAGATGAAGGATAGGGGGTCTCATCAAGAGCCAGCCTACCATGATCATAAGGAAGCAAGTGAAGTGGCATCCCCACTATGGACACAACACTAGGCAGATGATCCAAGAGGCATATCAGAAAAAATAAAATAAAAAAGTCCTTGGAACAGGAGGTCTCATCACGAGCCAGCCTGCCCACCTTTCACTCCTTCCTGGTGAATGGCATTGTGAATCATCTAGTTACCAAGCCAACACAATGGCCTCCATTCTGACATCGCACAACACTTTCCTAGGCATACACAAAGGATTATGGTTCCAAGGGTGAAATAGAGCTCTGCTGATGGTATTGAAGTCATACTTTTCATACACCAATAGTCATCATAAACCGTTCTTCTTATATCTTTATATTGATTTCAAATGAGATTATGTTATATAACCCTTTCGAACCTTTTATACATGAAGAGTCATTTATAAATCAATCATAATGGTTAAAGTGGATAATGACCGCATAAGAACTTTTTTACTTACGTCAGTTGTCCTATCCTCTATTTTTCACATCATTTCATGGCATTTCCATATCTATTTTCATTTTTCATCATAAGCCTTGATTTCAGTAATTTGTTGATTTTTGTAATCATGCCATGGATATATATGTTGTTCCTTTATGTTATTGTACGACTGCAGTCCACCATGCTGCTCCTTTATTTGCCAGCCGAGGACGGCCTATCACATTTTAGGGGGGTGTGGGTGACCTCCATAATACACTGGCATACGTGTCAACTCCTTATTTGGAGGTACTACGACTCCATCAAAATTCAGGAATAGAAAGTTTAATGCTATTGATATCTCCCAATATGCACAACTTGCTGTTCCATCGTCGTTTTTTTGTTTTTTCTCTGTAAAAATTTAACAGTGTGCTAAAGATTGAACAGCTTGCTGTTCCATCATCATCCCTGTATTTTTGCTCTATGCTAAAGCTTGAACAACTTGTTGTTCCATCATCATCTCTGTGTTTTTGCCCTGAAAAAAACTAACAGTGTGCTAAGCTTGAACAAAATGGGAGGTAGATCAATACGCAACAAACGCAGGTGTTAATGATCTCCGACGCTGCACGCGAAATTTTAATGAGAGCAAGATGGATTACTTACCTTAACTGACTATAGCAGTCTAATGAGACGGTGGCCATTGAATTTCTGCAGAACTTGTAGGAAGATTGTTCTATGGTAAGGGGGAGGCAAGTAACAGTAACATATACGATAATTGTTGAACTATCGGGACTTCTAGCTATTGGACAAGTATGGACCCAGAAAAAAGTGAGACTCCAAGACATTGTAACCATCTTCCGGGATGAAGGACAGAGCCTTACTATCAAGGGAAAAGGAGTGCTGCCTGCATCCCTAGGAGAACCTTAGGCAGAATTAGCCAGGATTATGCAAAGCTACATCACATGTGATGGCAGAAAAGATGTGGTAATACCACGGCATCTCAAACTGTTAGCTGTATTAAAACAAAAATGTGATGTGAATTTGCCCACATACTTAAATTCTATATTGCATGATGCTGCTAGAAGTATGAGAAAATCTCGTCATGTAGAAATTATAGTAAGTTATCACGACTTAATTGGGCTAATAGTTAGTTATTGTCTCGCTCAATAGCAGAGTAGTTGGGAATAATTGATATTCTCAATAGATGGGGAATTGGCCTTACCAGCCCCAAAACGAAAAAGAATTTTTAGCGCATCACTTAGACCACAGAAATGGAGACAGTCTACCAAACTGGGGAGAAGCAGAGGAATGTTGGAAAATCCCCAAGAAAATAGTAGCCAGCCATTAGAGATATATGACTTAGAGGATGAGCGACCCCCACAACTTGAAGGAGGGGAAAATGAAGAAGAAGAAGAATTGGAAGAAAATGAAGAAGAGGAAACTAAGCACTCCGACGAAGAAGAAGGGGAGGAAGTAGAGCAACCTAGCGAAAGCCAATTACAAAACCCTCTACAAGAAGAGGAATTGGCCCAAATTTTGGCCAATATGGGTGAATACATCCAACCCCACAGCCCACTCAACCTCAATATTGAATTAGGACCATCACAGGAACACTCTTCTCATAGTAAGAGTGCATCTGAGGAGCTGAATGATGAGGAAGAAGAAGAAGGGCAACCACAAGATCACTCTGCTCATAGTGAGAGTGCATCCGATGAAATGAATGATGAAGAAGAAGTAGAAGCAGAGGCTGCCCAAGAAATAGCAGATCAAACCAGGGTTTCCTCCCCTGATAAACCTAATGAGGAGGATGAGAACACTGAAGAAGTGTTCCAAGCAGAAAACATGGAAATATACCAAGACGAGGGTACAGTCCCTAAAGAACAAAGCCCAAGCCTGAGAAAAGAAACACATGTTCCTTTGAAGAAAACGAATGAAATCAAAAAGCTGGGAAAGGAACAACAGAGACTACTAAATGTAGTGAAGCAGCTCAGACAACAAATAAGGGTCCTAAAAATGGGGAGAATCTCAAAATGAATCCCTGGAACAAAGGATGCAGCCACTAAGATGAAACCCCATAAAATGAAGACCAAAAGAACTCAAACTATACCCATTATCATTCAGGACCACAAGGAACAACATGTGGCTATTACAAATCTAGAGGCCCAAACAGAAAACACACCAGTTTGTAATAAGGATGTCCAGACAGTGGCATTGTCCTCTAGCATCACAACCGATCGGACAGTTCATGAGAAGGAAACACAGACTATAAGAACCAGATGTTGCAATAAGGAGATCCAGGTAGATCTCTAGCCCAAAAATGGTTTGTTGGACAATGATCCAAGGATAGTGAGACTTCAAAAGGATCTAGCACAGGCCCACCAAACGATAGAAAATCTCGTAGAGGAAACTATTCCTCAGGAGAAATATCAATAGTTACAGTAGAAACTAAAGAACATCAATGCATCGGAGAGCGAGGCCTTCAATAGATGTCATGGAGCAGAGGAAAAAGTTAAAAAGGTAACCAATAGACTAGACACAGTTATGAGTCAAATGGATACCCTATGTTCTCTATATACTGATGTTCTAGCCTGTAGGGCACCTACCAAAAATTATGCTTTGTTTTTTATGGAAAGGTACTTCCAATTAAAAATTAAGGCTGTCAAGGCAAGGGTACCTATAGAGTTAAAAACTATTGATGATTTCATAAACTACTGTAAGCATTATGGGGTGAAATTCCAGTGGTTGCTATGTGAGTTTTATTTGCATAATCTTGTGTTGGACGGTGAAATGGAAGAGAACCCTGGCCCTTTTGTGGGTGATATCCAACTTCAGGCATTCATCTCTTTTGCTATTAAGCAGATAAAGTGGCTTAAAGCGCATAATAGCTTTCAGAGATAGGAAAACAGGTTATATCTGTGGGTAAGGGGTGAACCAAGAAACCCATTACAACTTTGGAACAAGCATAGAAGCTTAATGAGAAAGAAGGGTGTGATCTAGACATTGGGACCTATTCACACAATAGTTTTCCAACAAGGGGTAGAATACTTCCTAGCCATCAAAGACCTTGCCATAGCAGCAACTAAACTCCGATACAAGACTTCCAATAGGAATGTTCAAGACAAAGAGCCATTCAATTATGAAAATTTTAAGTTAGCTATTGATCGCCTGGTTACCTATAGTAACCTCATCCTGAGAGAAGGCCCGTATTGGTCAGGCTGTAGGTTTCTAAGTCCAATCATCTGGTATCCTGCATCAGGGTATAAGGCCCTATATGAATTACCTGAAGGCCAAACAGGGCATGTTTTTGAAGTAGTATCTAGACACCATGGTTTCAGACCACTACATGAAAATCCTTCCCCAGCCTACTCCCTAACTGCCTTGCATGTCAATCACAATGTTTTCATGAGGGCATGAAAAAGGGTAAGCAGGGGGGTGTGTTGAGTATTGGAAAAAGTATGTATTTACCATTTATTTCTTTATCTTTTCCTTTAAATCATAGCTTCTTTACATTCTAAGATGGTAATAAAATAAATAATTATGATAGAACTAAGGAGATTTGTGATTGATGCAAAATGACAAATTATTGTCTTTTTTTATGCAGAAAGTGAAGAAAATGGAAAATCACTATTCTGGAGGAAAAGACAAAGCGGAACCAACTACTGTCCCTTTGACAGGAAGCCATATGAAGATGAGGAGATCAAGATTGGAGCGCATGGTCTAGGAAAAGGAAGAGGACACGCAGCATCAGCACAAGAGGGAAAAACGATAACTAAAGATGAAAGATACGGCGAATCCCTTAGGATCCTTTGATCCTGAGGGATCGCTGCTTCAAGACTTATCTGTATTTTTGATACTGCCGCCTGGCCATTATAAAAAGGGATGGTGCTGCTAGGCAAAGGAAAGGTTATTGTCAATTTGTAGAACTTCTTGTTGTAATCTTAACTTTGATCATCAACTCTCCTTAAAGAGCGATAGTTGTAACTCTGCCATTTATGATTAATATATAACTCAGGTGTTGTTCCATTACCTGATTCTGGTGTAACCATAGCAGTGCTTCCCTGGTGGTTAAGGGCTCGGCCCTAGTGGATCACTTGCTTCTCGTATCATTATTTTACGATTACAGTCATGTGTGGTTTGATTTCTTTTGCATTTATTTAATTCGCTTTACTCAGTATTCTTTTATTTATGAACATTTCATTAAAATTGCTCTGTTATATTGAAATCGTATTTGGATAGTGAGATTATTATTCACATCTTGAAATGTTATGATGTTCATTCTAAGATAACATTGCACTGTCTAATTCGGATTCTGTTGTTCATTTACAGATTGGTATTGCTATTCATTTACAGTTGCGATTGCTGTTCATTTAACTATGGTTTACTTACAATTGCGATTGTTGTTCATTTAATTACTGTTCCATTATAATTGCAATTGTCATTCCTTTATAACTATGGTTAATTTCCATTATGCTAGAATAAGATTACTGATTCTATAGTCGTTGTGCTTTTACACTTAATTAAGTTTGTTGTTCAATTCCTGTAGATTTACTTCGGTTTGTTGTTCCTTTCTTAGATTGCTATTCAATTCCTTTATTAGTTAAGATTGTTGTTCAATTCCTTTCGGTTAAGATTGCTGCTTAAATCAGTTCTATAGATTAAGCTTTGTTGTTCGATCTTTTCAATAGAGTAGTTGTTGTTCCTTTTCTACAAATTGAATTGTCATTTCCAGCGTTTTCTTTGGTGTGAATAGAAAGATCTACAACTGTAACGAACATTGACTACTGTTGTCCAAGTTCTCAGATTGGAGATCTTGTCCATGATAGATTTTCATTTACATCAGTTTATAGGGGAAAGAGTTATCATTACTGCATCCTTGACTGATGATTGTTGTAGTCCTTGAGTGAATCATTTAGTTACAAAGCATTTGAGTTTCTTGCCATTAAAATTAGATTTTATTTCCAGCGTTTATTTACTTTTGTAAGCACTATATTGCAAACATTACTCTTGAACAATTGACTGCCTTATACTGAGTGCACTCTTGAGATAAAAAATCGTACTTGGATTGATAATTAATGTAGGGTAAATAGAGGTTAAAAAGACCCTTTTTACAGCTCAACAGTCTAGTCCGTAGATGAGTGTGCAGACCCTTATAGCTGAGTGCGCATGGAATTTTCAAGTTTGTAACCTTGACTTGAAGATCAATAAAGATAGTTTCTGAAGAATTCATGAGTATTTCTGTTTATCTCTATTAATGTTATATGCTTCCAATGAATGATTTATTTATGAAATATCGACTAAATGTTACATGATTCTCTTGAATAAAATCAATAGTGTACGCAATTCATGTTTAAGTACACGAGATCTTCTTCTGCACTTTTCCCATTAAACTATATGAGTGGTTAGCTAAATTAATAGAAAGACAAGGAAGGTGGAAGCTCGATAATCCTATAGTGTGGACTCCAGAATTAGTGTGACGATTAGAAGCTTCTAAAATCAAGATCACATGGGTTGTCGATCATTGGCTTGATTGAATTCTTAGAGGATTTGTTACAGAGTTTGTAGTTGATACCTCGATCAACTATAGTGAAGCAGAGCGGCGATTTTTCAAAGGACCGTGAGGTAGGTATTTAATATCATTGAATACTTCGATTAAAATTATGTTATTTGAAAAAGGGTGATGCCATTACCTTGATGTTTGGAGCTATGCGCAGTGGACGATTCTTTAGAAATCGTGAAGGATTAGGACTGGAGTATTGTCCATTGATTCGAGCTCCTTTAAGTGATGACGAAGGGGCAAGACAGAATCTGCCATGAAGCACTGTTCATCTAATCACTCAGGGGATTTATCGAGAGAATAATACTTCCACTCCACCTCCACCCCCACCTCCACCACGTACACCTTCGCCCACACCTCCACCTCCATTGCATACACCTATGCCCACACCTCCACCTCCATCGCATACACCTTCGCCCACACCTCCACCTCCACCACCACCATTCTACATGGTAAGCACGATGAAGCTGTCGATTTTCAAGGGCATAGGGAGTGAAGATACAAATCAAATTTGGTTTGTTGCAAATGTTGTATGGACAACACAATAGATTACTGATGACAATATAAATAAGGCACAATTGGTTACCGCTTTGCAGGATTGCACGCTAACTTGGTATATTAAGTATTGTTATGATAATCCTCTTGTGACGATAGCTTATACTAAGGAAGCTTTAAACAAGGAGTTTAGTAAGCCTAATTCTAACTCATAGTGGGTAATTGGATTCAAATAAACTAGGATGAGGGCCGATGAGATGCCTTGGGAATTAGATCAAAGGTTGAAGTGTCAAATTCGAGAAGCTAACATGCAACTCACAGATAGTCAGCATCGCGAATAGTTTATAGCTTCTCGTTTTCCCCACCTGAGAATTGCTCTGTCACAACAGAAGATAGGAACACATGCAGAAGACTTAGAAATCATGATGAGGTTACATGCATCACCTATTTAGGATGTGACCTTGCGGGTATAGAAGATCCACTCTTAGTTATAGAGTCTACACTTAGAATTACAGAGTTTGAAGAAAGACAAGGTGACTAAACCAGAAGTGTGTGCGGAGGTCTGGTGTTTGAAGTGCAAGAGCCAAGGGCATGCTAAAAACCAATGTCCCATGTACGTGAATTATATTATAGGAGGGGGACCAATTCCCCTGAAACTAGAAGCCCTAATAGGGCCGAGCGTGGGGGTTGTGCTATGATGTTCTATTTGTCAGGTTGCTAGACAACATGCGACAAATAATTTTCATTTACTTCAAAAGTTTGTCCAGAAACCCCGGCAATTGTTCTGTAACTTCTACAAATTTTTGGACCACATGAGCACCAATGTCAAAACTATGAGCTGATGATGGAAAGAACACTTACATACTGGATGCAAGAAGAAACTCGTCCTCCCGAGCATGGCATTGGAGGAGAGTGCGAGGTTATCAGGGTCGAGGATGGGGTCATGGCGAAGGAGGACCTGGTAGAGGTCATGGTAATATTATTTGATACAATTGCGGACAGCCAGGGCACAACTCGTGAGAGTGCTAGAATCCTACACGCCACTCATGTCAACACTGCAAACAATTTGACCATAGTATAGAAGAATGCCCGGTAATAATAGCTAAAATGCAAGAGAAGAAAACACAACCTCAGTAGCCTACGTAGAATATATAGATGATGAGGGCTGATCCCCATGAAGAATATCAGAGCATCAACATTCTACTCAGAAGTGGAATGACAACTGGCACTGATAAGAGTAAACAACCTGAAGTAGAAGGATGGGTCTGCAAAACATGAGAGAAAGAAGGCAGCTTTGATCTAGAGCATGCTAAGGAAAAATTTATGGAAGCCAAGAAGAGATTCGTTGAGGCCTCCACCTCAGGAAGCCAAGACAAGGTGCAAGAAACCAGCACGCTTGCAGAGGTTGATCCCTATATACTCACTTTGTTTTTGAAGACTTGCATAAAAATGTTGTGCGATAGAAAAGTCGTGGAAGGCCTCCAAGAATTAATAAACAAATGTGCTAGCAAAGAGAAGGTCCCTGATGGAAACTGGGTGGTCAGAAAAATTGGCAAACATAAGGCACGAACAGGGCACGAGATGAGGCTCACCGCGTAGATAGGTGATTATGAGATGGACTAGGTCATATTGGATTTGGGGTTTGATGCGAACGTACTACCAAAACAAACATGGGAAAGAATGGGGAGACATGCACTACAGTGGTATCTAATTCAGTCGAGAATGGCGAAACAACAAAAAATCATCCGAATGGGATGATTATATGGAGTAACAGTTGATATAGAAGGTGCGAGTGCGATGGCCGAATTTGAGGTTATAGAAATCGTCGATGACAGTAATCCATACCCCACACTCCTGGGAATTGACTAGGCCATTGATATGAATGGGGTCATCAATTTGAAGAAGAGGACAATGTCATTTGAAAGAAAATCACTTCAGGTTGTAGTACCATTGGACCCTGCAGAAGGGGCATGATATACTGAACCAATCTGCGATTATGAAGAAAGTGATGATGAACTAGATCAAATCTACAAAATAACAATGTGAGACGAGGACTGGATCAATCCAATGACATATGGGAGGATTTCTGATCCAGGTGGATATTGGTGGCCACTCGCTAATTCCACTTGGATCCCCTGTAGTGCTTCATACAGTTTTTTTTCAGTTTCCTTAATTATAGCACAATTTACTATTTTTAGCAGTTTTTCGGGTCCTAAACTTCCGGAGCCGTTTTGAGGCCCTAAACAACGTTTTTTGGGAAATCTACCGCCAACGATTTTTCTAATAAAAATCATCTTTGCCGTCGTAGTCCTCGGAGAGATCTTTCCAACGAGTTATCATGCACGTCAAACGGAGATAGTATGACCAATTCGCGACCCCGGGAGGTTGATGTATCAACTTACCCAAAAACGGGGTCCACAATTTGGCGTTTCATCTTCTAGGGTTAGGTTTTGGAATGTGAAGGGTTTTCCATTGTTTCTCAACAATAAATAGGCCTCCGAGCCTCATTGTAAGATAGTTCAGAGGCATGTAGCCACCACATCTCTTCTCAGAGATAAGCTACCATTGCCCTAGCTGGTTTATTTCCATTTCTGTTTGTAAGCATATTTCAGTATTTTACAGTAATGAATTGAGGTATTATTTCCGCTGCATATCTATCTTTATGGTTATCTCTGTATTTTATTGCGTTCCTCTTTAAATCCGGATCAGTGGTATCAGAGCGGTCTGATTTTCTTCTCTGTTTTTATTTGCATGTCCCCAACGAGGTCGGGATATAAGGAGTTAGGGCTTGAACTAGTCAAACCTTTGCAAGACCAGCCTCGCAAATCCCGACAGCCTCCCATGGCGGATGAAAAGAAAGACGAGGGGGCAAGAGATCCTATCAAAATCTTGCTCGAAGAAGCCCTCGAGCGACAAAGGAACGCGATGATGGACAACTTTGCCCAAATCCTTCAGCGGCTACCCAGGGGTGACGCATCGGCTTCCAACAGCAACTCTGGAAATGCCACACCATTTAAGGTACAAGTTAATTTTGAAATCCCCATATTCGAGGGTCAGATAGATGCAGATTCCGTCGATAAATGGTTAAATGTGCTAGAGGGTTATTTTTCTGTTCATGATTTTTCCAGTCGGGAAAAGATTATTTTCGCTCTTCTCAAAGTAGCCCCCCACGTCAAGGATTGGTGGGAAACCTACTGCGAGCAGAAGGATGAAAGTACAGGCTCACTATTTTCAGTCGCACCAACTTGGGATTCATTCCGAGATGCCATCAAGGAGCAGTACTACCCTGTCAGAAGCTATGAGGATCAATACATAAAGTGGACCACACTACAGCAGGGAAGGGACCAAGACGTACCAAAGTTTACCAATATTTTCCATACCCTTCGCACAAAGTTGGGTATCAAGGATACAGAGTAGAATTTGGTACTCAAATACCGTGGCTGCCTGCACAAGTACATTCAAGAAGAAATAGAATTCGTGAAAATCTCCTCGCTCGGCACGACATACCGATATGCCGTCAAGGTCGAGCAAAAGTTTAAACAGAAGAAGCGATACTTTGGGTCTGCGAATCCGAAACAAGGGAAAGGTGCCCCCAAACCGTAGAACAAAGGACAAAGCCAAGGCGGGGCGGCCCAAGACAACCCGCCAAAGCTGCAAGCAAAGAACAGCGCCGCAAAGCCAAAAAAGGACACCGGAAAGTGGTGTGAGTTCCACAAGAGCTCCACTCACAACACAAGTGAGTGTCAGGCCAAGCAGTCACTGGTGGCTGAGCTAAAGTTTTCAGAATCAGATGCATGTTCTGACTCTGAGTCAGAACCCGATAAGGGGAATGACAAAGGGAAGCAGATTATCGATGCGGAGCCCAACGCCACCATTGCCACCACAAAGATCCAGAAGGAGGAACCTGAAGATCCAGAGGAGGAGGAGCGTCTCTTCCACTCCCAGATGTGGGTAAAGGGCTCCCCGCTATAGTTCATTGTTGACAACGGGAGCCAAAATAACCTCATTTCAGCAGAGGTCGTGAAACGGCTGGGCTTACCGACCACAGCACATCCACAACCATACACCATTGGGTGGCTGCACCAAGGACGGGATCTTCGTGTGAGCCAACAGTGTCGCCTTCCATACAACATCAAGCCCTTCACGGATGAGGTATTGTGTGACATTGCTCCCCTTGAAGTTTGTGATGTGTTATTAGGACAACCATACTTGTGGAAGCGACATACTGTGTATGAGTCAAGGCCCCGTGCTGTTATTGTTACTTTAGGAAATAAGTTGTACAGGATACTAGAGGTAGCACCGCCTACCGCCATCTCTTTGGTTATTGCAAAACAATGTAGTAAGCTCATTTCCAAAACTGGGAAGTTTGTTTTCCTAATGATACGCCCTCAAGAAAAGAAGAAGATGGTGGCCATGACCTCTAGACAGGGCCCCTCTGCATGACAACTACAGATGGACAAGGTTGTCGAGGAGTATGAGGACATCTTCACCTCCCCCGCAGGGATTCCTCTGCACTGTCAGGTCAAGCACTCCATTGATCTGACCCCAGGTTCGCCGCTACCCAATGGACCAATCTATCGGCGCTATGTTCTGGAGAACAATGAAATCAAGAGGCAGATTCAGGAGCTGCTGCAAAAAGGTCACATCCGTCCGAGTTCATCGCCCTGTGGAAGCCCGATTGTGCTAGTACAAAAGAAGGATGGGACTTGGAGACTTTGTATTGACTATCGGGCGCTGAACAAGATCACTGTCTGTAATAGGTACCCAATCCCACGGATTGATGACCTCCTGGACCAACTAAAGGGGGCAAAATATTTCAGCAAGATCAATTTGAAGTCAGGATATCACCAGGTACCAATCGAACCCTCTGATGTGTGGAAGACTGCCTTCAAAGCCGAGGAGGGCCTTTTCGAATGGTTGGTTATGCCTTTTGGATTGACGAATGCTCCTGCAACCTTCATGAGGCTAATGGAAGACATCTTGCGGCCATTCACCAACTCATTTGTAGTGGTATACTTGGATGACATCTTGATCTTTAGCAAGACTTGGGAAGAGCACCTCCACCACATCCGACAGGTTCTCCAAACACTGCGACAACACAAGTTATGTGCCAATTTGGAGAAATGTGCTTTTGGCATGACCCAGGTTCAGTATCTGGGATACATTATTGATGAACGGGGAGTGCATGTGGATCCAGCCAAGATCCAAGTCATTCGGGATTGGCCATCTCCAACCACTCTGATAAAGCTTCGCAGCTTTCTAGGCCTTGCCAACTTCTACCGCAGGTTCGTGTTGGGATTTTCTCATATCACTTGGCCCTTGAGTCAGGTCACCAAGGGAGGAGCGAAAGAAAATTTTTTTGGGTCTGAATCTCAACAGAAGGAATTCACAGAGTTGAAAGATCGACTCTGCACAGCACCAATTCTTGCACTACCAGACTTGCAACAACCATTTGAGGTCGAGATAGATGCCTCTGACTATGCTATTGGGGCAGTCCTTACTCAACACGGGCATCCAGTGGCATATCACAGTGAGACACTTTCAGACACAGTTTGGAAGTATCCCACTTATGACAAAGAGATGTATTCCATTGTGCAGGCCTGTCGACAATGGAAGCATTACATTTTGGGGAAGGAAACGGTCATCCACACGGACCACCGACCCCTGCAGTTCATACAGACCCAAGGGAAATTGCAGAATGATCGCCATCAGAAGTGGTCCACATACCTACAACAGTTCCATTTGAATATCAAGTATACGAAGGGCAGCACCAATAATGTTGCAGATTGCCTCAGTCGACCACCGATCATGGCGTTAACCACCGTGCTCAACTCTTGTGTGCACGAGACTTCTGATTGGCCACTGCTCTACAAAAGCGACCCGGAATTCAGCCACACATACCAGACACTCTTGGAGGGTCGGCATGTTCCAGATTTTCACCTCCAGGACGACCTGTTATGCCACCTGGGTAACCTTTGTGTTGCTTCAAGTGAGCATGCCAAGATGATCTGGGAAGCACACTACAGTTGGGCCGTTGGGCATTTTGGGGTCGAAAAAATCGTGGCAGTACTGTAGAAATATTTCTATTGGCCAAATCTTCGATAGGATGTCGGAAAGTACATCAGATCATGCACTGCTTGCGCCATTGCCAAACCGACCATCAAGAAGCAAGGCCTCTATACCCCGCTGCCTACCCCTAGTCGACCTTGGGAATCCATCTCCATGGATTACATGTCAGGCCTCCCTTCCACTAGGCATGGAAATGACTGTGTTTTTGTGGTCGTCGACAGGCTCTCGAAGATGGCCATTATGGCAGCCTGTAAGAAGAATATCACAGTAGAAGCCATTGCTAAACTCTTCTTTGAACGAGTATGGGTACACTTTGGGATCCCACAGTATATAATTTCAGATTGGGACAACAAGTTCCTCAGTACATTTTGGTCTAGCCTCTGGTCGATGATGGACACCTAACTCACTAAGTCCACAGCCTTCCATCCTCAAACTGATGGTCAGACTGAGGTCGTCAACAGAATGATCGTACTCATTCTACGCATATACAACTCAAAGCATCCACGCACATGGGATGAGAGCCTCCCCTATGTTCAGCACAGCTACAACCGGGCTCTCCACAGCTCCACTGGCCACAGCCCTTTCCAGGTGGGATTGGGATTCCAACCACTATGTCCCATCGATGTGGCCATGCCATTTGCAGCTACTCACGTAGATTTTGCTCATGTCCAGTCCGAAACAGATAAGGCAAACAGCTTCATTGAGCACATCCAACATATTCGCCAGCAGGTCCATGACATTCTGGAGAAATCAAATGCCAAGTACAAGCAGCGACATGATCAACATCGGGTGCCACATAAGTTTCAAGTGGGCGACAAAGTCTGGTTGCATTTGCAAAAGGAACGCCTTACCAGAGCCTATCGGAAACTCAGACCGCTCCGATATGGCCCTTACACCATTACCAAGGCTATGGGAGACAATGCATTTGAGCTCAGCATTCCCCCATTCCTTGGCCTGCACCCAGTGTTCAATGTCGACCGCCTTCAGCCATACTTTCCACCATTACTAGACACGTCCGACAGTGCAGAACAACTCACACCCACAGAGTTAAATCCAACTTGCATGGAACAAGTTGCAACTGATCGGATCATGGACACACAGATCAAGCACACTCGCCAGCAGAATATCCAACTGTATCGAGTTGTCAAAGCAGGGAAACTCCTTCACCAGGGCAAGTGGCTCACCAGGGACCAAGTGCAACAGAAGTTCCCTCATCTCATGGAGGAACTCAACGCAATGGGGACCATTGCTTCCTAAGGGGGGAGGAATGATCCAGGTGGATATTGGTGGCCACCCGCTAATTCCACTTGGATCCCCTCTAGTGCTTCTTACAATTTTTTTTCAGTTTCCTTAATTATAGCACAATTTACTATTTTTAGCAGTTTTTCGGGTCCTAAACTTCCGGAGCCGTTTTGAGGCCCTAAACGATGTTTTTTGGGAAATCTACTGCTAGCAATTTTTCTAATAAAAATTGTCTTTTCCGTTGTAATCCTCGGAGAGATCTTTCCAACAGGCTATCATGCACGTCAAACGGAGATAGTACGACCAATTCGCGACCCCGGGAAGTTGATGTACCAACTTACCCAAAAATGGGGCCCACAATTTGGCGTTTCATCTTCTAGGGTTAGGTTTTGGAATGTGAAGGGTTTTCCATTGTTTCTCAACAATAAATAGGCCTCTGAGCCTCATTATAAGATAGTTCAGAGGCATGTAGCCACCACATCTCTTCTCAGAGATAAGCTACCATCGCCCTAGCTGGTTTATTTCCATTTGTGTTTGTAAGCATATTTCAGTATTTTACAGTAATGAATTGAGGTATTATTTCCGCTGCATATCTATCTTTATGGTTATCTCTGTATTTTATTACGTTCCTGCTTAAATCCAGATCAATTTGATGGGATCGAAATAGTTCCTGCACCTCTGATATGGATGAGGAATTAGAGCATTGGCAACACCCCTTGCATGAAGTGTCTACATTGCAATGCAATATGATGACGAAGTCGCTGCACTGTGTTTCATCGGAGATAAGGAAATTACCTTCTTATGATGGTTTAAGTGACGTAGATCTGTTTTTGGATGAATTTGAGTGAAAAGTCCCTAAGGATCTTCGCTTTCAAGCATTACAATTGGCACTGTGTGCTACGCATGTACTATGGTGGGGAACGCATAAGGATAGCTTTGCTGGATGGCGAGATTACAGAAGAATGATGAAGCTATGGTTTGGGTGTGCTAACACTAGAATGACTAACAAATATAATGGAAGGGATGATCCACACGTTCACCTAGCATAATGGACTAATGCATGGGGAACAAAAGCACAGCCAAAATCGGTGCACATATTTTTCCATACTTTGGATAAAATTCCCATGAACTCGTATCTAGAAATGGCGCTCCTCCATGGCACCAAAGAATGGGATGTATTGAGGGAAGGGTTCTTACTGACCTTCATCTTTGAAAACGGCTTCGTAAGAATCAATGAAGCGTTACAAGAGATTAAGGCAGTCATCTTCAAAACAACGACGAAACCTATGGAATGGACCCAACCAAATTGGAGCACCCAGTTGTGCTATGTGCTAGAATGCTATAATGTGACCATTGAAGAGGAGGATGAAGATACGAGAAACATCAATATTCCAGAGGCAGAAGGGCATCGTGAAGTCGAAGGCCCACAAATAGAAAACCTAGACATCTTTGTGCCATTAAAAACAAAGAAAGCAAACATTGGAACTGAAGCAGAACTAATGTTTTTGAAGATTGGATATTATTGGGAAGACGCTACCGTGGATAAAGTTGCTGAGTTACTCCATGAATACCAGGATCTCTTCCCTCCCGAGTTTTTAGATTTTAAGGGAATAGTTGGCGATTTGGTCATTATGAAGATCACTCTGAAGTTAGACGTGAAGCCTATTAAACAGAGGTTGAATCACCTTAATCCTAAATACAAGGAAAAGGTTCTCCAAGAGTTGGATAAGATGCTGGAAGCAAGCATCATAGAACTAGTTGAAGAATCTGATTGGGTGAGCCTGATGGTGGTTCAGGAGAAGAAACAAAAAGGTGAAATAAGGATTTGCGTAGATATGCGGAATCTTAATGATGCATGTGTTTATGACCCATTTCCGATGCCATTTACAGATGAAGTGTTAGACAATGTCAGAGGGTAGGAGACCTATTCCTTTACTAACGGGTTTTATGGGTATCATCAGATTAATATCTCACCTATGGATAGAAGAAAAATGACCTTCGCGATGGAATGGGTTTGCTTTCAATACATTGTGATGTCTTTTGGGCTTAAGAATGCGCCTACGATATTTTCTCACGTAGTCATAGCAACATTCAAGGAGTTCATTCATAAGTTCTTGGAAGTATAATTTGATGACTCAATGGTGTTTGGATTAGTGAAACGCCATGTAGAAAGTCTGCGCGTGATGTTGGATACATGTTGCAGATATCATATTACGTTGAATTTGAAAAAATTCATATTATGTGTCCCTTTCAGGATCTTGTTCGGTCACATTGTGTGCAAGCAAGGATATTATTGAAAATTTGTCAAAGCATATGCTCAAATTACTGCGCCCATGGAGAAACTAATGAAGAATGACACAACATTCTATTGGGACAAATAATGTCAGTGCAACTTAGATGTATTTAAATAAAATATGGTCACTACGCCGATCTTGATATTCCCTTATTGGAAAAGGGAGTTTCACGCTCATGTGGATGCCTCTTGCATTGCGTTGGGTGCAGTGTTAACATAGGCCGGTGAGGAGAAATGGACCATCCTATAGACTTCTATAGTAGGAAATTATTGAAGGTTGAGAAGAATTATTCAATCACTAAGCGAGAAGGATTGGCCATGGTGTACGCGCTGCAAAAAAATCAGACATTATTTGTTAGGAGGAATTTCAAGATGTATACTGATCATTCTGCCTTGAAATAGTTGGTCAACAAGCCTGTGTTGGGGGTGAGATCTGGATATGGTTGCTATTATTTAAGGATTATGAATTTGAAGTCATAGTGAGGTCAGGGAGGTTAAATGCAGTACCTGGCCATCTGTCGTGGATCAAAATAGGCGAGGAGTCTAATAATTTTGAGGAAGGGTTTCCAGATGTGCAACACTTTGCAGTGTGCATAGCAGATAATCATTTTGTAGACATTATTCACTTCTTGACTACATGGATGGTGCCAGAAGGATATACAAGTCAGCAAAAGAAGGAATTAGTAGTGCGCGCGACTAATTCTTCAGTCATTGTGAGACATCTTTATAATATGGGTGTAGATGAAATACTGCAACAATATGTGCTGGACTTGGAGCGGGATAGCATTCTCGCTGAAGGTCATGGGGGAGCCATGAGAGGTCATTATGCAGGCAAGGAAACTACATAAAATATTTTGCACGCAGGTCTATAGTGGCCAATGTTGCACAAGGATTCCAAGGCATATTGTAAGGCATGCGATGCATGTCAAAGAATTAGTAGACCATCGCGAAGGGATGAGTTACCACTACATCCTCAAGTATCTTTGCAACCATTTTAGAAATGGGAAATTGATTTTGTTGGGCCAATTCAGCCCCCGAGAAAGAAAACAGGTGTGCATTATATTATCATCGTGACAAAATATCTAACTAGATGGGTAGAAGCACAACTGGTTAAGGATTGTACAGGGGCTACGACAGAAAATATTTTGTTTGAGTATGTCTTAACGAGATTTGGCTGCCTAAAAGTGTTGATGAGTGACAGAGGTATGCACTTTTAGAACAAAACGATCATCATGTTGGCTGAAGAATTGCAGGTCTACCATTAGAAGAGTACACCGTATCACCCAATGGCCAATGGAAATGTTGAAGCCTTTAATAATATTTTGGAGAACGTGCTGACTAAGATCTGCAACATGTAATGAAATGACTGGGATGTGCACATACTTGCAGTACTATGGGATTATAGGACTACTTATAAGAAGTTGACAGGGAAAATGTCATTTAGATTAGTATATGGGGTCAAATATGTAATGTTGATGGAGTACATTGTGCCTAGTTCACGCATAGCAGCCCTGAAAAATATGGCGGATCGCGAGGCCTTGGAGGATCGACCTTTGGTAGGATTTCATCAACAAGTACAAAAGGAACATGAAAAAGCATGGCATCATTTCCATATTAAGCTTTGTGCATTCAAGGTAAACGCTCTTGTCATGTTATATCATAGTAAATTCATTAAATTTCTGGGTAAATTCGAGATGCATTGATTAGGGCCATATATTGTTAAAGAAACTGCAGACAAAGGCGTAGTTTAGCTTGCGAAGCTGAATCAGGAACCCTTTCTGGGAAGAGTGAAAGGGAGCAGGTTGAAATTATATACATGGGATCTTGCATAATGATTATATGATAGTTGGATAGTCTTAGTGCTCCAGGCAGCTGCAAGGGAGCACAGGGCTATAAACTACACTGTCGAGTTTGGAGGACAACGCAACGAGTAGGCTGCGTGAAGAATGATGAAGATACAACCCATGAAGTTGTGCTCAGGAAGTTGTGCCATGGGAGAGGGTACCACACAGCACAACAAGAAAGTGACCGTTGGAGTTATTGTTCATAACTTGACAGCCAAAAGACAGTTAATTGGAGTGGGGTGGAGACATTTAAGGAAAAAAATCTTTGAAGATCTGCCGCCAAAAAAACATTTATTATTAGACATTGGGGGGAATGGTTAGATTTGAATTCAAAACTCCTTATAAATTACGTGTGCTGGTCCAACAACGAACACTTTACTGTCTCAGAATTGTTGCTACATTTGGCTGTCTGTCGTGTTTTGGGAAGAATTCCTATCATGAACAAACATTTCTCCTGAAGCCCTCGAGTTGTTTATGGAGAGAATGGTTTCCACCAACCCCGTTGAAGCTCTGAGTTCGAAAGAAGCTGTGTGCGATACACCAAGACCATAAGTATCAAGTGTAGAGGCTACGCCTGTGGTACCTAGAGTGCCGATGTTGCCCAGGCTGAAACAAACCATGACGAAAGAAAAAAAGTTTGCCACAAAAGAGAAGCATCCCGTAGAAAAGGAAAAGAAGAAAAAGCTGGTGCTAGTACACGCATCCACAATAAATCATACCGAAACACAAAAGCAGAAGAAAGATAAGCAGCCGGAGAAAGTAGTGGACTTGGAGGCAGAAGAAGCGGGAACAAAGGATATTGATGCTGAAGGAGCAGAACCCATAACAAGGCTACCCAAGTATATCCCTCCATGGAAGGGAAAATAAAAGGTCATGAAGGACCCAGATGCCAAGAAGTTTACCATATCCACAACCCTACTACCTAAGTAGGTCCCTTTTGAAGGCCCTCAACTCGCAAGGTTCGCGTTGTTGAAAATGGAGGATTGGGACCTCGCAGACCACACTAAGTTTCCACACTTGGCGATGGAAACGTATATTCAAAGGGTCTATTATGTGGAAATAGGTGTTACAGTGTTGGAAATGGAGGAATGGGTCTACCGTGTCGAGCACTCAGGGTTACTCAATCTGCTGTGGGTGCCACATTATCACCGCACCCCTTAATACGATATGTGTGCGCCAGCTTCTCATAGTGGTGCACAATTTATGTTTATGGCTAGGAGGGCATATCCCCATTACAAACATGATAATTCACAGAATCATGCACCTTCCTTTTAAGGGTGCAAACCCAGCTAAGGCGTTTGGCAGAAAGAATTGTGAGAAATACCTTGCAGAAAGGATGAAGAAGGATTACGTCCTCCTCAAGAAGTTGTGAGGGTATTCCATTATTTCCATAACGGACCCGACAGTTCAATTGGCTTCCTAGATTTTAGTAGGGTAGATGATGAGAAAATGTCACGTAGACGAAGTTCCCACACGTGTAGTTTTTATTGCTGTGCAATGTGTGAAAGGCATCCAACTTAATTGGGAAAGAAACCTCTGTCAGGAGTTCCTAGCGAACTGCCATGAGGCCTAGGCTGAAACAAATTCGTTTCACTATGCTTGGTTATTGCTATCAATTGTGTTCATTACTTGGTAATTTCTAGAGGATAGCCAATTTCCTCTGCTCAAGGAAGGATTGTGAGAGGCAGTGCAATTCGCTTCCTTATGGTCTACAAAGGATGTCGCATGGATTGTAGAGACAAAGATATTTTCTATTCTTATGGAAATGGATCGTCATATGACCATGAATCAACATCTGAGGTTGTCCTTAACCTTGTTCACGTAGTTGTTAGCCTATGTGGCATTTAAGGATGACTTCCACAGAGTCTATATCCAAGCGCATAAGGATCCATAGCAAAAATGGTACCAGTTTACCTATTCGGTGTCAGAACTGGATGTGCTGGAGATTGTATCAAGATGGCCTGCAGAGTGGTGCGCCCCATCAGACTTAGTTGTTGGACCAAGCATGGGTGCAAAAAGTTCTGCTACGCAGAAACGAAAGGAGGTCGCTAAGAAGGTTGTGCGTACTTTGGCAGAACAAAAAAAGAAGGAAGCCACAAAAAGGCTCGTGTGGAGCATGAACGTGTTGCTAAGGAGCAGGCGGAAGAAGAAAAATGTGACTTAGAGAAAGGTAGCAAGTCACCTTCATCAGAGACGGAGGAAGAGGAGCTTTCAAGATAAGGTGACGGAGGAGATGAGGGACAGAGCACCCCATTTATTTTGAAAATATATGGCAAGGAGCAGAAGGGTGGAACACGGAAGAAGAAGAAATATGATAGAACCCAGATTGATCCCATGGTACTAACAAAGTGTGATCTCCACGACGTCGGTGATAAAATTCGGGACACCGCAACAAAAGTGTTGCAGTAGTTCAAGCATCAATACATGAAGACATTGGGGGGAATTCAGAAGGATCTGCAAGAGTTGCAGCTCCAAGCTAGCAGAATCCAGGAAGATGTTGGGAAGACGAGTGATGTGTAATCCAGTCTAGCATGAGGAAAGAATATAGTCACAAAGATGGCCTAGCCGTAGGATGTGAGAGTCTTCCCTTTACCTGAAGCGTCTATCCATGTTGAAACAGATGAACAGTGCACCCTGCTTCACAAAGTCACAAACATGGAATTGAACCTTGTTGCGTTATCCCTTGAATCTCTACATGAATTACTACAGGGAGTTGTGAAAGAGCCTAGAATCATAGAGCAGCGAGAACTCATCGATGTCAGTGAAATGAAAGTTAATAACCAGCAACTATTCACTAAAAAGATGTAGGCTCTAAAGGAAAAGGAGGCGCTACAGGCACATAGTTCGTGTTTGGAGTCAGCAGTAGCGGAGGGACGTAAGAAAGTGCCCGAGCTTCACATCCTAGAGGATGCACATCCAAAAGCCAAAATTAGAAAACTCATCGCAGGTGTGCGGGAGGTTCAAACAGAAGTTGAGCAATTCACTTTCGAGTTCAACATGAAGATTTTAGAGCTGCAGTTAAAGTTGTAGCCCACAATAACGCATGAGTTCTAGGAGCAGCATGGAGTTGCGATAAAGGAAGGCATGGCCACCTTAGATGCTATAGTCAATGACTGTGTGACACTATTTGAGCAGGTTATGGAGCTAGTGACCAATCTGCAGGAGGATCTAAACATGTAGACGTTGAACACAGAGGTAAGGGAGCTGCAGCGCTAATATGATGAGGTCAGGGCAACTGCGCACTCCTTAGCACCAGCACAACACCTTTCCAAGTTACAGGAAGGAAAACTATTGCTGGTACAGGTAAAGGATGCTCAGAAGAAGGAGGCCTTACTAAAGGCCAGGTTGCAGTCTTTGTTAGAGGAGGCTTATTGTTGGGATGGGGCCCCCTAGGCCAGTTTTGGGGTTAAAATAACCCAATTTTTGATGTATTTTTTGTAAGTAATGTAAATTCTCTACGATTTTTGGATGCATAGTGTTATCACTTATAATTTTATTAGAAGTTATCAGAAGAAGGAAGCATCTGAGTTAACGACAAACCAATATTTTAGGCTTAGGCTCTAGCCAACCTAAGTCCAGAGAGGGCTCTCTCTTTATAATTTAGCTTTGTTTTATGGGATTTTAGGCTAGTTATTAGTGTTCATTGGGATTTTGGTTTTGAATTGATGTTTGGGTGGTGGAATTACTGGAGTAGATGGATAGAGATAGGTCTTCAAGCCATTTGGCTATGGAGTCAACAAATGGATAGCATGACTGGATTAGATCATTAAAGGGAATGTTCACAGGGCAAGCTAGCAAAACAAAATGCAAATCTTTAGGCCTAATGGGTGAAGTAATTCTAACCAAGGTGAAAGGGCACTTAAGAATCCTTGGACCAGGATCAGAATGAAGAACAGAGGATGATAATGAGAAAAGGGCAATTAAGAATTATTTTCTATAGACCAGAGGAGAAACTACGGAAGCTAAGGAGCAGTTAAGAAGTCCCTAGCTAAGATAGTTTAGGAGAAAATATTCAGAATGTAAAACAGTCAAGACAGAGTGCATTCAAGCAATTTCTAAAATATCATTCCATGCTATACATTTACATTTTAGAGATACAAATAAGATTATGGAAAAAACATAAGGAAAAACAACATTGAACATGAGAGAATACTTATTTGTATTTCGCTTTACATAAGAATCCTATAAAATATCTGATCTTTATTCCTTGATCCAGCAAGCCAATCTAGTCATTGATACAATAGAATTTTGATTTCAGAGAAAAAGCCTATAGAAATGTCTTGGAATCTACCCCACATACTTCGAAATGTGAAGTATTTATACAAAAAATAATTACAAAATATCTCATAACAATTTGAGATTTAATCTAGGGAATAAAATATCTTCATGCATGAAGATAGAGATAGATGTAGAACTGCTTCTTGTTGTCCCTTTTATTGTGGTGTTCCTGGTTGTTTTTGTTGAGTTTTGAGCCCTTTAAGATGGCTGATAGTTGTGGTATTTCTACGCTGTAACCTTATTTACTTTGATCTTTCACTGATACTCTTTGACCATGTTGATCTATCTTTTACCTGTTTCACCTGGCTGCCTTTAGATTTACTGTGGTAACTTCCTGATGTAAAAAATTTTCACAGTAAATCTATCATTTTATCCCACCATTCTACCTTAGGCAATCTCACTTTCAACATTCTTCTGTAAATTTCATTTGCCTCTATGTATTTTGCAAAATTGAGCTTGGTAAGAAACAAATGTTTCACCTCATTTTCTAGGAAAAAAAGGTTCTCCAACGTATCATATAATACTTTGCTTGTTGGTAGGGCTTTAATGGACGAAGAGTTGGATTGTTCCTTGGCAAATCTCCTGAATCTGTAACTATAGTCCAATTGGTTTATGAGTTTGTCATTGATGACCATAGGACTTGGAAGACCTTTGTCCCTCAAAATTTTAAATTTGGCCACAAACTTGTCAATGGCTACCTGCATGTTGTGGCACTTCTCTTTTAAGTTGAGCATGAGGTTTCTTTTGGAAAGAACCTTTCTAATCTCTAGGATGGCCTCAGTCCTATCCTCTATGTTAAGCTCTTGGAGCTCATATTTGTTCTTATTTTTTAGGAAGTGGATGAGTCGATTTGCATCCCCTGGTTTATCTCCCAATTCTCACCTTGCTTTCTAGATCACTTCATTAGCTATCTTCACCAATTCTGTTTGCTCAAATATAACTTGGATTGATGGCCAAATATCATTGATAGATTCAATGATATTGGCCTAGAGCATCTCCTTAGTCTATCCTAGTGTCTTCTGTAGTGTCAAATCTTTCTCCAGGACTTTGATTTTCTCACCCATTCTTTAGGCTTTCTGTGTTTCTTCTCTTTGCTAAATTTTGGCAAGTTTGCAATCAGTTTCCAAACTTGCCACTTTCTCTTTAATATTTTGAGCTCTATAGCCTTGATTGACACCTCGTCCATGGCTTTTACCAATTCTATTGTTGTCTCAGTTGATGTACCTTCTGCTGTAGTGGACTCAGTTGTAATTGGTAATGTTGTGGCAGGTGGAGCTGTAGGTGCCAATGATGCTACCATTGTGGAAGGAACTACTGTTGACACTGTGGGGATGATAGTTTTGGAAGTTGTGGCCAAGTCACTTTGCTTCGATTGAATTAAAGTTTCCAGCTCCTTCTCTGTCTCCTTGAGTTGATCATTTAGCTTCAGGACCAAATCCAAGAGCTCTTCATGTCCTTGTTGTGCCTCTAGGACTTCCAGTGTCTATGGGTGATGTAGCTGGGGTATCTTTAGCTACTTCTTGAGTGCAACAATGTCATCCTTTTTCTTCTTAATCAGCTGCTCTGCAGCTTTTACATCTTTTGGATCGTGTCCCAACTCAATCACTAAGTCCTCTAAGGACTTGATTCTAGTATCTTTGGCCTGTGAGGAGGCCTTCTCCAACTGGTACTGTGCTGATATATTGTTAAGAGAGTTTTGCAGTTGGTAGGTAGAAACGGATTTCCTTGTTAAGGTGGAGTATATCATCTCCCCCGTTTGCTTGTGTAGCTCAATCTGGTCAATGGGATGAATGTCCCTTGCCAGTACTTCAAAATCCACCCTTTTAAAATCTGTTGTTGTCCTTGGCTGCTGAGTGTTTGGCTTGATCAAGGTCATCTGCATTTCCCCTCTTTGACATCAAAGGCTGAAATAAGCCTTGTTTGATTGGTAGGGGTCATCTTCAGATACTGTGCATAGGTTTGGGCTTTCAGCCTCTCATTTCTAGCCTTTATTTCTTTGTATATCTCAATATCTTGGTCTTTATCTGCTGGCATTCTAAAAGAGGAAACCTCAACAATTTTTTGCCTTTCCAACATCTGAGTGTGTGATGTGGAAGGTTCTAGGATGCCTCTAGATGGAGTGGCAAGCTTGCTCCTATCTCTTTCTGTGCTTGTAACCTCAGCTGTCTCCTTTGTATATTCCTGTTTAGAGACAGGATTCACTCTTTGTCTCTTAGTCTGACTTATCTCTACATGGGCTTGTGATATTGCTCTTTTTGAAGTGGTGGACCCTTCCCTCTTTCTCTTGAGGCTTTTATCCTCATTTAGAGGAGTTTGTAGAACTGGAGGGGTACTCATGGTGGTTTCTGGTTTATCTGATTTCTCTGGTATGTCTGTTTGATCTGGCACCTTTGACAGGTCTGGTACTTCTGATCCCTTTGGCACCTGTGATTCTTCTGGTACCTGTGATTCTTCTAGCACCTGCAGGAAAGAACCCTCATCAAGTTGTTTCTCTAGGTCAATGAGCACATTCTCAATGTCTACTTTGGTGCTGTCCTGATCTACTAAGGTCCCTTCTACCCATTCTGATTGGTTTGCAAAGGCTTCAAATTTAGGAATGGGGTGATGAATGAAAGGTCCTAGCTTGACCTTTTGTCTCTTTTGGTTATGAATTCCAAAGGGTCATATCTCAAAAAAAACTTCTTTGGAATTTCATGCTCTGCAATATTAAATTTGCTTCTCGGCCTACTTCCCTAGAGTTACATATGAAGGGGCCTAGTTGGTCCTTTATTTTGAAGTTAGCCTTCTTCTTGGCATTGACAAAGTTTGTTTCATCTGCACTGATAATCTGCCTGTAGTACTCTAAAGCAAATAACCTCATTGGGAGGTATTTGGGGAGTTTGTATGGTGCCAGCATGCAACCATAGATTCTGATCTTGGTATGGTTTTGGTACAAGTACCAATCACCTACCTTGGACTATTTTGACAATTGCAGGACCCTTTTTATGTCTGAACTGATTCTTGGAGGAGGGATTCCTATCAACATTGTCACAATTGGATGCACAAATAGGTCAATAAAGTCAGCATATGAATATGGGGAGTGATATTTGTGGACCAATGGAGTCCAGAAAATGACTGATCTGGGCTGACCTTTTGTATCAAGCTTCTGCAGGGTGAATGGAAACTTGTCTGACTAGAAATATAGAAAAAGGTGGTACAAAATAGAGGAGTATTTGAAGACTCTCTCATTGCTCATTCTAAGAAACTGGTCATGCATCCTATCAGCTATAAATTTGGCATAGTCATAGATAACAACAGGAGTCTGCCCTGGAGTGTAGATTGACATAAAAGCTAGGATAATTTTTCATCAATATATTCACTGGTGGTATAACCTACGACATTAGATATCATGCCTATAATGTCCTTACCAAATGGGGAAAAAATGACAGTTACACATGGAGGAGGATTCTTTGGGATATCTCTTTCTTCTCTGATGTAGGTTTGGAACATCACAGCCAATTTTGCAGTGGTAAGTTTGGGGAACTAGTCTAATAAGCTTCCAATTGAAAGAGGAGTTAGGTTTTGCACTAGTTGAAGTTGCAGCATCTCATTGATAGATTCAACAGCGATGGTGAAAAGTATGGTCTGGTTAGGGGACACCACTGCTCTTTGACTAGGAATATAATTTGCATGACAGTAGTGGACAATTTCTGGGAAAATGTGGACTTTTGGGAATTGGTACTTGGGGTAAACTAGACTCCCAAAGACCACTTTCATCAGCATTGTTCAAGTATCTATCCATACTTCGACAGTGTACTTTGAGCGGGGATTCTAGGACAGAGGTATACTTTATTTGGAAATCCTTATCAGCTAAGGGAAGGTGGTCCAAGTCTAGATGGGGAGTGCTGACAGGCCTTACATCCATGGCAATTGGTGTAGCCATTCTCAGTTCTTGTGGAGTTGAGAGTAGGGGAGGTAATTTGCAGTTTTTTAGCGCAATGGTGGTTCAGTACAGAGTAAGCTTAAGTTGCTTTTGTTTCTTTAATTAATTTTTTTACTTTAACTAAGAAAACTTAGTAACTAGTTCTGAAATTGAGAAGTTTTCTAGTGAATTATGGCTTAAATACTTGGAATTTAAGGAAAAATAGCTTTGAACAGGGCAGCTGGCAATAGCAAACGATCAAAAAGGCTCTGTGTAGGTTGGAAAGTGAACTGGGTGCTCTGTGGCATCTTTAGGGTGAAATTGGACGTAGGTTGACAACTTCAACATTTGTAGGTGTGCACATGGAGGTTCACAGTTGAAAAAACGATAAAAACAAATGATTTGGTGCTTTTTGTCTTTATGCACGAAAGTCAATTTTGGCGGGTATAGGTGAAAAGTGGTCATTTTGTCGTGTAGTGGGGTGAACAGTAACCATTTTGTCGTGTAGCAGGCGGGTGGTAAATGGTTTCCATCGCATTGCTTTTGGGCGCTCAGTGGTATTGGGGGGAGGCCACCTAATTCCATACGTTGAACGACACGTAGCATCAGGGGCCTGATGGAAAATAGCTTTATCGGGCAGGTATTCTTCGGACGTCGGGTCCACCCGATATGGATAAGGATCGTTGGATGTGAAGTGAGATGGTTTCATAGTGATCAGGTGGGGAAGCTACACGAAGGCTAACACGGGGGCCCGGTGAGTGATTAAGTGTGGCGGTATTTGGGTTAATGATGGATTAAGGTGGGGTTAAGGTGTCAGGGTCATTAGCAGAGGGATTAATTGGGTTTTTGCCTAACTTAATCGCAGATCGATTAGTTAGTGGGTTTTCGGGTTTGGGTGAAATTATAGTTTATATTTAAACTAAGGGTAGGGTTAATTTATATGTAGGAGTTAAATATATATGGGGAAATGGGTTTTTATCGGGATTTAATAAATAAAATTAGTAATTAAAAAAATTGGCAGAAAGGGGACACCACACACTAAGTAAATGATTTTTCACATTTTAATGCTTTTCAAATATTAACATAAATACTTAGGATAAAGTGCTTTTGTGGGTTTTTTTGGGAAAAAGGGGTTTTACATGGGGGTGATTGCTTTTCCTAGGTAAACAATGTTTAACCTTAGAAAAAAGGGGTTTTATTAGGGAAATGAAGGGAAATGAAGGGTGATAATGAATTGAAGGGGGGGATGAATTCTTATGAGGGGGTTTTAGTACTTATTGCCTATGAGTCATTGAGTCGAGGGTCTGGTCCCTCCAAAAGTCAAAGAAATGCTCTGAGCCTCTTTGACTTAAGGTTTTTTGAGTACTTTGAACTTTATTTATGGGAAATTAGTAAATTAAAAGGGGTGAAATGAATGGGGGAAGTTAATTAATTGACTTTGTAAATAATTTGTATGCTTGATTGTTCATTCATATTTGGAACTTTTATAATGAGAATGATAAATATGATTTTTGTCTAACCAATCATCATAACTTCTGCAACCTTTCTTCTACTTACCCATCTACTTATCCTACTATTTTTACTTCTCTTTATTAGGGTGCATTTGAGCTAGAAAACCCTTATCAAACATCTTTCTTTTCTTTACAATAGAGATCTAACCAAATCTAACCTTATTACATTCAAGAGCTTGGATTAAATAGTTGAGCTCCTTTTGTTAACTCTACCTATCTAATTATCTACCAAGATTAAACAGTTTTTTCAGATTTTATTCTCTAACTATCAACATGAAATTTAAGGCATGGCATAATCAAGATTAAATAGTTTGATTACCATGGATTGTGGCATGAATAACGAGCTACACACAATCATTATTATGCATAAAAGTAAATAGTAGTGGCATTTTGACTTGCACACTTTCATGGTCTTTTGTTTTTGGGGTTCATATTTTTCAGTTTCTTGGACCTTTTCTTATTCTTTTTGTCCTTTGATTTTTATTTTAGGACATACCCTCTTTACATTTTTTGATTTTTTTGAATATGGAAAACATTTGCAGAAAGCAAAGGTATGTACATATGACAAGGTTTAATCCTAGTCATTCAAAAATTATGACTCCTATTGGTATAGGAACTAACACGTAGCACGTAGATGGTTGGGAGTCGAATGGGTTTCAGCCCCTTGTTTATGTAAATTTTGAGTCAGCTTTGAGACCCACCCACGGTCTGGAGACCATGGGATTGTATGTAAAAGGCTATAAATAGGTGTGTCTTAGAGAGTGTATGATGGAAATAATCTCGGATATAATGGATCAGTAAGAAGAAGTGATAACAAAGAGAAGTGGGTTAGATAGGAGAGAAAGGCTCTGCAACTTAGTGTGCATAGGCCTAGATAGAGTCTACACCTGAGTGCGTGGAGCCCTGCAACGAGTGTGCAGGGTGGTCTTGAGTCTATAAAGTTGAACTGAATATCAACAAAGAAGTTTACTGGAGAAATACTATGTATATTTGTTTATCTATATTTACTTTTGTTTACGATATATGTTGTGGATAAATAAAGCTTTTATGAAATATCAATCTAATGATGCACGCATTTCTTGAATAACTCTTAATAGATATATGCAATGCATGTTAAGTACTTTCACAAAGAATGTGATGAATTTTGTTATGTCTTCTAATTAACCCTAGTAGATCTGTGCAAACGATAATATAAAATTGTTCTTTGATATGCGTAATTGGATAAAACAACTAATAAGTGTTCGCAAAAGACGATCGTAGACCTTCGAGAAGGTCATAAGACTGTTTGAATAGAGTTACAATACCGATCCTCAAGGGCATATTAATATGCATGAAGGTAGATCTGAGGCACTAAAAGACATCACACTCATCTCTAGATACAGAAACTTGGTTCTTGCATCCCCCCATAGTGCTTTGGGTGAGACTGTAACCTACGTTACGTGGGTTGTTGCCAAAAGGGTTAGTAGTGTAGGGATTTGTTGGTTGGCGCAACTAACTCTGAACCTAGACCATGAACCCCTAAGCCAACAAATGGTTCCATTGTCGAGACCGAGACCTTCTTTAAAGAGACGTGTGATGTCGTTTGGACTCAAGAATGCGCCATGTAGCAAGTTTGCGCCTGATGTTGGATACGTGTCGTAGGTACCAGATCACTGAATTTGAATAAACGCATCTTTTGTGTTCCCTTTGGAATCTTTTTGGGTCAAATTGTGTGCAAGCAAGGGCTAATGGTCGACCCTGCAAAGATTGCAGTGATAGTGAATTTGGAGGCCCCAAGGAATGTTAAGCAGTTGCATGTGACGCTGGGACATACATGATACTACATAAAATTTATCAAAGCATATGCTCATATTTCCATGCCTATGGAGAGACTACTGAAGAAGAATGTGACAATATGTTGGGATGAAGAATGTTAGCGCAGGTTAGATGTCTTGAAAGAAAATATGGTCATCGCGTAGATCTTGGTATTCCCAGATTGGAAGAAGGAATTTCATGTATATTTTGATGCCTCTTGCATTGCGATGGGTGCAGTGTTAATGCAAGCTGGTGAAGGATACATGGACCACCCTATAGCCTTCGCGAGTAGGAAATTGTCGAAGGCTAAGAAGAATTACTCAACGACTGAGTGCAAAGGTTTGGCCATGATATACACCTTGCAGATGTTTAGGCACGATTTGTTAGGAGGGAATTTCAAGATGTACACAGATCATTTTTCCTTGAAATACCTGGTCAATAAGCCTATGTTGGGGGGGAAGATCTACCAATGGCTGTTGTTATTCCAGGAGTATGACTTTGAGGTCATTGTGAAGCCAAGGAGATTGAGTGAAAGACTTGACCATCTGTCACGGATCGAAAAAAGAGAGGAGCCTAATAATTTAGAGGAAGTGTTGTCAGATGCACAACTATTCATGGTGTGCCTAGCGGATAACCATTTTGTAGATATCACTCATTTCTTGACTATGAGGATGGCACTGGAAGGGTATACAAGTTAGTAAAATAAGGAGCTAGTAGTGCGTGCAACATATTTTTTAGTAATTGTGGGACATCTGTATAAGATGGGTGCAGATGATATATTGTGAAGATATGTGCCAGATTTTGAGAGAAATAACATTCTCGTTGAAGCTCATGGAGGGGTTGCGAGAGGAAACTATGTAGGAAAAGTGATTGCGCAGAAAGTTTGAAAAATAACATTCTTGTTGAAGCTCATGGAGGGGCTGCGAGAGGAAACTATGCAAGAAAAGCGATTGCGTAGAAAGTTTTGCGCGCAGGTATATGGTGGACAACGCTGCATAAGGATTCCAAAGCGTATTGTGAGTCATGCGATACCTGTCAAAGAATGGGTAGACCATCGCGAGGGGATGAATTTCCTTGAAAACCTCAAGTATCATTGCAGCCATTTGAAAAATGGACGATTGATTTTATTGGGCCAATTCAGTCCCCAGGGAAGAAAACTAGTGTGTGCTATATCATCACCGTGATGAAATGTAAAAATAGATGGGTAGAGGCACAACCGGTTAAAGATTATATAGGGGCCACATTAGAAAATTTTATGTTTGAATGTCTTAACTATATTTGGCTGCCCGAAAGTGTTGATGAGTGACAGAGGTACGCACTTTCTAAATGAAACAATGAACGCATTAACATAGGAATGAAGATCCACTAACAACTTTAAATCTAGTTTGTCAACTGAGAGGCGTACGAGGAATGACTCGTGCAGCCAATGGAGCTTGAAGAAGACTGATTTTCGAGATGATTCCATCAGCAAGTACAGAAGGAATGTGAAAAATCATGGCATGATTGCCACATCAAGCTACACAAGTTCAAGGTAAATGATCTTGTCTTGTTGTATGATAGTAAATTAACTAAGTTTCTAGGAAAATTCCAGATGCGTTAGCTGGGGCCATATATTATCGAAGAAATTATAGATGGAGGTGTAGTTTAGCTCATGAAGCTGAATGGAGAACCTTTTCTGGGAATTGTAAATGGAAGTCGATTGAAGTTGTATATAGGGGATCTTGCGCAATGACTATATGGCAACAGGACAATCTTAGTGCTCCAGGCAATTGCAAGGGAACGCAGGACTATAAACTACACTACAAGGGTTGGAGGACTAAGTAGCAGGCGAGCTGCGCAGAAAATAGTGACGTTGCAACATCTTAAGTTGCACACAGGAAGTTGTTCTATGGGGAAGTGCCATGCAGCACAACAGCAAAGTGACTGTTGGAGTCACTGTTCATGATTTGACAGCTAGAGGACGGTTAAGAGGAGTGGGATGGGAGCATTTAAGGCCAAAATATTTGAAGATCTACAACCAAAAAAACATTAATTGTCAAAATTTTGGGGAAACAGTCGGATTTGAATTCAAAAACCCTTATAAATTACGCATGCCAATCCAGCAAAGAACACTTTTCACCCTTAGAGTTTTTGCTGAAATTTTTTCTGTCGCTTATGAGTTGAGCATTTTGGGAGGAATTCTTCTTCCACACAGATGTTTCTCTAGAATCACGTGAGCTGTTTATGGAAAGGATTCTGCCACCAACCCCACCGAAGCCCTGAGTTTGGAAGCAACCGTATCTGACGCCCCAGGACCCGAGGTAACCAGTGTTGAAGTTACACCTGTGGTGCCCAAGGCACGGAGGTCACCAAGGCCAAAAAAATCCATGGCTAAAGAAAATAAAGCTGCAACAAAGGAGCATTAGAGAAAGTCGGTGCAGATACACTCTTCCCCAAGGAAGCATATTGCAACACTAGCATAGAAGAAAGATAAGCCGCTAGTGAAGGATAAGCAGAAGGTTATAGACCTAGAGGCAGCAGAAGGGTAGGGTATGGAGGATATCGATGCTGAAGGCGCAGAGCCCATAATGAATCTCCCTGGGTATATCCCTCTGAGAAAGGGAAAGGAAAATATTACTAAAGACCTAGACTGAGACAAATTTTCCATTTCTACGCCACTACTGCCTAAGTAGGTGCCTTTTGAGGGTCTGCGGCTCACACGAGTCCCACTATTGAGGATGGAGGATTGGGACCTCACGGATCATGCTAAGTTCCCACACTTAGCAACGAACAAGTACATGAAGAAAGTTTACTATGAAGAAACGGTTGTGACAGTGTTGGAAACAGAGGAATGGGTATGCAGTGTCGAGAAGTGAGTATTGCTCAACTTTCTTTGGGTGCCACATTACCACTGCACCCACATTAACACAATTTGCGTACGCCATCTACTCACATTGGTGCATGATGGGTTTTTATGCCTAAGAGGGCCTATATCCATCACATATATGCTCATTCACAGGATTACACACCCACTGCATGAAGTTCTGAACTCGGCCAAGGAGTTTGGTGGAAAAATGGGGGAGGAGATTGTAGAGCAAATGAAGAAGGATTATGAACTTGTAAATAAGTCGTGCGGGTACTCAATTTTGTCTATCTTAGACCACGCAGTTTAGTTGGCCACGTAGATATTGGAAGGAAAGGTAATGAGGAAGTGCTACACAGATGAAGGTTTGATGCCCATAGTGTCCCTAGCTGCTCAGTGTGCGAAGGGCATCGTATTCAACTAGTCCAAGTACTTGTGCCAGGAATTCCTCACAAATTGCTGCGAGGCCCATGATGATACCAAGACATTTCATTATTCTTAGTTACTGCTATCGATTGTATTAGATGCATGGGAACTGTGAGAGGATAGCCAGTTTCCTCCATTGGAAGAAGGATTACCAAACGCAGTGTAGTTCACCTCCTTGTGGGCTACAGAGGACATTACATGGATCACAGAAACAAAAATATTTTGGGTCTTGATGGAATCGAGTCTCTGCATGGTGATCAACCGATGCCCAAGGTTGTCACCAACCTTGTACACATAGTTGTCAGCTTACGCAACCTGTAATACTGACTTTCATAGAGTCTATATCCAGGTGCAGAAGGATATAACACAGAAGTGGCATGACTTGTCATATTTGGTGACAGAGACTGATGTGCAGGAAGTAGTGGCGTGTTGGCCAGTTAAGTGGTGCGCCCCTTTAGATCTAGCTATTGGGCCAAGCATAAGTGCAGAGAGTGCGGCCACGAAGAAAAGGAAGGAGGCAACCAAGAAGGCTGTGCAGAACTTCGTTGTGCAGAAAGAGAAGGATGCTGCAGAGAAGGCTTGGGTTGAGAAGGAATATGCTGCTAAGGAGAAGGCAAAATAGGAGTAGCGTGAGAGCTAGAAAGGGGACAAGTCACCTTAGCTAGGAACAGAAACCGAAATAGGACAAGGTGGTGGATGTGAGGAAGGGCAGTGCACCCCCTTCATTCTGAAAATGCATGAACTGTAGTAGCAAGGTGGGTCGCGGAAGAAGCAGAAAGCTCAAAAAACAGAAGTTAATCTCATGGTGCTCACCAAAAGTGATCTGGATGAGATCGGTGATAAATTCAGGGATGCCACAACATAAGTGTTGCAATAGCTTGAACAACATTACATGCAAACATTGGGTGGAGTTTAGAAGGATCTCCGTGAGTTGCAGCTCCAAGAAACCAATATCAAAGCAGATGTTGGGAAAGTGAGTAGTGTAGTAGGAAGTTCTGCATGAGGTCAAAGTATAAGTGCACAAATGATTCCCTGGCTATAGGATGTGCAATTCTTCCCCTTCCCTGCAGGTTCAGTATGCACCCATACTGAGGAACAACACACCCTCCTTGAAAAAATACCAAATATGGGCATGAACCTTGCCGCAACACAACTGGAGTCATTGCATGCATTATTACAGGGAGTCGTGGAAGATCTTCGCATAAGGGAACAACGAGCTCTCACTGCTGTCAGCAAGATCAAAGTTAATAATCAACATTTGTTCATTGAAAAGACATAGGTTTTGTAGGAGAATGAAGCACTTCAGGTGCATAGTTCACGACTGGAGTCACCAATCATGGAGGCATGCAGAACAATGCCTGAGCTTCATATTCCTGAATATGCACAACCAGAAGCAAATATTAGGAAGTTAGCTGCTAGCATGTGCGAAGCCAAGGTAGAGGTTGGATGAGTTCAATTTGTACTCAACATGAAGATCACCAAGTTGCAATTGAAGTTGTAGCCTACGACTTCATCGGAGGTCCAAGAGCAGCAGAAAGTTTCCATCAGAGAAGGAATGACCACCCTAAATGCCACATTTGTTGATTTTTTGACATTATTTGAGCAAGAAATGGAGTTGGTGACAACTTTGCATGAAGACCCAAACCTGTAGACACTGAATACAAAGATTAGGGAGTTGCAGAGGCAGTATGATGAAGTCATGGCAACGATGCACTCCATTGCACCAATGCAGTACCTAGCCAAATTGCAGGAGGGGAAGTATCTCCTCGCGTAGGTAGAGGCAACAAAGAAGAAGGAGGCCTTGCTTAAGGCTAGGCTTGAGCCTTGATTAGAGGAGGCTTACCAGGTCACGACCAATATTCAGTAGAAGCTAACGGGCTTGCAGTAGATGCAGAAGACAATGAGGTTGGTCGCAGAAGGACCAGCTATAGAGAAGCTAGTTAAGGAGGTCAAGGAGGAAACCACTCAAAGCACCGCCAAAGTTGTTGTAGTTCAGGTGGAGTTGAGGGATCTTCGCAGCAAGATCGTAGCACCAGCCGAGTGACTCAAGGGTGAGTCACGATATTTTTGTTGGGGGCCTGTTGGGATGGGGTCCCCTGGGGCAGTTTTGGGGTTAAAATAACCCAAGTTTTGATGAATTTTTTGTAAGTAATGTAAAGTCTCCATGATTTGTGGATCTGGAGTGCGTAGAAGGTTAGGATTCAAAGGGGTTTTAGCCCCTTGTTTATGTAAATTTTGATTTAGCTTTGAGACCCACCGATGGTCCACGGACCATGGGATTGTATGTAAAGGCTATAAATAGGTATGTCTTGGAGAGCCTAAGGCATGATGGAAATAATATTGAATATAATGGGTCAGTAAGAAGAAGTGGAAATGCAGAGAAGTGGGTCAGATAGGATAGAAAGGCTTCGCAGCTGAGTGCGCAGAGTCCTAGATAGAGTCTGCAACTGAGTGTGCAAACCCTTGCAGCTAAGTGCATAGGGTAGTCTTGAGCCTATAAAGTTGAATCGGAGATCAATAAAGAAGTTTATCGAAGAAATATTGTGTATATATGTTTAGTTCTATTTACTTCTGTTTACGATATATGTTGTGGATAAATAATTTGTTTATGAAATATCAATCTAATGATGCACGAATCTCTTGAATAACTCTTAATATATATACACAATGCATGTAAACTACTTTCACGTAGACTGTGATGAATTATGTTATGTCTTTTAATTAACCCAAGTAGATCTGCGTAGATGCTAATATAGGATTGTTCTTTGATACATGTAAGTGGATAAAACAACTGATAAGGGTCCACAAAAGCCGATCATAGACCTTCGCAAAGGTCTGAAGACTATTTGAATAGAATTGCAATATCACGACTTAAGGACTTATCGATCTGCGCAAAGGAATATTTGAGGTGCTAAAAGACATCACACTCATCTCTGGATGCAGAAAATTGGTTCTTGCATCCCCCCATACTGCTTTGGGTGAGACTGTAGCCTACACTATGCAGGTTGTTTCCAAAAGGTCTAGTAGTGCATGGATTTGTTGGTTGGCGTAACTAACTTTGAACCTAGGTCAGGACCCCCTAAGCCAACTCTTATCAAGTCATGACTACCATTCAAGATAAGCTTAAAGGACTGCAGTGGACACATCAAATGATGAGGCTAGCCGTAGAAGGACCAGCCACGAAAAAATTGGTTGAGGAAGTTAAAATGGTAGCGGCACAGAGCACTACTGAAGTTATAGTAATCTGGGTGGAGCTCAAAGGTCTTCACAGTAAGATCATAGTGCTAGTAGAGTGACTCGAGGGAGAGTAACGATATTTATGTTAGGGTACTATTAGGATGGGGTCCCTTGGGTCAGTTTTCGGGTTAAGATAACCCAAGTTTTGGTATAGATGTTGTAAATAATTTAAAGTCTTCAAGATTTGTGGATGCAAGGCACGTAGATGAATAGGAGTCCAAGGGGTTTAGCCCCTTATTTTATGTAAATTTTTGAGTCAGTTTTGAGATTCACCCATGGTTTGCAAACCATGGCACTGTATGAAAATTCTATAAAATGTGAGTCTTAGCAAAGAGATAGTTAGACTTAGAATTAGATGAAGTGATACTGAGAAGAAGAGGGTAAGATAGAAGAAGAAATGCTCTGCAACTGAATGCGCATAGGCCTAGGTAGAGTCTGCAGCTGAGTGTGTGGACCCCTGTAGCTGAGTGCACTGGGAAGTTTTGAGTGTGCAACCTTGAATTGAAGATCAATAAAGACAGTTTCCCAAGAATTCCTGGGTATTTATGTTTATATCTGTTAATGTTATATGCTGTCGATGAATGATTTACTTATGAAATATTAACTGAATGTTATGTGATTCTCTTGAATAAATCTTAATAATGTATGCAATGCATGTTTAAGTACTGTCACGAATACTCTGATGAATTCTCTAATGTTTATTAATAAATTAAGTAAATCTACGTGAACCCTAATTTAGGACTTCTCTATAATGCACGTAAGTAGACAAATTGGTTGTTAAAGGTCCGAAAAGACTGATCGTAGACGTTCATGAAGGTCTGAAGGCTGCTGTAACAGAGTTACAGAAACGTTCCCTAGAGTGTATTGATTTGTGCAAAGGTAGATCTGAGGCCCTAAAAGACATGACACTAGTCTCTCGATGCAAAAACTTGGTTGTTCCATCCCCCCATATTGCTTTGGGTGAGACTATAGTTTGCTCTACGTAGGTTGTTGCCAAAAGGGGCAGTAGTGTAGAGTTTTTTTGGTTGACACAGCTAACTTTGAACCTAGTTCAAGATCCCCTTGGCCAACAGGTAAGTTGGAAATGAACCCACACAGTGATTCAAAACTCCCTGAAATACCTAGGCCTTGTGCTCTCAATGAACCAAACAGAGAAGTTGGAATTATACTAGTGTGTCACCAAGTGTTGTAGTGGATACAACACCATCCAAAATTTTGACCTGCATCAAATTTTAGAGCCTCCCTTGGATTTTTACTTCATGTTTGCAAGCACTTAGGCTCACCCCATGGGCTCATGTGAGTCTTTGCACCCTCCTTGCTTGGCCATTCAACGGAAAAAATTTCACATCTTGGTATCAATGCCATGCTTGCATCCATGTTTTGGCCATGCACAAGGTCCTCACTTCGTGTGTACACGTTGTATTCACTATGTGAACATTCATTGCACTCATACACGAAGTTGTATGCATTGTCACGCAAGCATCATTGCGTCCATTCAACGATTGATCTTAAGCGTCATGCTTGTCAATTGCATCGTCGGTTATTGATGTTGAGCATATGTTGTCTTGATGGTTTGAGGAATTTTTCCTTCAAGTCATGATGAGTGTGTGTTTGCAAGTTCGTGCATCCACAAATTCACTCGCTCACACACTTAGTCAATTTTCTAAAGTTCTGACAACTAGATCACCCTCTAATATCCAGACCTCCACCCTGTAATTGACTCAACTGACTGTGACCTAGAACAATGTAGATGTGTCCAACAAGCCATTTCAATCTGAGTTGCTCACAAGCTATTCAAACAACCCTCCTGCTGGTCAACCATAGATTTTCACCAGGAAGTGACCCCAGGACTCACTCCCCTAAAAAATTGTTTAGAAATTGTAGACATTTCCCACTCCACTCACTGAGAAAACTGAACATCCAGCCCGACAGTTTGTCCCTATCCCCCTCAAAAAATTGCACAGTTTTTCTATCCAACCACCTAGTCAGCCGACTGACCACTCACCCAGAAAACTACATAGATTTCATGAGAAACCTCCTCAATAGCCCAGCATCCCGCTTAGCTCAAAAACTACAAAGAGGTGTTCAACAGGTTAGCCTCCCAAAAATTATGCAGTTTTTGTCTCCAACAACCCTGAAGCCCACTGCCAGCTCCCTCTAGGAATTGCATAGGTTTTACTGCCAAGGCCTTCCTGCTTCCTGCATTGCTTCCCTCTAGAAATTGTGCAGATCTTCCCTCCAGCCAAGCCAAATATTGCGGATAGTCATTGTAGATCCTGATTGTCCATATCAGTCTCCTATTGAAGTCTGCACAATTTTCACCACTAGTACCGATAGCTTGCATCCTAGCTTGAAACTTTCCTTGCATAGTTTCATAGCCTTGTCATCTCTCCCAATCAATTGCATATGAAAGAGAACGACGATGCATCATGGTAGACTAGGAGGTTTATGGATTTGATGTTGTCTCATAATGAGTGATTATAGATACAGGTACATGAATAAGGCATGACGCTATGATGGACAAGATGAATAAGAAGGACACATCCAAGGAGATGTGTTCATGAACGAACGAATGAACGATGCATGCAAGGAGATGTGTTTGCGGACGAATGAGGTGAATTTTTTTGCATATGGACAAACATGTCAAGCATGCCAAAGTACAATCAAGGGAGAAACGTGCACATGCAACATCAAGCGAACACCAATGACAATCAAAGACTCCACACACCTTTGCATGTTGAGGTGAAGATGTGATACACCAATAGGTCATCCATCACTCAGCAGCACTGTAGCTTGACATGCACACCACCACTATCATGAGCATACTGGCACTGTCATGTCGGGTCATTTCATGAGTCATGTTGGCCACATCACTACTGTGGGCCATACTGTTATAAATCAATGTAATGTAACGTGGAAGTCCAAGAGACCCACTTGTAATCTGAAGAGTTGTGAAAAGTTGAAAATTCATGAAAGTGAAATAGGCATGAGGGAAGTCAAATAGTCACAAGGGCCAGTTTTACCCTTGGCTATAAATAGCCCTCATTTGTACATGCAAAATACTTTTCGCCTTGGCTCCTCCCACATAGCCTTGAGAGTCTATAGTCTTTTCTTTGAGGAGTGAGAAATGGCTCCAATGCCCTGCCTACGTGGTTAGTGATGTATGGTGTACCAATGTGTCTGGGAACTTTCGATTAATTCATAAGGTTGATAACATGCCAACAAGTTTCCACACATGTGTTTTAAGTGTTTGTAAGATTAATCTTAAACACTTGTAATACATGTTGCTTTAACCTGTGTTAAACAATTGAACTCATTCAACTGTTCTAATAGCTATATTTATGAAAATCTATTCTTTAAGTTCTTAATGTTGTCCTATCCATGTTGGCTACCTCCCCAGACATGAGACATAACCTTTCACATAAACTTATCATAACGGTCATCGCACTTGCGTGGATAGTCCCACTGGGTGTTGTACATGCTATATTCCCTTGTGTGTTGTGACTGCCGCATCTGTGTGAACTTATCCTCTGGAAGTTGTGCATGTCCTATTGTGTTATGTGTCTCTAACAGAGTTGGGACTTCCTCCCTTTCAACTGGAGACTCACTCCCACCCTCTCTCTCTATGGTGAAAAAAGCTTAACACAAGTAACACTAGTACTCACTGGGCACATGAACCTCATTGTTCTTAGACAAGAAAACATTCTCATGTGCTGACAAGAAAGAGCTAAGGAAAACATCTAAGATAATGGAAACCAAACCATCATACCGGATGGGACTCCCATACCAAATGATGTGAGGTCTAGTTGGGACTTCATACCAAGGTGATCCCCTGAATGTTGGCAGGTCCAACACTATCAACAATTCATCACTTGTTTCAGTTATCTAATAAAGTTGGATAATAGAAATGGAACAAAGTAATGCTTCAACATCTTCATCCCTTCTTGAGAGTGCATCTACAACAACACTTTTCTTCCTTTTTTTGTAGATGATTTCAAAGTCATAACCCAATATCTTTGTGACTCGATTTTTCTACTCTTCTGAAGATAATATTTGATCCAAGAAGTATTTAAGACTATCATAATCTATTTTTACCTTGAATTTTCTTCTCATTAGGTAAGGGTTCCATTTCTTCGGTGCATGTAGTATTGAAAACATTTCCTTCTCATAAATAGGTTTTTGTAAATGCTTTCCCTTAATCGGACAACTTTCAAAAGAAATGGATATTCCTTATTGCATTAAAATGGAACCAATTTTATTTCCTGAATCATCACATTCCACAATAAAGGTTTTTGTGAAGTCTGGTGTAGCCAATACCAGAGCTTGACACATTGCCTCTTTAAGATGTTCAAAGACCTTTGTTGCTTTTACGTACAAAAAAATGCATGTTTCTTCAATAATTTTGTTAGAGGCTCTATTGTATTTCCACAATTCTTAACAAACTTGCAATAATACCTTGTCAACCTGAGAAATCCTCGAATATACCTTAAGTTTGTGGGGATTTTCCATTCTTTGATTGCATTAATTTTGTTATGGTTTTCCTTAGCACCCTAATGGGATATAATATGACCCAAATATTCCACTTTTTGTACCCAAAAGAAACATTCGGAGCATTTTTTATAAAGTTTTCACCTCCAATAGTTTGACCACCTTGTCAACATGTTGAAGATGATATTTTCCAAGACTTACAATAGGTTAGTATATCATGATGATATGCTAACACAAATTTTATAAGGAAGGCTTTGAAAGTGGAATTCATCAAACCTTGAAATGTGGAAGGTGCATTAGTAAATATAAAAGGAATGACCAAAAATTCATAATGACCATCATGAGTTCTCAATGTTTTTTATCATAATGTCTTCTATCTTCATTCTAATTTGAAGATATCGTCAATGAAGATCCAACTTCGTGAAGTAAATTTCTCCATGTAGTTCATCCAAAAATTCATGAATGAAAGGGATGGAAAAGCTATCTTTAATAGTGAGCTTATTGAGCTCTCTATAATTGAGATACATACACCATGATCCATCATTCTTGTGCACTAATACTACTCGAGAGGAGAAACAGATTTCGCTAGGTTGAATTATACTTTCCTCTAACATTTTTGCAACCATATATTAAATTTGATTCTTATAGCAGTAAGGATATTTGTAATGTCTAATGTTTGGAGTAAAACTTCCTGGAATCAAGCGAATAACATGATCATGATTGTGAATAGGTGGGAGACCCTTGGGAGTCTCAAATACCTTGGAATGATTTTTGAGGACTCTTTGGACATCTATAGAAATGGATGACTTAGATATTTTAACATCTAGTTAGCATAATTATACAATTACCCCTCATTTTTCCTTCTTCAATTTTTTTTTTTCACGCCATTAGAGCTAATTATATTCCTTGGCTTCTCTGCAATACCCCTGATTTTTTTTTTCCTTTTGAGAAAAATTTGAATATTTAAAATTAGAAGCTATCATCCCCAAAATTGTAACCATTGCACTCTTAAGACAACAATTGCACCACCCTTTGGAATGGAAAGCATTAGACTATTCAATACATATTCCCCCATGGTTAGATTGATATTATGGCACTTCCTTGAGCAATTTATAGTTCCTACATTTGCAACCATCACTTGACACTTTAGTATTAGATATAGAAATAAATTCATACTCTTGGCTATCTTACAATGAATAAAATTATGAGTACTAACAAAATCAATCAACACTATTACCTTTTTCTTCTTGATATGTCCTTCAATATTGAGTGTTTTAGGAGTGGTAATTCCCACCAAGACATTACAAAAAATGGTTGGATTCATTTCTTCTTTTCAACCCCTGGGGTTGGTACCTAATGTTTATCTTCTTATTTTAATGTTTCTTTCTCCTTTTCTTCCTCCTCCTCACAAACTATGTAAAATAATTTATTCTCTGCATAATTATGACCTTTATGTACTTGCTATCACAACTGTAACAAATCTCTTTTGCTCTTTTTTCCTCCAGTTTCTGTGGTGTCAGCCTTGTAGGTTATGGGAATCTAGGAGTGACAACAGTTCCATCCTTATATCTGGGAGTGGTAGACCTCCTTATTGGCATAATTTTGCTTTCAACTTTTCTTGCCACCCTGAATGCATTCTCCAATGACTTAGGTTCCCAAAGGTGAAACCTGTGTTGTATTTTATCCTTTAAAGTCCCTATAAAGACATCAATTATATTCTCCTCTAGAATATTAGTTACTTTGACATTCAATCTTTGGAAGTCCTCAATGTTCTCCTCAACTGAACCCTTTTGTTTGAGATTTATCATTTACCTAAAGAAGTTATTTCTCTTTGTATCTACATAATGTGCTATCAATTCCTCTATAAATGTTTTCTAGGTGACTAGTGCTTTATGAGAACAAAGTCAATGATACGATAGAAATTGATTGGGTTCTAAATCTAAATATGCAATGTCTGCCTTTTGTGTGTGTTGTGCATCATGTAGATCAAAGAACTTCTCTATATGTAGTATCCATGTTACCGAATCCTTTCCATCATAATTCCTCATATTGAACTTTGGAATGTGGTGGGTCTTAAAGGAAACATTGGAGTCTCTAAAATCATAACTCATGTTCCTTTTTCCTAATCACGATTTTCATGGATTACCTTGTCACCACTATGAAGCATTTCTTATTGTAGCTTTTTTAAACCTTCATTCAAACCCATTAGGTCCTTTTTCATTTTTGTTTTTAATCATCCTCAAAACCTTACATGTATACTTTTAAACCATTCTTCAAACCATCCATCTTAGCTCCCAATTCATTTTTGGTTACTCTTTGTGAGGCTGAAATTAGTTGCGCTTGGACTTGTAATTTTGATATATCATGTCGTGTTTCTTCCTCTTCTTCATGCGTCATAGTAGAGATTTCTATTGGTTTATTGGGTGTATCAATTTTTTTTTTTTCAGTCATTTTGGAACCAAATAATAATATCTATGGTTTATTTTCTCCTTTCAATTACTTCAAACAAAATTTTCAAACAAAATTTATGCAAATTTTAAAAAATACGCATTTTTCTTGCTTTTAGGAGATCGATATTGAAACTATTGTATCTCTATATTTTCAGACTCCCAAGGACTAAAACTTCATCTTGAGTTAGCTTTTTCTGTGTTCTTTCGAACCCAAAAAGTTAGGATGAAATTATATTCTTCAATATAAAGTTATACCAAATCTCCCATGATGACCTAATTATTGACTAGTTCAATATAGTGAAGTTGTAAAGACTACCACATGTCACTATTTTGACTTCTGGCCTTGAAACTTGTCTCCAAGAAACTAAAGTATGTTCAATTTTAGTCAGTTTTTATAGAATTTAAATCTAATTACCGAAGAGAAAGCTATGATAATTTTCCCTAGGTACCCTATTTGAGACTGAATTCTACAACATGTTGAAACCCTAATTTACATGGACCATATTTCCAAAAATGTAGCGAACCATGATCTAAATTTTTTACTTGAAGTTCACCTAGATTTCAAATCCATGTGGTAAAATTTTCATCTTTTGAATCCTTGCAAAAAAAAAATACTAATATGACCTATTTGAAGTAGCAAAACACTAGGGTCCAAATCTATAATTCGAAATGTTATCTAACCATATCACAAAAACAGAGGAAAAGATAGATCAACGACTTGAAAATAAGACTTTTTGAAGGGGAAACCTCATTTTACATCACATAAATGAAAAATTCTTGGATGATTCATATGATGCGACTTCCTTGTTATATATATAGGAGTCTAAGGGGTCAAAATATAATTAGGACCTACATAACAATGATAATGTAATGACACAATAATAACGATAGTCAACTTCTATGGGGCACAACAATAATAATATGGGTGCTACACTAGTATTATACAAACCTAACACAAGAAATCCTTGCAATATCTCATCGTCCAACAATACAGAAGCATGAGTTTGTATGTTGATTAAATTTTTATCATGGGGAATATGCCCTTTTGGCTCCTTCATGAGGGAGAATTTTATGATTTTTAGAAGACCAGTGTTAATTTCATAATTTTGTAGGTTGAGGAGAATATTGAGGGAAATTATGTTACAGAGTTGTGGTGGTTGGTGGAGAGATACTACTAGTCGAGAGGATTAGTTATTAAAGGAATGCCCTTATTTTTCTATGAGTTCGACTAATATGATTATTTTTCCATAGGATCTTCACACCAGTGGGAATATTTGGGCTCTTCTATCTCATATTGATTAGTTGTATCCTTATGTTATGTTATAGTGCTACCCCCCCTCCCATGGTGGATTCTTGGTATTTATTAGTTTATTTCCATTGTGCCCCTATTCTCTCTTAGTTCAACCCACGTCACTAGTGGGAGTGGCATTTACATGGCTCTCATGAACTGGTTTGCATGCTCTATTTTCTTATGGATGATGATGAGCCCTTGATGGAATTCTTAATGATTTCCAAATCAATAATAGGACTAGAATTTTTTATGGTGGAAAAATATGTGGAATATAATTTTCAGGTGCCCTCTCTATGTAGAATTTAGGGCTCATTCAGCTTGTTGTTAAACATGAATCATAGAGAAATACTAGTTGAAGCTAGTATCTACTCTTACAAGTAAAATCATAATCCTATATTGTACACAAAACTCCAAATCAATTAAATTCATGTAGGCAGGAAAGTAGTTGAAAACGTGGAGACCCATCTATTAAAATTAGAGGAAAAGAATCTTATGAATCATCCTTCATGAGATATCCCAAAAAAAGACAACATGAGCTTTTGAATCAACCTCCATGGGAAATCCTAGAAAAAAAAATGTCTTCTTAGGATTCCAAAACCCCATCAGTCTCAAGAGTGCATTTCTCCTTATTTTTCTTATATAATCATTTTTGGAGATGACACAAAATTAGTTGTTGCAGTTTAATTAGAACCGAAAATGTAAAAATGAACTTTTGGCTCATAGGAATGGCATAAAAATGGTAATAGGAAACATGGAGAGAGACTGTCGTGATATCAGTGGCACGTAACTTCTAAGTTTAACAATCAGCCCTTTTAATATAAAATTCTTGTTTATTTAAAAAAAACAAAAAGCTTGTCCAAAAACTTGTAGGACTACAAAACACAGTTGTCAGAGCTAACAAGGCCAAGTTGTGCCAATAATAGAGTCCATGGTGAATTTTTTGTTATCATGCTTGAAACATTTAACCTTATTAAATAAAGTATATTCTTGAAACACTTAACCATATGAGATAAGGTAATATGAATGAAACATATGGGAATAGTATGAATTGTAGGCAAAGGATAAGCATATCATATTATCATAATTAAGATGAAACTACTTGAAACTAATATCATGTATTAAATATAGTAAATGTTCATAATATTTTTAATTAGCGCTATTACAGTATGTGGATAACATGTCATAACCTATAATGATATGAATTTCATGATAGTTGCAACCACTGCTTAAGTATGATTGGTGGTGTATACTCTTTACCTTCTAGTTATTATGCTATTAGTTGTATTGAGATTTATGAGATAGAACACTCTAAGCTTGATATGAGAATTAATGATAAAAATTCAATATATTACTTCACAATTACTCTTAATTATGTAGATAGTCAGTATGTGATATGAGTGCGATAGGAGATCGTACATTCTTTTGTAGTCTTAGTTTTTTTTTTGGCATTTGAGGGTTTATTCTTGAAGCCTACACCAAGGTATTAAACATAGATTATTGAATGTTTTCTATCATATGAAAACAATTCTAATTCAATTTAATTATGATTAATGACTTCAAGTGTATTATTTTTAATCAAAGGGAATTGAATGAAAATTGTATCTCGTTTTCAAACTGAAGAATGCTAAAATATAAAGAAAATGATAAATACTCAAGAGTACATATACTATTCTTTCACTAAGGATACACAATCCTTGAAATGAATTGAAATACTATCTAATAAAGAGATCAACATGAATTTCTAATGTAATGTAACTTTCCTTTCAAATGTCGCCATTGGGTCCTATAAACTAAGACAATTCAAAAATGAAATTTTTCAAAAAAACTACTAGAAGAAAATTCCTAAAAGATAATTTTTTTTAATAGTTTCCAACAAATTAAATTAAAATCAATTGAATAATTCCCTATCCCTAAAAATAAAACCTAAAAACTTCCTATTTTATAGAAAGTCCAAATCTAGAGTAGAAAATCCTAACATTGTAGTACTTTTTATTTGATATGAAGTTCCCCCATGTATATAAAAGGTAAGGCACACACTACACATGAGTGTATTTAATGAATATTGCATGCTCTCATGGATTTTTTGGAGGAAAGTTGTCAGCACCCATGACTATGTTTGAAAAAAGTCATGCACACTAGGCTAAAATAGTTAAAAATAGAAGAAATGGGCTAGGAGACTCAATATTTTGGTTCAACAATTGTAATAAGCGAGATTTGAAAAAGATAAAGTTCAAACTAAAAAGATGGAAAATGTAGGAACAAAACTATTATAGAAAGAAATCATATAGTTCTCCCTAGTGGCGTCACCATTTCTATTTTAGGGAAAACTCCCTAATGATTGGTTGAATCACCAACAAAGTGATTTAAAGAACACTAACTTCTTTCTAAAATTAGTTCATTACAATATGAAGCTACCTGTGATGAGAGGGTAGAAAAATACTTGTGATCACTAATTCCTTTCTGTATTACGTGTGCAACACAAAAACTTTCTTGTAATTCTAATATTTCTATATATGTGCATTGAAATCAATGAACAAACCTTCCTCAACTACAAGTAGGCATATAAATGTGAATTATGATAGATCTATAAACTAGTAACATAAATTCGCCACACTATTTTGAACTAACATTATAAAGTTAGTAGATCCTAAAGTCACACTACAACAGAGTAGGAAATTAATGCCTAAAATAACATTGGAATTTAGTGTTTTTTAATTCATGAGTTAGACAACTTTCCTGAGACAAAAATGGGTGTAACGAGGTATATTTATCATGGCGCTAGATTTGGCACTGTAAATTTCTCTGGAAATAACATCATAAATAGCTCTTGGAATAGCATTGGAAAAATAGTGCTAGAAATAGTGTTGATCTGAAGATGATATGAGGTTGTCAATGATGTAAACCCAAGCAGCACAAGGGGTTATCCTGATCTTGCAAGGGAATTTTGACATGACAAATTACACTATTTTGAGTCCACAATCTTCTAGATGGATTCTACTCGTTGAGATGTTATCGTTGATATATGGCAAGCCAAGTAATTCTTCACGGTTTGAGAGATATTGATGTCTGAAGTTAGTAACCCCAGTTAGTGGGATAAGACCATATGGGGTTGTGGCATGGCACTCATAATTGGTTTTGGTCATTCAATAGTCAATAATTAATAATTTTTTAAGCTCCTAAAATCCCTACAACATTCTCTATAGAAGCCCCTCTCAACTCTATAAAACAAAATCTCATATATCCTCAAAATGAAGTGATCGTGGAATTTTCGCTATAACTTCATTTCTGTGAAGTCTTAGATTCTGAAATGACAACCCATTTCATTTGCAATCCTGATGAACATCGTGACCGAATTTTAGATCTTGGTTCTCTATATGTTCGGAGATATGATCTGTGGAATTTAGGGTTTTTGCAGGCTCCCAATTTTCATCTCAAAGAAGTGATCTTGGGAAAATCGTCATAACTCTCTCTCTGAGAAGAGGATTGAAATTATGTAAAAAGTGGCGGATAGTGGACGGACTGTAGTTTTCTATGTATCAATTTCAAAGCCGAAGGAGGAAACAATGACACGTGGAATACCATACAAGTTCACTCTACTCAACTAGTCCATAATTAGGTCATTGTGAGAGATTTGGCATAACTTTGTCTTGAAGAGTCCAAATCGGGTTAGACCTATGGCACTGGAAAGAAGACTCAGAGGGATATTACAAGACCGAAGATCACCTATTGGGGATCTGAAATCATAGAGATACATTAGATTAAATATTGTTCTCCTAGAAGGCGAGAAAAACTAGATCAAGCGTTGTCAATGGGTGCAAAGGACTAGACTTTCTAGGGCAGCAAAGAGCAAGGTGCAGCAAAATGATGTAGCAGAGCTAAGCTACAGGTAAGTATCTTCTGTATATGCATGTTCATTTCTTAATTGCATTAGGTTCTTTGTATTCTAATTTGTTGTTTTTTTTTAGAATTGACATATGCTCTGCCAGATGAGGTAAGTTTTTCTATTATCATGTCATGGGTATTTCCTTGAAGACTTTTTGCAGGTATTATATATTCATCAAGAGAAGACTTAATTCATAATCTAATGTTCTAAAGAGTGAGGAAGGGTAGCATGACAAGATAAGCAATCAAGGTGAAGAATAGTAGTAAGAAGTTCACCATATGAAGTCTTCGAGTGGGAAGCACTGCATACAATCATTGTAAAACTATAATTGTACAGAGTCATTGTAAAAGAATCATTGTAAAAGTTGTACAAGTGTCTATCTACCAAGAGTTGAAGAGGTAGTGTTGGGAGGTCTAGGATCATCATTAGGTGGTCGCGTCATAGTTGGGCTTATGGTCTAGTGTGTCTTCTTCTTCTACATCATTCTATATCATTGTAAAGTGGACCGTTTTCCCTAGTACGAGAGTCCTTTCTTCTTTTATTCTTCTATAGGGTGGTAGGGTGGTGCTAGGCTGGTGCATGAAGTCACCAACAGGTTCAAGCCTATGAAAACCTCAGGGTGGTAGGGTGGTGCTAGGGTGAGTTGTAGCTCATATGGTGTTGGGGCATCCATTCAGTTGACTACTAAAGAATCTCAGGCGTTGGAGAATCCATCAAGTGGGAGCTGGAGAATAATGCTTTTCTAGAATTCTAGGAAGTCATTGCTTTCATTTCAGTTGGGGCTGAAGATTAAAGAATTTATTTGAAAAGAGTTTGGTGGTTTTTGACCTGGAGGGGGTTTTCCACCTAAAATTTTTGTGCCTCCTGGGTTCTTTTATTTACTGTTATTAGTACATAAATGTTAATAATAATTGAAGATTAACTAAAGCTATGAAAATATTTAAAAGTATTAATTACTAAGGAATATTGATTCACCCCCCCTCTCAGTATTTTCTAACAATTGGTAGTGGAGCTTGGTTCCTTCAGTAATAGCTTAACTGTTGGAAGTCAGTTTTTAGAGCATAGATATGGGAAAGTCAAAGAAGCGGGTTACAAGGATTTCAAAGAAAGGCAAAGGTACAACAAAATCTCAAGAAAGTTAGTATTGTGTACCAACCCCTGATTTTGATGCAGATAATTACTGGATATGGGAATCTAGGTTGGAAGTATCTTTGCAGGCACATGGAATATGGGAATCAATTGTTTCTGGAGACACATCTACTGACGAAGCTAAAAGGTACAATTCAAAGGACATGAATGTAATTTTGAATTTTTTTCCAGATTCAATGAAAACAAAAGTTCGTTAATGTTCAAGAGTTTAATCTCTTTGGGAAAAGCTTCATTATCTCTATTCAACAAAGAAATCAGGTCAATATTTTATTGAAAACTCAAATCCTTCTGAGTATGATGAAGAAGGGTTGACCATAGAATAATTTTCTAAGGAGGAAATCAAGCTTATAAAAGAGCTCAAGGCTGAGAAGATCCATTCCAATACTCTTGAAGAATAAGTTCAAATCTCAAAATTGAAGTTGAAGAACACAAATGTTTTGAAGAGTCACTTCAAAAGAAGTTGGAAGAAATCAATAATACAACGAGATGAGACCTCAAGGGACAAGTCCAACAGAAGCAACAAGAACTCGACACAACATTTGCAGAGATTAGTAGGATCACACAACAGATACAGGAAGCAGAAATTGAAAGGAAGGAATCTAATCAAAGATACATATCCGCCATTGACCAAAAGAGAAAGGAATTAGAAACATCTTCAATAGAAATAAGAAGGCTTAGGATTGAAAATGAGAATCAGAAGGAACAAATACAAGTTCTCAACAGAGAAGTAGAGAAGACCACTCTTCTCAAGCTACAAGTTGAGGAGGAAGAAAAAAGAAGGAATATATTGCAAATATGGTTTCAAGAAATCTTGCTCAAAAGAAATAAGAACTTGATGCAACCCATGATGAGATCAACAAACTCAAGGGATCACAAAAATAATACTTACAATATAAGACAGATGAAGAAGCGAAAATGAAGGCAATTAGAGATGGTAAAGCTCCAATTGATGAAGGTACAGGCTCCACAACTTCGCAGGATGATTCTAAGAAGGAAGTTGATCAAAGTGAAAAGCCAAAGAAGAATGTTGCAACTCCAAAGAACAAGACCAAAGAAATCAAGAACAAAGGACCACAAGAAACTACAACACTGCCTCCAAAGAAGAATGAAAAATATTTTAAATACATTTGTTTATTTAATGCTTATTGCTTTTTATGTGCTAACTATGGACATATGGCTAGGGATTGTGAAGTTTTTGATAGGTACAATCATTATCTGTAAAACCCTAGAAGCATGTTTGCAGGATCACGAGACAGGTTCCATGATGATTTTGTCATAAGAGAATACGTGCTAGATGGGCCAAATATTGAATGTTTCAAATGCCATAACTATGGCCATAAAACCCGTGGTTGCATATATCATATGGAATCACCTATAGACAACACTGAATGCTTCAAGTGTCATAACTATGGGCACATGGCTCGAGATTGTAGGAATAAGAAGATCTGGAAAGGGAAATAGGTACAGGAAGACAAAGCAAATAACAAGGTTTCAGTAGTTATGCTTTCAGGATTTGTAAAAGAAAAAGGTCATGAGGAATTAGTAGTTGCTTCAGATGATGACTCAAGTCAAGATGGCCTGTTAGGTGACTCACTATTTTGAACAATCTGGCTTGTTGAATCCTTAATGTTTGTACAAGAGGAGTCTATGCAGCAGTATATGGCACAAGTCTATGATTGACAGGAAGGTAGTTTGAACAATATGGTAGTTTCATTAAAGGTTCAGGGGGATCAAAAGAGTTGAAGGATTGCAGGATACCAGGAACAAGACAAGATTAGTCTGCAAAGGATATGCACAAGTGGAAGGAATTGTTTTCGACGAAACATTTGCACCAGTTTCTAGAATGGAAGCCATCGAGATGTTTCTCACCTATGCATGTTCAAGAAAAATAAAATTCTACGAAATGGATGTTAAATTAACATTTCTAAATGGAGAATTAGAAGAAGAAGTTTAAATCAAACAACTTGAAGGTTTTCTACTATCAGAAAAAGAAGACTATGTTTGTAGGTTAAAGAAGGCTCTGTATGGTCTCAAGCAGACTCCCAGAGCATGGTATGCTCGTTTTGACAGATATCTATGTCAATAAGGGTTCAAGAAAGGTACTGTTGATAGCAATATTTACGTAGAAATAGATAAATATAATTTAACAATTGTTGAGGTATATGTGGATGATATAATCTTTAGTGGCAATGATGATCAACTAAGTAAGAACTTTGCTACAAAGATGCAAAGTGATTTCGAGATGTATTTACTTGGTGAGTTTACATACTTTGTAGGGATTCAAATATCTCAGCAAGAGAAAGGAATATTTATATCTCAAGCCAAGTACATCAAGGAAATGTTCAAGAAATTCAAAATGGAAGATTGCAAACCCGTCCTTACTCTGATGGTAATAGGTTTCAAATTGAGCATGGATGATGTATCTAAGGATGTGGATTAGAGGTTGTATAGATCTATGGTTGGTAGTATTCTATTTGTGACAACCTCCCGGCCAGATGTTATCCAAGAAGTTGGACAAGTAGCAAGATTCCAAGCAGCACCAAAATAATCACATATTATTGATGTCAAAAGAATTATTTGATATCTAAAGGGCACCACAGAATATGGCTTGTGGCATCCAAAAGTCAACAATATCATTATTCAAGCATTTATAGATGTAGATTGGGCAGGAAGTATTGATGATCGTAAGAGTACTAGTGGAGCAGAACTCTATCTAGGTTGTTGTCTTGTATCATGGTGGAGAAAAAAGCGAACCTCACTCTCATTATCCACAACAAAAGTAGAATATATTGTGGCAGCAGCTTGTTGTACTCAATTTCTTTGGATGAAGAAAATTTTTCAAGATCTTCAGGTCAATTTTTATGAGACTATTCCCATATTTTGCAATAACACCAATGCCATCAGTATCTCCAAGAATCTTGTGATGCATTCCAAAACGAAGCACATTCCGGTTAAATATCATTTCGTTAGAGAGTAGGTCACTGAAAACAATATCAATCTTGAATATGTTGGTACAAAAGAAAAAATCATTGATATCTTCACTAAACCTTTACCTCCTGAAGCATTTGAATATCTTTGCCAGAAGCTTGGGATTATCCCAAGTTCTCATTAGATTTTCCTTATTCAGAAAATAAAGGGGGAGTGGAAGTGTGTACAAGTTCGCAGGATGGTTATGTGTGAGGGCGGTTACCCTTTGACATTGATGTCAAAGGGGGAGAGAAGGCAGTAGGGATAGGTTCCCTGATCGCAGGGGGAGTACTTGTGTTGTCATCAATGCCAAAGGGGGAGATTGTTGATCTAAGGATAATATGAGGTTGTCATTGATGTCAACCCAAGCAGCACTAAGGGCTATCCTAATATTGCAAGGGAATTTTGACTTGAAAACTTACTCTATTTTGAGTCAAGGATCTTCTAGATGGATTCTACTCATCGAGATGTTTCCATTGATAATTCTTCACGGTTTGAGAGATATTCATGTTTGAAGTTAGTAACCCCAATTAGTGGGCTAAAACCCTATGGGGTTGTGGCATGGAACTCATAATTGGTTTTGGTCATTAAATAGTCAATAATTAATAATTTTTTAAGCTCCTAAAATCCCTCCAGCATTCTCTATAGAAGCCCCTCTCAACTTTATAAAAAGAAATCTCATATATCCTCCAAATGAAGTGATCATTAATTTTTCGCTATAACTTCATTTCTGAGAAGTCTTAGATTCTGAAATGAAAACCCATTTGATTTACAATCCTGATGAACTTCGTGACCAAATATTAGATCTTGGTTCTCTATATTTGCAGAGATATGATCTATGGAAGTTAGGGTTATTGCAGGCTCCCGAATTTCATCTCAAAGAAGTGACCTTCGGAAAATCATCATAACTCTCTCTCTTTGGGAAGAGGATTGGAATTCTGTAAAAAGTGCCAGATAGGGAACGGACTATAGTTTTATGTTTATCAATTTTAGAGCCGAAGGAGGAAACAGTGACACTTGGCATGCCATACAAGTTCGATCTACTGAACTACTCCATAATTAGGTCATTGTGAGAGATTGGGAATAACTTTGTCTTGAAGAGTCCAGATCGGGTCAGACCTATGGCATTGGAAACAAGACTCAGAGGGATACTATAGTACCAAATCTCACATATTGGGGATCTGAAATCACAGAGATACATCAGATTGAATATCGTGCTCCTAGAAGGCGAGAAAAACTAGATCAAGTGTTGTCAAGGGGTGCAAAGGACCAGACTTTCTACGGCAGCAAAAAAGCAAGGTGCAGAAAAATGATGCAGTAGAGGTAAGTTACAGGTAAATATCTTCTGTATATGCATGTTCATTTCTTAATTTCATTAGGTTCTTCGTATTCTAATTTGTTGTTTTTGTTTATCACTGACATATGCTCTGTAGGATGAGGTAAGTTTTGCTATTATCATGTCATGTTTATTTCCTTGAAGACTTTTTGGCAGGTATTATATATTCATCAAGAGAAAACTCAATGCATAATCTAATATTCTGAAGAGTGAGAAAGGGTAGCATTACAAGAGCAGCAATCAAGGTTCAAAATAGCATCAAGAAGTTCACCATATGAAGTATTCAAGTGGGAAGCACTGCATCCAATCATTGTAAAAGTATCATTGTACAGAGTCATTGTAAAAACATCATTGTAAATGTTGTACAAATGTATATTTTCCAAGAGTTGAAGAGGCAGTGTTGGGAGGTCTAGGATCATCATTAGGTGGTTGTGTCATAGTTGGGCTTATGGTCTAGTGTGTCTTCTTCTTCTACAACATTCTATATCATTGTAAACTGTACCATTTTCCCTGGTATGGGAATCCATTCTTATTTTATTCTTCTATAGGGTGGTAGGGTGGTGCTAGGGTGAGTTGTAGCTCATTGGGCGTTGGGGCATTTGTTCAGTTGACTACTGAAGAATCTCAACCGTTGGAGTATCCTTTCAGTGGGAGCTAGAGAGGAATGATTTTCTAGAATTCTAGGAAGCTGTTGCTTTCATTTCAGTTAGGGATGAAGATTAAAGCATTTATTAGAAAAGCATTCGGTGGTTTTTTACCCGTAGGGGGGTTTCCAGCTAAAATATTTGTGCCTCTTGGGTTCTTTTATTTACCGTTATTAATGCATAAACGTTAGTAATAATTGAAGATTAATTAATGCTATGAAAAGATTTAAAAGTGCTAATTTCTAAAAAATATTGATTCACCCCTGCCCCCCTCTCAGTATTTTCCAACAAATTGTGCGAAAAATATTTCCTGAAGTTGTGCCGAAAATTATATCATAAATAGTACCAGGCATAACACCAGAAATAAAACCTAGAATAGCATCAGAAAGAGCGCCAGGAATAGAACTTTGAATAGTGTTAGTTTTAGTGCCAGAAATAATGCCACGATTTGCTTCTAATTTGGCTGGTAGTTTGGCTTCCAATTTTTCTTGTCTTTTTTCTTCTAGTGTGGCTTCCAATTTTTCTTACAGTTTTGCTTCTAGTGTGGCTTATAATCTCACTTCTAGTGTAGCTTCCATTTTCAGTTCCATTATTGCTTCTTTTATTCTTCCAAGAATGGGGAATAGCGCCATGCTTGGTGCTGGGAATTGCATCTACTTTGGCTCTCCATTTGGCTTTGAATTTTTCTTCTAGTGCGGCTTCTAATTTTTGTTCCAATTTGGCTTCTATTGTTGCTTCCTTTTTTCTTCCAAAAATGATTATTGTTTTTCATACAGTTAGATTAATATGTTTGATTTTAATTTAATTAATTAAAGATATGATGTCTCTTAAATAATTTATATGATTATAGATCATATGAATGCATTTGAAATATTTTATAGGATAAAGATTATAAATAATTTTTAGGGAAACAAACATCCTTACAAATTAGCAACATCATTGTACTTATTAAATATCCATCAAAATAGAATCTATGACATTCTATATATAAAATAACAAGATAATTCTTGTAAAATGATAATCACTAATAATTAAAACAAGTGAGTCAAATATTTATAATTTAAGTGAATTTCATAACATCCATCACGAGTAGTAAATAAAAACCATCATACATAATAAATATGCATCCAAATGATCAACCACTTTAAACATATAAAAAATGACAAGCCAATATTGAAAATATCATCATCATATATAACTAAAACAAGTGAATTTCACATATACTAGTAGATCAATGACATGTGAAAATGATGCATGTCCAACAATCAACATAAGTCAAAATGATACATCATGTACAAATGATATAAATAAAAATGATGAATTATGTAAGACAAAATGATACAATTCAATATGATATGTCATGTCCAAATGATATAAGTCAAAATGATACATGTCAAAAAGATACAACTCAATAATATGGTATAGGATGTCGTCAAAACTATACATATAATAGTAACCATGATAATAGATATCATAAAAATATGTGCAAAATGATCCATGATGCAATCTATATGATCATGAATGCGACTAGCTACTACCAACAACTATCTCATGATCATAATCACCATCGTCATCATGATCATGATCATGATCATTTGTATCAACATCAACCTCATTTCCATCTATATTTGTGTCATCATGAGCATCATCTTCCATCTCAGCATCAGACTAAACGTGATTTGGATCTATGTGATGAGGATCATTTGGATCTTTTGGAAGATCCTTCATCTACAAAAAAAAAATTGAATGAAAAATTATTATTTATTTCATGCAATAATTAATTTATCTGCTATATATAATATTACAACATATGAAATGAAACAATAATCATATTACATCATTTGAAAGTGCACATATGATAATAAAATTTCAAATAAGTTACATATAAGATGTCATTCCAATGATGTAAAACATTCAACAATTCTAATAAACGGTATAAAAAATCATAAAAAGAAAATGTTAGATAATTTAACTATAAATTGTAATTTCTTTTACATAGGCTTAAGTACAAACCCTCTCCATTTTGTGCTATATATATACTACATTTCCACACTCAGGTGAAGGGATCGTCAATGTTTCCTTTCAATATTGAGTAGCTAGATGTATTAAAGGTGTTGAAGATGAAATGGTTATGGGGAATGAGACTATAGTGAACTCTAGTTGGAGTAGAAGGATTAGCAGGAATGGAACAAGTGAAATTGCAACTAGTAATGTTGAATCTCTAGTTGCAACAAGTGGTGAAATAGAGCTTGCCTTTGTCTATGTCACTTCCTGGAGAAACGGTTATGTTTGAAGCTCACTTTTAGAATATCTAAGAGATAGAGGGATCGTTCCACCCTAGGTTTAGGCTTAGAGGCCAAAACAATTCGATGACTTGTGGGAGGAAGAAAGAACTTAACTTTAGTCTAATAATGAAGGTAAAGGAAGGTAACTTAGAGGTGACCCATGTCTGTCCTAAAGGGATGCTAGAGGCCTGCACTAAAACTGTATGTTGATTGGTAATTGCAACTTCTACTGAGTATGCGCCTTCCATATAGATGATTGTTGCAAATTATTTTTTCTTGCTTAATAGTTTGAGAAAATATTCAAGGTAGAGTCATTAGGGCTAGTATTTAGGGGTCAAATTCAAAATCAAGATAATCCTTGGAATCTATGAATTGGCGTTGGTCAATTCACAGATTGGGCATGATGTACCTTTGTTCATTGGTGAACATATGGATTTTATATGATGCAACAATTTTTAACTAAATAAATCAAAATTCCTTGTCAAATAAGCTCTTATTGATGAATTAGAATTATGTTGGAATCCATTTTGAATTAGGATTGAAACCTAATGCAAACATAGTTGATTACACCCTTTGGTGATGAAGAGAATTGATCCCAACAAATGTTTGTTTCGGCCAATTGTATACAAGTTCAAGGTTGAGCAATGGTTACATGAATTACAACCATGCATCATGGGTGCGATCCTTTAACTCACTTGGACTAAGAATAGATCCTTGAACTCAACTTGACAAAGTTCTAGTTTTGTAGATGAATTGCATTGATAATTGATTAATGAATTGCATTGGAAACAATTATTGAGTTTTAGAGACATCATTATTTTCTTTTATATTTATTTTCACAACCATCCATATTGATGAGATAAACATGCCATATGCCTACTGTTTATGTATTATATGTTATCAAAGTAGCTAAATTTGTGGCCTTAAAGGAGATGTATCACCTTGAGGAGAAAAATTGAGGGGGTATAAATTCAGTTCATCTTACTTGTGAAAGCTTGAAAATGGGTAGCCAGAGAGGTGTTTTTGTCACCAAACACTACACCGACACTTGGGGGATCAACAAACAAAAATTGAGAAGCATAAAAATAGGTAGAAGTAGTTGTTGTAACAATGGATGTTGTAATAACAAATGTTACAAAAATCCATTTCATCTTACTTGTGAGAGCTTGAAGGTTGGCAATCAAGGAGGTGTTTCTTCCACCAAACACTAGTAACACCAACACTTGGAGGATCAAGAAAACAAATTGAAAAGAAAAAACATGGGTAACAATGTATTGAGGAGCAGATGTTGTAATAGTATATGTTGTAACAATAGATGCCATAATAGCATGTCAATGTCAAATATGCTGAAAGCATTGTAATAATTGATGTTGTAACACCCATTACTATTGAAAATGTTGAAATTATTGTAAAATTTGATGCTATAACAACTGCTACTATTGAAACTACTAAAACAATGACATTACAGTTGATGATATAACAACAGATGTTGTAACACTAGATGTTGTAACAATAGACAGGGTAGAAATCCATTTAATCTTGCTTTCAAAAGCTTGAAAGTGGGTAGCAAAGAAGTGTTTCTACCACCCAATGCTACACCAACGCTTGGAGGATCGAGAAAACAATTTGAAAAACACAAACAAAGGTAACAATGGATTGAGAATCATATGTTGTAACAATGGATGTTATAATAGCAATAACATATGCTATGATAGATTGTATAGCAATGGATGTTGTAAAAACAAGCCATTTCATCTTGCTTGTCAAAGCTTGAAAGTGGGAAACCAAAGATGTCTTTCTACCACCCAATACTACATCATCACTTGGGGTATCATGAAAACAATTTGAAAAGAAAAAACATAGGTAACAATGTGTTAAGAAGGAGATGTTGTAAAAACAGATTCCATAACATCATGTCAATATTAAGTATGGTGAAAATTCTATAGAAATTGACGTTGTAACACCCATTACTATTGAAAATGATGAAACTACTGTAAAATATAATTCTATAACAACCGATACTATTGAAACTACTGAAACAGTGACCATTGTAGTGAATGTTGAAACATCATTTGTTGTAGCAATGAATGTTTTAGTAGCATATATTGTAACAATTGAGGGGGTATAAATCCATTTCATATTGATTGTTAAAACTTGAAATTGGGTAGTTAAGAGGTGTTTCTGCCACCCAACACTACACCAACACTTGGGGGATCAAGAACACAAATTGAGAAGCATAAAAATAGGTAATAGTGGATTGAGAGGTAGATGATGTAATAGTGGATGTGTAACATCACCGAACCCATCATACTACCAGAAGAACGGGGTAAAACATATTATTTATTTTTTTCCTACAAAATATTCTTGACTTTCCAACTTGTTATAAGGGCCTCACAACTACGGTTGTTACTATATATATATATATATATATATATATATATATATATATATATATATATATATATATATATATATATATATATATATATATATATATATATATATATCAATTTTTTTATTGGGCCCTTCCAAATGGAACAACAAATCTCTCCTCATTGCATTAGCCCGTCGTTGACTTGTCAAGAGGGCTGAACTTTGACCAATTGCAAGACCTCAAGGTTGGCATGTCAGTCAACTCATCATGGTTGACATCATCCTATAGATATTTTAGTTACAACACATAATCCTCTGGGGTAATATTCCAAGTTTTTACCTCCCAACCACGTCGTCACTTCGTCATACAATTGTGTTAAAGGAAAAATTACGCTGTGCCAATGAAGAGTCTCCACGTCTAGGGTTTAGATCAATGCAAGGATGAGGTTTTACCAACTTTTAATTATAATTTTAAGGATTTCCCTCCTGCAGCATATTGAGCTTTCCCTCAATCTATGCCATGCATCGAATAAGGGATACTGACCATACCTTAATAAATGCATCAGATAAAGATATTTACAACTATCGTAAGGGCAAGTCTTGACCTAGCCTTTATTTTCCCTAGTTTGATTATTTCTACCATTGCTCTGTCTCAGAGGTTCTGCAAACCTCCACATCAATGCTAGTACTTGGTGTTGATTTTAATGGCTTATTAAGGTGCCTTATGGTGCTACCCCTCTTGAGATTGATCAAATACAACTCCAAGGAGTTTCTAGCCCTTCTACATTCCCCTTTCTCAGATAGGGAATCCCATGCTTACTGGCATAGGTGCTCCTACAACCCTTACCTACCACCAATTTGGTGTGAACTCCTAAGAGGTCTCCACCTTGCCTACCACACACCAAAGGTCCTAGGCTACAAAGTAGGCCTCTAAGTAGCTCTGTGACACTAAGCAGACACTTCCTGGGTTGAGCTATCTACACGTTGATGCAAGTAGAAGATATCTAGGCTGCTAATAATGCAAATTTTGTGAATCTTCTATGCATGGGTTTCGACTATTCCTACACTTAAAGGGAAGATAACCTTTCTGGTATTAACTCAACGCCTTTTGCATAGGTTCAAGAGATTATAGCTTGGTGAAGGGACATCCATGTATATGTACACACCCTGCCAAGTAGATAGTCTCTTATTTACTTATTTTATGTTAATAAAAAGGGTCTTTGTGGCTAATGTTCCAAGTTTTTATTCCATGTCCTTATGGATCGTTCTGGTACCTGTAGTGTTTCATGACATATTTGTATTAATCACATATGTGTTGTTAATCAGTATGAATGAGAATTTACCCCACGATAGGATTCCGATTTAAGAGCATGATTCAGTTTAGTTTATTGTATAAAACAATACACATTTTGTTGCAGAGCATATGTTATGAACTGTGGTAATGAGAATTTAACACAACAATTCATTCCATTGCTAATGCATACACTAGTTCAAATTGTTTATCAACACTGTTCATTTTAGAGGTGTAACATATGTGTTTATGTATGCAATTATTTATCATCATTATAAATATATCTTAGCATAGAGAGGCACCCACTTGCTCATCACATTAAAAATGTTGTTATAGTCCCAAAAGAACCTAAACCATTTCAACCAGAAATGCATCATAAGTTCATTTATATTTAAGAAACAAAAATATATACTTATCTTTAAAGTTGCAATGAAACTAAGTCTAGGATAAGGACACTCCACCCAACCATAGACAACTGTAACCACACTTAATTGCAGTTCTCACCCCTAAGCCGAAATCCAAATTCTGAAGGGGGTGCTTGCTTATGGGATTAGAACACTAGTTTTTGATAGAAACATGGAATCTAGAGGGCCTCTTTCGCAATCCCACTAGTTGACATTGCCATCTTCTCAACAAAGGGGGTACATAGGTTCTTGCCTCACCTCAACTACATACATAGTGATTCACTCCCTTCTAGGGAGTCCACAATCCACTATAACAATAATGCATTAACCAAGGTCTTTAATCAAGTCTTATTTTGATCTTGTTGTAGGATTGACCTCTTCCCGACCTGTGTAGTGCACAAGAGCCTACTATCACAACCCGTAGAATCTAGGGGAACAAAGTTGCTACACGACTCCTTAGATTACATCCCAACCATAGCCTCTAGGGAGCCAAGCTATTACAAGGCTCCAGGGATCCTATCTCAACACAAAACTTCGAAGGAACCCCAAACAAATATAGGACTCCAGAGACTAGTAGCTAAACCATTAGCCTCTAGGGAAATTGATAGCCAATCCCCTTTTCTTCTCTCTTGTTTTGCACTTCCTACCGATCAAACCAGATTTATGTATTTTTTTGTTGCTCGAATTGTGTCTCCTCTCTCCTTCAACATTAATTTAAATACCATGTATTGCATTATTTTCATGGATCATATTTATTTCTTCATCCTTACTTTATTTCACTACATGGTTCCCCTCTTGTTTCCTTTTCCCTTTTCCTTGTAAAGGTTCCCAACTGCATGGGCATGTGTACCTGCCTTGCCTTTCATTCAGTTTTAAGAACCAATTCATTAATTCATGTACTAGCCAACTTTTAATGGCTATCCAAAACAGTTCATATTTTCTGCACAAGAAAGACTCAACATCCCAAGCAATCAATCCTCCTCCCCAGCTCTAGAATCCATGTCCCTTTGCCTCGGTCCCATTTTCTTAATTACACGTATTTGTAAAAAATATTTACAATACATTTTATGACTGAACCGTGGGTGGGGTCATCATACGGCATTGTAATAGAGGATGATGTAACAAAAAGTTCCATAAGATATGTCAATGTTAAATATGTTGAAATTTTTGTAAGAATTGATGTTGTAACACCCATTACTATTGAAAATGTTGAAATTGTTGTAAAAGTTGATGCTATAACAATTTAAACTGTTAAAACTACTCAAATAATGATCATTACAATGGAAGTTGTAAAAAATATGCTGTAACAATAGGTTCCATAACAATTGTCAATGTTATATCTCCTAAAAATGTTGTAATAACTGATGTTGTAACACCCATTCAGATCCCTTGAACACAAAAAGAAAAGGGAGATTTAGGAATTGTTTGAGATAATCTTTTATAAAATTTTGTGCTATACATATATACTATATTTCCACACTCAAGTGAAGGGATGGTCAATGTTTCCTTTCAATGTTGAATACCTAATTGTAGTAGAGGTGTTGAAGATGAAATGGTTATGGGGAATAAGATTAGAGTCAACTCCAAGTGGAGCAAATGGATCAATAGGAATGGCACGAGTGAAATTACAACTGGTAGTGCTAACTCTTTAATTAGAAGAAGTGGTGAAATGGAGCTTCCTTTTGTCTATATCATTTCCTAAAGAAATGGTTGTGTTTGAAGCTCACTTATAGAATAGCTAGTAGATATAGGGATCGTTCCACCCTAGACTTTGGATTAGAGGTCAAAACAAGTCAATGACTCGTGGGAGGACAAATGTAGCGTACCTCCCACATTTACACACTTTCATGAGCCTACCGGGGTAAACATTAGTGAAGGGATACTATGACATGACTCAACTCCCTAATTACAGTTAGGAAGTGGAATCGAAGATTTGAAACTTTACTGACTTCCCTCGGGTGCTACAGGACCCCAAGGAGCTAAACAACCATTCTAGGTGCCCAAACCGTCAATTAACCTTTTTTTTAGTGGTCTGGAGCCACAGTCACTCTGATGATAAGGAAAGATAGCCAATGTAACCCTTTAATCTCTTTGATGACCTTGCCTCTGAGTGACTGCAACCTAGATTACCCAATCTAAGTCTGTGACCCCAAAATGTAAGCCACATTTTCAAGGGATGACTCTCAAACACTTCCCACAACTTAATGAGACTTTCTAAAATGATAAATGACACAAAAAAAATACTTTAACACAAAACATGATCAAGGACTTGACCTAACCCTGCCTAACTGTTACATTCATATTTTCAAACACATTTTGAACATGAAATCTACAAGTTATGAATGCATATCTGAACATAGAGATTTGAATCTTATCTGATAATCATCAATAAGGTCTAATTCCCTCTCACAATATCTGTAATAACATCTATTAGGTCATGCATTCAGTAACCATTCATTTCCCAATCAAACATGATAAGAGTCATGACTAGAATCTGTCATAAAACCATGCTTATAACAAACATATAACCAAAATAATAATAATGATAATACAAAAATTAAAGCCACATATTAAAAAGTACATTTACTCATAAAATACAAGAGGAAAATAGCTCTTATTGACATATGCAAAATCCAAGCAAGTTAGGGAATTCCATCCACCCAACCATAGATTGGGTTGAACCAAATATTTCTTTCAGCCAATCGCCCTTATGCCATATTCCAAGCATGAATGTGGTATCTCATGGGTTAAACCAATCCATAAACAACCAAGGGAATCCATAGGTTAAACCACCTCCACCTTCACACAATTCTGATCTCACCTAAACCAGTCCCCATATCACAAAACCAAAGCAAGATTGGATGCCTCATAATTTCTTCACCATCCCTTGAGGAATTTTCCTGTCTCCACCCACCTGTTGAGGGATTACCAGAGAAAACAAACTCCACCCCTAACCCTTGGCATTTTCCTAAGACCACCTCATCCAAAACAGTTTGGCATCCAAAGCTCAACCAAGAATTAATCCCATCACACCATGGCTATATGAAAATGGCAAGGAAAGGTTGAAACCATTGTCAAACCTGAAAAAACGCATGCTAATGACAAGAAATGAACCAAGTACACACATGCATGTACCATTCATGCCAAAACCAGCTAGAAAAGCCTAAATGCAACATGTTACCTGCAAGTATTCATGTTGAAGCCACTTGATCCAACTCTTCCTTTCTTGATCCTTGCTTTCCTTTTTTTTTCTTTCTTTTCTTACTTTCTTTATTTCTCCTCTTGGCTCTCTTCTCCTCTCTGAAGTCAAATTCCAAAACTAAACAAGAAAAAAGGCTGACAAAAGTTGTGAACTAATCCTCAAAATAATTTTTATTATTGATGCCTCTAATTTCTTCTTTTTCCCTCTTTTTCCTTTAATATCCTCCTCACACGCTACCTATGACCTTTCATCTCCATTTTCACCTATTTTCCTTTATTTTCAAAAATAAAATGCCAATAATTCCTTTTTTCCTTTCCAAATCCTTTTCCAATGCCTTTTCCAATTTCCCATTATCCATAATAAACAAAAAATGATGCCCACTAAAATTATTTTCCCAACATTCAACTTGGCGTATGTGTCTTGTGAACTTGGTCTTATTTTTCCTTTATTAACACTATTACATGAACTTTTAACTGGGGACTATTACAGACCCATCCCCCTTAAGGGCACATTGTCCTCAATGTTCTATGACACCTATGACCAACAAGACAGCCGAAAAGAAAAACATACTACCCATGGAGATTTATAACTTAGATCGTTGGAATATTTATAATCAACAATCTGCTCAAAACAAAAACCATCATGACAAACATGACAACATGACAACTATACCGATTATTGGAGATTTATAACACAACTCATTGCGGTATTTACAATAACATCCATACATAAATATGTGCATATACCAAAAAATTCATTTTCCTCCACCAATAAATAATGAAGGATACATAGCTCGCATAAGATCAATCATAACCTCCCATGTAGCTTCATCAGGACCAAAGTGTTTCCGCTCCACTTTAACTTGCTTGATTTTTTGGTTCTGGAGCATGAGTTATTTCTACTGAAATATGCATTGAGGTTCCAAACTGAATTCTCCTTCTAGCTCCACATACAATACAAACCAATCAATAACACAATCAACATATTTTTCATATCTTGTAAGCAATGAAACATGGAAAACATCATGGACTTTTAATGTCGAAGGGAGTGCAAGTCTATAGGCCAGTGGTCCAATCCTCTTAAGGACATTGAAAGGCCTATAGTAGTAAGGTTCCAACTTGGCACATGATCCAATCCTCTTGGATCTCTTCTTAGGATTGATGTGCAAGTACAAATGCTCCCCAACCTGAAAATCCTTAAATTCCCTATGTTGATATGCATAAATATCATATATGTCTTGTGCTTCATTTATATTATTCTTCATAATTTACATTTTCTCTTCCATATATGCCAACATGTCTGATGTTATAAGCACCTCATTCACTAGATCACTCCAGCTGATGGAAGTATTACAACTCCACCCATATAGTGCCTCAAATGGAATCATCCTTAGTGACTCTTGATAACCATTGTTGTAAGAAAACTCAACTAGTGGAAGATACTTCCCCCTCCTCTACTGATGCATGACATACATCTTCAGCATATCCTCTAGTATCCTATTGACCCTCTTTGTATGTTCATCTGTTTGTGGATGATAAGATGTATTGAAGGAACATTTTGTACCAAAACTTACAAATAACTCCTTCCAAAACATGGAAGTAAACTTGACATATTTGTTTGACTTAATTTTTTCAGAATATCGTGCAACCGCACTATCTCCCTACTGAAGACCTATGTTACCTCACTAGTTGAATAAGTAGTCTTTATAGGAATGAAGTGAACTGCCTTGCTCAACCTATTAACCAATACCATGATGGAATCATGTGGCTTCGATCTCCTTGACAAACCTATAATGAAATTCATGGAAATGACTTCCCATTTCCTGTCTGGAATCAGAATAGGTTGTAACAAACCAGTTAGGTGCGTAGAGTCATATTTCACATGTTGACACTCCAGACATCTAGCAATAAACTCTACCACTTCCTTCTTCAAATTTATCCAATATTATAACTTCTTCATAATTGTCAATATCTTCTGATATCCCGGGTGACCTAAATATGGCTTAACATGAAACTCCTTCAATATAATCTTCTTGAGCTCACTATCATCCACACACAACTCTTGTCTCTAAATCTCACCAAGTCATCTCTCGTGAGGTGATAATCCATATCCTATTCACCTATACCATGTTGTAACCTATGATTAAGTTGTTGATGCCAAGCATTATGTTGTCATGCTTGTAAGATATGATCTTGTAAATGTATCCCATAAGAGATCACAACTGCAACATGGTTTGCCTGCACTCTCCTACTGATACCTGCAACCCTGTTCTCCTTTCCTTTAATGTATCTAATCTCAAATTCAAACTCACGGAAGGTAGACAACCATCTAGATTTTCTGGAATTAATATTAGGTTGGTCAAATAGATACCTAAATCCACTATCGTCACTCATTAATATAAACTTCTTTCCAAGAAGATAATTCATCCAAATATTTAAGGTGTGAATCCTAGCTACCAACTAAATATCATCAGTCACATAGTTTGGCTCATGCTCATTCAATTTCCTTGACTCATGGCACATCACCTCTCCCTCTTGCATCATGACTCCACCAAGTCCTCTCTTGCAAGCATCTGTGCACACCACAAACTCTTTATCTGGATCTTCAATCTTTAGAACTGGAGCATTTTTAAGAAGTTGCTTCAACTGCTCAAAACTTGTTGCACATTCCTCTATCCATTCAAATTTATTTCCTTTTCTCTATAATTATGTAATATGACATGTCATCCATGAGAAGTTCATGATGAACCACCTGTAGTAATCTTCTATTTTGAATGAATGATCTGAACTCATCCACATTCCTATGAACTACCCACTCCATGACAATTCTAATATTTTCTAGATCCATTGCTATGCCTTCCTTGGAAACAAAATGTCCCAAGTAATGTACCTTTTTCTGAAGGGAGATGCATTTACTAGGCTTCGAATACAATTGATGCTCTCTTAGCAATATCAATATTGTCGCTCATTGTTTTGCATGCTCTTCCTCATTATTAGAATATATCAATATATAATCAATGAATACAATCACAAACTTGTTGAGATAAGGACACAACACACTATTCATCAAGCACATGAAAGTAGTTGGAGTATTAGTCAAACCAAAAGGAATGAAAACAAACTCATAATGGCCATACCTAGTATGGAAATAAGTCTTGTAGAGTCCTCTTCTTTGATGTGCACTTGATGATATCTTTATCTCAAATCAATCTTCAAGAACACTTTTGTTCCCTTCAACTGGTCAAACAAGTCATTAATCCTTGACAATGGGTACTCGTTCTTGATGGTAACCTTCTTCAACTTCTGTAATCAATGCACAACCTAATATTATCATCCTTCTGCTTTACAAACAATATTGGTGCACCCTAAGGTGATACACTTGGTCTAATGTTTCCCTTATCAAGCATTTCCTTTAGCTGCAACTTCAATTCCACCAACTCTGGACTGCTCATCTGGTAAGGTTCCTTTGATGCTTGTGATGCTCCTAGTAACAACTAAACAGAAAAGTCCACTTCCGTGTGGCGAGACAAATTTAAATTTTTTTCTCGAAATAAATCTTGAAACTACTGCAATACAAGGTATCTTCTGAGGACTCTCACATCCTCAACATCGTTACCTTTACCACTGAAAATATGAACTGTAAATAGTACCCACCCCTTCCTGTTACTGCACTTAGCCTGGATAGTTGTAATAATCCTCACCGATGTAGGATTCTTCTTTTCCTGAAGGATTCCCTTTTCCACATTATCATCTAGAGACACAATAGCCTTATCATAACAATCTAGTTTTGCCCTATGGAGGTACAACCATTCCATACCTAGAAGCATACCATATGATCCCAATGGAAGCACATTTAAATGTGATGATGTAGGCATACCATTCATCTCAAATGCACAAGATCTTACCCAATGATGAACTCCCTTCTTACTAACTGTAGCTAACAGCACCAACCAAGACTCTACATGCACTTCTTCTCTCAAAGCACACTTATACACCAGGTCAAAGTTAGCATAACTATAATTCGAACTAGAGTCAATCTAAATAGAAAAAAATTGATCACAAAGCTTACCTTCTAGCTCAATAATGGATGCCTTGTGATCTGCCTACTTGTTTTACATGTTAGTGTCAGTCTTTGCAGCTTTCCTCCAATGATCAAACATGCTCTTACAAAGTGATTTTAAGGTGTCAAGGTCAAATTTTGTCATTTCAGTGAGTCTTCAAGAAAAATTTGGTCACTAGGTATTAGGTCTAGGGTTTGTTTTCACTCCTTTCAAAGTTGTCCAAATGTTAGTCCATGTCACCATTCAGTTGAGTGTAGCATCATTCAGATGGTTTTCATCATCATGTTAGGTTCCAATGGGTCATTTTACACCTTGTTCATGCTTCAATTGTTCCTAGGTAAGGTTCATTTCCCTCTCCTAGGGTTTTGAAGGTAATTTCTCTTGGATGGTCAAATAATTAGCAAAACTTGTATCCTGATGTTCATACACCTTCCCCTATCCTTAATGTACCTTATTAAACACTTTCCATCACTGATCTCCCTCAAATTCCTCATTTTTGCACAAACCCTAGTTTCTTGCTACAATTTGACAATTTTCTGGGCTAGGCCTGTGTTTTTCCCTTTTGGACCCCTTCCCCTCACTCAATCTTTGGAATTCCACTTTCCCCTGCTTCCTAACATCCCTCCCTACTTCCAAGAATTTTCTCAAGAATTTAGAAGCCCCTTATCCCCTTCATTGCACTTCATTTCGACAAATCCCCTGTTCCACACATCGGGATAGGTTTTACTCCAATGATGTTTTTGAGCAAAACTAATGAATTTGGGAAAGTTGAGAGAGTTTTTCATCCAAAATATGACAAGGAAGAAATACCTCCTTCACGTTTTACACAGGTGTCATGGTTTTATAGAAATGTCAAAAATACAGTTGCCTCAGGAGAATTAATGCACCTCTGAAGTGACTTTGGGAAAATCAAGATTTCTCCTAGCTTGGTTGGCCTAATGACTTTCTTGAAGCATCAAACGATAACTAGACACAAAGATATTTACAATTAGCTATCATGAGCTCAATTTTGGGAGGAAGACCTTCAAAAGATGACTGCAACAACACTTTGCCTTTAGGCAGCCTCATTTTGCACATTTTGACCAGTCTTGGGAGATTTGACTTTTGACAGGGAAAATGAACTCCAAATTAAAATATTAAAGTTCTTCTAGAATGTAAACTCAATAATATTTCCAATGAGCTATCCTGCACGTAATTTGGACACCTAGAAGGCCTCCAAAAATGGTTTACAAAAAGGCACGGCGCACCTACCTGCTTAGCCCAAATTTCACTCAAATCATCTTGCAAAGTCTAAAAATCTTGCAAACTTCTTCCTTCCAAGTAAGTGAAACAGCCTAAAGTGCCTTTGCAAGATTTTTCATCATCCTTGATGGTGTTTAGATAGGTTCAAATTCAAACCCTAGTTTGTTGCACAATCCATTGAAAAAGTTGTCTAGGGTTTGCAAAAATTATCATTGTTATTGTTTGCTCCCTGCAATCATTTTCAAATTCCTCCACTACACTCCCCTCATTTCATATCCCTTACCCCTCTCATTTACACTCATCTATTCCCCTATCCCTAAAACCCTAATACCTAATTCCTACTATTCCCAAACCCTAATTGGCATCCCCAAACCCTATCACTCCCTAGAAACCACTATATCCATCATCAAAACCCATTTTCACTCTCTTATTACCATAATACACTCCCTTTATCCTATTTTCCCATATCTCACTCCCCTAAAGTAACTAATTCCGTCATAAAACCCTAAATCCCATCACTAAAGCCTAATCTCCCAAAACTATTCCCTTCTTTCCCCAATTTCATTTCCCAAGAGTAAAATCTCTTCATACTCATCACCATTGTCCTCTTTCATCATCATTTTTTCCACCATACCTTCATCTCATCATTTTCCTAAGACAAGCTCTATGAGGAAGAGACACTCAGTGATAGTTCTATGGAGAAACATAAGCAGCAAAGAAAAGGCAAAGAGAAGATGCACGAGGATGATATAGATGACAAACAAGAAGGAAAACAAATAGTTGGAGGATAAGCAAAGCCTAATGCAGCTAGAAATGTTGAAACTGAAGAAGCAAATGACAAAGAGGACCATGTCACTTTGACTTCCATTGAACAAGAGATAGAGAATGATAAGGAGTCTTGACTTGAGAGGGCAAACATGCACTTGGGAAAGATGTTGGAGAAGGCCAACAAAGAGAAAAAGATGTTGAGGCACATGGCCTATCACTATTTGGCAAGAAATAAAGTTTGCAAAGCGAGAATTAGGACTTTGAAGGCCAAGCTTAGGAAAGATTTGAGGAAGAAGAAAGAGCAAGAGAAGCTCAATATTTTGGCTAAGACTTCCTTAGCCCAACATAGCACTTGATGTAGGTCACTTAACCCAAATTTCAAGAAATTTGGCACACTTTTTGTCAATTTTGAATTTTTTGGAGCAAAACACAGATTTTTCTGCCTCGTGCATCGCGCCACCTGGCACACGCTTTTTCTAGGGACCTTCTTTGGAGGAAAACTCATCATTTTTGGATTCCTTAGGAAAAAATATGAATGCCCACAAATGGCCAAGAAATTTTGTCAAGTTTTGAGCTTCCAAAAGGGTCAAAAACACCTCAAAAATTCCCTTTTTGCCACCTTTTGGCCACACATGAAGCAGTGTTGGGAGAACTCACTTTTGGAGGGGCAAATGGACACCTTTTTTTCAGAAATTCCACCTTTTCTGGAAAGTAGACAGACAGAACTTTGCAACAACCCTAGTTAGAGAAAATTTGGTACACGGGAAGGCCTCCAGAATCAGCTGCAAAAAGGCACAATGCACAGGGACAGAGGCGCAGTGCATAAGATGGAAAATTGACTTTTTTGCCAAAAAGCTCTATTTTTTCGCCTAGTTTTTTCTTAGTTTGACTTTTCTCTCTCTCATGATAAAACTCATCATGTAATTTGATGTAACATGATGGACCTTGATGTAAATATGTTAAAATTTCACTCATGGAGGTAGATACATCATGAAAATGTAGTTTGAAACTGAATGAATCAGTTTCCTAGGTTTTAGAGGCAAGTTGTTGCACTGCCTACTTTTCAATTCTTAGTTTAGATGTTGTTGAAACATCTCCTAAACTCATGAATTCAAACCCTAAAGCCTAGCATGAGTTGTTTTTTGCCTATATCTAGTATTTTTTCAGTCATTTGTAAAGGTTGGACTCTGGTGAATGCTTTGAGCATTATTGTACATTCATTTCTGCAGTTTCGCAAAGGAATAGACTAGGGTTTGCAGCACTTTATGGGATTCTTGTGAAAATTTGATTTGGTATTATTTTTTCTCCTGTAATTGCAAGTTTACATGTATTTTATGTATGCCATCATCTCTCTCTGTTCATCTTAGCTGAATGAAACAAGGATAAACGTAGAATTCATTGAAGTTGCAGTGCTCTACCTCGGGTTTGTTTAGTTATTTATGTTTTCAGCTGTTTGAAGAGGATCCCTGAGACTTTCATGCCCTCTCCAAATCGTCACTAGCCTAAAAGCTCTCCATATCACTCAATTTGAAGTACTAAATCATTTTCCTATCTCATCCCATAGAGATCTCTGCAAGACTGTGTCCATTCCTAAACCCAAAACTGCCTTTCACATTTGAACCAGAAAATCAAAATTAAATTCAATCAAACTCCTCTGTGCACATACCTAGCCTAAAATTAGTCTTTAAATCAGTCATCTCAAGCTTTATTGGCCATATTTTTCTGAGATTGACGAGGAGAGAGCCCTGTCCCAACCTGGTAGGGCTAGCTACCAGGTTAAGCGTGGTTTGATGTTACCCTAGATCCTGCCTTTCTTAGCCTGAGGTAGATTTAGTCCCTAACATATTGGCGACCGTACTAGGGAGATGAAAATTTTGTTGTTTGCTTTATAAACTATAGATGGAGCCTGAAGTTAGCTAGGTAGCCTTCGAACTGCTCTTTCTCTGCAAATGTATAGTAGATGAATGTTGCCTCAGTCAATCTCCAGTTTAGTTTATGAACTGAACATCTGGTTTCCTTAGCAAAATGTAATCAAGTTCAGATCTGATTATTTATGGTGGAAAAAAATCAGACACAACAAGGCTGAAATCATTCACCTATCAATTCCAAATCAATTTCGAGATCAAATCCATGGACTCCATTGGAGGATGAACCCGACCAGTAGAAACATGAAAGGACAATATGGAAAGGTCAGGTATTCAAGTTGGAATTTCATCCAAGACATTTTGTTCTTTGTCATAAATTATTTCTTCTCTTTTCCCGAGAATTTCAAGAAGGATTTGCAAAGTATATTGTATTTGAGAAAAGATCCTCAGCATGCATTTGATTCCTTCCCTTTGAATATTGTGAATACCAAAGAATTGCATGCCTTTGAGCTGGATCAAGACCCTTTTTCTGAATCTTGTGATGACCGTCTTCAAACTGATGAGCCTCAAGAGACCAAGACTGATTCTATAGCTTTTCTACATACCCCACTACCTTGTAAAATTCCAGATCGATACAAACCTCTGATTTTACCTTCTATATCCCATGCTTTCCCTAAAAATCATGATCTATATCTACGAAGATTTGATTGTGAATGTGACAACATCACTGCTGAGAGACATGTATTGAATTTTGAGTCCTTTCTTGACCTTTTTGAAGTTGATGAAGAAGATGTCAATATTAGGCCTTTTCCTCTTTCTTTGTAAGGAAAAGTCAAGAGTTGGTTCAAAACCCTGCCTGATGCAAGCATCTCAGATTTCTAGTAGTTCGTCAAAGTTTTCCTCGATAGGTGGGTGGTAATACAAAACCCTTTCTTGATTATAAAAGAGTATAACCAACGGAAAATATTGCCAGGGGAGACAGTACAATAGTTTTCTGCCAGGTTTAACCAAGTCTATTTTTTGATGCCGGTTAATACAAGACCTCCTCTTGGAACTGCTCTCTTGCACTACCTGGGTGCCTTTGATTTGGAAATGGAGTTTTAGCTGAGAGAAAGGAATCTTGCAACACTTGAAGAGATGCAGAACATTGCAGTAGATGTACAGGCTCATTTTCTGATCTGAAGGGCAAAGTTGAAGGAAGAAGAGATGAAAAACATAGATCAGAAGGAATCGACATCTCTAGAGGTAAAGCTTGACATTTTGGTAAGTGCAATGGAAGAAATGATGCAGAGGATCATCACAAAGAATGAGTACAATGTTCAAGCCCATGGCCCACTGATTGAAGAAGAACAGGTTGGTGATCCAAAACATCTTCTTTTTTATCCCAGTTGTCATAGATCTGATAATGATTGTTTTATAGATCATCTTGGAGAAGAGAGATCTGTTGATATGACATGTATGCTTGATGATGTATATTTTACTAATGATTTGCCTCAGTTTGATCAGTATGATGATGATTATGTTCTCCAAATAGAAGCTAATCTAGTAGACAAATCAACAGCTAGTTTGTGGAAAAAGGAAGTTCATTTTTTGCAGCTTGAATACAATGTTCAGCCATCACATATCAGCTATTGAAATGACGAGGAAAGTGCAACATATTTTGAAGTAAGTGAAGGATCTTTTCCTTTTTGTTTTGTGTTTTTTCAGTTCATCAGAGACAACTTCCATGCATTCAGAAGTCAATCCTTGATAAGTCTTCATCTGGACCATCTTGAGGGCAATCAAAACCTTGTTCAAGACTTTTCATATCCAGAGTTGCAGCCTCCGAATGCCATTGATTTTCAAGTTGCAGATGAAGAGTTGGAAGTTGGATCATATGATCAAATGATGGATGATGCTTCCATACCATTTTGTTTTGAATAATTTCAGTTTTTGAAGGGAAAATTGCATAGTACATCTTCAGTAAAGGATGAGCAACCTGTAGGAAATCATGCAATCTCATCGGAAACAATAGAAAATGGGTTGCAACAGTATTTTCAAGTTTTTCACGATCCAATAGATGATGTGTTGGATGATGTCTGCAGTCAAAGTCCTTCCCCTATCTGTGAGCTTGACAAAAGTATTGATACGAACTTGATCCGGTAGCTGATTTCTTTGTCATTTTCAGTAGGAGTCTCGTCACAAAGTCGGATCAAAGTTTGTATTCATGGTATGAAGAGAAGAGAGGTAATCCATTAGATGAGATAAGTCCCAGTGTGCATGAATTTCGAGATCATTATGTAGTGTTTTTGGAGGCGGATAGAGAATCCATAGTATTCAATGGATCTGTTCACAAGTTTTCATGGGATTTTCCTTTTAGTAGTTCTCTCTTGTTGTTCATAAGCAAGCACTTGAGGAGAATTCAAACAACAGCTAGAATACTTACTTGGTTGCACTGGTTGTTTCATTTCACTTGATCAGGTGATGAATGAAACTATTAGAGTAGGCTTTGATGAATAATCTCTACTTTGAGCATCATTTCCAGTTTGTCAGTTGTGTTTAAGTATCGAGTCAGTTTTTAGTTGAGTGAGAGTCAGTTTGTGTTGTCAAGTCGTTAGTTTTTATTCATGCATTTCAGCTTGAGTTTTTGACTCCATTGCCCAATGGATAAGGCACTGGTCTGCTCTCCCAAAGATTTCCTGTTCTCGGCACCTCTAAGGAGCTACCATCCCCATTGGAGCCAATGTTAGTGTCATTCTTTGTAGCCTTCCTCCAGTGATCAAACATGCTCGTAAAAAGTGATTTTAAGATGTCAAGGTCAAATTTTGTCATTTTAGTGAGTCCTCAAGCAAAATTTGGTCACTAGGTATTAGGTCCAGGGTTTGTTTTCACTCCTTTCAAATTTGTCCAAACTTCGGTCCATGTCACCATTCAGTTGAGTGTACCATCATTCAGGTGGTTGTCATCATCATGTCAGGTTCCAATGGGCCATTTTACACCTTGTTCATGCTTCAGTTGTGCCTAGGTCAGGCTCATTTCCCTCTCTTAGGGTTTTGAAGGTAATTTCTCTTGGATGGTCAAATCATTAGCAAAACTTGTATCTTCATGTTCATACACCTTCCCCTATCCTTAATGTACCTTATTAAACACTTCTCATCACTGATATCCCTTAAATTCGTCATTTTTGCACAAACCCTAGTTTCTTGTTACAATTTGACATTTTTCTAGGCTAGACCTATGTTTTTCCATTTTGGACCCCTTCCCCTCACTCAATCTTCGAAATTCCACTTTACCCTACTTCCTAATATCCCTCCCTACTTCCCAAAATTTTCTCAAGAATTTATAAGCCCCTTATCCCCTTCAATTCACTTCATTTCGACAAATCCCCTTTCTCTACACATCGGGATAGGTTTTACTCCAATGGTGTTTCTGAGTAAGAAAAGATGAATTTGGGAAAAATTAGAGAGATTTTTTTCCAAAATAGGCCAAGGAAAAAAAACCTCCTTCACTTTTTACACAGGTTTCATGGTTTTATAGAAATGTCAAAAATACAGTTGCCTCAGGAGAATTGATGCACCTCTGTAGTGACCTTGAGAATATCAAGATTTCACCTAGCTTGGTTGGCCTAATGACTTTCGTGATGCATCAAATGATAACTAGACACAAATATATTTATAATGAGCTATCATGAGTTCAATTTGGGGTTGAGGAAGAGCTTCACAAGTTGACTGCAATAGCACTTTGCCTTTAGGCAGCCTCTTTTTTTACTTTTTAACCAATCTTGGGAAATTTAACTTTTGTCAGGGAAAATGAAATACAAATTGAAACATTCAAGTTGTGTTGGAAAGTAGACACAATAATCTTTCCAAATAGCTATCCCATGCCCAATTTTGACACCCAGAAGGCCTCCAAAACTGGTCTACAAAACGGCTTGGCACACCTGGGTAGTGGCGCGGCGCGCCTGCCTGCTTAGCCCAAATTTCACTCAAATCATCTTGTAAAGTCCCAAAATCTTGAAAACTTATTCCTTCCAAGTAATTGAAACATCATAAAGTGCCTTTGCAAGATTTTTCATCCTGATTGATGGTGTTTAGATAGGCGCAAATTCAAACCCTAGTTTGTTGCATAGTCCATTGAAAAAGTTGTCTAGGGTTTGCAAAAAATTGTCATTGTTGCTATTTGTGCCATGCAATCATTTTCACATTCCTCCACTACACTCCCCTCATTTCCTATCCCTTACCCCTCTCATTCAGACTCATCTATCCCCCTATCCCCAAAACCCTAATACCTAATTTCTACTATTCCCAAACCCTAATTGGCATCCCTAAACCCTATCACTCCCTAAAAACCACTATATCCATCATCAAAAACAATTTTCACTCTTTTATTACCCTAATACACCATTTATCCTATTTTCCCATATCTCACTCCCGTAAAGTAACTAATTCCCTCATAAAACCCTAAATCCCTCACTAAAGCCTAATCTCCCAAAACTATTCCCTTCTTTCCCCAATTTCATTTCCCAAGAGTAAAATCTCTTCATACTCATCACCATTGTCCTCTTTCATCATCATTTTTTCCACCATACCTTCATCTCATCATTTTCCTAAGACAAGCACTATGAGGAAGAGGCACTCAGTGATAGTTCTATGGAGAAACATAAGCAGCAAAGCAAAGGCAAAGAGAAGATGCACGAGGATGATATAGATGACAAGCAAGAAGGAAAAAAAATAGTTGGAGGATAAGCAAAGCCTAATGGAGCTAGAAATGTTGAAACTGAAGAAGCAAAATGACAAAGAGGACCATGTCACTTTGACTTCCATTGAACAAGAGATAGAGAATGACAAGGAGTCTTGATTTGAGAGGGTAAACATGCACTTGGGAAAGATGTTGGAGAAGGAAGAAAAAGAGAAAAAGATGTTGAGGCACATGGCCTATCACTATTTGGCGAGAAACAAAGTTTGCAAAACGAGAATTAGGACTTTGAAGGCCAAGTTAAGGAAAGCTTTGAGGAAGAAGAAAAAGAAAGACAAGCTTAGGATTTTGGCTGAGACTTCCTTAGCCCAACATAGCACTTGATGGACGTCACTTAGCCCAAATTTCAAGAAATTTGGCACACTTTTTGTCAATTTTGAATTTTTCGAGAAAAACACAGATTTTTCTGCCCGATGCACCGCGCCACCTGGCGGGTGATTTTTCTAGGGACCTCCTTTGGAGGAAAACTCAACATTTCTGGATTCCTTAGGCAAAAATATGAATGCCCACAAATGGCCAAGAAATTTTGTCAAGTTGTGAGCTTCCAAAAGGGTCAAAAACACCTCAAAAATGCCCTTTCTGCACCCTTTTGGCCACACTGGAAGCAGTGTTGGGAGAACTCACTTTTGGAGGGGCGAATGGACACCAAATTCAGAAATTCCACCTGTTCTGGAAATTAGATAGATAGGCGTTTCCAACAAGCCCACTTGGAGAAAATTTGGTGTCCAAAATCAGTTGCAAAAAGGCGCGGCGCATAGGGACACAGGCGGGGCGCATAGGATGGAAGATTGACTTTTTGCCAAAAAACTTTGTTTTTCGCCTAGTTTTTTCTCAGTTTGACTTTTCTCTCTCTCATGGTCAAACTCATGATGTAGTTTGATGTAACTTTATGGAATTCGATGTAAATATGTTAAAATTTCACTCATGGAGGTAGATACATCATGAAAAGGTAGTTTGAAACTGAATGAATCAGTTTCCTAGGTTTTGGAGGCAAGTTGTTCCACTGCCTACTTTTTAGTTCTTAGTTTAGATCTTGTTGAAATAGCTCCTAAAATCATGAATTCTACCCCTAAATCCTAATGAGTTTTTTGTTGCGTATATCTAGTGGTTTTTTAGTCATTTGTAAAGGTTGGACTCTCGTGAATGCTTTGAGCATTATTGTACATTCATTTCTGCAGTTTCGCAAAGGAATAGACTAGGGTTTGTAGCACTTTATGGGATTCTTGTGGCAACTTGATATGGTATTTTTTTTCCTTTTGTAATTAAAATTTTACATGTATTTTATGTATGCCATCATCTCTCTTTGTTCATCTGAACTAAATGAAACACGGATAAAGGTAGAATTCATTAAAGTTGCAGTGCTCTACCTAGGGTTTGTTTAGCTATTTATGTTTTCAATTGTTTTAAGAGGGTCCCTGAGACTTCCATGCCCTCTTCAACTCCTCATCGATCAAAGCTCTCCATATCACTCAATTTAAAGTAGTAAACCATTTGCCTACCTCGCCCCATAGAGATCTCTGCAAGACTATGTCCATTCCCAGGACCCAAAACTGCCTTTCACATTTGAGCTAACAAATCCAAATTAAATTCAATCAAACACCTCTGTACACATACCTAGCCTAAAATCAGTCTTTACATTAGTCATATCAAGCTTTATTGGCCATATTTTCTGAGATTGACGAGGAGAGAGCCCACTCCCGACCTGGAAGAGATAGCTGCCAGGTTAAGCATGGTTTGATGTTACCCTAGATCTTGGCTTTCTCAGCCTGAGGTAGATTTAGGCCCTAACAGTCCACAAATTCATAAATCTAAGGAATTCTATGACCAACATCCCTAACTATTTACCTGTCCTGAGCACTATATATTTGATGCCTCCCACCCTGCTATAATGGAAATTCCTTCTTACAATGATATTTTCCACAAAATTTTGAACAATGTAATATTCCTATACCATCATCTATATTTTATTGCTCTCTAGGCTGCGACCCATGCCCCCTTCTCAACTTCATTAAACTTCTTGTAAGGAACAAAATTCTCTTTCTCACCTAAATCCTGAGGTCTTCCCCACTTTGGTGGCCACTTCCCTTTAACTTTATCATTCCCCTTCAAATCACGCTTAGGTTCAAATTTACACTTTGATTTATCATAAAAATGTTTCAGTTTCTTGACGGCTTCGATGAGTGACCAATGTTCATAAAACTCAATATGGTCTCTATATGTTGTTGGAAACCCACTGATGAACCTTTGAATCTTCACTTTTCATCCTTGAGGTAAGGAATATACCTCAATAGCTCCAAGAACCTGTAATTATATTCATCATTTCTCATGGAAACCATTTGCAACTCATAAAACTCCTTATCTCCATCATCATAATACCTTTAAGATAGGTACTTCTTCTTGAAGAGTCCCTTGAACTCATCCCAAATCAACTCTTCATCTTGAATTCCTCTAACATTATTCACATTTTCCCACTAGATATCCACTTTCCCTTTAATATTGAAGGTGGCTATCTTGGCTTTCATGTTCTCTAAATAGTTGTGAAATCTAAATAATTTCTTCATCGCAAGAAACCATGCCTCTACATCTTATAAATTATTCATCTCTCCATCATATGTAGGAGGATTGACTTTCTTGAACTTCTCTAGAAATTACTCATTCCTCCTATGAAGATGGTGGAAATTATAATGGTGACGATGTCTCCTAGATGAGTAACTATAGGGAAACCCATACATATGATTTCTCTTTTCAGGCATACCTAATGATCTACCACCTTTAACTATGCCCCCTCTATCCAACCTATATTCTGACCAAGACCTCCTACCATATGCCCCATTAGTATTCTCTTCATGTTATTGGATAATCCTCAACCGTCCCTATCTCTAAAATTCTGATAACTCTGAAGGACGACTACATTGACCTATACTTTCTTTTCTTGAGCCCTGACAAGGCTTTCTTGAGCCTCAACCAAGTTGTCATTGTCTGCTTTGAAAATTCTGATATTTTTCATCAAACAACTCAATGTATCTTCTATATAGGGAGAATACTCATCTCCTTGCTACCGAACTGATCTATAAGGAGAGTTACATAAAATGTAGTCCACAATTTTTCTCTGCATCTTTGATTCTCTTCTTCCTGTAGGTATACCATGTCTGATAAACCAAATAGATACCAAAGCCAAAATCATACCTCAATGACGTTCAGGGGAGGCTTATCTCATCTGAAAAATCAGTCCACATTAGCATGATACATGTATAATCATAATCAAATCAATATGCCAACATCATGCATGACAATACAAACCGCATACCATGACCTCATGCATGTAAACCATAACCATGACAATGCATGCATAACCATATGCATCTAGCCCATCGAGTCCAAGTATTTCAACCATGCTCTGATACCACTCTGTAACACACTTCACACATTTACCCACTTTCACTGACCTGTTGAGGTAAACATGAGGAGAGGCATACTATGACATGACTCAACTCCCTAAATAAAGTTCAAGAAGTGGAATCGACAATATTAAACTTTATTAACTTCCCTTAGCTGCTACAGGACCCCTAAGAGCTAAACAACCACTCCAGGTGCCCAAACCCCGAGCTAAATTTATTTCTCAGTGATCTAGAACCCCAATCACTCTAATGACAAGGCAAGCCAACAAATCTAACCCTACAGTCATTTTGATGATCCTACCTCCTAACAACTAGAGTCTATATTACCCAGTTGTAAGCCTACGACCTAGAAATTTGAGCCACCTTTCCAAGGCGTGACTCTCAATCACCGCCCATAACTTAATGAGACTTTTAGAAATGATAAATTACAAAAGGACAAAGCCTTTAATAAAAAAATTATTAAGAACTTGACCTGACCTGACCTAACCATGATAGTCATTTTGTCAAACACATTTTGAACATGAAATCTATATGTCATGAATGCATATATGAAGATAGAGATCTAAAACTTATTTTGGAATCATCAAGAAGGTCTAATTCACTCTCATAATAGACGAAATAACATCTATTAGGTCATGCATTCAATAACAATTAATTTACCAATGAAACATGATAAGTTTCATAACTAGAATCTGTCATAACACCATGCTTGTGACCAAAATAATAATAATCATAGAACAACCATTAAAACCACATCTTAACAAGTACATTTACTCATAAAATACAAGAGAAAATTATCTATTACTAACATGTTACCCAATTACCCATTCCATATTCCAAGCACGAATATGAGATCTCATGGGATAAACCAATCCATAAACAACCAATGGAATTCATAGGTTAAACCACCTCCACTCTCACACTACCGTGATCTCACCTAAACTAGTTTTGAGATAACAAAACACAACCAAGATTGGATTCCTTGAAATTCATTCACCATCCATTAAGGAATTTACCTGTATCCACTCACCTATTGAGGGCTTCCCAGAGAAAACAATCTCCATCCCCACCCTTGGGATTTTCCTAAGATCACCTCACCTATATCAAAAACCTTCCGGTAGTCTAAAGCTCAACCAAGAATGAATCCCATCACACCATGGCTATCAGAAATTGGAAAGGCAAGGCTGAAACCACTTTCAAACTCGATAAAACCCTTGTTAGTCGCAACGAATGAACCAAATACAAACCTGCACGTACCATCCATACCAAAAACAGTTAGGAAATCATACATGAAACTGATTACATGTAAGTATTCCCACTCAAGCTACTTGATCCAACTCTTCCTTGCTTGATCCTTGCTTTCCTTTGATTTCTTTTTCTTTATTTTCTTGCTTTCTTTCATTATCCTCTTGGTTCTCTTCTCCTCTTTGAATCCTAATTCCAAAACTAAACTAAAAAAGGGTTGACAAAAGTGGCGAATTGGTCCTCAAAATATGTTATATTATTGATGTATCTAATTTCTTCATTTTCCCTCTTTTTCCTTTAATATCCTCCTCACATGCAACCTGTAACCTTTCATCTCCCTTTTCTCCTATTTTCCTTTATTTTCAAAAATAAAATGCCAATAATTCCTTTTTTCCTTTCCAAAGACTTTTCCAATTCCTTTGCTAATTTCCCCTTAGCCATAGTAAACAATAAGTGATTCCCACTAGGATGTTTTTCCCAACATTCAACTTGGAATACATGTCTTGTGACCTTGGTCTTATTTTTCCTTTATTAACCTTATTGCATGAAATTTTAACCTCAAAGATGTTACAATGAAATAAGTTTACTTTAGTCTAAGAATAAAGGTAAGGAAGGTGACTCAGAGGTGACCTACGACTATCCTAAAGGGGTTCTATAAGTCTGCATTAAAACTGTAAGATGAGTGTTCAATGCAATTTCTATAGGGTAAACACTTTTCATATAGATGATTATTGCAAATTATTTGCGCTTTCCTAACAATTTGGGAACATATTCAAGGTATATTTTTCCGGGGATAGTAATTAGGGGTCAAAGTCAAAATCAAGATAATCCATGGAATATATGAATTGGAATTTTTCACTTCATAGGTCGGGCATGATGTACCTCTATTCACTGGTGAACCTATGAATTTTGGATGTTGTACAAATTTTCAACTAATCAAATGTAACTTCCTTATGAAATAGCCTTTTATTGATGAATTAGAATGGTGTTCGAATCCATTTGGAATTGGGCTTGAAACCTAATGCAAACATAGTCGATTATGCCCTTTGTTGATCAAGAAAATTCGTTCCAACAAATGTTTCTTTTGGTCAATTGTACACAATTTTAAGGTTGAGCATTGGATACATGAATTACAACAATGCATCATGGGTAGCATCCTTTAACTCACTTGGACTAGAAAAATATCCTTGAACTCGAGTTGACAAAGTTATGGCTTTGTGAATGAATTTCATTGACAACTAATTAATGAATTGCATTGGAAACAATAATTGAGTTTTAGAAACATCATTGTTTTCTTTTATATTTCTTTTCACAATGATCCATGTTGAGGCCTACTATTTATGGATCATATGTTATCAAAGCAATTGAATTTGTAGCCTTCAAGGAGATACAACACCTTGAGGAGAAAAATGAGGGGGTATAAAGCCATTTCATCTTGCTTTCAAAAGCTTTAAAGTGGGCATCAAAAAATGTGTTTTTCCCACACAACACTACTCCAAAACTTGGGGGATCGATAAAAAAATTTGAGAAGCACATCTTCAGAAGCAAAAACATAGGTAACTACAGATTGAGAAGTAGAAGTTGTAACAACGGATGTTGTAGCAACAAGCCATTTCATCTTCTTGTCAGAGCTTGAAAGTGGGAAGCCAAAGATTTGTTTTGGCAACTGAACACTACACCAACACTTAGGGGATCAAGAAAACAAATTCTTAATAACAAAAATAGTTGACAACATATTGTGAAGTAGATGTTGTAACAATGGATGTTGTAACAACAAATGCCATACCAACATGTCAATGTTAAATATGTTGAAAATGCTATAGAAGCTAATGTTGTAACACCTAATACTATTGAAAATTTTGTAAAAGTTGATGCTATAATAACGGATACTATTGAAACTATTGAAAGAGTGACCATTAGGGTGGATGATGTAATAACAAGTGTTGTAACAATAAATGGTGTAACAATTAAAGGGGTAGAGAACCATTTCATTTTTCTTTTTGAATCTTTAACGTGGACATCTAAAGAGGTGTTTCTCCCACCCAACACTACACTAGCACTCAGGGTGTTGTAACATTTTCTTGTTACATTGAAAATTTCAAAAATTTAATTAAAATTAAAAAAAAAATATTGCACTTTGTTATAGTTTGTGCGCAAATATATAATGTCGCATTATATTATTTTTTTTATTTTAATAAATAAAATGTTAAATTACTTCACATTGATTATATTTCATTTTCTATTGGTTGTGATTGATGGTTTGGTAATCAACATCTCTTGTTGTATTGCGTGCCCCCCCACCCCCTTTCTCCACATTTAACAAATGCGGCACAGTGAGAAAAAAAATGTTTTAGAAAAACAACTTTTGCAATGGTAGCGACATATGAATTGTGCATGCCCTCCCTCCTCCCATCATCACTCATTACCACTTACCACCTACTCCCCGCGCAAAAAACCATTCCCGATTTTCAGTAGTAAATATCTCCTGCCACTATTTTATTGATCGTTTTCCATTTAATTATAAATATGATTTTCCATTTAATTCTAAATATTCCCCTTATCTGAACATTAATTCAATTTAATTTTCACTCTTCTTCATAATTTAATCATTCCCATCTTTGTCTCTTCACTCTCACCTTTCCTTCAGTCGTCAGACGTAGAGAATCAAAGTGCAGAATTATAGAAATCCCCTAATAACAATTGAAAAATATAGAAGTACAATTTATAGGTAATTATGCTCCTTGCTACAAGTTTATAGTTGAAAATGAGTTCAACTAAAGGAAAAGAGTCTCAAGTTCAGTTTATAACCCTCCCAAAAATTGAAGAATTTCTCTTAGTTTATAGGGAAAGCAGAATAGAAGATACAAAATCAGAGTTTTCCCTATATGAATTATAGATTTGGGCTGCCAAAAGGTTTCAGGATAATAATGACAAGTTTTCTCTATGGGATTCCTTTTTACCCCAGTTTATGTTTCTTCAAACTCATCATTTTTTAGAATTTGTAGTATGGTGTGCAGATAGGTACTTACCCAGTGATAAAACCATAATTGCTCAAACGGTGAAACCCTATTCTTTGTAACTTTTGAGTCGATTTTAAAGGCTTTATGATATATTTTCTCATCTCTTTACACCCATTCTCTAGTGAAATTCTCTTGGAAATATATCAGAAATTAACTTTTGTAAAAAGAGTGACTATATTTGAATTATTCATGCCTGAAGGGAATGGTACTCCCACTCACGGTTTTACTTACCCTTCATCAACGTTTCTAGAATTTTCAAGAAAAATCATATCCATTTTATCTTTTATTTTACGGTATGAAAGTAATGAGAAAGCGGATGAAGTAGTTGTAAAATTTCTGCCAACTTTTTTTCGAGATAAGAAACCACAAACCTTATTCAACTTCAACTAGTTTTTATCCTAGGCTTTCATGACTAGTTTCTTAAATTTGGAGTTGAAAAAAAAATTAAACATCAATTTGTCCTTGTGTAACTGTTTTTGTATTTTCAGTTAGAAAAATTCCCTATAGAATTTCAAAAGCATGATATTCAAGGGAAACAATGGTCTGTGATTCATTGGACATCCTTAGTAAAAGGGAATTCTAAGGAATCTTTCTTCGCTCATTTTGCGAACAAATTTCTTCACATATGCTACAGTTTATTTATTAGTGATATTCATCCCATATTTTCACCTGAAATCAAATGGATTATGCGTCTTAGTAAACATATAAGTCTTTTTGATTGGTATTTGTACCAACATTTTGCATAAATTAGATTGTATGGGTGTGAAATTCCACCCTATTAGTTGCCAGTTTTTTTGTGTATGCGTGTTTTTGCGCTTGAATTCATTAGACAAAGCCTCAATGTAGATCAAGTGAATTTTTTTACCTAGAAGGAAATATACCTTGTTTATACTGAAGGTGTCAGTAGAGCCATTTATAGTCAATCAAAGGTCAGAAGACAAAGAGGTGGAACAATTATTGGCACAAATGAAGTTTAAATTGGTAGTTACTTGGCCATATGACCCCATTGGGAGAATTTTAGCCCTCAGAGTTCGATAGAAATCCCTGCCTTATTTTCGTGTGTCGAAGCTTGAGATAGAAAAGTTTGGTACTAAGGACACTTGGGAGAGAAACCTTTGCAGGAAGTGACAAAAGAACAAAATGTTGAGCAGTCATTAGGACAGAAAATCTTGGTTAAACCTCCAATGAAAGAAAAATAACTTAAGGGACAAATCAAAACTTATCAGAGTGAGAAATGGAATAGTTCAAAGTACACAAGAGAAATAAGACAAACAATAAGGAGGGTGCAGTATCAGAAATTGTTTTATTTAACCCTCCTTCGCCAACTACTATCATTGTTTCAAGCGAGCCTATTTTTAAAGTGAAAAATTGGTTCTAGGGACAGAACACTTTTCTCTTTCTTATTCTTCTCACCAAAACATATTTTTTGAGTTTTTGGAAATGAATAAAAAGAATGAGGCTTCGAAGGAAGTAACTTATACCGAGTTCTAGAAGATGTTGCAAATAATACCAAGAGGGGGGTTGAATCAGTATTTGCAATTCAATGACTTTTCAATTCCCAAATAGATTTATATACGCTACTTCAGTGAAGTGAACTTGTGTGTGTACAGAACTATGATTTAGGAAACCAGTGTATGCCCATAGAACTTATGATCTAGTCAATTTATCATGTGTTGATCTTTAATTAGTGCATCAATATCTTATTATACAGTAACTATGTGTAGTAACATCATAATAAGCCATCACACATAAACAACACACATGACCACTAGGGTTTAAGGCTACGACCTTCTCTCTTCCTTCACGGACCACGTTTCATTAATTTTCAGATTGGATGTAGAATCATACGAGTACGTAGGCACCCACCTGCAAAAGGCTATGACCTTCTCTCATTTTCCAGCTTCTACTGGAAGGAAGATACAACCCCCTAGCTCTTGCATTAGCGGATGTGTTTACTAGTACGTAAGCACTGACCTATACAAGGCTATGACCTTCTCTCTTCCTTCAGGGACCACATTTCATTAATTTTCAGACTGGATGCTGCTGGTACACAAAAATACAATATGAAGGCCTTGTTTCATCAAATTTTCATACTGGACCCTTCAGAAACTTTGAAACTCAAATTGCAGCAACCAACAATCAATTAATCTGAACAATCAGAACAATATGCTGAACCTAGAAACCTGCATCATCATTAAGAACCAGCTGCAACCTCAAAAATCATACATCAAAATGCATACACTACTTTATTGAACCCAACATGCGTGTATACGCTACTTCCTTTAATAAAACCTGCGTATACCTTCAAAATTACTAAATCATAACAACTTCTGAATCAGATCAATACCAACCAATAATATTATGAATGTCCAGTGTCAATTTGCAAAGATCTAGATAGTTAGCATCAAAGGTAACCCTTCTCACTTAATTCGTCAATAAATCAGAGACAAACTCCTTATGCATTCAGTTTTACATTCAGATCTAAGAAGACTTCATTGAGAAACATCAATAAAACAACAACATTGATCAAATAGTCAGTCATTTGTGAACAATAGGATTTTTCTTTTCATACGCTACTTAGAAGAATTGAACCTGCCTGTACACGTGCCTTTACCAAGGTGAACCAGCATATAGATCTGAAAATATTAACTCACAACTTCACTGTTATTCCAAACTTTAGACATACCCAGATCATGACATTTAAAGAATAAAACATGTGTAAGAAATCAGATCTAGCCCAACCAATATCAAATCATTCAATGATAAGTCATTTCAAGTCTCATGATCCTGATCCAACATTGAATTCAAGGTGCACAAAATATTTCAGATTATATCATAATCATAGCCCCTGCAACATCAAATATACTTCAGATAGAAGTATTCCTGAGAAGCCCTTTCACTTGCACTCTTGGCCCTGTGATTTTCTCCTCCTTATATAGTTTTTACATTCCTCAATACCTCGAACCAAAACCACACTTAGGACCTATGGTATTCTTGGACAAGATCAAATATTCATTACTCCGCTTAATATTGTGGGCTAATACCATGGTATTGACCCTTGGTATCCTTTACTCTTGAATTTCCTTGATTTTCCAACCGATATGCACTTTTCCTCTTGTGAAAGTGAGTGCATACATATATGCTCTTTTTGTTATGTGAACTTGTGTGTATACACTTTTTTTACAAGGTAAACCTGTGTATACAACTTAAACTATCTGAAAACAACCTTTTCCTTCAACTTCTTGATTTTAATCAGTGGACCTTTGTTCCAACTTCATGTTCTTCTATACCAATGCCCTGTTACCTATGAATTGACCTGTTACACTGTGAGTTTCCTTTGATCAAATATGAGCGGACCTGTGAGTGATTTTCCATCAAGGACAACCCCTATATTATAATGCCAACAATCTCCCCCTTTAGGCTTGATGGCAATCGTATTGGTGTTGATTACTACAATATGTATAAACTTTTAGAGATATCAAACAATACCAAAAGACTCTCCCCCTTTGACATCAAGGGCAAAGGGTGGGCCAAGATATTCTCCCCCTTTGAGATACATTATGATTTTCATGCCACCCCTGAGTACATGTGCAATCTACAAAGATATGTTTCAAAAGGATAACGTGAATCTATAGCTCAACTAAGTCAGTATGAACTCTCGAAGACCAATGACTCAACATACATCAATCACCCAACCAAGTGGGGATACACCAAATTTGACTCATCCACCCAACCAAGTGGGGATATACCAATTGTTTATACATGACTGAAATACAACAATTATTACATCATCCATCCCATGCATAGTTGGGATATAAATTACATCATATGTCCAATAGCACTAAAAAAATATACTATGACAGAAGGAGACATATAACACCCTAGATCTATGCATGACTTATGCAACAATTGATATAAATATCTGAACCATAGTAGAAGTCAACAACCATAATGCCAACAATGCAGAATGTTTGTGAAGGCTAATGCTCCCCCTAAACCTGTGCTACCTGTGCATTGTCAACAAATTATTCATCAAGGCATCTTCATCAGTCAAATAAAAATCAATGAACAAAGCATATCAATGGACTGTAATCATCAATATCATAATGAGTACCCATATTAGAGTCTAACCCACTAATTATCTATCAGAAAACATATACGCTCTTGCAGCCACAGAAACTCGCATATATACGCGACTATCCTTTATGAAAACTAGGTATATCAACCTTCCTCTGAAAAAATGGATTTAGCAATAGGATGATGCAGAAACTACTCCTAGATTTTGTTTGAGATATTCAAATGTTTTTCTGGGAAGCAGTTTGGAGGGACCATAGTCCAATTTAACCTTTTGTTCAAGCATTTGTTCTCGTAGAAAATGGTACTTAATGGGTATGTTCTCGGTCTTGGAGTGCATGACTGGATTTTTTGAAATATTGATGGCACTTGTATTATCACATAGAATGGAGATGGGTGGAGTACATGTGATTTGAATGTCTTGCAATGTTTGCATCATCCAAAGTAGTTGTGTGCAGCAAGATGCAGTAGCCACATATTTTGCTTCAGCTGTAGATAAGGCAATCGAACTTTGTTTCCATCTCAACCAAGACACTAACTATGATCCCATATAGAATGCACCTCCACTAGTGCTTTTTCATTCACCAACATTTCCTGCCCAATCTACATTTGTATATGCATGGAGATTAATATCTGTATCTTTAGGATACCATAGACCAAAGTCTTGAGTTCCTTGAAGATATTTGAATATTCCTATTACTGCTTGAAGATGTGATTCCTTTGGATTTGCTTGGAACCTTCCAACAATTCCTACTATGTGCATGATACCAGGTCTGGTACCTGTTAGATAAAGTAGACTTCCAATCATAGATTTGTATGTTGGTTGGTTCATTGCAGGTGATTCATTGTTAGAACTGAGGCTGCATCCTATTACCATTAGAGTACATACTGGTTTATAATCTTCCATTCTATGCTTCTTCATAATCTGCTTGAGATATTTAGTTTGTGAAAGAAAAATACCATCTTCTGTTTATTGTACTTGTAGACCAAGAAAATAAGTAAGCTCACTAAGTAAGGACATTTCAAATTCTTGCTGCATAATCGAGGAAAATTTTTGACTCATAGATTCTTCATTGCTACCAAAGATGATATAATCAACATAAACAACAATAATTATCAGTGTATCATTTTCAATCTTTGTATATAAGTTGTTGTCTGCAGAAACTTTTGTGAACCCTTGTCGTTGTAGATATCTGTCAAGGCAATAATACCAAGCCCATGGAACTTGTTTCAGTCCATAAAGAGCATTTTTGAGCTTTCATACAAGTTTTGCATCATTTCCTAGAATGAATCCTTCTGATTGCTCAATATAAACTTCTTCTTTTAAATCTCCATTAAGAAAAGATGATTTTACATCCATTTGATATACTTTGAATTTTCGAAAACTAGAAAGAGCAAGAAAAATTCTTATGGCTTCAAGCCTGGGAATAGGTGAAAATGTTTCTTCAAAGTCTATACCTTCTTGTTGATTATACCCTTTACAAACAAGTGTTGGTTTGTTTCCAATAACCTCTCCATTTTCATTGAACATACTCTTAAATATTCATTTTGTTCCTATAATATTTTTATCATGAGGTCTAGGAACTAATTCCCAAGTATCATTCTTTTCAATTTTGTCAAGTTCTTCATCCATGGCTTTAAGCCAACATTCATACTTACTAGCTTCATTTACATTTTGTGGTTCTGTGGAGGATAGTAATGCTAGATAACTGGAGGTGCTTGTAAGAGTTCTTCTTGTCTGTACTCTAGACCCTTTTTCTCCTAGAATTTTAGATTCAGGATGATTCTTTTGAACATACCTGGATGGAGTATTTTCCCTGTCTGTTGTATCTTCTTTTGGTGCTTCATTGGTTTCTTCCTCTATATCATTTGGATTTGATACGGGAAAGAATTCACCATCTTCCTCACTGTCATATTCCTCTATTGATTACATTTGTTTCGGATTTCTGCATGCTTCATCAATTACTACATCAATGCATTCAACAATTTTCCAAGGTCTTTTATTATAACATTTGTATCCTTTACTTATGGATTAATAATCAAGAAGAATTCCTTCATCTTCTCTGGGTTCAAACTTACCAAGTTTTTCATCAGCCCTTTTGATGAAACATTTACTTCCAAAAACACTAAGTGTTTTACAATAGGAGGCTTACCATAGCAGATTTCATATGGAGCTTGATCACTATTTACCCAAACATTAACTTTGTTGAGAATAGTCATGGCAGAAAATGCAACTTCACCCCAGAAGGTTGCAGAAGTTCCAGATTCATCAGGCATAGCTCAATCCATTTGTTCAATTGTTTTGTTCATTCTTTCCACTATGCCATTTTGTTGAGGAGTTCTAGTGACTGAGAAGTGCCCTTTTATTCCATGTTGTTCACAAAAATCAAAGAATTCATCTGATATGAATTCTCCCCCTCGATCAGATCTGAGACATTTGATTTTTCGATCTAATTCATTTCCAACTAAAGCTTTGAAGGCTTTAAACTTTTCAAATTCTTCATCTTTATACTTTAATAGACCTATTCAACACATTCTAGAAAAACGTCAATGAATAAAATAAAGTATTCTTCTCCATGAGGTGACATTTTCCTTGTTGGTCCACATAAATTAGTATGGATGAGTTACAGAGGCTTACTTGCTGATCCTTCTTTTTCAATGAAATGAACTCTGGTTTTCTTATTGACTTGACTGGTTTTCATATGGTACTTTCTAGAATGATGATATCTGGCAGATCACTAACCACCTTCAGCCTGCATGCTTTTCTTATTTGAGAAAATCTTAGATTCCCAAATCTTATGTGCCATAACCAATTTTCATTTGTTTTTCTTAGATAATTGTTTTTTTCCTCCTTTGAGTATGTATAAATTGTTTGGAGTTCTTGTACCTTTGATAATTGTCTTTCCTGTATCAAGCTCATGAACCACACATCCATTTGATCGAAACACAACTTCATTTCCTTGATCGCATATTTGATTGACACTTAACAAGTTATGCTTTAAACCATCTACATACATGACATTTCCAGCTTTAACCTTTTCTTTCAAATAAATAGAACCTTTACCTTTAATGACAGTTGGTGTGTCATTTCCAAAGGAGACATTCTTTTCCTTTTCTAAATAATTATATGAATGAAATTTCTCTTTATCACTTGTCATGTGTTTGGAGCATCCGTTGTCGATGTACCAATGATTATCTTGTCCTTCTAGAAACAGAGCTATGCCACATCTTTCTGATTGAAATTCATTCTTTCTCCATATCTTGGAATTTGATGATGTTTTCTCATTTTGAAGTGTTGGCTGAAATTTTCTCCTGCATTCAAATTGTTCATGACTAAAGTTATTACAAAACGAACATTTAATTTCATCTTCAAGAGGAGAAAAGTTATTATAGGAACTTTTCTTGATTCCTATTATGCTCCTTTGATTTTTTGCTTCTCTAGTCATGATGGTTTTGTAAGCAACACATTGAGTATCCTTATGCCCAAAGTTATGGCAAGAAAAACATTTTCCATTAAATAAGTTTTCGCAATCATAAAATCTTTTGGCATTGTTTACGTGTTTGTTGATGCTTCTATTGATGTTTATCCTTGGAGTAAATTGAGCATGATTTACCTGATGAATACTTTTATGCTTTGGTGATGATTGACATGATTTCCACTGGCCTTTGCTGCACCAAGATAGCTTGTGGTGGAGGCTGACGGCTTTTTTGATTGGGATGATTCTTTAGTATATCGAAGACCTATCTTTATAAGAGGAGAACACTGAACTTTGATGATTTAATTTAAATTTTATGACCCTTTAACCAGTCTAAGATTAAGAGATTTTGTCTTCTAAAGTTCTTTTATTAGACCCACAACTTCACATTCTAGTTTTTTTATTGTGCTTTTCTCTTTCAGCGAGTTGATGTGTCAATGTGTCTATGATCATATTCTTTTCTTCTAAACATATTTTGAGTTTTGTGATTTCTTCAAGAAAATATTCCTCTTCTAAGGCATCCAAAAAATCATTGTTGTCATAAGCCATGAGTAGTTTATAATCTTGTTCAGTTTCATCTTCATCACTATTAGATAAACCATCACTATCTTCATGGGTATAGTAACTTCTTTTATTAACAACCTATTTTCTATTGCCTTTTTCATATTTCTTTCCCTTTTCATATTTATCTTTATGAGGACATTTGGCAGCATAATGGCTGACTCTACCAAAAGCAAAGCATTAGAATCGTAGCTTACCTCTGAATCTTTAGGAACCCCATTGAAGTTTGTTGAAAACGTTATCCTCATCTTCTTCTTCTGAAATATATCCCAATTCATTGTGATTTTCCTTTCTTTTCCATTTTTTTGAATATTTGAAAGTGGCTTCTCTCATACCTGATGGACCTCCTTTCCTCATTTCAAAGGAAGTTAGAATTCCATGAAGTTTAACCATAGTAATAGATTGAACATCCTGCTTTTCTTTTATGTCATATACATTCGACTCAAATTTAGAAGAAAAAGATCTCAAAATTTTCTCTACTAAAGTAGCCTCCTTTATCTCTTTAACCATATTCTTCATAAAATTAACAATCTCATCTACACGTAAAAAGTAACTAGCAATAATTTCATCACTATGCATCTTAAGAGTTTCATACTGAATTCTGAGAGTTTGAATCTTAGTATGTTTTACTAGGGAGTCTCCTTCGTAGCTCTAAATGATTTTGTCCCATATCTCTTTTGCTGTCTTGAACTGCATGACTTTGACAAATTATGATTCTGAGAGACTTCCCAATAAAGTATTGATTGCTTTTGGCATTGGTTTCGTATAACTTCTTACCTCCTATATCTGTAGGTATTGCTGCTGGAAATTGATATCCTCCTTCCACAATTTCCCAAACATCGGCTCCAAGTGGTTGAAGATAAGCTTTGGTTCTTATTTTCCAATATACAAAGTTGTTCCCATTGAAGATTAGTGATCTGATAGATCCCATGCCTTTGTGATTGTTCATCTTGAAAGATCTCCCTTCAAGTGATCAAGCTTCTTCTGAAGGACCTGCTCTGATACCAATTATTGGAAATAATATTGAGAGGGTGGCTGAATCAATATTTGCAATTCAATAACTTTTCAATTAGAAAACAGATTTATATATGCTACTTTAGTGAAGTGAACTTGCACGTGTACGCAACTGTGATTAGGGAAACCCGCGTATACCTAGAGATCTTATGACTTAGTCAGTTTATGACGTGTCGATCTTTAATCAATGCATCAATATCTTATTATATAGTAAATATTTCTAGTAATAACATAATAAACCATCACACATAAACAACACACATGAACACCAAGATTTAAGGTGGAAACCTAATGCGGGAGAAAAACCACCTATTGTTGTCATCTATGTCTTCTTTTAATATAAATAATATTTGTTTGCAATCTTTTACCGGTGTAGACTTGTACCTGTACATAGGCACCCACTTGCGGAAGGCTACAATATTCTCTCATTTTCCAGCTTCTACTGGAAGAGAGCTACAAGGCCCTAGATCTTGCACTAGCCGATGTGTTTACTAGTAAGTAGGCGCCAACCTACAGAAGGCTACGACCTTCTCTCCTCCTCCAAGGACACGTTTCATTAATTTTCAGATTGGATTCTCTTGGTAAACAACAATACAATATGAAGTCCTTGTTTTATCAAATTTTCATACTGGGCCCATCAGAAACTTTGAACTCAAGCTGCATCAACTAACAATCAGTTAATATGAACAATTAGATCATTGTCACCAGAACACTATGTTGAACCGAGAAACCTACATCATCATTCGGAACCAGCTGCAACCTCAAAAATCATACATCAAAATTAATACACTACTTCGTTGAACCCAACCTTCATGTATACACTACTTCCTTTAAAAAAACCTGTGTATACCTTCAGAACTACTAAATCATAACAACATTTGAATCCGATCTGTACTAACCAATAATATTCTAAACGTCTACTGTCAATTTGCAGAGATATAGACACTCAGGATCAAAGATAACCCTTCTCACTTAATCAATCAATCAATTAGACAAAAGCTCCTTATGCGTTCAGTTTTACATTCAGATCTAAGAAGACTTCATTGGTAGACAACAATAAAACAACATCAGTGATCAGATAGATCAGTCATTTCTTAACAATAGGTTTTTCCTTTGCATACGCTACTTGGAAGAGTTGAACCTACGTGTACACATGCCTCTACCAAGGTGTTGGCTGCGTGGGGCCTGACCTAGGTTCAGCATTAGTTAGCAAAAAAAATCCCTACACTACTGGCCCTTTTGGCATTAGCCTGCAGAGCATGGACCGAAGTCTCACCCAAGGCAATATGGGAGGATACTGGAACTATGTTTCTGCACCTTGAGATGGTCATGATGTCAGTTTATACCCTCTGTTCCTACTTTCGCGTAGGTCACTGGGATTTAGGGCTCTATCAGTCTAGCCCTTTATTCCATCCTTTAGTACCTCTACGAAGGGGTATGATTGACCTTCGCACAACTTTAACCCGTGATCTAGGTATTTTCGTACTGCTATGACAGTAGACTGTGTAGGTTCCCAAGTTATCTCAAGTGTATTACTTATCTTACTAAATAATCACAGTTAGCGTCACGTAAACATATATTCTTACTTGTGTTCGATTAACTAATATAGTCACATACATTCGTGCATCACATGAACATTGTAAATTAAACCCAAAACACAATATAACCAGATGCATTAACAAGAAATAGATACATAGAATTTGCAAAATACTTCTCTTTATTGATATCTTCAGATTATTACAGACTCTATTCGCCCTGTGCACACAGCTGTAGGGGTCCACACACTCAGTTGCGGACTTCTACCCTAGGCCTCTGTGTACGCAGCTACAGAGCCTATACCTACGCTAAGACCCAAAACACTTAGACTTCTCTACCAAGACTGCAAGCCTTGTCTTCTACTACCAAAACTTTTGACTACTTAGAGCCTACTTACTTAGCTCTTTTTATACAATCCCATGGTCTGCAGACCATGGGTAGATCTTTACAACTGACTTTACACTTTATAGAATAAGGGTAGACAACCCTTCATGACTCATGACACCTTTGTACTCTGCGACCTCAAAATGTGGAGACTTTACAACTTTATTACAAAACTTGTCCCAAAACATGGGCTTTTAGCCCCAAAACTGTCCTTGGGGGATCCCATTCCCAACATGCCCCCAACACAAACATTGTGACTCATCCTCGACTCACTCTATGGGCATGAATATCTTAATGTGAAGACCTCCCAGCTCAACCTGTATCACGCAACCTCGGCAGTGCACTGTGCGGCCACCTTCTTTGCTTCTTCAACCATCTGCTTGGTCACTGCTTCTGAACTGTTAGTCTAAAGCTTATGTTGAGTTTCTTGCAGATTCATAAGCTTTCCTTCAATAGAGGCCTTGAATGCATAAGCCTTGTCCAACCAGGGCTTCAAGCACACCTTCAACAGTGCCTCCTTGTGTTGTGGTGCATCTACCTGTTCTTTGAACCGCTTGGCCTCCTATAGATTTTCCAGTCTCTGCGTAAGCATGATGGTTCATGTTGTACCTTTTACTTCGTCATAGTGTTGATGCACTTGTCACACTTCTGTCTCCAGTCATTGTACATTAGGGTCCTCCTACAAGCTCATCAGGACCTCGAACGATTGTTCGAAAAGTTATGTGCAGTCTGCTACTACACTGTTGACTGTCGCTATCGCATTTCTGATGGTGGTTGTACACTGCTCCTTGACTTCTAGCAGAGTTGAAGGCTAGGCCTTGAGCTGTAATTATGTAATCTATACCATCTCTATACGAGCGTCACGCACCCCTGTAGCAAGCTTGCGGGCACGCACCTCGATCGATTCTTCTTCAGGGATGTCCAACTTCGGGACAATTCGGCATGCCACCTCAACGATCTGAATTATGCACTTGTTCTGGTCGGTTACCTTGGTCACAGTGGTGATCACAAAGTCTCGCTGTAGGTCCATCTATTCATTATTAATCCTCTGCTCACTGATCACCTATAAAGCTCGGTGTTCTCAGGCCCTCAGCTCTGCAATCACTCCATCCTACAAAAGGTGGAGCACCTCCCCAGGGAGCACTTCCAAGTTCAACCCCACTCCCTTGAGAGTGCTGACAGTGGGCTTGTCACCTTCATTCTCTATAGTCAATCCTCCATCTTATAGCACTATCACGCTAGAGACCTTCGCGTGTAACATCTCGACAGATTCTGAAGTGCCGATAGAAAGGTTGGTGGACACTGTGCTAGCTTGGGATGCATAGGTCTGTAGCTCCTGCAAACCTATTTGGATGGCACCCAATAATAGTTGTTGCTGCTGTTTGAACTGTTGTAGTATCTCTGTGGTGACATCTCTCACCATGTCTCCAATGTCATGGAAATCTCCCTTGATGAGGGTGATTGGGTCTAACAACATCTTAGTGTCCTTGGATTTCTTCCTCGACCCACCTTTCTCTTGTTCCCTTAGATGCTTGATGTGGGTGGACATTGCCTATGGGTCCACACCATGCTACTTTGTTTTCTCGTCTGCTTCTTCCTCTGTCTCGGGCGAAGGCGACCTCGCACCTTTATCAGAGCCCTGCTTTGTTCAACCTATCTGGTTCTCTGTATGCTAGGCGACATTGCGCTCCTCCTGGGCCTTGTCAGCGGCCTCCTTCTTCCTCTTATCGGCTAGCTGCACCATCTTGAGCTTGGCCTCCTCCTTCTTGCACTAGGTGGTGGACTCACTTGCCCTCACCGCCAAGATTGATGTAGTGTGCCACTTTGATAACCAACAATCAAGCACTACATCAATTTCATCATCTGTTGCCAAGTAAGGCAAGTCATACCATGTTTTCACAGGGTCCTTCTGCGCCTTGATTGGCACATGGTGAAAATTTGCCTTAAACTCTGTGTTTCCCTAAAAGGTAGCAAAAATAGTAGGCGATAGCCGTGGTTTGCGGTTGTTGGCCATGCAAATGTTCATCTCCATCAAGATCCAAAATATATTGCTATCTTTGATGCATTGCGCATCCCTGGTCACCCACAGCGAAGCGTACTTCACGGTTTCTGGCAGGTCTGGCATGACCAAGGGGAATTGACTATCTTCTAGCAGCTCCCATGCTACTAGCACAATCGACAACAAGAGCCACACGTAGTGGAAGTTCTTGCTGAGCTCCTGTGCCGCCCGATAGTTTGCAAGGAACTCACTGTAGAGATAGTGCACCTAATTGAACTAGACTCCTTTGGCGCATTGGGCTGCTAGCACGACGACAGGTGCCGACACATCATCTGCGCGACACTTCCTCATCACCTTTCCTACCAAAATCTGCGTGGCCACCTTGACTGGAGGGTCATTGATACTTGAGATGGCATAGCCTCATGGTTTCTTCACAAGCTTAAATTTCTCCTTCATGGCCTCCACGAGGGCCTGCTTGCCACCTTTTCTTCTAGACATCATGGCCATAATTTCTTCTCTATAGGGTAGCCACATGATCATATGGATCAATATGTCGGTGATGGGTATTGGATCCTCCAGCCACAGACACCCATCATGCACCAAGCATAGCAGCTGCTTGATGACCAACACTTTAATCAGTGTGCGGTTGTAGTGCGGCACCCATAACAGGTTGAGCAAACCTGCCTTGTCTACTCCCCTAAGCCACTTCCGTAGCTCCAATGCAGTCATCCCGGTGGTTGTATCAATAATGCGGTACATTAGCTTCTCAGTCACCAAGTGTGGGAACCTCTCATGGTCGACTAAGTCCCAGTTTTCCATCTTTAATAGAGGAACCCACCCCAAGCACGGTCCTTCAAAAACAATACCATCTGGTAGTAGAGGGGTTTGTAAGGGGATCTTGCTCTCATCAATGTCTTTTGGCAGCTTAGTCTTGCCCTTGCGTGGAGGGACGTAATCAGGCAATCAAGTGATAGGGTTAGCACCTTGGACTTCAACTTCCTCCATGTCTATCCCTAAATCCTCATCATCCATCAGGATATCTTCGATTTCTTCCTCCTCCGGCTCCAGGTTAATGGCTTTAACCTTTTCCTATGTGGTGGTGATCCAGGTGGCTCCAGAGAGATACATAGGACAAAGAGGGCTTATGAATGCTTGAAAATCAAAGTGCTCAGAATGACTTCAACCCAGGACCAGAGTGTAGATCTTGTCATCCTGATCGCAAAGGTGTGAATGGTTCGTCAATCCGAGCTCGTATGAGGGAGAATGGGCCAGTCAAAGTTTTGGTCAAAGTTGGGCTATGGGCCAGGTTTAAGTGTCCTACAATTTGATTGAACCCGAGGCATGAAACCTAGCTCCCATAATCAGTCTAAATTGTGGCCTCGTTAATTTTCCCAATGACCCTTATTTTCTAAAAAAAATTGAAACTTTACTCCTTTAAAAAAACAAAATTAAAAAAAATATATGTGAGGTGGTGGGCCATCACCCCCACCACCCCAAAACCATATTAAATTGAAAATTTTTTAATAAGGTTGACTCGACATGGCCCCCACCGGCCTAACTCCAAAAAACCACATTACATTTAATTTTAATGGGTCGGCAACCATGACCCCGCCAGGCCCTCCTCCCTTTGCCGTTACATATAAATCAAACAAGTGTTAAGGGGGTGGGCAGGCCACCTCCGGTGGACCCGACCCACAGCCCAACAATAACCGCCAACCTTAAATACATGTAGTACTATGAAATACGGGACCGCCGAGGGTCGAACCCACCCAGCCCACGTGGGCAGCCCCCAAGCAGGCAGCCCCAAAACAAAGTCAATGCACCATAATTATGTAACCAATGGTACCCATAAATGGTACAACCGGTACGCGCCAAAATGTGACCCAACCTTAGTACGAAAGAGCAGGAGATATGGGGCGGGCCGCCCAATACGGACTTGACCCCCATTTCAAATTTATTTCGGTTTTTAATAAAACGGTTGGGTATTAAAATGCAGGGGTCGGGGTTTGACCACCTGACCTCCTCCTTATTACTCGGGGATTTTAACCAATCCTCCTAACTGATTACCTTGGTTTATCTGCCCAAAAATTTAAATAAACCAAATTTTCACAGTTCGAGATAGAGATGGAGGAACCAAGAATGGGCACACAAATGGAGGTGGATTAATTAATTTTTAATTCAAGAACCATGAATTTTGCAGGAGGGCCAAATTTCCACTTTGTCAGATTTTGACAAATTTTATATGGATTCAACACCTCTCGTCGACACAAATGCAATGGTGCTATTTGTGTCTCCATAAAAGTTCTAAAATTTTCACCCATTTTCAGGATGAAGGTGGAACCATGATTGCTACAAAAACAGTGAGTGGAACCATGAGCCTTGAAATTTCCCCAAGGAGGTAAAATTTTACAATGTCGAAATATAGTCAAGTTTATACTTGTTTTTCATGGTTTTCTGCAGGGATCACAATGGAAAGATCAGATTCACCATTTGAGTTTTATATTTTCTGGCCACCCATGGAGGAAAATATTTAAGGAATCCCAGGGGAATCTAAAAGATTCCTTGAGCCCCAGATTCTCAATTTCTCAGAATTCAGATTTTGGACAGTTGATTTTGCACTACTTGACACCACAAATCTGATGGTGTATTCAGATTTGTCATTCTCTCATTTCATTTTCCAGACACTTTTCTAAGTGCCAGTGCAGATGTCCACATTATTGTGTGAGTAGTCATTTTCATGCGATCGATGCGTGAGATTTATGGTCCAAACAGCTTCAGTAGTGTGACATCCACTTTGTCAGATGGCCCTTGGTTTTGAGGTATATGCAGTGTTCCTGTACTTATTCTTTATGCATTATTCCACACAAATTCTTGATTTATGTTGATGCAGGATTCTGTTTCTTACATGTTTTCATGATTCCTTGCTTGATGTGATGCAAAATATTCTATGTGATGTACTTGCTGTCATTATTCATCATGTTATGTGTTGAGATCCCTTTGTTGTATGTTGATGGGATACTCATATTGTCATCATGCATGTTTTGCATTGAGATCCCTTTATGCCATGTTGGCGGGATGCTCATCATTCATGAGTTTGTGTCAAACTGATAGGAGTCTTTTGACAGAGAGTTCCTGTAGTGGAGCATCTCTTAGAGCCACTCCTGTGTTAGGGCATTTTCTTTGTATGATCGCGACATAATCTCTTGTGTACATCACCATTATTGACAGCACTTAATGCAGCAGCCTAAACCATCTTGACACTGGGGCCCAGAGACGTAGTCCCTCCTGGACGAACTCCGTTATCAATGTCTTATGTTTTTATGTTTCTAATGATTGACATGTTCCTCTTCTTTACAACATGCACATGTATTCATTTATGTTATTTTAAAAATGCAATTTAACATGTCACAAAAGTAAAATGTCTTGGAAGGATCCTTGATCAGACCCAGACCTGGATCAAGTGGTATAAGAGCAATCTTTGTGTTGACATGAATTGCAGCGTGAACAATGGAACGTGCAGCGACAAAGGATGAAAAAGCGATGTATAATACCATGCTCAAGATTTCTAAAAGAGTGGAAATAATGTGTGAAACTCTACAAGAAGAGACAGAGGAAAATGAATGATTGCAGCTCTAGTTGCAAGCCATGGAAGAGGCCCTGGAGGAAGTGAAGCACAACAAACATAATCTCCAAACGAAGAACGTTGAATTGAAGATGCGTGTACATGAAGATAGAGAGGAAAAGCATAGTTTTCTATGACAACTGCAAGCAAAGAACGAGGCCTTGGAAAAGTTGCAGCGTGGCCCATGTGAGGTAAAGGGTAGTTTTCCATCTTCATGTATGTTTCCTGATGATGATTTTGTTATTTTTGAAAATCACACCACAGGAATTGGCTCCAAACTGTTGAAGAAAATGAGGTATGAAGGAAAAGGCTTGGGCATTAATGGCCAAGGCATTGTTAACCCCATCAAAAGTAGAGGAATTACTGTGTCGAACAGGACTTAGGTATGTCAGAAAGGAAGTTAGGGAATGCACTGAGAGAACTAGTGAACCACCAACAACGGATGATAAGAAATCCTCACCAGTTCTTTCCAAATTGAAGGAGGAGGTAAAAGATGTTCATTTCCTTTCAGTTTCGTCTTAACATAGTGTGAGTTCTGTTGGATATTTGGAGATCCCAATTACAGGGACAAACATGAGGCTCCTTACAAGGATGAGGCACGAGGAGAAAGAAGAACTTGGTGTTAATAACCAAGGCATAACTCAACCTTTGGAGGTTGTGCATGAACATCGATTTGCAAGCTTGAGATACACTAAATGAGAGTGATCGAAGGTGTTAGATTCATCCAAGACATCGTTGAAATTGTCAAGGAAAGAGAATGATGGGAACACATCCCAATCATCCCACGACAGTGCCCATTGCAGGGAGAGAGCTAAGGTAAGCTCTCATCGCCATACTGACACCAGAGACAACAACGGAAGATATAACCACTTTCGAGCTTTGAATGTTCATTTCGATTATGATCATGTTGTTAGTAATGAACGTAAAACATGGCATCGAAAAACATGGACCTTTTTTGGATTCCATAACCATACATTTTCTAAGTGTTGGAAAAGAATGGTAGCACTCAAAAGGATGAAGCATGAAATACCCTCTCAACGGCATGAAAAGAAACAGGTTAAACAAATATGGAGGAAGAAAACCTATTGCAGTCATTGCGATAGAAGTGGCCATCAAAGAGCCACTTGTTGGAGGCTCCATCCATGTTATAGAAACTTTTGGGAACTACAACCCCAAGCATGAAATGTCCATAAACCAAGGGCTCCTAAGTCCCTAAAAGTGTTGTTCTAACCCCTAAAGGAACAAGGTCAACTGATTACAGCTTCTCCCAGAAGTTCTCCATGAAAAATCACTAAAAACTGGTTAAAACAGGATCATTTCAGTTGCTCCATAGGCAAAGTGCATTACATCGCACCTAAATACACTGTGTGGGTGCGTTGCATTTCAAAAATCCTTTCTATGGGGTGCGATGGGAAAGAAATGACAAATGGTAGTGTCATTCCGTGAGGTGGAGAGGCATGGAATCTTCCAGAAACTTCTCCTGTGACACTTGCCTCTTTGAATTCGACCAAGGATGAGTAAGAGATCATCAATCTCCAAGTGGAAGCAAGAACTATCAGAGGGAAGACACTAATCAAATCACAAGCTGACTCATCTCCCTTACAGATATCTATATATGGATCGCTCATCCCAGAGATCCAGAGGCTGGAATTTTGCATATTGTAAGGAATTGTTTTTGGTTTCTTGAGACAACATCAGAGTGTTGGGTGATCTAAGCTTTGTATGAGGTGAAGAGGGGCTTACTTGCTGAGAGGATGATGCTGGGTCAGAACAATTGGTTATAACTCCCTTGGCTATTTCTTGTTTATCAATAAAAGCTATTCAAGTTTTCCTCCATACTCTTGTGTCATTTATGTTTTATGCATTTGTATGTTAAATTTACATCTGATCCTAGATTGTTTATGATTATAGATCCATGTTCTTGTATAGTGCTATGCTACTGTGATCTTACAGGTACACTGTGAAGTTGAGCGTACAAGGAAGCAAGTAGCGAAAGACTATCAAGAGAGAGAGGAATCGAACTAGGAGATTAGCGCAAGACAGAGGTTGGTCTTGTTTGTTCTTCTCTCATCTATATTTCATAAAAGAAAAATGAAAGTAGCTTTACTTTGTTTGTTTCTAAGGTAGCTATCACACCTTAGTGGGATAAGTAGTTCTGTGTAGACACTTTTCCCTGTAACAAAATGGCGACTCCGCTAGGGATGAATTAGTTTGTTTGTTTATCTTCCTTGTTGTCTATTTTATAAACTTACAGACGGAGCCTGAATTCGAGCCAGGTAGATTTCGAACTGCATTTGCTATGCAAATGCAAAGTAGATAAATGCCGCTTCATTCAATCTCCGGGATTTGTTTATGACTTAAACAACTGATTCAAACACTCTCTGATTGCCCCTTGTGGTAGCTCTTAGAACCTCCTTAGATCTACCCCTGATTGTTGCATTACTAATTACCATTTGCTCGGCCAAAACCCATGAACAGAACTGCAAACTGTGACCCGGAACCTAAGCAAAGTCTCCTCTCTGGCCCAGCGCAGGTACTGTTCTGTGAATGTGAAATTCAGTGCACTTCCCGAGTGTAGTAGGTGCACTGCATTTCCAATTCCCTGTGTTACAGGTGCGCTGATCGTACTAGGCATTGTTCAATTTTGGTTTCTGTGATTCATTCTTTTCAGTTCTATTCATGAATTTTGCTGCCTGTAATCAGTATATCTCTATTTGAAACCCCTTTTCCTTGTTGTTATTCCGCCTCCTCTGTGCAAAAGAACTGTAAATGTTTTTGTGTATTTGTTGAGTCATTTTCAGTTCTCCTTTGCAAAAAGTAACGTAATCGTACTATCGTCCTTTGATTTGAAAGTGTCACAAGTGTCATTTTCAATCATAGGAAAGAGTTTGGTTGCTATTGATAGTCGATTATCTTGTTACTATTGTATTTGGTCTGAATTCGTAGTTTTTCTAGTGTCAAAAACAAGTATTCATTTCCAAATCGTAAAATGTTGTGATTTTGAAAAGAAACTTGTTAATAATTGTTGCTTGAAAAGTAATTCAGATTTGTGCATCAACTTTCTTTTTACCATTCACATACTAAGAAAGACGAAAACAAATACATGCATGTGCATTTTCATTTAGACTATTTGATTGGTTTGATTTAGGACAGTGCATTTAGAGTGTGCTCTTTGCTCTTTGTGAAAGAATACTGTCTCTCTTTCCTTAGTAGCTAGGATTTTCATTACACAAAGAAGATAAAAGACTATTTATCATCTTAGATTGCATTTTAGGAATTATACATCTACATCTCGCGGTGAACCTGAAAGGAAAATTTCTTAAACAAGGTCAACTATAAAATAAATTCAATGAATATAACAACGCTTTGGAACCTAACGCACAACATTTAGAAGTCTAGGCTAGAGACGTATTCTGGGGTCGTAAATCCTAGTAACTGTTGTTCTCACTGATGGTTGGGTGATTCCTCCACTTTGAGACGATAAGTGCCAGTACAGACTTGTGCTCCCACGTACTGTCGAGTATATTTTGGGAGACCACAATAGGCTTAATCCTTTATCCATAGGAAGCCGTGTCTGCCACCCTATCGATCGCAATGCACTGAACACAGCATTTGGGAAGATTGACTATCGTACTGTAAAAAGTATTTCGCAGTTTTGTGATTGGTTTGGTAATCCCTCTACCTAGATTTCCAGAGCAGTCCCTTTCATTCCTTTTCAGACTCCTTAATGGAAAGGGTCCATCTAAGCACTTGTCACTTCAGGCTCATTAAAAATCGAAGGCAACTAGAGTCATCTTTTGTTTTTTCTCGACTCTTAAAAATTGAAAAAACAAGTTGTGTCAAAGCGTCTAAAATTCATCTAATTCAGAAATGTACTTCCCCTTTATTTTTAGTTGATCGAGTAATCCGCAATCGTGGAAGAGAGTCAATTGAAACCCCATCATTCGTAGAGGCTTACGAGTCAACCGTCTTTGTCTCCAGAATCGAAGCTAGTACGGACAAAGCGAACTCGTTTAACCGGTTCCAAATCTCTTGGTAAAGTTAGAACGAGTGTTCCAACAACATCAGAGACTCCGGTTACTCCAAACATTTCTGGTATCCCTACCTTTATAGAATAAGTTCAGCAGCCACAGAAGGACAATAGTATTGATCCTAGTCTGAGGGTAAACACTTGTATCACTGAATCAGTTCCATCTACAACCGGTTCGGAGAGTGTTGTTCCCCAAAAATCTATAGCTACAGATTCCATACCTTCTTCGGCACCAGAAATATTCTACGGACCTGACGGTCTACCCCTTCCACCTGGTCTGATTGCTATAGAAGAGATTGTGGAAGATCCTCCATCTAGTACTCCATTGCAATTTGGAGTCGGGATCACTCTGTATCCTTCTTCATCAGAAATTAGTCTACTGCCAGCGGAAGCTCCTGTAGAATAGCTAGGTAATCTTTTGGATAGGCCAGAAACGTCTGAACAACCTTCAACATCTAGGACTGTTTCGTCTGACATAGCGACGACAGAACTTCCTGCTATCACTCCAGCAATGTTCACTGGTATACCATCTGTCCCAACTAGCTCTCAATCGCTAGAAGGAGCCCACTCAAGGGCCATTTCGACGGTATGGTCTGTTCCTGTTTGTTCATCTGGAATAATATCCGGAAACTCTTACATTGAGTCTCAACAAATTGATCCATTTGGAGTTCAATTTTGGCAGTCCGGCCCTCAAGGGAAAACCATTCCCTTCAGTACCGGATTACCACCGTATGGGGGGCAGTATACCCTTTCATTATCCCCTCCGGGAGGACAGCCATACGGGAGTTCACAACAAAATTCGGGTTATGCTGGAATTACGTCAAGCGGTTGGGTACCGATACTACCTCAACAACCAAGAGTTGTATATTCGATGCAACAATGCTTACCTATGTCAAGTATACCAACTACGCCAGCTATTGTGACGGTGTCGCAAGTTCAAGCACTACCTGTTGTATGCCAACCTCAAGTTTCTCAGGTTGTAATGCAACAGCCTCTTGACCCTGCAACTCAACCACAATCGCCGACTGGTGGAATGACACAAGTTCAAACAGGTACTATTACACCTAATCTTGGTCAAACAGTTAGTATCGGGCAACAACACATGGCTTCACAACCATGGCTAGTGCAATACCAACAACCGCAGTTCCAACAAGTATACCAAGGTTCTGAGAAACAAATCTTTGCGAATAGTGGGCAACCGTATATTCAAAACGGTCAAAATCAACCATTCTACAATGGTCATGCCCACCAACCTTACCAGAGTTACCAGCATCAAATGCATTATGCTGGTATGAAAAGACCAACTGCTCAGGCAATCCCATCTTATCCTGGGTATGCTTCGCCTAACCTGAATCAACAGTTACCCTTCGTGGCAACTTTAGAGTTACCTAATTTAAATAGGTTAACAAAAGATCCAATCGCTTATGCCCCTTGGTGGCCAGCAATTCCACATAAACTTCCATCAGATATTCCTAAACTTAATGGAAATCTGGGTGAAGATCGGTTGAATCATGTGATGACCTTTCATTTGTGCTGTTCATCAAACACCTTAAACGATGATTCGATTAGGCTTCGCCTTTTTCAGAGGACGTTAACTGGTTCGGCAGCAAAATGGTATATCGAATTGCCCAGAGCTTCATTTAACAACTTCAATACCCTAGCCACAACCTTTTTAACCCATTCTCAGTTACCAATAAGGTACAAAACGGGAACAGAACTTCTTATCAATTTCAAACAAACGACGGCCACTCACATATCTAATCACATACATGAGTGGCGACGTCATCATAGAATGGTGAAAACGTATGTTCCTGATCATCTTTTAGTTGAATGGTTTATTAAGTCATTATTGCCTTCCATCACGGAAGATGTGGCAAAAGGGGGAGTCGTCACCGAAGAGCAGGTTATCGCTCATGCGCAATATTTGGACTTGATTTACACTTAGTCCGGCACGCTCTACGATAAAATACCTGACGCTCCTAGACCGGAATTCTTAGTTCCTCCTCTTCCTAAACCAAAAAATGACTCTCATGCCAGCGATGGCGTGATTGGCGCAACAGACACGAAATCGATAAAGGCTACATCTAAAAAAGCCCGTAAGATTTCTGGTCAAAATGCAAAAGAGGAACTTCTTGCCTCAGAAGTAAGTGTCGTATCAACAGATAAAGGCAAAGAAACCAAGCAACCAGGAGGCAAGAAGAAAGGCAAAGGGAAGAAGAAGAAACATGAAGAATCATCACCTGAAAAATCTTCTGCAAACCCTCCTGGAAATAGGAAACCAAGAAATCCATGCTTCATATGCAATGAGGATCATTGGACCGCAGATTGTCCACACAGAGCTGAGCTTAAAAAATTCTTCAAGAATACAAAAACGTCAGCAGTATTAACTAATCAGTTTCCGAATCCCGGAACAAACCTGGTTGATAGTGGAAATGCTTCCCCATCTCAAGTGCTGATGTTGTCGGTTTCCAAATAGCAAAATGATGCTTTGATATCGACAAGGAACAAATATTATGGGAATCCACAGTTGTCGAACAACAAGGATAAAGATCAACCTAGTAGTTCGACAACAACTTCGACAGAAGTTGCGCCACCCATCATTCCCGAGTTGACAATAAAACCGCCAAAGGGAGTAGTACACAAGTTGACGTTTAATCCTCGTGCTAGAGCGGCACAACATTATAATATAGTGGAAGATTTGGCCCAATCACCATCCACTATGTCTACTCTTGAGGTACTACAAAATTGCCCATCCCAAAAGCAAGCTTTATTATCAGCCATTGGTGGGATAGACCCAAAGGATTCCAATCTTGTATCCTTCGATCATAAAGGATACAATCCTCAGTTACCAGCTCAACTAGATTTCCTCGTTCAAGTGAAAGCCCTCAACAAAACTGTTCATCAAACAATTATTGATGAGGGGGCATCTACATGTATTATGTCGATGAATTGCTGGAAAACTTTAGGATCTCCAACCTTGTCACGATCTTCGACGACATTAAAAGCATTTGACGGATGAACATATACCCCATATGGTATTCTATGTAACTTTAAGGTTGAACTAGGAGGGAAAACAATAGAAATAGATGTTGAGGTAATTGACGGAAATCTCGATTACAACATCCTACTGGGAAGACCATGGATATATGCTATGGCTGTTGTTGTGTCGACCTATTTTAGGAAGATTGCATTTCCCTTTCAAGGAGGGATTACAATCATCGATCAACAAAACTTCCTCCCCAATGGTTCTCAAGTTACAGGAAGCATTCCAATGATCCATGGAAGCCCCCATTCGCTTCAAAATATCAGAGTAGGCCTACTAAAAGATCCTATATTAATGGGAACTTTCACCCTTCCACCTCCAATCAATTTGGTGGAAGTAGTGTCGGTAGGAACCTGCAATATGATATCTTCAAAAAAGATCTCAGAAAATGATATCGACATGGATCACGCACAGGTTTTTCCTCCAAGCCCAATAGAAATATTGTAGCAATCAATGCTCCTAGCATGGGAGACAAACCCAAATCAACGCTCATCAAGCGTTTGGATAGATAGGTCTAAGGAATATGGTACCCCTTCAGATCCTTGGTCGCGAGTGCATGTCACCGATGAAGGAATTGTTCAATCAATGGTAATTGAAGGGGCACCATGGGATGATTGCCACCATCGTTCCCTTCTTCTAGATTGTGAAGAAAATACTCCTGATGACCCTTATCATCCTTCAATTTTTGACTTTCTATCAAATACTGTAAACACGGTGGATTCCGAGAGAAACTTGTCCAACATTGAAGAGACTATCGCCATAAATATCTCGACCAAAACAGATGTTGTAGAGAATATTTATGTTGGCAAATGTTGTTCTCCTTCAGAACTGGAAATATATAACGCTCTTTTTCGCGAATTCAGAGATGTCTTTGCTTGGTCATATAGTGAAATGCCAGGCATTGACTCGAGTATCGTTGAACATGAAATCAAGATGTATCCAGATGTCAAACCAGTACGACAACGGCTACGGTAGGTGCACCCCAAGAAAGCCGCTGCCATTAAGGCAGAAGTTGAAAAACTTCTCCATGCTGGTTTCATTTACCCGGTTCCTCTAACCGATTGGGTATCGAATATTGTTCCTGTTATGAAAAAACAAGGAAAAATTAGAGTGTGCGTCGATTATAGGGATGTAAATCAAGCTTGTCCAAAAGACAACTACCTTACACCCTTCATCGACCAGATAATTGATGAATGTGCTGGATGTGAAATATTTTCATTTATGGATCGATTCTGTGGGTATAATCAAATAAATATCCACCCACAGGACCAGTCAAATACTTCATTTATTTTTTTGTGGGGCACATTTGTATATCGAAAATTACCCTTTGGTTTAAAGAACGCAGGGGCAACATTTCAGAGGGCAATGAATTATGCCTTCCATGACATCAAAAACATCATTCAACCATACCTCGACGACCTTCCGGCTCATTCGCAAAAGCGGACTGACCATCCGCAGCATTTAAGAGTGATATTTCTACGTAGCCGACACTACAAGATACGACTCAATCCACACAAATGTGTATTTTGTGTCAGTTCTGGTCATTTACTTGGCTTTGTAGTCTCGAAATACGGGATTCGTCTTGACCCATGTAAGGTTCAGGCAATCATATATTTGCCTCCACCTTCAAATTTGCTTCAGATTCAGAAACTCCAAGGGAAAGCAAACTTTCTGAGGAGGATCATTCCAAATTACGCCGAACTTGCTAAAGGTTATACGTGTCTTTTGAAAAAGGAAGTACCCTTTGTCCGGGATCAGGTTGCGCAAGCTTCCTTTGATGCTTTAAAAGAATCCCTAATGAAAGCATCATTAATGTACGCTCTCGATTATCAAAAAGACTTTAACCTCTATCTGGCTGCAGCGGATACAACCATCGCAATGGTTTTAGTTCAAGAAGACAATGGAATTGAACATCCTATATATTATTTAAGTAAGAACTTAAATGATATAGAAAGAAAATATTCTTATGTTGAAAAGCTAGCGCACGCAGCTGTTTAAGCAAGACAAAGATTTCGACACTACGTCCTCTTTCGAAAAACTACCATTCTGTCAGATTGCAACCCCATGACTTATATATTGTCGCAATAGTTGCTGGGGGGAAAATATTCAAAATGGATAGCAATTCAACAAGAGTTTGATCTGGAATTTGTAAAATCCAAGTCAAAGAAAGCTCTCGTATTCGCAGAATTATTATGTGATCTCCCATCATCGTCCAACGATGAAACATCCGAAGAAACGATCGTGGACGAAAATTTGTTTCTGATATCTTCAAGAAATCTGTGGTATGGGGATATAATCATTTATCTCCAAACCCAAAAATATAGGCCAAATACCTCTCGCTTCGAAAAAAAACGTATTCGATACCAAGCAAAAGACTACGTGATCGTCGGTGATACACTTTACCATCATGGTATCGATACAGTTCTGAGAAGGTGCCTCACCCATGAGGAGGCCGAAAAAGTCCTGAATGATTTCCATTCAGGAACGTGTGGGGGGCATCAATCCGGTTATGCTACAGCGCACAATTTTTTACGAGCAAGATACTTCTGGCCAACAATGTTCAAAGATTGCATAACCACAGTTAGAAGTTGCCATGCTTGTCAAATTTTCGATGGAAAAACCAGAAGACCACCTGCACCTCTACAACCAATAGTTGCTGTCGGGCCATTCGCCAAATGGGGCATCGATTTCATGACATGTAACCCAACCTCGACCGGGGGGCATGGTTATATCATAGTCGCAGTTGACTATTTTACCAAATGGGCCGAGGCGATGCCTTCATTAGATAATACTAGTGAAACAACTACCCTCTTCTTTATGCTCACGTTCTCGCCATGGAATAGTCATCTTGCTCCAAAAATCTCTGAAAACAAACAAGAGGAGAGTTAGATCCTGATTTTGGTGAGAAATAGGCAAAATTTCCATCAAATACTGTGCATAAAGTTCCCTCCTTGCGCCCCTCGCACCTATAATAGTGCTCTGGGTGCGTTGCATGTCAGATGGCCAGTAGACAAGCCAACATCCAACACACCTTTCGATACACAAGAGGTGCGCTGAAGCCAGGGCGATTTTTTCAAACCCCCGAGGCTCAGAAAAACCACGAATCAAGCTCAGAATGCAAAATGGAAAGCATGAAATAAAAGAGCTCAAGTTTAGCTCCTACCTGGTCCAGACGGCGCTGAGAATTGTCCACAGAATCTCCCGAAATCAGCTGATGAAGATCAAGGGGGGAAGCACCTCCAAAGCTCCAACAAACCAAAGTTCAAATGAAATCGTAAAATGAGATGTAAAAGCACTTTTACATTACTTTTTACGTAATTTGAGTAAAATATTAGTGTTCTAGCTCATTTTTCAAACATATATTGTTCATTTCTAACTAGTTTGATGAAGCAACTGAAAATGCCGTACAATCTCTGAAAGAACAAAGCTATTTATGGTAAAGTCAAGAAATGACCGTTGTATCGAGCAGTTTTAGCGCATAGTTCAAGCTCGTTAAAAAATAAACATAATCCATGAGCAAATGTTTCCCCCCGCGTTTAAGCTCATTAAAAAATGAACTATTTTCCGGTAAATAACCATCATGAATGTAGTACTTCAGCCTTTAAATCCCTGGTCGTGTTCTCATCATCACTTCCACTCTGTATTGGCCAATCATTCACCTCCATTTGATTGTTTACCCCTTTTTGAGGAACAGTTGCGAAGAGTGATCCCACTAGCCATCCTTGTAACACTGCCGTGATTGGAAAATTCCAAACCTTACCTGGAATCAACTGCTACCCAATTTTATCACTTGTTCCTCAAAAGACGAGTCTCCTTTAAGCTCTTTTCAACTGACTCGTAAAATATGAAAAGATTGTCGAGCCATTGGCCTCTCCAACTCGTTAAAGGGACTGGAAGTGCTATTCCTCCATTAGATTTTAATCTTTTTGGACCTGAGGGATTATTACACAAAAAGATCGAGCGCTTTTTTTGTTCGGCTCGTTAAAATTATTGAAATTCATCCCTTCTGTATTGTTTTATACTTTTTTGGACTTAAGGTATTAGATGACGAAAAAGGAATTTTGGAGTTTCCTTTATGTTCTTTTTCAGACTCTCTAAAAGTGAAATGGATCGAGTTATCTTTGTCATTAAACACGTTAAAACTTAATAGCAACAAACTTGTCCATAGCACACAAGAACGAGTTTCACTATCGCTAGGCTCGTTAAAACATAGCGATGGGTTTGCCCGAAGGGAAAATTATAGAACAAGCATATGTTATCCTCCTCAAGCTTGACAAAAATAAAGAGGTACTGGTCAGCAATGACTGGGGAAAAATTGGGAAGAAAACTTGAAGAAACTTTGTTGGTAGCAAGTCGCTCTTGAACATGACACTTTCACTCCACATCGAAGTCGGGTTGGGTTGTTTCATTCACTGGTCACATCACCATGGTCCCATCACACCATCCACATTTGGGGTTAATGCTACCAATCCATCACGTCAGTGTCGCGGATATGTTCAAGAGAAGTCATTTAGAGAATTCACTTGTGTCTCACCCGCTACAATACATTTACACTCCATTCTTTCATGACCGCCTCCCTGAACCTTATGTCATCAGATCATTTTCACCTCCATTAAAATCATTTGCTCTGTTCCGTGTCATTGATGTGGGACTCATTAAGGCCCTCCTGTGACGAATCGCTTCTTGTCGACATCAGCTCATTATCCAAGAAGTCGATCTAGGAACACCCCGTTCAGTACTTTGAAGCTTGCATGCCTTAATGGCAAGTTTTTCACTTCCGGCAACAGGTTTACATCAATGGCCTTTGACCAAAAGATTTTGCGTGGTGTTCGATGCCAAGTCCTTTATTCACACCACGTGAATTGTACTGCAGTACCTTGAGGGTCATTATCATTATCGGTGATTCCTCTCGCGCCTGTTAACAGCTTACATCATTGGCTGGTAATCAAGCAATGTCTTTCAATGTTCGACTCCAGAACATCTCTCACATGGATAGACTTGTACTTCGAGTGAAGATCGAATGAGATTGAAGACCCCGAATCTAGTTTCATCCATCTGGGCTGCGATATATATTTGGGGAAATAAAGACATCAAATGTACATCATTGATGCACAGATAATCATCCAATCAAAGGGATGATGGCTCTACCAGAATCATCAGTCTACACTCAAACGATTGTCTGTCCTATGTACATGAAAATGAATTTATAAAGCTGAGCATGCGAATGCCCGCCCCAGCTAGATCATGAAAATATTATGAAGATAATGTATTGTATTGTATCTTATTACAGGTCTTCTCCCAGCTTGAAAGAACTTCGGATCCTCATAATAAAGCATTTCACCCGACATCAAAAGATTAATGACCTCATGCTTTAGGGGGAAACTGTTATAGACATTTTTGGGCACTACAACCCCAAGCATGAAATTTCCATATACCAAGGGCTCCTAAGTCCCTAAAAGTGTTGTTCTAACCCCTAAAGGAGCAAGGTCAACTAATTACAGCTTCTCCCAGAAGTTCTCCATGAAAAGCCACTCAAAACTGGTCAAAACAGGATCATTTCAGCTGCTCCATAGGCAAAGTGCATTGCATCTCACCTAAATACAATGTGTGGGTGCGTTACATTTCAAAAAGCCCTTCTATGGGGTGCGATGGGTGAGAAATGACAAATGGCAGTGTCATCCCGCGAGGTGGAGAGGCATGGAATCTTCCAAAAACTTCTCCTGTGACACTTGCCTCTCTGAATTCAACCAAGGATGAGTAAGAGATCATCAATCTCCAAGTGGAAGCGAGAACTATCAGAGGGAAGCCACTAATCAAATCACAAGCTGACTCATATGCCTTACAGATATATATATATGGATCCCTCATCCTAGAGATCCAGAGGTTGGAATTTTGCATATTGTAAGGAATTGTTTTTGGTTTCTTTAGACAACATCAGAGTGTTGGGTGATCTAAGCTTTGTATGAGGTGAAGAGGGGCTTCCTTGCTGAGAGGATGATGCTGGGTCAGAACAACTGGTTGTAACTCCCTTGGCTTTTTCTTGTTTATCAATAAAAGTTATTCAAGTTTTCCTCCATACTCTTGTGTCATTTATGTTTTATGCATTTGTATGGTCAATTTACATCTGATCCTAGATTTTTTATGATTATAGATCCATGTTCTTGTATAGTTCTATGCTACTATGATCTTACAAGTACTCTGCGACGCTGAGCGTACAAGGGAGCAAGTAGCGAAAGACTATCAAGAGAGAGAGGAATCGAACTAGGAGATTAGCGCAAGACAGAGGTTGGTCTTCTTTGTTCTTCTCTCATCTATATTTCATAAAGGAAAAACAAAAGTAGCTTTACTTTGTTTGTTTCTAAGGTAGCTATCACACCTTAGTGGGATAAGTAGTTTTGTGTAGACACTTTTCCCTGTAACAATCCAGAGCATCACCTTAAAGACAAAACGTCGGTGCGTGAACTGGGAAGAGCAGTTGTTCAACAAGCAAAATCACCACAAGGAGGTGATGCATTCATCATGATAAGTGAAAAATGGTTTCTAGAAATGTTGTCGTTTCATGGTCGTTATTTTGTAAATCATTTGTTGCATTTTAAAATGTAAAAGTGATGATGTGTTTTCCATCACTTATTCAACAACAATGATGTCTAGTCGTATTTTGAGTCATATTTTACACTCTAGAAGTGATGTTATGTTTCCATAAACTTGTCAAAACAATAGTGTTTGGCCTTGTGTTTGTAAATCATGTGTTGCAGTGATGATGTGTTTTCCATCACTTGTTGAAGCAAAAATGATATGTTGGGGTTGTTGTCGTAACTGGGGTATTGCATCCATCTTGCTATAAACTTGACCACCGAGCATGTGTTATAAACTTGTGGCAAGTGTGGGATGTTTGGTTCATTAGTTGGTAATGTCATTCAAGCATGTAATTTGCGAAACAATGTACTACAGGTTGCAGAGGTAGCAGTTGTTGGTTCGTCACTTAAGGCTCTGAAGAACAAAGGTGAAGGAGATGGAAGCGAGACCTTTTCAGGATGCTTTTGATGCGGACAAGGTATAGAGAAGTTGCAGATTATTTTTCATGCTTTTGGAGGACCAAAAGCTCCTCATTGGGGAGGATCGATCCTAGTGGCTCCAAAGAGACACACAGGACAAAGAGGGCTTATGAACGCTTGAAAATAAAGGTTCTTAGAATGACTTTGACCCAGGGTTCTCGTCGTCATGATCACGGAGGTGTGAACGGTTCGTCAATCCAAGCTCGTATGAGGGAGAACGGGCTAGTCAAAGTTTTGGTCAAAGGTGGGCTATGGGCCAGGTTTAAGTCTCCTACAATTTGACCAACCTCGAGGCATGAACCCTAGCTCCCGGAATTAGTCTAAATTGTGGCCTCGTTAATTTTCCCAATGACCCTTATTTTCTAAAAAAAATTGAAACTTTACTCCTTTTTAAAAAGAAATTAAAAAATATATATGTGAGGTGGTAGGCCAGCACCCTCACCACCCCAAAACCATATTAAATTGAAAATTTTTTAATAAGGCTGACGGGCCATGACCCCCACCAGCCTAACTCCAAAAAAGCACATTACATTAAATTTTAATGGGTCGGTGGCCATGACCCCACCGGACGCTCCTCCCTTTGCCATTACATATAAATCAAACAAGTGTTAAGGGGGTTGGCGGGCCACCTCCGGTGGACCTAGACCACACCCCAACGAACACTGCCAACCTTAAATACATATGGTACTATGAAATACAGGACTACTGTGGGTCAAACCTGCTCGGCCTACGTGGCTAGCCTCCAAGCGGGCGGCCCCAAAACAAAGTTAATGCACCATAATTACGTAACCAATGGTACCCATAAATGGTACAACCAGTATGCGTGCAAAATGTGACCCAACCTTAGTATGACAGTGTAAGGGATATGGGACAGACCGCCCAATGCGGACCCAACCCCCATTTCAAATTTACTTTGGTTTTTAATGAAACGGTTGGGTATTAAAATGGAGGGTTCAGGGTTTGACTACCTAACCTCCTCCTTATTACTCGGGGATTTTAACTAATCCTCCTAACTGCTTACCTTGGCTTATCCACCCAAAAATTTACATAATTTCAATTTTCACAGTTCGAGACAGAGATGGAGGACCCAAGAGTAGGCACACAAATCAAGGTGGATTAATTATTTTTTAACGCAAGAGCCATGAATTTTGCAAGAGGGAAAAATTTTCACTTTGTCAAATTTTGACAAATTTTATATGGATTCAACACCTCTCGTCGCCATGAATGTAATGGCACTATCTGTGTCTCCATCAGAGTTCTACATTTTTCAGCCATTTTCAGGATGGTGGTGGAACCATGATTGCTGCAAAAGCAGGGAGCAAAACCATGAGTCTTAAAATTTCCCCAAGGAGGTAAAATTTTGCCATGTCAAAATATAGTAAAGTTTGTACTTGTTTTTCATGGTTTTCTTCAGGGATCACAATGGTGAGATCAAATTTTCCATCTGAGTTGCAGATTTTCAGGCCACCCATGGAGCAGAATCTTTGAGGAATCCCAAGGGCATCTAAAAGATTCCTTGAGCCCCAGATTCTCAATTTCTCAGAATTCATATTTTGGACAGTCAATTTTGCACTACTCGATGCCACAAATCTGATGGTGCCTTCAAATTTGTCATTCTCTCATTTCATTTTCCAATCACTTTTCTAAGTGCCAGTGCAGATGTCCACATTCATGTGTGAGCAGTCATTTTCATGTGATCGATGAGTGAGATCGATGGTCCGAACAGCTTCAGCAGTCTGACATCCATTTCATCAGATGGCCCTTGGTTGTGAGGTATATGTAGTGTTCATGTACTTCTTCTTTGTTCATTATGCTGCACAGATCCTTGATTTATGTTGACGGGGAATTTTGTTTCTTACATGTTTTCATGATTCCTTGCTTGATGTGATGCAGAATCTTCTATGTGATGTAGTTGCTGTCATGATTCATCATGTTATTTGTTGAGACCCCTTTTTTGTATCTTGATGGGATACTCATGTTGTCATCATGCATGTTTTGCATTAAGATCCCTTTATGCCATGTTGGCAAGATGCTCATCATGCATGAGTTTATGTCATACTGATAAGAGTCTTTTGACTGAGAGTTCTTATAGTGGAACATCTCTTAGAGCCACTCCTGACACCATCTTGACACCGGGGCCCAGAGACATAGTCCCTCTTGGATGAACTCTGTTATCAACATCTTATGTTTTTATGTTTATGATGATTGCCATGTTCCTCTTCTTTACAACATGCACATGTATCCATTTATGTTCTTTTAAAAATGCAATTTAACACATCACTAAAGTAAAAGGTCTTGGAAGGGTCCTTCATCACACTCGGACCTGGATCATGTTTGCTTTTCCTTTATTGGGTTTCTTCTCGGCAATGCGTGCACCGGTATCACAGGCTGCTTGCCCTTCTTATCCTTCGCACTCTCCTTGGTTGGGGTCGTCTTTGGTTTAGGCGTCCGTGCTGATTTGGGAACTTCTGCTAATACTTCTACAACCTCCGGAGTAGCTTCTTCTACCTCCATAACAACCTCTAGCATAGCCTCCTCTGCTTTCACTACTTTGGTGTCCATAGCTTCTGTGGGTGTCGACATGATGCTATTCAATAATTCTTTTGTCGCCTCTAGTAATCACTCAAATGCCGAACTCACTACCATATCTTCGAAGAATTCTCAGTTCATCTGTGCTTGAGAGCTCAACAACTCAATTCTCAAAATGCTTAGTGTTTTTCATTGGGCAGCCACCTGTAATTTATAGGGCATTTTGAATTCAAATCCGACCGCTCCCCCCACATTTGGTTCATTAATGCCAGATTGGCAGCAGATTTCCAAGGATCTAACCCATAAAGTTTGTTTTAAATGCCGGCCACCCCCTCCACTTGGCAACATTTCTACCATCAAATCATGAATAGTGACTTTAACGGTCACTTTTCGGCTGACCTGCATGACTTCTCCTTGGGTAGCGCAGCTCCCTACAAGCTGTTGCGAACCCTGTGACATTTCCTTGCTTTGCACAATCCTCCAATCGCACAGCTCCCCAACTCTGGCGATGTATTTTATAGTCTCATGCCTCTTTTCAGCTGCCTAGAGCACTAAGACTATGCTATCCTCATATAGTCACATGGTCAGACCATCGGTGTATGGCTTTAATCGACGACCATTCACCTCTCTTGGCAAGGGATCTCCATTCAATTTAACCAACTAAACTACTCCACCGTTGGTAATCTCCTTAATGTTATAGGGCCCTAACCAGTGTAGTTTGAAATTCTCTGAAAATTTATCGAACTTATTGTCATATAAAAAAACTAGATCATTTACCCTAAAGATACACAACTTAATATGTCAATCATGCCATGCTTTTTCATGCTGCTTTTGGACCTGTTTATGGAACCCAGCTAGAAATCTCTCTTCCTCAAGCTCAGCCAGCTATGTGAACCTATCTTCCAAAGCTCCATAATCCGTCATACCCGTGAGTGCCGCTATGTGCAAGCTAGGCACATTGTATTCCATGGGCATCACTACCTCAACACCATATATAAGCCTAAAGGGTGTCAGTCCAGTCAAATTCTTACATGTCGTCCAACAGGCCCATAGTACTGCGGGTATGTGCATGTCCCAATCACTTCTTTGAGCGTTGTAAACCTTGGTTAGCGCATTTTATAGCACCTTATTAAATTCTTCCACCGTCCCATTAGCCTGTGGGTGATAAGGCGTGTTCTTCTGGTGATATACCTGAAATTCCTCTGTTAGCGCGTTGATCGCCTCGTTCAGAAAGTGCATACCATGATTACTCATCAGAATCTTTGGAAACCCAAATCACATCAATACATACTCAAAGAGGAACTTTGCAGCAGTCGCTCCTATGTAATCCTTCACAGGCTGTGCCTCCGCCCATCGATTCAAATACTCAGTCGTAGTGATAATGTACCACGCTCCCGTATTCTTCCCTTGGGGCTGAATGGGTCCCACAAAATCTATCGCCCATTTCTCAAAGGTTTGTAACGTCATATGCGGATTTAGAGGCAGCTTATCTCTCCGCGATGGCCTACCAATCCTTTGACACACAGCACACGCCTTGCAATAAGCTTTTGAATCCTGATGGAGGGTTAGCCACCACAACCTTGCGCGTAGAATCTTTTGCGCGGTTTCTCTCCTTGCATAATGTCATCCTCCGATGCCCCCGTGAGCATCTGTGAGGATACTGCTCCTTTCAAACTCCAGTACATATCGTTGCAATATTTCATTAGACCCCATTTTGTATAGATGCCCAACAATGATAGAAAATATTTTCACGTGCACAACTAACTCCTTCTTCTGTTGGACGGTGTAACCTTCTGGGCTAGTTCCTGTCATTAGGAAGTGTATGATGTCTTCAAAATGACCATCCATGATGCGCGCTGTAAATATATGTGCATAAGGCAATCCCTCCTCCAAATTAGTGGGTTCTTCCCCTGTTTCGATGCATGACAGACGGTTTGGTCCTGCGTTCAGTCATCCAGGCTTCACAATGACTTCAAAATCATACTCCTTGAACAATAATAACAATCTACAGATTCTTACCCCCAACACAAGCTTATTGACTAGATATTTCAACACGGAATTATCTGTATACATCTTAAAGTGTCCACCCAGCAAATAGTGTCTAAACTTCTTAAGTGCGTATAACATGGCTAACTTTTCACACTTGATGGTGGAATAGTTCTTCTCAGCCTTGGATAACCTTGTGCTTGCGAACGCTATAGGATGGTCCAATTCTCCTTCGCGAGCCTATGTCAATATTGCTCCTAGTGCTATACATGACATGTCAACATGTACATGAAACTCCTTCTTCCAATCCGGTAAGACTAAAATCGGTGTGGTGACCATCTTTTCTTTCAATACATCCAAGCATTTCTTACAATCCTCATTCCAATAGAACGTGACATCCTTTTTCAACAACTTCTTCATATGCGCGGTGATCTGGGCATAGCCCTTGATAAACTTCCTGTAATACCCAGTATGTCCTAAGGTGGCACGCATCTGTTTCACACTCCTTTTCACTTCCAAGTTAAGTATCACCGTGATCTTCATGGGATCTACCATTAGTCCTTGCCTATAAACCACATGACTGAGCAGAGTCACAAAAGGAACACAAAATAGGCATTTCTTCAAATTGAGTGTAATTTGGTACCTTCAACAAGTATCTAGCATTAGGTGTAGACTTTCCACATGGCGTTTTGCCACCCGAAACACAATCCAGTCATCAAATTACGCCTCTAGAAACTTATGAATAAATTCCTTGAATGCGACAATGACTACGTGCGAGAAAATTGCAGGTGCATTCTTCAATCCGAAAGGCATTATGGTGTACTGAAAACATCCCCATTCAGTCGCGAAGGTTGTCTTGCTCCTATCCTCTGGCCCGATTTTGATCTGATGGTACCCAGAGAACCCATCAATGAAGGAATATGTTTCATGGCCAGCTACATTGTCCAACACCTCATCAGTGAATGGAATCGGGAAAGGATCATGTACAAAAGTGTCATTCAACTTCTTGAGATCTACACATATCCTTATTTCATCCTTCTGCTTATTTTCATGTACCACCATTGGGTTTACCCAATTAGATTCCTCTACGGGCTCAATGATGCTTGTCGTGAGCATCATGTCTAGCTCTAAGCGAACGTTCTCCTTATACTTCAGATTGAGACAGTAAAGTCTTTTCTTAACCGGCTTTGCGTCAGGATTTAACGTGATCCTCACAACGCCCAAGTATCCAATTATCCCTTTTAGCTCCGTAAACTTGGTAGGGAACAAACCCTAGTATTCATGGAGAAAATCAATGACCTTATTCACCGTCGTGTCATCCCATTAATCTCCAATCTTTGGGAATTTGGGCTCCACCTCCATACCAATATTTACCTGTTTCATTTTCAGTGACACGGTTATATCAGGATTCTCGATTTGCGGTCCCTCAAACTCGCGGTGACCCTTTGTTTCAGGAACGTTAATATTTCATGGATCCTCATCTTCTTCTTTAGTAGTCATGTTATAGCATTCCAGTGTGTGGCTTAGCTGAGTAGTCCAATCGGGTTGAATCAGATCCAAATGATCCTGCAGTATCCTAAAGATTTTTGCTTTCACTTTTGTAGCGCTTTGTCAATATAGTCAAACCTATCTTCAACGCTAAACATCATTATGAATCTTTTGTGCAGAATATCCCATTCACCTATACCATGGCGGAGCTCTGTTTCCAAGTACCAGTTCATCGATGACATCCAAGGAATGACAAAATAAGCGCACCCATTTAGGTTGTGGCTTCGCTCCATAAGCCTGAGCCCATTTAGCCAAGTGTGCACATGGATCGTCCTTCCCGTCATACTTTTCTGTCATTCATACCTTCGGCTTCCAAAAGTGGTTTCTCATCATCCTCATGCACTCGTACCAACCATCAAAACTACCCTTGTGCATACCCCATAATCTTGCGAGCATAGCGTGCAATGTCCAGTCCAAAGCCAGGAAGCGTTGGTTCTCTGGTACTTCCCTCTCAAATGCATCCAAAAATACATCAACGTCATTTAGGCCATCATAAGTGGGCAGACATTTTACCTCTGATGATACACAGTGTAACGATGGGTCATCATGTTACAGCTTAGAGTGGTTACTTCATGTCAAGGATAATTTTAGGGGCGAATGTTCGCCCTTTGGCGAAATTAAGGGGTTTTAAATTTTTAGTGGGCGAATATTTTGTATCATAGTACATTTTTACAAATCACCTCAAATAGCCCACCTTATTTTAAGGGAGAGGATAAAAAAGGTAAATTTAGCCCTTGAAATTAGGACTTACAACCTTCCATTCGCCCATTTTCAAGAATAGGTTTTATTTAAGTGAATCCATTCGCCCATTTTCAAGAATAGGTTTTATTTAAGTGAATCCTATGGGCCAAATACCATATTTATAAAAGAGGTATGGTAAATTAATAAAAATATAAATAAATGAGAGGTATGGTAAATAAATAAAACATTTTTTATATTTACTCCATAAGTCACCTTATATACATGTAACGGTGTAAACAAATAAAAATATAAGTAAAGTGGAGGTATGGTAAATAAATAAAACGTATTTTTATACTTACTCAAACGGTATGGTAAATATATGAAAATATAAATAAACTAGACGTATCGTAAATAAATAAAACCTTTTTTATATTTAGTCCATAACCCTCGTTCTATTTATGAAGGCTCAATAAACATGTTTTATTTAAGTGAATCCTATGGGCCAAATACCATATTTGTAAAAGAGGTATGGTAAATAAATAAAAATATAAATAAACGAGAGGTATGGTAAACAAATAAAACATTTTTTTATATTTACTCCATAAGTCACCTTATATTTATGAACACTCAAAAAATGGGTTATATTTAGGTGAAACCTATGGCCAAAATACTATGGGACAAATACCATGGACTAGATTGTTATTAATACCATGCAAAAAAACCATTATTAACCCTAATATTAGAATTAATAAAAATAAAAATGGCACATGGTATTGACCCATGGTATTCACCAAAATGGCACATGGTATTGACCCATGGTATTCACCTGGAATGTAGCCTATTTAAATGGGGGAATTAAAGCAACATGTAGCCTATGCTAAGATTCACTAGGACTTTACAAAGTTTTATTATTTAGTGAAAGACTCGCCAATATTTTACAAGATTTTATAATTGAGTAGAATATTCGCCATGCCTGGTGAGAGATTCGCCAAAAAATTATATATACATATTATATTATTGATAAAATCGCCTTCCATTTTTCCTATATACCATGGAGATTCGCCCATTTATTATATTTATAAATTTAGGGGGGGTTCTTAAAATTTTCCCAGCTTCATGTAGCGCTCTAATTCTTCATCAGAGTCTGAGGTGTAGGAACTATTGTGATCCCATGTAATTCATCCATCCGCTGTCAGATACACCCAATATTGGTCTCGCACTCTTATCTTATATATACAATCCAAATCGTCATCACTCTCATAATCGCGGATTGGTTCAGTATAATGCAATCCTTCGGCAAGATCTATGGGTACTATTAGGTGGAGTAAATTATTTTCAAATATAATCTTTTGCAACTTTAGTTTTATTACTCCATTCATATCAATGGCTCAATCAATGCCAAGGAGCGCAGGGTAGGGGTTGTTGTCCTCCACAATTTCGATTACTTCAAAGTCAGCTGACGTGCTTACACCTTCAATATCTATAGTCACTCCTTGTAGCCATCCCATGGGGATGATCTTCTACTGATTTTCCATCCTTAACGGAATCAGAGACCACTACAGTGTGGGTCTTCCCATCCATTCCCAATTCTGCTTTGGTAGGACGTTCGCGTCTGACCCGAGATCCAAAATAACTTGATCCATTTCATATTCTCTTATCTGTGTGGTCAGTGTCATCTCTCGTCCTATCCTTGCTTTATGCTTACCAATATTCCGTACCATGCACAGTTCACCCGGAGTGTTTCTGGTGCATCTATTTATAAGCTCTTGTAACCCCTTCATAGCCTTGCTATCACACAATAGCTTCATGGAGGTCTCTAGAAAGGTATTAAGCATAGAAGGGTTCAATTCCTGATCAGGCTTATCCTTGCTCCCTGAGGTGGAGGCCTCAGTAAAGCTCTTCTTTACTTCCATGAATGTTTTGCATGCGTGCTCTAAGTCAAACTCAGCCTCCTTCGCCACAGCTTTATGAACCCATGCGCTGTCTTTGGTTTGTTTCCCCTTATCATCCCCTATTGCAATTCCACTTTAGATCACTATATTCACATTAGCAAGTTCTGAGTCGCCTGAGGTGGTAGCATCCCTTTGTCATGTATCCTTGTTATCAGCGTAGGACAATCTTTTATCTCATGATCAAACTGAGTACAATATTTGCATGAAGGTCATGTAGGGTTAGTACATTTGCAAGCATAGTGTCCTAGTCCTCTGCAATTCTAGTAGATTAGTTGTCCCTGCCCTCTGCCAAGTCTTCCTCCACCACAGCCTCATCTGCGCCCCTAAAATGCAACTTGCACCATCCCTGTACTCTGGTCAGGAGGGCATGTTTCTACCGGAACCCTATAGGTGAGAGTTATGTCCATCATCAATTCATAACTTCTGCAGTTGCTCTCATCATGCCCTATTAATCTGCAGAAGTTGTAGAACAATTGTTGCGGTGTTTGTATAAACTTTTGTAGCAAATGACAGTTATCTGCATATGTTTCCCTGCTACCTGACTTATAGCACACCACAACGTAGGCCCCGTACTAAGTCTTGCTTGAGCTTTTGGCCTCAAAGGCATCGATCCTCCTCCTGCAATATAGTTCACAAAGACTGGGTAATGGTCATTGTCATGCTCCTGACCACTACATTTCAAGCACCATACCTCTTTGCGCACCTCTGGTCGAACTATTCTCTCCTGTTTCAAACTTTGCATTTCAAGGCAAAGATTTTGCAACTGCACATGGATCTACTAAACACCCAGAGTTAAATCTTTCATCAGTGTTTCATGTAGTCTCATTGCAATCTCCAAGGCCATTTCCTGAGTCGTAATTTTCTGTTGTGATAGTGCGACCCTTAGGTGTGGCAGGAGTGAAGCCATGAACCACTCGCGGTGCTCTCCAACTGTTAAGTTCGTATTAGCTTTGAGGATTTTACACTTCAACCTCTAACCCAATTTCCAAGGTGTCTTGCCTAGTTTCATCGGGATTCCCTTGAACCCCACAATCGATTGTGCCTTGGATTTATGCCTACTGAATTCTTTATTCAATGTGGTCTGGATATATGCCACTCTGGCGTTTGGGTTATCATAAGAGTACTTAATGTACCAGGTTAGCACGTAATCCTGCAAAGCACTAACCAATGTTGCCTTCTTCATGTGATCATCTGTGACGCCTGTTAACACCCAGGTTGTTCCCTATGACTCCCAAGGGAATACGGCCGGGGTAACCACTAACCAATCTTTGGATCACAGCTTCTAGCCAAACTGTGATCAGAGAGGGCTCTCTCTTTATGATTTGTCTCTGTTATGATGGTGTTTTAAGCTAGCTATTGTGCTCAGGTTTTTGCTTTATGTTTTTGGTTGAAGGATCTCCTTCAGGTCTTATGATGTAATACTTTGATGGTGAGTTTCCATTGGGCAATGGAGTCTAGATGCTGTGAGATGATCTTATATGTTGAGTAGTGTTCTAACTGCAAGGCCTATTGTGTATTTAACAGACAAGTTTAGACTTAAGTGATGATATATGTCAACCAGCAGAAATCTGTTAAGAATTTTCTGTTATGTTGGTGAAATGAAAATGAACGCAGAGCACAGGAGCAAAGTATGAATTCCTGTGACAGTGGTCAATGTGAAAGATGTATTCTGAAAGTGCAGCAGCTTAAGAATCACACTTTATATAGATTACACCCGAAGAAAACATTTATAAACAACACAGACTGAACTCAGGGTGCTCAGTGAGCAAATCCTGGGAGTTATTCTTTTTCTCTGTTGCTTAATATTGGAAATCAGATAGCGTATATGGATTTATAACAAAACAAACTAAACATGGAGAAAGTTACAGAGACTTATTGCATGGTAAGATACGCAGGGATCCAGCAGTCATGAACAGGCACAGAACATCTTCAACACATCAAGCATCCACGAAATTCCATTGCTTCCTTTATTAACTTTCAGAAAACAATTACAGCATAAGAGACTCTTCAGGAGAAATTCACAACAACCCTTGCTATCTCATGCGAAGGGGTTTATATAGAAATATGTATACAAAATATCTCAGGTATTGAGTCATCTGAGAGAGAGAAAATATCTTCAGTAGTGTTCAGAAAGTAGGCAAGAAGTTATTACAATGTTAAATGCAGCGTAAATGCCCTTCATGTCTGTCAGAGGATTGTTTTGACTTTTAGGAGTCACTGAGTCGGTTGCATTACTCTGTATTAATTCTGGAGGTACGCATTTACTTTTGCCTGCGTAGTGAGTTTTCGGATTTGCCAGCTGTGGTTCTCTTTTTCTGCTTTGTTGGCCGCTACATCCGCTGAGTTGGCTCAGCTTTGATTTTATGATGCCTGCTGACTTTGTTGACTTTTCTTTTCATCAAAATTTGTAGGAAAAACAGAAGTTGGTGCATGAGTTACTGTTTACAATATTCTCTGGATTGGATCTGTCCACCATTCCTGTGTAGGGAGTTGGTGCCTGAGGATGGCCTCCATTGTCTCTTCTGCTTCAGTATATTTGAAAAAATTTGGGGCCACATCAAACAAATGATTAATTTCATTCATTATATAAAATAGATTTTCTATCTTACCATAGAAAATCTGCCCTGTAATAGGCCCTGTGTCTTCTGAAGTGCTGGCCTTCTCATTGACCTGTGCTGTGGCAAAAACATTCACTCTTTTAGCATATTGTTCATGGGTGAATAATTTCCCTCCGCTGTTCAGCAAGCTAGGGAGTCCTCTATTCTGCAATACCTGGAATCTCTCCATGAACCTGTTTACCTCTGTTTGCATATCCTGGGTTCTTCTGTCCAATGTCTGTACCAGATTTCTAAGAGTAAGAACCCTCTTGATCATTTGAATAGTTTCAGTTCTATTTGCAATTCCCATGGTGGCCAACTGAGAACTTGTTTTGTGATTGAGCACGTTGATCATTCTTGTAGCAATTTCAGGCATATTTCCCAATAAGGCCCTTGATGTTCGGATTTCCCTCTGTGCTTTTGGAATGAGCTCTAGTTGCTCATGGATTGTCTCGATGTATGGCCATTGGTTGTTGATGGATTTACCAATATTGGACCATATCATTGCTCTGATCTCAGCTATGATTTTATCTAGCTTGAGCTCATTCTCAAGCTCCTTGATTTTGTCTTTAAGGGCTTTGATTTCCCTGGCCTTCTCTCCCACTTCTCTTTTTGTCTTATCATGCCTTTCATTTACCTTGGCCAGCTGTTCCTTAGTTTCATTCAGCTCTGTCATCTGGGCTTCCAAAACTTGTATTTCATTCTTTAGCTTTTGCATATCTAGGCTCTGATCTGTGCTGATGGGTGCTGCTGAAGTAGATGTGGCTGTTTGTTCAGCCTGCTGAGGTGGAGGCACAGTAGTAGGAACAGTCTCCTCAAGATTGATGACTTGAGGAGGGGGCTGAGGTGTTTGCCCTTCTTGTGCTTGTTTTAATGGTGCTTGTTGAGCTGCTTGTGTAGCTTCATATTGCCCCAATTTTTCTTGTGCTTTCACAAGCTCTTTGTAAATGGAAACTAGCAGGGCAGTAGAATCCTGCTCATGTCTTTGCTTTGCTACCTCATCAGTCTGTGGATGGATAGTGGCTGGAATTTTGATCTTCTTTCTTAGTGCAGCCATGTCAGCATCTCTAAGTTTCAGGATCTCTTGTATCCCTTTGATGTCATTGGGATTGTGCCCAATTTCTATAATGATTTCCTCCAGGGATTTTATCCTGTTGTCTTTGGCCTGAGAAGAGGCCCTCTCCAATTCTAGCTGGGAAGTTGTGGCATTCAGACTGCTTGTTAATTTATAATTCTCCAAAGTTTTGTCAGCCAATGAAGCATACACCATTTCGCCAGTTTGCTTATGCAGCTCAATTTTGTCCATAGGGTGTATGTCCTTGGCGAGGACCTCTAGGTTAGTCCTAAGATAGTCAGTAGTAGATTATGGCTGGAGCGCCGTAGGCATAAAGTGACTCATTATCATTTTGCCTTCACTTACATCAAAAGCAGACATAAGTCTCTGCTGATTGGAAGGAGCCATGTTTAGCAGGTGATTGTACAGTTGTACTTTGATAGGATCACTCCTCCTCTTGATGTCTATAAATTGCTGCTTGATGCTTACTTGTCCTTCTTTCTGCTGGCTGGAGGAGCTGACCTCCCCTCCCATGGTCCTGTCCTGTTCCTGCTGGAAGGAACTTGCTGAAGCTTCTCTGCTGGGTGGGCCCATGCCCAATGCCTCTCTTATTGCTATATCCTCCTCTGGAAAATCATTGAGTCTCTGCCTTTTCTCTCCCTGGTCTACAGAGGATGTCAGGGGAGTCTCTCTGTCTCTTTTTCTAAAGACAAATGTATCCTCCTTTTGAGGGGTTTGGAGGACCGAGGCATCAAAGGTAGTGTCTTGTCTTGCAGGCACCGTTTTTTCAGTGGTCTGAGGAGTCTCCACTGTTTCCTTTTGCTGGGCAGACTGCTCCTACCTTTGTTCTTCTTGATGTTGACGCTCTTGCTGTTCTGATTCTTCTTGCTGCCCTTGCTGCAGCCCTTCTGCTTGCTGCTGTTGTTTTAGTTGCTGTTCCTGCGCCATCTCTTTGCCTTTTCCTGCGATGTTTTCACCAGTTCTTGTAGCTTGATGTTGGGCAGTTGAGGAGGATGCTGCTGCTCCAGTTTGTGTGCTTGGCAGTGAGGTGACCTGTGAATAAAACTCAAGGTCAGCCATCTTCTTGAGGTTTCTTAGAGCTCTTTGATTAAGCTCTTCTTGGGTCACATCTTCTTCTAAAGTTCCTCTTCTCCACTTTCTTTGGTTGGCATATTTTTCTAAGTTAGGAAGGCTATAATGACCATAAGCAGATAATTTGTATTTGAGCCTCCTCATTGTAATGAAGTTGTTGGGGTCATAGGGTTTCCATATGAAGCTGTATTTGAGACCCAGGCACCCAAGTATTCTATCTGCCTCTCTCCACCCTTCATCCCTCTCATTGAGAAGTAAATGGCCAAGTTGATTTCTGATTTTTAACTGTGCCTTCTTACCTTTTCCTGAAAAGTGGAGCATATCCACATAACCAAACTGCCTGAAGTATTCCAAGGCAAGTAACCTCATAGGCACAAATCTAGGTAGTTTAAATGGGGGCAACTCACACCCATATAGTCTGATAATGGTGTGGTGTTGGTAGAAATACCAATCCCCAATATTGTATGCTTTTGATAAATGCAGGAGTCTTTGCATTTCATCTGTCAATCTGGGAGGAGGTGAACCCAACAGTAGAGTCAAGGCTGGATGGATGAAAAGATCAATAAATTCGCAGTAGGTGTATGGAGAACAGCTCACTATGTGAAAAACGGATGTCCAATACACTACTGATCTCAGATTGCCCTGTGCATCTTCTCTCTTCTTTGGGAAGGAGAACTTATCATGCTGGAAGTATAGGAGCAGATGATATAGGTAAGAGGTGTATTTAAATACCCTTTCTCTTGACAGATTCATCAACTGCTCATGCATCTTATCTGATATGTATGTGGCATAATCATAGTAGATTGGTTTCTTTCCTGGGGAAAACATAAGCATCATTTGTAGAACAGTTTCATCCACATACTCCACTGAATCATATCCCAAGATGGGACTGATCATGTCAACAAGGTCTAAGCCCAACTGGTTGAGGTAGACATAATGGATGGGAGGAATTTGCACAGTATCAGCTTTGATGAAAATCTGATTAAGCTTTGTGATTTGTGCCTCTGTTATCCTGGCTCCCTGTACTATTAAATCAGCTAATGATAGAGGAACCAACTTTTGATCTGTCTCGAACTGCAACATCTCCCTGATGGCTTCAGGGGTAATGAGGAACAGAATTGAGCCTGAAGAGTCCAGCACTGCCCTCTAGGATGCATCATAGTGGTCAGCAACTAAGTGTACAAGCTCAGGGAATTGATTAACCTGAGGAAGCTTGAATATTGGGAGGAATGAATCCCAAATTCCCAGGATGTCTGTCCCCCTCTCATGTTTGATCTTTATTTCATTTAGGATTTGCAAATGGAACCTGCTTCTGCTCAACATCTCCTCTGATATCTTGTAGTCCAAGTCTGCTAATGCTCTGGTGTCCAATGTTCTATTAGGGACATTCAGGGGAGCCACATTGAGGGCTATAGGAGCTACAGGGGGGTCCATGACTCTTCTTTAGGATTTCTGCTTGCTCAAGGACTGTGTTACTATGCAGAGTAACACCAACAAGGTTTCTTTGCAGAGAATGTTGGTTTTGTAAGTGAAAGGTGGAAGTAAGGCTGCAGCAGTTGAAATACTGCCTCTGTGTGATTAGGTGGGTGGCGAAAATGTTCAGAGGATACTCTTTTGTGGTGTATTTATCTCCTGCAGGTGACGGGTTCACGATTGCGCGAACCAGTGACAGTTTTTCTTTCGAATTACCGACAATTGGCTCGACAGAGGCTTAGTGATGGCTCTGGTTCAGTTTAAATATCAATTCGGTGGCATTTAACGATGAATTTGGAGTCTTAAGGTCTGTTACTCATTGACATGCGAAATGCAGCGAAAATGGAGTTTCAGAGCTCAAATGAGGAATACCTGTTAATTTGGACCGGTTAGAGCTTGTTGTCGCTGAAGAAATGGACATTCTGGTGGTCAGGAAACACTTTTCCGCGGCCGATGCAGGTTTAGACGTAGTTTTGCATGCAGAATAAAACGACGACGAACGCACAAAAATGGCAGAAAACACGAATTTTTGGCTAAAATAGACCTTTTGGTGCTTTTGGCGCGAATCTGTGCTGACGTCAGCATGACGTCATTGGTGGGGTCAAGGTCGGATGACGTCATGCTGACGTCATCGGGTGACGTGGCGGGGTCTGGTTGGTCCACAGGGGCAGTGAGATGGCAGGACAGGTGGACCAATGGCAGGGCAAGGGAATGACGAGACAGCGTACCTGGGTGACGGAGCGCTGACATGTTGCTGACGCGGTGAGGACGTAAGCGAGCGGGATGGGAAACCGGAAACCGACAGTGGTTTCGTATCGCACCACTTCCTGTACGGGGGCGGTATCTGTCAGTTGTACCTCCGACTCATTGTGATGAGGGCGCGTGGCAGTGGAGTGACGTACTCAAAATACGGACGTCGGGAGATAAGTTTCGGGCAATGGATGAGCTCCAACGTCATGGTGACCGTTAGATCTGCAGAGGTTAATCGGACGGTGGTGGGATGACTGACGTGACAGGGGGATAGTACACATAACTGTCGGACGTCGGAAGGACTCCGACGCGTTCAGGGCCGTCGGATCTGGGGGGCCTGATCTAACGGTCATCGGGGAGGTGACATGGGCAGTGTATACGGAATCGGGCGGAGGCATAAAAACATATTTTGAACGAATTTCCAAGGTATTTTCAAAAAAACAATTTACATGCGCTAACCTTGGTTATAGAGCGGAAGGTGGGTTTTTCATGTCTTTTGTTCATTGAAGCGGGTAAAGGTGGGACTTTAGGCCTTTTAGGGGTTTTTTTTATGTGCAAAGGGGGTGAAATAGAGGAATTAGCTCATGAAGGGGAAGGGGTAGTTGGCATAGGTTCATCAACATGACCTGGTGTCATTTGATCCCTGACTCGAGACTTTATTGGCTATAATGCCAAGGGGGTGGGTATTTATAAGATTTTGGGATTTATACACCTTGGTGTTAGTAATATTAGGGAAAAAGGCGATATAAGGGATTTATATAGTAGGGTTAGTGTTAGCATGGAGTAGAGGGTAAGTGGAGGGGGAAACCATTAAGTTTATGTGAAATAAACTTAGTTTTGAGAGTAGATCAAAATGAAAAGATTTTTAGACAAGAAATGTGGCTTTTGAGGATTATGAACCACCATGAAAGCTTAGTCTTTTCCATGAATCTTAGCTGATGGGGAATGTTAGAAATGAAATTGGAGGGGAATGAGGGAAGTTAGTCATGCTTCATGCTGCAATTTGATGAAGAAGAACACCTTAATCAATTAATTGACTTTGCTTTGATACCCACAGTTACCATCTAGCAATGGTAGGGATAACCTTTCTGCAACCCCAGCTACTTACCCAACTACCTGCCTAGCATTTTTTCTTCTTGGAGGGTGCATTTGGACTTGCAAACCCTTACTTGCCTTTTCTTTTCTTTGGCTTTTTTCTTTGTTATTTCTATCTACTTCTACCCTTATTTCTTCCAAGGTCCCAGATTAAGCTGTTGGGAGCCTTTTCTTCTCTACCTGAACTAGTTGTCTGCCAAGATTAAGCAGTTTGGACAAACTTCTTTCTCTAGTCTATAGCAGAAAATTGAACACATGGCATGACCCAGATTAAACTGTTGGATCATCCATCAAAATTGAAATAAGGTCATCAACATTGAAACATTTTACACACCTCTTGCTCTCTAGGAAATATGGGATCTTTGTGATATCAAAGCAGAGCATATTTGGACTTTCTCTTGCCAATCATGAAATATGAAACCTATTGGTATAGGTATCCAACAGTGGCTCCACCTGGGGATGGTTTTTCTTTTGAAAGACCAAGAACAGCAGGTCAGATTGCCTTGCTCCATTGCTGCCTATGTCATCCTTAAAATTTGCTGTTTTGAAGTACCAAATTTGGTGCTCTCCTTCTTGGTAGACTTCTGATTTTATTTGCCCTTTGCTGGTTGGTGAATAACTTAGAAAACTGCATTTTACAATCTAAACAGAAAATAATATGTACATCTGCATATATACAAGGGATCCTTAGATTTCATTCATGGGGAATAGTCAAAATAGTGCTTCAGCATCCTGCCATTGACAGGACCTTCATCCAAGTCAGTTTCAGTTAGACTTTTGAGGAAGTAAGTGTTGTTACCCTGTACTGCTAAGACAGCAAATGGTCCTCTCCAAAGGGAATCAAATTTCCCATGTTTTCCTTTTTCTTCTCTCCTTGCATCCCACTTGAGGACTTTATCACCAATGCTGAAATCTTCTGCCTTAGTTCTTCTATCAAAGGCCTTTTTTAATTTTTCTTGTAATATCTGAACTCTGCTGAAAACTTGTTCCCTAGTTTGCTGTAAGCAGATTATCTGATTGATCCTTCTTTGCATATCATTTGGCTCTGCTTGACTCTCTTGGAGAAGCTTCATAACAGGCACTCCTAGTGATGAAGGAAATTTGGCTTCTAATCCATAGACTAACTCGTATGGGCTGGTCCCAATTGATCTTTTTGTTGTTAGTCTATCTGCCCATAAAGCATTGACTAGTTTCTTATGCCAATTCCTTTTATTCTCTTCCAGCACCTTCTTTATGATATTTATTAAGCTTTTGTTTGATGATTCTGCAAGGCCATTTCCTTGGGGATAGTATGCAGTAGAATGGCCCAGAGTGATGTGGAATTTGTGGCAGAAGTTCACCATTTTCTTGGATCTGAAAGCAGCAGCATTGTCTGTTATTATCTTGTCTGGACAGCCAAATCTAGCCAGTATATTGTTCTCCAGGAACTGAATGATTACTGAGTCATTTTCTTGTCTGCATGGGGCAGCTTCAATCCACTTGGTGAAGTAGTCTGTTGCTGTTAAAATCCATCTGTTTTGGCCTGAAGATGAGGGATGAATTTCCCCAATGAAATCCAAGCCCCATTGTTGGAAAGGTCTCTCTGTTGCAATAGGTTTTAAGGGGAGTGGCAGCAACTGTCTTTTGCCCTCAAATACTTGACATTGATGACATGAGGTGGTGAATCTCTTAACATCTGAGAACATGGTGGGCCAGTAATACCCTGCCCTTAGTATTTTATCCACAGTGGACTTCCAATATAAGTGTCCACCACAGTCTCCTGCATGAAACTCCTGCATGATATTGTTAGTTTCATTTTTCATTAAACAGTGCAGCAATATTCCTTCATGGTTTTTCCAAAGCAGATTTCCATCCATCACACAAAATCTTGATGTTTTCATTTTTAAGAATCTACACTTAGTTCTGGACAGTCCTGGGGGAGCACACAGGTTTTGTAACACATAACAGATATCAGAGTACCAAGGGGATTGTTCAAAGGCTACATTGATCTTTGGAGTCGCCAGCTCTGTTTCACTGTCCAGCTGATTGATATCTAGGGCTTGGAAATTTGCTTCTGTCATTACTTTGGCCAAGCCTTGCCCTTTTATTAGCTTTGTAGGTTTTATTTCAATGTCAAATTCTAGTATGCTGGCAATCCATTTTCCTCTTCTGCCCTCTAAGTTTTCTTGGGTGAGAATGTCTTTGACAATAGGACTTGGTACATAAGTCACAACATGGGAATAAAGGATGTAAATCCTAAAGTCTTTAATAGCTTTGACCAAAGCATAGGCTTGTTTCTCCATAATTTGATATTTTAGAGGGGCATCTCTAAGAGCTCTGCTGAAGAAGGCAATAGGCTTCTCATTCCCTTGGTCATCTTTCTGTAATAAAACAGCAGCAATAGTATGCTGGGAGGCAAAAGAGAAGATAATGAATTCCCTGTCAAACTGAGGATTGGTCAGCACCGGAGTTTGGGTAAGGGCCAGTTTTATTCCTTCAAAGGCTTGCTTGGCTTCAACAGTCCATTTGACCTTTGAATCTTTCTTTAACATGTTGTTAAGCAATCTGATCAACTCGGCCAGATTTGGAATAAATCTCCTTAAGAAGTTGATTTTTCCCAAGAATCCTTGCAATTCTTTTATATTTCTTGGGTGGGGCATTTGTAGGATCGCTTGTATCCTGTCTGGATCAATTCTTATGCCATCTTTAGAGATGATGTGGCCCAATAGTTTACCTTCCTCTAAACCAAACAGGGATTTTTTGGGATTCAGCGAAATTCCATATTTCCTACATGTTAGGAAGATCTGTCTCAAATGTTTCAAATGCTCTTGGTCAGACTTAGAAAAAGGTGTGAGGTCATCCAAATAAATGACCAGGAAATCATGAATTTCCTTTGCGAAAGCAATATCCATTGCTCTTTGAAATGTTGCCCCGGCATTCTTCAACCCAAAAGGCATTTTAACATACTTGAAAGTCCCCCATGGGGTTGTGAATGCAGTTTTGTCTTGATCCTCAGGATGTACTAGGATTTGATTGAAACCTGAGAAGCCATCAAGTAATGAAATCCTTGAGGCTCCTACCACTCTTTGGAGAATATGATCCATCTTAGGTAAGGGATAGTTGTCTTTGAGGGATACTTGGTTCAGATTCCTTAAGTCCACACACAGCCTAATTTCACCGGTCTTCTTTCTTGTAGGGACTAAGTTGGAGATCCATTCAGAGAATCTAATTGGTGCTATGATGCCTGCCTTAAACATTTTTTGTACTTCTTGTTCCATTGCTGGGAGAAGCATAGGATTGATTCTCCTCAATTTTTGTTTAAAGGGCTTTTGATCAGGCTTGAGAGGGATGGTATGTTGGATAACAGAGGTGTCATAGGACTTTAGGTCCTCATAACTCCATGCGAAGACATCTTGGAACTCTTTAAAGAGGTCAATGTATTTAGGCTTTTGGAGAGGGGGTAGAGATGCAGATAATTTGATTATTTTGGGTTTGTCAGATGTACCTATGTTGCATTCTTCAATGGCTGCATTCAAGGGCTGCATTTTTGGTTTTCTGGGGATATCATTCGAATCAAAGATGTCTTCTAATGGAGTAAGGCCTGTTGGGAGAAAGTTGTCTTTTAATTCAATGATTTCCTCTTCAACATTAGCTACCTCTTCACCACTGATTTGGTGAATTCGCTGAATGGTTTCCTTGTTGAAGATAGTTGGATTTAACATTTGCTTTGCTGTTCTAGGTGATATTGGATGATTGGTTTCCTGAAACAGTATTTGTGATTGACTAGCTGTTTCAAGTATTTGTGATTGACTTGCTGTTTCAATGTCAATATTTAATCCTGCAAATTCGTGTTGCAAGGTCAAGAAATGGTTTATTTGCTTGTCATTCTCAAATACTTGCCAATCCTTAACATTGTTTGGAATGGAGGGTCTGTGTTTCACCTCAGCTGTAAAACAATGATGAGCCTCAAAAGGCAGTTTACAGGTACTTGCAAAGGTGGCCAAACTGTGAGCATGCAGATTCTGGGATCTAGGAATCTTAGTGATTTGGAATTCGGAAAAAAGGTTTAGCACCTCCGCTACAGCAGACCTATAAGTCCTTAGTCTTTTGTCATTTGTAACAAAGTTTCCCTTTACTTGTTGAATAACTAAATCTGAATCACCCATGACTGAGACTTTCATGGCTTGTAGGGATTTTATTAACTTGAGGCCTAGTAGAAGAGCCTCATATTCAGCCACGTTATTAGTACATCTGAAATTCAATCTGTAGGCTCTGCCTTCTGCATAGCTATTTTCTTTATTGTGTACCCAAACTCCAGCTCCTGCCCCTAATTTGTTGACTGAGCCATCAAATTCTAGGAACCACAGTATGTCTTCTTGTGGGGGAGGTTTGGTGATCTGTTCATGGGCTGGTAGTGTGAGTAGCAATTGTGATTTTTTCTTTATCTTGTCTTCCGGGACTATCTTTGCTTCTGATTGGATGATCTTGGCAGTTAGGGCAGCAGCAACATCTTGTGTTTGTTTGACTTTTGTTTCATGGGTGGTAAGGCTTTTATTTGAGTCTTCCTCTTGTATGAACATCTTGGTTTCAACTTCATGCTCTGAGGGGATAGTAGTGTCGTTGAAGAGAATGTATGAGTCTATGTCTGAGTGGATAGCATATATGGGAAAGTTTTGAGGCTTTTCCTCACTGCTGACCATGTATTTCATGAGTGTTTCTCTGTACAGTCTTTTTGGTTGCCCAAAAACAGAGATGGTGGCATATGACATGTCTAATTGCAGAGAACCTTGGAGTTTAGCTCCCCATGATCTTGATAACAGCATCCCATACTTGGGTGGGATGTCAGCAACTACCACATCCATTAGGATTGTCTTATTTGGGTATTGAACCAAGGACACACATAAATCTTTTATGAGCCCTAGGCATTTGACTTGGCTGGAGTCAAAAGAAAACAGGTCCTTATATGGTCTTGTTATGTCTAGGTTCAGTCTTTCCATGACAGCTTTTGGCATAAGGTTGTGAGATGCACCTGAGTCAAACATTGCATTGTGTAGTACCTTGTCATGGATGTGTAAGCTAACATAAAAAGGTAATACTCCTGTAACTACTGTTTTTCCATCCACTTCTGGACCAAACAGCAATTCAGGAGTGTCATCCAGCACATTGACATCATCTTTGCTACTAGTAAGTTGTAGAGATTTCTTGATCTGTCGTTTATAGATGTCATGCTTAGCTAATTCTGAGAGGGGAATGGCTATCTTTAGTTTGCCAATTTCTGTACCTAAGTCAAAAGGTTTATCAGATTGGGTTTTGGGGTTATGGATAACAGTCCTTTCTTTGTTGATTAAGTCTTCCTGTTGGTTTTCATCTTGACTTTGAGACTTGCCCTTTTCACCCATTTCATGAGGAATAGAGTTTAGATTAGAGCATGAGGATGAGGCTGCCAAAGGCTGTTGTTGTGGTGGCAATGGTTCAATGATCTCTTCAACAATCACTTCTTGTGTATGTGATTTTATTTTGTCACCAGATTCTGTGCCTGTGACTCTTTCGGGCTGCTGATTATCCTTTTTCTTTTCAGGCAGGTTAATATTTACCGTTCTGCTCCTCAGCTTATATTGTTTATGGACTTCATATACTGCGGTGTCATAGCCTTGCTTAAAATCAAAGGATTCACCTGATTTAGTTTGGAATAGTTTACTTTCATCATCCTCATGATCTTCTTGTGTTAGAAAAACTTGGCTTTTACCATCCAGACCTATTAAATTAATCTCAGGATCTTCATTGGGCTCAGTTGGTGTTGAAGTTTCTGCATAATTTTCCTGGAAAGGGGGTCTTATGTCTTGGTCAGCACTGGCCTTGCCAATATTTAGGTTTGGGTTTCTCCTAAAATTTGGATTCCTAGGAGGATTGTTTTGTGGTGCTTCCCATGATGCTTTTCTCTCAACCGACTCTACCCTATCACCCAATCTCTTCATACCATTAAGTATTGCATCAAGTTTTTGATCAAGGGCTGTGGGTTCTTCTTTGTACATGCTTCTCTTTTCTAACCTTGCCCTGTTCCTTTTGGCAATCAGGTTTGCCTCCACTGTGACAGCAGCCTTTTGGGCATCTTCAAGGGTTTCAGGTTCTCTCTCCTTCAACTGATATGCCATGTCAGGATCAAATCCATCAGGGAATTTGTACAAGGCCAAATCGGGAGGAGGTCTTAGGTTTTGTGGTATTGCATTGTACACATTGTTGAATCTAGCACAATACTCCAGTACGGTCTCTTGTGGACCTCTCTTGATTGTTTCATATTCAGCAAGTATGTGCAGGGGATCTTTCTTCTTCTCCCATCTGGTAGTAAAGGCTTGATACAGATCATTCAGAGTTGCAATGGAGTTTGCATTCAAGGATCTGAACCAAGTTCTCACATCCCCGGTAAGGCTTTGAACAAACATCCTCATTCGGACACTGTCATCATCTATTTCATAGGTCTCAAAATGGTCTTGCATCTTCTTGGCATGCTGGACAGCTGTTAGAGAGCCATTGGAATCAAAATATGAGATTTTGCTTTGATAATCTTGAGGTAAAGCTGCAGCATTAGCTGGTATCTGCAGAGGTGCATACCTGTTAGCCATATTTATGGGATTTAGAGGGTTGATAGGAACAAGCGGGACAACAGGGATCACTGGTATAACAGGATTAAGGGGATGAATGGCTAGTGGGAAAGTGGTTAAAGGAGTATGTGCAGTGGATGAAGGTGAATGAGGAGGACTTTGAGATGTTGATGGTGAACTAGGAGAACCTGGGACAGACCTAAAGAGGACTTTAAGTGGAGTAGAAAGGTTAGGAAAGTCTGCAATCGAGGTCGAAATGGCAGGCTGGTCCTGTTTTTGTTGCTTCCTGATGTTTTTTCGGATGGTATTTGGGTTATCAACAAGGATGGGTGGATTAGGGTCAGGATTTTCCCTAGTGTGCCGAGGATTTTTCTTAGGAGCCAGTTTCCAACTATTTTTTTAGGAATTTTATAGGAAGTTTTTTATGTATGCAAGGACTGGATAAAGATTTTGAAATGGCTATATATGTTTCAAAGTTAAGATGAAGATTCCCTATCTAGCTCTTCCCTAAAGCTGTGACTGTGGTACAGAAACAGTTCTAAGGCCTCTTGGCTGGTTTCGGGCTTGATGATGGCTTTGGAAGATAGATAGTAATAACAAAATCTAAAGATCCCCAGTGGAGTCGCCAATTATGTTAACACCCAGGTTGTTCCCTATGACTCCCAAGGGAATACGGCCGGGGTAACCACTAACCAATCTTTGGATCACAGCTTCTAGCCAAACTGTGATCAGAGAGGGCTCTCTCTTTATGATTTGTCTCTGTTATGATGGTGTTTTAGGCTAGCTATTGTGCTCAGGTTTTTGGTTTATGTTTTTGGTTGAAGGATCTCCTTCAGGTCTTATGATGTAATACTTTGATGGTGAGTTTCCATTGGGCAATGGAGTCTAGATGCTGTGAGATGATCTTATATGTTGAGTAGTGTTCTAACTGCAAGGCCTATTGTGTATTTAACAGACAAGTTTAGACTTAAGTGATGATATATGTCAACCAGCAGAAATCTGTTAAGAATTTTCTGTTATGTTGGTGAAATGAAAATGAACGCAGAGCACAGGAGCAAAGTATGAATTCCTGTGACAGTGGTCAATGTGAAAGATGTATTCTGAAAGTGCAGCAGCTTAAGAATCACACTTTATATAGATTACACCCGAAGAAAACATTTATAAACAACACAGACTGAACTCAGGGTGCTCAGTGAGCAAATCCTGGGAGTTATTCTTTTTCTCTGTTGCTTAATATTGGAAATCAGATAGCGTATATGGATTTATAACAAAACAAACTAAACATGGAGAAAGTTACAGAGACTTATTGCATGGTAAGATACGCAGGGATCCAGCAGTCATGAACAGGCACAGAACATCTTCAACACATCAAGCATCCACGAAATTCCATTGCTTCCTTTATTAACTTTCAGAAAACAATTACAGCATAAGAGACTCTTCAGGAGAAATTCACAACAACCCTTGCTATCTCATGCGAAGGGGTTTATATAGAAATATGTATACAAAATATCTCAGGTATTGAGTCATCTGAGAGAGAGAAAATATCTTCAGTAGTGTTCAGAAAGTAGGCAAGAAGTTATTACAATGTTAAATGCAGCGTAAATGCCCTTCATGTCTGTCAGAGGATTGTTTTGACTTTTAGGAGTCACTGAGTCGGTTGCATTACTCTGTATTAATTCTGGAGGTACGCATTTACTTTTGCCTGCGCAGTGAGCTTTCGGATTTGCCAGCTGTGGTTCTCTTTTTCTGCTTTGTTGGCCGCTACATCCGCTGAGTTGGCTCAGCTTTGATTTTATGATGCCTGCTGACTTTGTTGACTTTTCTTTTCATCAAAATTTGTAGGAAAAACAGAAGTTGGTGCATGAGTTACTGTTTACAATATTCTCTGGATTGCATCTGTCCACCATTCCTGTGTAGGGAGCTGGTGCCTGAGGATGGCCTCCATTGTCTCTTCTGCTTCAGTATATTTGAAAAAATTTGGGGCCACATCAAACAAATGATTAATTTCATTCATTATATAAAATAGATTTTCTATCTTACCATAGAAAATCTGCCCTGTAATAGGCCCTGTGTCTTCTGAAGTGCTGGCCTTCTCATTGACCTGTGCTGTGGCAAAAACATTCACTCTTTTAGCATACTGTTCATGGGTGAATAATTTCCCTCCGCTGTTCAGCAAGCTAGGGAGTCCTCTATTCTGCAATACCTGGAATCTCTCCATGAACCTGTTTACCTCTGTTTGCATATCCTGGGTTCTTCTGTCCAATGTCTGTACCAGATTTCTAAGAGTAAGAACCCTCTTGATCATTTGAATAGTTTCAGTTCTATTTGCAATTCCCATGGTGGCCAACTGAGAACTTGTTTTGTGATTGAGCACATTGATCATTCTTGTAGCAATTTCAGGCATATTTCCCAATAAGGCCCTTGATGTTCGGATTTCCCTCTGTGCTTTTGGAATGAGCTCTAGTTGCTCATGGATTGTCTCGATGTATGGCCATTGGTTGTTGATGGATTTACCAATATTGGACCATATCATTGCTCTGATCTCAGCTATGATTTTATCTAGCTTGAGCTCATTCTCAAGCTCCTTGATTTTGTCTTTAAGGGCTTTGATTTCCCTGGCCTTCTCTCCCACTTCTCTTTTTGTCTTATCATGCCTTTCATTTACCTTGGCCAACTGTTCCTTAGTTTCATTCAGCTCTGTCATCTGGGCTTCCAAAACTTGTATTTCATTCTTTAGCTTTTGCATATCTAGGCTTTGATCTGTGCTGATGGGTGCTGCTGAAGTAGATGTGGCTATTTGTTCAGCCTGCTGAGGTGGAGGCACAGTAGTAGGAACAGTCTCCTCAAGATTGATGACTTGAGGAGGGGGCTGAGGTGTTTTCCCTTCTTGTGCTTGTTTTAATGGTGCTTGTTGAGCTGCTTGTGTAGCTTCATATTGCCCCAATTTTTCTTGTGCTTTCACAAGCTCTTTGTAAATGGAAACTAGCAGGGCAGTAGAATCCTGCTCATGTCTTTACTTTGCTACCTCATCAGTCTGTGGATGGATAGTGGCTGGAATTTTGATCTTCTTTCTTAGTGCAGCCATGTCAGCATCTCTAAGTTTCAGGATCTCTTGTATCCCTTTGATGTCATTGGGATTGTGCCCAATTTCTATAATGATTTCCTCCAGGGATTTTATCCTGTTGTCTTTGGCCTGAGAAGAGGCCCTCTCCAATTCTAGCTGGGAAGCTGTGGCATTCAGACTGCTTGTTAATTTATAATTCTCCAAAGTTTTGTCAGCCAATGAAGCATACACCATTTCGCCAGTTTGCTTATGTAGCTCAATTTTGTCCATAGGGTGTATGTCCTTGGCGAGGACCTCTAGGTTAGTCCTAAGATAGTCAGCAGTAGATTGTGGCTGGAGCGCCGTAGGCATAAAGTGACTCATTATCATTTTGCCTTCACTTACATCAAAAGCAGACATAAGTCTCTGTTGATTGGAAGGAGCCATGTTTAGCAGGTGATTGTACAGTTGTACTTTGATAGGATCACTCCTCCTCTTGATGTCTATAAATTGCTGCTTGATGCTTACTTGTCCTTCTTTCTGCTGGCTGGAGGAGCTGACCTCCCCTCCCATGGTCCTGTCCTGTTCCTGCTGGAAGGAACTTGCTGAAGCTTCTCTGCTGGGTGGGCCCATGCCCAATGCCTCTCTTATTGCTATATCCTCCTCTGGAAAATCATTGAGTCTCTGCCTTTTCTCTCCCTGGTCTACAGAGGATGTCAGGGGAGTCTCTCTGTCTCTTTTTCTAAAGACAAATGTATCCTCCTTTTGAGGGGTTTGGAGGACCGAGGCATCAAAGGTAGTGTCTTGTCTTGCAGGCACCGTTTTTTCAGTGGTCTGAGGAGTCTCCACTGTTTCCTTTTGCTGGGCAGACTGCTCCTGCCTTTGTTCTTCTTGATGTTGACGCTCTTGCTGTTCTGATTCTTCTTGCTGCCCTTGCTGCAGCCCTTCTGCTTGCTGCTGTTGTTTTAGTTGCTGTTCCTGCTCCATCTCTTTGCCTTTTCCTGCGATGTTTTCACCAGTTCTTGTAGCTTGATGTTGGGCAGTTGAGGAGGACGTTGCTGCTCCAGTTTGTGTGCTTGGCAGTGAGGTGACCTGTGAATAAAACTCAAGGTCAGCCATCTTCTTGAGGTTTCTTAGAGCTCTTTGATTAAGCTCTTCTTGGGTCACATCTTCTTCTAAAGTTCCTCTTCTCCACTTGCTTTGGTTGGCATATTTTTCTAAGTTAGGAAGGCTATAATGACCATAAGCAGATAATTTGTATTTGAGCCTCCTCATTGTAATGAAGTTGTTGGGGTCATAGGGTTTCCATATGAAGCTGTATTTGAGACCCAGGCACCCAAGTATTCTATCTGCCTCTCTCCACCCTTCATCCCTCTCATTGAGAAGTAAATGGCCAAGTTGATTTCTGATTTTTAACTGTGCCTTCTTACCTTTTCCTGAAAAGTGGAGCATATCCACATAACCAAACTGCCTGAAGTATTCCAAGGCAAGTAACCTCATAGGCACAAATCTAGGTAGTTTAAATGGGGGCAACTCACACCCATATAGTCTGATAATGGTGTGGTGTTGGTAGAAATACCAATCCCCAATATTGTATGCTTTTGATAAATGCAGGAGTCTTTGCATTTCGTCTGTCAATCTGGGAGGAGGTGAACCCAATAGTAGAGTCAAGGCTGGATGGATGAAAAGATCAATAAATTCGCAGTAGGTGTATGGAGAACAGCTCACTATGTGAAAAACGGATGTCCAATACACTACTGATCTCAGATTGCCCTGTGCATCTTCTCTCTTCTTTGGGAAGGAGAACTTATCATGCTGGAAGTATAGGAGCAGATGATATAGGTAAGAGGTGTATTTAAATACCCTTTCTCTTGACAGATTCATCAACTGCTCATGCATCTTATCTGATATGTATGTGGCATAATCATAGTAGATTGGTTTCTTTCCTGGGGAAAACATAAGCATCATTTGTAGAACAGTTTCATCCACATACTCCACTGAATCATATCCCAAGATGGGACTGATCATGTCAACAAGGTCTAAGCCCAACTGGTTGAGGTAGACATAATGGATGGGAGGAATTTGCACAGTATCAGCTTTGATGAAAATCTGATTAAGCTTTGTGATTTGTGCCTCTGTTATCCTGGCTCTCTGTACTATTAAATCAGCTAATGATAGAGGAACCAACTTTTGATCTGTCTCGAACTGCAACATCTCCCTGATGGCTTCAGGGGTAATGAGGAACAGAATTGAGCCTGAAGAGTCCAGCACTGCCCTCTGGGATGCATCATAGTGGTCAGCAACTAAGTGTACAAGCTCAGGGAATTGATTAACCTGAGGAAGCTTGAATATTGGGAGGAATGAATCCCAAATTCCCAGGATGTCTGTCCCCCTCGCATGTTTGATCTTTATTTCATTTAGGATTTGCAAATGGAACCTGCTTCTGCTCAACATCTCCTCTGATATCTTGTAGTCCAAGTCTGCTAATGCTCTGGTGTCCAATGTTCTATTAGGGACATTCAGGGGAGCCACATTGAGGGCTATAGGAGCTACAGGGGGGTCCATGACTCTTCTTTAGGATTTCTGCTTGCTCAAGGACTGTGTTACTATGCAGAGTAACACCAACAAGGTTTCTTTGCAAAGAATGTTGGTTTTGTAAGTGAAAGGTGGAAGTAAGGCTGCAGCAGTTGAAATACTGCCTCTGTGTGATTAGGTGGGTGGCGAAAATGTTCAGAGGATACTCTTTTGTGGTGTATTTATCTCCTGCAGGTGACGGGTTCACGATTGCGCAAACCAGTGACAGTTTTTCTTTCGAATTACCGACAATTGGCTCGACAGAGGCTTAGTGATGGCTCTGGTTCAGTTTAAATATCAATTCGGTGGCATTTAACGATGAATTTGGAGTCTTAAGGTCTGTTACTCATTGACATGCGAAATGCAGCGAAAATGGAGTTTCAGAGCTCAAATGAGGAATACCTGTTAATTTGGACCGGTTAGAGCTTGTTGTCGCTGAAGAAATGGACGTTCTGGTGGTCAGGAAACACTTTTCCGCGGCCGGTGCAGGTTTAGACATAGTTTTGCATGCAGAATAAAACGACGACGAACGCACAAAAATGGTAGAAAACACGAATTTTTGGCTAAAATAGACCTTTTGGTGCTTTTGGCGCGAATCCGTGCTGACGTCAGCATGACGTCATTGGTGGGGTCAAGGTCGGATGACGTCATGCTGACGTCATCGGGTGACGTGGCGGGGTCTGGTTGGTCCACAGGGGCAGTGAGATGGCAGGACAGGTGGACCAATGGCAGGGCAAGGGAATGACGAGACAGCGTACCTGGGTGATGGAGCGCTGACATGTTGCTGACGCGGCAAGGACGTATGCGAGCGGGATGGGAAACCGGAAACCGACAGTGGTTTCGTATCGCACCACTTCCTGTACGGGGGCGGTATCTGTCAGTTGTACCTCCGACTCATTGTGATGAGGGCGCGTGGCAGCGGAGTGACGTACTCAAAATACGGACGTCGGGAGATAAGTTTCGGGCAACGGATGAGCTCCGACGTCATGGTGACCGTTAGATCTGCAGAGGTTAATCGGACGGTGGTCGGATGACTGACGTGACAGGGGGATAGTACACATAACTGTCGGACGTCGGAAGGACTCCGACGCGTTCAGGGCCGTCGGATCTGGGGGGCCTGATCTAACGGTCATCGGGGAGGTGACATGGGCAGTGTATACGGAATCGGGCGGAGGCATAAAAACATATTTTGAACGAATTTCCAAGGTATTTTCAAAAAAACAATTTACATGCGCTAACCTTGGTTATAGAGCGGAAGGTGGGTTTTTCATGTCTTTTGTTCATTGAAGCGGGTAAAGGTGGGACTTTAGGCCTTTTAGGGGTTTTTTTTATATGCAAAGGGGGTGAAATAGAGGAATTAGCTCATGAAGGGGAAGGGGTAGTTGGCATAGGTTCATCAACATGACCTGGTGTCATTTGATCCCTGACTCGAGACTTTATTGGCTATAATGCCAAGGGGGTGGGTATTTATAAGATTTTGGGATTTATACACCTTGGTGTTAGTAATATTAGGGAAAAAGGCGATATAAAGGATTTATATAGTAGGGTTAGTGTTAGCATGGAGTAGAGGGTAAGTGGAGGGGGAAACCATTAAGTTTATGTGAAATAAACTTAGTTTTGAGAGTAGATCAAAATGAAAAGATTTTTAGACAAGAAATGTGGCTTTTGAGGATTATGAACCACCATGAAAGCTTAGTCTTTTCCATGAATCTTAGCTGATGGGGAATGTTAGAAATGAAATTGGAGGGGAATGAGGGAAGTTAGTCATGCTTCATGTTGCAATTTGATGAAGAAGAACACCTTAATCAATTAATTGACTTTGCTTTGATACCCACAGTTACCATCTAGCAATGGTAGGGATAACCTTTCTGCAACCCCAGCTACTTACCCAACTACCTGCCTAGAATTTTTTCTTCTTGGAGGGTGCATTTGGACTTGCAAACCCTTACTTGCCTTTTCTTTTCTTTGGCTTTTTTCTTTGTTATTTCTATCTACTTCTACCCTTATTTCTTCCAAGGTCCCAGATTAAGCTGTTGGGAGCCTTTTCTTCTCTACCTGAACTAGTTGTCTGCCAAGATTAAGCAGTTTGGACAGACTTCTTTCTCTAGTCTATAGCAGAAAATTGAACACATGGCATGACCCAGATTAAACTGTTGGATCATCCATCAAAATTGAAATAAGGTCATCAACATTGAAACATTTTACACACCTCTTGCTCTCTAGGAAATATGGGATCTTTGTGATATCAAAGCAGAGCATATTTGGACTTTCTCTTGCCAATCATGAAATATGAAACCTATTGGTATAGGTATCCAACAACGCCCTGAGCTTCCCATACAGCTTTCACGACAAACCAAAACTGGTCTGAGTCCTCATTTCCCAAGCCTTTAAACAATGGTAGCTTCATTGAATTTTCCATGTTGAACTATGGTGGAGGTGGTGGTGGTAAGGGTGGTGTCGCAGGTGATGGTGGTGAAGTTGGAGGTGGTGTAGGTGGAGGTGGAAGTCACAGGAATCCTTATCTTATTAACTGAATTTCACTTCGCAGAGAAGCCTATGTTACTCCCTCTTCGTCACCCAATGGAGGTGAAATTAGTGGGATATATTCAGGGCCCTTCCTTCCTTAGCTCCTGTAAGTCTTTCCACTTCGTGTAGCTCTGAACATAAAGGTAGTTGGATAACCCATTTTTTGCACAATAACATCTTAATCTAGGTATTCAAAGACTTCAAGTACTTACTGTTGGCAGTATGGCACAGGTTTGGAGTTATGGCACAGGTGTTGTCCTTGATGGCAACTCTCTTTGATAACAGATCTTAGTTCAGGCTTTCAGAATGAAGGAAAAGACATATACACAGGTTCATATAGACGAAGATTCGTATACATGTGGGTTAGATGTTACAAAGGCGCGTATGCGTATACACGCACTTTCATGCAAGGAAAAGCGTGTATATGTTGGAAAACTTACATTTGGTCTGTGGTAGTTAGTCCTTGGTATTTGAACCTATGGTTTTGGACCATGGTATCTCGTCAGAAGTGTTGATCCCAAGTATTGGGCCCGTGGTATTGTGTTATTATGGTTTTGGACCGTGGTATTGAGAAAGGCCTAAGACTATAAAAGAGGGAGGAGATCATTTGGCAAAGCATCTTTGGGAATCAATTGAATATCTAACATGTGCTAGATCTAAAACTTTTGTGATTGGGGTTATGGTGCAGATCAGGATCTGAATGAAGGAGGAACCTAAGTGCATAAAGAAGGATAAGATCTACTGATGGGTCATAATCTTTAAAGCTTGAATGATAGTATCTTTGTATGAGTTTGATCTGTTCTGTGAGGCGCACACTTGATCAATAAATCTGATAATTGGTTTATTTAGCATTTGACTGTTTGAAAGAATAAATTCTCCTTTATAGATCTGTATGCAGGTTCAGTGAAGCGAAGGTGCGTATACAGGCAAGTTCAGTAAAGGAAAAATGTGTATACACAGGTTTCTCCACACACAGGAGCGTATGCACACAGGTTTCAGGTTGTTTAAGTAGCGTATACATATTTTATTGTGATCTAGCTGCCTCTGTTTATTGCTGCAGTATTTTGGGTTCAGAATTTGGTATATGGTTACTGTTGCTGTGTTCTGGGTACAACTGTCAGAGAAGTGTTTATTGTGAATCAGTTTTGTTCAATGGAAAGGAGAAATCTTGATGATTGATTGATGTTCATGGATCCAGTCTGAAAATTTATGAAACGTGGTCCCTCGAAGAAAGAGAAGGTTGTAGCCTTCTGTAGGCCAACACCTACATACTAGTATCTTGGCTGGTGCAAGAGCTAAGGAGGTTGTAGCTCCCTTCCAGGAGAATCTGGAGAACGAGAGAGGGTTGTAGCTCTCTGCAGGTTACAGCCTGCGTACTGGTAAAGGACTGCACCAGTACATTGTGAAAAGAAGCTTCTAATTAAAGGAAGATAGAGATGAATTGCAGCAGGTGGTTTTCACCCACATTGGGTTTCCACCTTATATCTTGTGTTCTCGTGTGTGATTTTCTTCTGCTCTGTATTACTGTTCCTGGTTACTGGTTATTTGATTCTGATACACAGATTAACAATCAACATCTGACAGATAAAGTAAATTATAAGTTTGCATTGTATACACGGTTTTCTTTCGACATAGTTGCGTATATACGTGGGTTTAATTAACTGAAGTAGCATATATTATCTGAATTTGAAAAAGGGAATATTTGACTTGATAATACTGATTCACCCCCCCTCTCAGTATTATTTCCAACAATTGGTATCAGAGCAGGTCCTTCAGAAGAAGCTTCATCGCTTGAAGGAAGATCTTTCATCATGAGCAACTACGAGAGGGAAGCATCAATCAGGCCACCGAGTTTTGATGGGACAAACTTCGTATATTGGAAGGTATGAGTTACTGCCTATCTTCAATCCCTTGGTACAGAAGTCTGGGATATCATAGATACAGGGTATACTTTTCCATCAGAAACTCCTATAGATCTGGCTGAGAAGAAGAAATATGAAAAAAATTCAAAGGCGATCAATACTCTATTAGGATGTCTATCTCAATCAGAATTTGTCAAGGTTATGTTGTATAAATCCGCAAAAGAAATATGGGACAATATTCTTCTGAGCTATGAAGGAGATGATCAGGTAAAATGAGCAAAACTTCAAACCCTCAGAATTCAGTATGAAAATCTCAGAATGTACAATGATGAAAGTGTGGCTAACTATTTCCTTCATGTAGATGGGATTGTTAATTGTATGAAAAACTTGGGTGAAGAAATAAAAGAGGACATTGTGGTTGAAAAAGTTCTAAGATCTTTGTCCCCTAGGTTTGAATCTAAATTTTCTGCAATAGAAGAAAAAGAGAATCTACGAAACCTTACCATGTCACATCTGCACAGAATTCTAACTGCTTATGAAATGAGGAAAGGAGGACCATCAGACAGGAGAGAAGTTTCCTTCAAGGCTTCAGGCAAAGGAGACTTCTATGGACACTTGTTAGAAGAAGAAGAAGAATCAAATTTTGTTAAAAACCTTCAACGGGGTGCTGGAAGATTCCGAGGTAAGTTACCTTTCAAATGCTTTGCTTGTGGAAGAGTCGGTCACTATGCTGCCAAATGTCCTCATAAGGATAAGATTGACAAGGGGAAAGAACCTGTTAGATGGAATAAGAAACATAATGCAAATAAGAAAAGCTATTACACTCATGAAGATAGTGATGGACTTTCAAATAGTGATGAAGATGAACGAGGTAATAATTATAAACTTTTAATGGCTTTTGAAGATGATGATTACAGGACGCTATAGATGAAGAAGGTTTTTATGAAGAAATTTCTAAACTCAAACTCTTTTTAGAAGAGAAAAATATGATTATTGATTCTCTGCAATGTCAACTGGCTGAAAGGGAAAAACATCATGAAAAATTGGAATGTGAAATTGTTGGTCTTAGAAAAGATATTGAGAAAACAAAAGCTCTTAATCTGAAATTTGTTAAAGGATCTAAAACTCTGGATGAGATTATCAATGTGTAGCATTCTCCACTAATCAAGATAGGTCTAGGATATAATGGAGAAGCATCAGAAGCATCCACTTCCAAAAGTTATCTTGATGCAGCAAGGAGGAGCTAGAAAAGGCCTAATAGACATCATCAGGTAAATCAGGGACAGTTTTCCTCAATAATGAACAAAGACTATCAGGAAAATCGGGGACAATCTGCTTTAAGGACAAATAGAAGCTACAACCAGCCACAGGTAAAACCTTCTCAATTTTCCTCAAGAATGGATGCCAATAGAAACTACAATCATTTGGCTAGTAGATTTGAAAATCACAGGAATTTCTTCAATGGCCAATGTTTCTCTTGCCATAACTTTGGCCACAAAGCTACTCAATGTGTTGCCTATAAGACAATCATGACTAGAGAAGCTCAAAAACAGAGAAGTATGACTGGAATCACAAGAAGGACCTATAACAACTTTTCGGCCCTTGAAAATGAAATTGAATGTTCTATTTGTAATAACTTCGGTCATGAAGAGTTTGAATGCAGGAGCAGGTTTTGGAAGACAACTCAGAAGGAACAAACCTCAAGTGCCAGAACATGGAGAATGAAGGAACCGCAACGAGAAAGATGTGGGATAGCTTTATATGCAGAAGGACAAGAAAATCAATGGTACATCGACAACGGATGTTTGAAGCATATGATAGGTGATAAAGAAAAACTTGAATCATATAGTGTTTTAGAAAAGGGAAAGAAAGTTTCTTTTGGAAATGATACCCCTGCAGTCATAAAAGGAAAAGGCACTGCTCAGTTGAAATAAAAGGTCAAAGATGGAAATGTTTTGTATGTTGATGGCTTGAAGCATAATATTCTGAGTGTCAGTCAGATGTGCGATCAAGGAACCAAGGTAATATTTCGATCAAATGGATGTAGTGTTCATGATCTTGATACAGGAAAAGCAGTGATCAAAGGCAGAAGAACTCCAAATAACTATACATATTTGAAGAAGGACAAAAACAATGTTATTTGAGCAAGGATGATGAACACTAGTTATGGCATCAGAGGTTGGGGCATCTAAGCTTTTCAAAAATAAGGAAATCATGCAAATACTAGGCAGTTCCTGGTCTTCCAGATATCAAAATTCCAGACAACAACATATGCAAATCATGTCAGTTTGTTAAGCAAAACAAAACCAACTTCCCTGAGAAGGAAGGATCAGCCAGCAGGCCTCTTGAACTAGTCCATACAGATGTATGTGGTCCATTTAGGACAGGGTCACCTCGAGGAGAAGAATACTTTATATTATTCATTGACGACTTCTCCAGGATGGTTTGGTTAGGACTTATGAAACACAAGGATGAAGCATTCAAAAAATTCAAATCTTTCAAAGCCTTGGCTGAAAATGAATCAGATCACAAAATTAAGTTCCTCAGATATAATAGAGGTGGGGAGTTTACCTCAAATGAATTTTTCGATTTCTGTGAAGAACATGGAATAAGAAGGGAATTCTCTACAGCTAGGACTCCTCAGCAAAATGTGGTGGTGGAAAGGATGAACAAAACCGTTCAAAAAATGGCTCGTGCTATGCTTGATGAGTCTGGAACTCCTACAACCTTCTGGGGTGAAGCTGCATTTGTGGCGGTTGTTATTTCAACAAAACAAATGTCCGAGTGAACAACACTCAAAATCCTCATGAGCTCTGGTATGGTGAGACTCCTTTGGTAAAGCATTTCAAAATTTTTGGAAGAAAATGCTATATTAAGAATAATGATGAACAACTTGGAAAACTTGAACCTAGAGCAGATGAAGGCATTCTCCTTGGTTATTCTCCCCACAACAAAGCATATAAGTGTTACAATAAAAGACTTGGAAGAATTGTTGACAGCATTGACGTAGTGGTTGATGAAAAACGATACATTCCTAGGCAAGTAAATTGTGAAAATATCAAAGATGATGAAGACTACTATCCAAATAAAACTGATGATGAAGAAGAACCTCAAGAGGCACCAAAGGAATAGATAAGGATAGAAGAGAAGAATCCATCTAGGTATGTTCAGAAGAATCATCCAGAATCTCAAATTTTGGGGTAGAAAGAGGCAGGTATACAAACAAGAAGAACAATTGCAGAAGCCTCAAGCTATTTGGCCTTGCTCTCCTCCACCGAGCCACAAAATGTAAAAGAGGCATGCAAAGATGAATGTTGGGTCAAGGTAATGGATGAAGAACTTGAGCATATCGAAAAGAACAACACTTAGGAGTTGGTCCCCAGACCAAAGGATAAAAATGTCATAGGAACAAAATGGATCTTCAAGAACAAGTTCAATGAAAATGGGGAAGTTATTAGAAACAAGGCGAGACTTGTCTGTAAAGGGTATGCTCAACAAGAAGGAATAGACTTTGAAGAAACTTTTGCTCCTGTTGCTAGACTTGAGGCCATCCGAATGTTCCTTGCTCTCTCAAGCTTTCAAAAATTCAAAGTATTTCAAATGGATGTGAAATCAGCCTTTCTAAATGGAGACTTAGAAGAAGAAGTGTACATTGAGCAACCAGATGGTTTCATTCTTGGGAATGATCCAAATCTTATATGCAGACTTAAGAAGGCCCTCTATGGTCTTAAACAAGCTCCAAGGGCTTGGTACTATCGGTTGGACAAATACCTTCATCAACAAGGTTTTTCAAAAGGATCAGCAGATAACAATCTTTATATAAAAATTGAAAATGACAAATTGCTAATACTTGTTGTGTATGTAGATGATATTATCTTTGGTAGAAATGAAGAAGCTATGAGTCAATGCTTTGCCTTGGTGACGCAAAAATAATTTGAAATGTCTTTGCTTGGAGAAATGACATATTTTCTTGGATTGCAAATCCAACAAAATGAAGGCAGTATCTCTTTGTCTCAAACCAAGTATCTCAAGCAGATCTTGAAGAAATATGGCATGGAAGATGCAAAACTAGTATGTACCCCCATGGTTACAGGATGCAGCCTCAGTGCAAATGATGAATCAGCAGCAGTGCATCAATCAACCTATAGATCTATGATTGGAAGTCTACTTTATTTGATAGGTACCCGACCAGACATCATGCATGCAATGGGAATAGTTGGAAGATTTCAAGCAAATCCTAAGGAAACTCATCTTCAGGAAGTTAAGAGAATCTTGAAGTACCTTCAAGGAACTCAAAACTATGGCTTATGGTATCCTAGGGATACAGATCTCACACTTCGTGCTTATACTGAATCCGATTGGGCTGGAAGCGTGGATGACAAGAAGAGCACAAGTGGTGGTGCATTCTTCATGGGTTCCATATTAGTATCTTGGTTCAGCAAGAAACAAAGTTCGATTGCTTTATCTACAGCTGAAGTGGAATATGTGGCTACTGCATCTTGCTGCACTCAACTCCTTTGGATGATGCAGACCTTGCAGGATTTTCAAATCACTTGTACACCACCTATCACCATCTTATGTGATAATACAAGTGCAATCAACATTTCGAAGAACCTAGTCATGCATTCAAAGACCAAGCACATACTGATCAAGTATCACTTTCTCCAGGAACAAGTGTTGGAACAAAAAGTGAAATTGGAGTATGTTCCTTCTAAGGAACAAGTTGCTAATATTCTCACTAAACCACTGCCCAGGGAAACGTTTGAATACCTTAGACAGAAGCTGGGGGTAGTTGATGCATCATCTTGCTGTTAAATCTTGTCTAGTTCAGAGAAAAATGGGTGTACGTGAGTTGCCTTAGGAGGATCCATGTACATATGCTGGTTTGTGCAGAGACAGTAGCGTATATAGAGGTTTGATGGATATCAGTAGGGACAGGCTCTGGTTGAAGATATTCTGATATGGGTCTGACAGAGACCCTTCGGAATAGGTTCAGGGGGAGCAGATAAACCTCTAATGATGCATTGGAATTATCTTAGAAGCTTTTGGTTCTAAGCTGTTGTTGAGTTCAGGTGGAACAAAGGCAGAGGGAGAACATAAGGAAATCCTGGTTGTTGATCTGAATGGTGATTGACAGATGCTACTGCTATCAGTTATTGGTGACTTTCATAAGTATTTCGTCTCTATGTCATGTATCTCTTTTCTGGTATCTCTTTTATGGTGTCAAGGTCATGTAACGACCTATTTTGGTTTCCCCACTATGCCTGGGATGAACATGTAATGAACTTGGTTGTCATATGTAAATTTCCAATGTATCCCCACTTGGTTGGGTGGATGATCCGCACTTGGTTGGGTGATCGATGTATGTATTGAGTATTTTGGTAGGAAGGTCTTTTATGATGTATAAGTCATGGTTCTTCTTGAAGAACATACTTTTGCAGATCTTGCCTACAGTAAGGGGGAGCATGGTCAGCACAGTAGGGTAGAGATTTCAGCATGTACTCAGGGGGAGAACAAGCCTTTGCCCTTGATGACAAAGGGGGAGAATGACTTTGAGGATCTTGGGGTTGCCATCAAGTCCAAAGGGGGAGATTGTTGGCAATATGGCACAGGTTTGGAGCTATGGCACAGGTGTTGTCCTTGATGGCAACTCTCTTTGATAACAAATCTCAGTTCAGGCTTCTAGAATGAAGGAAAAGACATATACGCACGTTCATCTAGATGAAGATGTGTATACACGCGGGTTAGACGTTACAAAGGTGCGTATGTGTATACATGCACTTTCACGCAACGAAAAGCGCGTATATGTTGGAAAACTTAACTTTGGTCCGTGATAGTTAGTCCTTGGTATTTGAACCTATGGTTTTGGACCATGGTATCTCGTCAGAAGTGTTGATCCCAAGTACTGGGCCCATGGTATTGTGTTATTGTGGTTTTGGACCGTGGTATTGAGAAAGGCCTAAGACTATAAAAGAGGAAGGAGATCATTTGACAAAGCATCTTTGGGAATCAATTGAATATCTAACATGTGCTAGATTTGAAACTTTTGTGATTGGGGTTATGGTGCAGATTAGGATCTGAATGAAGGAGGAACCTAAGCGCATAAAGAAGGATAAGATCTATTGATGGGTCATAATCTTTAAAGCTTGAATGATAGTATCTTTGTATGATTTTGATCTGTTCTTTGAGGCGCACACTTGATCTATAAATCTGATAATGTGGGTTATTTAGCATTTGACTGTTTGAAAGAGTAAATTATCCTTTATAGATCTGTACGCAGGTTCAGTGAAGCGAAGGTGCATATACACGCAGGTTCAGTAAAGGAAAACTGCGTATACGCAGGTTTCTCCACACATAGGAGTGTATGCACACAGGTTTCAGGTTGTTTAAGTAGCGTATACATATTTTATTGTGATCTAGCTGCCTCTATTTGTTGTTGCAGTGTTCTGGGTTCAGAATTTGGTATATGGTTACTATTGCTGTGTTCTGGGTACAACTATCAGAGAAGTGTTTATTGTGAATCAGTTTTGTTCAGTGGAAAGGAGAAATATTGATGATTGATTGATGTTCATGGATCCAGTCTGAAAATTTATGAAACGTGGTCCCTGGAAGAAAGAGAAGGTTGTAGCCTTCTGTAGTCCAGCACCTACGTACTAGTATCTTGGCTAGTGCAAGAGATAAGGGGGTTGTAGCTCCCTGTTATAGACATTTTTGTGCCTCACAACTTTGAGCATGAAATGTCCATAATCCAAGGGATCCAAAGTCCCTAAAGATGTTGTTACAGCTCCTAAAGGAACAAGGTCAACCAATGACAGCTTCTCCCAGAAGTTCTCCACCAAAAACTACTCAGAACTAGTTAAATCAGGATCAATTCAGAAGCTCCACTAGCTGCCTGCGTTGCAAAGCACCCAAATACACTGGCTAGGTGCGTTGCAACGCACTTGAATGCACTACCCAGGTGCATTGAGCGGGAAATGACAAGTGGCAGAGTCATTCAACGAGGTGGAGAGACAATGGAAGCTTCCAGAATCTTCTCCAATGACACTTGCCTCACTGAATTCGACCAGTGATGAGTAAGAGGCTCTCAGTCTCCAAGTGGAAGCAAGAACTGACAGAGAGAAGCCACAAGTCAAAACATAAGCTGACTCATCCTCTCTGCTTACATATATATATGGATCCCTCATCCCAGAGATCCAAGGGACTGGAATTTTGTACTTTGCAGAGAATTGTTGTTGGTTTGAGATTGAGATTAATACATTGGGTGATTTATGCTTTGTTGGAGGAGAGGAAGGGATTCCTTTGCTAGGAGGTAGATGCTAGATCGGGACTCACTTGGTTGTATCTCCTCTTGGACTTTCTTATCATATCAATAAAACTATTTGAGTTTCTTCTACATGCTTGTATATCAGTGATGTTTTGTTATATTTGCATGTTTAGCTTAATCTGATCCTGAGCTTTTTATGAATGTATATCTATATCTTCGTGTAGTTTCTCTCTTCTGTGATCTTGCAGGAATTCGGTGAAGCTGGGCTGGTAAGGGAGCAGGGAGCAGGAAGCGAACAAAGAGAAGAGCGATTGGATCAACAAACTAGCGAAAGACACAGGTTAGTTACATCCTTCCTCTTCATTTACATTTCATAAAGAAGAATACTCAAGTAGTTTTCCTTGTTTGTTGCTAAGGCACTATCACACCTTAGAGTGGGATAGGGGCGTTCTGAATAGATACTTTTCCCAACAAAGAATTGGCGACTCCACTGGGGAGCGTATCTAGTTAGTTTATTTGTGTTTCTATTGTTGTTCTTCTCATAAACTCAGGAGTGCTGAATCGAACTGCATTTGCCATTTACAAATGCAAAGTAGAGATCTGCTACTCTAATCCATTCACTGGGTCTGTTTATGATCTGAATAGATGATCCACAAATGCTCTAACTGCCCTTTGTGATAGCTCTTAGTCCTCCTTTAAATCATCCTCCTAATTGTACCTTATTGATAGCTTTTATCTGGCCAAAAACCATAGATTAAACTGCAAACCGTGACCCAGAACCCAGAGAAAATTCTCGTTTCTGCTTCAGCGCAGGCTCTGTGAAGAGGTTCTGCATTTCAATGCAGGTCCTGAGAGGGCTACCTGCGCTGCAATTCAGTTTCTCTGTGCAACAGGTGCGTTGATCTGCCTTTGCCCTGTGCAGCTATGGTTCTTTGCTTCATTTTGTTCAGTTTTATCTCCGATTTTTGCAGCCTGTTATCAGTGTGTGTACCTATCTGAAAACCCCTTTTCTTTGCTTTAATTCCGCCTCAGTTGTATAAAAGAAACTATATTTGTTTTTGTGTATTTGTTACATCATTTGCAGTTTCCCATTACAAAAGTAAACTAGTCATATTGTCGCCCTTAGATCTAGACCTGTCGTAAGTGTCATTTCGATCTTAGGAGAAAGTTTGTTTACTGGTGACAGTTGATTGCGCTTTTAATTTTGTCTTTTGGTTTGAATTTGTGAATTTCTAGTGTCGAAACAAGTGTTTACTTCAACATCACAAAGTGTCGTAATCGTCTTTTTGATTTCAAAAAGAAACTTGTTTTTGTTTTCACTTGAAATCGAATTCAAATTTGTACAACAGCTTTTTTTTTAGGCATCAATATTAAGAAAGTAAAAACAAATAAATGCATTTGTGCATTTGCATATTGATAGTTTGTATGGTTTGATTTAGGAAAAGTGCATTTACAGTGTGCTCTTTGCTCTTTGAGAAAATATTGTGTCTTTCTTTTCCCCTTGTAGCTAGGATTTTCATTGTTGAAAAGAGATAAATGCTTGCTTATCATCTTTAGACTGCATTTAGGAATTGTATCTACATCTCGTGGTGATCCAAAAAGGCAAACTTCTAAGAAATATCAACCTAAAATAAATTGAATGAACTTAACAATGCATTGGAACTTAACACACAACATAGAGGTCTAGGCTAGAGACGTGTTTCGGTGTCATAAAACCTGGTGACTGTCGGTCTCACTGATGGTTGGGTGATTCCTCCTGAGAGACGATAAGTGCTAGTACGGATTGTGCTCCCACGTACCGTCGAGTATATATTGGGAGACCCCTATAAGCATAAAACCTTTATCCATAGGAAGCCGTGTCGGCCGCCCTACTGATCGCAATGCACTGAACACAACATTCGGGAAGATTGACCGCCCGTACCTTAAAAAGTATTCTGCGGTTTTGCGATTGGTTTGGCACACCCTCTACCTAGAACTCTAGAGCAGTCCCTTTCGTTCCTTTTCAGACTCCTTAACGGAAAAGGTCCATCTGAGCACTTGTCACTTCAGGCTCATTAAATATCGAAGGAGACTAGAGTCATATTTTGCTTTTTCTCGACTCTTTAAAATTGAAAAAGCAAGTTGTGTCCAAGCGTCGTTAAAATTTATTTTAAATGGAATATTCATACCCTTTTTCCTGCGTTGATATTTAGGTTGAGAAAATGGAGCCTACCAACCAAGGAATTACCCTTGGTGGAAATCATAGTCCCTTCTCCTCTTGGGGAGATGTTGGTGCACCCCATATGGCCACATTGTCACTTCGAGGACTGACAATTGGCTTGCCGGTCCGGCTCTTCTCAACCAATGTCGTTCAGAACACCACTATTCCTGAACAGTCGAATCAACAGTTAGACCAGTTCAGAGTTACCCACCAGCCTTCTACTTCCTCTAATTCTTCCTCTCCTCCTTCCTCTTCGCTTGATGGGGCTGGAAAAGCCAAAAGTCAAGTTCCTAAGGAGAAGAAGGAAAAGAAGAAGAAGGAGAAGAAGAAGAAGGAGCCAAAAGCGACTGGGGGCAAACCAGTGTCGTTTAACGAAAATCCACACATTGCACTGACCAGGCCTAAATCACCATGTGTCATTTGCAAGGGAGACCACTTTCACAGAGATTGTCCCTGCATCCCTCGGATACTAAAGGACTGGTCTCCCCATTTGCACAATCCGGTGGCATCAACCTCTGATAGCCATGTTGAAAGCACACTGTCAACTAGCGAAAGTGAAGTCCTAGGACAAAAAGGGAGAGCTAGATCTCCCTGTAAACTGTGCGAAGGTAATCACGCCATCCACCGTTGTCCCTTCTTAGACGAAGCTAAAAGAGTTTTGGATGATCGTTCGGTTTCACCGTTACGACTTCCTCCTGGATATAAAAACTCTTGCCGAGTCCTTCGTTAGTTGAAAATCCAGCTGGCTCGCCCAAGTGGTCAGCTGAAGCGAGGGTCATTGAAGATGAACCAGCTGAATCCATACCCGACGAAATTCAAAAGGTCGAGGCGGTAGTTGACCTGGTCTTGCCTTCAGAGGATTTATCTTCGAATGACACAGTCACAGAAGAGAACAAGGATGACACCGTCCAAATTCTCTTTGTCAACACAGACTCCGACGAACATGGGGGCAACCTACCCATTCCTTTATCGCAGGAAGGAAGTTCGTTAGAGCCATACCCGGCCGTCTACTCGGTCCCACCTCCAAGCAACCTAGTTGTCTCCTTTGACTGGAATCAACTAGGCAGACCCCATTTACCAGCAAGCATACCATTCAGAATTATCGTCCAAATATATAGAATGGTCATGGCTGGTACCATGATAGATGAGGGGGCTTCTGTGAGTATCATTTCCTCTACTGCTTGGAAAGCGCTTGGTTCGCCATCGCTTTTGCCTGAGATGAGAAATCTGACAGGTTTTGATAAAGGAACTAGTCGACCTTTAGGGATCCTCCCCAATGTGCCCATAACATTGAAAGGGAAGACCGTTCAAATGAACGTGATGGTCGTTCAAGGACCCTTGGATTATAACCTACTCCTTGTACGAGACTATATATATTGCATGGGAGCCATCATCTCCTCACTCTTTAGAGTAATGTGTTTTCCGCACGAAGGAAGAGTGGTCAAGCTCGTGGACCAGCTTTCATTTCCCGGATCACGCATCGCAAATAATCATATACCATCCCTAAATGGTCTCTTCACGCAAGAAATGTCTCAACCCACGGTCCATCCTCCTGATGAGCATGAGTGATTCGGAAGGATATGACTGGAACCCAGGGGGCATGCCTCCTGGTCTGCTTCGGCAGGAAAACTTCGGGTATAGGGTAGGTTTCCGCGAGAGAATATGACTAGTCTATACCCCGTCCGTCTTGGAAGAGGGGTTATTCTAGAATAAGATTCTCTTGTCAAAGTTATGTGTTTGGCACTCGTTGTCACTCACCTTTGTTTATCTCGGTAGACATCGCCGAAGAAGTGTTTTGTTTGAAAGATTAATAGAACAATCTTTGGGTAACCTGAAAGAGGTAGGCCTTTCTCGGTTAAACAAATGTTTTTCCTGCAAATTGAGGGGTAACCTTGAAACTCTATTTTATACCTGGGGGCATGCAAACCTTTTGGAGTGCAAACAAGGGGCGGCTATTTATTTTTTAAATTTTTAGGATCTCTAACCCTTTAAACTCGTAGGATTAGTCGTTTCCGAACTTGCATAACGAAAGGATGCGGGGCATAGCTTTGTAAGGTGCAAGCTCCATAAAAAATGGCATCTTACATGAGACATTCTTATCATATGACTGGATTATCGAGCAGTTTTAGTGCATAGTTCATGCTCGTTAAAAAATAAACATAAAATCAAGCAATTGTTTCAACCCGCGTTTAAGCTCGTTAAAAAATGAACTATCCTCCGGTAAATAACCACCGTGAATGTAACGTTATCAGCCATTAAAGCCTTGGTCGTGTTTGCACCGTCACCCCCACTTTTCCATTGGCCGATCATTCACCTCCATTTGATTGTTTACCCATTTTGAGGAACAGCTGCGAAGAGTGATTTCACTAGCCATCCTTGTGACACTGCCGTGATTGGAAAATTCCAACCCTTACCTGGAATCAGCTGCTACCCGTTTTATCACTCGTTCCTCAAAAGACGAGTCTTCTTTAAGCTCTTTTCATCTGACTCGTAAAATATGAAAAGATTGCCGAGTTTTGGCCTTCCAGCTCGTTAAAGCGACCGGAAGAGCTATCTCTCCTCTAGATTTTAATCTTTTTGGACCTGAGGGATTATTGCATAAAAAGATCGAGCGCTTGTTTTCTTCGGCTCGTTAAAACTATCGAAAATTCATCCCTTCTGTATTGTTTTATACTTTTTCGGACTTAAGGGATTAGATGACGAAAAAGGAACTCCGGAGTTAACTTTACGTACCTTTTCAGACTCTCTAAAAATGAAAATGACCGAGTTATCTTTGTCATTAGACTCATTAAAAACATTAATAGCGACAAACTTGTCTTTAGACGAGAACGAGTTTCAATATCGCTAGGCTCGTTAAAACATAGCGATGGGTTTGCCCGAAGGGCAAATTATAGAACAAGCATATGTTATCCTCCTCAAGCTTGAAAAAAATAAAGAGGTACTGGTCAGGAATGACTGGGGAAAAATTGGGAAGAAACTCAAAGAACCTTTATTGGTAGCAAGTCGCTCTTGAACATGACACTTCCACTCCATGCCTGAGTTGGGTTGGGTTGTTTCATTCACCGGTCACATCACCATGGTCTCACCATACCATCCACCTTTGGGGTAAATGCTACCAATCCATCATATAAGTGTCGCTGATATGTTCAAGAGAAGTCATCCAGAGAAGTCACCCGTGTCCCATCCACTACCATACATTATATTTCATTCTTTCATGATCGCCACCCTGAACCATATATCATCAGATCGTTTTCACCTCCATCAAAATCATTTTCTCCATTCCGTGTCATTGATGTGGGATACATCAAGGCCCTCCTTTGACGGATCGCTTCTTGTCGACATCACCTCATTATCCAAGAAGTTGATCTAGGAACACCCCCTTCAGTACTTTAAAGCTTGCATGCCTCAATGGCAAGTTTCTCACTTTCGGCGACAAGTATACATCAATGACCTTCGACCGAAAGATTTTGCGTGGTGTTTGACGCCAAGTCCTTTATTCACAACACATGAATTGTACTGCAGTACCTTGAGGGTCATTATCATTATTGGTGATTCCTCTCGCACTTGTTAACAGTTTACATCATTGACTGGTAATCAAGCGATGTCTTTCCATGTTCGACTTCAAAACATTTCTCACATGGATCGACTTGTACTTAGAGTGAAGATCGGACGAGATTGAAGACCTCGGATCTAGTTTCATCCATCCGGGCTGCGATATATATTCAGGAAAAATAAAGACATTGACATGTACAGCATTGTAGAACAGATAATCATCCTACCAAAAGGATGATGATTTCATCAGAATCATCAGTCTACCATCAGACGATTGTCTGTCCTATGTACATAAAAATGAATTTATAAAGTTGAGCATGGGAATGCCCGCCTCAGCTAGATCATGAAAACAGTATGAAAAATAATGTATTGTATTGTATCTTATTACAGGTCTCCTCCCAGCAATGAAAGAACTTCGGATCCTCCTAATAAAGCATTTCACCTGATAAACGGCCTCATACTTTAGGGGGCAACTGTTATAGACATTTTTGTGCCTTATAGCTTTGAGCATGAAATGTCCATAATCCAAGGGATCCACAGTCCCTAAAGATGTTGTTACAGCTCCTAAAGGAACAAGGTCAAACAATGACAGCTTCTCCCAGAAGTTCTCCACCAAAAACTACTCAGAACTAGTCAAATCAGGATCAATTCAGAAGCTCCACTAGCTGCCTGCATTGCAAAGCACCCAAATACACTGGCTAGGTGCATTGCAACGCACTTGAATGCACTACCCAGGTGCATTGAGTGGGAAATGACAAGTGGCAGAGTCATTCAACGAGGTGGAGAGAAAATGGAAGCTTCCAGAATCTTCTCCAATGACACTTGCCTCACTGAATTCGACCAGTGATGAGTAAGAGGCTCTCAGTCTCCAAGTGGAAGCAAGAGCTGACAGAGAGAAGCCACAAGTCAAAACATAAGCTGACTCATCCTCTCTGCGTACATCTATATATGGATCCCTCATCCCAGAGATCCAGGGGGCTGGAATTTTGTACTTTGCAGAGAATTACTGTTGGTTTGAGATTGAGATTAGTACATTGGGTGATTTATGCTTTGTTGGAGGAGAGGAAGGGATTCCTTTGCTGGGAGGTAGATGCTGGATTGGGACTCACTTGGTTGTATCTCCTCTTGGACTTTCTTATCATATCAATAAAACTATTTGAGTTTCTTCTACATGCTTGTATATCAGTGATGTTTTGTTATATTTGCATGCTTAGCTTAATCTGATCCTGAGATTTTTATGAATGTATATCTATATCTTCATGTAGTTTCTCTCTTCTGTGATCTTGCAGGAATTCGGTGAAGCTGGGCCGGTAAGGGAGCAGGGAGCAGTAAGCGAACAAAGAGAAGAGTGACTGGATCAACAAACTAGCGAAAGACACAGGTTAGTTACATCCTTCCTCTTCATTTACATTTCATAAAGAAGAATACTCAAGTAGTTTTCCTTGTTTGTTGCTAAGGCACTATCACACCTTAGAGTGGGATAGGGGCGTTCTGAATAGATACTTTTCCCAACAACACTCCCTTACAGGAGAGGCTGGAGAACGAGAGAGGATTGTAGCTCTCTGCAGGTTGCAGCCTGCGTACTAGTAAAGGACTGCACCAGTACATTGTAAAAAGAAGTTTCTAATTAAAAGAAGATAGGGACAAATTGCAATAGGTGGTTTTCACCCACATTGGGTTTCCACCTTATATCTTCTGTTCTTGTGTGTGATTGTCTTCTGCTCTGTTTTACTGTTCCTAGTTACTGGTTATTTGATTCTAATACACAGATTAACAATCAACATATGACAGATAAAGTAAATTATATGTTTTCATTGTATACGCGGTTTTCTTTCGACATAGTTGCATATATATGTGGGTTTAATTAACTGAATTAGCATATATTATCTGAATTTGAAAAAGGGAATATTTGACTTGATAATACTGATTCACCCCCCCTCTCAGTATTATTTCCAACACTTACCTCGTGGACCCTTGAAAAAAATCACCGGTCTGCCTCGTTGTAGCTAGCTGAGGTATCGACCGTGAATTCAGTCATGAATTCTCCTATGATGTGATCAAGCCAATGATCAACAACATGGGCTATCTTATCCTCAGAGGCTTCCAGTCTCTGTACCAACTTTGAGTTCAAGACAATAGGACCGTCAAGTCTCCACCTCCTTGGCTATCCTCTAGCTTCACGATCCACTCATATAGCTCAACTAGAAAGGAACATAAAATGATCTCCTGAATTTCTATATACAGGTGCCTATCTAGACATTGTTCCTTTGTTAGTCATGGATTTATGTTCCCCTATGCCGCGAATTCATGGATCTTTTTGTCCAACCAATCCTCGATCTCTTTCTTAGTTGGATTCTAGTGATACGACATCACACATCTCTTATGCAGATTCTGATCCCGACAACAGAACCATTTTTTGGCTGCGTGCGGCCTGACCCAGGTTCAACATTAGTTAGCCAAATAAATGCCTACACTACTAGCCCTTTCGGCATCAACCCGCGGAGCGCAGACCAAAGTCTCACTCGAAGGAGTATGGGGGGATGCTGGAACCAAGTTTCTGCACCCTAAGATGGTCATGATGTCAGTTTATACCCTTTGTTCCTACTTTCACGCAGGTCATTAGGCTTTAGGGCTCTGTCAATCTAGCCCTTTATTTCGTCCTTTAGTACCTCTGTGAAGGGGTGAGATTGACCTTTGCACAACCTTAACCCGCGATCCAGTTGTTTTCATGTTGCTATGACACTAGAATGTATAGTTTCCCAGGTTATTTCAACTGTATTACTTATCTTACTAAACAATCACAGTTAGCGCCGCATAAACAGATATTCTTACTTGTGTTTGATTAACTAATACAGGCACATAAATTCGCGCATCACATGAACATTGTAAATTAAACCTAAAACACAATATAACTAGATGCATTAACAAGAAATAGATACATAGAATTTTCAAAATACTTCTCTTTATTGATATCTTCATATTATTACAGACTCTATCTGCCCTATGCACACATCTATAGGAGCCCGTGCACTCAGCTGTGGACTTCTACCCTAGGCCTCTACACACGTAGCTGCAGAGCCTCTACCTATGCTAAGAACCGAAACGCTTAGACTTCTCTACTAAGACTCCAAGCCTTGTCATTTACTACCAAAACTTTTGACTACCTAGAGCTTATTTACTTAGCTCTTTTTATAGAATTCCATGGTCCGCGGACCACAGGTAGATCTTTACAGTCAACTTTACACTTTACAAAATAAGGGTGGACAACCCTTCATGACTTATGACACCTTCATGCTCCACAACCACAAAATATGGAGACTTTACAACTTTATTACAAAACGTGTCCCAAAACATGGGTTTTTAGCCCCAAAACTGTCCTTGGGGGATCCTGTTCCCAACACACCCCCAACACAAACATCGTGACTCACCCTTGACTCACTCTGCAGGCGCGAAGATCTTATTGCAAATACCTCCCATCTCAACCTGTATGACACAACACAAGGCGAAATAGTGTATATATATGCAAATATTAACTCACAACTTCATTGTTATTCCAAACTTTAAACATACCCAGATCATGACATTTAAGGAATAAAACATGTTTAAGAAATTAGATCTAGCCCAACCAATATCATATCATTCAATGATAAGTCATTTAAGGTCTCATGATCCTAATCCAGCATTGAATTCAAGGTCCACAAAATATTTCAGATTATATCATAGCCATAGCCCCTGCAACATCAAATATACTTCAGATAGAAGTATTCCCGACAAACCCTTTCACTTGCACTCTTGGCCCTTTGATCTTCTCCTCCTTATATAGTTTTGGCCTTCCTCAATACCTTGGACCAAAACCACACTTAGGAATTGTGGTATTCTTGGACGGGATCAAATAGTTGTTACTCCACTCAATATTGTGGGCTAATACCTTGGTATTGATCCTTGGTATCCTTTACTCTTCAATTTCCTTGATTTTCCAACACATACACACTTTTCCTCTTCTGAAAGTGCGTGCATACGTATATGCTCTTTTTGTTATGTGAACCTATGTGTATACGCTGTTTTTACAAGGTGAACTTGCGTGTACAGCTTAAACTATATGAAAAAATCCTTTTCCTTCAACTTCTTGATTGTGATCAGTAGACCTTTGTTCTGACTTCATGTTCTTTTTTACCAATTCCCTGTTGCCTCTGAATTAACCTGTTACACTGTGAGTTTCCTTTTATCAAATTTGAGCGGACCTGTGAGTGAGTTCCCATCAAGGACAACACCTGTATCATAATGCCAACAAAAGAAAATTTCTTCCATTAAAAATAGGTTTCTTTTAGCTCTTGATAATGAAAAGTGTGAATTTATGTTAGCATTTCTTCAACCTAATAGTTCCTGCTCCTAAACCTGTTGGAGATTATAAGACTTATGTTTTATCTTTCAATACTAAATAGATCCATCTTATAGATCATATTAATCTGCATAGAAAAACTAGTGAGATGATTTATTCCTCTCTCACTAATTATGCTTCAAATGTAGCAAAAATTGCATAATTCTTTGAATAATACTATTGCAATACTTAAATTGGAAAAAAATTATTCTCTAGCTAAGGATGTTAGGATAAAATCTTTAGGATACCTTGTAATTAAATTAGGTTTGGATCCCAAAAATGTGGATGCAACTCAAGAGATTGTTAAGAAGGAAAATGAATATGTTCAAGCACTTAGGAGACAATTGAAGTTTTCCACAATAGAACATCCCCAAACACATGAAATTTTGGAATTACAGAAGGAGAAGGAAGCTCTATTGTGTTTTCTAATTGAACAAAACTTGTAGATTCAACAAATGCAGAAAAGGATGGAAAAGTTATTAAAAGAGAATGCCCAAATTGACAATGTAGTAATTCCAACAACATAAACATGTTCCACAGAAGATATTACTATACAAAGTCTATCACAAGCATTATCTTCTCTTAACCTAAAGGATATTGATATTGACAGAATGAAATAAAAATTGGACAAAGCTTAGATGAACAAAATTAAATCAGATAATTCCTTAGTCGAGGAACTAAAGAAAAATGTAAATTTATAAAAGCCATTAGAGAATTATTTGAGTAGTTCTAATAGTATTGAATGTTTATCACAGGGCAAAGAACAAATTTGGATAGAGATTATGTCATTTTTGTATGATATTTGATAGTCTATGGAGATTATTGTAGACCAAGAGGAGTTGATTGAAAGAGCCAAAGAAGTTATTAATGACATCAAAATAAAATTGGGAAATAAACCTAGACAAGAAAGTCAGATAATAAAATATTTAAACACAAGGTACATAAAATAACTTGAAGAACTAGTAATTATAGATAGAATAGAATGAGTTATTTAGACTACAAAAGTTCTATTAAGGAAACTCTGATGCTAAAGGAAAAGGAAAAGTGGGAAAATATTCAAGTGCAAATCAATAAATGCTACATAAAATTTTCTATTCTACAAGAGAGAGGACTTCCATATTTTAAGCATTCCTATGGCTATATAGTAAAAAAACACCAATATGATAGATTTTTGAACATATAAGTATAGGACAAAGAAATGTTTGTTGGAATCAAGGGAGAGATTAGTGGTTAGAATCTCCTTCATATGCTAGGTTATGACATTTTCATCTGCTATAAAATAAACCACTTGTTCATAGTAAAACCTTCATTTGAGAAGTATACTAATGCAGATGAATCATACAAATAGATGATGGATCTCAGTTACCCAAAAGATTAAGAATGGAAGAAATTGGTCCAACTTGTTCAATAAATTTAGGTTATTAATGCATATTATTAGCAATATATCACAAGTATTGAGTATGTCATGCAACAGGAATAGAGGAGCATCAAATACATCGAACCTCAATGCAAAAATCTAGTGCGGTTGTAGGCATTTTTGGAGTAGTTCTCTCAGCAATTTTCTATTTTTACTTAAAAGTTGTTTAAAGATTATCCAAAGCTTTAGATAAAGAATAATTTGATTGTAAATATTTTAAGAGATAGGATATTCTGTAAAGAACTTTATATATGCCTTATTTTTTAATAAGAAAGGGTTGATACCAGGAGAAATTTTTATAATATTGATGTAATAATTTCAACTTGGATATAATCAAAGGTTTCTAGTTTTCGTTCATGACAACAATTTTGTTCTTGTGAGTTCTTCTCATAATTTCATAGTTTGTTTTTGCATATATTTGAGAATAGTATAGGACATTGGGATGGGCTAGATTGAGTATCAATCTCCTTTACATACCTATTGAAAGTTATGTTCACAACTTAGTTAGAGATTGAACAATCTATTTAATTTACTGCCCATAAATATTTGTATTGTTTCTTCTATGTTGTACTTGGATATACTTGTGTTGACTATAAAGGTTAATTTATATATATCTGTTATTATTAGATGATTACATGTTCAAGGAGAATGTGTATCAATCTAAACTCCTTTCAATTCCTATTTAAATTCCTCGAGTTGATCCTTTGACATAGCTCTTTAGTTGATCACTATCTACATAGATACAACATGAGGGATCAAGAAAAAAAATTGAGAAGCACAAGCATAGGAAATAGTGGATTGAGAAGAAAATGTTGTAACGGTGGATGTTGTAAAAATGGATGTTGTACCAACAGATGTTGTAACAACATATGCCATAACAACATGTCAACGTTAAATTTGCTAAAAATGTTGTAACAACTAATTCTATAACACTCATTACTATTGAAAATTTTGTAAAAGTTGATGCTATAACAACTGCTACTAATGAAACTACTGAAACACTGACCATTACAGTGGATGTTGTAACAATAGATATTGTAACAACAAATGTTGTAATAGTAGATGTTGTAACAATTGAGGGGGTAGAAATCCATTTCATCTTGCTTGTAAAAACTTGAAATTAGGCAGCCAAAGAGGTGTTTCTTCCACCAAACACTACACCAGCATTTGGGGGATCAAGAAAATAAGTTAAGAAGCACGAACATAGGTAATATTGGATTGTGAAGAAAATATTGTAGCAATAGATGTCGTAATAATAGATGCCATAACAATATGTTGTAGATTCAAACTGTAAATTGTAATATGATATAAAAATGCCTTGAATCTACTCTACTCATCAGTGGAAACAATAAACGATCGATGAAATAATGAAGAATAAAAGAAAAAGAATTCAATCACACATAACAAAATAATTTTATGTGGAAAGCCACAACTAAAATCCCTTGCTACCTGTATGTTGCATTAATCAAAAAATATGAGAAGATGACAATGCTTTTCGCAAGCGTGGACAACCTCCCCACAATATCAATCTATATCACTGCTTCACAAACAAGATCCAGCCAATACTTAGCCAAATATTTTTCTTTCCAAGCTCCTATTTCCGCAAGCAATTTCCTAGGGAATTAGTCCGTATTTAATTGGGAAATTCCTCAATAATGAATTACGCAATCCTCATATGCCTTCCTCTTATTGCATGTGATGAGCCTCGGTATTGCAACAAGAATCTTTCAACTCCCAAAGCTACAGACTTTAATTATCAACCAGGGGTTCGTACAAACTTAAGAGGTGTCGACACTATATGTGTGGCATACAATGTATCCTTCCTTTGTTGTCATGATGTAATGGAGTGCACGTACTGAAGTCAAATCCTAAACTAATTGCAGAAAATGAAATGTTCGAAATGGAACCTTAACCTATTGCAAGAAAGTACAAAGAAAGAGACGGAAATTCAATGCTAAATCACACCATTTCCTAATTAATTGCCAGGAAACTATGGTTTGCAATAATGATAAATTATCATGAAACGAATGCTACTATCTAAGAACAGAATTAAGAAGCATAAAAAATCACTAATGTGCAAGTAAAGGGACTGAAATAAATATGTTTTTGTCTTTTTGTCTTTTCAAGCAAAATCAAGTATGCAAACTAATTTCCTTTGCCGATGTGGCAGGTGAATTAAGGATGTTGGAGGCTGGGTGGAAGGGTTAGGAGATTATTGGATGGTGTGGGATACCCTTAGGAGGCTTTTGGTAACTTCCTATAGTTTTTTTCTCAATTCGGCCTCAAAATAGGCCATTTTAAGAAAACCTACAGGATGTACTAGAAACCTATAGGATGATCCTATAGGAATTACAGTGAACCTACAGGATACAACTGAGAGAAAAAGTGAGGTATTGGAGGTGATGAAAGGCTTAGGGAAGGTGTTATATGGGTGGAATGGAGTGATAAGATACCTAGGATCACTTAGAACTCAAAACCAAAGTTGGGAGATGGATGAATTAGCTCAAGAAGCTTGGAGAAGTTTCCCTGTGAAATGATGAAATTGGTGAGGGTTTAATGACCAAGAAAATCAAATCCAAATTGGATGGGACAAGTTTTGGTATTAAATAGGATGTATTAGGTCCCAATTCCAAGTGGAATCACTCAGAAATAACTCTATTAACCCATGAAAAAAAATAAGAAACATTACTAGTCAAAAATCTAGAAATTTGAGAACTATTGAGATAGTAAATCTAAAAAATGCCTAACCAAATCAAGTGAAAATTAAATGGGGTAATTTTTGTTATGAACTAGAATGTTTTAGTGATCTAATGAAAGTGAAATCAATTCTATTGAAGCTCGTTAGCTTGCTCTAAAAAATCGCTGAAATTTACCGTTATTTGCTAAAAAGGAGGCCCAACAATCTATGTTTGGGAATAAGAAGACTAATCCAAACAACTCAATCATTATTATGAGCTTCCAAATCTTTTCCAAGGATGAAATAATGCGTGTGATCCTACAAAAGAGCTTACATCAACCATTTAACTCAATCCTACAACAAGAAATTATTAATCCTAAATGCAAAAATAGAAAGGAATAAAAACTAGAGATGCATGTGAATAAGCAATGGAAAGAAGGAAAGAAAATGATACAAATGGGCTCTGAGGTTCTTGGGATGGCCAAGTATAAGGAAATTTAGAGAACGATGGAGGAGAACAAGATTTAGAAGCTGAACATGACACCAATCTTTATTATTTTCATCAATAGAATTACATCTCTGCAAGAAAATGCAATGGAGCTGCAAAAATAAAAGCTCTCTCCACGATAACACTAATGAAAATCTACCCCTAGAGGAAAATTAAAATATTTACTTATACAAAATTATTAGGAATCATTCCCCATGAATGGTGGAAGCTTTCCCCACCAAAATCTCTTGATTAGTGGATCTAGTCCCCAATACTAGGAATTTTCATTAATTGGCAGGGAACACATTCCTAGATTTTCTCAATCATCCCCTAGAGGAAAATTCAACTTGGTACTTATAAAAAACGATTAAGAATCATTCCTCGTGGATGGAGGAAGCTTTCCCCACTGAAATCCCTTGATTAGTGGATCTGGTCCCTTGATTGGTGGATCTGCTCCCTTGATTAGTGGAACACATTCCTAGATTTTCTCAATCACTGGAGTTCCACAATTTGTGCCATAATTCCATAATATATTGTTGACTTATTATTTATTATTGATTCTCCAGTAGTAGGGAAAAAGTCTCTAAATTATCTCCTTCTCCAACTCTTCATAATCTGCCCAATATTCTCATAATATTCCACAAAAATAAATAATATTAGGCACAAATATTCAATTATTCATAAACCTTCCTAATGAATATATTAAAGTTAAAAATAAATTATCTAATGCAAAAAGAGAGGTTTAATGTGTTGAAGGATGGTCATAGGCCTTAATTTATGTTTTAAATTAGAGGCATGGGCCTTAATTTATGTCTAATTTAGAGGCCCATCATACTCCCCTACTGAAAGTGTTGCTCATCCTTTGAGAAACTTAGTGACCTCATTGTGCCTCATCCATGGCCCTAGTGGCCTCTCTCTTGTGCATTAAGAATCTTGGTTGTATGATCTACAAGGACAAGGCCAAAAACATATTTGTTTAAAGAAAAATCATTATTTTTTGGGACCATTAGCTTGCTCTCTTGCCCTTATTCAAGATGAGTTCTTGAATATTTTTTAGATTGGAAAGTTCTTACACACCCTTATTGGCATAGAAAGTCATTTATTTTCCTTAGGAATGCCTCTTGTAGGATTTCTAGGTCACTGTAATTCCTACAAGATCATCTTGTAGGTTTACAGGGGATCCTGTAGAAAACACAGTCCCTTTGTAAACTGAAGTAACGGAGTGGAAAAAATGACAGAAATTGTGGATGAATGAAGAGTAATTAGTGGTAAAATAAAAATGTGAGTGACAGGGGTCTCTTTGTGATCCTCCTTTGCTCTTTGACTGTCCTTCTTGCTGACCTGCAAATGGAAATTTCATGAAAATGGAGAGGATGCTCTCTTTGTTTTTTCTTTCAAGAATAAAATGGGATGGATGAATGATGAATAGATAGTGAATATGACATGGGTGGAGGGCTTGGAGTGCTTTGGTGACCTTGGCCTTTGTAAAAATTTCTTCTTTTAACTGTTGTCCTTGTTCCTTGAAATCATCACCCTTCATAATTTGACTTTTCAACATTGCATGAGTGAAGGAGTGAGTTGCGATTAACTAGCTGAAGGCGAATGAGACTGTTGACCAATCATTAGCTTATAAAACCTCGTCTCTCATGCACTGACAAAAAATTTCTAACTATAATATGCTCAAGAGAAGAGGTCAAGAATATTGCATACCTGTACCTACCTAATGGTTGTTGGAGAGACATGCATGCTGCTGCTGAGTTGATGTTGATGTGTAGGTATTGGATGGTGATGTTGATGATCTTGATGTTGCTGCTAAGCTTTGGAGGAGCTTCTTTGAATTATGGATATCCTTTAAAACGACTCGTTGCCAATCCTATAGGTGTTGTTCTGTATCCTGTAGGTTTACAGGACAACGACTTGTTTTGTCCATATCTCCCAAACAGTAGACTGGATTGAGCTGAAACTTTTTGAGCATGTTTCCATCATCATTATGCACCTCCCCATAGAAAAATTTTGGTCAATGGATGCATGGATCTCGAGAAAAATGAAAAATGGATGAAGGTGATGGAGGTCAATTTCTTGAAAACCATGCACTGGAATTTTCTGAAATGGCTTGGGCATGTTACCATAATCCATATGCATCTCCCCATGAAACAGATTTTTAAATGGATCCACGGATATTGAGAAAATGTAAAAATGGTTGAAGGTGATGGAGGCCAATTTCTTGGAAATTGTGCACTGGAATTTGTTGAAATTGCTTGAGCATGTTACCATCATCCATATGCATCTCCCCCTAAAATAGCTTGGCAAATGGATGCATGGTTTTCATGTTATGGCAAAAACAAATTTCTGCTCTATGTATTTTGTATCCTGTAGTAAAACAAAGCACCCTGTAGTTTTTTAGGACAACAAGGAAAATGAGTGGTAGAAGCTTGATAATGATGGGTGGATAGTGAAAATAGATGAGGGTGATGGATTGGCATGGCCTTGGCCTTGTTTGAGCATTTGAGCAAAGTAGGAGAAAGTCAAAATTTTGACTTCTTTTGACTAGGCTTGACCAATTTTCCTTTTGGTACCAACTTGTTCTTGTTTCTTGCAGATGTTGGAGAGTACATGCATGCATGGAGCAAGGATTATATAATTTTTTCCTCTTTTTTCTTCTAGGCCTACTAGCCCCCTCAATGAGGTTTTCAACTAGTAGGTCTGCCTAGGCACCTCAAAGGTGGTTTTCACCTAGGATCTTTTCTTTTTTCTCTTTTTTTTTTCAACCCATTGATCGCCTCATGGAGGTTTTCAATCAATGAGCAAATCTCAGGTGCCTCCAAGGAGGTTTTCACCTGATATTTTTATTTTTTCTCAATTTTTTTCTACCCTACCCTACTTGAAAAGAAAAATGACTTTCAAGTATAAGAATACTTCCAATGGAGCCATGTGCACATCAAGATGACAGAAAAAAAGATGTGCAGGCTTGAAATGTATGCTTTGACATGTACTTGGATTTCAGAGACCAAATAATTTGACTTTGAAAGGATCAAGCATAGCTGATGAAGAGAGTGATGCTGCAACTTAGTGATTATCTAGAACATATTTCAATATAATTGTGATGTCCCTTGTCCTTTTGCTGATTTGGATTATTCTTCATGTTTTTTTCTACATGACCTTCAAATCTTCTTCTTTTTTCATATTGTTCTATTGAATACATGGAGGATTTCAGGGTAACCATGAGGGAGTTCTCTCGATCTATGATTATGATGCCTACTCTTCATCAATCGTTGCCCATGTTTCTGTGGTCTTCTTATTTGAATCTTCTTCTTCTGGATGTAGTCCTTCAGTGATATTAAGAGAATTTATTTTTTTCAATACTCTTCCTGAGCTATGGTGAATACCATTGAGCTCAAGATGAGATGTTTAGAAGGGTTTTACCTCAGCATTATAAGTGGGCTGATCTACCGCAATGTGTGGGTTTGGAAATGGTGGTATAGGTAGTTGAGTGGGAGTGTATATTTGAGATGGATGCGACTGGGGTTGTGGTTGTGGTGGAGGTGAATGGTAGGGATAACATGGAGTTGGGTATGGAGGATATTGAGGAAAATATTGAGGATATTGTGGATGGCTCCAATAAGTTCCTTGCCAACCTTGTTGCCAAGATTGGTCTTGGGGTTGAGATGGCCAATGTTGCTAAGGAGAAGGTGTGTTCCAATTACTTTGTGGTGGATATACATAACCTTGAAATTGTGAATTAAGCTCTTACATCATATCAGGCTGAATAGGTTGCCATGGTCCTCTTGGAGCTACATAACATAGCTGCATTAGTGATTGTCTTTCTCCATTGTCTTCTTGGTAAACTTCCTTCAACCTTGGTAATGATGGACAATGTTTAAAATTGTAGTGTCCTATTTTTCTAGTATAGTTTTTTCACTCCTATCAACGGTTATATGATATGTTGATCACTTGATTGAGGAATAATGTTTTACATACATAGTTATATTTCCTTTTATGTTTATGTATGACATATTGATCACTAGATTGGGGAACAATGTTTTATATAGTTATATTTCCTCTTATATGTGGCATCATTGATTATCTGTATTAGTTGGTTTTGGTTAAGTAAAATTTTATACATATGTTTTTTTTTTTTTATCTGATTTATGAAGCAGGTGTATGACATGGATGGTGATCCAAGATTGAGACACATATACCCATGGATTCTCATGGTTATGAAGAATAGATGGTTAATTATGATTTATGGATGATACATGATTTGTGTGATTATATATGTCTAATATTGTACTAAGCAGGATGTGGTAGGGTACCTGGTCATTTTCCAACAAGGATGCTCAATTATGAATGAATGTGGAAGTCATTTCTTCAAAACCAAAATGACTGTGTAAGCCGTGCACCATTCTGGGTAAAATGTGATTAAGTTAATTTCATTATGAAATTCATTTGATTCCTTTGATCTATGAGATTGTAATGTGTGCAGGTCTTTGAACAAGGCCTTACTAGTGAACCATCAGATGGGTAAAATCTCACAATCAGTACCATAAGGAGAAACACAAAGTTTCAAAGTCCTAAATCCAAGAAAGATAAAGAGGTAGAGTCTTGTATAATTAGGTCACGGAGTCCTGAATATTTAAAATGATCAAGTTGTGGAATCTTGGATCTTTGGAGTAGATCAGGGCGCAGAGTCCTCAATCTACTAAGGCACGAAGATGCATGAAATAGGGGTGCGGAATCCCTATTCTCCAGAATAAAAATACCACTCATGGATGAATTCTCTTAAATAAAATTGCATTCTCACAATTCTGGAATGACTTTCTAAAAATAGAAAGTCATGTCCAACATCTCAAGGACAACTTTCCAAAAGTAGTAAATCACTTTACATAAATTAGTAATCAAGCAGAGTTGAAGAAAAATGAATTAACTTATCATTAATAAATCCTAAGAGTTCAATCTTGATTGAATCCTCAATATTATTAATATTATTATTATCTTTTACCAGACTATGATATTATTATTAAAAAGGAATTATAAGTCAATTTTATCTCCTCAATAAATTCGCACATCTCCTTCATGACTCTCTCTCTCTCTCTCTCTCTTAAATAATTCATTATACTCTACTTTATGCACTCATCAAAGATTGGCATATTCCTTTTCACTCATTAAAAATATGTCATAAAATATTCCTCTTATGCTCTCCTTAATGCATATGTTACACACTCCTTAAATAAGGCATGCATACCAATCCTTAATGGCATAAGTTACAATCCTCTAAATGAAATCCAATGCATGCACATTACTCCTCTTTATGACAAGAATTGGTTGCTCCTCCTATATATGAGTCTCATGTATTCTCACTTGGCGAATTATGAGGCCAAGAGTGGAAGAGACTCGAAGAAAATAGTGAGAGAGAGAGAGAGAGAGAGAGAGAGAGATATGGAGAGTAGCCAATTGCTTTGATAATAAATCTGAAATTATTGTTAAAATCCTAAGATCTATAGCTATTGAGGTTGGCCATGAGTGGTATCGAGAGGAACTGAAAATTTGCTTCCTTAGTTTGCCTTGCAAATCATTCTACTATTGTCTTTTGGTATTGCTTGTGAGCTTTTGCAGCTTGGGAGTTCCAAGGGGAGAATTTCTCCTTGGATATGGTTGGGAGGAAAACTGGGTGGTTCACAATGAGTTGGTAAGGATATTGGGGCTGGAGCATACTCTCATTTGAGCTGGAGCATACTCCCATTTTTTGAGTTGTATAAATTCACTGCCAGGTATGTTGACAACATTATATTGTGTTTCTTTTTGTAGCTCATTATATGGTTTTGCTTATTTGGTTTTTAACTAAAACTTAGATGTATATCAGATGCTGCACACTAAATGTTGAAGGAATTTTGCAATAACTGTAGTTTATTTTATGTAATTTTTTGTGTACAGTTTCATTGCAAGTTGATTTACATCATGTCTTAATGGTTGAAGCATTCAGGCTACCATGAGTTTTATGAAAACATGTTAATAGCATAAATTTTGTTTTTCCTTCTCTTTGTATAGATGTAGATAAGTTTGCACAGTATATGTTTGACAAAAGGGATAAACGAGATAGTATGAATTTGTTTTTGGTTGTGGTTTTAAATAATCGCATTTCTGGGTGTTTCTGTTTCGATTTATTTTAACTTCAGGGGGTATTTGTACCTAAATGCCATGTCGCCCCAACTTTGATTTCAAAAAATAGAGTTGCAAAATCTGTTTCTGTAACCTTCTATATTTTACAGATTTGCTGTTGCTGCCTCGTGGTTTGTCTTGCTGCTTTTTTTTTGTAGCTGTGATTTACCTAGTAATTTCTTTTTATGAAACCAGACTGTCATATAAACTTGGAATTATTATTTTAAAGTATCAATGGTTAATATATTGATAGTTTAATAAACTTGTGGTTGCTTGTTTGATAGTTTAATAGCTAACAACTTGTTTTGTGACTGCTAACCATTGTTCAAAATTCCCAATCACTGTAGCTACATTGCTATGAGCGATTTGTAAAAATTCTTAAATATTTATAGTCATTATGTGCCTTTTGTATATGCAGCAATCAAGATGGATGACAGTTCTACTTATGTATTAGGTTCACTTCTTGGCATTACTGACAAAGAAAAAGAAATTATCTAATCTTAGATTCATGTCAGTTAATTTTGGTGAAATCACCTTAAGGGTTATGGTTGTAAGTGTTTCACAAAATGCCTCAATGGTTGTACATTTCATGCTTACAAACTATTTGACATAATTCTTTAATGGTTGTAGCTAATTACATCTATGAATTGTCTATAAGAATCACTAAGTAAATTTAGGATTTGCAACCAAGTTGTTTCTAGAAATATCTCAAAGAATAAGCATGATGATTCCATTGAATTAAAAATCCATGGAAGGAAAATTGGTTAGGTGAAATGTTGTAACTGTTAGCTCACATATGAATTCATAATAATTGGAAACCACTCCTTCAGAAGTTGAATTATCTTTTTTTTCTTCCCTTTGTTTTACCAAAGAATTCATAGGCATATTATCTAGAACAAAATCAAATTATTTATTCTTAAACACTCCTAATTGCAATAGAATGAACAATTAGCTTATTGGAAATTGTGGGTTGTAAATATTGATATTATTTATCCCACTAAAAACTCTATCATTTAAATGTGATTTTAAGACTTATGGTTGTAAGTTTTGGATCTTGAGGAACCATGACCCTGCAACCATAATGAGAGGTTTAATATTACCATGGGTTAGTTAGTTAGTAGAAATTAGTATGTAGTGTAAAGAATACCAATAAAAAATAAAAATATAAAATATAGATATATGACCTTGCATTAACTTTTATGTCTTAAAAGCTTAAACTTAAATCTCATTTTGAGTCAGCCTTCGTATAATACTGATGGTTGGTAAGGTGGAACATTACATATGGTATCAGAGCCAAGTTAAAACTCTAGGACCTAGGGCTTGCCTACTAATATTTATTTACTTACCTAAATTTTTCCTTGGTCAGGTTAAGTAATCATGGAGAGAACATCAAGGAGGAGGAAGGAAGTCTCATCTCCACCTCGTCAAGATAAAGAATCTCAGAAAATATCCATCAGGGAAGTAAGGGGTATCATGTTATCTTTCCAAAAGATGGCTGAAGTCTTGATCAGTAGGGTTGGGGGAAATCCTTCAGTGCCTGGTTCTTCATCTCAATTAGAGAGGCGAGAAATACCATATGATGGAGATGTACATAGAGAATTGGAAAAATTTAAGCTTCCTATCTTTAAGGGTACCACAAAAGGGGAGGTAGCAGAAGCTTGGTTGGAAAACACGTGCCCATGTTTTGAGTTGCGGAATTATTCTAGCAACCAAAAGGCAAAGTTGGCTATATACCAACTTAAGGAGAGTGCACTATTATGGTGGAGGAACTTAGAATCCCAATTAGGATACTCCATGTCTACCTTGACATGGGAATGATTTGAAGAGGAATTCGAGCAATGTACCTTTCTGCTGAATACTTGGAGAGGAAATTTAATGAGTTCCATGATATTAAGCAAGGAACTAAGACAATCCTTGAATATGAAGCATGATTCATGGAGTTGGTTAGATATGCTACCCATCTAAACACTGAAGCCGTCAAGGAAAACAAGTTTTTGTATGGATTGAATCCTATTATAAAGGAAAAGGTGCACATTCTGAGGCCTACTATATTGCATGATGTAGTGCAACAAGAAATTATAGCCGAGGAAGAATTATTGGGGAACAAAGGGGGGGATAAAACCCCAAATATATCATTCCATGGGAAACCTCCTCGAAGGGGATGCCAATATGTAAGACATAAGTCAGGTGGTTCACATCATCATGGATTTCAAAGGAATCATACTTTTAAGAACCAAAGAGATAACCCAAGGCAACATCTTCAACAAAGCAGTGCTCGCACTCAAGAATCACCTAAGAAAAGGGTCAAATTTATGAAAGCTACTCCCACTAATGGATGTTAGACTTATGGAGGAGCTCATTATGAGCGAGATTGCCCTAAAAAGAAGACTGAAGCACAATCAAAGTAGGAACAAGCCATTGTTAGAGATATGGGCTGAGCCCATAAGATTCATGCAGTTGTGCAAAATCTCCAGGTCGAGAATCAATCTATAGTGCTTGAAGAATTAGGTAAGCTAAATGGTATGGTTGTTAGTATTTTGATTGATCCTAGTGCAACTGAAAGTTTTATTTCTCCTAATTCTTTATTGAAATGTAAACTGGTGGTGATAGAGCAAAATGATTTTGATCAAGATCAGATGGCCTTAGGGCAATCTCAAAAGCTTGAATTATTAGTGCAAGAGTGCTCTTTAGACTTGGGAGTGTGTGTCACAAATGTGAATCTTTATGTGATGACACTTGGACACTATGATGTGATAATTGGGATGGACTGGCTTGAAGCACACTGGGTTGTGCTTGGTTGTCGAAGCAAAACCCTTCATTTTTTGAGTGACGAGGGCCAATCTATGGTTATCCATGGGGAAAGGAGACCTGTTTCTTTAAGACTTATCTCATTCTTTCAGATGAAGAGCAGTATTAGGAAAATATGTCAAATGTATGTGGTAATGACTTTAAATGAGGGAGAGCTTTCATCCTTTTAGTAATATCCTTTCCTTTCAGAATTCTCCGATGTCTTTCCAGAAGAGTTTCCTGGTTTACCTCCAAAGCGGGAGTTTGACTTCTCCATAGTGCTAAAGCCTGATACCGAACCTATATCCAAAGCTCCCTACCGAATGTCTATTGTTGAAATTCATGAGTTGTAAGTGCAACTTCAAGAGTTATTGGATAGCGGTATGATTAAACCTAGTGTTTCACCTTTGGTAGCTCTAGTGATATTTGTAAAGTAGAAGGATGGATCCCTTCGGCTCTGTGTTGACTACAGGTAATTGAATAGAGTAACTATTAGAAATCAATATCCTTTACCTTGTATTGATGATCTATTTGATCAAATGAAGGGAGCCACCATATTTTCCAAGATCGATCTTTGATCTGGATATCATTAGCTCAGAGTTAAAGAAGAGGATATTTCCAAAGCTGCTTTTTGAACACGTTTTGGTCATTATGAGTTCATGGTTGTTCCTTTTGGGTTATCTAATTCCCCAAGAGTGTTTATGAGTCTGATGAATGGTGTATATAGGAATTACTTTGAAAAATTTGTACAAGTGTTCCTCGATGACATCCTAATCTATTCAAAGTCCCCAGAAGAGCATGAGAAACACATGAGATTGGTGTTACAATTCTTAAGAGAAAGTAAGCTTTAAGAAAAATGTCCAAATGTTCTTGTTGCCAATAAAAAATCCATTATCTTAGACACATTATCTCCAGTGAAGGCATTGTTGTTGACTCACCAAATATCGATGCAATTTCAGAATGGCCAACACCCTCTAATGTGCATGAAGTGCGTAGCTTCATGGGTATGGTAGGATACTATCAAATATTTCTGGAGGGGTTTTCAAAAATAGCTAGCCCTATCACTTCATTGCTTAAGAAGGGAGTACGATTTAATTTGGCAAATGAGTGTGAGCAAGCATTTTCCAAGCTCAAACAATGTTTGACTATAGCTCCAATACTTAAGGTTCCAGATATGGATAGAACATTCATAGTGTCTACCGATGTGTCAAAAGATGGATTGGGTGCAGTATTATCACAAGATGGTAGGTGTTGATGAATATAAGATGTCCTTTTAGAACTCCCAATTCCTCACATTAATTATTGACCTGGGCAAGTCTTTTGTTTCAAGAGTGCACATAGTATGTGCAGGTGATGGAAATCGTTGTATCTACAGAAAGTAATTCTTTAAGATAACTTATTGATTTCAATACAAGAGTAAATGGATCGAACCATAAACTACCAAACTTGTAACCTCAAAGAAATTAAACTATTCAAGCATCAAAACTCAATCTTAATAAAAAAGCTCTAATTGAAATTATAGGCCATAAGCACATCAACCGAGTGCACTGTAGCAGTAACAGAGCTCTTTCACCTGAATAGAAACTTCTGCATAACAGTAATACACCTGATCTAACCAATAATACTTTGGCTCTCAATTAACAAGAAATAACTCTTATCTAATAATTGAATCAATCTACGACATAAATAAATGAAACCAATCAATAGTAATAAGAAATAATGCGTGCAATGCACAAACTCAATACCGGTGATTTATATATCAAGTAGATCAATCGTAAAACTATAAAGCAAAGTAATTAGACTTGCATTAGAAAGGAAAAAGTATAACACAGGGAAAAGTAGTGAAAACCACCAGCGACCAGGACCAAGCCACCAGTGATTACTGCTTAGTTACTCAAAATATTGCGAGAAAACAGAAACACAAATTATATATTACTCATTAACTCCAAATGTCATTACAGTAACAATGTGTTCTTCAGAATAACACTTTGTCTCTTAAAATTACAGCCGAAGTAAAATGGAAAAGGTGCTCTATTCTATTTGTTTTTCCCCTCTTATAGTAAAAAAGGAAAAGAGATCATTGTGATTCCTTAGGATCAGGAGATCCTAAGGAATTCGTGACCAAATGCTATTATCAGAACAATCTTTTGTCCTACGCGGATCCTTCTGATTCACTTCTCAACTAACCGCACAAGACATACTCTTTTCTCCTTGTTTAGCCTTTGTTGTTTAATATATTGAACAACAATTGTCCCATTCACAAATCTCTGCGTAAAAAGCAACGAAAGTTAGTTTTGACAGCCAAATCATATCAAAAGCATTTTCGTTCACTTTCTATCGAAATTCTATCAAAACCTCATTACATCATGGAACAAATTCATAAAAAGGAGGAAAAATATAATGTAATCAAGGGTAAATTTATACCTGTTGCATGGCCCAACATACTCCCCTGCTTACCATGTTTCATGTCCCCATGAAAATAAGTAGTTAATATGTAATGCAGTTAAAGAGCAAGTAGGAAAGACTTCTTCCTTATACAACCTAAAACCATTCTTTTGTATTAAATTTGCAAAGGCTATCCCTTCATGACTGTCAAGAAGCTCATAATTAGAACAGTATCCCTCAGGAGGGTACCAAATAATAGGGCTCCTAAATTGACATCCTAGCCAATGTGGTCCTTCCCTCAAGATAATATTATTGTATGTGACAAAACGCCTTGTGGTAGCTTTAAAATTCTTATAGCCAAACGGTTCTCTGTTCTTGACACTATTGGTGGAGACTAACCATCTCTGTTTGGATGCAAGTAAGGACCTTTCCTTTATGGATAAGAAATACATCCTCCCCACTTGCACAATTTCTTTATGTCTAAGCTCTAGACTCTTAATTAACTGCTCATGTTTCATGAACCTCTTGTGTCTAACAAAAAGATGTAAGGGTTGAGTAGGCTCACCCCTTACCCACAAATCCAGTCCATGTTATCTCCTTTGAAAGGTGTTATAAGCCCTGGACCACTTAAGTTGGTTCACAACGAAGGAAATGAAGGCCTGAAATTGAATGTCCCTAATAAAAGGGCTAGGATTGTTATCCACCTCCCCATCTAATAAAAAATTATGCAAATAAAGTTCACAGAGAAGATGTTGGAATATTATCCCATGCTCCTTACAACATTTTATGAATTCTTTAGTTGTCTTCAATTCAACTGACTTGTCGGCCTTAACAACTTTAATCTTCAACAGTAAATATCTTCCCAACAAAAACAAAGCATAGTTTGTAGCAGCAGATCTACAAGATAAGACATCAGAATATAAACAGAAAATAGCATCAATATGACCCACAACCTTATCTAGCTTGGCTTTCACTTTCTTCAGCTTTTCTTCCTCCTATCTTGACTTAGCAAAAGTTTCATCCTCGGTTATGGTCAAATCATTGAATTGCTTTTGCAGCTCCTGGTACTGTTGCAGAGGAACTGTCTCCTTCTTACATTGTGCTGAAGCAAGTTGGGCATGTACCAACTCCTCGTTTAACTCTAGAAGAATAGGATCACTGCTTGATGGAGCATCATTGAATATTTCTTCTGTCTAGGTGCTTTTGTTGTGAGAGGAAAAACCCTCAGTCTGAATAGCCATATCTATCAAATCTATATGAAATCTTGTTTGTGTGGCTACCGTCTAAGTAGAAAAAAATTCAGTCTGGGCTCCTATTGCCTTAGCTTCACATACTTTTGTCTTTGCGGCTACAGTGACAAACTCAGGAATAGTGTTCCGAACTTCCCCATTTGCAGCTTCTTTTACTTTCCAATGCAGTCGTTTAACCTTCTTTTGAAGCTTCTAGTATTCCTTCTTCATCTTTCTTAACTTTATTTCAGCTAGTTGCTTCTTCTAAGAAGCATCCTCTATAGGAATAGGTTTATTAATACCCTTTGTGTCTGAGGGATATTGGTGCATGTCTTGGCTATGTTCCACTATAATCAAGTCACTTGATTTGTTATCAGATTCATGAATTATTTCTGTTTCCACTTCGTCGGCCCGGTCTGCAACTTTTGGGGAAGGAAAAATTTCTGTGTGACTAAAATCCTTTGTGGATTGAGAATTATTCAGGATCTGGTCAAGTAATCCTTTAGGTTGTATATATGCACTCAAATTTGGAAGAACCTGGGCCATCCCGTCCTCAAGTTCCTGAAAGAAATCATCTCAGTGGCTCATAGGTGGTGTTTGAGAAGTCCCTACTTCATTTTCTAGTTCACCATCATCTTGAGAAAATTATTGTGCTCCCCCTTGTTCTAGGTCAGAATCATGTTCTTCCTCTTGTTTTGGTTCAAAATTGCATTCTTCCTCCTGCTCTAGTTCAGAACTGTGTTCTTCCTCCTGTTCAGGTTTAGAGTCAAGTACAGCAGTTGGACTAGATGGTTCTGCTGAGCGCTCCACACTACCCTGCGGATCTACAAAAGTCCTCTGAAATGGATTCACCCTCACAAAACGCCTACACTTAGTAGGTCTTGTTACTATACAAGTAGTTCTTTTCCTCTTCAGAATAGGGTTTTGGTTTTCAATTCCCACGGTTACAAAATTTTGGACTATAGGGTCTGGCCTAATCTCTGGTGGAGCTATAAAATTATCCCAAGTTAAATCTTGCTAAGCAAGACTATGACTAACAATTAGTCTGATCAACCCATGATGACTGACTACAGTATCAGGATGTTTAGCCCATCTTACTTTATCAACTATACCATGCAACAATGAATTTAAGAAAAATGGAAAATTGACAGTAAGGTTTTGCTTTAAAATGACTAAAAGTTTAAGTTTCCGTGGTTTTACCACATCCCGTCGACCATCACAGTTAATGTATTGTTGGAGGAAACTTGCCAATTCACACCATGGTTCTCCCAGAGAGGACAATTGAATGCCCTTGCCTTTTCAGGTTAGCTCTTCACCTGCGTCTTTGAAAATCTCCACTTCATCAGGCAACATTACATGCCTTTGTGGCCATGCTGCTCCTCCTACCAACAGCCCAAAAACCTCAGCTATCACAGCTTCTGATACTGTTATTCTTACACCTTTTATTGTGGACTACCCATTCTATAAGTGTTGTAAAAATTCAAGAGAGATTTCACTGTTAGAGGCCTGAAGCCTGGTGAAATATGAAATACATCCCACGCGCACCAGAATTTCCCTCGCTCTGTCAGAAATTCCCAACACCGAGGGTCCTCGGCGAACCGATTTTCCACCCATAATGCTCGAATTCTTTCAATATTTGCTCTACAAATTTCAAATACTAGCACAACAAAAACACAACAGAGAACAACAATTTATTTGGTAAAATAGAACAACAAGTAGCCATAACAACTAAATTCCATGATGTCAAGAGGAATTTCCATGATAATTAATGATATTAAATCTAAGACTATCATACTACCACATGCCATTTGATCATGGGATATCATAGCAATCAATCTAAAACATATCAAGTCCAGTAAGTGGAATAAATATAATGCATGAAAAGTTGTAATGGAAATCCTCCCCCTCCATAAAAAGAGAGGTCGCCCATGACCGAGTAGATAGGGAAAGGGTTATTCTGATGGCAAGGCAAGGGGAAGAATAGTACAACATTAAATGAAATAGAGTATGCATATAATGATAGGATGAAAAGAGGTATGATTATAATGAGAGCGGAGTATGTAAAGATAGTTATGAATAAAAGACAAGATGCTTGGATTGATGATAAGTTATGCGAGAAAAAAAGGGACAACAATGTGCCAAAAAGATGCTCTGTTGATGGTATTCTAGCCGAGAATGATGCAATTGATCGGAAAACAATATCTCATGCATAAAGGTTCAAAACAGGGAAAAAACTAAGGAAATAACTTCTTCGATAAAAAGAAAGAATAAGAAGAGGGTAATATAGTAATAATTGATGATAAGATATAACTTCAATACCATAAGAAGAACCTCTGCTGCCAGCAGGTGTCCATAGCCTCGACAATGTTTCTTTTTAACCCATATGAACTAGGATCCTCAATTTATAAATGGAGAGTTATAGTGTTGAAGAGATGAGTGTGCTGGCATGGTAACCAGATGACCACACTACCATTCAGTAGGATGTAGCAAAAGTGATCAAGCCAGCTCGTGATGATACCTCCTGTTCCAAGGATATTATGGTTATCCAATGGATGATAACCCTAGTGTGGTCGCCATATTGGGAATGTCGCTTTTCTTCAAGCTTATGAACATGAAAGGCTGGCTCGTAATGAGACCCCCTATCCTCCATCTGAAAACAAAATTTTGCTGTTATTACAAATTTTTATGATAAATAGAGAGGCTCAATACTCCTTAAGAGCAGTGATGGTGGAAGAAGTTTACATGTCAATAAAAAAAATATACCCATAGTCTTATTTATTAAAGACAAAGAATATTATAACCAGGAAGGGTGGAACCAGCATGGTATTAAGATGACCAATCAATATCAAGTACAGCAGAAAGCTATGCAACAAAATAGTGTATAAATAATTATATCCCTTTCTTGAAAAGAATCTATCATCAAGAATTTGTCCTCTTAAAGATCATAACATTAATGGTATTAACTCCCCTCAATAGAATCCATAAATTCTTATCCTCATAAAATTAGTGTACTTCATGCCATGAAAAGAAAACAAAATGAAAAATAAAAGAAAAATGGGGCTGAGTGTTTGAGTGAACAACAATGGTTCAGACAAGCGAACAATAATCACACAAAAGAAAACATTTTTTGGTCAATTGGAATTGAACAACAACTGTTCAATGAATTGGACAACAGAGATACACAAAAAGTGATGTTCAATCATTTGAAAAACAAATACCGCAAAGAGAAAAAGTGCTATTCAATAGGGATTGAACAATAGTTGTTCATTTGAATGAACGACAACTATTCAATCAAAGGAATAGAAAAGCACACACAGGGGATGTAAAAATGTTGTTCAGTTGTTTGAACAACAGCTGTTCAATTGAATGAACAGCAAATCACACCAAAAAAAAGGGTGTTTTTCAATTGAGATGCAACAAAAACTATTCAATAGATCGAAAAAAAGTTGTTCAACTAATTGAACAATAAAAACACGCCAAAAAGAAAGCGTTGTTCAATTGGATTGAAGATCAGCTGTTCAATAGATTGAATAACAACTGTTCAATTAATTGAACGACAAAATCACGCCAAAAAGAAAGTGTTGTTCAATTGGATTGAACAGTAGCTATTCAATTAACTAAACAACAAAACAAGCAGAGATAAAGAAAAAATAAAACAAAATAAAATCAACAATCATATTTACATATTTTATAGAGAATAAGTAAATTTTATAAAGATAAAGCTGCCGAAGGCTTGCCTTCTGCAGCTAAAACTTGCATGGTGGGGTTGTCACGTATTTGCTGGTAGAAAGATTCTCTGGTAAGTGGTTTTTGGTAGAGGTTCACTCGATACCCATTCACTTTAAAATAAGAACCAGACCCATTAATGGTGGTCAGCATAAGAGTGCCATTATCGTGTACTTTCTTTATTTCATAGGGACCTAACCACCTGGTTTGAATTTTGCCAGAGAAGTTGTGAAACCTGGAATCATAAAGGAGTGCCCAGTCACCCTCATGAAATGTCCTTTTCTTAATCAGGGAATCATGCCATTTGGCTCTTTGCTGTTGAATAAGTGTCATATGTTGTAGTGCCATTAGCCGAGCCTCCTCTAATTCATTCATCTGTTGTAACCTGTTAACCTGGGCTTCGGCTAAATCCAGTCCCACTTCTTGGGTTGTCCTTAGTGTTTGTACTTCAAATTCTATGGGAAAAATGGGTTCTTTACCAAATACTAATTGATACGGAGAGTATCTAGAAATGTTTCTCCAATTTGTGTGATATGCCCACAAGGCCTTTGATAGTAGAGTAGCCCAGTCTCGTCGATGTGATGAAACTGTCTTTATTAGAATAGCTTCGATAAATTTGTTGGTGCTCTCCACCTGCCCGTTCGCCTATGGGTGATACGGAGAAGTAATTCTGTGTGTGATATGATGATTTCTCAATGTAGCAGCAATCTTGTGACCCACAAATTGTGGTCCCCCATCAGTAATTACTTCTCTGGGTAAGCCATACCGCACAAAAAATTTGAAAATAAAGTTAATAATGATTTCCTCTGTTGCTCTTGGCAACGCTACTATTTCCACCCACTTAGTTACATAATATGTTGCAACCACTATATACAATTTCTAGTTGGATGGTGGGTTGAATGGCCCAATGAAATCTAATGTCCAATGCTCAAAGGGTTCTATCACCAACTGTGGATGCAGGGGCATTTCATCAGATTGGCTAGGGCGGCCCATCCTTTAGCAACTATCACATGCCTGGACAAATTTATTTGCATCTTTAAAAATAGTGGGCCAGTAGTATCCCATCTGTAGAATTTTATGTCCAGTTTTGTGGTCTACAAGCGTCCACTGCAAGGTCCATCATGGCAGGCTTTTACGATATCATAAATTTCATCCTCCCTGATGCACATGTGGATATGCATATCGGATCCCGTGTGGAAAATGTATCCTCCAATCCAGGAGAAATGAGTGCTACACTGAACAATCAATTTCCTTTCTCTGGGTGTCAAATGTTTTGGTAATTTTCCCACTGCTAAGTAATTTGCTACATCTGCATACCATGGCGTTTTTATGGCCACAACAAAACAATGTTCATCCGAGAACTGATCATCTATCGCCACTCTATCATCGGTTCTTCGCACTCGGGAGAGGAAGTCTGCCACAAGGTTCTCCTTCCCTGGTCGATCCCTTATAGTTATATCAAATTCCTGCAAAAGTAGTAACCAACAAGTCACTCTTCCATTTCTAATTGGTTTGTTGGTTAAATATTTAATGGCAGAGTGATCAGTATACAGAAATCCAGGATATCCAATTATATAGTGTCTAAGTTTGTTTATAGCATAAATAAGAGCTAGAAACTCCTTTTCTATTACTGTATAATTCAACTTAGCAACGGTAAGGTTTTTGCTGATGTAATATATAGCGTAAGGTTTCTTGTCTTCTTCTCAGCCAAGAAAAACTCCAATGGTTGTATCTGATGCATCTGATGAAATCTAGAAAGGTATATCCCAATTCAGGCCTCGTAATATTGGTGATGTTGACACTAATTGTTTTAGATTTGTGAAAGCAGTGTCACATTTATCAGTCCATATAAATTCAACATTTCCTGTCAAGGCATATAAAGGTGCAGCAATTTGCGAAAAGTTCTTTATAAATCTATGATCATATCTAGTAATTCCCAGAAAACTATGTACCTATGTTTGAGTGCAGGGAGTAGCTAATAAGAGGATTACCTGTATCTTTGTTGGATCTACTTGAATTCCAGCTGCTAAAATGTAATGACCCAAAATGAAGCCCTCTGTCATCATCATATGACACTTCTCATGACTTAAGAACAGCCTAGTAGAAATACACCGTTCTAGGACTTTCTCCAATGTTTGTAATGCTTGATCAAAGTCATCCCAATAGGGTGTGAAATCTTCCATGTATGTTACAGGGAAAAGTGTCTACTCAGAACTGCTTATCCCACTAAGGTGTGACAACTACCTTAGAAACAAACAGAGTAAAGCTACTTTCGTTTTTCCTTTATGAAGTATAGATAGAGAGGAATAAAGAAGACCAACCTCTGTCTTGCGCTAATCTCCTGGTTCGATTCCTCTCTTCTTTGATAGTCTTTCGCTACTTGTTCCCTTGCACACCCAGCTTCACAGAGTACCTGTAAGATCATAGTAGCATAACACTATACAAAGACATGGATCTATAATCATAAACAATCTAGGATCAGATGTAAATTGACCATACAAATGCAGCAAACATCAATGACACAAGAGTATGGAGGAAAACTTGAATTGCTTTTATTGATAAACAAGAAAGAGCCAAGAGGAGTTACAACCAGTTGTTCTGACCCAGCATCAACCTCTCAGCAAGGAAGCCCCTCTTCACCTCATACAAAGCTTAGATCACCCAACAATCTGATGTTTGTCTCAAGAAACCAACAACAATTCCTTACAATATGCAAAATTCCATCCCCTAGATCTCTGGGATGAGGGATCCATATATAGATATCTGTAAGGGGGATGAGTCAGCTTGTGATTTGATTAGCGTCTTCCCTCTGATAGTTCTTGCTTCCACTTGGAGATTGATGATCTCTTACTCATCCTTGGTCGAATTCAGAGAGGCAAGTGTCACTGGAGAAGTTTCTGGAAGCTTCCATTGCCTCTCCACCTCGCGGAATGACACTGCCATTTGTCATTTCTCGCCCATCGCACCCCATAGAAGGGCTTTTTGAAATGCAACACACCCACACAGTGTACTTAGGTGAGATGCAACACACTTGGTGAGTGGAGCAGCTGAAATGGTCCTGTTTTGACCAATTCTGAGTAGTTTTTCATGGAGAACTTCTGGGAGAAGCTGTAATGTGTTGACCTTGTTCCTTTAGGGGTTAGACCAACACTTTTAGGGACTTAGGAGCCCTTGGTTTATGGACATTTCATGCTTGGGGTTGTAGTGCCCAAAAATGTCTATAACAATGTACACCTCCAGTCCTTCATTTATCAAGTCTGCAAAAATATTGAGTATGGCTCTTTGGAATGTAGTAGGTGCGTTGCACAATCTGAATGGAAATACCCTATAAGCGAATGCTCCCCAAGGGCAGGTGAAAGTAGTTTTATCCTGGTCTTCAGAGGAAATTTGAATTTGGTTGTAGCCACTGAAGCCATCCAGGAAAGAGAAGAATTTCTTTCCTGCCAGTTTATCAAGGACGTGGTCGATAAATCAAAGGGGAAAATGGTCTTTTTGTATCACTTTGTTGAGTTCTCTGTAGTCAATGCATATCTGCCATTTTCCATTCTTTTCGGGGACATCTACTAATGGAGAAATCCATTTACTTTCAGATATAGGATAAATAAAATTCACATCTAACATTTTTTGAAGCTCTTCTTTCACAATATCCTTTAGATGAGGATTTAATCTACGCTGCGGCTGTCGAATGGGTCTTGCATATTTTCCAGTGTAGATGTGGTGCATGCATAACTGAGGGTCAATCCCTTTCATGTCTAAGTAGTCCCATGCAAAAGCCCCTTTATATTTCCTAAGGACCTGTATAAGTTTCTGTTGCTGGTCATTACACAGATTACTATTAATGTTTAGGATTTTCCCTTGCTCGATTTCAACAAGCTTTCTATTATAAATGGTGGTTGTTCGTATTAGTTTGTCATTGATGTCTCTCAAGGGATCTTCTTCAATCTCATTGTCAAGGACTGCTTCAATCATGTGACATCTCAAATTAGACACTACAACATGGTGATTGATAAAGGTGTTAATGACATCATCTTCTGTTTGATTTTTGAATTCAAGCGCATCTACCACAGCCAATGGTGAACGAATATTTTCTTTTAAATATGTTGCTGGTTGTTTCTGAGTTTTCACAATGGTTAGAGTCGGCTAAGCAAGAGGGTATAAATCTAGATTCTTAATAGCATTTCCTCTATTTATGGTCATGCTGCCTATTCGGCGGCCTATATAAGCATCAACTATTGCTAGCCAAGGGCTTCCCAGTGTTAAGGGATGTCCATCTAGCCGATTTCTAGGGTTGATAATCAAAAAATATGCCAGATATTCCCAAGAGTCCATAGAAACCATCACATCTTGTAATGTTCCTTTTGGCTTAATGACTGAACGGTCGGCAAGTTCCAGCAAGGTAGTGGTTGGTTCTAAGGCTGTGATGCCAAGCACTTCACAAGTTTCTGTTGTAAGAATGTTAATGGCTGCCCCTAAGTCAACTAAAGAATTGGGAAAAGGGTGGCCATTATTTGGACTATGACAATGGGATTCCCCGGGTATTCGTATTTTATAGGTGTCTCTTTGCCTAGTAATATATCAAACAAAGTTCTGACAACATAGACTGTTGGTGTTATTTTTTTTCCTCACAAACTTCTTTGCACACAACTCTTTAATGGTTTTAGCATATATCAGAATATCTTGAATTGCCTAGAGGAGGAGTATTTTTATACAGAGATTTTTGAGTTCACCTAGAAGATCAAAGTCAGGATATTCAATTGGTCGAGGTACTGTCAATCTTTCTGGGAACGAGGGAGAAGTAATTATGATTTATTTGGGATCTTTCTACCTGACTATATCTTCTCACTGTTTTGTTTGCTAGTTATCTACAGTCGAAGGCTTATTAGGATGCGTTTTTTTAACTTTAGGCTGTAGATTTTTGTCCTCATCTGGAGAAATTACGCGTCCAGATCTTAACTTAAGTTCATTACATTCTCTCGACTCAACTTCAGGATCCAGACTGTCAATAATTTGTATTGACTGGATCGGTCTGCAGTTAGGATTCAAATTTGATTGAGCTGAGATTTGTGGCCGTATATTAGGTTGAGGATTTTGCTGCAAAGTGTAAGGTGCTAATAAGGTTGGGTGAGGCAGAGGAACTGTTCCCGTGGGTTGGTTTGTAGATCATTGCCAATTTGGTTTCCAGTTCTGATTTTGTGAGGTAGAAGGAGACCATTGAGAGGAATAGGGGGTGTTCTGCCAGAATGGTGGAGGGTAAGAGGAATTTGGCCAATTATTGTTTGGATTTGATTGGTTGGGCCATGGTGGCATAGAAAATGCTTGAGGTGGCCAAGTAGAGAAAGGTGGCTGGTTCTGCCATGCTACCCCTAAATATTGCTAAGAATTAAATTGCAAAGAAGGAAAGAATGAAGATGGTTTTGTAGGCATACCTGTCGGACGTGCTTGCCATTGACAACATTGGTTCAGCAGATATACTGGTTCCACTTCCTCTTCTGCTTCCTTGAAAACTGCTTTTAATCCAGGAAGCGATGGACAACTTTTCATAGCATGATCCTTAGTGAAAATGGTGCATGTTTGTATCATATCTAATGGAAATTCTTTATGATTGTGTTTCTTTCTACAACGTGGACTGAAAATACCCAGATTTTGTTCTACTTTGGCCTAATTTTGTTTGGCTTGCATGATATCCAATTGTGTCATCAGGGTACCCAGGATATCAGTCTTGAAATCTTCCAGCAGATTGTTAATTTCAACTCGTGTAATGCCTCCTCCTAGGGTTTTGTTGCCTCTAGTGATCGCATCACGTTCGGTTGGTTTCAGCCTTGTACTGCCTCTGGATCACCTCACGCACAATTGTATAATATCGTCATAATCCTCTTGATAAATATCACCCTTCCCCATTAAATTCAGTGTTTCTACCCATTGGTCTTTCATACCTTTGATTATTGTACTTTTAAGAAATTTAGGAGGAAAATTTGCATAAGGAGATATTTACAGATTATATTGAAAACGTTCTACATATTCTTCAAGAGTCTCGTTAGTCTTAGCTACCATTTGAAAGATTTCATCCTTCAGTTCTATAATTCAGCAATAATCTTGGTATTTTTTTAGAAAGGTTGTTTTCAATTGGTCCCAGTCAGTAATGGTACCTCCACCAAGCCCCATAAACCAACACAAAGCTGCTCCCTTGAAAGTAGAGGGGAACAGTTTCAGCTTCTGGGGGTCGGTATCGTAATCATATCCCCTACATAAAACATCAAATTTGAAAAGGAATGCATCAAGATCTTCTAAAGTTAGCCCATGAAAGGTAGGAATATTCTGTAATGGAATAGCTTTCATGGGAGCATTGACAACTGTATCAAAAATAGGGTATTGTAATGTAGACGTTTGAGGCTATTGCTGATTATGAGCCATTTGGTCAAAAATATGCCAATATCCTTCACAAATTTTTGGAGCTAGAGATTTGTTCCTGGGGGGTTTAGAAGAGACTTTTAGAATGATTTTAACAACACTACCTTGGTTCGAAATACTCAGTGTCCTCTATTCAACCACTACTTTAGGAGATTTGGGTTCTGATGATTTAATCTTTTCAGCACTACCTGTTTCTCCTTCTCCTTCATGGAGATTGCAAGAATTCCCTTCTTGTAAAGGGCTAGGCCGTAAATTTTCAGTGTTCTGAAAACTCTGTTCAGACCCTTCAGTCTTCCCTTGAATCTCAGCGTCAGCTACAAATGGTGATCCTGCGGCCTGAAGGGTTACAGTAGGATTTCTTGTAGAAATGGTTCAGGGTCCTACTGATGACTAAGACTCAACTTTTCTTATGATTTCGTTAATGAAGGTTTATCATCCAAGGGTCACCGAACCCTTATATTTTTTAGATTTGGGCAGAGGAATTATATATTTTTCTACTATTTTCTTATTAGTCATTCATACATAAATACAAACATTTATTTCTACTTCAATTCGTATGTAATTTTGCTGAAAAGTGGGCAAAGGAGCAAGCACTTTACCTGCTAGTATGCAAGTTCTTATCTTCAATTTTTAATACCCAATTCTTTCATAGCAAACAAACATCAAATATTTATTTCTACTTCAATTCCTATTCAATTTTGCTAAAAAGTAGGCAAAGGAGTGTTGGGCCTTAGTTTTGGTCTTATTTTTGCTCAAAGAAACTTACTTATCCATCTATTTTCCATCCATTTTCCCTTCATTTATCCCATTTTGATGTATATTTGATATCGATTCAGGTATTTAATTTTAATTTTTCAATTTATAAAGTTTTTATGAAAATTTGGTTTTTAGTGCAAAATTGGCAGATTCAGAAATTCCCGTAATAGCTCTATGGTTGATATGGCTGCAGGACACTTGGGCACAAATGGAATGCATGGATGGACAGCTTGGGAACTAGGACTAAGCCAGCAATGCTTAGTTCGAATAGAACAAGCTTTATTAGGCCCATTTGGTGCTAGTCAACCATGACTAGTCATGCAGGAATCCCATAGAAGTAGGGCAGTTTTGAGATTTCATAGGAATGGTCATCTTTCTTGGGATGGGGATAATGAATTCGACTTGGATAGGTGGATGAGAGTAGATGGGTTTTTTTGAGTGAATATAGATCAGTTTTTTCATGAGACCTCTTATTTAAAGCCAAAACTTTGATGGCTTATGTATTGATTTTGTGATATACTTTCATGCTGTGACATCTTTGGATTGAGAAGTTAATTTGAAGACTTGTGTTATTATTATTTTACTGTGTAATGATATGGATGTGTGACTGATCTAAGCTTCTGATATCACCTCTCAAAGTGTGAAAGGCAAGGGTGGAGGGCCCCCACTCCAAGCTAAGTACACTTCCTTGTTAACTAGTTTTATTTCCTTGTAATCTTGTTGATTGTAGCACTAGTTTTTCAAAGCTTTATTTCAGTTTGCTTTATGGTTCATGCATAGTGATTGATTTCATTTGTTAATAGCTTATTCATCACTTTATTGAGTTGTAAAAATAGGTGTTCAAGTTGGGCATTCCTTCTGCTAAAATAATGAATCAAAACTAGTTTCTTTTGTTTGCATGCAAGTAGTTTTATTTTCATTAAGATTTGGATATTGAGATGAATGAATTATGATGGAATATCTTATGTGTATCTTAAGTTAAGAGCTTCTTTCATTAATAATTTATCCATCTTAAGCTTTTAGTTTCAATCTCTGATTCATTAAGTGATAATTGAGCTGAAGGTGGACTTCTTGAGGTCAAGAACCCTTTCAATATTTCTCTCTTTTTAAGCTGATTGAATTAGACTTATAACATGTATTACTTTTAGCTTTTGAATAACTTATCTTTCAAGGTTTGGTTATATCTGATCTTCACATACAGTGAACTTGCCTCAAAGAATAAACAACCCGGATTGATAAGAAATAATTGTGTTAATTTAGGACCATAAATTAGCTCAACATTTTGGCGCCATTGTCGGGGAGGCAAATATCGGCATAGTCAATAGAAAGATAAATTTAAAAACCACAGAAACATTAGTTACATTCTATTTAAGTTATGTTTCTTTATGCCTAGATATAGAGATCCTCAAGGTAGATTTATTAAAAACCCCCCAAAAGTAGAAATAGGATCATTGCACACTCCAGTTACTGGTAATCCAACAATTGAGGAGTTGGTAGAAAAGCAAAGAACTGGCCAAAGATTAACCTTGATTGAAAGGAAAACTTTGTTAGCTTGGGAAGCAAAACAAAAACAATTCTCCACTTCCGGAAAACAAAAAGAAAAAGGAAAACAACTTGTTTTTCCATCCATCAATCCTCATATCTTCCAACAACTTGAAATTCCACTTGAAATTGAAATAAATCAAACAATGGCAGAAGAGGGACATGGATCCGTTATTCTCACTCCTGAACAACAAAGGGCTGAATATGAAAGACAACAGAGAGAATGGAGAAGGAAGAGAGAGGAAGAGGCAAAACAAGAAAATGATAGGAAGCTAGAAAATGACCGGAAAAGACAAGAAGATGGACTTGACCAAGAAACTACTTTTGGTTTTCCAATAGTAGATACAAGTGCAATATTGGGAGAAGAAGTAAAAATGAAAAATATTTCACCTTCTGTACTACCAAACTTCTATGGAATGTCTACAGAAGATCCTGATGCATTTATGCTTGAATTTGATATCCTATGTAGAACATACGGATATATTGATGACATTCATAAACTTCGTCTTTTCCCTGCAACATTAAAAGCAGCAGATTTAAAATGGTTTATGGGTTTAGGAGAACAAACAATAGCCTCTTGGGATGATATGCGAACCGTCTTCCTTAAGAAATATCAAGCTTATTGTAGATCTAGAGATTCAAAGGAAGATGTTTTTAGAATGACACAACAGGAAGATGAAAATTTAGAAGAATATTTGGAAAGATTCACATATAATCTTCAGAAGTCTAAACAACATTCTCTAACTCAAGAAACTATTTGCACAATCTTTCTCAAAGGTGTAAGGGATGAATACCTTGACATTTTGAATTTGATGGGTAAAGGAGATATTTCAAACCTTCCATTCGATGAAATTTTCGAGTTATGTCAGAAATATTCTAGAGGAAGATAAAAAACCGGAAGAAGGGAAGTGAGTTCCAAAGCAGCAAAGTCAGCTGCAGGAGGGATAACAAGAGCTGAAATAGGAAGTCTATTGGAAAATTTCAAAACAGATCTCTTGAGTACATTAGCAATCTTTCGTTCCAAATGTAAAAAGAAACATCCTTTGAGAGAATGTCTTTTGGATAGTATTCAGGTTTGTGGTCTTTGTACAGGCAATCATTCCACAGAGAATTGTGTAAAATTGAAAGAGCTACAAATGAACTCAATGGAAGAAGTGTCAAGGACAGAAGGTTTCTATTATGTTGCACCACGAAGACCATGGCAACCTAGGATGCCTCAACCAAATCAGCCACAATTGCCTCAACAAAATTATTCCTATCCACCTTATAATCCTTGGACCCCTCCAATGCCATGGCAAGTTTGGCCTCCACAACAATATTCACAACAACCTGCACAAGGTTGGAGAGGATATGGTTATGGAAACCAACAACCTCAACAGTATCAACAACAATACCAGCAACAAAACCAACAACCATTTGCATATCCACAATATCCACAATCCATACCCTTTCAACAACAACATTCTGTATGTTATGAAACCAGCTCACAAAAATATAGAAAAGAGAGATCCACGCCTTAGAATTCAGCCTCTTCGAGGGGGCAACCTCCTTTACATTACATAAATGAACAATTCTTGGATGATACAAATGACAAAACCTCCTTTCTATATATAGGAGTCTAAGGAGTCACAATATAATCCAGCCGACCTAACAATAATAATATAAAGCCACAAAAATAACAATAGAGGGATTCTATGGGGCACAGAAATAATAATATGGGGGTAATAGGGGCAAAACAATATAAATAAGGGGTATAACTACAATAGTAATGGGGTAATCACTAGTATTATAGGGACCCAACATGCCCCTCTCCTTCAAAAAAAGTGTTGTCCTCAACGCTTGAGTAGTTCCGGATACTTCTGCATAAAATTCTCATCCTCCCATGTGGAATCTTCAGCGGATAAGTTCTTCCACTTGATAAGATACTCTGAAATTGATCGATTTCGTAGCTGTCGAGTTCTTGTTTCTGTGACTGCTTCCGGTTCCAATATATTTTTCCTTCCTCGTCAAGTTCTAGCAATATTGTTTGAACTGGGAGCTTGTCGCCTATAACCTTCTTTAAACATGAAACATGGAAAACTGGGTGCAATCGAGAAGCTGCAGGAAGCTCCAATTTGTATGCCATAGTACCAATCTTTTGCAACACCTTGTACGGACCATAATACTTTGGTGATAATTTATTATCCTTCTTAGCTTGCTTTAGGGACATTTGCTTATATGGTTGCAGCCGTAGGAATACCCAATCACCTACATCAAAACGTCTTTCACTGCGATGTTGATCTACCTGTTGTTTCATTCTATTTTGTGCCAACACGAGGTTATCCTTTAAGAGTTGGAGGACTTGTTGTTGATGTTCGATGTGATGTTCCACTGCCTGAACCTTAGAATTTTCTCTTAAATATGATGTGATGGATGGTGGTTGATACCCATAAAGTGCCATAAATGGGGTCATTTTTGTTGCTGTATGGAAGGAAGTGTTATACCACCATTCAGCCAGAGGCAACCATTTGACCCATTGTGTCTGTTTATCAGATACAAAGCAACGAAGATATCCTTCCAAACATTTGTTTACTATCTCAGTTTGCCCATCAGATTGAGGATGATAAGATGAGCTGTGAGCTAACTGAGTAGCAAGAGAAGAAAATAATTCTGTCCAAAAATTTCCCATGAAAATGGGATCTCTATCACTTACAATAATCTTTGGGTTTCCATGTAGCTTTTGAATTGTTTCCATAAATGCAGTAGAAACTGTACTGGCTTTAAATGGATGTGATAATGCACAAAAGTGTGCATACTTGGTAAGTCTGTCAACTACCACCATGATGACACTCTTTCCCTCAGACTTGGGTAAACCTGCGATAAAATCCATTGAAACCTCCTCCCAACGTTGGCTTGGAATGGATAAAGGTTGTAATAGATCTGGTGTCTTAATTGTTTCAACTTTATTTTGTTGGCAAACCAAACATTCCGCCACAAAATTTTGAATATCTGATGTAAGGCCATCCCAAAAAAATTCCTTCTTAACCCTGTGGTAAGTTTTTAAAAATCCTGAGTGCCCTCCTAAGGGAGAAGTGTGTAATTCCATAAGAATCTTTTGTTTTAGCTGGGAATTCTTACAGAGGTATAAGCGATCTTTGTACCATAACGAATCATTTTTCCAGCTAAATGTATCAGAAGTACTGGAATCTTGTTGTAGCTTTCGAATAAGTGCCCACACTTCTTCGTCATTCTTCCATTCCTCTTTGCTTCGTTTATCCAATCTGGTTGGATAATAGAAATGGCACACAACAATGCTTCCATATCCTCATCCTTTCTTGAGAGTGCATCTGCCACCACATTTTGCTTCCCTTTTTTGTAGATGATTTCAAAGTCATAACCCAACATCTTTGTGACCCACTTTTGTTGCTCTTCAGAGGATAATCTTTGTTCTAAAAAGTATTTAAGGCTATCATGATCCGTTTTTACCTTGAAGTGTCTTCCCATTAGGTAGGGTCTCCATTTCTTAAGTGCATGGAGTATTGCCAACATTTCCTTCTCATAAATAGCTTTGTTTAAAAACTTTCCCTTGATTGGACGACTTTCAAAAGCAATGGGTCTTTCATCTTGCATTAGAACAGCACCAATTCCATTTCCTGAAGCATCACATTCCACAATAAAGGTTTTTGTGAAGTCCGGTGTAGCTAAGACCGGTGCTTGGCACATTGCCTCTTTAAGATGTTCAAAGGCCTTTGTTGCTTCCGGAGTCCATGAAAATGAATCTTTCTTCAATAATGTTGTTAGAGGTGCTGCTATTCTCCCATAATTCTTAACGAACTTGCGATAATACCCTGTCAACCCAAGAAATCCTCGCAAATGCTTTATGGATGTGGGGATTTTCCATTCCTTAATGGCTTTAATTTTGCTAGGGTCTACCTTAACTCCTTCATGAGATACAATATGACCCAAATATTCCACCTCCTGGACTCCAAAGAAACATTTGGATCTTTTTGCATATAATTGTTTCTCCTCCAATAGTTGTAGCACCTTGTCAACATGTTCAACATGATCCTTCCAAGACTTGCTGTAGATTAGTATATCATCAAAAAATACTAACACAAATTTTCTAAGGAATGGTTTGAAAATTGAATTCATCAAACCTTGAAATGTTGAAGGTGCATTGGTAAGGCCAAAAGGCATGACCAAAAATTCATAATGACCCTCATGAGTTCTAAATGCCGTTTTCGGAATGTCTTCAATCTTCATTCTGATTTGATGATATCCCGAACGAAGATCCAACTTGGTGAAGTAAATTGATCCATGCAATTCATCCAGTAATTCATCAATGACAGAAATGGGGAACTTATCTTTAATAGTGAGCTTGTTGAGCTCCCTATAATCTGGACACATGCGCCATGATCCATCCTTCTTGTGCACCAATACTACTGGAGCTGAGAAAGAACTTTGACTTGGTTGAATTATACCAGCCTCTAGCATTTCTGCAACCATACGTTCAATTTCACTTTTTTGGACATATGGATATCTGTACGGCCTGATGTTTGGAGGAACACTTCCTGGAATCAGATGAATAGCATGATCATGATCACGCATAGGTGGGAGACCTTTGGGAGTCTCAAATACCTTGGAATGATTGTCCAGGACTTTTTGGAGATCTGGAGAAATAGATGATTCCAATGTGGAAACATCTAGCGAACATAATTGTGCAATTACACCTCTTTGCTCCTTTTTTAGAAGCTTTGTCATGCCATTAGAGCTGATTATCTTTCCTGGTTTCCCTGCAATACCCCTTAATTCAACTTCCTTTCCTTCCACAGAAAATTTCATGAAAAGTTCTTGAAAATTAAAAGCTATTGTACCCAAGGATTGTAGCCATTGGACTCCTAGTACAACATCAGCACCTCCCATTGGAATGGAAAGCATTGGGCTAGTCAATACATATTCTCCCATGGATAGCTTGATATTATGGCACTTTCCAGAACAATTTATTGTTCCTCCATTTGCAATCATCACTTGACACTCTGGTGCTGGATATAGGAAGCAATTCAATTCTTTTGCTACCCTACAATGAATAAAATTGTGGGTGCTTCCTGAATCAATCAACACTATTACCTTTTTCTTCTTGATTTGTCCTTCTATCTTGATGGTTTGAGGAGTGGTAATTCCCGCCAATGCATTACAAGATATGGTCGGATTTATTTGTTCTTCATCTAGGCTTTGTTCTTGGAATATATCCTCTTCTTTTGACCTTTCTTGCTCCTTTTCTTCTTCCTCTTCACAATCTATGTAGAATAATTTCTTCTCAGCACACTTATGACCTTTTGTGTATTTGCTATCACAATTGTAACAAAGCCCTTTTGCTCTTTTTTCTTCCAATTGTTGTGGTGTCAACCTTGTAGGTTGTGGAAGACTATGGGCAACAACACTTCCGTCTTTATAGTTGTGAATGGTATGCTTCCTAGTTGCCATAATTTTGCTTTCCATTTTTCTTGCTAACCTGAATGCCTTCTCTAATGAATCAGGTTCCCAAAGGCGCACATCATGTTGGATATTATCCTTTAAAGACCCTATGAACACATCAATCCTATGCTCCTCTGGAATATCTTTTACCCTTATGTTCAATTTTTGGAACTCCTCAATGTGCTCCATTATTGAACCCTTTTGTTTGAGACTTATCAATTGGCTAAAAAAAGTGTTTCTTTTTGTATCCTCATAATGTGCTATCAATTCTTCCGTAAAAATTGCCCAAGTGATAAATTGTTTACGAGAACAAAGCCATTGATACCATACAAACTGATTTGGTTCCAAATATAAAGTTGCCATACGTACCTTTTGTGTGTTTTGCACATTATTGAGATCGAAGAATTGCTCCATCTGTAATATCCATGTGGCGGGATCCTTGCCATCAAACTTCCTCATATCGATTTTTGGAATATGGTGATTCTTCGATCCAACATTAGCGTCTATGGAATCATGATTAACATTTCTTTTGTTCTCATCATGAGTTTCCTTTACTACCTTTTCACCATTAGTGACCCTTTCTTGTAGCAACTTCTTCAATTCTTCCATCGAATCCTCCATCTTAGCTTCCATGCCCTTTATCTTAGATTCCACGCCATTTATCTTAGATTCCACGCCACTTATCTTAGCTTCTGTTAGCTTTTGTGAGTGTGACATTTGTTGCACTTGTTCTTGTAATTTTGAAATATCATGTAGCATTTCTTCCTCTACTTCATGAGTCATGCTAGAGCTTTCAGGTTCCTTACTAGGTGTTTGCATTTTCTTCCCTCGGGGCATCAGTTACTGATAATAATGCTTTACTATGCCCTTTGAATTCCGTTAAACCAAGCATACACAAAAATTTTAAAAACAAACTACACACCTTTTTTCACTTTATAGAAGCCTGATATTGAATCTGATGTATCTCTGTAATTTCGGATCATCCAATTATGAAATTGCTACCTGTAGTAGCCTTCTGCGTCCTCTTTCCAGTGCCACAAGTCTGAGCCAAATTAGATTCTCCAAGGAAGAGTTATGTGAAATCTCCCACAGTGACTTGCTTTTAGACTGGTTCAGTAGAGCGAACTTGTACGACGTGCCACGAATCACTGTTTCAACCTTTGAATCTGAAACACACACACAAGAAGCTACATTCCGTCCTCTTTCTATACCTTTTTACGAAATTTCAATCCGATCCTCAGAGCGAGAGTTATGACGATTTTCCCCAGGTCACCTTTCTTGAATGTAATTCAGGAGTCTGCAAAAAGGTCAACTTCCTCAGATCATATCTCCGAAAATATCGCGCGAAAAGCTCTGAAATTCAGACCCAAGGTTCAGTGCCAATTCTTCTCAAATGGGTTTTTTTTTGCGACTTCTGAAACGTCACAGAAACAAAGTTATAGAGAAAATTCCACGATGACCTGTTTGGAGCAGCGAAACCCTAGAATCCAAAGCTCTGATAACAAATGTTATGAAACCAGCTCACAAAAAAATAGAAAAGAGAGATCCACGCCTTAGAATTCAGCCTCTTCGAGGGGGCAACCTCCTTTACATTACATAAATGAACAATTCTTGGATGATACAAATGACAAAACCTCATTTCTATATATAGGAGTCTAAGGAGTCACAATATAATCCAGCCGACCTAACAATAATAATATAAAGCCACAAAAATAACAATAGAGGGATTCTATGGGGCACAGAAATAATAATATGGGGGTAATAGGGGCAAAAAAATATAAATAAGGGGTATAACTACAATAGTAATGGGGTAATCACTAGTATTATAGGGACCCAACACTGTATATCCGCAATCCATCCCATTTCCACAATAGAATCCACCATCGTTGTTGACCCAACCACAACAATTATAGCTACCTACAAATCAACCCAGACCAACTCAACTACCAGCCCAACCAATGGCCAATCCAAATAATAAGGTGGACAAATCTGCATACACTGTGGAGGAAGCAGCATGTTTTCCTACATATTCGATCCTTCCTCTTGATGATGTCCATATAAGGTCTAGAAAAGTGCTTAAAAAGGATTCTCCTCCAATTATAGAAGAACCAAATGAACAAGGAGAATCACCTGAAACATCACAAACTAAGGTATAAAATCAGAAAGGAACAAATGTTACAACACAAACACCACGTTATCCTGAAAGGTTAGTGGAACAACAAAACCAAATAACCTTCCTGAATTTGATATCTTAGATGAGTTAAAAAATGCTTACGTAAAAATTCCTTTGTTGAAGGCAATTAAAGAAATACCAATATACGCTAAACAATAAAGGAATTGTGCATTCGAAAATCAGAGAAAAAGAAAAAGGATCCTACTACAATCAAAGTCATTGGTAAATTAGCAAGCCTCATGTCTACACAAACCATAGTAGAAAAATATATTGATCCTGGTATCCCAATGGTTACCATACCAATAAATAATTTCTCAGTACCAAATACATTAATAGACTTGGGAGCAGCTCTAAACGTAATGACAATGGAGACAATGAAAACTTTGCAATTAAACAACATTAGATCAACTTCTACAATCTTGGAACTAGCAGATAGATCTAAAGTTGTTCCTGAAGGAATATTAGAAGATATCATAGTCTCCTTGGATTCATGGGAGTATCCTGTTGACTTCCTGATCTTGCAACCAAAGACAAACTTGGGAGGACATCCTCTAATCTTAGGCAGACCATGGTTAGCCACTGCTGATGCCTTCATAGGATGCAGATCTGGAAGCATGATTATTTCACATGGAGATGAAAGGAAACATATCACTCTTTATTCACCTGCACAATCCACTTCTTTAGAATCAATACTTGAAACTCAAGAAAAGCAGCAACCAAAATCAGTTTTAAGTATAAATCAATTCTTTGATTTTAGAGAAGAAGAAGAGAATGAAGATTTAATGGACCTTTTTATCTCAGAACCAAGTATCTCAGAGCAGCTTAGAGAAGCCCAATATGAAGCTGCAAATAAACTTTTGAATCAATGTTTTCAGGAAACTTGTACTGTTCAAACTTTGCGGAAATCTTTTATAGACATCTTTCCTGTAAACACAATCTCCAATCCTACAACAAAAACAATTGAGGTATATCCTGGAAAACAATTAAACATTGGAAATCAATTGCAATCAGCACAAGAGCAAGAGGTAATTGCGCTATTACAGAAATATTCAAAAGCTTTTGCCTGGGATTATACTGATATGCAAGGAATTCATCCTAGCACATGTATCCACCACATCTATACAGATGACCAACTTAAACCTGTATGACAACCTCAAAGACGAATGAATCCCATGATGAAGGAAATAGTGAAAGAAGAGCTGCAAAAATTGTTACAAGTTGGATTCATCTATCCTATTTCAGATAGTCAATGGGTTTCTCCACTGGTTATTGTGCCAAAGAAAAATGGAAAATGGAGGGTATGTGTAGACTATCGGGAATTAAACAAAGCTACACTCAAAGGTCATTTTCCTCTACCTTTCATTGACCAAGTGTTAGACTCATTAGCTGGAAAGAAATTTTTCTCCTTCTTAGATGGGTTTAGTGGATACAACCATATCAGAATAGCAGAAGAAGACCAAGACAAGACAACATTTACTTGCCCATGGGGAACCTATGCATATAATGTTTTGCCATTTGGTCTATGCAATGCACCTGCAACTTTTCAATGAGCAGTACTTGCAATATTCGCTGATCTAATTCATGAATGTGTAGAGGTCTATATGGATGACTTCACAGTTTACGGAAACACATACAATGATTGTTTAAACAACCTTGAGAAAGTTTTGAAACGATGCATTGAAACAAATTTGTCATTAAGCAATGAGAAATGCTATATGATGTTGACAGAAGGAATAGTTCTGGGACACCACATTTCTGCTTCAGGAATAAAGGTGGATCCAACCAAGATCCAAGTCTTAGTAAACTTAATGCCTCCTACAACACAGAAAGAGGTTAGAAGTTTCTTAGGCTATGCAGGCTATTATAGACGATTTATTGAAAACTTTAGTAAAATAGCCCAACCTCTGTTCAAATTATTAGCAAAAGACATTGAATTTCACTGGACAAATGATTGTCAAAATGCATTTCAAATTCTGAAAGAGAAATTGTCAGTTGCCCCCATTCTTCATGGACCAAACTGGTCTTTACCATTTCATATCTCAACTGATGCATCTGATACAGCGATAGGTGCCTCTCTTGGACAGAAAGAGAACTTGTTCACTTATGCAATATACTTCATAAGCAAAAATCTAACACCTGCAGAAATGAACTACACAGTCACAGAAAGAGAAATGTTAGCTGTTATACATGCAGTAAATAAATTCTGGCACTATATAATAGGATATCAAGTTTTCATCCATACTGATCATTCAGCAATCAAATACTTGATGAATAAACCCATCACCAATGGACGAATAACAAGATGGTTACTGTTACTGCAAGAATTTAATATCACAATACAAGATCGGCCAGGAAAAGAAAATCAAGTGGCTGACTTTCTGTCCCGCATACACTCACCCCCTGATCCAAATCCAGTTGTAGATAACTTTCCTGATGAACATCTGTTTGCCATCACAGTCAAAACACCATGGTTTGCAGATATTGCAAACTATTTATCATCTGGAAGGTTTCCAGCTCAATTCACTAAAAAGCAAAAACACAAAATTGTTAGAGCAAGCTCTAGATATACATGGGTCAATGGTGATTTATTTTATACTGGTTCAGACCTAATAATTAGAAAATGCGTACGAGAAGATGAAATATTAGACATTTTAAGAGCATGTCATGATGAACCCTGTGGTGGCCATTTTGCAGATAAACGAACAGCATATAAAGTGCTGCAACTAGGCTATTACTGGCCATCCATCTTCAGAGACTCTAAGAAATATGTCAAGCAATGTGATAGCTACCAGAGAACAGGACGACCAATAATATCAGATGAAATGCCACTGAAGCCATAGGTTCTCATTGAACCATTTGAGCAGTGGGCACTTGACTTTGTTGGACCTATTAATCCACCACCAAATGGGAAGAGGTACATCTTAGTATGTACAGACTATGTAACCAAATGGGTAGAAGCAAAAGCAGTTAACAGAGCAACAGAAGATACAGTGGTCACCTATCTTTTTGAAGAAATCTTTGTCAGATATGGAGGACCTAGACAAATTGTAACAGATCAAGGAACACAGTTTACATCAAAGCTGGTACGAGATCTAACGGAGAAATACAAGATCAAGCACAGGAAATCAACACCATATCTTCCACAAGCAAATGGGCAAGTCGAATCAACAAATAAAGTCCTAGAAAATATTATGACAAAAACAGTACAGATGAATAGAGAAGACTGGTCTGAAAAATTAAAAGACGCGCTCTAGGCCTATAGGATCACTTGGAAAACAACAATTGGTTTCAGTCCATACCAGTTAGTATATGGGAAGGAGGCTCTACTACCTATAGAGTTTCATATACATACATACAGACTAGCAGCTGAACTAGGACTCGACCTGACAGAAGCACAACAGCAGCAGATCATGGAACTGAATCAGTTAGATGAGCATCGTCAACAAGCTATGGAACATACTACATGAGTGCAACAACAAAGAATGAAGTGGCACGACAAATATATCAAAACAAAGACATTTCACAAGGGAGACTCGGCATTGCTTTTTGACTCCAAATTCAAAGACTTCAAAGCAAAGTTCACAACACACTGGCTAGGCCCATATGAAATTGACGAAATCTTTGACAATGGAGTAGTAAGGATCAAGACAATCGACCAGGATTCCACCTCATTTATAGTGAATGGACATAGGCTCAAAGTTTATAATAGGCCTATCAGTAAAGAAGCATTTATGAAACAACTGATCGAAGACACAGAACTGGAACTCATGGCGCAGGATCCGCCATCTTCCAGTCTACTAGTTGAATAAAATAAAAAAAAAAAAAATAAAAAAAAAAAAACAGAGAGAGAAAAATATATAAAAAAACAAAAAAAAAAAACATAAAAATAAATAAATTGTTTGCAAGTGAAAACCAGGAAACTGGCACATTGCAAGCACGAATTCATAGGGGAAAACCAGGGCAACTTGGACTCTATGAATTCTTCCTACTTGTTCTATTGTTCTCAGATACATTTACTGCAGGTACACTCCACCAATCAATGACTTGAGGACAAGTCATATCTTCAACAAGGGGGGAGACTTGCATTTGCTCTTTAAAGTGGACAGCTGAAGTTGCAACCATCAGCTCTTTAGCTGGAAACAAGACCTGTATTGTCAATAGAAGGACCTGATATAACAAATCATTGCCAAGGGACCTGAAAGACCTGCCAATGTCAACACAACATGTGCATATTTTGTAAGCAGAAAAAGGGACCTGAAACAACGAATCATTACAGAGGGACCTGATTATCAATTCAAGAATTAGAACATGAAGAACAAGGAGCAGCAATAAAGTCTACATTTGAATCCATCTACAACATCTGATTTCATCCTACTTGTACAGCCATCATTCAGGGGAGTATATGTGGTCATTTTGTGCTTTAAAAATTCAAATTTTTCTTAGAAATTTTTAGTTTTTGTTAAGTTGAAATTAGTACCTGGGGATATTCATTATCATTTATATCCTATATTCCTATAACCCTTATACATTATAACCCTATTCCCTTTCATTTCCATACATATTCCCTCTTTTCATTAACCCTACTACCCCTAAGTATTTTTCTTTGCAAGCTTAAAAAGGCCAAACTGGGACAACTTTCAACCTGCACATACAACTCAAGCATTAGTCATGGTGATAATTTTAAATATGACCTAAGATGGTCATTTTAAAATTATAAAGATGTGCATATAAATCATGTGTTATCTAACAACCCCTATATGCCATATGCAAATATTTATGCACTATATGTATGCGCTATGGTCAAGATGGTGCAATAAAAATAATATGCGAATATACATAGCCTATAAAGGAAGAGCGCATATGATATATCATAACCCAAGCGCGAATATACATATGATATAAAGGGAAGGCAAATGATATAAATCAAAGTGCAATTGCATATGATAAAGGGAAGGTATGCATATAAGGGAACGGCCGCAAACCATATGGCATGACCGTATGCAAGACACGAAACCATGATTGCATATGTGGTAGGGAGTATCGTGTAAGGCTTCAAACTCAATAATTATCCATCCTCCAAACTCATTGTAAAACAAAGTGCGTTGGTTAAATATCATTGCATACGCACGACGGTGGTAATTATATTATATACAGCCAGAAGTTAAGAGAACAAATGAAACGCCGTCAACGAAGCGACGACCAGCCAGCACACAGGTATGAATATGAACACGGTGGCATGGCAATTCGTTTATCCATTGGATGATACGCTGTGCAGGGATCATGCGTACCAAGCCATGACTTGGCCATCCTCATGACACAGTCGGGCGACTGGTCAACAGGACGGCCATGTAAGCCACGAATTTTAAAACACCAATGGATATACAGTGCAGTACAGCCTGAAACGGTCATGAACACTGACCGAGCTCTTGTGCAGTTCAAACAATAATCCTCTGTGTCGTGTTAAACCATAATCCTCATCGCCGCATAAGCTCAGAGAAATGGCGTTTGAAGCTGCAGCCTAGTGAAAAGGAGAGTGAACTGAGTTGGGTGAATTTAAAGAGGCAAATCGTCCCGGGTTTGACGTTTTGAAATAACGGATTTTCAGGGATTCAATAAGGTAAGGCGTTAGTTGTTTAAAGCTCGGCACAGTGAATCAAAGTTAGGAACTCTCAGTCATTAATGGTAACGATTGTTTTGCCTTGCCACCAGTCAATTGAACGGTTAAACCAAGATTTGGAGCGCCCGATATCCCTCCAGGTGCTCGGTGATCTAAGGTAAGCTGAAATTTTAGCCCCCAACTCGTTGATTTGCTTCGTGAATGTTGGTATGAATCCTTAGTGGATCAAGTCTCACTTAAATGCAAATGTATTGCATGGTCAACACGTTAGATTTTGGCATTGTATGTGGAGTTGTATGCTGTGCCGTGTCAATAATGAAATCCATGAACTAAGGAGGCACGACAGTTCAGTGCTATTGCATGTTATGTTGAATGGCGGTGAATGGCAATGTGAAGCACTGTAGAATGCACACTACATTTGTTATTGTCACATAGTTAATTGATTTTGTGCCGATTTAAATAGCAAAACAAACAGTCAAAATAACATGCATCCATAACCCTTGTTGCGCACTGTTGTTTTAATTTACACCAAAATAGGAGATTGATATGCTTTAAAGATTGAATGCATAATTCCATTTCTGATTGAAGGATTGCATGTCGAAGCCATTTAAAAATTCATTTGAATGCGCTATTATTTGTTTTTGTTTTGAGGCCGAGAGTTTTTATGAGACAGCCGAGAGCAGTTTTTGTAAAATTTTGATGGGCCGAGGGTTGTGTTTTGCAAATTTTTATGGCCAGGAGTATTTGCAAATTTTTTTTATGAGGCCGCAAGCATGATTTTAATTTCCAAGTGCTATAATGTAGCCAAATGCGCCGTGTTCATTTGTGTTTAGAGGCTGAGCGTATGTGAATAGCCCTCTATTTACCATGCTAAGGCTAAGTGCCTTCGTGCTCATAGTTCTGTTGCAACTGAGTGTAGTTTGGTATTTGATTTGGTAATTGAGGCCGTGTGCATAATTTTGGCGCACTACAAATTTTTTTTTGATCAGTCAAAAGTTTTTTAAAATATTTTGGGTTAGGCCGAGAGCCAAATGTATGTGCACTACACAGTTTTCCTGGTTAAACATACACAGTAATCAATCATTTGAATTTTGGTAAACAAAATAAGGCCAGGAGCATGTATAAACATTGTTTGTATATGTATTTTTGTTTTCAAAAACAGAGAGCATCATATTGACAGGGTATACAGGCATTTGTTTTCATTGAACAGGGATTAAAACAATACTGTTGCTGAGGGCAGAGTCAAGCAGAGGTGAATTGAGTTGATTGAAAAGAGGAAGGTAAGGTTCTTTGCCTTCAAAAATTCCATTTCAAAATCAAACAAATAATTATATCTTTGTTTCAAAATGAAATTAGTAACAGCAGAGGAATTCATTCATTGGTTTACAGAAGCAATGTCAGTCAGAGTAGAGCCAAAATTCCAGATAGAGAGTTGGGGGAAGGAAACTATAGAAAAACTTTACCAAGCAGGGATGATAAGTTTCCTACAAAAATTTGATGGCCACTCTGAACAAATAACCAGGGATTTTATAAACAATTTTAATCAAGACCAGACACGGGTGGGAGATGTCATTATTCCTTTAACCTAGAAATATCTTTCCCAAGCTTTAGATCTGCCCATGATAGGTGAGAAGTATTACAAAGGCCTACACTTCAAGGAGAAAGCTTGGACTTTCTTTCTTGAGAAGAACCAGAAAGGGACATTTGACAGAACAAAAGGGATACCCAAGGAATGGTTTAATGAACCATGGGGTGAGTTGGTTTTGGTTATCCAAAAGTTTTTGACCTGTGATAGGGGGTATAGTGTTGGAAATAATACTGAGAGGGGGGGTGAATCAGTATTATCAGATCAATCAAACTTTTTCAATGCTCAGAAACATATACGCTACTTCAGTTAGGTGAACCAGCGTGTACACGCTACTGTGACTAAATAAAACAGCGTATAAGAAGAAAACTCATAATTTAGTTAGCTTATTCTTCAGTTAAGTTCATCAGGACATTATTCACCACATTAACAGTAAACAGGTGCAGTATAACAGAACAGATCAAAAGCCACACACATGAACACCAAGATGTAAGGTGGAAACCCAATGTGGGTGAAAACCACCTGCTGCAAGTTGTCTCTATCTTTCTTTAATATGAAACTTCAGTTTACAATCTTTTGTACTGGTGCAGCCTTATACCAGTACGCAGGCTACAACCTGCAGAAGGCTACAACCTTCTCTCGTTCTCCAAACTTCCTTGGAAGGGAGCTCCAACCCCCTTTGCTCTTGTACTAGCCAAGATACTAGTACGTAGGTGCTGACCTACAATCTTCTTTCCTTCAGGTACCACCTTTCATACATTTTCAGACTGGATATTCCTGAAGCACAACATTACAATCTGTAGACCCTAATTCATTCAATTTTCACAACAGATCATGGAAGCATAAAACAACCAAACTTTGAATCACTGAACCACTGAACCCTGTCAATCACCAGTTACCAGAACACAGAGCAGACTACAGAACTCTGCAATAACAGTCAAACCCCACTGTAAACCCAAAATCAAGCTTCAAAAGATATACGCTACTTCAATGAGCAAAACCCGCGTATACACGCGCTTTTACCGAAGCCAACCTGCGTACAGATCTAAAAATAAACTTTCTCAATTTGCAGCTGTACCAGACATCAGTTAGACCCAGAACATAACATTGCGACAATATGCAGATCTAGAAATACGCATAATCAACCATATCATGATAGTGCATTTCAAACCATTAGATCCCGATCTATCCTTAGATCTAGTCTTCCATCAACCGATGTGATCTCTCCTTGGCTTAGATCAAGCAACCCAGAACCTGCATATCAGATCTCTTTCTCTCTTAGATATTCAAGCCTTATCGAAAGATGATATTGCCTAATGATCTTCTTCTCCTTATATAGCCTTAGGCCTTGCTCAATACCAAGAGCCAAAACCATAGTAACATAATACCATCAACTTCAAAACTAGGGATCGACACGCCCGTCGAGACACAATGGTCCGAAATCATAGGCACAACTTCCAAGGACTAACCACCATGGACCAAAAGGTACTTTTCCACATACACGCGCTTTTTCTGAATCCAACTAGCGTGTACACGCGACTTGGGCTTAACGAACCTGCGTATATGAACTTCCTTGGCATGCTGTACTAAGATCTGTCTTCTGATTAAGTTGCCATCACCTGTACCAACCTCTGAGCACCTGTACCAACCTCTGAGTGAGTTGCCATCAAGGACAACACTTGAATCATAATGCCAACAATCTCCCCCTTTGGACTTGATGGCAACCACCACACCAAGTCACTCTCCCCCTTTGACATCAAGGGCAAAGGGCTGTGCTCCCCCTGAGGACATGCTGATACCTCTGCTTGGCTGTGCTGCAAAAGATGTTCTTCAACAAGAACCAAGACTTATACACCATAAGGGACCTTCCTATCACCAAAAAAACTCAATACATACATCCATACTCCCTACCAAGAGGGGACATAACAGAAACAACCAATTATATTACAGCATTCATCCCAGGCATAGTGGGGAAACCAACATAGGCCGTTACATGACCTTGACACCATAAAAGAGACATCGCAAGAGAGATACATGACATAGAGACAACAGATCTAGACCAAGACTTATGAAAGTCACCAGCAGCATATGATAAACATCTTTTTAGATCAGCAACTAGGATTTCTTTCTGAGCTCCTTTTCCTGAAATCAACAACCAAAACATCTGAATGCCAACAATGCTTTATGAGACTTTTAAGCTGCTCCCCCTGAACCTGTGCCTGCTGCACCCCCTGAAACCGTGCCTGAAGAATTCTGACATACCCATTGCTGTTCAGAACTCCAGAGTTTGCCCTTGCTGTTCAGAACTTCATATACGCGATTTCTCCTGCATGAAACAACGTATGTACGCGGATATAATCTCTGCAACAAGCGTACACCATACACGCGACTTTCTCAGCATAAATCCGCGTGTATACGCGTATATACCTTTCGTAACTTGCGTATACCAACTTTTCTGTAGAACAGACAAGCTTCAACAGCAGGATGAAGCATCAACTACTCCCAGCTTTTGTCTGAGATATTCAAAAGTTTCCCTGGGCAGTGGTTTTGTGAGAATATCAGCAACTTGTTCCTTAGAAGGAACATACTCCAACTTGACCTTCTGCTCAAGCACTTGTTCCCGAAGAAAATGGTACTTGATTGGTATGTGCTTGGTCTTTGAGTGCATGACTGGATTCTTTGAAATGCTGATTGCACTTGTATTATCACATAAGATAGAACTGGTGGAGTGCAAGTGATTTGAAAGTCCTGCAAGGTCTGCATCATCCAAAGAAGTTGTGTGCAACAAGATGCCGCAGCCACATATTCTGCTTCAGCTGTAGATAAGGCAATCGAACTCTGTTTCTTGCTGAACCAAGATACTAATCTGGAACCCATGAAGAAAGCACCACCACTTGTGCTTTTCCTATCATCCACACTTCCAGCCCAATCTGCATCTGTGTAAGCATGAAGAGTGAGATCTGTATTTCTAGGATACCATAAGCCATAGTTTTGGGTCCCTTGAAGATATTTGAAGATTCTTTTGACTGCCTGAAGATGAGTTTCCTTTGGGTTGGCTTGAAATCTTCCAACCATTCCTACTGCATGTGTAATATCTGGTCGAGTACCTGTCAAATAAAGCAAACTCCCAATCATGGATCTATAAGTGGGTTGGTGAACTGCTGCTGTAACCATGGGTGTACATACTGGCTTTGACTCTTCCATGCCATACTTCTTCAAGATCTGCTTGAGGTATTTGGTTTGAGACAAGAAGATACCTCCTTCATTTTGTTGGATTTGCAATCCAAGAAAATATGTCAATTCTCCAAGAAGTGACATTTCGAATTCTTTCTGCATAACCAAGGCAAAGTTTTGACTCATAGTCTCTTCATTGCTGCCAAAAATAATATCATCTACATAAACAACAAGAATTAGCAATTTGTTATTTTCAACTTTTATATAGAGATTGCTATCTGCTGATCCTTTTGAAAAGCCTTGTTGGTGAAGATATTTGTCCAACCGATAGTACCAAGCCCTTGGAGCTTGTTTGAGTCCATAGAGTGCCTTTTTCAATCTGCATACAAGGTTTGGATCATTCCCAAGAATGAAGCCATCTGGCTGCTCAATATATACTTCTTCTTCTAAGTCTCCATTCAGGAAGGCTGATTTCACGTCCATTTGAAATACCTTGAAGTTTTGAAAGCTTGAGAGAGCAAGGAACATTCGGATGGCCTCTAGTCTTGCCACAGGAGCAAAGGTCTCTTCAAAATCTATTCCTTCTTGCTGTGCATACCCTTTACAAACAAGTCTGGCCTTGTTTCTAATTACTTCTCCATTTTCATTTAATTTATTCTTGAAGACCCATTTTGTTCCTATTACATTCTTATCTTTTGGTCTAGGAACTAATTCCCAAGTGTTGTTCTTTTCGATTTGCTCAAGTTCTTCATCCATTGCTTTGACCCAACATTCATCTTTGCATGCCTCTTTCACATTTTGTGGTTCAGTGGAGGAGAGTAGTGCCAAGTAGCTTGAAGCTTCTGCAAGTGTCCTTCTTGTTTGTACTCCTGCTTCTTTCTGCCCCACAATCTGAGTTTCTGGATGATTCTTTTGGACATATCTGGATGGAGTCTTCTCTTCTATTCTTGTCTGCTCCTCTGGTTCTTCTTGAGATTCTTCTTCTTCTTGAGGTTCTTCTTCTTCATCATTTCGCCTTTGAGAGTAACCTTCATCTTCTTCAATGTCTTCATGATGAACTTGCCTAGGAATATATCCCTTCTCATCAACCACTATATCAATACTGTCAACAATTCTGCCAAGTCTTTTATTGTAGCACTTGTATGCTTTGCTATGTGGAGAATAACCAAGAAGAATGCCCTCATCTGCTCTAGGTTCAAGTTTGCCAAGTTGCTCATCAGTATTCTTAATATAACATTTGCTCCCAAAGATTTTGAAATGCTTCACGGAAGGAGTTTTACCACTCCAAAGCTCATGAGGTGTTTGAGTGTTGTTTACTCGGACATTTGTTTTGTTAAGAATAATAACAGCAGCATGTGCAGCTTCACCCCAGAAGGTTGCAGGAGTACCTGATTCATCGAGCATAGCACGAGCCATTTGTTGGATAGTTCTGTTCATTCTTTCCACAACCCCATTTTGCTGAGGAGTTCTAGCTGTAGAGAATTCTCTTCTTATCCCATGTTCATCGCAGAAATCGAAAAATTCATTTGATGTGAACTCCCCACCTCTGTCAGATCTGAGGCACTTAATTTTGTGTCCTGATTCATTTTCAGCCAATGCTTTGAAGGATTTGAATTTTTCGAATGCTTCATCTTTGTGCTTCATAAGCCCTAACCAAACAAACCTTGAGAAATCATCAATGAATAATATCAGATATTCTTCTCCTCGAGGTGTCCTTTTCCTAAATGGACCACATACATCTGTATGGACTAGCTCAAGAGGCAAGCTAGCTGATCCTTCCTTCTCTGGAAAGTTAGTTCTGGTTTGCTTTCCAAACTGACAAGATTTGCATATGGTGTTGTCTGGAATTTTGATATCTGGAAGATCGCGAACTGCCTGATATTTGCATGCTTTCCTTATTTGTGAGAAGCTTAGATGTCCCAACCTTCGATGCCATAACCAGTGCTCTTCATCCTTGCTAAGATAGCATTGTTGTTGTCCTTCTTCAAATATGTACAGATTATTTGGAGTTCTTTTGCCTTTGAGAACTGTTTTACCTGTATCAAGATCACGAACAAGACATCCATTCGATCTGAAAATAACCTCGGTTTTTTGATCACACATCTGGCTGACACTTAGTAGATTATGCTTCAATCCATCAACATATAAAACATTTCCAGCCTTGACCTTTTCTTTCAAAGGAGCAATACCTTTTCCTTTTATAGTTGCAGGAGTATCATTTCCAAAAGAAACTTTCTTTCCCTTTTCTAAAGTAGAATAAGATTCAAGTTTTTCTTTATCACCTGTCATATGTTTCGAACATCCACTGTCAATGTACCATAGATTTTCCTGTCCTTCTGCATAAAAAGCTATCCCACATCTTTCTGTCTGAGGTTCCTTTATTCTCCATTTTTTGGTGCTCGTGGCTTGTTCCTTTTTCTCCTGAAACCTGCTCCTGCATTCAGAGTCTTTATGACCAAAATTATTGCAAATAGAACATTCAACTTCATTTTCAAGAACCGAAAAGTTGTTATAGGTCCTCTTTGTAATCCCTGTCATACTTCTTTGTTTTTGAGCTTCCCTAGTCATGATTGTTTTATATGCAACACACTGAGCTGCTTTGTGACCAAAGTTATGGCAAGAAAAGCATTGTCCATTGAAGAAGCTTCTGCGGTTATTGAATCTACCAGCCAACTGATTGTAATTTCTATTTTCATCTATTCTTGAGCCAAACTGAGAAGATTTTACCTGTGGTTGGTTGTAGCTTTTGTTCACCCTTAAGAAGGATTGTCCCTGATAGTTTCTGTTTGTAATTCGTCCCTGCTTTACCTGATTATCTTCATTGTTCTTCTGCTCATTTCTTCTTGCTGCATCAAGATAACTTTTTGAGGTGGATGCTTGAGAGGTTTCTCCATTATAGCCCAAACCTGTCTTGTTTAGAGGAGACCGCTGCACATTGATAATCTCATCCAAAGTTTCAGATCCTTTGACAAACTTAAGATTAATAGCTTTTGTTTTCTCAATTTCTTTTCTGAGACCAACAATTTCACCTTCTAGTTTTTCAAGATGTTTTTCCTTTTCATCAATTTGAAATTGCAAAGTATCAATGATCACACTCTTTTCTTCTATGCATCTCTTGAGTCTAGTAATTTCATTATAGAGATTATCCACATCTACAGCATCCTCATAATCATCATCTTCAAATGCCATTAACAGCTTATATTTATTACCTTGTTCATCTTCATCACTGTTTGATAAGCCATCACTATCTTCATGGGTGTAGTAGCTTTTCTTATTGCACTTTGTTTCTTGTTCCATCTAGCAGGTTCTTTTCCTTTATCCTTATAGGGACATTTTGCAGCATAATGACCTACTCTTCCACAAGCAAAGCATTTGAAAGGTAGCTTACCTCTGAACCTTCCAGAACCCCTTTGAAGATTTCTGACAAAATTTGATTCTTCTTCCTCTTCTTCTGGAACATGGCTTGCTTCATAGTAATCTTCTTTTCCTGATGCCTTAAAAGCAGCTTCCCTTCTGTCAGATGGACCTCCCTTTCTCATTTCATAAGCAGTTAGAATTCCATGTAGCTGAGACATAGTGAGAACACGGAGATTTTCTTTTTCTTCTATTGCAGATACTTTAGATTCAAACTTGGGGGATAATGATCTTAGAATCTTTTGAACTACTATAGTCTCTTTTATTTCTTCACCCAAATTTTTCATGCAATTAACAATCTCATCTACCCGAAGAAAATAATTAGCCACACTTTCATCATTATACATCTTGAGAGTCTCATATTGAATCCTGAGAGTTTGAAGTTTAGCTTGCTTTACCTGTTCATCTCCTTCATAGCTAGTGATCATTTTGTCCCATATCTCTTTTGCTGATTTGAAGTGCATGACCTTCATGAATTCTCTTTGGGATATACTTCCTAATAGAGTACTGACTGCTTTTGCATTTGTTTCATACTGCTTTTTCTCAGCTGGATCTGTAGGAGTAGCTGAAGGAAAAGCATAGCCTGTTTCTACAATGTTCCAAACTTCTGTACCAAGAGATTGAAGATATGCAGTAACTCTTACCTTCCAATAATTGAAGTTTGTCCCATCAAAAATCGGTGGCCTGATTGATGCTTCTTTCTCGTAGTTTCTCATGATGAATGATCTACCTTCAAGCGATCAAGCTTCTCTGAAGGACCCGCTCTGATACCAATTGTTGGAAATAATACTGAGAGGGGGGGTGAATCAGTATTATCAGATCAATCAAACTTTTTCAATGCTCAGAAACATATACGCTACTTCAGTTAGGTGAACCAGCGTGTACACGCTACTGTGACTAAATAAAACAGCGTATAAGAAGAAAACTCATAATTTAGTTAGCTTATTCTTCAGTTAAGTTCATCAGGACATTATTCACCACATTAACAGTAAACAGGTGCAGTATAACAGAACAGATCAAAAGCCACACACATGAACACCAAGATGTAAGGTGGAAACCCAATGTGGGTGAAAACCACCTGCTGCAAGTTGTCTCTATCTTTCTTTAATATGAAACTTCAGTTTACAATCTTTTGTACTGGTGCAGCCTTATACCAGTACGCAGGCTACAACCTGCAGAAGGCTACAACCTTCTCTCATTCTCCAAACTTCCTTGGAAGGGAGCTCCAACCCCCTTTGCTCTTGTACTAGCCAAGATACTAGTACGTAGGTGCTGACCTACAATCTTCTTTCCTTCAGGTACCACCTTTCATACATTTTCAGACTGGATATTCCTGAAGCACAACATTACAATCTGTAGACCCTAATTCATTCAATTTTCACAACAGATCATTGAAGCATAAAACAACCAAACTTTGAATCACTGAACCACTGAACCCTGTCAATCACCAGTTACCAGAACACAGAGCAGACTACAGAACTCTGCAATAACAGTCAGACCCCACTGTAAACCCAAAATCAAGCTTCAAAAGATATACGCTACTTCAATGAGCAAAACCCGCGTATACACGCGCTTTTACCGAAGCCAACCTGTGTACAGATCTAAAAATAAACTTTCTCAATTTGCAGCTGTACCAGACATCAGTTAGACCTAGAACATAACATTGCGACAATATGCAGATCTAGAAATACGCATAATCAACCATATCATGATAGTGCATTTCAAACCATTAGATCCCGATCTATCCTTAGATCTAGTCTTCCATCAACCGATGTGATCTCTCCTTGGCTTAGATCAAGCAACCCAGAACCTGCATATCAGATCTCTTTCTCTCTTAGATATTCAAGCCTTGTCGAAAGATGATATTGCCTAATGATCTTCTTCTCCTTATATAGCCTTAGGCCTTGCTCAATACCAAGAGCCAAAACCATAGTAACACAATACCATCAACTTCAAAACTAGGGATCGACACGCCCGTCGAGACACAATGGTCCGAAATCATAGGCACAACTTCCAAGGACTAACCACCATGGACCAAAAGGTACTTTTCCACATACATGCGCTTTTTCTGAATCCAACTAGCGTGTACACGCGACTTGGGCTTAACGAACCTGCGTGTATGAACTTCCTTGGCATGTTGTACTAAGATCTGTCTTCTGATTAAGTTGCCATCACCTGTACCAACCTCTGAGCACCTGTACCAACCTCTGAGTGAGTTGCCATCAACGACAACACTTGAATCATAATGCCAACATATAGCGTGGCTCACTTGTATCATGTCAGACTTCTGCAACATATAAAAGGGGAGGATAGGATTAACTTGCCTTATTTCCTATATAGGAGCCTTTTGATAATGATTGAAACAGTCAAACATGAACACAGGCCTAAAGCAGGACAAATATACCAACAAGGATTAATCAAAATCCTAGTTGAGTATCAGGTGAGATCACAGGGCATAGTGTGGGGAGAATTCATGTATAAAAATCAATTCATTGAACATGTTCATGAGGTACAGGATAAAACAGAGCAGGAAAACAGAGGATTTATGAACTCACCCTTATATCCTAGAACAAGAGCCAAACAATAGAACAACATGGCCATGCAAGAAAATGAAACATCTGCTATGTCTATTCCTAGGCGATTTAGGAATAAGAGTCCCATTGATTTAGAGAAGGAAGTAGAAACATATTCCCCAAGACAGAAAGTAGAGAATGATATTGTACAAGAAGCATTTGAGAAGGATTCTTCATATGATGATGCAGTAGCAGTATCACTAATGAAAACAACACAAGATTTTGAGAGAGAACTTAATTTAGGAAGAATCAGGGATTTAACTGACCAATTGGAAATTAGCAAAATCTTAGAGAAGCAATTAAAAGAAGAAAACAAGGCAAATAACAAAGATAATGCTAAATTGGTCAAGGCAAATGATAAACTGAATGAAGAATTGGGGAGGCTGAAAAGGAAAAATGATCTACTTTCTAAGCAAGCATTTAAATGGCTAAAGGAAAAGAACATGTGGCAGGCAAAATATGAAAAACAAAAGGTCAAAGCAGCTTTGTTTAGGGAGAGACATGATACATGTTTGGATTTTCTGGCCAGGGCAGCACAACGGGAAGCATCTACAGGTACAACATCTACTACAGAAAGGCAGAGGTCAAAGAGGAGCAAGCAAGCATGGGGACATGCTTGATGATAAGCAAGGGAGAGATGTTGGGCCTTAGTTTTGGTCTTATTTTTGCTCAAAGAAACTTACTTATCCATCTATTTTCCATCCATTTTCCCTTCATTTATCCCATTTTGATGTATATTTGATATCCATTTAGGTATTTAATTTTAATTTTTCAATTTCTAAAGTTTTCATGAAAATTTGGTTTTTAGTGCAAAATTGGCAGATTCAGAAATTCCCGTAATAGCTCTATGGTTGATATGGTTGCAGGACACTTGGGCACGAATGGAATGCATGGATGGATAGCTTGGGAACTAGGACTAAGCCAACAATTCTTAGTTCGAACAGAACAAGCTTTATTAGGCCCATTTGGTGCTAGTCAACCATGACTAGTCATGCAGGAATCCTATAGAAGTAGGGCAGTTTTGAGATTTCATAGGAATGGTCATCTTTCTTGGGATGGGGATAATGAATTCGACTTGGATAGGTGGATGAGAGTAGATGGGTTTGTTTGAGTGAATATAGATCAGTTTGTTCACGAGACCTCTTATTTAAAGCCAAAACTTTGATGGCTTATGTATTGATTTTGTGATATACTTTTATGCTGTGACATCTTTGGATTGAGAAGTTAATTTGAAGACTTGTGTTATTATTATTTTGCTGTGCAATGCTGTGGATGTGTGACTGATCTAAGCTTCTGATATCACCTCTCAAAGTGTGCAAGTCAAGGGTGGAGGTCCCCCACTCCAAGCTAAGTACACTTCCTTGTTAACTAGTTTTATTTCCTTGTAATCTGGTTGATTGTAGCACTAGTTTTTCAAAGCTTTATTTCAGTTTGCTTTATGGTTCATGCATAGTGATTGATTTCATTTGTTAATAGCTTATTCATCACTTTATTGAGTTTGAAAAACAGGTGTTCAAGTTGGGCATCCCTTCTGCTAAAATGATGAATCAAAACAAGTTTCTTTTGTTTGCATGCAAGTAGTTTTATTTTCATTAAGATTTGGATATTGAGATGAATGAATTATAATGGAATATCTTATGTGTCTCTTAATTTAAGAGCTTTTTTCATTAATAATTTATCCATCTTAAGCTTTTGGTTTCAATCTCTGATTCATTAAGTGATAATTGAGGTGAAGGTGGACTTCTTGAGGTCAAGAACCCTTTCAATATTTCTCTCTTTTTAAGCTGATTGAATTAGAGTTATAAGATGTATTACTTTTAGCTTTTGAATAACTTATCTTTCAAGGTTTGGTTATATCTGATCTTCACATATAGTGAACTTGCCTCAAAGCATAAACAACCCAGATTGATAAGAAATAATTGTGTTAATTTAGGACCATGAATTAGCTCAACAAGGAGCAAGCAATTTACTTGCTAGTATGCAGGTTCTTATATCACCTTTTGTGAAATAGAAACACTCTCCCTAGCAATGGCGCCAAAATTTTGGTGCATATAAGATGTCCTTTTACAACTCCTAAATGCCTCACATTAATTATCAACCTGGGTAAGCCTTTTGTTTCAAGAGTGTACATAGTATGTGTAGGTGATGGAAATCGTTGTATCTACAGAAACTAATGCTTTAAGATAACTTATTTATTTCAATACAAGAGTAAACAGATGAAACCATAAACTACCAAACTTGTAACCTGAAAGAAATTAAACTATTCAAGCATCAAAACTCAATCTTAATCAAAAAGCTCTAATTGCAATTATAGGCCATAAGCACATCAACCGAGTGCACTGTAGCGGTAACAGAGCTCTTTCAACTAAATAGAAACTTCTGCATAATAGTAATACACTTGATCTAACCATTAATACTCTAGCTCTCAATTAACAATAAATAACTCTTATCTAATAATTGAATCAATCTACGATATAAATAAATGAAACTAATCAATAGTAATAAGAAATAATACGCAGAATGCACAAACTCAACACCGGTGATTTATATATCAAGTAGATCAATCGTAAAACTATAAAACAAAGTAATTAGACTTGCAGTAAAAAGGTAAAAGTATAAGATAAGGAAAAGCAGTGAAATCCACCAGTGACCGGGCCCAAGCTGCCAGTTATTACTGCCTAGTTACTCAAAATATCGTGAGAAAACAAAAACATAAATTATATATCACTCATTAACTCCAAATGTCATTACAGTAACAATGTGCTCTTCAGAATAACACTCTGTGTCTTAAAATTATAGTTGAAGTAAAAAGGCAAAAGTGCTTTATTCTATTCGTTTTTCCTCTCTTATAGTCAAAGAGGAAAAGAGATAACTATGATTCCTTAGGATCAGGAGATCATGAGGAATTCATGACCAAAAGCTATTATCAGAACAATATTCCATCCTGTGCTGATCCTTCTGATTCACTTCTCAACTGATCGCACAAGACGCGCTCTTTTCTCCTTGTTTAGCCTTTGTTGTTCAATAGATTGAACAACAATTGTCTAATTTGCAAATTTCTGCATAAAAAGCAAACAAAGTTAGTTTTGACAGCTAAATCATATCAAAAGTAGTTTCATTCACTTTCTATCGAAATTCTATCAAAACCTTATTACATCATGCCACAAATTCATAAAAATGAGGAAAACGATAATGTAATCAATTGTACATTCATACCTATTGCACGTCCCAACAGTAGGGTGATTGCATATTCCTCTAGGAAGTTAAGGATGCATGAGGAAAACTATGCAACCCATGATCTAGAACTAGCAGCTATAGTTCATGCCTTATGACTTCAACGACATTATCTGATGGGAAAGAAATTTGAATTGAGAATAGATCACAGAGGTTTGAAACATATATTTACTCAAAGTGATCTAAATGCTAGGCAAAGAAGGTGGTCAGAACTCCTAAGTGAATATGATTTTGACATAACTTACATTAAGGGTACATTGAACAAAGTAGTCGATGCACTCAGTCGAAGACCACAAATATTTTCAGTATTTCCATTAAAGATTGATTTACGGGAGCACATCTTGAAGGCATAAGATGTAGATGAATGGTGCAAGGAAGTTAAAGTTTCTCTTTTTGGGGAGGGGGATAAGAAAAATAAGGTATAATGGTATTCTTGTGATGACGATGGTATGGTGAAATTCATGCAAAAGATTGTAGTTCCATATCAAGATGGGCTTCATGAGTTCATTTTGAAAGAAGCTCACCGTGAAACATACATGGCTCACCCAGGAGTCGAGAAGATGTATGTTGGTTTAAAGCAAATTTTCTTTTGGGTAGGCATGAAGAAGGATGTAGCAAATTTTGTAGCAAAATGTTTGGAATGTCAGTTAGTTAAAGAAGTACATGGTCATCCAGCAGGATTGTTGCAGCTGCATAACATTCCTGAGTCCAAATGGGAAGAAATATATATGGACTTTATTGTTGAATTACCTGAAACAACCAAAAGGCATAACTCCATTTTAGTGGTGGTAGAAAAAAATACTAAGAGTGCCCATTTTATACTTGTTAGAGATACTTACAAAGCATTTGAAACAAGACAAGTATTTATCAAGGAGGTGGTTATACTTCATGGTTTTCCTAAGAAAACCATATCAGATAGGGCCTCTATATTTACAGGAAGATTTTGGACTAGTTTCCAGGGAGCCCTTTAGAGCTAATTAAATTTCAGTACAACTTATCATCCAGACACTAATGGCCAAACTGAAAGAGTAAAGCAAGTGTTAGAGGACATGCTTAGAATGTACGTAATGGATCAACAATCTAAGTGGGAAGATTATCTTCCTCTAGTGGAGTTTACTTACAATAACGGTTATCATCGCTCCCTTGGTATGGCACCTTATGAGTTATTGTATGGAAGACCATGCAAAACACCTTTAAGTTGGGATAGATTAGAGGACAAATTCTCAGTAGGTCCTGAAATTTTTCAAGAAATGGAAGAACAAGTGTGTCGTATAAGGCAAAGATTAAAGCAGTTACATGATAGAGAAAAGAGCTATGCTAATATGAATAGAGTGGATCATAGTTTTAAAGAAGGGGAATTTGTTTTTGTTCGAGTAAAACCTTAGAAAAGCTCTATTAGGTTTGGGAAAGGATCTATGCTCTCTCCTCGATTTGTTGGGCCTTTTGAGATCATCGAAAGGGTTGGATTTGTGGCATATCATCTTGCTTTACCACCAACTTTTCATCGTATGCATGATGTATTTCATATTTCAGTACTATGTAAGTATGTTCATGATCCCTCTCACATTTTAGATTGGCGTCAATTACAGGTAATAGACGAAGGAACTCTTAAGGCAGAGCCAGTTTGCATTTTGGACCATCACACTCGACAACTCAGACGTCTCATGGTGGACCAAGTAAAGGTCCAATGGGACCCATACAATCCTAGTTCCACCACTTGGGAAGATGCATCTTCTATGCGTCTTTAGTTTCATTTTTTGTTTAGTTAAACTTCGAGCCAAGTTTACTCCACGAGGGGAAGTATGTAGTGTCTTGTTTTTCTAGTATAGTTTTGTCACTCCTATCAAGGGTTATATGATGGGTTGATCACATGATTGAGGAATAATGTTTTACATACATAATTATATTTCCTTTTATGTTTATGTATGACAGATTGATCACTGGATTAGGGAATAATGTTTTATATAGTTATATTTCCTCTTATATGTGGCATCATTGATTATCTGTATTAGATTGTTTTGGTTAAGTAAAATGTTATACATATGTTTTTCTGTTTGTATCTAATTTATGAAGTAGGTGTATGATAAGGATGGTGATCCAATATTGAGACACATATACCCATGGCTTCTCATGGCTATGTAGAATAGATGGTTAATTATGATTTATGGATGATACATGATTTGTGTGATTATATATGTCTAATATTCTACTAAGCAGGATGTGGTAGGGTACCTGGTCATTTTCTAACACAGGTGTTCGATTATGAATGACTGTGGAAGTCATTTCTTCAAAACCAAAATGACTGTGGAAGCCATGCACCCTTCTAGGTAAAACGTGATTAAGTTAATTTCATTATGAAATTCATTTGATTCCTTTGATCCATGAGATTGTAATGTGTGCTGGTCTTTGAACAAGGCCTTACCAACGAACCATCAGATGGGTAAAAGCTCACAATCAGTACCATAAGGAGAAACGAAAAGTTTCAAAGCATAGAAGATGAGAGGGAATGGAAATTAGGGCGTCGAGTCCTAAATCCAAGAAAGATAAATACGTGGATTCTGGTATATTTAGGGCACAGAGTCTTGAATATTTAAAAAGATCAGGTTATGGAATCTTGGATCTTTGGAGTAGATCAGGGCATGGAGTCCTCAATCTAATAAGGCACAGAGATGCATGAAATAGGGGTGCGGAATCCCTATTCTCTAGAATAAAAATACCACTCATGGATGAATTTCCTTAAATAAAATTTCATTCTCAAAATTCTAGAATGACTTTCTAAAAATAGAAATTCATGTCTAGCATCTCAAGCGCAACTTTCCAAAAATAGTAAATCACTTTACATAAATTGGTAATCAAGCGGAGTTGATGAAAAACAAATTAACTTATCATTAATCAATCCTAATAGTTCAATGTTGATTGGATCCTCAATATTATTAATATTATTATTATCTTTTATGAGACTATGGTATTATTATTAAAAAGGAATTACATGTCAATCTTATCTCCTCAATCAATTCACACGTCCCCTTCATGAATCTCATGGCTCTCTCTCTCTCTCTCTCTCTCTCTCTCTCTCTCTCTCTCTTAAATAATTCATTATACTCTATATTATGCACTCATCAAAGAATGGAATATTCCTTTTCACTCATTAAAAATATGTCATAAAATATTCCTCTTACGCTCTCTTTAATGCATATGTTACACTCTCCTTAACTAAGGCATGCATACCTCTCCTTAATGGAATAAGCTACACTCCTCTAAATGGAATCTAATGAATGCACATTACTCGTCCTTTATGACAAGAATTCGTTGCTCCTCCTATATATGAGTCTCATGTATTCTCACTTGGGGTATTATGAGGCCAAGAGTGGAAGAGACTTGAGGAAAATAGTGAGAGGGAGAGATATGGAGAGTAGCTAATTGCTTCCATAATAAATATGAAATTATTGTTAAAATCCTAAGATCTCTAGCCATTGAGTTTGGCCATGAGTGGTATTGAGAGGAAGTGAAAATTTTCTTCGTTAGTTTGCCTTGCAAATCTCTCTACTATTGTCTTTTGGTATTACTTGTGAGCTTTTGTAGCTCGGGGGTTCTAGGGGGAGAATTTCTCCCCGGATATGGTTGGGAGGAAAACCGGGTGGTTCATAATGAGTTCGTAAGGATATTGGAGCTGGAGCATACTCTCATTTGAGCTGGAGCATACTCCCATTTTTTGAGTTGTATAAATTCACTGCCAGGTATGTTGATAACATTATATTGTGTTTCTTTTTGTAGTTCATTACATGATTTTTCTTATTTGGTTGTTGACTGAAACTTAGATGTATATCAAATGCTGCACACTAAATGTTGAAGGAATTTTGCAATAACTATAGTTTATTTTATGTAAGTTTTTTTTGTATAGTTTCATTGCAAGTTGATTACATCATGTCTTAATGGCTGAAGCATTCAGGCTGCCATGAGTTTTATGAAAACATGTTCATAGCATAAATTTGGTTTTTCCTTCTCTTTTTGCAGTTGTATATAAGTTTGCACAATATATGTTTGACAAAAGGGATAAATGAGATAGTATGAATTTGTTTTTGGTTGTGGTTTTAAATAATCGCATTTCTGGGCGTTTCTGTTTCGATTTATTTTAACTCCAGGGGGTATTTGTACCTATAGGCCATGTCCCCCCAACTCTGATTTCAAAAAATAGAGTTTCAGAATCTAGTTTTGTAATCTTCTATATTTTATAGATATGCTGCTACTGCCTAGTGGTTTGTCTTGCTACTTTTTTTTTGTAGCTATGATTTACGTGATAATCTCTTTTTATGAAACCAGTCTGTTATATAAACTTGGAATTATTATTTTAATGTATCAATGGTTAATACATTAATATTTTAATAAACTTGTGACTTCTTGTTTGATAGTTTAATAGCTAGTAGCTTGTTTTGTGACTGCTAGCCATTGTTCAAAATTCCCAATGGCTGTAGCTACATCACTGCAAGTATTTGTAAAAATTCATAAATATTTATAGTCATTATGTGCCTAAATTTTTGTATATGCAACAATCAAGATGGATGATAGTTCTGCTTATGTATTAGGTTCAATTCTTGGCATTATTGACAAAGAAAAATAAATTATGCAATCTTAGATTCATGTTAGTTAATTTTGGTGGAATCACCTTAAGGGTTATGGTTGTAAGTGTTTGAGAAAATGCCTCAATTGTTGTACATTTCATGCTTGCAAACTATTTGACATAATGCTTCAATGGTTGTAGCTAATTACATATATGAATTCTCTATAAAAATGACTAAGTATAATTAGGATTTGCAACCAAGGTGTTTCTGGAAATATCTCAAAGAATAAGCTTGATGGTTCCATTAAATTAAAAATCCATGGAAGGCAAATTGGTTAGATGAAATGTTGTAATTTTTAGCTCACATATGAAGTCATAGTAATTGGAAACCACCCCTTTAGAAGTTGAATTATCTTGTTTTTCTTCCCTTTGTTTTACCAAAGAATTCATAGGCATATTGTTTAGAACAAAATCAAATTAGTCACTCTTAAACACTCTTAATTGAAATATAATGAACAATTAGCTTATTGCAAATTGTGGTTTGTAAAGATTGATATTATTTATCCCACTAAAGACTCTATCATTTAAATGTGATTTTAAGACTCATGGTTGTAAGTTTTGGATCTTGAGGAACCATGACCCTGTAGCCTTAATGAGAAGTTTAATATTACGATGGGTTAGTTAGTTAGTATAAATTAGTATGTAGTGTAAATAATACCAATAAAAATAAAAATAAAAATATAGATATGTGACCTTGCATTAACTTTTATGTCTTAAAAACTTAAACTTAAATCACATTTTGAGTCAGCCTTAGTATAATACTTATGGTTGGTAAGGTGGGACCTTACAAACATCATGTGATTCTGCAACACAAATATCAACATTTTCTTTTTCTTCATCTTGCATTCTTAACATTTCTACCTATTTTGTTAGATTGCTAAGAATTTTTGTTTTAAAATCATCAAACAAATTTACAAGTTTAGCTTGACTTACTGATCTTGATGTTGATTTACCTACTCTTGCTTTTCCTCTTGATATGTCTTTGCATGTTTCACAAATTCCATCAAATGATAATTTGTATACATCACCTCTACTTATGAGATTAAGGAGATCAATCCACTCATCCCTAATTGTTCTAAGTAAGAAGGTTTTTAGCGTGTCAGATCCTAAATGGTGTAGTTTTGGTTAGGATATTCTGACACATAGGAAATAGTTAAGTATAAATTGATCCAGTGTAGATTTAGGTAATGTGTGTTGCTTTACTATGTACTTTTGTAACTTACAATCTGACGGTCACGATAGGTTCTAGACATGAAGTGATCCGACGGTTCGTTCTCTCCTCGGTATTACCGACACTTGATCTATGGCTTAACACCCGATTGGTGAATGATCTCTATTTAAAGAGCATGGAGGGTCATTTGTAGGTTAACCGTTCATGAGAGAAGCTTATGTAAATTTTCATTCTTTTATTAATAAATTTCCTAAAGTGCCTGTGTTGGCTCAGGCCATGGACTATTTCCCTCTTTGAAGGTTTTAACCATCTTAAGAATACTGGTGTATTGATCTATGATCTATTTGTGAGTGATGTCCTTTGTTTTCTATCTAAGGAAATTACCCTGTAAATTACTACATGGTATCAGAGCTATTTGAGAGCTGCATCTATTGGTGATCCAAATTTGAAGCCAGTAGAACTACATCCAACTGTTGTTTCCTAGATCTATTATTTCTGACTGCTTTCAGGCTGAGGGGATTGCTTTATTGGATTAGGAGAATTTGTTCCAGTGAGGAACCCCTTTTTTTTACGCGAAAAGGTTTTCGGTAGCCCTAGCTATGTCATTTTTAAGATCTAGAGGTAAATAATGTTTATTTGCAGTTTTGAGTTATTTTCTCTCTGTTTATTTCGGTTCATTTAGCTCTTAGTTTTTATACCTTTCATTTTTCTCTATTCTCTTTGCCCTGCGACTCTGTGTGATCTGGGAAAATCAGAAACAAAAAGGAAGGATTTTTCTCATGCATATGTTCTTTTCCACTGCGCCTTAGTGTGATCTTAGAAAACCAAAAACATTGAGGAAATTATTTAGTTTCTAGCTAAAGCTAACTTCAAGCCATAAGGTTTTTTTTTTTGTATGCCCGTGTTGGGTTTTGTGTTTTTTGTCTTGTAGGAAAAAAAAGAGCTTTCTGAAGTAAGTATGCACCCAAAGCTTTAGTGACTAAAAAAAAAAACCCTTCCCCGTTTCCAAAAATTACTAACCTTTTAAACTAGCTCCCTTGGTCCAAAGTTACTTTATGAGAATATAGGTCTTGGGTTCAAGTCTTTCTTTTTGTTGAGTTACTTTTTTAAAAAGCACATGTAGCTTATGTTTTAAAGTTACTTTATGTAAAAGTGTTCTCACCCATTATAAAAAGCGAGTCACTTATAATTCTAAAGTCTCTTTGTCTTTTATTTAAGTTACAATTTATTGGGTAGCTCATAAAGTACCATTGTAAAAGAGACTTTCACCTATTTATAAAAGTGAGTCACATAATTTATTTTTTTTAAAGTGAGATAATTAGATTTATGTTTGGAAAAGGGAGATATTTTTTTTAAATATAACATTATCATTCATTTCTGCACATTCACGCACTTTGTCGGCATCTTCAACAACTTTTCTTCAAAAAGCCATAGGTTCTTCATTCGGAAGCCGTTTTCAGAGCCGTTTTTTTTAATCAACTTAATTTTTCAAGACATTTCTATTGGAACACTTAGTTTCAGCATCTACAGCTTCAGTTTCTGTTAAAATGAAAAGTCAATGCCAAGTTATTCTTGACAACACCAAATACTTCCAATGGTGGCCCTACATTGTGGATTTACTTAGAAGTAAAGGTCTTTATAGAATAGCCTCAGACCAAGAAACCAAACCTCAAGATGAAGATGAGGTAGCCAAATGGGAAAATAGGCAATATCAAGCACGTAACTTGATACTCCTAATGAAGCAATGAAACAACTCACTAAAGTTTTTGGAATTAAAAATGAAATTAGAGCCGATCAACACAAAAATGAGTTTCTTACATTAGACCCCAATAATTTTTCTTTCATTGAAGATTTTTTGTCCAAGTTCAAGACCCTTAGACTTCTCTTGAAAGGTGCTAAGGTTGAGAAAGAAGATGGTAGCCTTATCTATTCCATTCTTACTAAGTTAGGACCAGCCTGCTATATGTTTGTTTCTAGCTTCCATTCTACAAGAGAAGCCTTCATTTCTCAAGGACAAGACTACAAGTCCCCTTCATTTGACACCTTTTGTGATTCCTTAATAAGAGAACAATAAAAACTCTTACATCTTGGTCTTCTTAATCTTGTAAACTTGTCCTGACGATGAACCACACTGGTTGGTTCGAAACGCGTCGACAAAAGATTGGTTATGTGATTTTGCCGAAGATTATCGAAACTTGTAAACTCTTCTAAGAAAGCCTTAGCCACTTAGCAGCAACCAAATTCAAAGAATCCTAAGAAGTCGTATCCTAAAAAGAATGGTCCTAAACCAAACAAGGGTCCTAAGCAATTTTAGTCTCAAAATGAAAAATGATTTCAACAAAATGATAAGGCAAATAAAAAGAAAGGGAAGAAGATTGATAGACATTGCCACTTTTGTAATCAAGATGTCCACTTAGAATCCAAATGCTTTAAGAAGATGGAAGCCTTAGAAGCAATAATGAAGAAGCATAACATCCATTTGGAGTGCTCTTTAACTTCAACTTCATATTCAAGAATAGCACTTTCTGCATGTGGTTTTCAAGCATCTTGGTCTGGCTATGCACTAAATGTATCTTCTTCTTCTCATTATCATGAGTGGCTCATTGATTCTGGAGCTTCTTATCACATGTCCGAAAACAAAGCCATGTTTTCTTCTTTAAATGATTGTAACACCAAAAATATATATGTTGGAGATGATATATCTCTTAGTGTTGTAGGGACTGGAACTGTTCATATAGACAATGGTAAATTTAATGATGTATTATGCGTTCCAACCTTATCCCGCAACCTTCTATCTGTATATCGGATAACTCATTCAGGTATAGGTAAAATCGTTGAATTTTCACCTCACGATGTTGTAATTAAGGACCTAAGAGATCCTAGATAGATTTTAGCTACTTGCATTGTTGATGATTCTACAAGGCTGTATACGTTTAACAACTTTGGGTCATCAAATCTTCCCTCGGTGTTTGTTGCTCATAACGATGAAGTGAGCAAACTTTGGCATGAATGATTTGATCACTTAAACTATCGCTCCCTTCAGAATCCACGTAAAGAAAAAACGGTGACAGGTCTTCCAATGGTATCTTGCAGAGATGGTGTTTGTTTCGGATGTGTACTCGGAAAAAATCATCGGGATAGTTTTGAAAAATGCGCCTCTTGGCACGCCTCAGCCTCTTTACAGCTTGTGCATAGTGATTTATGTGGTCCACTTCCAGTTGTTTCATTCTCTGGCTTCAAGTATTTCTTAACTTTCATTGATGATTTCTCCAAATGCACTTGGGTATACTTCTTAAAACTCAAGAGTGAAGTATTTAACATGTTCTTGGCCTTTAAGGCCTTTGTTGAAAAATAATCTGGACATCAAATTCTTAAGCTAAGATCTGACAATGGTGGAGAATATGTTAACAACAAATTCATCAACTTTCGCACTGAGAATGGAATTCAAATGCAACATACTATTCCATGTACTCCACAACAAAATGGTGTAGCTGAAAGGAAGAATCGTACCTTAAAGGAAATGGCTAATTGTATGCCTTAATCTAAAGGACTTAGTCTTAGTTTTTAGGCAGAAGCAATTAATTGTGCAAATTACATAGTAAATCACACTCCTACTAAGGTTTTAAAGAATATCACTCCAGAAGAAGCATGGAGCTCAATTAAACCAGATGTAAGTCACTTTCGTGTTTCTAGAAGTGAAGCATGGGCGCATATTCTAGATGAGAAACATAAAGCTTTAGAACCTAAGAGTGAAAAATGTATTTTTGTTCCATATTTTGAAGATGTCAAAGGATATAGACTTATTCCAATTAAGTCCAAAAATGTTATCATTAGAAGAGATGTAAAGTTTGCTGAAAATATATCGGCCTACGAGCCTAGTGCGGCGGATGTGCCACCTCTCTCTATCCCTTCTACTTCTGAAAATATTTCTTCTTCAGATGATGACAGCAAGGATGAAAATCCTCCCCCACCTTCTCAGGATCCTCCTTCAACTCCTCAGCTTCCAAAATGGGTCCGTGCTACTCAGAATGCAACAGGTGCTCTTGCCGGTGATCCTACAGATCAATGTTGTACACGTTCTCAATTTGATAGAGCCTCGTCTTTACAGGGTCAAGCTTCAGTGAATTATGATCCTGACACCTTTGCAGAAGCTTCAGGCCATCCAGATTGGGACACATCTATGAATGAATAATATCGTTCATTATTGGAAAATGATACATGGGAACTTGTTCCTCTTCCAAAGGGACGAAAACTTGTTAGGTGCAAATGGGTTTACAGAACCAAGTATGGCCTAGATGGAAAAGTTGATAAACATAAAGCTCACCTTGTTGCTAAGGGTTTTTCACAAGTTTAAGGCATTGACTATATTGAAACCTTTTCTCGTGTTACCAAAATGAACTCTATCCGCCTTGTTCTTTCCCTTGCTGCCTCTTTCAAATGGGAAGACCATCAGATGGATGTTAAATCTTCCTTCTTGCATGGAGACTTTCATGAATAAATCTATATGGAACAACCTATTAGCTTTATGCAAACAGACTCCAGCCTTGTATGTTAGCTTAAGAAATCCCTTTATGGTCTCAAGCAAGCCCCTCAAGCTTGGTATGCCGAAATGGATAGCTTTCTTTAGAAACTGACTTTTCTAGGTGTCATTCTGACAATACTATCTACACTAAGAAAGTGGGAATGCTTCTTATCATTCTTGTTCTTTATGTTGATGATCTTATCCTTACTGGTAGTAATCCCAACCTTATAAACCATGTGAAGTCCAACCTCAAAAAGAAGTTTGAAATGGTAGACCTAGGACACTTGCATTATTTTCTTGGTCTTCAAGTCTTGCAATCCAAGGAAGGTATTTCCCTTTACCAGTCCAAGTATGCATGTGATCTTCTATGCCATTTTCACATGGAAGACTGTACGCCAACCCCTTCTCCCTTTCATTCTAGAGCCAAACTTTCAGTCACTTGTACTTCCTCTGAATTTTATGCTACCTTATACCATCAACTTGTAGGAAAACTTTTGTATCTGACCCATACTCGTCCTCACCTTTCCTTTGTTGTTGGCATTATTGGTCAGTTTATGCAAAACACACATGAAAGTCATTGGAAAGAAGCTAAAAGAATACTTTGTTATGTTCGAGGTATAGTTCAGTTTGGGATTCATTACAGTGTAGAAGCATCTCCTCTATTGGTTTCACTGATTCCGATTGGGCTCGTGACCCTAATGATTGGAAGTCTACTACAAGTTATGTGTTCACTCTTGGTTCAGGACCTATTACATGGGCTTGTAAGAAACAAAGTTCCATTTCTCTTTCTTCAGCAGAAGTAGACTATTGTGGTGCCATAGAAGCTAGTAAGGAGGCCCTGTGGCTTCATCAGATCCTATTAGAGTTTGGCTTTCAGCAGCAATATCCGACTACACTTTAGTGTGATAATCAAAGTGCCTTTCAACTATGCAAAGATCCAGTCCAACATCAGCACAACAAACACATTGAACTACACATGCACTTCATCAAAAAGCTCATTGATGACCATGTTCTTGAAGTGCAATATTGTTCAACAGATGATCAAGTTGTAGACGTCTTTACAAAGGCTCTCATAGAGGTGAAGTTTACTAAACTTCTATTTATGGTTGGAGTTCAGGAAGTTGTCTCTAAGGGGGGATAGGCTCTAGTGCCTCCTTCGCTCTCCTATTCTGCCGTATTTGTACATCCTTCAATCCTATCCCAAGTTTTTCTTAAGGAGGGGTGTTAGGATACTCCGACACATAGGAAATAGTTAAATATAACTTGGTCTAGTGTAGAGTTAGGTAAAGTGTGTTTCTTTACTATGTACTTTTGTAACTTACAATCCGACAGTCACAATATGTTCTAGACATGAAGTGATCCGATGGTTCATTCTCTCCTCAGTATTACCGACACTTGATCCATGGCTTAACACTCGATTGGTCCATGATCTCTATTTAAAGAGCATGGAGGGTCATTTGTAGGTTAACCGTTCATGAGAGAAGCTTATGTAAATTTTCATTCTTTTATTAATAAATTGCCTGAAGTGGCCGTGTTGTCTTAGGCCATGGACTGTTTCCCTCTTTGAGGGTTTTAACCACGTCAAGAATACTGGTGTATTGATCTGTGATCTATTTGTGAGTAGTGTCCTTTGCTGTTCTATCTGAGGAACTTACCCTGTAAATTCCTACATTGCCCTCTTAACATTATTCATGAACCTCTCTATTATATCCTCTAGACTCTCATCTTCTCTTTGATTCATTCTAAAGATTTCTTCTTTAAGATCATGATCTTTATATTTTTCTATAAATATTATTTTCATATCATTCCATGATCCTATTGAATTAGTCCTTAAACTCATGAACCATTTAAGAGCTCTATCCTTCAATGTTTCCAAAAGCAATCCCAGTTTTTGAGTTTTTAATAAGTAACCATAAGATCTACAAAAAATTCAAATTCAAAGACAAAAGTTTCTGGATCCTCTAACCTTAGACCATGAAATTTTGGAAGAAAAGATAGAGGGATGTTCTTCATGTGCACATTACCATCAATATCTTGAATGGGAAATCCGAGAGGATCTTCCTCATTGTCATCATCTCCATCAATTTCTTCTACATTCTTCACCATTTTCTTCTTCTACCTGCAAAAGTGAATGGTGATGTGGCTCTTACTGCACCACATGATCAGTTGGGGGTGTGGGTTGCTGTTGAAGATTTTTTTTTTGTTATGATTGAGAGAAAACACTAATGCAATGCACTTTTCTGTTTTTGAAATGAAATATGCCTAATGCAATTATTTTTTTTTTTTGCAAAAGTTAAAAAGAAATTAATCAACTAGGGAAGAAAACAATGCACACTTTGACACCTCCCTGGAAATGGCACCAAAAAGCGATGAGCCTAGGTATTGCAACAAGAATGTTGCAACTCCCAAGGCTACCGACTTTAATTATCAACCCATGGTTCGTACGAACTTAAGGGGTGTCAGCACTATATGTGTGGCATAAAACATGTCCTTCCTTTTTTTTCATGATTTAATGGAGTGCATGTACTGAAGTCAAATCCTAAACTAATTGCAAAAAATGAAATGTTCGAAATGGAACCTTAACCTATTGCAAGAAAGTACAAGGAAAGGGACGAAAATTCAATGCTAAATCACACCATTTCCTAATTAAATTCCAAGAAACTATGCTTTGCAATAATGCCAAATTATCATGAACCGAATGTTACTATCTAAGAATGGAAGTAAGAAGCATCAAACATCACTAATGTGCAAGTAAAGGTACTGAAATAAATATGTTTTTCTCTTTTTGTCTTTTCATGCAAAATCAAGTATGCAAACTAATTTCCTTTGGTGATGTAGTAGGTGAATTAAGGATGTTGGAGGTTGTATGGAAGGGTTAGGAGATGGTTGGATGGTGTGGGAGACCCTTGGGAGGATTTTGGTGACTTCCTAGAGGTTTCCTCTCAATTCGGCCTCAAAACAGGCCATTTCAAGAAAACGTACAGGATGTACTAGAAACCTACAAGATGATCCTGTAGGAATTACAGTGAACCTACATGATACAACCGAGAGAAAACTGTGAGGTATTGGAGGTTATTAAAGGCTTAGGGAAGGTGGTATATGGGTGGAATGGATTGATAAAATACCTAGGATGATCCAGGTGGATCTTTAGATACAATGGCATGGAAAAACTCAAAAATAAAAGTGATCAGAATAAAGTCAACCCAGTACCAGAGTAGAGATCTCATCTTTTTTATTCCAAGGGCGCAAATGGTACTTCAATATGAGTCCAGATGATGAAGTTATTGCAAAAAGAAGGGTTCTTCAATCCTTAAGAAAATGAAGAATTTCCTTTGAAAAAGGAGTCTTAAGCCTTAAGGCCAAATTGTAGGTTTTAACCCTGTACAGAAATTACCTGCATATGAATTCTTAAACAAAGAAAATAAACAATGCGATAGCATAACCCATAAAACACATATGCACAGAGATTTTTCCCTGGATCCCAAAACCGGGACTACCAGCTTGATTTTTCATTATGTTCCTTTCAATGTTATAATACATATTTATACATGCTGAAGCATCCAATACCATGGACCGAAAACCATCGCATCCAAAAAACATGTGCGAAAATCATGCACATAACCATAGGTGGGTCCGCCCAACCTAACATATGGTCCAAAACCAAAATTTTCCGGGGCGCTGCCCTGGACCCCATAAAGTGGGGTTACGGGTGCACTTCAAACCCCATATTATCTACGTGGAAAGAATATAACACAACCCAACAATCTCCCACTTGTTGTTTTCTTTCCACAGGGGGCCATAGGAGAGCTTAATCATTTTTCAGCCCTGAGATTCCCATTGCTTCTCTACACCAAGAGAACTTCTCAGAGCTCACAGATTTTGTCAATGCATCTGCAGTATTCTTCAAAGTTTCCACCTTTACCAGCAACACCTTTCTGTCTTCTATCATATCCCTCACAAAGTGATATTAAACATCAATGTGCTTTGTCTTTGAATGATAAGCAGGGTTTTTTGCCAAGAAAATTGCACTTTGGCTGTCACAGTCTATTCTTATAGCTCCCTGTACTAACCCCATACTTGAACACAATCTCTACAACCAAATTGCTTCCTTGCTTGCATGAGTGGATGCCATGTATTCTGCCTCTGTAGTTGATAGTGCCACTACAGATTGTTTCTTACTCATCCAAGTGACTGCACCTCCAAATAGGTTAAACACATACCCACTTGTAGATCTTCTCTGATCCAGATCTCCAGCCCAGTCTGCATCAACAAAGCCATGAATATCTAACACTCTATCCAATCCTGGTCTTCCTTGGTAGCATAAACCATAATCACTAGTGCCACGCAAATACCTGAAAACCCGCTTCACTGTTGTCCAGTGCTCCTTCCCAGGTTTTCACATAAACCTGCTCAATACTCCCACTGCATGTGCAATGTCTAGTCTAGTACAGACCATTGCATACATCAGGCTACCCACTGTACTTGCATATGGAACACGGGACATGTCCTCTTCCTCTTCTTGTGTCTTGGGACGCTGTTCAGCAGATAACCTCACACCTACAGGAATAAGAACCTTCACCGGTTTACTATCCTGCATATTAAACCTCTGGAGTATTGTCTCGACATACTTTCTCTGGTTTAACCAGAGCTTCCTCTTTGACCGATCTCTTTTAATTTCCATGCCCAAAATATAGTTTGCAGCACCAAGATCTTTCATGTCGAATTTGGAGGACAATTGGGTCTTCAAATCCTGGATAATTTCTTTGTCATTTCCAACCTGCAACATATCATCCACATACAAGACCAGATAAATAATACGGTCACCAATTAATTTAAAATACACACAATGATCTACTTTTCTTCTGGTGAAGCCAAGTCCCCATATAAATGTATCAAATTTCTGATACCACATCCTTGGTGACTGTTTTAACCCATACAAAGACTTCTTTAACTTGCATACCAGTTCATTCTTACCCTTCACCGCAAAGCCTTCAGGTCGCTTCATGTAGATTTCGTCTTCCAAATCCCCGTGAAGAAATGTTGTTTTCACATCCATCTGTTCTACCTCAAAATCAAAAGCAACAACAACAGATAAAAGTAATCTAATAGAAGTTACCTTGGCAACATGAGAAAAAATATCACCAAAATCAATTCCCGACACGTGGGAATAACCTTTTGCTACCAACCGAGCTTTGTATTTCTCCACCTTTCCTTTTGCATTTGTCTTCTTCTTGAACACCCATTTGCTGCCAATGGGTTTCCTTCCAGCCGGAAACTCCACCAGATCCCAAGCCTCATTTTTGTGCAAAGATGCCATTTCATCGACCATGGCCTCTTTCCAGAGTTTCCCATCCTCTGAATCCACTACTTCCTTCACAGTTCTGGGATCATTATCAGTAATAGACAAAGCAAAATTTGAAGTGAAAGCAGATAGGGTATACCTTTCCGGCTTCCTTCTTTCTCGAACTCATCTTCTCACAGTCGGAGTTTGTGGCTCTTCATCTTCTGATTCCTCCTCTGCTGCAGAGTCTGATTCTTCCTCCTTTGGCTCAAACTCTATCTTCTCAGGTTCCTTTGGTTGGACTTCATGTTGAATAACATCTTTTACCTCTCTCAACAACACATCTCGGCTGTACACAACCTTCCGTGTGACTGGGTTCCAAAGCTTATAACCCTTTAAACCATCCTTATACCCAATAAAGATGCACTTTTCAGATTTACTATCCAACTTCGTTCGTTTCTCCTTTGGAACATGTACATATGCATCACATCCAAATACCCTTAGATGTGAAAGAGAGGGTTTCTTACCAGTCCATACTTCTTGTGGAGTCTTATCCTCCAACGCTGATGAAGGTGATCTATTGATCAGGTAACATGCAATATCCACCGCCTCTACCCAGAATTCCTGTCCTAACCAGGCACCACTGAGCATGCTTCTTGCCCTTTCCATCAACATCTTGTTCATTCTTTCTGCGACTCCATTTTGCTGAGGTGTATATGGAGTAGTATTCTGCCGTGCTATACCACACTTCTTACAAAATTCTTCAAATTCCTTGCTGCAAAATTCTCCACCATTATCTATCCTCAACACCTTTATCTTCTTCTCTGTCTGATTTTCCACCAGAGCCTTAAATTCTTTAAACCTGTCAGACTTCAGATTTCTTCTTAAGAAAATATATCCATGTATTCCTTGAGAAGTCATCTATGAATGATACATAGTACACAGACTTACCCAGTGATGGAACCTTCACAGGTCCAAACACATCAGTGTGCACAAGCTCTAATATCTATTTCGTCCTCTTACCACCAGAGAGGAAACTCACCCGATTCTGCTTCCCATATACACAATTTTCACAGAAATCAAAATACAGAGAGCTATTATTCATACCTTCTACCATACCTTTACCACGAAGTATTCGAAGGCCCTTCTCTCCAATATTTCCAAGCCTTTGATGCCACAACATGGTCTTCTCTCAAGAGACCACTAGATTCTCTACTCCATTTTCAGGAACCATAGAACTATTGCACCCATCAACAACAGTGCTACCTTGCAGCTTGTACAGAGTTCCAATCCGAACTCCCCGCATTAATATCAGTGCTCCTCGAACCATCTTGCAGGTATCTTTCTCGAACACCGTCTTTACACCTGCATCATCCAACTTGCTTACAGAAATCAGATTTCTGGCCAATGCAGGAATATGTAGAACACCCGAAAGTGTTCTAACCCTTCCACCTTGCAACTTCTACTTTACTTTTTCCCGACCAATGATTCTAGCCTTCCTATCATCTCCTAAGAAGACATCACCACCATCGTATTTCTCATACTCGCAGAACCACTCTTTATGGGGAGTGAAGTGAAAGGATGCACCTGAGTCAATCAACCATGCCTCATGATCTACATGTGTACTTGAAGAAGCCAAGTACACATCCCCACCTTCATCTGAGGTGGTTTTCACCTCTGCAGAAGGAGCATCATCAGATCCCTTTCCTTTATCAGGAGCTTTAGATATACAATCCCTTCTGAGGTGCCCTTCCTTTCTGCATTTCCAGCACACCACCTTTGTAGGTTTTCCTAGAGATTTAGATCTCCCTCTAGATTTAGATCTCCCACTCGATGACTTATTTTTGTTTCTGTTCTGGGACCGTCCTCGTACAGACAAGGCATCACCATTCTGGTTGTCCATATTTTTCCGTCTCATCTCCTCCGTCAGCAAGGCTGAGACTATTTCATCAAACTGCAAAGCAGTTGCATTGCTACCTATTGCAATAACCAGACTATCCCACGAATCTGGTAGAGAACACAACAGACTGATGCACTTATCTTCATCTGAAATTTTAATATCAACAGATAATAACTAACTTACCACAGTTTTAAACGCATTCAGATGCTCTGTCACCGAGTCTCCATCTTTCATCCTCAGGTTATACAACTTTTTCCACAGGAACATTTTATTCACCAGAGACTTAGATTGGTACAAAGTCCCTAACTTGACCCACAAAGCCTTTGACGTAGCTTCCCCTGATACATTCAACAATACTGAATCCGAGACACACAATTGTATTGTGCTCTCTGCCTTCTGATCCAACTTCTTCCATTCTTCATTGGTCACTCCCAATGGTTTAGTACCCGGATCTACCGCGATCCACTGATCTTTATCCACCAACAGATCCTCCATCTCGAGTTTCCACAACTCAAAATTCTGACCATTGAACTTCTCAATCTCTATATTTCCACTGCTCACCATCTTCTTTCACCACCAGAATCGATCTCGTAGATCTCCCACTGAACAGGGTCTACCACAGGCCCGAGTGAAACCCCTCAGCAACAAAGGCGTCCCCTTGAAGCCAAAACAACTCTGATACCAAATGTAGGTTTTAACCCTGTACAGAAATTACCTGTATACGAATTTTTGAACAAAGAAAATAAACAATGCGAGAGCATAACCCATAAAACACATATGCATAGAGATTTTTCCCTGATCCCAAAACTGGGACTACCATCTTGATTTTTCATTATGTTCTTTTCAATGTTACAATACATATTTATACATGCCGAAGCATCCAATACCATGGACCGAAAACCATCGCGTCCAATACCATGGATTGAAAATCATCGCGTCCAAAAAACATGTGCGAAAATCATGCACAAAACCATAGGTGGGTCCACCCAACCTAACATATGGTCCAAAACCAAAATTTTCCAGGGCACTGCCCCGGACCCCATAAAGTGGGGCACGGGTGCCCTTCAAACCCCCTATTAACTACGTGGAAGGAATATAACACAACCCAACACAAATGACAATCGGAGGTCACACGAGGGCAGACTTAAGCTTTGCGCCACGGAACCCCCAATCATTGATCTCTGATCAGATTGGATTGGTGGATCAGAGGCAATCGCAATCGGCGGTCATATATATATATATATATATATATATATATATATATATATATATATATATACATATATATACATATATATATGTATATCTATATATGTATATCTATATATATATATCTATATATATATATACATATATATATATATATATATATATATATATATATATATATATACATATATATATGTATATATATATATATATGTATATATATATATATATATATATACATATATACATATATATATATATATATATCTATATATATATATATATACATATATATATATATATATATATATATATATATATATATATATATATATATATATATATATATATATTATAAATGGATATCGGCGAGTGGATAGTGCGATCGGTGATTATCCAGATCGGCGGATGATCCAAGTGGATATTGGTGGCCATCCCAAGTCCACTTGGACCCCCACCATGGTTTCTTTCATTTTTTTTAGTTTCCTAAATTGTAGCACAATTTACTATTTTTAGCAGTTTTTTGGATCCTGAACTTCCGAAGCGGTTTTGACGCCCTAAACGATGTTTTTTGGGAAATCTGGGGAAAGCATGGGTCCATGGATTGATGTTTCCCTTCCGAAAGTTGTAGTTCTCGGATAGATCTTTCTAACGATATATTGTACACGTCAAACAGAGATTGTATGCCAAAGTTACGACCCCAGGAAGTTGATGTAACAATTTACCTAAACGGGGTCCACAGTTTGGCGTTTCATCTTCTAGGGTTAGGCTTTTGGATGTTTAAGGTTTTACATTGTTTCTCAACAATAAATAGGGCCTCGAGCCTCATTGTAACATAGTTCAGAGGCATGTAGCCACCACATCTCTTCTAAGAGATAAGCTACTATCGCCCTAGCTGTTTATTTCCATTTTTTGTTTGTAAGCATATCTCAGTATTTTACATTAGTGAAATGAAGTATTATTTCCGCTTCATATTTTTGTTTATGGTTATCTGTGTAATTTGTTGCATTCTTGTTTAAATCCAGATCAGTGGTATCAGAGCGGTCTGCTTTTTCTTTGTTTTTCTTTGCATGTCCCCAACGAGGTCGGGATATAAGGAGTTAGGGCTTGAACTGGTCGAACCTTTGCAAGACCAACCTCGCAAAACCTGACGGCCTCCCATGGTGGATGAAAAGAAAGATGAGGGGGCAAGAGATCCTATCAAAATATTTCTCAAAGAATCCCTCAAGTGAAAAAGGAACACGATGATGGACAACTTTTCCAAATCCTTCAGCAGCTACCTAGGGGCGACGCAACGGCTTCCCACAGCTACTTTAGAAATGCCACACCGTTTAAGGTACAAGTTAATTTTGAAATACCCATATTCGAGGGTCAGATAGACACAGCTGCTGTCGATAAATAGTTAAATATGCTAAAGGGTTATTTTTTTGTTCATGATTTTTCCAATTGGGAAAATATTATTTTCCCTCTTCTCAAAGTAGACCCCCACATCAAGGACTAGTGGGAAACCTACTGTGAGCAGAAGGATAAAAATACCGGCTCACTGTTTTCAGCTGCACCCACCTGGAAATCATTTCGGGATGCCATTAAGGAGCAATACTACCCTGTTAGAAGCTAAAAGGATCAATACATAAAGTGGACCACGCTATGGTAGGGGAGGGACCAAGACATGCCAGAGTTTACCAATATTTTCCATACCCTTCGAACAAAGTTGGGTATCAAGATTCAAAGCAGCATTTGATACTCAAATACCACAGCTACTTGGACAAGTACATTCAGGAAGAAATAGAATTCCTGAACATCTCCTCGCTTGGCACGGCATACCGATATGTCGTCAAGGCTGAGAAAAAGTTTAAACAGAAGAAGCGTGACTTTGGATTTGCAAATCTAAAGCAAGGGAAAGGTGCCCCCAAACCGCAGAACAAAGGACAAAACCAAGGCAGGTTGGCCCAAGACAACCCGCCAAAGCTACAAGCAAATAATAGTGCCACAACGCTGAAAAATGACACGGGAAAATGGTGTGAGTTCCATAAGTGCTCTACTCACAACACAAGCGAGTGTTGGGCCAAGCAGTCATTGGTGGCTGAGCTAAAGGTTTCAGAATCAGATGCATGTTCCAACTCTGAGTCAGAACCCGACAAGGGGAATGAAAAAGGGAAGTAGACTATCGATGCATAGCCCAATGCCACCATTGCCACCATGAAGATCCAGAAAGAGGAACCTGAAGATCCAGAGGAGGAGGAGTGTATCCTCCACTCCCAGATGTGGGTAAAGGGATCCCCACTGCAGTTCATTGTCGATAGTGGGAGCCAAAAGAACCTCATTTTGGAAGAGGTCGTGAAGCGGTTGGGCTTACCAACCATAGCACATCCACAACCATACACCATCGGGTGGCTTCACTAAGGACGAGATCTTCGCATGAGCCAGCAATGCCGCCTTCCATACAACATCAAGCCCCTCATGGATGAGGTATTGTGTTACATTGTTCCCCTTGAAGTTTGTGATGTATTATTAGGCCAACCATACTTGTGGAAGCGACATGATATGTATGAATCAAGGCCCTGTGCTGTTATTATTACTTTAAGAAGTAAGTTGCATAGGATACCGGAGGTAGCACCGCCTATCATCATATCTTTGGTTACTGCAAAACAATGCAGTAAGCTCATTTCCAAAACTAGGAAATTTGTTTTCTTGATGATACGCCCTCAAGAAAAGAAGAAGATAGTTTCCACAACCTGTAGATAGGGCCCCTCTGCATGAAAACTCTAGATGGACAAGGTCATGGAGGAGTACAAGGACATCTTCACCTCCCCCACAGGGGTTCCTCTACACTGTCAGGTCAAGCACTCCATCAATCTGACCCCATGTGCACTGCTACCCAATGGACCAATCTATCGGTGCTTCATTTTGGAGAACGATAAAATCAATAGGAAGTTTCAAGAGTTGCCACAGAAAGGTCACATCCGTCCAAGTTCATCGCCCTATGGGAGCCCGACCGTGTTGGTACAGAAGAAGGATGGGACTTGGAGACTCTGTATTGACTATCGGGCACTAAACAAGATCACTGTCCATAATAGGTACCTGATCCTACAGATTGATGACCTCATAGACCAATTGAAGGGGGCAAAATATTTCAACAAGATAGATTTGAAGTCAAGATATCACCAGGTACCAATCAAACCCTCTAATGTGTGGAAGACTGCCTTCAAAGCCAAGGAGGACCTTTTCAAATGGTTGGTTATGCCTTTCGAATTAACGAATGCTCCTGCAACCTTCATGAGGCTAATGGATGACATCTTGTAGCCATTCACCAAGTCATTTGTAGTGGTATACTTGGATGACATTGTGATATTCAGCCAAAGTTGGGAAGAGCACCTCCACCACATCCGAGAGGTTCTCCAAACACTACGGCAACACAAGTTATGTGCCAATTTGGAGAAATGCACTTTTAGTATGACTTAGGTTCATTATCTGGAATACATTATTGATGAACAGGGGGTGCATGTTGATCCAGCCAAGATCCAAGTCATTTGGGATTGGCCCTCTCCAACCTCTCTAATAAAGCTCTGTATCTTTCTAGGTCTTGCCAACTTCTACCGCAGGTTCACGTTGGGATTTTCTCATATCACTTGGCCCTTGAGTCAAGTCACCAAAGGAGGAGCGAAAGAAAAATTCTTTTGGTCTGAATCTCAACAGAAGGCATTCAAAGAGTTGAAATATCGCCTCTGCTCAGCACCATTGCTCGCATTGCTAGACTTGTAACAACTATTTGATGTCGAGATAGATGCCTCTGACTATGCTATTGGGGCAGTCCTTACTCAACACAGGCATCCAGTGGCATATCGTAGTGAGACACTTTCAAACACAGTCTGGAAGTATCCCACTTATGAAAAAGAAATGTATTCCATTGTGCGGGCCTGCCGAAAATGGAAACATTACATTTTTGGGAAGGAAATGGTCATCCACATAGACCACCGACCCCTCTAGTTCATACAGACCCAAGGGAAATTCTAGAATGATTGCCATCAGAAGTGGTCCACATATCTGCAACAGTTCCATTTGAATATCAAGTATAAGAAGGGGAATAGCAATAATGTTGCAGATTGCCTCAGTCGACCACTAATCATGTCATTAACCACCATGCTCAACTCTTGTGGGCACGAGACTGCTGATTGGCCACTTCTCTACAAAAGCGACCCAAAATTCAGCCACACATACCAGACACTCTTGGAGGGTTGGCATGTTCCAGATTTTCACCTCCAAGATGCCCTATTATGCCACCTGGGTCACCTTTGTGTTCCTTCAAGCGAGTGTGCCAAGATGATTTGGGAAGCACACTATAGTCGAGTTGCTGGGAATTTCGAGGTTGAGAAAATGGTGGTAGTACTATAGAAGTATTTCTATTGGCCAAATCTTCGACAGGATGTCGGGAAGTACATCAGATCATGCACTTCCTACGCCATTGCCAAACCGATAGTCAAGAAGCAAGGCCTCTATACCCCGCTTCCTACCCCTAGTCGACCTTGGGAATCCATCTCCATTGATTACATGTCAGGCCTTCCCTCCACTAAGTATGGAAACGACTGTGTTTTAGTGGTCGTCGACAGGTTCTCGAAGATAGCCATTCTAGCGGCCTGCAAGAAGAATATCATGGCAGAAGCCACTGCTAAACTCTTCTTTGAACGAGTGTGGGTACACTTTGGGATCCCACAGTCTATCATCTTAGATTGGGACAGTAGGTTCCTCAGTACATTTTGGTCCAGTTTGTGGTCAATGCTAGACAACAAACTCACTAAGTCCACAGCCTTCCATCCTCAAACTGATGGCCAGACAGAGGTTGTCAACAGGATGATTGTACACATTTTGTGCATGTACAACTCAAAGCATCACGCACATGGGACGAGAGCCTCCCCTATGTTCAGCACAGCTACAACCGGGCTCTCCACAGCTCGACTGGCCACAACCTTTTTCAGGTGGGCTTGGGATTCCGGCCACTATGTCCCATTGATGTGGCCATGCCATTTGCAGCTACTCACGCAAGTTTGGCTCATGTCCATTCTGAAACAGATAAGGCAAACAACTTCATTAAGCACATCCAACATATTCACCAGTAAGTCCATGACATTCTGGAGAAATCAAATGCCAAGTACAAGCAACGACATGATCAACATCGGGTGCCACACAAGTTTCAGGTGGCGACAAAGTCTGGTTGCATTTGCAAAAGGAATTCCTTACCGAAGCCTATCGGAAACTCAGACCAAAAGGAATGCCTTACCGGAGCCTATCGGAAACTCAAACCACTCCGATATGGTCCTTACACCATTACCAAGGCTGTGGGAGACAATGCATTTGAGCTCAATATTCCCCCATTCCTTGGTCTGCACCTAGTGTTCAATGTTGACCGCCTTCGGCCATACTTTCCACCATTACTAGACAACTCCGACATTGCAGAACAGCTCACACCCACAGAGTTAAATCCAAATTGCATGGAACAAGCCGCAAATGATTAGATCATGAACACACAGATCAAGCACACTTTCCAGCAGAACATACAATTGTATCAAGTTGTCAAAGCAGGCCAACTCCTTCACCAGGGCAAGTGGCTCACTAGGGACCAAGTTCAGCAGAAGTTTCTTCCTCTCATGGAGGAACTCAACACAATGGGGACCATTGCTTCCTAAGGGGGGAGGAATGATCTAGGTGGATATTGGTGGCCACCCACCAAGTCCACTTGGACCCCCACCATGGTTTCCTTCAGTTTTTCAGTTTCCTAAATTGTAGCACAGTTTACTATTTTTAGCAGTTTTTTAGGTCCTGAACTTCTGGAGCCATTTTGAGGCCCTAAACGACATTTTTTGGGAAATCTGGGGGCAACATGGGTTCATGGACTGATGTTTCCCTTCCCGAAGTTGTATTTCTCAGAGAGATATTTCTAACAAGATATTGTACGCATCAAATGGAGATCGTATGCCAAAGTTACAACCCCGGGAAGTTGATGTACCAATTTACCCAAACAGGGCCCACAGTTTGGCGTTTCATATTCTAGGGTTAGGTTTTTGGATATTTGGGGTTTTCCATTGTTTCTCAATAATAAATAGGCCTTCGAGCCTCATTGTAACACAGTTCAGAGGCATGTAGCCACCACATCTCTTCTCAGAGATAAGCTAGCATCGCCCTAGCTGTTTATTTCCATTTTCTGTATGTAAGCATATCTCAGTATTTTACATTAATGAAATGAAGTATTATTTCCACTGTATCTTTGTGTTTATGGTTATCTGTGTAATTTGTTACGTTCCTATTTAAATTTGGATTAGAGGAACCCTTATCAGTCACCTGGGGCGACACATGTGGGGGATGTCGACGCGATTGGCCGGCGCCGATATCAGCGGTCGGTGATCAACAATCGGTCATTCCCGAGGACCAAGTCAGGGACACAACGATATGCCGAGTCGCGACCTTAGCACGGACCCGATAGAGATTATATGCCTGATTTAATAATATTTGAAATCCAGGTGAATGGTTTTTGGCGGATTTCTTAATGTTTTTGGGATTTTGGAAGCTTTGTCGTTTTAAATGATAACAGGCCATTTTCAGGGACGGTTGCACCCGTCGATACTTCCAATCTACCAACCTCCATAGTTAACTAGGTAAGCCCCAATTTAAATGGGATCTTGTTTGAAAATCTATTATAAAAGAGGATCAATGGAAGAGAAAAGGAGGAGGAATTTTTATGGTGGCAACATGTTGTTTTGCAGAGGCCGAGAGCATCTATTGATCTGTTTTGAATAGTTACACAATTCCAGCCACTTCTATTGCTGCGGGAAGCTTTGGTGCTGCATACCACTACATCTCAAGCATTCATTTCATAGACATCAAGCAGATTGGAGGTATAAGCCTCTTTATGGACAGATTGATAAATGTAATTCTATTTATTCATGCTATTTAATAAGAAAGGCCTCCCCATTGTTGAGTTGGGCCTAGAGACATAGTCCAAATTGGACAAACTCTGTTATCAAGCCTTGGTGTTACACAGTAATTTGTCACTGCCTTCCTGTCAGTCACCCTGCTGTGTCAATCACCAAGCTTCATGCCTTCTGAACTAGCCCTAAAACCCCTTTTTTCCAAAGTTTTATGCATCAGCGCATCTGTTAGAAAAATACCCGCGATGACTGGCGCTCCATAGTGCATTCCGCGCGCTGCCAGCGCGGAAGAACATCCCTTTCCCGCACTGGTGAACATCGCACCTTTCCCGTGTGCTTCCGCGCTGACACGACTGTCCCAGTTATTGAGATGCGCCGACAGCGCGACAGTTTCCTCATTATCCGCGCTGATCCAGTTTGGGTGAATTCGTTCAAACAACCAGCCTTCCAGATAACTCCAGGCTTGGTTGTTAGCTTTGTGAATATCGACTCCTTTCTATGGCATGACTGTTCGACCTTTTGCAACCTTTTCCCTCAAAGATAAGCTCATTCTTCCACCCTTTTAGGAGACTCCTTCTCCTATATAAACTTCCACCATTACCATGAGCAGCTGGTTAGACTTAGCTTGGAATAGCTTGGATTGTACAGAGCTTGTAGTGCTCAGATTGCTGCTATAGGTGTGGTGTGCTAGGTGTGGAAGTGATTGATTGCTTAGGGAAGGTTGTTTTGTGTTATTTGTGTGAGAAAGAGAGTTGCTTGTCTTGGGAGAATCTTCCTTAAAGGTGAATGCTTGAGATACATGCTGACTGGCCCCTCCTGAGAAGGTTACCGACGTCAGAACATTTGGTTGTACTCTTCTCTATTCTGATTAATAATAGATGACTGCTATTATTGTTCCATTCTCATTTGTCTATGCAATGGTTAAATGTGAATTACATCTTTTCTGACTGATGTATGGTTGCTTTTACTAGATTTTACGCTTGTGTTTGTTTCCCCTTCGTGTGTGCAGGTATCTATTCGCGGAGATCGCGGAGGATTGTGACCAGCCGAAGTGGAGGAGCGAAGGCAACATCTCTTCGTCAAATGACAAGCGCAGGAATCTAAGTAGGTGCTCTTTACCTCTTGTTCAATTGTAATTAGGAACATGCGTAGCAGCATTGTGTGATTGTTGCTAGACCCTTGCTGGGCTAGTAGGGATCGCCTCTATCCGTAGAGGGGATTTACCTCTCCAACAATTTGGCGACTCCACTGGGGTTCCAGCCTTTTTGTCTCTTGAGTCCACTTTTGTGTTTGGCTTTGATTGATCTCTTTTCGAGTTTTTGGGATTGTCTTTTTGCTTATGAACTTTCTGGGCGTTTCTGGGAAGCATCTTTATTGTTAAAAATCTCTTGATTTGGTTTGGGAAGTTTTTAGTTTGGCCTTGCTTGTTTTTTATGCTCAGCGCGTTTTAATTCCAAACAGTCGCGCTGACATCGCGTTCCTGTTCTTTGGTTTTCTTTCCATCGCGCCTGTACGTCTAACAGTCGCGCTAACCTCGTTCTCAGAGACAGCGCGCTTTATTCGTGTCCTTCCGCGCTGGCATCGCGCCCCCGCTTCTTTGTGTTTCTTGTCATCGCGTCTGTGTGTTTCCTTTCCGCGCTGACCTCGTTTTTCCGAGACAGCGCGCTTTATTCCTGTCTTTCCGCGCTGACGTCGCAAAGTTGCTACAGGCCTCCCCCTGTCAGCGCCGAGTTGCTGAAGGCTACCCGCGCTGATCCTGTAAAATTCATTTTTGACCAAATTGGCCTCCTGAACCTCTTACTGTGACTTTCCCTTCTTCTCTCCTCCTGTCTGATGACTTGTTTTTCATTGTTTGAACTCTGAACTGCTTGATTGCGAAGCTTGTTTCCATAAGGTTTCGTTTTTGCTCAGTTTTAAGTTTGCAAATACCTTCCCTTTTTGCTTTCGCTGCTTGGTTCGTGTTCCCGCCATCACTTTTGCAATTGCTGGATTGTGTTATGTCTCTAGTTGACTGGTTGTGACTTTCGTCCTTCGGGTGTTTGCCTTTTTCTATTGATTTCGCGCTCTAACTCTAGGACATCTAGAGGTTGCGTGTGTGTCAAGCCTACCGTAGGGAGTTTGTTTGTTTGTTCGACCAGCCAAGTTCAGATCTGTTCATGCACTTGTTCAGTGATTGTTGGAGTGCTTTGGATTGTGGTTCCAAGTGGTTTCTTTTCTCTTCCTCCTTGCTTGCAATCCTTGCTTGTCTTACAGAGCTTAGATTACATAGCTCGTGCAGACCTTTGTTTTCCTTTGATTTGGAAGCTTTGGTTGAATGTTTAGGGAACTTTGTGTGCTTTCATTAAGTAGTTTACTTGGTGTTCCAGTTCCTCCAAATTATTTTAGATGCTTTGTGTCACTGAAAGAAAATAAAACTAGTAGCTTTGCCTTTGAAAATTGAAAAGGAAAAGAACATTTCATTGATTTGCATCTTCAAAAGAAAAGTTTCCTTTCCTCGCTTTAGTCGCATTAAGTTGCTTGTTTGCTTGTACTTGTTTTGTTTGATAGAAAATTTCTTGCCCTCTCGTAGCTAGAATTCATCGAATAAAACGGAATTCTTGGGCATATAGATTGCATCTAGGTAATTGTGAGCGAACATACGATAGAGCTTGAAATCGAAACTTAATCTCAAGATCAACTATAAAATGAACCAAATGAATCTAAAAACGCATTGGAACTAAACGCAAATATCTAGAGGTCTAGGTTAGAGACGTGTTCCGGCGTCTTTAAACATAGTCACTGTTGTTTCACATTAGGTTGGGTGATTCCTCCTTCTGTGACTCGATAGTGGTCTAACACGGACTGCGCTCCCACGTACCGTCGCGTATATAGGGAGACCCCACTAGGCTTTTATCCTTTATCCATAGGAAGCCGAGTCGGCCGCCCTACGATTCGCAATGTAGTGAACACAGCATTCACGAAGATTGACCACCCGTACCCTAAAAAGTATTCTGTGGTTTTGCGAAAAGTTTGGCACACCCTCTACCTAGAATTCCAGAGCAGTCACTTTTGATCCTTTTCGGACTCCCTAAACGAAAAGGTGCCTGTGAGCGTCTTGTCACTTCGTGCTCATAAAACATTCGAAGGAGACTGGAGTCATCTTTTCGTCCTTTTCTCGACTCCCGAAATATGAAAAGGTCAAGTTTGGTTCTTGTGTCTTAAAACTAATTTGGCCACGATAACATCACCTATTTTAGGTCTTGTGTGCGATAGTTTTGAGTAGGGTTTTATCGTTAGTTTCCTTTAGGTTTTCTAAGGGGTCTGGTCATCCTGGCTGACCCATCAACTCCCGGTCCAAGCGATCAAGGTTCTCCGTCCTCTGTTGCTCCAGAGGTACCAGTTGTAAGCGGTACTCTTCCCATTGTTCCGAGTATCCGGCCTATCAACGTACGTGCCCCGGGCGACGAAGATTACATAGAGGATTGGAATCCTATTTGGGAGCCCAATTATACCCCCCGTACCCCTCGTACCCCTCTCGGTATGTCGTCTCCAATGTCTTCTTCCCACATGGATGAGGCAGCTTCTAGCACCGGTGAGACGCCCGTGGTCACAGACATCGAGACCCCAACCCCGGCTTCCTCTCCCCTCCCTCCGCGATACCAATCAGTGAGGGATAGGTATGCCGCTAGAACGACTTCTACAACTATATGGGATCCTAGTCTTGCTGCTTCCACTGGGCCTTTTGTTTCGCAGCCCCTTAGTACACCCCTTACATCAGGGCTTAACACGCCCGTCACCTCAGTTCCCACTCAACCTACTGTCTGTGTAGCAGGTTCGACTCCGGTCGTCAGTGCTGTACCGGTTTCCTCGTCTGAAATCCCTCAAGTTGGTTCCTTTGTTGGCGGAATTCCAGGATCAGGGCCATATGATGCTTATGGAGAACCCATAACGGACCCGGATTACGAAGGTCCCTTCTTTTTCTATGATGAAAATGGTGAGTTCCTTGAAAGCATCTCAGGCCTTCCTCATCGCCCTTTCGAAGAAAACGAGGAACCCTTGAATGTCACGTACGATCACGCTACTCATATGTTCAAAGGGAACCGGGATCCTCCCAGGCAGCCCATAGGACCACCCAATCAAGGCCAGCCGTTCTACGGGCAAACCCCCCAGGGGCAACCACTTTACGGCCTGCCTGACCCAGGACAATCTGGGGGCCCACAAGGTCAACCTTACCAGGAACAACCCATGGGCATTGGAGGTCCGCCGTATGCATATCAAAATCAACCCACTGGACAACCGGAGCAACCTTTTCAACAAGGCCAACTCGGTTTCCAGCAAGGGTACCCCTCTGGACAAACTGGCTCAGTTTACAATCCTCCAAATCAACCAGCAGTCCAGCAAGGGTATCCTCTTGGGCAGGGTGGACAACCCTATGGACAACAGGGTCAACCTACTGCCCAGTCTGGTCAATTCCCTGGGCAGGGTGGACAACCCTATGTTCAACAGGGCCAACCCACCCCTAAAATCACAAATCTTTCTGGGCAAGGGGGGCAACCTGCTATACAGCAAGGTCAACCCTCTGCTCAGCCCATACACCAAGGAGGGCAGCCTGCCATGCAGCAAGCCCAGCCCTCTTATCAATTTGGTCACACTGGGGGACAAACGGGCCAACCGTCTATACAGCCAAATCAACCCGGTGTCCACCCTCATCGTCAAACTGGAAAAGCTGGCCAACCTCGGCGTCAACCAGCTATCCAGCCGATTCAACCATCCGTTCCGCAAAGACAACCCTTGGTGGCACATGGACAACCTGGCGCCCAGCAAGGCTACCCTGCTGGCCAACCAGGCCCATCTCGAATCCGACCAAGTCAACCTTCGGGACATATGGTTCAACCCCAGTCAGTTCAAGGACATTACTCTGGGCCTCAAACTCAAACAGGTTATCAACCTCCATACCAAACGCAGCCTGCCTACCAGGCCCCGTATGGGACCCAGCAGTCATCTGGCTACCAGCCGCCCCAGGGGCAAAATCAGTATGCTCCTTATCAAAATTATCAATATGGTCAACCTGTCGGGCAAGCTGCTAATACTTGGGGAGCTGGGGGGCAGACACAGGGACAGCCGTCCGCATATGGCCAAAATCCATACGGACAAAACTCCTACGGACAAACTCCCTATGCGCCGGGTCCTTTTGGACCTGGTCCGTCGGGACAAAATTCCTACGCGTCAGGTCCTTTTGGGCCGGGCTCGTCCGAACAAAGTTCGTGGGGACAACCCCAATCTAGGTGGAACCCTAATGTCGCCTCGAATCCTCAGCCACAGATGTCCTTCAACCCGCAGCTACCATTTTTGGCAACGTTGGAACTACCGATGTGTCCAAGTTAACAAATGACCCTATTTTGCATAATCCATATTGGCCACCGGTTCCAACCAAGATACCAGGTGACTGTCCAAAGTTCGACGGCAAAGCCGGAGAGGATCCTCAGGCCCATGTAATGACTTATCACCTTTGGTGCTCATCTAACTCATGGCTTGATGATTCTATCCGACTTCGCCTCTTCCAAAGGACCCTCACTGGTTCAGCTGCTAAATGGTACATCGAACTCAATCGCGGCATGTTTTCTGATTTTAACTCGTTGGCTATGGCCTTTTTAACTCATTTTCAGTTACCCATTCGGTACGAGACTGGAACCCATCTTCTCACGTCTCTAAAACAGGATACGGCAACGCACATCTCCGATCATATACATGAATGGAGAAGGCGTCGTCGCTTGATTAAATTTTGGATCCCTGATCAACTCCTGACCGACTGGTTTACCACGTCCTTTGTCCCTAAAATTGCCAAAGATATCGCGATGGGGGCGTGTGTAACTGAGGAGCAAGCAATCACGCGAGCTCAGTACCTAGATTTAGTGTATTCTCAGTCAGGTACCTTGTATGAGTATTTGCCAGATGCCCCGAGACACGGACAACCCAAAGCTCCACCAAAGCCTTCTGTTGATGGAGTTATCGGTTCCGTAAACTCACCATCTAAGAAATCGGCCGCGAATCCTGGGAAGCAGAAACAAAATGCATCTAACGAAAATGCTTCTCAGAGCCAATCCATTCCTGGGAATACCTCCGAGGTAAATGCCGTTCAGTCCACCGCGGCAGACAAATCCTCAAAAGGAAAAAAGAAAGGGAAGGCCAAAGATAAATCTGGACAGCCTAAGCAGAACCCTCCTAAACCTCCCTCCGAGGAAGGAGCCAAACGAAAGCCTAAGTATCCTTGTCTCATTTGCGAAGAGGATCACTACACCAAAGATTGCCCCAGGCGGTCCGAGGTTAGTCGGCTTTTGAAAGGTGCTCCGGGGTCCCCTGCTGTGCTTAAAGAGCCTTTCCCGTCCCAGCAGACGCATCAGGTGGCAGATCCTTCTCAATCCTCTTCCTCGTTTGGTTCTCAGGTGTTCATGGCTGGAACCATCCCCATCCATGTTACAACTCGAGCGAAAGATTATCCATCTTCAGCCGGGAAGGAGCCGGAAGTTCCCTCCAGCGCTCCTCCGTCTAGTTCTGGTCCCCTTCACATCGAAAGGCCCGGCACTGAGACGATCCCCTGACCCCCTCCCAAAGGTGTACTCAGGAAGTCATCTTATAATCCCAATGCTCGTGCTGCACAGCATTATAGCATTGTCGAGGACTTAGCGCAGGCTCCGTCTGCTATGTCCGCATTAGAAGTCCTCCAGAGCTGCCCCTCTCAGAGGAAGTCCCTGCTATCAGCGATTGGTGGCATAGACCCGACAGATTCGGATTTAATCTCTTTTAATCTCGAAGGTTTCACGCCGAGATTGCCTCACCAGGTGGCCTTCCTTATACAGGTTCTCATCAACGGCAAAACGATCCATCGTACGGTCATTGATGAAGGTGCTTCAACCTGCATTATGTCGGTTGCTTGTTGGAAAGCTATTGGTTCTCCTACTCTGAGCCAGTCTCCAACCACCCTAGAGGCTTTCGATGGAAGAGAATCTCGTCCATATGGTATCCTCCCGCGATTGCCTATCTCTTTAGAAGGGAAAACGGTAGAGGTCGAGGTTGAAGTCGTTGACGCTAATCTCACTTACAACCTCCTCCTTGGACGAAGTTGGACGTATGCCATGCAGGCCGTGGCTTCCTCTTTGTTCCGTGTCGTTCACTTTCCTCACCAAGGGAAAATCGTCACTGTGGACCAGCTGTCCTTTTTCGCTTCCTCTTCTGAAGGGAATGTGCCATTCGTAGAGCATACCTCCAAATCGCTAGTGAGTGTGGGTGCTGGATTATTTAAAGATCCCTCTCTAATGGGAGTCTTTCCCCTCCCACCTCCGAATCTCGCCTCCGTTAACATGATCACAGTACGTTCCGATCCATGGGTTCTCCCTCCCTTGAATCAGGAAGACTCTTGGGGTGAGATGATGCCGTTGAGTCCCGCCGAGCTCAACTACATCGAGATTGTCGCTGCATCGGCTCCACCTCCTGAACCTGCTTTTTCAAGCAGCGTTCCCGATTCATATGACCACTTCCCTTGGATGGGAGGAGAGGCCACTTCGGATCCCCTGAAGGAATCGTTCCCCTCCGACGAGGCTATCATTGAGACTATGTCTCCCGAGGAGCTCCCTTGGTCAGATTACCACCATCGCTCTTCGTTTCTCCCTCCTCATTCAGAAATGGCCGCATGTCTCGAGCAGTTTGCCTCACGTGTCCCATCTATCCCTCTCCAAACGCCTGTTCAGTTGTATCAAGTGTCTTCGGAAGGAAACATGGGTAACATTACGCAAACTCTGGCTATCGACATCTCTGTCAAAACGGGGGTGGTCGAAAATATTCATATTGGAGTCACATGCACTCCTGAGGAAATTCAACTTTACACTGATTTATTTCGTGAATTTCGTGACGTTTTCGAATGGTCTTATGAGGAAATGCCCGGCATTGACCCCAGTATCGTGGAGCACGAAATCCCTACTTATCCCAGCGCTAAGCCTGTTCGTCAGCGTTTACGCCCAGTGCACCCTCGAAAGGCTACAGCCATCAAGGCCGAAGTTGAAAAGCTTCTTCGAGCTGGTTTCATCTATGCCATTCCTCTCACGGAATGGGTCTCGAACATAGTCCCTGTGAATAAAAAACAGGGTACTATTCGGGTTTGTGTTGATTATCGCGACATCAATCGCGCTTGTCCAAAAGATAACTTTCCTACGCCTTTTATTGATCAGCTTATCGACGATTGCGCAGGAAGCGAAATTTATTCATTTATGGACAGCTTCTCTGGTTACAACCAGATCAACATAGCCCCCGCAGACCAGCACAAGACTGCTTTCATTTGTCCTTGGGGCACCTTCGCTTACAAGAAACTACCTTTCGGTCTCAAAAATGCCGGTGCCACTTTCCAGCGTGCGATGTCGTATGCTTTTCATGATATCCGACACATCGTACAGCCTTACCTGGATGACCTACCAGCTCATTCAGCTAAACGTCAAGACCATCCATCTCATTTACGCGAAATCTTTCTCCGCTGTCGACACTACCGTATTCGACTCAATCCGCATAAGTGTGTCTTCTGCGTAGAATCTGGCCGACTGCTCGGGTTTATCGTCTCCCGGGAAGGCATCCGCTTGGATCCCCTTAAAGTCGAGGCCATTTTGAATCTTCCTCCCCCTGCCTCCCTACAGCAGTTACAGAGCTTGCAGGGGAAAGCCAATTTTCTCAGACGATTCATCCCAAATTATGCCGAGGTGGCTAAGTGTTTCACGCGACTATTGAAGTGAGACACGCCCTTTCACTGGGACGCTATCGCTCAGCAATCTTTTGAGCATCTTAAAGACCTTCTGGTCTCAGCTCCGCTCCTAAGACCTCCGAATTACCACCGTGACTACACCCTCTATTTGGCCGCCGCCGATACCACCATCGGCATGGTTTTAGTGCAAGACGACGATGATGGCACCGAGCATGTTGTATATTATCTTAGCCGCAACCTTATGGATACGGAAACTCGCTATGCATACGTCGAGAAGTTGGCATTGGCAGCTGTCTGTGCCGTCCAACGTTTCCGTCATTACATCCTGTTGCGCACGACGACTGTGATCTCTGATTGCAACCCCATGACCTATATTTTGTCACGTCAGTTGCTGGGGGGAAAATACTCAAAGTGGATCGTAATCCTCCAAGAGTTTGACTTGGAATTCACTGCAGCCAAGTCCAAGAAATCACTGGTCTTCGCCGAACTACTCTGCTCCTTACCATCTCAGTCTACACCATCTCGTTCAGAGGAACATATTCCGGATGAAACGCTATTTCTCATCAGCACTCTCGACCCATGGTACGGGGACATTATCGTATATTTACAAACGTCCTCGTTTCGTCCCAATACATCGAAAGAGGCTCGACGACGGATTCGTCACCAAGCTCAACCATACCGCATTTTGGGCGATACCCTGTACCGCCTCGGCGTCGATTCTGTTCTTCGCCGATGCTTAACCCTTGAGGAGGCTGAGCGAGTTTTGAATGACTGCCACTCCGGCGCTTGTGGCGGCCATATGTCCGGATATGCTACCGCTCAGAAGATCCTCCGCGCTGGTTATTTCTGGCCTTCTATCTTCAAGGATTGCATCCTTGTTGTACGTGCATGTCACGAATGCCAGGTTTACCACCGGAAGATGCGTGCACCTGCTGCACCACTGCACCCTGTCGTAACCGTAGGTCCATTTGCAAAATGGGGCATCGATTATACGTCCTGTAACCCTCGTTCGGCCGGGGGGCATGGGTACATTATCGTTGCTGTGGACTATTTCACCAAGTGGGCCGAAGCAATGCCTACATTAAACGAAGACGGTTACACCGCGGCGCAGTTTTTATTCAATCATGTTATCACTCGTTTCGGAGTCCCTCAGGCTATTGTTACAGATCATGGAAAGCATTTCCGAAATCATATGATGACGGAGCTGACAACCCAACTAGGCTTGTGCCAAGATAGTTCGACACCGTACTATCCGCAATCCAACGGTCAAGTAGAGGCCGTGAACAAAGTGTTGATCACCATGCTTCAACGCACCGTCAATACGCACAAGTCTAATTGGCACCTTATGCTTTTCCCAGCCTTGTGGGCCTACTGAACTTCGGTGAAGGATGCCACCGGTTTTACCCCATTTCAGTTAGTTTACGGACTGGAGGCTACCCTTCCCGTCGAATGCGAGATTCCTTCATTAAAATTAGCTGTCGAGTTGCTTCCCAACACCACTCTGGTGGAGGAACGGCTTCTTTACTTAGAACGGTTAGACGAGACTCGTCGTTTGGCTTCTCTGGCTATCGAAGCACAGAAGAAGAGAGTCAAAGCTCACTTCGATCAGAATATTCATCCTCGTTCCTTTGTTGAGGGAGATTTAGTACTGCTCTACGATCAAGCTAAGGATAAGCTGGGGGCAGGAAAACTCGAATCCATGTGGTTAGGTCCCTACATCGTGAAAAGAGTTTTACAAAAGGGCGCATATGAGTTGATTGATTATGAAGGAAATCCTCTGGACAAGCCCCGCAACGGGCTGTATCTGAAGAAATATTATGCATAACTTCGCGCATTCACTTTGTATATATGTGTGTTTTGTGTGTTGTGCATGTTTTCGTTTTTGCCTTGGTGTGAAAGCGTGTTTGCCTCTTATTGTGTTTTCTTCTTCTTGTGCAGATGTCTAGTGCACCTTATGTTGGTTTCGCTGATGGCGCCTGCCGTAGTACTTGCAATTTGTCATCTGCGGCGTGGGTCATCTACGATCCTCACGGAGAATTGGTAGACCTTCAGGGTGTCTGCCTAGGTCGTACCACTAACAACGTTGCCGAATACAGCGCTGTAATTGAATTACTTGCCGAAGCGGTTGACCTCGGCATCCGAGAATTGATAGTGAACCTGGACTCCCAGTTGGTCGTCCATCAACTCAACGGGCGATATTCCGTCAGAGACCAACGCATACTAAGGTTGTACCTACGTGCAAGATTGTTGGAACGGAATTTCGATTATATTACATATCAGCATATTCCGAGACGACTAAACACGTTGACTGATGCATTGGCAAATCATGTGTTAGATAGACATTTGTGGAACAGATAACATCATACAAGAAGACATAGAAAGCATAATAGAGTAAAGCATATGTAAATAAATCATTTCAAGCATAGTTTGCATATGAGTGCTTTTAAGCTTGCATTAAAAAACATAAAAATCATGGGTCATGTGTCATGCAAATTCATACATAAGATCACAATTGTACTGAACAATTGCATAACATAAACAAAACATCATCACATGTAACAATGATCCATCCAAAAACCGGTATGTATATATATATATATATCGTGTGGCACACTAAGGCGCTCAAAAATAAGTGTATATGTCCAAAAATCAGTATGTCTGAGTCATGAGTCTCAAAATGACAGTGGAAATAAAGCCTAGGCGACTATTCGGCTGGATGATGCTCTCTGTAGTACACAGCCGCTCGTGCCACCCGCCTCAAAAGGCGGTGCACCCTGGGTTGCACCCCCACTGTATGGATCTGATGCTCTATGGGGACCTCCTCGACCCCCTAGTAGTCAGGCACCCCCTCCAGCAACCCCTCAAGGTTGCGGATCACAGCCGCTGACGTGTCAACCCCTGGAGGGACTAGGGCCAAGGCTCCAGCTCCCTGTCCCTCTCTTCGTGCCGTGGCAGCCAGGCCAATCGGTCTAGTGGGCCCCACATCTGCATACCATGACATTTGTTAAGACATGTACATTAAAAATCCAAAAAACATTTAAAAAATTCAAAAGCCAAGAGGTTATACCTGCATCATCCCACTGTTCACCTGGGGGCAGTGCCAGATCAGGGTCATTGCGGAAATCCATGCCCGCATATGGCCAGTCCTCCACAAAGATCTCCTGCTGATCCAGCCAGTCTCGGAAAAATGCTCCCCAGCTATGTGGCCGGCCGCCACCTCCGCGTGGCATGATTCGAGCCCATCGTGAGGCCCTCGTCTCCCGAGGATCCCTGGGAGCATCCACAGCCATCGTCTGCAGCCGCATGGCTGGCACTCGCTCTAGAATGAGCGGGACTAAGATGGACCCGTAGCCGAACTTCTTTGTCTCCCCGCGACGACAGTTGCTCAACTGCCTCTTCATGTTATTGGTCACTGCTGTGCACCAATCAAACACTGTAGGCTCGAGGCAATCGAGAGCTAGCAGGAGATGAGTCTTGGAGGCCTCGTGGTTGGCCATGCTACCCGCTGCCCGGGTCACCATAAACAGGATGGTACTATGTTTCCCACTGTGGGGATTGCTACTTTCCCACTTCGCGCTTTCTCAGCCTCCGGACATACCCGAGCCATCAGATCATCTACCGTGCCGCCGCTAGGTCGTTGTCCCTCTATGATGGGCCGCTCACCCCGGCGAGACAACCCAGTCAAAAAGAAGATATCCATGTGGTCAAACTCGATATCCTGGCCCCGGATAGTGAATTTCATATCCACCGGGTTCCACGCCCTGATCAGTAGCTCGAGAAGATCATGCTGAGCTCTTAGGCGAGGTGTGAGGAAAAATTTCATAAAACCGCAAGCTCGCATGGCATTGCAGCAATCCACATTCCCCCAAGCAGCTACATCTTCCACATCGTGCACTCTTTCCTGCCAAACGAAAGCCATGGTGTCCTGCACAAAACATAAAAACCAATTAGAAGTGCTAGCATTGGAAATTTTACGTCCATTTTGAAACAAAATAATTTTTCCGCGCCAACGCGGCTGTTTTTAAAACAGACGCGCTGGCCGCGGCAGCCCTTTGTTAATTTTCGAGGTCAGCGCGGAAGAACACGGGTTTTCCGCGCTAACCCGAAGTTGGCCACGTTTTGTTCTATTTCGGTCAGCGCGGACCCGCGTGGGTTATCCGCGCTGACCGAGGGCGCATCCATGCACCAAAAATTCACCCAATTGGGCAAATTTAACCGTTAAAATCCTACCAAAAACAACCAGAATGCAGGGCAAGGGAACGAGAACCTACCTGGAGGAAGCGGTTCGAGAAATAGTGTCCGTATGAGCTGGAAATCACTTCGTCAACTTTCTAGCTTCTCCACGTGCTTCACGTTCCAGAATAGTAAAATGGTAAAAATGACTTCTTACCCCCCTCTATTTATAGTAAAAACTCATAAACTTGCCATATTTTTGGGTTTTTGCCATTTTTAACCATAATTTTAGCCCTGAGTTTGTTAAATACATGTTTTAATATGTTTTTTACACATATCGAATGGATTTATGCGGGTAGTGCTTCTGTGCAGGTTCAGATAAAGCAACTTGGTCATGACGGTCCTCCGTTCATATGTTCCCCGGATATGTCGTCTTTAAGCTCTTTTCCGACATTAAACAAGAGAAGATAGCCGAGCCTCCTTTCAGCTCGTTAAAAGGAAGGAAAGGCGGTCATTTTAAGCCCTTTTTCGGACCGTGTAACTTGAAAAGATTGCCGGGTGTTTGTCGTTTTACATTCGTTATAGGCCCTAAAACGACGTGTTTTCGACCGCTTTTTTACTTTTTCAGGTCAAAAGCACTATTTACGAAAAGTACTCCTCGGTCGTAATGACCGGGCGGTTCTTTCGGGCATAGTTTTATACTTTTTCGGGCTCGAGAGACACAACTGTACGAAAAAGGACCCCCCTGGAGTCTTCTTTTTGCTGTCTTTTCAGGCTCTCTAAACAAGAAAAGACGCCGAGTTTTTCCTTTGTCAGGCTCGTTAAACATTTGATCACATTGGGTATTGTCGAAATGACGCTCCTCAAGCATATGCTATCCCCGTCAAGCTTGTCATCCAAAAATAATCGGGGTACCTGCCAGAAATGGTGGGGAAAATGGAACTGTAATCGTAGTCGTGTCGGCAGTATGTCGCTCTTGAACATGGCACTCTTCTGCTTCGTGTCTGGGTGGGACCATCTCATCTTATCTTTCACTGGCCTCCGTGGGTTTGGGTTATCCTATTTGACCTCTCATCTGCTTATTGCCCTGTCACCATGACCCTTACTCATTTGATGTCGAATACTGCCAAGCCCGCCACAGTGCCGCCGATATGTTCAAGAGAAGTTGACTTCTGTAATAATACAACCTCATCTGCTATCTCACACAAATCATTTTTCCTCTGTCTCGCGTCGATGAGGTGGGAAACATTATGGCCCACCTTCGATCAAGGTCACTTCCTGTCGACTTCAGCTCATTATCCGGGAAGGCGACTTAGAGACTCCCTTCAGGTGCCTTAGAGCCTGCATGCCTCAATGGCAGGTTCTTCGTGTTCGACGAGAGGTTTTCATCATTGGCCTCCGATCGAATGATTCCGTGGGTGTTCGACACCAGCTCATTGATTCACATACCGCGGATTGTACCTATAGTACCTTGAGGGCCATTGTCATTATTGGTGGTACCTCTCGCGTCTGTTAACAGTTTTCACCATTGACTGGTAATCAGACGATGTTCATGCATGTTCGACTTCGACTCATATATTCACATGTTTGAACTTGTACTTTGTTCGGATCGGGACGGAGCGCAAGACCCTGGATCCGTGTCTGTTGTGGGCCAGGTTGCGATTTTGTGGATGATCATTACATGACTCATTGATGGATGGCTGCGCCCATACCTGAGTCTTCATGGATGGCTGCGACCATACCTTATCATTATTATGGTCTCTTTAGCTGGGTGGCTGCGTCCATTCCACAGACCTTTTCGCATGTCTTTTGGATGGCTGCGCCCATGCCTAGACTGCATGTACTTGATTATCAGAGATGTTTCGGTCCTTCCTGGTGATGTTCCAGTTCGGCGTGTGTTGTAAAGCATTTCACCCCTCCCACTCTGTCTTCATGCTTTAGGGGGCATCTGTTACACAGTAATTTGTCACTGCCTTCCTGTCAGTCACCCTGCTGTGTCAATCACCAAGCTTCATGCCTTCTGAACTAGCCCTAAAACCCCTTTTTTCCAAAGTTTTATGCATCAGCACGTCTGTTAGAAAAATACCCGCGATGACTGGCGCTCCATAGTGCATTCCGCGCGCTGCCAGCGCGGAAGAACATCCCTTTCCCGCGCTGGTGAACATCGCACCTCTCCCGTGTGCTTCCGCGTTGACACGACTGTCCCAGTTATTGAGATGCGCCGACAGCGCGACAGTTTCCTCATTATCCGCGCTGATCCAGTTTGGGCGAATTCGTTCAAACAACCAGCCTTCCAGATAACTCCAGGCTTGGTTGTTAGCTTTGTGAATATCGACTCCTTTCTATGGCATGACTGTTCGACCTTTTGCAACCTTTTCCCTCAAAGATAAGCTCATCCTTCCACCCTTTTAGGAGACTCCTTCTCCTATATAAACTTCCACCATTACCATGAGCAGCTGGTTAGACTTAGCTTGGAATAGCTTGGATTGTACAGAGCTTGTAGTGCTCAGATTGCTGCTATAGGTGTGGTGTGCTAGGTGTGGAAGTGATTGATTGCTTAGGGAAGGTTGTTTTGTGTTATTTGTGTGAGAAAGAGAGTTGCTTGTCTTGGGAGAATCTTCCTTAAAGGTGAATGCTTGAGATACATGCTGACTGGCCCCTCCTGAGAAGGTTACCGACGTCAGAACATTTGGTTGTACTCTTCTCTATTCTGATTAATAATAGATGACTGCTATTATTGTTCCATTCTCATTTGTCTATGCAATGGTTAAATGTGAATTACATCTTTTCTGAGTGATGTATGGTTGCTTTTACTAGATTTTACGCTTGTGTTTGTTTCCCCTTCGTGTGTGCAGGTATCTATTCGCGGAGATCGCGGAGGATTGTGACCAGCCGAAGCGGAGGAGCGAAGGCAACATCTCTTCGTCAAACGACAAGCGCAGGAATCCAAGTAGGTGCTCTTTACCTCTTGTTCAATTGTAATTAGGAACATGCGTAGCAGCATTGTGTGATTGTTGCTAGACCCTTGCTGGGCTAGTAGGGATTGCCTCTATCCGTAGAGGGGATTTACCTCTCCAACACATGGTGTTCTCTTTTGTGCCTTTTATGTGTTTTCTTCTTCTTTTCATATGTGCACATTTATGTGTTAAGCTGCACTTTTATATGCAATTCTTTTCTATACATCTATAAGTGAAAACATCCTGGATCAAGTGGTATTAGAGCAAGGCTTTTTAGATGTGAATTGCATGTTTGTATGCTAACAAGAGGCAGGCTTCAAAGAGGCAAAGGGAATCTATAACCTTTCGATCCAGAGGCAGGGTGTGCACCTCAAAGAATAAGCATGGCTAAAGAGGAAGCTCGTATTCAAGAGGAGTGCAATTTCAGAAAGACTTTATATTCAATGGCAGAGAATATCAGTCAGCTGGTTATAAGATTGGAAAAAGCTGAAGAGAGGAACCTAGAAGGACAAGGTTCAACACATGGGAATGATGGAGAAGAATCCCCTCCTCCTTTTGGTGGTGAAGGTTCTTCTTCCCCTCACCACCATAATCAGAGAAATCCAAAGGATGCATCTAAGAAACCTTTTTTTAAATTATATGTTAAATTTGATCTTCCTATATTTAATGGTGAAAATAACGCAGAAAATCTTAACAATTGGATCAGGCAGATTGAGGTTTATTGCAGGATTCAGAAAATTGTAGAGGATGAGGTGAAAATCTAGCTAGCATCTCTATGGCTGGGTAGCATAGCTCTCGTTTGGTGGGAGAGTAAATTGCAAAGCAGTAAAAATGTGGTTGAGCTCTTCTCCTCATGGTCTGATTTTACTTATGCATTAAAGGAACAATTTTATCCCTTAGGATACAAATAGAAAGCTTTGATGAATTGGCAATATTTAAGGCAAGGAAAAGGGCAGGATGTTTAGAGTTCTACAGAAGATTTAGGAAGCAAGAATTGAATTTTGGTATTTCACTAGATACACCTGAATTTGTAACAAAGTATATTGGCTCACTACATAGTTATATTCAACATTCATTATTGTTGTTTGAACCAACCACTATTGATGCAGCTAGTGTGAAAGAAATTCATATTGAGAACAGGGGTAAAAATGAAAGAGAGGACTAGTCTAGAAAGCCACCGTTCAAGCCTCCCAATGGAAAATCCAAAGCGAAATGGAAAGGGAAGGAGAAGAAAACAGCAACAACCAAAGAGGGAGAGCAACCTTATTGCAATCATTGCAAGAAAGAAGGCCACGATGATGAACAATGTTGAAAGCAGCACCCAGAAAAGCGCCCAAAGAAGTATGGAGGAAAGGGGAAGTAGAAAACAGTGGCAGTAGCACAGCAAGAACTTGGATCAGATTCAGGAGATGAAGCGCTGGTCGCAGCAGCAGGAACAAAAGGTACCCTTACACCTCCTGTTGATCCTAAATCATGTGGAAGCACCAGTTCTGTAGATGAGTCCCTTTCAAATGATAGAAAAATAATTGAATCATTTCATATCAAAGTTGTAGTAAATCATACCAAAGTAGAAACTCTATTTGTTACGGGGTCCCAAGCAAATTTAATTACAGAATCCCTGGTAAAGAAGCTTGGCTTAGTAACAAAACCACACCCAAAGCCTTACCCGCTGGGATGGATACCTGATAAAGCTAAATTGAATGTAACCCAACAGTGAAAGGTAAAATTTGTGATTGCTTCTAGGCTGGTAGATGAAGTAGAGATGGATGTTATACCACTGGACATCTGTGGCATGGTATTGGGGAGCCCCTACTTGTATGATAGAAAAGTTGTCTTTTTCCGCCATGAGAATAAATACCACATCACGAAGGATGGGGTAGAATATATAGCACGGGCTCATCAAAAAAAGATTAACGCTCGTCTTGCAAGCACTGGCCAGATGAAATGGCTAGTAAATTCCAGCAAAACATGCATTCTTATGGTTGTCAGGGAAAAGGAGTCCAAATTCATAGATGCGTTCCAAGGTTACGATGGGAAGTATAAACAGGAATTGATGGATTTAATTGCTGATTATACTGCATTATTTCAAGAGCCACGGGGACTACCTCCAAAGAGGTAGATCCCACACGAGATCCACTTGTTGCATGAAACCTCTTTGTCGATTATCGGCATGTACAGAATGTCAGCAATCAAAATGGAGGAGATCAAGGGTCAAGTGCAGGAATTGTTGGACCAAGATCAGGCTAAGCTCCTCTCCATGTGGTTCACTAATTGTTCTAGTGCCAAAGAAGGATGGCAGCTGGAGGATGTGCATGGACTACTGCGCGCTCAACAAAATATCAATAAAAAATCGCTATCCCCTCCCACCCATAGATGATTTATTGGATCAATTAAAAAATGTTGTATATTTCACAAAGTTGGATTTGCATAGTGGCTATCACAAGGACCGAATTGTGGAGCAGGATGTGTGGAAAACTGCTTTCAAAACCAAGCAAGGGCTGTTTGAATGGATAGTATTGCCATTCAGTCTTTGCAACGCTCCAGCCACATTTATGCAGGTTATGAATCATATATTTCAGCCTTTCATTGATGAGTTTGTCCTTGTATATTTAGATGATATACTAGTTTTCAGTAAGAGTTGGTTTGAACATATGAGTCATGTAAAGAAAGCGCTTGATGTGCTAAAGAAAGAAAAACTCTTTCTAAAATTGTGAAAGTGTGAGTTTGGGAAAACCTCTTTGGTTTACCTAGGTCATATTGTTGGTCATGGTCAGTTAAAAATTGATCCCACTAAAGTTGAAGCAATTGTAAATTGGCCTAAGCCTACTAGTGTAACTGAGGTCCGTAGCTTTCTAGGTGCAATCCAGTATTGGAGGAGATTAATTGCTAATTTCTCTATTATTGCAGTACCTTTGCACACATTGACAAGTGAGAAACAAGTCTTCCAATGGGGAGGAAGACAATAGAAGTCCTTTGAAACATTGAAGGAAAAAATTATCACCACGCCAGTCTTAGCCTTACCCGATCTCCAACAGCCATTTGAGATCAAAACCGATGCCAGTGGTTATGCCATGGGAGCTGTAATGATGCAACAAAAGAGGCCAACTTGTTAGCATTTTGAGAAGTTTTCTCAAGCTGTGATAAACTATCCCACCTATGACAAGGAGCTTTATGCCTTGGTGCAAAGTTTGAAAAAGTGGAAACACTACTTGATTGGAAAGGAGACCATCATCCATACAGATCATCAACACTTGCAGTACCTCCAGTCACAAACCAAGTTGCAGCAAACTCGTCATTTCAAGTGGATGGGCTTTCTTAAACAGTTTCATCTGGTAATAAAGTATAAGAAGGGCACTAGCAATAAAGTGGCCTATATGCGAGCCCGCCCTCCTATTTCTGCTTCTGTTATTTTGCATAATGCTTCGTTGTCTTTTGAAAGTTATGTTGAATAATATGCCAATGATGATGACTTTAAGGAGGTTTATGAAAAACTAACCCATGGTTCACAAGTGGAAAACTATCACTTGAAGGTGAAATTGTTGTATCACCTTGGTAAATTCTGTATTCCCACAGGAGAAAGAGTGCATGTAATTCAAGAGGCCCACACCTCTCTTGTGTCTAGACACTTTGGTGTTGAAAAGACTCGCTATGAAAAACATTGTGACTCACTATGTAAAGGGTTGTGTGATGTGTTCTATTTCAAAGCCCTCTAATAGAAAACTTGGGCTCTACACACCACTCCCTATTCCGAGTCATCTGTGGGAAAGTATGTCAATGGACTTTGTAGGAGGTTTACCTTTGTCTAGGAAGGGTCACGACTATTTGTATGTCGTCGTTGACAATTTTAGAAAAATGTGTATTCTTATGCCTTGTAAAAAGTAGATTACTGCAGAGCGGAATGCTTCTCTTTTCTTTCAGTACGTTTGGGTCCACTTTGGATTACCCACATCAATTGTGTCAGATCGAGACTCTCGCTTCCTTGGGGAGTTCTAGACTAGCTTGTGGAGGATGATGGACACCAAATTGAAAAGAAGCACGGAATTTCACCCGCAAACCGACAGGTAGATAGAGCTTGTTAATTGTACCGTGGTACAACCTATTACAAGGCTATTGTGGGAAACATCCCAAGTTGTGGGATGAACATATCCCCTATATACAACATTCCTATAACTGAGGAGTGCATTCATCGACACAACATCCACCATTTGAGACCTTCTTTGGTTACCTACCAAAGGACCCTTTAGACATGGTCTTTGGAAGGGAGGATGGCTCCAGTGAACGTAATGATAAAGACAAAGCTCAACAGTTCATTCAACAAATTCAAATGATTCACCAAGTAGTGCAAGAGCAGTTAGAAAAGAGTCAAGCCTGTTACAAGGATCGACATGATAAACACTAAGTTGATCATCAATTCCAAGTGGGCGACAAGGTGTGGTTCCACATCAGCAAAGACAGGATGAGGGGAGAAGGAAAGAAGTTGCGGCCAATTCGGTATGGACCATTCACCATATTGGAGAAGATTGGAAACAATGTCTTTCATCTTGACTTACCGATATATATGTAGATGTACTCAGTAGTGAATGTGGAGAACTTGAAGATCTATAAACCACCTTTGATCATGGACACTGATGAGGTGGGCACAGTCCCTACCATCGATGATTTTGCACCTGAATATCTCGATGAGTTGCCCGAGGACATCATCCTCAACAGAAGAACCAGGGCTTCACGGTGAGGAGATGTAGAATACCTTCGAGTGGGATTCAAGGGAATGCATCCTAGTAAGGCCAGATGGCTAGAGAAAGAGAAAGCGAGGGCACATTTCCCTCACTTGCCGATTCACTAATGAAAAGCTTTTGCCAGTCCAAAATCTCCTCAATGGGGAGGATTGATCCAGGTGGATCTTTAGATACAATGGCATGGAAAAACTCAAAAATCAAAGTGATCAGAATAAATTCAACTTAGGACCAAAGCAAATATCTTGTCTTTCTGATTCCAACAACACAAACAGTACTTCAATCCGAGTCCGGATGATGAAGTTATTGCAAAAAGGAGGGTTCTTCAATCGTTAAGAAAATGACGAATTTCCTTTGAAAAAGGAGTCTTAAGCCTTAAGGCCAAATTGCAATTGAAGGTCGCATGAAGGCAAACTTAAGCTTTGGGTTGTGGAACCCCTGATCGTTGATGTCTGATCAGATTGGATCAGAGGCAATCACAATCGGCTATATATATATATATATATATATATATATATATATATATATATATCAGTGAGCGGATAGTACGATTGGCGATTAGCCGGATCGACGGAACCCATATTAGTCACCCGGGGCGACACATGTGGGGGATGCTGACGCGATCAGTCGATGCCGATATCAATGGTTGGTGATCGACAATCGGTCATTCCCGAGGACCAGGATAGGGACACAACGATATGCCAATTAACAACCTCAACGACGACCTGATACAAATTATATGCCTGATTTAATAATATTTTAAATTTGGGTTAACGACTTTTGGCGGATTTCTTAATGTTTCGGGATTTTGGAAGTTTTATCATTTTAAATGATAAGAGGCCATTTTCAAGGATGGTTGCACCCGTCGATACTTCCACTCTACCAACCTCCATAGTTAACTAGGCAAGCCCCGATTTAAATGGGATCTTGTTCGAAAATCCATTATAAAAGAGGATCAATGGAAGAGCACAGGAGGAGGCATTTTTATGGTGGTAGAACGCTTTTTCGTAGAGGCCAAGAGCATCTATTGATCCGTTTTGAACAGTTACACGATTCCAACCCCTTCTATTGTTCCGGGAAGCTTTGGTGCTGCATACAACTCCATCTCAGGCATTCATTTCATAGCTATCAGGCAGATTGGAGGTATAAGCCTCTTTATGGACAGATTGATAAATGTAATTCTATTTATTCATGCTATTTAATAAGAAAGTCCTTCCCATTATTGAGTTGGGACCAGAGATGTAGTCCAAATTGGACGAACTTCATTATCAATCCTTAGTGTTCTCTTTTGTGCCTTTTATGTGTTTTCTTCTTCTTTTCATATGTGCACATTTATGTGTTAAGCTGCAATTTTATGTGCAATTCTTTTCTATACATCTATAAGCGAAAACATCTTGGATCATAGGATCACTTAGAACTCAAAACCGAAGTTGGGAGATGGATGGATTTGCTCAAGAAGCTTGCAGAAGTTTCTTAGTGAAATCATGAAATTGGTGATGGTTTAAGGACCAAGCAAATCAAATCCAAATTTTATGGGACAAATTTTGGTATAACTAGGATTTATTAGGTCCCCATTCAAAGTGGAATCACTCAAAAACACCTCTATTAACCCATGAAAAAAACTAAAAAACATTAATTGTCGAAAATATAGAAATTCGAGAACTAGTGAGATAGTAAATATAAAAGATGCCTAACCAAATCAAGTGAAAATTCAATGGGGTAATTTCTTTTTATGAAATCGAATGTTTTTGTGATATAATGCAAGTGGAATCAATTCGATTTAAGCTCATTAGCATTCTCAAAAAATATCAAAAATTTATTCTTATTTGCTAAAAAGGATGTCTAGTAATCTAGATTTGGGAATAAGAAGACTAATCCAAGCAACTCAATGATTATTATGAACTTCCAAAGCTTTTCCAAGGATGAAATAATGCTTGTGATCATGTAAAATAACTTACATCAACCATTTAACTCAATCCTACAACAAAACATTATTAATCCTAAATGAAAAAATAGAAAGGAATAAAAACTAGAGATGCATGTGAATAAGCAATGAAAAGAAGGAAAGAAACTAATACAAAAGGGCTTTGAGGTTCCTAGGATGGCCAAGCCCAAGGAAAATTAGAGACCTATGGAGGAGCACAAGATTTAAAAGCTTAACATGACACCAATCTTCATTATTTTCATCAATATAATTACATCCCTGCAAGAAAATACAATGGAGCTACAAAAATACAAGCTCTCTCCACAATAACACTAATGAAAATCTCCCCCTAGAGGAAAATTCGACTTGGTACTTATAAAAAATTATTAGGAATAATTCCCCACGAATGGAGGAAGCTTTCCCCACCAAAATCCCTTGATTAGTCGATCTAGTCCCCAATATTAGGAATTTGCATTAATTGGCAGGGAACACATTCCTAGATTTTCTCAGTCATTCACTAGAGGCAAATTCGACTTGGTACTTATAGAAAATGATTAATAATATTTCCCCATGGATGGAGGAAGCTTTCCCTACCGAAATCCCTTGATTAGTGGATCTGCTCCCTTGATTGGTGGATCTTCTCCCTTGATTAGTGGAACACATTCCTAGATTTTCTCAACCATTGGAGTTCCATAAGTTATGCCATAATTCCATAATATATTGTTGACTTATTATTTATTATTGATCCTCCAATAGTTGGGAACAAGTCCCTAAATTATCTCCTCCTCCAACAATTCATAATCTCCCGAATATTCTCATAATATTCCACAAAAATAAATAATATTAGGCACAATTATTCAATTATTTATAAACCTTCCTAATGAATATATTAAAGTTAAATATATATATATCTAATGCAAAAAGAGAGGTTTAATGTGCTGAAGGATGGTCATAGGCCTTAATTTATGTTTTAAATTAGAGGCATGGGCCTTAATTTATGTCTAATTTAGAGGCCCATCAACATGCTTTGTTGAAAATCATGTAGATTCACAAGCTAATGTAATTTGCTAATGTAAGAGACAACAAATCTACTTCTACTCTTTACAACGAAAGTCCATAAACATCGAGCAAACAATAATCAATAGAGGATGAGAATCAAAGGCACATAAAAAAATAAATATTCGGGGAAAGCCACAGATCAAAACCACACTATTTGTTTTGTATTAATCCAAAAAATCAAGATGAAATTACAATTCTTGCTCTCTCTAGAAAAATCCCAGCTGTCAGCAAATTCAATCCCAACTCATAATAAATCTCAAGGCCAAAGCTTAGCCTCTTCACAAGCTCTCCAAGTCTCTATTCCAAAGTCTAATTCCTATGGAGAATAGCTTGTATTTAAAGGGAAATAAAGCCTCTAAAAATAGTGTAATCTCCTGAATGCATGCACTATCAGTGCAACTCAGAAAAATCTAAAACAAATAGTACAATGTCCCTGCATTCTAGTCTCAACTAGGTCTTTCTCATAATCGACATGCATGAGTTTCTTATGAGTAACTATTCAGTTAACTACAATAGAAATGGTGGAGTTCATTAGTGTCCGACTGACTGTTAACTCACTATTAGTTCTCTCAATCAGTTTGAGAACTAATTTAATTGAACTGACTCATGAAACTGAGTCTTCTATTTTACAACTCACAATTAACTCACACTATACTCTTAAAAAGTAGGGAGAATATATACATGACTTCCAAAAGACTTCCAACTTTACTTTCCTAAGTTAAGTTTAATAAACTTAATTTAACTATTTTAAGTTGCTATTAGAATAGAATTCAAATTTAATTCATAGTTTAATTCAAGGACAAATTAAGCTAGAATTTATTGTTGCCAATTCTCAACACTCCCTCTCAAAAAGAAAGGAATTATCAACTACCCTGATCCAGTCTCTCTGAAACTCGAATTTACATCTTGAAAATGCCTTTGTCAAGATGTTAGCATCTTGATCCTCCGTGGGAATGTAATCTAACAACATGATCCACCTCAATACACAATATTTGAGATGATGATACCATATATCAATATGCTTGGATGATCATGAAAGATTGGATTTTCACAGAGTTTGATACAACTCTCATTATCACAATAAATTAATGTTGGATCCATCTGCGAACCGAACAAACCAAACAGGATCTTCCTCATCTAGATAGCCTCACATGCTGCCTAACTTGTAGCCATGTATTCTGCCTCTGCCAAACTGAGTGCAACCGATCTCTATTTCCTGTTGTACCAAAAACTGTCACTGAACCAATACTAAATATCCCTCTTGATGTGCTCTTCCTCTCAAATGGACTCCCTACCTAATCTACATCGGTGAAGCCTTGAAGCTTCACTCCTTATGTCTGTTTGTACCATAACCCAAATTGAGTAGTGCCTATGAGGTATCTCAATACATGCTTTGCCGCCTTCCAATACAATTTGGTAGGCCTAACCATCGCTTGACTAAGTTGGTTAACTACATAGCACAAATCTGGTCGTGTGTTCACCAAGTGTATGAGTGAAACCACAAAATGCCTATAAACAGTAGGTTCCACTATTTCCCCTGAAGTAGCATCATCCTTCCTCTAGTTACGACCAAGAGGAGTCTCCATGGGTTTATTGCTCTCCATGTAGAATCTTCTGAGTATCTTGTTGGCAAACATTCCCTGAGATACAAACAACTCCACATCTCCCCGCCATACCTCCATGCCAAGAAAGTAATGCATGAGTCCCATGTCCTTCATCTCAAGCTCTCTTGCAAGGTCCTCCTCCTCATCGAACTGCGTATCCCTGCGAACCACTGTCATCTGACTGGTCGGCATGTACACCTGATAGTTGTGGGGTGTATCAATGTACCCCACAAATATCCTCAACTCTATTGTTGGATCAAGCTTCTTCGGTGCATCTTTGTTCACATGGCAATAAATCGATGACCCAAAAATATTGAAGTAACCAACATTTGGCCTCTTATCAGAATAAGACTCTTGTGGTGTTTGCATCTCAAGTATCCAATGTTTGCCATGGTTATGAACATAAACCATTATGTTGCATGCCCTAGCCCACAAGTGTAGTGGTAGGCCCTGATCATGCAACATTGCCCTTGCTACCCATACTATGCTCATGTTCTTCCTTTCGGCAACCCCATTTTGTTGAGGGTTATGGGGTGATGTCAACTCTCGTTTAATCCCTTCTACTGCACATAAGTTATTAAGCTCATTGGAGACATAATCACCACTGTTATCACTCCGTAGAGATTTAACCTTATTGTGAGACTCTTTCTCTACCAATGCTTTGGACTCACAAAACTTTGTGAAAGTTTGATATTTTTTCTACATAAAAAATACCCAACATTTACGAGAATAGTAATCAACAAATATAGCATAATACTTTTGTTTGGCCGTGGATTATGTTGAGAATGGTCCACACGCATCTGAATGGACTCTCTCTAGAAAAGACTATGCTCGACTGTCTTTATTTCTAAAGGAAGACTTGGTGTATTTTCCCAAAGTATAACCCTTGCATGTATCAACTTACTCAAGCATACCTTTGGGAATACTAGTAGAGATTTGTTGCAATATCTTCAAAGACCCATGATGCAAGTTACCCGATCACCAATGCCACAACTTGCTGACATCTCGGCTCAACATATTTTCCACTTTTGAACTCAAAGTGACACAATCCTCTACCTCTATCTTATAGGGATTCTGAACTCGAATCCCTATCTTCTTTACTTGACCCGTGGCTATGTGTCGAAGGAATGGATTTCTTTTCAAAAATATCATATCATAGTCTCTATGATCAAGCATGGAAAAGGATACCAAGTTTTTCGTCAGTCTGGATACATGCATAACATTCTTCAAGTTGAGTGGAGCTGCATCCTCCCTCTAAAAAGTAATAGTGCCCAAACTAGTAACACTATATTTATTGTCATCACCCATCCCGATATTCATCTTGAGATCTTTCTCCTCCAGTTCATTGAATAACTCCTTTTCGTGAGTCATATGGAAAGAATCTCCACTGTCTAAGTACCAGACACTTCCCATCATTGAATACACCATGCATGCAATGGGGGAAAAGTATAATTCGAATTGGGGGGACAAAGCCTCACCTGTCACTCCTCCTGAGGACTTCTTTAATGGATAATTTGTAGCAAAGTGATGCATCTTCTGACAATGAAAGCATTTGACTTTCATCATGTCCTTCTTCTTACCTTCATGATAAGAATCTAATTTGGAATGGGAAATGTTACCTTTCCCCTTCCTCACCATAATCACTAAGGCACAGTTCTCTTATCATTAGTGTATTTTGAAGAGCCATCCTTAGTGTCCCTCTTGATCTCATCCAGCATCAAATCCGACCATAGTCATTCCCAACCTGGTAGCTTCTCCCGACCATTGACGAAGTCCTGATAACTATGCGAGCTCTTTGGGATTCCTAGAAGAGCAAGACTCACCATATCCTCCTCAACAACCATGATTCCAACACTTCAAGGTTCATCCCGAATTTGAGTGAAATTGATCAATTACTTTGGAATTGTCTCACCATTCTCCATTTTGATTTTACAAGTTTTATCCTTCAGTGCCAAATTCCTTTGATCACTGCTATTCTGATACAAGTCCATTAATGTTTTCGAAATAGTATCATGGGTTTCCTTTCCATGGAGACTTGGGATAATATGATCTCGAACTCCCTCAAGGATTATCCGCCTTGCCTTCCCCACACACTTCTTCCACTCGGCCAAGTTCTGTGCATCAATAGTTATTAGCTTAGGAATTTGTTTTTCAACAAATTCCTTCAAGCCATTGTTCTCTAACACAACATCCATCCTATCCCTCCAAGCTATTTAATCTGTGTTTCTTTCCAAGGCATACTCAAGCCTCAACCCATGGAATTCCATCTGCCAATCTTGAAGTATGTATTGCAAATTTGACTTTCACCTGTAACCCAGAAACTCAAAACTTTGAAATCTCCTCTAGAGAGTTGATTTTAAATCAACAATATCTCCCTCATCCGAACTTCGATTCAAACAATTTTTTTTTGGTTGAATTTGGGTATATTTTCCAAAGCAATAGAGATCTACAATTTGTTTCTGAAAATTTTGCAGATAAATTATTAGATCTACTCTGCAAACTGTCAGCCCAAAAAATAATCTTGCTCTGATACCATGTATTAAATCCTGTAGATTCACAAGCTAAAGCAATTTGCTAAAGAAAGAGACAATAATATACTTCTACTCTCTACAACGAAAGCCCATAAACATCGAGCAAACAATAATCAATAGAGGAAGATAATTAAAGGCACATAACATAATAAATATGCGGGGAAAGCCACAACTCAAAACCCCACTATCGGTTTTGTATTAATCTAGAAAATCAAGATGAAATTACAATTCTTTTTCTCTCTAGAAAAATCCCAGCACTCAACAAATTCAATCTCCAACTCATAAGAAAGCTCAAGGCCAAATCTTAGCGTCTTCACAAGCTCTCCAAGTCTCTATTCGAATGTGTAATTCCTATGGAGAATAACTTTTATTTAAAGGGGAATAAAGCCTATAAAAATGGCACAATCCCTCAAGGATCAGTTCCTGAATGCATGCACTGTCTGTGAAACTCAAAAAAATCTAAAACAAATAGTACATTGTCCCTGCACTCGAGACTCAACTAGGTATTTCTCAAAATTGACATGCATGAGTTTCTGATGAGTAAATATTCAGTTAGCTAGAGTAGAATTGGTCGAGTTCAATGGTGTCACCACTGACTGTTATCTCATTATTGGTTCTCTTAATAAGTTTGAGAACTAATTTAACCGAATTGACTCGTGAAACCAAGTCTTCTATTTTACAACTCATAATTAACTCACACTGGACTCCTACAAAGTAGGGAGAACATATACATCACTTCCAAAAGACTTCCAACTCAAATTTCCTAAGTTAAGTAAGTTTAATAAACTTAATTTAGCTATTTTAAGTTGGTATGAGAATAGAATTTGAATTTAATTCATAGGTTAATTCAAGGACAAATTATACTGAAATTTCTTATTATCAATTCTCAAGATGCACCACCTGTACAATTTGGATAATTATACAATTGATACTACATTGTCCCTAAACTCCAATCTCAACTCGGTCGTTCTCTGATATCACATGCATGAGTTAATTATGAGTGAATCCTCAGTTTACTGGTTTACCAGTGTTGGTTACACCCCACTACTGTAGGTTACACCCCACTACTACATCTCCCACTAATTCATCCATCAGTTGGAACTAGTTTAACTAAATCTAGCTAGGTAAACTAAATTAAATAATTGCAGCTCAAAATAACTCAACCTGGGCCCCTAAAATTTAGGAACCACTCTACATGACTCTAGATAGACTCCCAACTTGAATCAACTGAGCCAAGTACACTAGTAGAAAATGAGAAATTAGTGACTAGGTGACTAAAAATGTTAGTCACCACAGATTTTCCAAGTGAAATACTACCAAAAATGAGCAATCTTAAGTGACCCAACTAAAAATGACTAAAGTAAATGACTAATTTAGTCTCAAGTTAAAATATACAACTAGTTAATAAGTAATACAACTAAAAATGACTAACGTGAATGACTAATTTAGTCTAGGAACAAAATACTACTATCTAACAAGTACTACAATAATATGACTCAGTTGTTTATGTTAGTTATTTTAATTGTGTCACTTCAATAATCTAAAATTACAAGTGACAGGGGATTCAAAGGATGTTTATATAGATTGGTTGAAAGGTCATACTTCCTTAAACACTTCTTTATTAAATTAGTGGATGATTAGAGTTACAAAGCTGATTAGAATCTTCATGGTTATATCCTTTGATCACATTCACAGAGAATTAAATTCAAATGCTAACATATTATCCAAAATGGGATTGGGCTTACAACTAGGTCAAATACATTATGAATAATACCTATAAGGAGAAGTGTTGGTTAATTAGTAAATGACACATTTCCTTTGGTTGAATACTTAACTTTTCATGCATATCTACATATTTCATTTTCAGGGTCATATCACTTAAGATACTATTTCTTAACTTGGATATCAAGTTATTTATCTAGTTTAATGTACATTATGAACATATCATAACATGAACAATCAATCCTTAAATTAAAATTTTAACCATTCCATGACCAACATACCAAACATAATTCTTACCCAAGAACCTAATATGAAGAGTTCTTTAGTAATAACTTCATATGAGGAGTGTTTCAATGAGATCCATAATTTGGAAAAGTTGAAATAGAATTAGCATAAATTTACTCAACCATATAAAACCCCATGAGAGAGTAGTAGAGTGATTTTAATCATGTAATCTCCCATCTCGTTCGAGATGCGTAGTACTACGAAATCCACTTGCCACCATTCACTATAACAAAAAGGGTCATTAGTGAGGGTCATGCTTATGACCCTCACTAATGACCCTCCTATATGCTTAGGCTTCCATTAGTTTTTGGTATTACTGTCTACTCTCAAGGCAAATTTAACCTGCTTTTCAATATATGTGTGATCAATTTTGGTTTTTTGAATACTCAACTATCATATACCTCTCTACAAGAAGTGAAACTTTGATTATAATTTGGCCTTTTTACTGAAACACTAACCTAAATCATTTAGCATTTCCATATACACTCTTTTTTAAAAAAGTAATACAAAATTTACCCTACAATAAATTTTTTATATATATATATATATATAACTTCACCTCTCTAAATATCTCACACCAAAATATATAATGTGATAGAAAATAGAACTATTTATACCTATAAAACTAATGACTAACGATTTGACCTGAGTGGACCACTACATCAATTGCATTACAAAATTATGGGGGTTATTTCTGACTCTTTATAATATCATAATTATAATATATGAACCAATGATATAAAAAGTGACATCATGCTTTCAAAGGATATAAGGATTTAAATGGTTTAGTGCTTTAAAACTCGCGAAAACCAGACAGGACGAAGAAGAGTAGGATTTAAATGGTTTAGTGCTTTGAAACCCGTAAAAGCTAGAAGGATGAAGAAGAGAAAAGCAATTTGAATCAGAAGTGGCATGGAATCAAGTGATTAAGGGAGCTCTATACAATGTAGGGAAAAAGGCCTTCGATTGGGTGGCCATTACACAATGCATTGTCATGGGAAACCACCTTACAAAATATGTTATTTTACATTCATTACCTTCTTATGTCCCTAGATCATTTCGTACACTAATTTGGCTATTCTCAATTGGTTTCTTGAAGGTCTTCAGTAAGTGGATCTCTATGATCAAAATGGTAGCTTGGACATTCGAGAGGCACATAATCATTTCCCCCTAGGTCATGGATTCTCGCAATCGGTGCATTAGGCATGCAATGGATTTGTACATGAAGCATGATTACCTCCCCAAGGAGTTGCAGGTTCCATTCTTCTCTACTTTATAATGCCCATTTTGTTTTCTTGGCAAAAAATGGGGCAATAATGCGAAGTATGAATAATCCATCGATTTTGTGGTTGTATCTCATCAATCCTGGAAAATATAGATTCTCATTTTTTGGGATAAAATGCTCCTTGTAAATGATATTGTATTAAAAAGTATATGCCATGTCAATCAAGATCAAAATCTAGCTAGATATTCCATCGATTCTGTGGTTGTATTTCATCAAACCTGGAAAAGATAGATTCTCCTTTTTGGGATAAAATGCTGCTTGTAAATGATATTGTATTAAAAAGTATAGGTCACCTCAATCAAGATCAAAATCCAGCTGGTTTAAAACCAAAATCGCAAAGTACCAAGACTTAGCCACTCGGGTACATAACCATAAATATCAATAAATAGTGTTTGGGCCATCGGGCCTAGATCCCAATTAAAACATAAAACCAGGCACATCAGTCCACCAGGAGCCGACAGAAATCTAGCCCCAGGCAGTGGCATTCACAAACTTTAAGGACTTGTCAAATCTTCCATAGGCCTCTAATTAAATCACTCCATCATTAATTCTACCTATACTAATCGATCATGAAAATGATGTTGACATCCTTTGATAATTGTCTATTACCTGCAAATTTTATACGGATAGTAATCTATCATTGAAAGCAATCTCGTTGTTCAACAAGGACAACCAATATATACTGTTCCATTGATCCATTAATGCGCGGGGGAAATATATGCCACCCGTTGGATAATGTGCTTGCTTAAATCCAACATGTGGCATATACTGCCCCTGGTCATTAATGGACCAATGTCATAGTATATATTGGTAGGCTTCAACAAGTGGTCCAAGCCCACAAATCGGTAATGTATTGAAGATTTTGAGCCTATCGAATAAACAACCAATTCGTAATTGAATAGAAATGAGCCAATTAACATGGGATAGAACAAGTTGAAGGTGTAAGATAACATGTTTCCCCCATCACTACTGCTATCGACAATGGTATGATGACTAAAATTTAGGGCACAGCTGTGACAACATTTATCCTCTAATATGCCATAGACTTCCATTGCATTCTCCAAAAAAGTAGTATAGTATAGAGCTATCACCCAACCATAGATAGATAGATGGATAAAGATACTGTTAATTTTAGATAACAATGGTATGTTCTATGCTTAGCACAATTTACTTCAATGTTCCTTTAGAAGCCCAATGACAATTTCCAATAATTTCTAGTTGCAACCACATTAACTTAATCACATTGACAGTAAATTGAGATAGAACATAAAATCATATGCAAAAAACAAGCAAAGGCAAGAGGGCACTAGATTTGGCGGATGCCAGGGAAAAACCCGAATATGGGCAGAACCATTTCATCAAATCTTATTATTATTATTCAATAGTTCAGTAGAGAGAGAGTACAAAAGTCAAATTCACTTGCCGAATACACTATCAAATCAGCTGTGTAAAATTTTGTAGTCAACTGCAGTCGATTTTAGTCCTAAGCAGAAATTCAATGCTAGTGAAAACAACGACAACACTTGACTAATGCAACTTGGTCCTCCTTGGTCAAACTTAGCCTGAAGAGGAGGTTAAACGCTACTAGAAACAACTCAATCAAACTTGGTCAAAGGAGAGATAAAATATGCTTTGATTTTCTGCAATTAAAATAGAAGTCAACGATTGTCAAACTGTCTCAAACACCTCAATTTCTGTGCCAATAAATGCGGCCTCAAGAGATCGAATATCTGCCTCAGAGAACATAGTCAAACTTGGCCAATGAATCCTTGGTCAAAGTTGCCCTGAAAATCTCAAATTCATCTTGCAACTTGACATAGAAATTCATCCTTCCATTAACATGTGTGAGAGAGAGAGGGAGTTGATCTTAAAGCTGTACGAACCAATCAGATTTGGAGAGAGAAGAAATGAGGAGTGATATGATGTCCAAATGAGAAGAGAGGTCACTCCTATTTATACAATTCAATGAGGGTGAAATGGCACATCTATTGGGCTTCATGAGCCTACATTAAGCTAAGGCCTATCTTAACAATTTGTGCATGAGAGAATAAATTCGAAAGTCCACTTATTCTTGTCCAAATGAGATGATATTTATATCAAACTTGGACATGTCAAAAAGAGGAATCCAATGCGATAATTATCTCCATCATATGAGCTATCCCAAAGTGGAATTTGGCCCTAGTTGCCAATTTTAACTCTCCCTCTCAACTAGGGAGAATTACACCTGCTAATCCATCTGTCATCATCATGCCATCCTGTCATCATGTACCATCTTTGTCATCACTTCTCTACTATGTTCTACTCCGCTGAACCATGAAGTAATAATGAAGAATAAGTGATCGAGAGAGAGTCACAAGACCTTACCACTCTCTACTTACAAAGGTCAGTCCATGATCCTAGACCAAGTTGTTGAACACCATGCATCCTAGTCATAGGGAGTACGATAGTACATGATGCATCCATCGACAGTGCTATGCTCCCTAACCACTTTTCCCAACTCATTGGCCAGATGAGAGGTACTTCCCATGAATCCTAGACTCCATGGGTAGGATGTATGCTAGGGCATTGGTAGGGGAAGGTGAACCTCTCATCCTACTCATATGCCATAGGATAAGGTGAACCACTCATCCTATGCATATGTCAATCATAGGGGAAGGTGAACCACTCACCCTACATACATGTGTCCACAATTGTAGGGGAAGGTGAACCACTCACCCTACATACATGTGAACCATCATGGGTTATCATAGGGGAAGGTGAACCACTCACCCTACACACATGTCAACCATCATGGTATCATAGGGGAAGGTGAACCACTCACTGTGTACATAGCGCACCACTAGGGGAAGGTGAACCACTCACCCTATGGTCGCTCATAGCTCCAATAAGTACCCCAAGCCCCCAAGAGATCCCATAGCTTAGTGTCCAACTCAAGTCTTTCCATGAGACCCCCATGGGACCCTAATAGGAGGGTCTTTCCATGACTCCAAGTCTCTCTCGAAAGGTTAATAATTTGACCTTCCCCAAGGGATTTGTGAGAATCTTCATGACCAGCTCATCTGTCGTGATGTGTTGGAGCCTTATTTCTCCCCCATGTACCCTATCCTAGATAAAGTGGTACCTGATATCAATGTGCTTGGAGCGGTCGTGGAACACAGAATTCTCTAAAAGGAAAATCGCACTCTGGCTGTCACAGAAGATCAGGTGGTATCCAACATGTGCTTAAATAGCTCACTGGAGAGCCTCTTCAACCAAACAACTTCACAACAAGCCATACTCGCAACAATGTATTCGGACATGGCGGTACTTAAAGCAATCGATTTCTGCTTCTTGCTCATCCAAGATATTGAAGAAGACCCTAAAGAGAAGCAACACCCATGTGTGCTCTTATGATCCACCATATTTCTAGCCCAGTCAACATCTGTATATCCATGTAACCTCAAATTCCTGACAATATATCTCAGTCCATAGTGGATTGTGCCCCAAAGATATCTCAAGAGAATCTTGGCAGTAATCCAATGAATGCGATGAGGCTCAACCATAAATTAACTCAACATGTTCACAATGAAGCATATGTCAAGACAAGAGTTTACCAAGAACATCAGAGCTCCCACAAGTTGACAATACACAAAAGGGTTCCTAGTCTGGGCCCAACAACACTTCCACATAGCTTCTTGAAGTTGAATTCCATCGGAGTAGATAAAAACTTGCGATCCACCATCCCACATCTCTCAAGCAAGTTCACATTATATTTTCATTGAGAAAGGAAAATCTCACCTGGCTTTTTCGAAACCTCTAGCCCTAGGAAGTAGTGCATCATTTCTAGTTCCTTCATCTCGAATTTAGAAGCGAACTACCTCTTACATTGATGAATGAGAGGATCATCACATGTCAAAAGCAGATCATCCACATAAGGGACCAGAATGAGAGGCCTATCCTTTTCAACCTTGAAGTATAGGTTCAATTAAGAATTGCCCCTTGTAAATCCTAGCTTCATATGATAGCTATCAATCCTATCATACCAAACCTTAGGGGCTTACTTCAACCCATAGATGGATTTCTTCAACCTGCATACATGCGACTTATGATCTTGAACTTCGAACCCTTGGGTTGTTCTACATATACTTCCTCTTTAAGTGAGGCATGCAAGAAAGTAGTTTTGACATCCATTTGGTGTAGGATCCAACCTTGCGGGGCAACAAGGGCTATGACTGAACGGATGGTGGTATATTAGGAAATTGGTGCAAATATCTCATCATAGTATAGTCCATTTTTTTGAGAGAAACCTCGAGCAATGAATCTCGCCTTGAACTTTTCAACACTCCCATTAGCTCCATGTTTGATTTTTTAAAGCCATTTTGAAGTGACCAAAAATTTGTCCTTGGGTCTGGGAACCACATCCCAGACATCATTCTTCATGATTGATTCATATCCCTCATTCATTGCATCCTTCCAGACTTGGTGTTTCACGGCTTCTTCGAATGTATAAGCTTCAGATTCTACAATGGTACTCATGGCAGTTAAGTACCTTTGGTACCTGTTCGACTTCTTGCTTTCACGAAATGTCCCCCTCAGTGCAATATGTTTCTCAACATCTTCAAGAGTATCTTTGAACCACAAAGGTCTTTTTCTTGAAGTAGAGGGCTCACTAGGAGGTGGATCAATGGGATCCATCGAGCCTTATGTCATCAGTCAGAGGTTCATCCTACTTTCTTGCATCATCATCATTGTCCTTCCTAGGGATAGGAAGATCTCAGACTTTCCTAAGGGCATAATCTTCATCAAAAGTGACATCATGACTTATTATCACTTCTCTTTAACTAGACACATAGATTTTATATGCCTTTGAAGTTTCACTATAGCCCACAAATGTTTCTTTCTTCCCAGATGCATCTAGCTTATTTCTTTTCTCTTTCAACACATGAAAATATACGGGAAAACCAAAAATTCTAAAATGATAAACATCAACGAAACGCGTCGACAAAAGATTGGTGATGTGATTTTGCCGAAGATTATCTAAACAATGTTATGGATCACAGAAGTCTAAATTCCTTGGTAAAAACTTCTTCGGGCATCTTGAAGTCCAATGCTTGATGCGGGCATCTATTTTGAACATACATAATGGTGTTGGAAGCTTCTCCCCATAAGAACTTCAGTAGGCCTTGGTCATGAAGCATGGCATGGGTGGCTTCTATGATAGTTCGATTCTTCCTTTCGACAACTCCATTTTTCTCAGGAGTATATATAGTAGTGGTCTCCCTCTTAATGCCAACTTATCTACAATAGTCATTGAATTCATTTGACTCATATTCGGTTCCATTATCAACCGTCAATATTTTTATATTCTTCCCTGTTTGATTTTCGACCAAGGTTTTGAAAGAGCGGAACCATTTGAACACTTCGTCCTTCTTCTTCAAGAAATAGATCCATGTTTTGTGAGAGAAGTCATCCACAAAAATTACATAGTACAAATATCCACCCAAAGATGTTACGGTCAACACACCTTATAGATCAGAGTGGATCAATTGAAGTATATCGGTAGTTTGACTTTGACTTGAGTGGAATGGTCCCCTTGTTTTCTTTCTAGTTGCATAACCCTGACACACACCTTCATGATCTAAATTTAATTTGGGCATACCTATGGCCATCTCCCTTACATTAGGTAAGGCTTTGTAATAAAGGTGAGAAAATTTTCGGTGCCATAATTTAGATTGAAGAGAAGTATCGCAAGGACATGCTCCCAACGAAATTCCTCCAACCTGATAAAGACCTTCAATTCTAAATCCAAGAGTGAATGCATCTTTCGAGTTCCTTTTCCAAACACGAACATTACTATCAACGACTGTCAACTTGAAACCTTTATCTTCCATCACACAAATAGAGAACAAGTTCTTTTTCAAATTAGGTACATACAACACTTCTTGTAAATGAAGGGTTTTACTTTGATTTAAGTGGAGTAACATTCCCAATTCCTTTCATGGGATAAGTGGCATTATCCCCAAGTATAATCTCCATATTTGTCTTGTTTTCATTCAAGTTTGAGAGGGTCTCCTTATACCCGGTGAAGTGCCTTGAGGCACCACTATCAATCAACCAATGATCCAGTTTATCCGGAGGAGAGGCAATGGTAAGGGAAAAAATAAGATAAAATTATTTTTACTTTTCTACAACATTAACTTCTTCATACATGGAGTTTCTTGACTTCTTGGGAGGATGACCATTTCCATATCGAGCAGCGGGAGCATTTTTCTTTCCTTTGTTGTTGTACCCGTTGTTCCTTTGATTTCCATTTCCTTTGTAGTTGTTGTTATTGTTGTCATAATCTCTTGCAGTATCATTCTTGTGAGGACACTCTCTAGCGAAGTGGCCAAACCTGTTGCAATTGAAGCATCTCTCTAAAGATTTTTTCTTCAGATTGGGAGCTAGAATAGTTGATTAGGTCAATGGATTTGTGAATTTACATGCCACAGATGTAAGATGCATATATAAATGCTTCATTTGGGGCTACAAGAATGCATTGTGCATAGATCTGTACAGGTTGCAGAAGAAGATTTTCTCCTTCATAGCTCTTGAATACACCTGCAAAAGAGAGATACCCAACAAAAACCCTTGTCCCAAAAACGAAATCAGAAAATACTTGATTCAGAAATGTGTTCCTTGCTTGTTTTAGAACATTTGTAAAGAGAGTCAAGCTGCCAAGGAAGAAGAAGGTGTTGTTTGTAGCTGAGCCACTAGGAGGAGGCATTAGAAATCTACAACCAAGCCACCAAATAGATTCATCATTTTGATTTTGGATTTTGTTGGGCCAGCCTGTGTTTAATTGTCAACAGCCTCAATTTATGATATTTGACAGCCAATGGTTTATTGTTTAAGTATTTAACATCCAAGGTGAAACCTACAATCTAACATTTAACAACCAAGAATATGGTTATGGTCACTTAAATACGGGGTCCCCTATTCTAGGGACCCCAACATCCCCCTATCCCCCATGATGCTCCCTAAAATTTGAGGGGTGTCTCCACATGTCCTCAAAGTGTGTTTCCTAGCACCTGCATCCCAAAATTCAGAAACTTAGTGGAACAATGGAATTATTAGTGTAAGACTGCTTCTCATGAGGAAGCACCCCATCTTAGCCCACGGAAACTAAAGCATTTTAACAAGAACTGGTTTTACTTGTTAAAGCCAAATTTGATTCTTTTCTTTTCAGTACCTTCCTAGTTAAAATCATTTAGAGATGGGGTCTCCTATGCTAGGGACACCAACGTCCCCCTGTTCCCCATGAGGCCCCTTAAAATTCGGGGGGGGGTGATTTCTCCATATGACTCTCAAGTGTGTTTCCCAACTTTTGCATCCCCATGTTCCTGAAATTTGGTGGAACATTAGAATTATTAGTGTAAGGTTACTTTTCATGAAGAACCATCCCCTCTTAGCTCTGGGGAATTGAGGCTTTTTAAACAAGAACTGGTTTTACTTGTTCAAGACAAATTCATCTTTTTCCATTCCAGTCCCTTCCTACATGTGCACATACTCATATGCTAGCATTTTTGGCTTAATGAGGACAGTAATTCCCTTGTATTCTTGTAATTAGATTGTTGTAGCTCTCTTTGATCCATGATGTACTCATTGTCCCTTGAAGTAATATATGATGCATCTAAAAAAATTGCAGGATTCTGTCAAATTTTAATTACTTCTCCCTTTAAAAACCTTGAAATAATGGACTACAAATTGCTATATTCAATACCAAACAAATATTAATTTATTGAGCACATGGTCAAGTGATTAAAGCACTTTCTGTGCTCATACCTGGGTTCAAAACCCAGAAGACATGTTGTCACACTAATGTTGCCCACAGAGTTAACTTCCGCATCCATGGTCAGTAGAAGTCCAAGTGACATGGATGGCCTAAGGATGTAGAGTATCTCAATGAATGATGCCAGGTTCAAGCCTTTTGTGGACTTTACAGAATAGATACTTCTTGGTCATGGCATTTGAGCCAAAGGAAGAGCCAACAATTAACAAAGGGTTATTTAACAACAAAGGAAAAAATTGTGCCTTGACCAAAATCCCATGAATGATAATAAGTTAATAACACATTAATCTAACCTTTACATACTTCATTGTAGACATTTTTAACTCCTTATCCAAAACCAAACCTAACTAGAGCTGTAGCACTAATTAGGACAAATCCTTGGTTTCCACCCTACAAGATTACCAATTCAAAACCCTAATAGGTTATCAATAGGGTGTTGGTTCAAAACTTACTGGCTAGGTAGATCACATGTTGATATAGTTCAATTCTCATCATAGAACTATATATATTAGATGGATGATATAGAAAAAAATTAAGATATGATGTCTTAGGTAGCAATGCGAATGGGATGGCATTCCTTGGCACTCAAAGAATACATTAAAATATTATAAATGGTAGTGAAGGTGGTAGTCATTAATTTTTATTAATAAGACAAAAAATCCATGGGAATTATTCAATTGAATTCAATAGCACACAAGAAGACATATTGGAAAATCTTCACATGAATCCCTATGGTTCATAGGTAAACTATAAATATTCGATAACCTTGAATTCAGAGCAAGACACTCCTTAATAGTAAATAGGCTCGCAATAAATTTCCATAGCATCTAAAGGTAAATACATTACTCAATCTTGATGATAAACCAATGTGGGAAATAGAAAAATAGCAAGTATTTGAAATAAGTCACTGCCTTGCATTATATTCAAATATAATAAAATAAAAAAAACAATGTTGACTATAAATCTTGAACATTTATCTTGATAACTGAAGAAAGTTATCCATAACTTAATAGACAATTGGGAAAAAGTTCTTGATTAAATAAGAAAACATATAAAAAATAGGATACAAATTCTGCAAAAAGGGAGGTGAATCTTCTGGTAGACTCTCGGATATTTTGTGAATACAGTGGCCCCTAGGGCATTAGAGAAATTCAGCCTACAGGTTTCAAAATTCCAACTCTTTACAAAGTCTTCAATTCTATCTTTTATCCCCTCTTGCATACTAAGTTACAACCTTCTTTAGTGTAACTGCTTTCCAAGAAGAGAAAGGAAGATGAGGTGTCTTGAGGAGGTTTTTCACCTTAGGTATGAAGGGTCTCAATTGTCTTAGAAAATAGTGTACTTTGTTGGCATTATTTCTCCATGAATTCCTACATTTATAACAATTTGTCAGTTGTCTTATCTATAGTCATAAAGTGAAGATGCTATTAGTGTATTTCCAGGTATTCATTCTGAATGCCATTTGTCATTCTGAAAATACTATCCCCTCAATGAATGTATCAACATCCATTCAGAAATTGATTGATGGAATGCTTTATGAAGAAAATGACAAATGACTTTTCCTAGCTTGTTTTTCCATATGAATGCACCTTTGCTTCTCATCTATTCATTTTAATTTGGAGCTACTGCCCTTGACCTTTCTTTTTGTTTCTGCATAGGATATACCAACACTAAAGCTTGAAATAGTGGAAAACAAACTTGTTCTTTTTCTGATTCTATTTATTGTTGTTAATATGGCCCTCATAGGTTTCTAGTTTACTAGCCATGTAAATTTAGTAGCAACATTTGGAAATGGACCCAAACCCAGCAACCATATTTCAAATTCTATGCGAATTCCTTTATTGGAAGGTTGGTTGACATTCTACTAGCCATTATTTTAATCTTCCTTTTGGATCTAGTGTAGAAACATGCCTATGCCCTAAGGACTTACACCACTAAATCCTAAGAAGTTACCTCTTTCTCCCAATAGATGAAATAAAAGAGCATGGGATTTCATGTTAAGCTTACTATATAAAAGTTCCACAACATTCACTCTTCCTTTCCCATCACTCAGTACAACTCAATATTCCTACAGTTTTAGAGAATCAGGGGCCTTCATATTTTGCACAGTGATTCTGAGTACATTCTCTTAAATGATTTCCAATGAGAATATGATTCAGATGAAGGAACAAGTTGTCTTCAAGTGAGAGGGAGCTGGAATTTGACTGATAGTGTTAGTGTTGTAAAAGCTTCAAAAATAGCAATGCCAAATTAAATACAAGTTGTTGGATCTAGCACTAGCATAAGGCACACCATTATACCAAAAAATTATAATGATGTCACAATGTGAAGAAACAAAATAGAGCTTGCATCTGACAACTACAATAAACATTCAATGATGCCTGCTGGCTCTAGATATGTAGGTACATTTATATTCATAAAATATGAAGGCCAAGTAGATAGTTGATGTTCACTAATGCTTTCAATAATGGGAATATACTTGCTCACATAGTTTGGATCAAGAGGGCTGAAGACTTCTTCCACTCTATCCATTTGTGGGGCTTGCTGCTACTAATGCAACCAATATTGCTACAAATGCAATAGAGACAAACATTCAAACCGAGATTACAAGAGTTATTTCTACTTCAAACATCTTAGCCAACACAATACACTTTTTTTAATACCTAAATGTGACAACTAAACTATGACAAACATCAGAAATGATGCAGACTGCTCAGATGTCATGATTGCATTGAAACTGACAACTAGGACAAGAGTATCCAACAAAGCACCTAGAGGCTTGAACCTAAAAATAAATTTCATAGTTTAGACCTCATGGAAAGGTCATATATATTATGTTTCAATGGATCTCTGAAGTTTGACAATGACTAACTAGAGGGAAATCATGTACAAGCCCTGAAAGTTGATAAAGAATTGGAACAGTCCCATAAAGAGGCACTTGTTTTTCCAATTGAAGGATAGTTTGGTGGAAGCTATAAGGGAGTCAAAGACATGTTTGAAGAATCTGAAGAAGAAAAATAAAATGGTGGTGTCTTCCCTATTACAATGGGGAGTCTCATAGGCTCCCTTGAGGATGATAACACTGACTATGAAGAAAATTCTGAAAATTTTCAGTTTGATGCCTTGAGTAGTGATAAAGACGCTTCTCCAAAGGAGGATCAATGTGATTTTCTTAAAGAAACCACTAGAGACAAGAAAATGGGCATGGAGTACTGGGTGAATGATCCTCTTTTCAGCATCATTGGAGACCACCATGAAAGTTTGTTGCCTAGTGAGATAGGGGTGGTATTGCAGTAGTAACAAATGAAGAATCTGAACCAGGGTCTAGAAGAGACAACATCATTTGCCTCATGGGATATGATGGTATGCTCACTGTCCTAGAAGGACATAGCAAAAAAATGAGTTACGTTGAAGAATTGAGGTGCATAGAAGATCCAAGTTATGAAGTCTCGGGGCTGAAAGGGATAATTTCCTATTGGAAAATGAAAACCTCATGACACCAAACCATGCTCATGATATTGATGAAAGTATCATTGTTTTGGACTCAGAAATTGAGCAAAACAATTACACATTTATAGCCATACATTTGGAGGATTTTAACTTAAAGTCTTCATGCATGCCATCTAATGAGGACCTAGGAAAGGAGTTTCTGTAGAGGGCTAAGGTTAAGTGTGTTAGAGACAAGATTTCAAGACCAGTAAAAGGACCCTCAAATCAACCTTCTGAAGGGTTGCTCTGTGAATGATTCTGTAAGTTTGAATAAAGGTTTGATTCAAAATCAACACCAGGGACGACATGATAAGGTTTTCCTTATCAAAAAGAGCACCATTCTTTGAGCCCAAGCCATGATACAAACATGTGTGTTCTTGGCCCTATAGACAACCTTTCCTTTGCTAGAATGAAAATATATTTTTCATGAACCAAAGAGAGTCTGAATGTGGGTGTTTTCAACTTTGCACAAGAGCTTTAGAGGGTGGATTTAATGAAGTTATTAGTGATAAGGAGGGTTTCTCTCCCATAATATGCTAGTTTCACAGTGATCAAGGACTTATAGGATGATTTTTGCCTAGAATGATGAGAATTCATGATCGCATGGTATGAAAGGAAGGGAATGAGGACACTAACCCACCAGCAACAACACTTGTGGCTTGTAAGTACTCTTATTTTAACATATCACCTTTTTTCATGATGACTAAACACGGGAAAGGAACACTACAACCTTGAGATGATGAAGTGGATTCATTGGATAATTGATTTTTCCTTAACAAATCTATGTTGATATGTTCAGATTTGAGGGTTCTCAAAAACTCCTTTACGGAGCACTTTCCCCCCAAGTTAGAGCCATATACTATCTAACATTTTGCACATGGATTGGCATATATATTCTAGAATCTGGAATACAAGGGGAGTCCTATGGAAGGAAGCCTTTGATGATAAATATAAATGACCTTAGGATTATAGTTTTATTGATATGTCATCACACATGAGAAACTCCTGTAGGATCCAATGTGATGTTTTCCTAGAAAAAGGTATTAACTGTTAAATTTTTCTTTTAACAGTTAAAATGGCCTTGGAAAGACAATGCAACTCATATTTTGTAGCCTATCTTATCAGTTCAAAGGGAAATCAAAGGTTTATCTCATAATTATGCTATCGTATTCAATAGGAAGGAGGGTCCTTGATATGTACCAACATTTATTACGTCATGGTGATGACAAAATCAAGTGTTATTGAAGGTTTGATCTTAGACAGAATGCAGTGTTAGCACACAACTTGTTCTTACAAATTGTAACATGTCCTTTCAGATCTGTGGAGTGAGTATCATCTTAGAATATTCTGGTACAGGTTGGAACTAATATGCATCAACAAGTGCCCAATGCAGACCTATGTAGAACTCTTATATTACAAAGCTTCCTGTGAACTAATTACGGATAACTTTCTTGTTGAACACTTGCAAATATTGGCAAAGTAAACATATATTGAACTGCAATTTGTTTTTTGTATTTAGGACCGCAGAGGAAAGCACGTGTTAGCATTAAGCAAGGATATATGTTTAAGTCAATGCAATGGAAGTGGTTACATACATTGTAAAGAAACAACAACTTCTCCATACACAAGATTTATTAGTAGATTTTCTAGTGAATGATCCTCTAGTTGCATCTTTTTTTTCTTAGCCTTTGAAATCATCACAAGTGCCTAGAAACCTAGAACAAACTCACCCAGTTATAGTAAATTCATGTTGTTTCATGACCTCAGATCTGTGGTGTGTTCTGAATCTGATATTGAGAATAGTACAAACAGATGCCCAGTGATGCATTGGAAACAGAGAAGGCCATGAAAGTACTTATTGGAGCATTGTAATGCCTAGCTAGCTATAGGAAATAGACTTGCATGAGTAGAGTATGAAGTCTAAGGTGATTGTCAAGGTAAAGGGATGGAAGAACTGAGAGCACCATCTGAGCGATGAATTTGGTCTTCCACACTGGAACTTTTCACCTTCTTAGTAGTCTGAGGCTCTCTGGACAGATCAAATCTTATGCCCTTCATTTTTAGCTCCTAAATACATCTACTCATAGCCCTAGAAGCAACCTTGTAATTACCATTTTCCCATTATACAATGAACTTGGAATCATCCCTTATCCGAAGAAAGTTTATACCTCTTTCAACAACAATTTTTAGCATCAATAAAGTGCAAATATCTCTACTCTATTATTAGTATCAACCCTGACTACTACCTTTAAAGAAACAACATGGTTGTATCCAATAATTATATTGCCTCCTCCTCCATATTTTCCAGGAATACCTTGACAAACTCCATCAAAATAGCTCCATGCCTTTAATTTATCAATCTCATAGTTTTTCAAATTTCATTGGTTGTTCATCTTTATAGGTTTGCAAATACCTCGATATGCATATCTGACATGATGAACTCATGATACCCAACTAATACGTGATATTCATGATATCCACTCATATATCTCCTCTTGTTAGCACAACACAATTATTATTCTATTTTCCTAAAACTTAGGGCAAAGAACAAGTAACTTCAATCAATCTTCACTGAAGCATAAATAATTTGTACAAACTAGAAGCATGTGTAGAAACCAACTGTACCTGTCAATACAAAGAAAGAATATGGGATAATATTCATGTAGTCGAAGTATAAAATACCATAGACAATGTTTGTAATATCCATCTTAGTGAAGAAGTAGAATGTAACATACAATAATAGGTAAAGTGAAGATGAGCCTGAAGTTAGATAAGCTCTCCACCACTAGTGGTAGTCCTCACTACACAACTGAAAGTAGCATAGGACAGTAATGATCTCTGCATAAGTAACAATAAGGATAACAAAGACAATTAACAATAACCCAAAAATGTAATAAAATTGGTGTAGCCGAATAGATGTATGAAGAATAATCCAATGAAAAGTGCACTAGAGGGTAATATGAATCCAATGAGTACTGAGAAAACTGGATGCATGTACCATTCCTACTCTTGAATCAATCTGGGAATTTTATTTGTCTTAACATGATCTTCAATTACAGGTTTCTTGTAGCCAAAGTAACTACCAACAAAGACACAAATATCACAAACCATAAAAATACCAAAGTAGCCATTGTCCTAATTGGTACAGCACCAGAGGGCTCTTCACCCCAGATCAATGTATTGAGGACAAACAAAATGACAAAAAACAATGCTAGTGAAGATGAATGCAGTCTTCAACATGTTTGTTTTCCATTCTGTGCCCTTGAACATATTATATAGATGAGCAAAAGAGTAGATAACAAACAAACCCATGAACACCCACAAGAGAACCATAGTTGTCATCAGTCCACCATGATAGGATGGTGAAAGAAATCTAATCATGGAAAATATCATTGTGACAAGTGTCATCTAGTTTCTTCTTGGGCTTCATCTTGTGTCTCCAATTGATTGTAATTTGAGATTGTAAGATAATCCTCACTTACTTGAACTCTGCATAAGGTTGGTTCCTGGATTGACATGATCTATTGTTGCTCATTTAAGGTCTTGGTCAACCTTTTCACACCTCACAAAGGTTACTCATTAATGTCTAACCTAACCCTGTAATCTTTGCCATCAACTTCCTCTTGCAATGGGATTGTAGAGAGTTTCATCCACAGGTTTTCCCCTTGTTATGACTGAGATAACAGGTCTATGTTATGTGTGCCCTCATTATGACATGTATAATCCAACCAATTCTTTTTTATCAAATCTACTCTTAACATGTGTTGTTTTGATCAATCTCCCAACTACATTTGTCTAGTGTAACATTTGACTCAGGTTTGACTTTAGAAGGCAGATGCATAGGCTTCTTGAGGCACATTCAGGACTGTTAACATAATTATCCTTTTTGTACTACCTTTAGTTTTACATACTCAAGAAAAGGCAACAAACTACCTTTAGTTTTACATGCTCTAGGGTACACTTCAAGTGCATGAAATTTTTGTAAAGGATCTCTTATTGACTGGTATATATAACTGTAGTTATAAATTGCAATCTTGAGGTACCCCCTGTAGCATGTTGTTACAATCTAAAGTCTGCAGCAGAGGCCTAATGCATCTTGATCTTGGTCTAACTGTACCTGAGCTACAATAGCTACAAATATAAAAGACACAAGAGTGGAGGGTAGAAGTTGTTCATAGGAGTCTTTGAATGTGGATCAAATCTGAAGAATACAGAGGCCTGGGTGAGTAAATCAGTGATGGAAATTTGTGGTACAATAGGGATCAGGATGCAGTAAATATTGCAGATCTCGGACCTATAACCAGAGTAGATTTTGAATTTAGAGTTCAAGTCTACAAGGTATGGAAAATGCTGACAACCAAACTTCCACTATCATATATTACATAATCTTGTAGAAGATGCATTCTGATCTTAAAGAATATCATCCACAACTGAGAAAACTCATAGAATTTCAGAACAATGCTCAAATTGGAGGACATGATATAACATTTTTATAAAATGGTGTATATCTATATATATATCTATATATATATATATATAGATATAGATATATTGATATATATAAATAGAGGAATTTGAGCCTTGAGCACTGGAATTATTTTAGATAGGGCGAACACATCAATATTGACTTAAATTTGAAAATTTTGGAGGGCGAACTTGTCATTGTATGCTTGAACAGGGGTTTTTCCGCATGGTTTGGAGGCTCTACTCCCCCCTTTAATGAGGCGCTTTAATGTCCATTTGTCCACATGCAAGGTTGGTGTTATATGGGGGGTTTGAAGGTCAAACCCTTTTGCTTATATGGAGTTCATATTGATGGACTCAGTAACTTACTTGAACCTTTGAAGTGGACGCTAAGGCGAAAACTTCCTCACATCAACTTGAGATATACGCAGACTTACATGACCCTTTTGCTTCTTCAACGCGCTTTAAAATCTCACTCCTTGAGATGATCTTGGAATAGAACTGTCCTCAGACAGGCGGCCCAGCAGGCTTCAATATTAATTCAAGCAAAATGTTACATACCAAATTAAGCCTCAAGATTAGAGCTTGCTAATCTCTGGTCTTTGATAGCTCAGAATACACACTCACACTCAGAATACAGAATTCACCAGAAGCATAAGCACATAGGACTTCTTCAATTTGTTCTCCTTCTCCCTTTCTTTCAAAAAGTACTGCGGCCCAAAAATTGTCAGAGGCATCAGTTTGTAAAATAAGAAAACCATTTCCTGGGGGTTTTAGTTATTTTTGGGCTTTGAAGCCCAATGTGGAGGCATTTGGATGACCAATATGGCATTTTAAAAATCATTTATGAAGTATCTATGTGGTTATTAGAATATACTTGGAGCTAAAGGATGCACCATTGATGGGGGAACAATATCATTTATTGGTGGCAATTTCACCCACTTTGGAGGGAAATTTTGAAATGATACTAGCTGATTTTTGTGGAGTGTCCACTTCTGAGGGGCTGAGTATGGAAGTTGGGAACCCTTGTACCCACGTTGGAAACCATTTTGGGTTGTCTGCACCATAATTCGACGCTTTTGGCAATAGATTGGGAGACTTTTGGAGCATATCATGCTCTAGGGTACATTAGTGCTCTCTTTTCCATATACTATCACAGGTGTACAAATACAAACTCACTCTTCAATATAAATGAACTTTTGGCTTAGCACTAATCAATGAGCCAGACATTGTTGTAGACTGTGATATGGAAAAAGAAACACTTCCCAAACTGAAACATTGACATAGTGATGCTCTTTCACACAGCATTGAGTCAAGGAGACATAGAGAAGTGACCCTAGAAACCCAACCAGGAAAGCTAGATTTATGGAATTCATTATGATCGGGAAATTCATTACTAAGAGTGAGCTATGCATGCCTAGGAATTTCATGAATTGTTACTCACTTAAGAAAATTATATGGCCATGGCTCAAACAAACCTTCGCTCATCATGGATAAGATCCTTTACTCTATCCACCAATCTTCAACTACGCTCCACTCTTTGAGCTCTCATCTCTTCAAACTTCCCAAGTTCTGCTTGTAGCCCCGTTGCTGATGTTCTCACTACAACATTCATTTTTTTAATCGGATGCCTTTGGAAGGCCAACTATCACAATTTTTAATTACCACTTCCAATTCGCTAACCACGACAAAATAAAATAAATGAGGACATGTTTACAAACTTTACAAAAGTAAAACAATTAGGTGCATATTACAAAGTTTGGTGACGATCTAGTTTGGATCAAAGTATCAATGAATGGCTATTAGACTTTGTCAAAGGTGATTAATGAGGTCAAAGTAAAGATGTAAAGGGAACAAAATCAACTTAATCTGAGGAAACTGCATCTCTGACAAGGATAATGCTAGACCCTGGGATGTGAAGCTATGGTTATGTGTAGCAACAGTGAGCTCTTGGATCAATGAGGATCCAAAGAAAATATATAATGTCATCCTTGGGCTAAAGTTCACATTGGTATTGATTTCTATATTATGCATTTAAATGTTGTGAAAAGTTTGCAGAGTTGAGTGTTTGAATTTCAGGTTCAATAGATACTTTAGCTAGTTTGATGAGGTTTCTGTTACTTATCAACTTCTTCAGTGAAAATGGTTGAGAAAATTATGTTTGATTCCTAAATATGAACATCTCTGCCCATGTTGAAGGCATTTCCTTTCTGCTATCAATCTCTTCAAAATCATAATGCCAAATTTGAATGGTGAAGTCGCAATCAAAGAAATATCTTTGATTCTCTTCCAACTTTTTATGCAAGACACATTTGGAGGGGTCCTGGATATCATGTTTCGTAAATTATCTACTGTCAATAGTCAATTATGAACTATGGTCTGGTTAAAAATATTCACCTTTGGCAAACCATCATTTTTCTATATGTAATTTTGTATCTTGGTATAGGGAGGTGGCAACATCTCTGAAATTAGAGCAATGTAACCCAATTTTACTGTGTATTCAATACATTTTACCCCATCCATGGCTATCAAGAGTGAGTTTGTCTACATGAGCTATACCATTCAATTTCATTTGGAAAACAACCAGTTGAGGGAGAAGTTTATCTGGAGGAGACATAGTTCTCCATCCAACCATATGCCTTCATCTTCTTCATCCCATATTGAGAGATCAGAAATAGTTTTGATTCCCTAAGCCATCATCTGATTTCTTAATTCCATTAACTCATGTTTTTTCTTAAGCAATGGTTCTCCCCATTACACCATCCTCCCATATTTTTATCATTTTTCTATTACCTGGAATCCATTTCAGATCAGACTGTAATAGGGGGCCTGCTGCTTTATAGTCACAAGATTGGAGACCCTTGCTCCTCTAGGAGAGGCTTATCAGGATTCCAGGACCTTTTTCTGCTGGGGAAAACATATTTTTGTGACTATTGTTTCTTTCCACAGTTTGTGGGTCCCAAAGATAAGCCATGAGAGGATGTTTGCACCAAGGGCAATATTCATGAGAGCAGGGTCCTTAATTTCCAGACTGACATTGTCCTTTAGAGCTTGGATCATGTTCCAGGTTAAATGATGAAACTTTTTAGAGTTATATTTTCTGCTTTGAGTCTGAAACTTTTTGATCTCTTTGTAAAAGAGTTGAGCATTGATATAAAGGAAGAGAGGATAGGACATATTTTATGAGCACTACTCTACTAGTCAGGTTTAACCACTAAGAACTGCAGGAAGTCATTTTATTTTTAATATTGCTCAATAAACAATAGATGATGGGTGGCCTAATGTTATTAGAATTCCTAGATACTTGAAGGGGCTCCAGTTTGAAAAGTGGAGGAATTGCAAAATTCTAGAAATGAGTTGTATTTGCTAAGCATTGTTGTTCCATCTATATATTTGGCTTTTCCCTTTGTTTACTTTTCCACCAGATGTGTTTAAAATTGGAATCAATAAACTATGGGGAAGGTTTGGAATCTTTGTGGGACAAGATGTCATAGTGATCAGCTGAGCTTGTAGTTTTTCTTTCTTGAGTAGCTGATGTAGAGGTTTGGCCTTGATTTGATCTTTTCCTCTGAGAGGATTGATTTTGGCAGGTGCATTTCCTTGATGTTGACTAATATTCTTCTGAACAATTTCCCCTCAAACTTCCTCTTCAGCTGGAGTTTGCATTGGGTCTGATTTTTTCGCCATTGATGAAACCACAATATTTGTGGTATGAATTGTACATGAATGACAACAATTCATTATTAGATTATTTAGTGCACTCTCCTTTATTTATTAGATTTACATCAACCCCTAATAATGTTGTTCATGCAAGCTATTTGAAAAGCCTTGCAGGTTGTAGAAATCTTCTATAGAAATACTTTTTCAAAATGTGTGGTCTATTGATAATGATATTGGGGGGAGGCTCAGAATGGAAGAAAACCATGAACATAGTAAAATTGTCCACAATTTTACTTTTTATAGCTTCATCAATAAGATCTTTGCAGCATGTTTTCAGATCATTGTGTTCTTGTTGCTTATGCTTGGCAAACTCAACTACATTTTGGCTTGTAAAAATTCCTAGATACATGAAAAGAAATTCATCATCTTTTGACAATTTTGTTTTCTTTACCTCAGGCTCTGCACTCAAATGCCTACCACCAACAGTAAGATATTTCATACCTTGCATTCCAATCAACCAAAACCCTTGTGACATTTAACTGAAAATTCAAATAAACATCATCCACATGTCCTCCTAATCCTTGAATATGTTCTCTCTATCTTGTGCAACAAGGCCTGTGATCCCTTGACATTTCTACAACCCGTCCATGCCTAGGCAACACAACTTGACAACGTCCAACATTTATAGCTAGTAGAGTTCTACTAGAAACCACTATAGTTAGGGTTGTTGTACTTCATGAGGAAACAATGTGAAGTAAACAATCCTTGGCAAATGTTTGTCTATCTCTGTAAAAAAAATTCTAATTGCTTTCTCCAGTGCTAAAGGAAAATCAGGATTCTCTACAATGAACCTAGATAGATTGTCATTAACAAAATGGGTAGCAACTTTTCCTCCATGTCCATCAAACACCCTATAGAAGACAATAGGACATTGACCAAAGGAACTCTGGTCATATGTTTTTGGAAAAATCAACAATGCATAGCAGCTTCCTTTCTTTCATGACATCCTATATCATACCAGAATTGAGAGTGGAGGATTGGCATAAAGTCTGTTGCCAAAAATTCTCTATTTTTGTTTCAAATAGTGCTTGAAGTCATCATGAAATATCTGTATTACCCCTCCATGACACTGATAGAACCCTTCAAATCTTAGTATCAATATACTACTGTAGCATTTGCCTTATTAGAGCATGGCCAAGGTGGAAGTTCTAAAACCTTTTCGAGGCTGAAGTAGTTGTACACAATACCATTTTACTGGTTGAAATGATGCTACTTGATGACCTGTAATGTTGAAACTACCTACAGAAGACCCTCTTGCAATAGTATTTATGTGCAACTGCTATCATGTTAACAATTATTTTCCCACTACACAGGAATAACTCCAACCATTTGTTCCTTCTGTCTGTTGCTTGCATTTGCCTCCTTTAATGCTGATTAATAATATAAAATACTGACCAATATTTTCCAGATTAACACAGCCATGGAAAACCATCTTGAACTTTCCTTAGATAAGGAGGATATCTATAAGTTGTTCTTGGAAGTAATACTTGTACTGACTACTTGAATATATCATTGTTTTACGACTACCATTTCTAATCCGCCAGTGAATACTCTTTGGAATAATTTGAAATCTAAAGGTCAACAAAATAAAACAGTAGGAGATGACATCACCCAGTGTTTTATTCATCCAATGAGCCTTGGAGAAAACAAAAAAAGGTGAAGGCCAATTCTGTCTTCAACAAGCAATGATACAAAAACAATCTTTTTCTAGCCTAGTGCTTTTCCTTGTTCCAAATTGAGCAACAACAGTTTTCTTTAGGCCCTTTGATTTTTTGTATGGACAAGATAAAGGCCCTTTTCCCAAATTTAAATCTGACTTTGATTTCAAGTTGTTAACCTAGTAAATCGATTTCCTTCTCATTTGGTTTCAAACTTTAGATTTCACTTACTCAACCGTGATCAAAACTACTGGGGTATGAAATTTGAACATGTTGGGATACGTGGAGGACTTTGAACATGCTGGGACTTGTCAACCTCTTACTCATTGATCTGAAATTAGTGTTACACAATAATTTTTCACCGTCCCTGTTACCCCTTCTCCCGCACATTGGAGGACTTATTCCGGGACCTGTGAGAAGTGACATAACCTGAAAAACACTTGCATTGTATCCCCTTGAGTATGTACTTCATATGCCCTGAAGACACCTTCTGTAAAATACCCATAAAAATAGCCATTTTTCCATTGGCGTGGTTCCACTGTGTATCACTCACGCTAATAGGGGAAATCCTCCAAAGAGGGCGCGCCAGCTGGCGCTCTGTCTCAGAGTCGCACTCACGCCATCCCAGTTGGGTAGAGTTCTTAACAAACAAACTTACGAAGGTTCTTCCTAACCTATTCATGAACTGATTCCATCTTGAGTTAGTTTAGTTGGGCTTCGAATCTCCATAGGAGGGAAGTAGTTCTTCACCTCTCATGGAAGCTTCTTAGTGATAAAGCCAATCCCATGAATCTTGTTGATGACCCTAACTCCTTCTCCTCTATCTATAAAGGCTTGTCCTTTTGCCTTTGACAAGTTAGTCTCCAAGTTCCAAATTCTAAGTCTCAAAGTTTGAGAATTGCGAAGTTCATGCTACAAGGAGCCTTATTCATTCCCATGAGGCTAAATCTTAAGTGAGGAGATTCTTATCCAAGTGAGCAAGGAGAGAGAGGCTTGTTCCCCATTCCCAACAAGCTTTGCAAGGCATGTGTTGCTGATCACCCAGCCAAAGGAGGATTTGACGTCAGAACTATGGTTTTATTCTTCTTTGTTGTTTATCAATAATAGACGACTATCATTATGGTTCCACTCTTATTTTCTTTGTAATGATGATTGAGTTATATCCTTTCTGACTGATATAGTTGCATCTATTGGATTTTATGCTTGTATTTGTGTCTTTCTTTGCCTATGTAGGTGTCCGTTCACGAGGATCGTGGGGATTGTGACCGGCCGGAGCAAAGGAACGAGAGCGACGACTCTTCTACAAATATTAGCATTGGGTTCCAGGTAGGCCCTCATCATCGGTCTTTAATTTGCAATTAGGAACGTGCGTGTTAGCGTTGTTTGATTGTTGCTAGACCCCATTTGGGCTAGTAGGGATCGCCTCTGTCCACAGAGGAGATTTACCTTCACAACAATTTGGCGAGTCTGCTTGGGAATTGGCTTTTTGCCTTGTTGTTTGATTTGTAAACTTTAGGCAGAGCCTGAAGTACAGTGAGATATCCTTCGAAACGTTATTGCTCCACATCAGCAAAGTAGATCAACGCCACTTCAATCCATCTCTAGTTTGGTTTACAAACTAAATGGCTTGGAACTTGCCTTGTTTCTTGGTTGTTTCTTGGTTTCTCCTACTTGATTAGCTTTCTGGGTTGAATCCCTGTGTTGCTTCTTGCCCCTTGGTGTACCTGGGTACTGTTGACTTAGCTTTGGCTCGTTTGTTTTTTATTTTTCCATAGCAAACTCAGTTGGCGCTCTTTTATAGCATTAAAGTCGCGCCAATTGGTGCTAGTTGCACATTGACAACCCGCGCCAATCCCTGAAAGGCGCTAGTTTCAGCCTGACAGTCGCGCCAGGACATGGAACATTTCAAGTTTGCTTGTCTTTGAGCCCTGTGAGCTTAGTTTTTGTTCTGGGTACCTTTTTTAGACTACTTGAGTGTGTTGGAGTGTGATTTGACTGGCTTTGATCTTTACCCTTTGGGTGTTTTCTTTTTTCTATCGATTTCACGTTTCTAGCCCTAGGGCATCTAGTGGGTTTATGTGTCGAGCCTTCCTCAGGTGTTTTGATCTTCTAGTGGTCTAGTTGATTCTTTGATTACTCCCTTGCACTTGTTTGGTGGTTGTAAATCGTTTTCTTGCGTTATTTGGGTGACTTGCTTTGTCTTCACTTGAATTCCACTTCATCTCACTTTGAGCCTAGATTACACGGCTCATTGGTGTCTTTGGGATCTTTCTTGTTCTTTGGAGTTTTGATTTGTGATTTAGGGAACTGAATGTGCTTGTATTGAATAGAATTTGTTTGTTGTCATTTCTCAAAGTTGTTTAGTGCATTTTTCCATCATCAAAAAGGAAAAAATCTCTTTTTCTTTGTATTAGTTAATGAGAATTAGAACTTTTCATTTTGATTAGTGATTAGTGATCTTATAGAAAAGTTTGCTAATTTCCATTAGCTGCATTAGGGAAGTTCTTTGTTTTTTTGTGATTATTTCGTTTGCGTGAAAGCTCTCAAACCCTCTTGTAACTAGCATTCATCGAATGAAATGACATATTTTGGCATATAGTTTGCATTTAGGGAATTTTGAGAAATTTCATACGGTAAGGCCTGAAAACTGCAACCTAATACAAGATCAACTTTAAAATGAACTGAATGAATCTAACAATGCATTGGAACATAACGCACACATTTAGAGGTCTAGGCTAGAGATGTGCTCTGACGTCGTTAAACCTAGTCACATTTGTTTCACTCAAGGTTGGGTGATTCCTCCTTCCATGACACAATAGTGGTCTAGTACGGATTTGAGCTCCCACGTACCGTCGAGTATATGGGGAGACCCTACTAGTTTATCATCCTTTATCCATAGGAAGCCGTGTCTGCCGCCTTACAAGCCGTAACGCACCAAACACAGAATTCGGGAAGATTGACTGTCGTACGGAAAATCCTTGGTTTTCATACGATTGCCAAGGTGTATATGCAGTTTTACGGATTGTCTGGTAAACCTTTTGCCTAGTTATCCAGAATATTCACTTTCATTCCTTTTCGGACTCCCTAAAAGGAAAGGTACATCTAAACACTTGTCACTTCAGGCTCATTAAACATTCGAAGGCAACTAGAGTCATCTTTTTTCCTTTTCTCGACTCTTTAAAAATGAAAAGGTCAAGTTTTGTTCCTACGTCTTAAAATTTATACCACGATTCACATTTACCCGTTTAGATCTTGTTTGCGTTAGTTTGAGTAGGGTTCTTTCTCGTTTGTAATGGCAACTTTTCCGGAGTTTACCAACCCAAGCATCCCCTCTGATGGGAATCCTGGTCATTTCCCTCCTTTTGGAAATGTTGGTGCTCTGTACATGGCAACGTTGTCCCTTCCTGGGTTAACTATTGGGTTGCCTATTTGGTTGTTGTCAACCTCTGTGGTATCTAATGTCTCAACTACTAGTCAATCAGTTCCTCCACCCGAACAACACCATGCTGATCCCAAGGTGGACCTCTCCCCGTCCCCGCCTGTTTCTACGTCCTCATCTTCTACTTCGCCTGGTGAAAGTCTGGATTCAAGTAACTAGGTGGCTAAGAAGAAGAAGAAGAAGACGAAGAAGAAGAAGTCTCATAAGCGAGAGGCTAAAAGTGCAGTTACTGCTCCAAATACATCCCAGGTCGAAACACTCTCCGCCCCCCAGCGGAAGGTTAAGTTTCCTTGTAAGTTGTGCAAGGGTGACCATATTCTTCGTGATTGTCCTTGTATTCCCAGGATCCTAGAAGTATGGTATCGCGATCCGGCTCGTCCGTCATCGTCCTCTAAAGCTTATGGCGATGCCACCCTATCAACTGACAACATTCAGAAGAAAGGGAAGATTTGAATCCCCTGTGGACTATGTGAAGGCAACCATCCCCTTCACCTTTTTCTGCTCATGGATAAATCTTCCGCTGTTTTGGAAAGTCTTACAGCTTCTTCACCCCAAATTCTTGTTGGTTATCAGAGGCTCTCTTTTGACCCCCTCCCTGTGGACAACAAGATTGACTTAGATTCTTCTCTTATCTTTCCTCCTCCTTCTGAACCTGGCTGTGCCAAGCCTGCTCCAGACCAACCATTGGTCGGAGAGAGTGTTGACTTGGGTTCACCACTTGTTGATTACTCTGTTCCGGAGGAGCATCATGATTCTACTTCTCATGTTCTTCTCGTCTCGTCAGATTCTCCTGAGTCTCAGAACGACCCCCCTCTCCTCACTGATCAAGGGGGTCCTCCTTCGACTCCTGTAGAGCAGGGGGACGATCATACGTTTCCCCCACCAAGTAGTTCAGTCGTTTCCTTCGACTAGAGTCATTTGAATACATTCCGCCTTCCACCCCATGTGCCTTTCCAGATTACAGTACATGCCTATGATAAGGTAGTACCTGGCACTGTCTTGGATGAGGGTGCATCTGTTAGTCTCATGCCTTTCACTACTTGGCAAGCTTTGGGCTCCCCACAACTTGTGCCAGTCGCACACAATCTGTTGGCATTTGATGGAGGAACCAGTCAACCTCTAGGGATCCTCCCAAAGTTTCCTATTACTTTGGGAGGCAAAACCATCTAGATAGACGTGTTGTTTGTCCAAGGTGCTTTAGATTTCAGTCTTCGCCTTGGCCATGACTACGTTTATGCCATGGGGACCCTTGTCTCTTCGCTTTTCCATTTGGTTTTCTTTCCACACGACGGAAGAATCGTGACTATCAATCAATTATCATTCTTTAGTCTCCCGGTGCCTCCTGCGCAGCTGCCACCCCCTCCTGGTTTTTATCCACCGGTTGTGTCTGCCCCACCGCAGGTCAACTACGTGCCTACTTATCTCGTACCTGTATCCAGTGATGATGTCGTCATGCATGATGTCTTGGGGGCATTGGGTCCTGACTTCCAAGACATTTTCCTTCCACTAGGAGTGACACTCTTGGAAGAAACGACTTCCTGTTCATTATGATGAAGTTCGGTCGGAGCATGGTTCCCTTTCCTATATCAAGCTCCTTAAAAAATGAAACTGGGTCTGTTCGGAGCATAGTTTGCTTTCCTATGTCAAGCTCATTAAAAATTGAAACTGGGTCCATTCAGAGCATAGTTCGCTTTCCTACGTCAAGCTCCTTAAAAAATGAAACTAGGTTTGGTTGGAGCATGGTTCCCTTTCCTATGTCAAGCTCCTTAAAAAATGAAATTGGGTCTGGTCGGAGCATAGTTCACTTTCCTATGTCAAGCTCCTTAAAAAATGAAACTGGGTCTGGTCCGAGGAAAGTTTATTCCTGTGTCAACCTTGTTAAAAAATGAAACATGGATCCTGGAGCACAGTTCCTTGTCTTGTGTCAAGCTCGCTAAAAAATGAAACCAGGGTTTTGAGGATAGTTCTTGATTCTGTGTCAACCTCATTAAAAAATGAAACAACTCCGTTTTCAAATCGAGTCTTTGATTAAGATCTCGTAAAATCCAAGTCGATTCTTTCCAAGATCTCGAAAGTGAACCTTCATTCCATCCACTTTGTTGAATGCAATGAAGATTGGGGGGCATGTACCTCGTTTTGGGTCATTATGTTGGGGGCATGCGAACTTATAACAAGCATAGTTTTCAGTTCAAGCTTGTGTAAACATGAAACTGAATCCAAGCAGAGTTCTGCATGGTTCAAGCTTGTGTAAAAATGAACCCATACCTAATTCACATCTTGTGATCGCCGCTTTATCCGCTAAATTATGCTATATGAGCCTTGGTTGTTTCATTTCGTTGCTACCATCTCTTTGGCCAATCATACGCTCTCACTTGGTTGTTTTTCCTTTCCTGAGGAACCGCAGCGATGAGTGGTTTTATTAGCCAACCTCTTGACCATTACATGTTTTGAGAAAATCCACCATTGCCGGAACTAGTTGCTACCATTTATACCACTCGTTCCTCTAGGACGAGTCTCCTTTAAGCTCTTTTCTAACTCATAAAATATGAAAAGATTGTCGAGTATTTTTTTCCCTTTTTGACTCGTTAAAGAGAATAAAAATGGAGGTCTACTTTTAGCTCTTTTTCGACCGTTTAAAGACGAAAAGATTGCTGAGTTTTTCCTCTTGACTCGTTAAACGTAAATAAGAGGCAGTCGTCTTTAAACTCTTTTCCGACCATGTAAAGACGAAAATTTTGTCAAGCCCCTTGTCGTTTCAGGCTCGTTAACGGTTATGAAACGACGTGATTTCTATCGATTTTTACTTTTTCAGGTCGAAGTCACTAGTCATGAAAAGTACTCCTCGATCGTAATGGTCGGGCAGTTCTTTCGAGCATTGTTTTATACTTTTTTGGGCTCGAGAGACACAACTTTACGAAAAAGGACACCCCTGGAGTTTACTTTTTTGTTGTCTTTTCAAACTCTCTAAACATGAAAATACGCCGAGTTCTTCCTTTGTCAGGCTCGTTAAAACTTGATGACATTGGATTCCGTCGAAATGACGCTTTACAAGCATATGCTATCCCTGTCAAGCTTGTTGATAAAAATAACTGGGGTACTCACCAGAAATGGTGGGGAAAATAGAACCACAATCATTGTCGTATCGGTAGTATGTCGCTCTTGAACATGGCACTTGTCTGCATTCATGTCTGGGTGGGGACATGTCATCTTGTTTTTACACTTGCCTCCGTGGGTTTGGGTTATCCTGTTTGACCTCTCATCTTCTCATTGCCCTGTCACCATGACCCCTGATCATTTGATGTCAAATACTTCCAAGTCCACTGTCGTGCCACCAATATGTTCAAGAGAAGTTGAACTCTGTAGAATACTCAACCTCCCTCTGATACCTCACGCAAAACATCTTATTCTTCTCTGTCTCATGTCAATGATGTGGGAAACATTATGGCCCACCTTCGATCAAGGTCACTTCCTATCAACTTCAGCTCATTATCCAAGAAGTTGACCTAGAGACTCCCTTCATGTGCCTTAGAGCCTGCATGCCTCAATGGCAGGTTCTTCGTGTTCGACGCGAGGTTTTCATTATTGACCTCCGATCAAATGATTCTACGGGTGTTCGATGCCGGCTCACTGATTCGCACGCCGTAGATTGTACCTATAGTACCTTAAGGACCATTGTCATCACTGGTGGTACCTCTCGCGTCTCTTAACAGTTTTCATCATTGACTGGTAATCAGACGATGTTCTTGCATGTTTGACTTCGACTCCCATATTCGCATGCTTGAACTTGTACTCTGTTCAGGTCGAGATAGAGCGCAAGACCCTGGATTTTGTCTATTGAGATCCACGTTGTGATTTTGTGGATTATTATGATCATTACATGACTCATTCACTGGATGGCTGCGACCATGCCTGAGTCTACTTATCGATCCTTACTGGATGGCTGCGCCCATACCTTGGATCTAGATTTTTATGTACTCTGCTATGGATGGCTACGCCCATACCACATACGCCATGTACTTGAGATATCAGTTGTACTTCTTCATGCAGGTTCTCCGGCGGTAGTGTTTCAGTTGGCCATGTTCTTGTAAAGCATTTCACCCCTCTCTCTCTCTCTCTCTCGGGCTTCATGCTTTAGGGGGCATCTGTTACACAGTAATTTTTCGCCGTCCCTGTTACCCCTTCTCCTACAAATTGGAGGACTTATTCCGGGACCTGTGAGAAGTGACATAACTTGAAAACACTTGCATTGTATCCCCTTGAGTATGTAATTCATATGCCCTGAAGACACCTTATGCAAAATACCCATAAAAATAGCCCTTTTCCCATTGGCACGGTTCCACTGTGTATCACTCACGCCAATAGGGAAATCCTCCAAAGAGGGCGCGCCAGCTGGCGCTCTATCTCAGAGTCGCACTCGCGCCATCCCAGTTGGGTAAAGTTTTTAACAAACAAACTTATGAAGGTTCTTCCTAACCTATTCATGAACTGATTCCATCTTGAGTTAGTTCAGTTGGGCTTCGAATCTCCATAGGAGGGAAGTAGTTCTCCACCTCTCATGGAAGCTTCTTAGTGATAAAGCCAATCCCATGAATCTTGTGGATGACCCTAACTCCTTCTCCTCCACCTATAAAAGCTTGTCCTTCTGTCTTTGACAAGTTAGTCTCCAAGTTCCAAATTCTAAGTCTCAAACTATGAGAATTGCCGAGTTCATGCTACAAGGAGCCTTATTCATTACCATGAGGCTAAATCTTAAGTGAGGAGATTCTTATCCAAGTGACCAAGGAGAGAGAGGCTTGTTCCCCATTCCCAAAAAGCTTTGCAAGGCATGTGTTGCTGATCACCCAGCCAAAGGAGGATTTGACATCAGAACTATGGTTGTATTCTTCTTTGTTGTTTATCAATAATAGACGACTATCATTATGGTTCCACTCTTATTGTCTTTGTATTGATGATTGAGTTATATCCTTTCTGACTGATATATGGATGCATCTATTGGATTTTATGCCGGTATTTATGTCGTTCTTTGTCTGTGCAGGTGTCCGTTCACGAGGATCCTGGTGATTGTGTCCGGTCGGAGCAAAGGAATGGGAGCGACGACTCTTCTACAAATATTAGCGTTGCAATCCAGGTAGGCCCTCATCATCAGTCTTTGATTTGCAATTAGGAACCTGCGTGTTAGCATTGTTCGATTGTTGCTAGATGCCATTTGGGCTAGTAGGGATCGCCTCTGTCCGCAGAGGGGATTTACCTTCACAACAATTAGTTCTAAAGGTTCATGTTTAAAATTAGTATTTAAAGAGTAAACTTTAAAATAACTAAAATGACATAGGCAATACTCAACCAATTGATAACAAGATCACTCATATGGGCTATATCTCTGGGTTCACATCAAATAACAAATTGAATCATTCATAAAGATGCAGAGTACATCATGTTTCCTCTTAACATCAAAATAATGGCCTCAATTCGTAGAAACTATCTATGATGTTCTCTGGGAAGATGACAATGGCTTCTTCCCATAATCCATGAACTTAGGCTTTCCTTATTCTCCCGATGAAGGGGAACTCTATTGCTGATTGAATCCCATAACCCAAATCTATTGCCTTTTATTCTTGCTAAGGCGTTGTTGAACCCGGAGGCCTTTTAGATGCGAACACAGGTAGCTAACTCATACATGTCTTCATACTTAGGAAAACCCTTCCTCTTGCTCGTTTATCTAACCACAAAAATATATTACTTAGCATTCTAGTGTATAGACTGTGGTATGTGTGGCAAATTTATTTACAGAGGTGTTGGCTCGAATTTATTCAACTCTTCATTTGTAGATCCCCTTTTTTGATCTTATTAAGAAACATGCTCCCACTCGCTTTCTTGTGCTTTTGAGTGCTTCCATTGCCTTCTCCTTTGCATCCATCATGGGAGTCCTGATTTATGTATATTATGACTTTGTTGGCAAGCTCATGAACTTTCAATTAACTTATGGTTTTTCTATTTCACATGGAATTTACTAGTATTGTGGCATAATGTCTTACATAATGAATTCTTTATTAGTAGACCTTTTTCTGTGCGTCTTGTTAGTATATGGACATTTCGGATGAACAACATTAATTTTTGTTGATGGTTTGGTTTCCAATTTGGTAAACCACAGAAAAGGATTTTAATATCATGTAATTTGGTATCAGTTTTATAGTAGAACCCTTTAAACTAGCCCTTGGACTGGTTTGATGACCTATCCCATATTGAAACGACTAGTTTGGAAACCAATCTTGTCAGTTTGACTAGTTTTGGTTCTGCACCAAACCAGTCTAGGTGTGGCTGCAACAAAATCTAGAGGATGAAGCAATTTTTAAAAAACCCTGAAACTCCTCAACCCCCTAAAACCCTAAAACATTGGTGTGTAGTATCTTGTAGCATGTTGTGTTTTGGACTCTAGGGGACACTTAGAGTATCATTGTTTATGTATATTCTTTAACATTTGTATTGCGCTTGGTGCCATTTCTCTATATTTGCCCTTACATGGCATATAGATGAGTGACATGTTTTTTCTTGGACTCTAGAGGCCATCTAGAGCTTCATTGTTTATGTAATTTGTTTTGGATATGCATAGTTCTTAGTTCCATTTTGTTATATTCACCCTTAAATGGTATATACATGAAAAAACTTTGGATATTTGGTCTCTGATGATTTGAATTTACATTGAATGATTGATGTGTGTGTGTGTGTTTGTTTCTTTATTGATTAAAATTTTCATTTTTATGGAATTTTTTAGTGAAATGGTTTATAAGCAGAATCATCAACTGACTCTGATCTAAGTACAGTTTGACCCAAAGCTAATTTGCTAATTCCGAGTAGGGTTGAGATCATTTGGAACCCAAACATAGACCAAAAAGTTGAGATTGTGCTCTTATTAAAGAAGGATATATGGGGATTGTAGTTGGTATCATTTTGGAGGAAGTATGTATCTCATTTTCAAGGTAGTGTCAAGGTAAAAGTGAAATCCTTGAAGTGGATATCCTTTGATTTTAAACTTCACTCAAAGATTTCTAGTATACAATCCCTTCAGGGCCCATGCAACTAATGTATACTGAGATTGTATAAACGTCCTTTCTAAGCATGTCTTGTAGTTCCTAATTTAATTTTGAAGAAAGGCATATAGATGAGTGCCATGTTTTTTCTTGGACTCTAGGGGACACTTAGAGCATCACTGTTTATGTATATTGTTTCAGATTTTTATTGCACTTGGTGCCATTTTTTTATATTTTCCCTTACATGGCATATAGATGAGTGGCATGTTTTTTCTTAGACTCTAGAGGCCATCTAGAGCCTTTATGTATTTTGTTTTGGATATGCATAGTTCTTAGTTCCATTTTGTTATATTAACCCTTAAATGGTATACACATGAACAAAATTTGCATATTTGGTCTCTAATTATTTGAATTTACATTGAATTATTGATGTGTGTGTGTGTGTTTGTTTCTTTATTGATTAAAATTTTCATATTTTACGAAATTTTTTAGTGAAATGGTTTATAAGTAGAATCATCAACTGACTCTAATCTAAGTACAATTTGACCCAAAGCTGATTTCAAGTTTTAAATCATTCGTCATGTTATGGGGGTTGAGAGCATTTGGAACCCAAACATAGACCAAAAAGTTGAGATTGTGCTCTTATTAAAGAAGGATCTATGGGGATTGTAATTGGTATCAATTTGGAGGAAGTATGTATCTCATTTTGAAGGTAGTGTCAAGGTAAAAGTGCAATCCTTGAAGTGGATATCCTTTGATTTTAAACTTCACTCAAAGATTTCTAGTATACAATCCCTTCAGGGCCCATGCAACTAATGTATACTAAGATTGTATAAACGTCCTTTCCAAGCATGTCTTGTAGTTTCTAATTTAATTTTTAAGAAAGGTTGATATTTGATGACTATTCCTCCTCAATAGATCAAAATATCGTCATTGCACTATAAAAGTACTTGCAATGTTGAATAGAATTTTGTATACTTATGCATAACCTAAATTTATTGTTGTTATAGTTGAATAACAAAAATCAGAGGAAATTTTGTTATTGAACCAAAACACTCTTGTTTGATTCTTAGTCCATGCAAGGAAGTATAACTATCAATTTTTCAAAATTTGAATGCATGCATTCATTAAAATTGGCACATGGATGTTAGTAAACAACACATGTTTTGCAGTGTTCTTGTATATCCTTGGGTTAAAGTTGAAACATTTTTGACCATCTAGTGTTGCTAGTTCCTAGTGAAATGATAAGTACATGCTTTGTAATTAGCAGTGTATTAAGACTTAGATAGACATATGAGGATATGAATTACTTGTCACTTAACAGAGAACAATTTTGAATGTTGATTCTTGAAAATTTATATGGATTCCTCTTTCAGATGAGAAAAAAATAGCATCACATGTGGAGACAAGGAATAGTTTTGATTCCTACTATCCCATCTATTTAAGCTAAAGCCACCAATTCAACCTGTTCAAGTATTTTAAAAGAAATAATGTTAACATTGTAGTCTATGGTCCAATACTGGTTGTTCAAGTATTTAAAACAACTAAGTATTATAGCTTTTAGTTTCATCTGTCAAATAGTTGTATGTCATTACAAGTACCAAAAAGAAACATCAAAGTATTTGGAGTCCAGTTGCACAAGGCATGGCCTTTAGTTTAGTGATTCCAATTCCCCAAACTGTGTTGACATGCCTTCTATGCATAAGTTATCCTCATCTTTATTTGATATGCCTTTGAATTTGATTTGACTAAAACTAGTGTTATGAACTTTACTATTAATTGAATTAATGTGATTCCTCCCATCTTACTATCATGGTTGCATAGTGCAGGCTTATTGAAACTTTAATCATAATAATCTTAATCACATATTTGAATAGTGGAGGCTTAGTAAACCTTTAAGCATAATAATATTAATCTTTTGCTTGAATAGTGTAGGCATAGCGAACCATTAAGCATAATTAAGTATTACCTATAGGTTGAAAATTTTTCAAGCTTGTTATAAATTTAGATTTGAAAAGCATGGACAATGATAAGAAGAACATTTCTATTGTCCAACAAATTTACTAGGATTTTTTTATTTTTGGAACATCAATTATGATTCTATTTTTCACTTTGTATTCTTCATGACATTGATAGATCCATTATATTCATTTTCGTTTGTATCAACTAATTACATATTTGAATATTTTTTATTTTTATGTTTGTCTTTTCCTAGTGCATCTACTGACTCTTTTTTTTATACATGAGATGAGTTTAATATTATATGTGTTCTTGACAATGGCCTTTGATCCATAGTGTTTGTAAAGTGTTACAATTTTGTTTCTAAGAAAAATTTTAGAACTCATCTCAATCTGTTTAAAAAATGCTTTCTTTTACAAGATAAGTCTTGGCGAGTTCGTTATATGGTGGCAAACAAGCTATATGAACTTTGTGAGGTAGTTGGCCCACAACTTACCATGTATTTTTCCATTGAATTAATGAGTTCATACTTGTGCATTCTCTCATTGGCATAGATACTTGACAAATAATATCATGGATGTAACTCTGTAATTTTGACCCTTCGAATATAATTAATAATATTATACCTATATTGTGATAACCTGGGTATGTTGAGGTGTTTCAAGCCAGGTTGTTGATGTTGAGGTTGTTGATGGCATTGGCATTGTTGATGTTGAGGTATATGTCATATAATTCATTTTATAGTCTACTTTAGTTTATATTCCAGTATTTATTGTCTTTCATGTCTTATATTTTGCATTGTATCTTTTTTCGTTTTCAGGAGATGAATTCAGTATTGATGGTAAGAAGTAAGAATTGAAAAACGAGGATAATAATAACACTATAGTGACATATGCAAAAAGAGAGAGAGAAGGGAACTAGTCTAGTGATACCCTTAAAGCCAATATCCCACATAAGACACACACATAGAGATTGATAGTCAAGTATTCAGAGTTGGTGAATTCACTTGCAATGCCTTGGCAACACAATGATAATGTTTTACAGTGATAAAACAATATTTCATGTGTAAATTGTAGTCCAACCAATATTAAGTTGGAAACTCATATTGTAATACTTGACATTTTATGTAATATAATTTGTAGTTGAAATTATTTATTGTTGCACTTGATATTATTTGGTATTGGAATTAATATCTGTAACTTTGCGTTTTCATATTAGATGAACATGCACATTGTATGACATATTTTTTTTTTTAATTTTAGTCTCAAAATCATACTAATTTATGTTGATTAATAATGAACACATAAAATCAATCTAAAACTATTAAATTAGTAGTTTACATTGATTAATGATGAACACAAATAAATTGAATAGATGAATAAATTATTTGTTTATAATAATTATTAATGAAAGTAAATGAAATGAATATAAACTACTAAATCAGTAATTTATATAATGAATATGAACTACCAAAAAAGGATAAATGACTACTGCAAGTTAGATATTTCTGATTACAATTGACAACTAAATTTTGTATATATATGACTATTAGCAGTTAATTTACAATATCTTATAACACTACCTAAATTTAGTCATATTTCTTTGGTTATTAATTGGTTTCAAGCGATGACTAAAATTTCCATACATATGACTATTAGTAGCTAATTTATAGTATCTTATAGCATGAGCGAAATTTAGTTATATTTCTTTGGTCATTAATTGGTTTCAAATGATGACTAAAATTTGCATATATATGACTATTACAGTATTTTATAACACGACTGAAATTTAGTCATATTTATTTGGTCATTAATTGGTTTTAAATGATGACTAAAATTTGGATATATATGACTATTTGTAGCTAATTTATAGTATCTCATAACACACCAAACACTCTGGTCATATTTCTTTGGTCATTAATTGTTTTTCTCAGGTGATCGTATAGTAATATATTTTGTTGTATATTTGGTCATTAATTGTCACAATTGATGACTAAATCAATGACCAAATTTATGACTAAATATACTACTAAACGATAAAATTGAGACAACCAATTAATGACTAAGTTGAAAACGACTAAAAGTTGGTCTTGTTATAAGTGTTAGGACTCAGAATTGACCTATTTTGACCTCATATTTTTGCCTTAATATTATCCTTTTCAGTCATAAGTTATAAGCTTTGATTACATAATGACTTAATCACCCCAAGGTACGAAGTGACTTTCCGCATATCTATATGTTTAATTGTTCATTGCATATTCGTGAGTATCTTTATATTTATCTTGGAAAAGCTGATTAAATTATCTAGTAATTGTCTTAAGCCTGCAGGAATTATAAGTTATAGTTGCTATGACTCCAGAAACAACAACTACGCAGTTGCTGCAACACCAGAAACAACAACTACGCAGTTTCTGCAACACCAGAAGCAGCAACTACGCAGTTGCTACAGTCAGCAACAGCAACCATCTAAAGCAGGCTATTTTGCAACAGCTGGAAATAACAACTGGCTACTATCTGAAGAATGCTGACGCGGCACGATCTACAGCTATCTAAAGCGGGTAGAACACAGTTACCATTGCTTAATCAGGAACAGCATGGGGAAACGGCAAAGGAATGTGAAGATCCCAAGAAGATGGTCGAAGACAGTTACCAGCTGTGTAACAGCTAGAACTTAAGAAAGAATATATTGTTATACTGTTGTAACAGCGGTCTGTAACTTTTATTTTTGATCAAATGAGTTAACTGAATGAACTGTAATGAGCTATTGTAATAGATGTCTCCTCTATAAAGAGGAGACATCTACATTAGAAGGGGGTTAATGTGTAATATGTAAGAAAGATTTTGAGAGACATCAGCAAGTCTGAACTTCATTGTATTTGAATCTTTTGGTAGATGAATAAAGAATCGTTCTGAGCACTTAATCTAGTCTTTGTGTGATGGGGAATCTTGTGAGAGGGACTGGGCCCACCTTCCTCACAAGATTCACCCATTTACTTTTCTGTTAAAGTGTGTAAGTGTGTGATAGTTTCTTTCCGCTGGTACTCTGTTTGGATTCTGTAGCATTACCTCTGGTATTTCCGCTTTGCTAGTAATCTGTTCAATTCATTGCTTGAAGTTGTGCAAGGATATTTCACCGGTGAATTTGAGTGCAGTGTGTGTTAGCAATATGGTTACAGAGGCAGGTGCTGAACGTCCTCACCTAGAGGATAGGGTCTTGATCCTCTGCCAATAGAGCATCCATCATTTCGCTTTTCAGATTTGTAATCTTAATTAATTACTTTCATTTTAACAGTACAGTGATAACTTAGCGTAAGGATTACGTGTACTACAGCTTTTTAATGCTTTTAGGAGTAAGTACATACAATACGCGGTAGCCTTTGTAATAAAAAGACTTTCCCAGGTTGACAATTAATGTGGTACTTGAATGTTTAATCCATAAACAATTCAACTAGCCAACATTTTGGCGCCATTGCCGGGGAAGGCAACTAGAGATTTCTAAAGGCATTACTGATTTCTTTCTGAGAATAACAGATGCATGAGAGGACGCAAGAAACCTAATTTCACAGGCGCCAAAGGAGGAAGAAAGACTTATATCGACGAAATCATCTCAAAGGCCGAAACATCACAGAGGACGAGTTCCCGGAGACCTCAGATCCAATACTCCTCACAAACAGACCGACAGACGGAGGAAGTAATAGGACCTGAAAGGAAGCTGGAAGTACCAGAATACACTGAGGAACCGGTAGAAGAACCTGAAGAAACAGAAGACACAGAAGATAAAGCAAGTGATTCAGGAAAAAGACCAATGGAGGATAACATAACAGAAGGAAGAGGGGAAAACTCGCTCTCTACCCTGGAATTCCCTATTGGGGAGCTCCCGAGAGGAACAACCCCCATGAAAAACATTCCACTCTCGGCATTACCCAACTTTCATGGGTTATCCTCTGAAGACCCGGATGAATTCCTCTTTGAATTCGACATACTATGTAGAAGTTATGATTATATAAGTCCTAATCAGAAGCTAAAACTGTTTCCAGCAACACTAAAAGGGAATGTGTTGAGGTGGTTTATGAGCTTAGGAGCTCAGGCAATCACCACCTGGGACCAGATGAAAGAGGGATTTCTGGCCAAGTATCAAGACTACTGCAGGACAAGAGAAAGGAAGGAAGAATTGTTTAAAATGGTTCAGAAAGAGGACGAGAATCTGGAAGATTTTGTGAAAAGATTACAGTATAATCTGCAGCGGTCTAATCATCCTAATATGAGTAAAGATATTTTGAAGACCATATTGCTGAAAGGGGTAAGAGATGACTGCCTGGACATGTTGAACATGCTTGGAAAAGGGGACATTTGCAAAGAACCCTTTGATGAAATTATTAATCTCTGCATGAGATGTTCAAGGGGAGCAGCAGGCAGATCAAAAAGCAGAGATAATGTGTATTCAAGAGTTCAGAAATCAGCCAGTGGAGGAGCAACAAGAGCTGAAATAGGTAACTTATTGGAATTATTTAAAACTGAGATGCTAAGTTCTTTTGCTTCACAAATTGATGCTCTACAGGTTAAGAAGAAACAGGCGGAAGCAGAAGCTGCTCTGGCAATCTTCTGTTCCAAATGCAGAGAAAAACATCCACTCAGAGAATGCCCACTGGATAAGATACCTATCTGCACAATCTGCGAGAAGGACCATGAAACACAGCAATGCCCCTCTCTGCCTGGAATCAAAGCAGCACTGCAGTCAACTGAAGAACAGGCTGAAGCAATGTACCTGATGACACAGAGGAGGCAATGGCCACAAAGACAAGGTATGAGCTCTAACACAACATTCAATCGTTGGAATAATAACTCTCCTTTTCAAACAAATTACCCACCCATGAACCAAATGCAGTACCCACCCTTTAATACAATGAATTTTCCACTTATGAAACAACCAAATCTTCCTTTTCCTAATCCTACTATATGGAATCCTTGGGCTCCCCAGCAACCGTATTTTAATCAATGGAATCCAAACTGGGCAGCCCAACAGATACCATTTCCTCAACAACAACAGTCTCTTTCCTTACCATCTAATACTCCTCCGAATAACCAGGCAATGAGACCACAGTTGCCTGTGCAACCTAACCCCAATCCAAATAATAATAAAGCCCTGCAAGTTATTGACATTCAAAATCAGCCTGTCTCTCCCCTGCAATGTAATGATATTCATCTTCGCTCAGGGAGAATTGTTGAACCCATTATAGATGATATTACTGACTCTGACAAAGAAGAAGCTAGAAAAGAGAAACCAGCTAACAATAATGCTGAAACAGCAGAATCAACACCTAATAATAATGATCAAACAATAGATCCGCCATTCCCTGAACGGCTGGCTCTCACTAAAACACCTGAACAACCTACCTTTAACCTTTTAGGATGGCTACAGAACTTGCATGTTAAAATCCCATTATTGCAAGCATTAAGGGATGTTCCTATTTATGCTAGAACTATTAGAGACATTTGTATAAAAAAGCCTGGAAGGAAGGCTAAAGATCCCCTCACAGTTCATGTGATGGGGGAATTAACTACCTTAATGACTGAAAAAGATTATCCTGTGAAGTATGGTGACCCTGGTCACCCTACAGTAACAGTCCAGGTCGGAAAAACCTTTATCTCTAAAGTCCTAGTAGATTTAGGAGCTGCAATAAATATTATGACACTCGAAATAGCACAATTGCTCCAGCTAAAAAACTTTATCAGGGAAACTCCAACTATCTTAGAGTTGGCTAACCGTTCTACGATTAAACCTGAAGGGGTCATTGAAGACCTTATAATCTCTGTAGAATCCTGGAATTACTCGGTTGACTTTGTGGTGTTACAAACTAAAACAAAGTTGGGGGGTCATCCGTTGATTCTAGGGAGACCTTGGTTGGCTACAGCAGATGCTTTCATCAGCTGTAGATCTGGATCAATGACCATCTCTAATGGACAAGAAACCAAATAGCTTACCCTCTATCCTCATGCTACACCCATGATCAATAGTGACAATTCTGTATGGGTAGACTATGAGGATGAGGAGACCCAACCTATATTAACTATTGGACAAGCGTTGACTTTTAAGGACTCTACCGAAGATGAATTAATCAGCAGCTTTATTTCTGAACCCTCTTCGGTCAACCCTGAAACATATAATCACTTCACTACAATCTTAGAATCTAAATCCCAGCAAAACATGAAATATGAAAACTTATTTCAGACAGCAGTAGGTAGCCCTTCCAAAAATACAACAATTGAAATTGAACCTGGTAAAACATTAAATATAAATCCTGATTTGACTGATAATGAAAAGCAGAAATTAATGAAGTTACTCCAAGAAAATAAAGAGGCATTTGCATGGGACTACACAGACATGAAAGGGATCTCCCCTGAACTATGCACTCACCGTATTTATATTAAGGAGGGATCCCGGCCAGTCTGCCAACCCCAGCGAAGAATGAACCCGAACCTTAGAGAAATTGTCAAGGAGGAACTTCAAAAACTCTTAAATGCAGGATTTATATACCCAATATCTGATAGTGAGTGGGTTTCCCCACTTGTAATTGTACCAAAGAAAAATGGGAAATGGAGAGTATGTGTGGATTACAGAGCATTGAATAAAGCCACCCAAAAAGACCATTTCCCTTTACCATTTATCGATCAGGTATTGGATAATTTAGCAGGTAAGAATTTTTTTTCATTCTTGGATGGGTTTAGTGGATATAATCAGATTAAGATTGCACCCTAGGACCAGGACAAAACCACATTTACTAGCCCATGGGGGACCTTTGCTTACATAGTACTTCCATTTGGGTTGTGTAACGCTCCAGCAACATTTCAAAGAGCGGTAATAGGGATCTTTTCTGATATGTTAAAAGATTCATTGGAAATTTTTATGGATGACTTTACTCCCTATGGAGTGACCTTTGACAATGCATTGCAAAATCTTGAAAAAGTACTTAAGTGGTGTATAGAAGCACACCTTGCTTTAAGCACTGAAAAGTGCCATATGATGATGAATCAGGGTATTGTATTGGGTCACTTTGTGTCATTTTTAGGGATTCAAGTCGATCCAGCTAAAATACAGGTAATTCAGAACCTCCCTATCCCAAAAACACAAACTGATGTAAGAAGCATTCTAGGACATGCCGGATATTATAGAAGATTCATTAAGGATTTTTCCAAAATAGCTTCTCCTCTATTTGTGTTGTTAATGAAAAATGTCGAATTTAAGTGGACTGATGATTATGAAAATGCATTCAATAAACTTAAACATCAGTTGTCCACAGCTCCTATTTTGAGAGGACCTGATTGGGCATTACCCTTTCATATCTCCTCTGATGCCTCAGACACAGCAATTGGAGCTGTCCTGGGTCAGGAAGAAAACAGTCTCCCCTATGAAATCTATTTTATCAGCAAGAACATGACACCAGCTGAGCTAAATTACACAGTTACCGAGAAGGAATTTCTAGCAGTTATTTATGCTATTAACAAATTTAGACATTATATTACTGGCTACACTACCTTTGTGCATACTGATCACTCGGCCATTAAGTATTTAATGAATAAATCAGTTACAAATGCCCGAGTCACCAGATGGCTATTACTGTTGCAGGAATTTGACATCACAATTGTAGATAGGCCAGGTAAAGAAAATGTAGTTGTTGATTTCCTTTCTCGTTTAAAAACTGATGAAAATGCTCCAGTAGATGATTCTTTTCCTGATGAGTATTTATTTGCAGTATCTGCTCACTCACCTTGGTATGCAGACATTGCCAATTATCTAGTTGCAGGAAAATTACCATCACACCTATCACACAGGGAAAGAAGAAAGATCATCCAGCAAAGTGCTAGGTACAACTGGATAAGCGGGTGTCTGTTCCACACAGGAATAGATCAAGAAATCCGGAGATGCATTGGGGAAGGCGAGATTTATGATATACTGAAAGCTTGTCGCGATGGTCCTTGTGGAGGACATTTTGCAGATAAAAGAACAGCTCACAAGGTACTTAGAATGGGTTATTACTGGCCATCACTTTTTAAAGATGCTAGAAAATATGTGAAGGCTTGTGACAGCTGTCAAAGAATGGGCCAGCCCAACCATAGGGATGAAATGCAACTCAATCCCCAGGTAACTCTTGAACCCTTTGAGAAATGGGCATTAGATTTCGTAGGTCCCATTAATCCTCCATCTAATCAAAGAGTATATTTTAGTATGCACAGATTACATGACTAAATGGGTAGAGGCCAAAGCACTCATTAAAGCTAATGAAGAAGCGGTACTAACATTCGTATTTGAAGAAATCTTTGTTAGATTTGGACTACCCAGAGAATTAGTCACTGATGGAGGACCTCCTTTCAATTCTCATGGCTTCAAAGATACGCTCCAAAAATATCATATCAAGCATAAAATGACTACACCATACCACCCCCAAGCAAATGGGCAGGTGGAAAGTACCAACAAGGTCATAGAAGCTATCTTAACAAAAACAATAAAGGAGAATAGAAGGGACTAGTTTCAGAGGTTGCCCGAGGCTCTATGGGCCTATAGAACCACTTGGAGGAATACAACAGGCTTTTCACCCTATGAGTTAGTTTTTGGAAAGAATGTTATTTTTCCTGTAGAGTTTGAGATTAAAACCTTAAGAACTGCCTTAGCTGTTAACCTTGATTTAACTGATGCACAGACAGCCAGGTTGCAGCAGCTGCAGGAATTGGATGAGAAAAGACTGGATGCCGTCCATCAAACAACTATGATACAGCAACAAAGAAGCAGATGGCATGACAGAACCATCAAGCAAAGGCAGTTTCAGAAAGGTAATTGGGCTCTACTTTATGATTCACGTTTCGAGAATTTTCAAGGGAAACTGAGAACAAGATGGTTAGGGTCGTACGAAGTGGATACTGTTTTCCCAAATGGAACAGTTAGACTTTTAACAATCGATGGAAGCAGAACACCACTGTTAGTGAATGGCTACCGACTTCGGTTATATCAGCGACCAGTTTCCAAAGAGGATTTTAAAGCCACTTGCATGGCAATAAAATAGTATTCTTTTCCAGGGGAACTTGCTGTCCCTCAAAGCACTTGAGTTTCTATTATTTATGTAATTTTTTAGGTTAGATATTCTTTTTTTTTAGAAACTAGTAAATCCTGCCAAGGATTGCGATATTACATTTCAGTATTTTGCAGATTTTGGCCCAGGAAGTAGCTGAGAACAAAAGCTTCAAAGGAATTATTTTGCGGACTCGGAACTCCTGTTGCTGCAACACCATTTCCTGTTGCTGCAACACCATTCCCTGTTGCTGCAACACCATTTCCCTGTTGCTGCAACACCACTCCCGTTGCTGCAACACCATTCCCTGTTATTTCAATATCATTCCCCGTTGCTGCAACACCATTCCCCGTTGCTGCAACACCACTCCCGTTGCTGCAACACCATTCTCTGTTGCTGCAACACCATTCCTATTGCTCCAGCACAATTCCCGTTTTTACAAACGCATCACATCATTCCCTGTTGCCACATCAGCAATTTTCCGTGGCTGCAACACCAATCCCGGTGCTACAACATCACTTCCGATCACGGAATATCTTTCCCAGCAGATTACTTCATGTACGAAAATGCCAGTCTTACCACTTCAGCCCCAAGGAACAAATTTCGATAAAATATACCACTCCTTGTGATGATTACAGCACCCTACTATCACTTCTCGTCATTATCATTACAAATTACCGGTATTCCCATGCTTGTAGATCTGCAGTAATCATTATGATCTAGCACAAGACAAGACAAGACTTTTTGACGCAGCAATCAAAAAGGTAAAATACGAAGGTACACATGATTATGTATGGACATTAAATGATAGGTAATGCGGAGAAGTTGATAGGACTATGAATCATTGTACTTCCAATCATATCATTGACACGTAGGGGGGGGGGGATTACCAAAGCAACTCTCATAATGACATACCACGCCAACTACCGCCACCCTTAACTCTCTCGGTAATATGTAAAAGCCACCCTATCACAGCATGTTACCATTTGCGACGTTCTACTCTGAACTGAAATTGGAAGCTTGGCTCTGAACTCTGAAAGTTACTGAAACAACAGCTATGGGAGGAACCCTCATTACTCATGAGCCTGGCTCGACAGCAGTCCTTGAACTCTTTCCGGAGATTTATCAAATTTTCTTACAAGCGGGTTGGATAGAGTACTTCAGGAGACTTTCGGACTTTGACGAGCAACAAGTCCTTGAATTCACATGCAATTTAACAGAAGGATTCTCGGTCGTCCAGGGAATTCAAGTTCCAGTCACAGAGGAAATCATAGCCGAAGTTACCGGGCTACCAGCTAATGGCACACGATGGTTCAGCAGAAAGCACCTGATTCTTAATGCGCAGCAGGATTTTCTCCAACCAGGCGAGCACGTAGAGACCAAAGGCAGAGGCGTAGCACTTCGGTCGTTACCTCAACCGTGGCCGAAAGTCGCGGAATTTGTCAAGCAATATCTGACGTGCGAAGGCCGCTACCAGGTAATTTACCAACACGACTTTGTCCTGTTAAATCATCTAAGAAATGGTCAGTTAATAAACATGCCTTATTATCTATTGGGTTGTCTCCAAAATATGTCACGATATGCTGTGAAAGCGAAGCATCCACTAGTTTCCTTAAAACACCACCGCTTAGCCCAATTACTGATTAATAGAGCCCTCGCTCTAAATAACCCTCCACCCCCTATTAATCCCCATCAGGAGGCACAAATTCCACAGCCGGAACATGAAATTCCTCACCAAGAAGAGGAAATTCTTCACCAAGCTGAGGACATACCTCAGCAAGCTGAAGAACTTCCTAAGCAAATGGAGCATATGCCTGAACAAACCCCTCTGGAAAACCCTCAGCACGCAGAACATATTCCTGAACAAACCCAGCAACCACCCCCACAAGATGCTGAGAATGCCACAAAGACTACCCCATCTCCCAAAGGAATCAATCCTTCCATTCCCATACTGGGTATTTCTACTGATGACTCCAATGACAATATCCCCATTACCCTGCTTAAAAGAAAAAGGCAGCAGGAAAAGAAAACCCCATCGAAAAGAAGGAGAACCAGGGTTTCAGCCAAGGCAGCTGCTACTCTGGCTACTGTCCCCATCCTAAAGAAAGCTAGCTTAAAGAGAAAAATGCCCGAATTCCCTGCTTCTCTACCAAAGAGAAGAACTCGGTCATTGGTAGCAGCTAAATCTCCCAATTCCCCCAGTTCACCGCCCATCACTATAAAGATCCGTACTCCCACCAGTCCTCAAAACTCCTCTCCTTCACCCTCGGAAGCAGAGATGGAGAGTGTTCATAGCTTCGTGATATCATACTTTAAGGTAGCTGACACACAAGAACCAGCTGCCGACACCCAAGATAATAGTGACCAAGTGGCTGCAACACAGGAAACAGCCACTACTGCAGGTGACACACAAGAACCACCTGTGGGGAATACTGATCAGAATGATGAAATAGAACCTCTGCCTCCATTGGAATATACTGCTCTGCAGGACCAGCCTACCACACCTGCCCTACAAGAAGAAATTGAATTCCTGAAATCTTAGATTCAGGACTATCAGGAAGAAATAATAAGGGTTAAGGAAGCATATCAGAAGGAATTCAGCCTGCATATTTTAGCACGAATAGCGTCTGCAGCAGAAAAAAGTAAGGATAATGAATATGTGTGCACCAATTGTGGTGAAATATACACTCAGGCAGGATATAAGGTAGTGGCAGAGCCAATGAAGGAAGCATCTGATGTTGTTGATGAAACGAAAGAACCTGCTATTACACAGACAGAAATACCGCAATCCTCTGAAATAAAGGAACCTGTTGACACACAAGAACCAACAGGTACTCCAGAAGAAGTGCAGACAGAAGAACCTGTTGTCACACAAGAACCAACAGGCTCTTCAGAGAAGATGCAGGACCAAACTGAAGGACTTACTGACACACAAGAACCAGTAAGTTGCTCAGAAACTACACAAGACCAAGCTGAAGGACTTACTGACATACAAGAACCAGTAAGTTCCCCAGAAACTGCACAAGACCAAGCTGAAGGGCTTACTGACACATAAGAACCAGTAAGTTCCCCAGAAACTGCACAGGTCCGAACGTAAGAACTTACTGCTACACAAGAACCAGTAAGTTCTCCATAGATTGCGCAAAAACAAGCAGAAGGGCTTGCTGACAGACAAGAACCAGCAAGTTCCCCAGAAATTATGCAGGAAGAAATAAGGAATGAGACAGAGGAGAACACAGACTCACCCCGGCCTACCCAAACTGTTATGGAGGAAAAAGAAATAGTTTCAGGAGGAAATGAAGAAAAATCAGACTCACCCAACTCTATTGCCAAGGAAGTAGAAAAAGAAGAAGAAAGTCAGGAAGCAGAAAAAGAAGAAGAAAATCAGGAAGCAGAAAAAGAAGAAGAAAATCAGGGAAAAGAAGAAGAAGAAGAAAATCAGGAAAAAGAAGAAGAAGAAGGAAATGAGGAAAAAGGCACAGACTCACCCCGGCCCACCCAAATCACCATAGAACAAAATGAATCAATACAACAGGAAGAAGAGACACTAGCCAGAAATGAAGAAAAAGATGTTGGATCATCCCAGACTATTCCTACCGAGCAGGTTATCCTTGTGGATGCCTTTACACAGACAGAGCTTCCCTCCGTCACTGATGTATGCACAGAAACAGATAGCTTTGAAACATTGAAGGGACAGTGGTGGAGGGAATATGAGCAATCGCAAGGCAAGGCATTCCAGCAGCAGAAAGGGATCTGGTTTAGTCACGCATACAAGAACTGGGAAGCACTTGAACAGTGCAGAGCCCAGTATAAAGAAATCAAGGAACTTAAAGCCAGATTGACCCAAATGTTTGAATTGTTTCAAAGACTACTTGTTGCAAGGAAACCCTCTTTTAATTATGCAACATTTCTAAGGGAAAGACTCACATTTTTGCAGATAAAGGCTGTCAAAGAAGGTAGACCTCATCAGGTAGTTACGTCAGAGCAGTTTATGCAAACCTTTGCACAAGCACCTAAAAACGATCAACATTTGTTATGCGAGCTCTATCTCCATAATGAAGCCATGTCCGAGGAAAGAAATATGAATATGATACCTGTAGTCGGTGACATACAGCTGAGAGCCTTTATCTCCTTTTTAGCTAATCAACTTACATGGCAGAACGCCTTTGCTTCAGCTCAGCATAATGAACAGAATTGTCTTCTGTGGATTAGAGCTGAACCGCAGAACGCAGCCACCTTTATTGCACAACACCTGAGCATGGTAAGTGATCCTGAAATGAAGGACCATGTTAAGCAACTGCAAACAATGGTCCTGAAAGACTGTCAGCATTATGTAAAGACCAAGGCATCCTTGGCTGTCAAAGCAAACAAACTGTTTTGGGAGAACTGCCCCAAGGAGAGGCAGGAATACCACCCTTATAATCCACCTAATTTGCAGGTGGCACTCTCAAGGGTATCTCATTATGTTAATTGCATGCAGCACTGTGCTGAAAATTGGATGGGTTACAGATTCAGATTTCCACTTTTATGGCTGCCTGGTGAACAGTATAAAGGACAGTTTGGATTGTCCAGCAGGGAAGAAGCAGCAGCATGGAGGCAGATACAGACTGCCTGTGGATTCAGAAAGAAGTTTGATGCCACTTCCTATAACTATTGTCTCAGTAATCTACATTGTTCATCCCAGTACTCCGACTCAGACTCAAAGTAGCCATTGCATAGGGACATGCAATCTCTTCAGTTGGGGGGGATGTTAGGACTTAGAATTGACCTATTTTGACCTCATATTTTTGCCTTAATATTATCATTTTCAGTCATAAGTTATAAGCTTTGATTACATAATGACTTAATCACCCCAAGGTATGAAGTGACTTTCCGCATATCTATATGTTTAATTGTTCATTGCATATTCGTGAGTATCTTTATATTTATCTTGGAAAAGCTGATTAAATTATCAAGTAATTGTCTTAAGCCTGCAGGAATTATAAGTTATAGTTGCTGTGACTCCAGAAACAGCAACTACGCAGTTGCTGCAACACTAGAAACAGCAACTACGCAGTTGCTGCAACACCAGAAGCAGCAACTACGCAGTTGCTACAGTCAGCAACAGCAACCATCTAAAGCAGGCTATTTTGCAACAGCTGGAAATAATAACCGGCTACTATCTGAAGAACGCTGACACGGCACGATCTACAGCTATCTAAAGCGGGTAGAACACAGTTACCATTGCTTAATCAGGAACAACATGGGGAAACGGCAAAGGAATGTGAAGATCCCAAGAAGATGGTCGAAGACAGTTACGAGCTGTGTAACAGCTAGAACTTAAGAAAGAATATATTGTTATACTGTTGTAACAGGGGTCTGTAACTTTTATTTTTGATCAAATGAGTTAACTGAATGAACTGTAATGAGCTATTGTAATAGATGTCTCCTCTATAAAGAGGAGACATCTACATTAGAAGGGGGTTAATGTGTAATCTGTAAGAAAGATTTTGAGAGACATCAGCAAGTATGAACTTCATTGTATTTTAATCTTTTGGCAGATGAATAAAGAATCGTTCTGAGCACTTAATCTAGTCTTTGTGTGACGGAGAATCTTGTGAGAAGGACTGGGCCCACCTTCCTCACAAGATTCACCCATTTACTTTTCTGTTAAAGTGTGTAAGTGTGTGATAGTTTCTTTCCGTTGGTACTCTGTTTGGATTCTGTAGCATTACCTCTGGTATTTCCGCTTTGCTAGTACTCTGTTCCATTCATTGCTTGAAGTTGTGCAAGGATATTTCACCGGTGAATTTGAGTGCAGTGTGTGTTAGCAATCTGGTTACAGAGGCAGGTGCTGAACGTCCTCACCTGGAGGATAGGGTCCTGATCCTCTGCCAACAGAGCATCCATCATTTCGCTTTTTAGATTTGTAATCTTAATGAATTACTTTCATTTTAACAGTACAGTGATAACTTAGCGTAAGGATTACGTGTACTACAACTTTTTAATGCTTTTAGGAGTAAGTACATACAGTACGCGGTAGCCTTTGTAATAAAAAGACTTTCCCAGGTTGAAAATTAATGTGGTACTTGAATGTTTAATCCATAAACAATTCAACTAGCCAACAATAAGATACTGTAAATTACCTACTATTGGTCACCGACTGAAAAATAGTCGTTTATATGCAAATTTTAGTGATTTTTTAGTAACTAATTAGTCATTTTGTACTAGTGGTAATTGAAATTAACTTAGTTAACTATTAGAAGTTTCTATGAGAATTAGCATTACAATTTAATTCCTAATTAAATTCAAGGATGAAATTAAATTAGGATTTTCTTGTTGAATTTTTCAATAATCCCTCTAAAAAAGATATGGATTATCTTCAACCTTGATCCTTCCTCTATGATCTTGACAATTCCTTTTTCAAAATTTTTGCATCTTGCTCCTCTGTAGGAATGTATTCCAACAACATGATTCTCCTCTACACACAATCTCGTAGATGGTGATACCAGATGTCGATATGCTTGGACTGATCATGAAAATATGGATTCTCAGAGAGTTTGATACAACTTTCATTGCCATAATAAATCATTGTAGGATCCATCTGCTGACAAATAACACAACAAGGACCTTCGTCGTCAAGATAGACTCACAAGTTGCTTGATTAGAATCCATATACCAAAAAACTGTTGTTGACCCAATACTAAATATTCCCCCTAATGTTCAATTTCTCTTAGATGGACTCCCTACATAATATTCATATTTGAAGCCTTTAAGCTTCACTCCCGTTTTCTATCTCTACCAAATACCAAACTGAGTGGTACCTCTGAGGTATCTGAACACATGTTTAGCTGCCTTCCAATAAAGTTTGGTTGGCTTAACTATGGCTTGACTAAGTTGGTTAACTAAAAAACACATGTTGTTCATGTGTTCACCAAATACATAAGTGTTGTTGGGAAAAGTATCCATTCGGAATGCCCCTATCCCACTCTAAGGTGTGATAGTGCCTTAGCAACAAACAAGGAAACTTATTTGAGTATTTCTTCTTTATGAAATGTAAATGAGGAGGAAGGATGTAACTAACCTGTGTCTTCTGCTAGTTTGTTGATCCAATCACTCCTCTCTTCAGTGGCTCCCAGCTCCTTGCTCCTTCACCGGCCCAGCTTCACCGAATTCCTGCAAGATCACAAGAGAGAGAAACTACATGAAGATATAGATATACATTCATAAAAAGCTCAAGATCAGATTAAGCTAAACATGTAAGCATAACAAAACATCATTGGTACACAGCATGTAGGAGAAACTCAAATAGTTTATTGATAGAATAAGAAAGTCCAAGAGGAGATACAACCAAGTGAGTTCCGATCCAGCATCTACCTCCCAACAAAGGAATCCCTTCCTCTCCTCCAACAAACCATAAATCACCCAATGTACTAATTTCAATCTCAAACCAACAACAATTCTCTGCAAAGTACAAAATTCCAGCCCCTGGATCTCTTGGATGAGGGATCCATATATAGATGTAAGCAGAGAGGATGAGTCAGCTTATGTTTTGACTTGTGGCTTCTCTCTGTCAGTTCTTGCTTCCACTTGGAGGTTGAGAGCCTCTTATTCATCACTAGTCGAATTCATTGAGGCAAGTGTCATTGGAGAAGATTCTGGAAGCTTCCATGGTCTTTCCACCTCGTTGAATGAACTTGCCATTTGTCATTTCCCGCTCAGCGCACCTGGGTAGTGTATCCAAGTGCGTTGCAATGCACCTAGCCAGTGCATTTGGGTGCTTTGCAACGCATGCAGCTAGTAGAGCATCTGAATTGATCCTGAATTGACTGTTTTCGAGTGGTTTTTGGTGGAGAACTTCTGGGAGAAGCTGTCATTGGTTGACCTTGTTCCTTTAGGAGCTGTAACAACATCTTTAGGGACTTTGGATCCCTTGGATTATGGACATTTCATGCTTATAGCTGTAAGGCACAAAAATGTCTATAACAGTTGCCCCCTAAAGTATGAGGCCATTTATCGGGTGAAATGCTTTATTAGGAGGATCTGAAGTTCATTCAATGCTGGGAGGAGACCTATAATAAGATACAATACAATACATTATTTTTCATACTGTTTTCATGATCTAGGTGAGGAGGGCATTCCCATGCTCAGCTTTATAAATTCATTTTTATGTACATAGGACAGACAATCGTCTGATGGTAGACTGATCATTTGATGAAATCATCATCCTGTTGGTAGGATGATTATCTGTTTTGCAGTGCTGTACATGTCAATGTCTTTATTTTTCCTGAATATATATCGCAGCCCGGATGGATGAAACTAGCTCCGAGGTCTTCAATCTCGTCCGATCTTCACTCTAAGTACAAGTCGATCCATGTGAGAAATGTTTTGAAGTCAAACATGGAAGGACATCGCTTGATTACCAGTCAATGATGTAAACTGTTAACAAGTGCGAGAGGAATCACCGATAATGATGATGACACTCAAGGTACTGCAGCACAATTCACGTGGTGTGAATAAAGGACTTGGCGTCGAACACCACGCAAAATCTTTCGGTCGAAGGTCATTGATGTATACCTGTCGCCGGAAGTGAGAAACTTGCCATTGAGGCATGCAAGCTTCAAAGTACTGAAGGGGGTGTTCCTAGATCAACTTCTTGGATAATGAGTTGACGTCGACAAGAAGCGATCCGTCAAAGGAGGGCCTTGATGTATCCCACATCAGTGACATGGAACGGAGCAAATGATTTTGATGGAGGTGAAAACGATCTGATGATATATGGTTCAGGGTGGCGGTCATGAAAGAATGAAGAATAATGTATGGTAGTGGATGGGACACGGTTGACTTCTCTGGATGACTTCTCTTGAACATATCGGCGACACTTATGTGACAGATTGGTAGCATTTACCCCAAAGGTCGATGGTATGGCGAGACCATGGTGATGTGACCGGTGAATGAAACAACCCAACCCGACTCAGACACGGAGTGGAAGTGTCATGTTCAAGAGCGACTTGCTAGCAATAACAGTTCTTTGAGTTTCTTCCCAATTTTTCCCCAGTCATTGCTGACCAGTACCTCTTTATTTTTGTCAAGCTTGAGGAGGATAACATATGCTTGTTCTATAATTTTCCCTTCAGGCAAACCCATCGCTATGTTTTAACGAGCCTAGCGATAGTGAAACTCGTTCTCGTCTAAAGACAAGTTTTTCGCTATTTATGTTTTTAACGAGTCTAACGACAAAGATAAATCGGTCGTTTTCATTTTTAGAGAGTCTGAAAAGGTACGTAAAGTTAACTCCAAAAAGTCCTTTTTTGTCATCTAATCCCTTAAGTCCGAAAAAGTATAAAACAATACAGAAGGGATGAATTTTCGATAGTTTTAACGAGCCGAACAAAACAAGCGTCGATCTTTTTGTGCAATAATCCCTCAGGTCCAAAAAGATTAAAATCTAGAGGAGGGATAGCTCTTCCGGTCGCTTTAACGAGCTAGAAGGCCAAAACTCGGCAATCTTTTCATTTTTTACGAGTCAGATGAAAAGAGCTTAAAGAAGACTCGTCTTTTGAGGAACGAGTGATAAAATGGGTAGCAGATGATTCCAGGTAAGGGTTGGAATTTTCCAAGCACGGCAGTGTCACAAGGATGGCTAGTGAAATCACTCTTCGCAGCTGTTCCTCAAAATGGGTAAACAATCAAATGGAGGTGAATGATCGGCCAATGTAAAAGTGGAGGTGACGGTGCAAACACGACCAAGGTTTTAATGGCTGATAGTGTTACATTCACGGTGGTTATTTACCGGAGGGTAGTTCATTTTTTAACGAGCTTAAACATGGGTTGAAACACTTGCTCGATCTTATGTTTATTTTTTAACGAGCATGAACTATGTGCTAAAACTACTCGATAATCCAGTCATATGATAAGAATGTCTCATGTAAGATTCCATTTTTTATGGAGCTTGCGCCTTACAAAGCTATGCCCTGCATCCTTTCGTTATGCAAGTTCGGAAACGACTAATCCTACGAGTTTAAAGGGTTAGACCTACAGGTTTAAAGGGAGGACCTAAAAATTTAAAAAATAAATAGCCGCCCCTTGCTTGCACTCCAAAATGTTTGCATGCCCCCAGGTATAAAGTATGATTTCAAGGTTACCCCTTCTTTAGTCCGTTAAAACATTTGTTTTAATGAGAGAGGCCTACCTCTTTCATGTTACCCAAAGATTGTCTTGTTAATCTTTCAAACAAAACACTTCTTTGGCGATGTCTACCGAGATAGACAAAGGTGAGTGACAACGAGTGCCAAACACATAACTTTGACAAAAGAATCTTATTCTAGAACAACCCCTCTTCCAATCACGGACGGGGTACGGACTAGTCATATTCTCCCGCGGAAACCTACCCTATACCCAAAGTTTTCCTGCCGAAGCAGACCAGGACGCATGCCCCCTGGGTTCCAGTCATATCCCTCCGAATTACTCGCGCTCATCGAGAGGACGGACCGTGGGTTGAGACATTTCTTGCGTGAAGAGACCATTTAGGGATGGTATATGACTATTTGCGATGCGTGATCCGGGAAATGAAAGCTAGTCCACGAGCTTGACCACTCTTCCTTCGTGCGGAAAACACATTACTCTAAAGAGTGAGGAGACGATGGCTCCTATGCAATATATATAGTCTCGTCCAAGGAGTAGGTTATAATCCAAGGGTCCTTGAATGACCATCACATTCATTTGAACGGTCTTCCCTTTTAATGTTATGGGCACATTGGAGAGGATCCCTAAAGGTCGACTGGTTCCTTTATCAAAGCCTGTCAGATTTCTCATTTCAGGCAAAAGCGCTGGCGAACCAAGCGCTTTCCAAGCAATAGAGGAAAGGATACTCACAGATGCCCCCTCATCAATGATGGTGCCAGCCATGACCATTCTGTATATTTGGATGATAATTCTGAATGGTATGCTTGCTGGCAAACGGGGTCTACCTAGTTGGTTCCAGTCGAAGGATACAACTAGGTTGCTTGGTGGTGGGACCGAGTAGACGGCCGGGTAACGCTCTGACGAACTTCCTTCCTGCGATAAAGGAATGGGGGGGTGCCCCCGTGCTCGTCGGAGTCTATGCTGATGAAGAGAATTTGGATGGTGTCATCTTTATCCTCTTCAGTGACTGTGTCATTCGAAGATAAAACCTCTGAAGGCAAGACCGGGTCAATTGCCGCCTCGACCTTTTGAATTTTGTCGGGTATGGATTCAGCTAGTTCATCTTTAATGACCGGCGCTTCAGCTGACCACTTGAGCGGGCCAGCTAGATTTTCAACTAACGAAGGACTCGGTAAGAGTTTTTTATATCCAGGAGGAAGTCGTAACAGTGAAACCGGACGATCATCCAAAACTCTTTTCGCTTCGTCTAAGAAGGGACAACGGTGGATGGCATGATTGCCTTTGCACAGTCTACAGGGAGATCTAGTTCTCCCTTTTTGTCCAGGGACTTCACTTTCACTAGTTGATGGTGTGCATTCAACATGGCTATCAGAGGTTGATGCCACCAGATTGTGCAAACGGGGAGACCAGTCCCTTAGTATCCAAGGGATGCAGGGACAATCTCTGTGAAAGTGGTCTCCCTTGCATATGACACATGGCGATTTAGGCCTAGTCAGTGCTGTGTGTGGATTGTTGTTAGACGACACTTGTTTGCCCCCAGTCGCTTTTGGCTCCTTCTTCTTCTTCTCTTTCTTCTTCCTTTCCTTCTTCTCCTTAGGAACTTGGTTCTTACCTTTACCAGTCCCGTCAAGCGAAGAGGAAGGACGAGAAGAAGAATTAGAGGAAGTAGAAGGCTGGTGGGTAACTCTGGACTGGTCTAACTGCTGATTCGACTGTTCAGGAATAGTGGTGTTCTGAACGACATTGGTTGAGAAGAGCCAGACTGGCAAGCCAATTGTTAGTCCTGGAAGTGACAATGTGGCCATATGGGGTGCACCAACATCTCCCCAAGAGGAGAAGGGACTAGGATTTCCACCAAGGGGAACTCCTTGATTGGTATGCTCCATTTTCTCAGCCTAAAGATCAACGCAGGAAGAAGGGTATGAATATTCCATTTAAAATAAATTTTAACGATGCTTAGACACAACTTGCTTTTTCAATTTTAAAGAGTTGAGAAAAAGCAAAATATGACTCTAGTCGCCTTCGATGTTTTAATGAGCCCGAAGTGACAAATGCTCGGATGGACTTTTTCCGTTATAGAGTCTGAAAAAGGCCAAAAGGAACTGCTCTGGAGTTCTAGGTAGAGGGTGTGCCAAACTTTTCACAAAACAGCAGAATACTTTTTAAGGTACGGGTGGTCAATCTTCCCGAATGCTGTGTTCAGTGCATTGCGATCAGTAGGGCGGCCGACACGGCTTCCTATGGATAAAGGTTTTATGCCTATAGGGGTCTCCCAATATATACTCGACGGTACGTGGGAGCACAATCCGTACTGCCGCTTATCGTCTCTCAAGAGGAATCACCCAACCATCAGTGAGATCGACAGTCACCAGGTTTTACGACGCCGGAACACGTCTCTAGCCTAGACCTCTATGTTGTGCATTAAGTTACAAAGCGTTGTTAAGTTCATTCAATTTATTTTAGGTTGATCTTTCTTAGAAGTTTGCCTTTTTGGATCACCACGAGATGTATGATACAATTCCTAAATGCAGTCTAAAGATGATAAGCAAGCTTTTATATCTTTTCAACAATGAAAATCCTAGCTACAAGGGGAAAAGAAAGACACAATCTTTTCTCAAAGAGCATAGAGCACACTGTAAATGCACTTTTCCTAAATCAACATACAAACTATCAATATGCAAATGCACAAATGCATGTATTTGTTTTTCACTTTCTTAATATTGATGCCTAAAAAGAAAGCTGTTGTACAAATTTGAATTCGATTTCAAGTGAAAAACACAAACAAGCTTCTTTCTAAAATCAAAAAGACGATTACGACACTTTATGATTTTGAAGTAAACACTTGTTTCGACACTAGAAATTCATAAATTCAAACCAAAAGACAAAAGTAAAAGCGTAATCAGCTGTGAACAGCAAACAAACTCACTCCTAAGATCAAAACGACACTTACGACAGGTCTAGATCTAAGGGCGACAGTATGACTAGTTTACTTTTGTAATGGGAAACTGCAAATGATGTAACAAATACACAAAGAACAAATACATTTTCTTTTATACAACTGAGGCGGAATTAAGGCGGAGAAAAGGGGTTTCAGATAGGTACACACACTGATAACAGGCTGAAAAAAACAGAGATAAAACTGAGCAAAAGGAAGCAGGGAACCACAGCTGCACAAGGCAAAAGCTGATCAGCGCACCCTCAGCACAGAGAAACTGAACTTCAGCGCAGGTAGCCCTCTCGGGACCTGCGTTGAAATGCAGAACCTCTTCACAGAGGCTGCGCTGAAGCAGAAATGAGAATTGTTTCTGGGTTCTGGGTCATGGTTTGCAGTTTAATCTACAGTTTTTGGCCGGATAAAAGCTATCAATTAGGTACAATTAGGAGGATGATTTAAAGGAGGACTAAGATCTATCACAAAGGGATGTTAGAGCACTTGTGGATCAGTTTGTTCAGATCATAAACAGGCCTAGTGAGTGGACTAGAGTGACAGATCTCTACTTTGCATTTGTAAATGGCAAATGCAGTTCGATTCAGCACTCCTAAGTTTATGAGAAGAACAACAATAGAAACACAAATAGACTAACAAGATACTCTCCCCAGTGGAGTCGCCAATTTGTTGTTGGGAAAAGTATCCATTCGGAATGCCCCTATCCCACTCTAAGGTGTGATAGTGCCTTAGCAACAAACAAGGAAACTTATTTGAGTATTTCTTCTTTATGAAATGTAAATGAGGATGAAGGATGTAACTAACCTGTGTCTTCCGCTAGTTTGTTGATCCAATCACTCCTCTCTTCAGTGGCTCCCAACTCCTTGCTCCTTCACCGGCCCAGCTTCACCGAATTCCTGCAAGATCACACGAGAGAGAAACTACACGAAGATATAGATATACATTCATAAAAAGCTCAAGATCAGATTAAGCTAAACATTTAAGCATAACAAAACATCATTGGTACACAGCATGTAGGAGAAACTCAAATAGTTTATTGATAGAATAAGAAAGTCCAAGAGGAGATACAACCAAGTGAGTTCCAATCCAGCATCTACCTCCCAGCAAAGGAATCCCTTCCTCTCCTCCAACAAAGCATAAATCACCCAATGTACTAATTTCAATCTCAAACCAACAACAATTCTCTGCAAAGTACAAAATTCCAGCCCCTGGATATCTTGGATGAGGGATCCATATATAGATGTAAGCAGAGAGGATGAGTCAGCTTATGTTTTTACTTGTGGCTTCTCTCTGTCAGTTCTTGCTTCCACTTGGAGGTTGAGAACCTCTTACTCATCACTAGTCGAATTCATTGAGGCAAGTGTCATTGGAGAAGATTCTGGAAGCTTCCATGGTCTTTCCACCTCGTTGAATGAGCTTGCCATTTGTCATTTCCCGCTCAGCACACCTGGGTAGTGTATCCAAGTGCATTGCAATGCACCTAGCCAGTGCATTTGGGTGCTTTGCAACACAGGCAGCTAGTAGAGCATCTGAATTGATCCTGAATTGACTGTTTCTGAGTGGTTTTTGGTGGAGAACTTCTGGGACAAGCTGTCATTGGTTGACCTTGTTCCTTTAGGAGCTGTAACAACATCTTTAGGGACTTTGGATCCCTTGGATTATGGACATTTCATGCTTATATCTGTAAGGCACAAAAATGTCTATAACAATAAGTTAACTCACAAGATGTCTATAAATAGTGGCCTCCACTACTTCACCTAAAGTAGCATCTTCCTTCCTCCAATTCCATATAAGAGGAGTCTCCATGGGTTTGTTTCTCTTCATGTGGAACTTATTTAGTATCTCATTGGCATACATGCATTGAGATAAAAATAGTTCCTCGTCTCCTTGCCATACTTCCATACCAAGAATGTAATGCATGAGCCCCATGTCCTTCTTCTCATCACCTGTTAGAATAAAATCATCGGCACATAATACTATAATAAACAATTTACCTTCAACCACAATATGGTCAAGGTTCACATCCACTTCACTTTTGGTGAAGCCAAACCCGGTGAAATAGATGTCAATTATTGTGTACCAAGCATGGGGTTATTTTTTTAGTCCATACAATGCTTGCTTGAGTCTGCACACATGTGAATCTCTATTGAAGGTCTCAAAACCTTCCAGCTGCTCAATATACACATCTTCCTCAATCATATTGTTGAGGAATGTTGTCTTCACATCCATATGATGTATCTCCCATCACATTTACACTGGCAGTGCTAGATTATATATAATTGAAGAATAACATGCTACTGGAGAAAATGTCTCATCGTAATCAATTCCCTCCACCTGAGCAAATCCTCTCACCACATATCTAGCTTTGTGTTTCTCCACACTCCCATATGTTGCTTGCTTTACCCATTAAAGGAATTTGGAAATCACCAATGAGTTGTCTGTTGTTCTTGGGACCACTTCCCAAAAACTGTTTCTAACAATGGTATCATACTCCTCAACCATGGCATCAACCCATACTAGTTTTTGAACTTCTTCCTCGAATGAGGATGGCTCAATCTCTACAAGCTTTCTCATCAGAGCCATTTAGTGAGTGTACCAATCTGATGACCTCCTGTACCTACGTTGTGATGTGGGTGCTCCCACATTCTCTCTAGAATCATGCATCAATTTTTCATCCTCTCTGGTGCACTTCTTCCATCCCTCGACGTCTTTGCATGAGTGGGTTCTTTCACTCTCTGCTCCTCTACAAGTGGCTACTCCACATGATCCCTAGGTTCCTCCTTTAGAGGTAAAATCTCCTCATCTACATGTAACTGAAGCTCGCTCTCAAGGGAACATACCATGGCCTTCTATTTATCAAACTTCACATCTCTATGAACCATTACAATCCTTTTGGTTGGTAGGCACATCCGATAGTTGTGAGGTGTATCAGTGTACCCCACAAATATGCCAAACTTAATTTCTCTAGCTTCTTTCATGCATTCTCAGTAACATGATAGTAGATTGATGAACCAAATATCCTAAAGTGTGCCACATTTTTTTTCTTACCCAAGAAATCTTCTTTTGTTGTACTCATCCTGAGAATTTGATGAGGGATTCTAGTATGCAAATAAAAAACTGTGTTGCATGCTTCAACCCATAAGTGAAACGATATGCCCGAATCATGTAACATTGCCCATGCTTCTCCCACAAAACTTATGTTCTTTCTTTTACCAACTCCATTATTCTATAGGTTATGAGGTGCTATTAAATCTCGTTGAATGCGTTCTTATGCACATAAGTTCTTAAATTAATTTGACACATATTCTCCACCATTATCACCTTTGAGAGCTTTAACTTTCCTCCTTGTATATTTCTCAACAAGTGCTTTAAACTCACAAAATTTAGTGAACTTCTGATCTTTCTTATGCATGAAGAAAACATAGCACTTACGAGAAAAAGCATAAACAAATATTACATAATACAGGTGCTTTCTCGTGGATGTTATTGATAACTGTCCACACACATCTGAGTGAACTCGATCAAGGATCTCTTGAGCTCAAATGTCTTTATCATGAAAGGAATATTTTCTGCACTTCCCAAATGTACACCCTTTGCATGTGTCTCTTTGCTCTAGTGTGCAATTGGGAAGTCCTATAGAAATTTTCTACATGATCTTCAAAGCTCTGTGGTGCAAGTGACCCAATCTTCTATGCCACAACTCACTGATGTCTCAACTCTGCACCTTCTCTCCTTTAGTGCTTAAAGCAGTGCAATCTTCTACATATAATTTTTAGAGGTTATTTACCCGAACCTTGATCCACTTCACCTTTCCCAAGGCTATGTGATGAAGGATAGCGTTTCGATTTCTAAATATCAAATCATAGCCACGGTCCTCCAACATGGAAATTGAAACCAATTTTTTCTTCAAACCTGGAGCATACATGACATCTTTTAATGAGAGAGGAGTACCAAAATCCCTCTAAAAGGTAACAGTATCGATGTCAGTCACACTATACCTCCCATCATCTCCCATATCGATGTGCATCTCGAGGTCCTTCTCCTCTAGGTTATTGAAGAAATATTTATTGTCGGTCATATGGAATGGGACTCCACTATCTAGGTACCACACCCTACCCTTCATCGATGTTACCATGAAAGCGATGATGGTGAAATCCAACTTGAATTTTGAATCAAGAGCCTCAAATGATTCTCCTCCTTAGGGCTTCTTACCAGCCTTCTTGTGTGGAAACTTTGTGGTATAGTGTCCCAGCTCGTGACAGTGAAAAAATTTAATCTTCGACATATCCTTCTTGTTGCCACCCTGACTATATTATAATTTGCAATGGGGTGACTTTCCCTTCCTTTTCTTTGCCTTCCCAACAAAGGTACAATTATCCTCATCACCATGCATCAATGAGGATCCAGCTCTGGTGTTCCACCGAATCTCTTCTTGTACTAAGTCGTACCATAATCACTCCCACTCTAGTAGCTTCTCCCTCCCATCAACTGATTCATGGTAGTTGTTCTAGCTCTTCAGAAGTCCTAAAAGTGCTAGGCTCACAAGATCATCTTCAGCAACTATAACCCTAACAATTCCAAGATCATCTCGACATTAGGTGAACTTGGTCAAGTACTTTGGTGTTTTTTTTCCCTTCTCCATCTTGATCTTTCTGAGATTTTCATTCAATGCTAACTTCCTATGTTCATTATTGTTTTGAAACAGGTCCATCAAGGCCTTCGACATTTTAAAGGGAGTTTCCTTATGGTGGAGGTTCAAGACAATATTATCTCGAACTCCTTCTAGGATAATCCTTCTCAGCTTTGCCACACACTTTCTCCACTCTACCAGATCTTGAACATCAGTTGGCTTAGGAATATATTTTTCTATGAATTCCTTAAGCTCGTTTTCTTCCAACACTTTCTCCATCCTATCCTTCCAGGAAATATAGTTTGAACTACCCTCAAGGGAATACTTGAGTCTCAATCAATAGATCGACATCATGCTGGATTTGAAGTATGGAATTGCAAATTTGATTTCTCCTATAAAAGACAATCTTGTATTCTCCTCTTCTATATTGATTTCAACTTCGATACTGTGTAGAAATTCCTTGTAAATTCAAACTGCATATTGTAAGACAATTGACTTGAATCTACTCTACTCATTAGTGAAAATAATAAATTATCGACGTAATCATGAAGCATAAAAGGGAAATAATTCAATCACACATCACACAATAATTTTCTAGAGAAATCCATAGCTAAAAACCTCTCCTATTTGTATATTGAATTAATCAAAAATATGAGAAGATTACAATGCTTTGCTCAAGACCGAGAAACCTTTGCACAATCTCAATCTATCTCACTACTTCAGAAACAATCTTCAGCCAATACTTAGCCAAATATGTTGCCTACCAAACTCATGTTTCCTTGTGAAGTTCCCTAGGGAATTAGCCCCTATTTAGTTGGGAATTTCCTCAATAATAAAGTGTGCAATCCTCACATACCTTCCCCTGATTGCATGTACCACATGTACATTTCAGATGATTATACAACTAATAGTATGTTGTCCCTAAACACCAATCTCAACTGGGTCTTTCTATGATCTCAAATGCATGAGTTAATTATGATTGAATCTTCAATTTACTGGTTGATTAATGTTGGTTACACCTCTCTACTACATGTTACACCCCACTACTAGATCTTGCACTAATTTCTCCATCAGTTGGAACTAGTTTAACTGAATTTAACTCAGTTAAACTAAATTAAATAATTACAACTCAAAATAACTCAACCTGGGCCCCTAAAATTTAGGAACCACTCTACATGACTCTATATAGACTCCCAACTCAAATTAAATTGGCCAACTAAGTCAAATTAGCTTAGTTAACTATTACAAGTTTCTATGAGAATTAGAAATACAATTTAATTCCTAATTTAATTCAAGGAAAAAATTAAAGTAGGCTTTTATTGTTTAATTAACACATGTCAATGTTAAATTTGCTGAGAATGTTGTAACAATTGATTCTATAACACAACACCCATTACTATTGAAAATGGTGAAATTGTTGTAAAAGTTAATTCTATAACAAGTGATACTATTGAAACTACTGAAACAATGACCATTATAGTGGATGTTGTAACAATATATGCTATAACAATTGAGGGGATATAAATCAATTTCATATTGCTTGTAAAAGCTTGAACATGGGTAGTAGAAGAGGTTTTTCTACCACCCAACATCACACCAACACTTGAGGGATCAAGAGAAAATTAAGAAGCACATTCATAGGTAACAGTGGATTGAAAAGCACATGTTGTAAAATGGATGTTGTAACAATAGATGCCATAACAACATGTCAATGTCAAATATATAAAAAAATTTGTAATAGCTGATGTTGTAACACTCATTACTGTTGAAAATGTTGAAATTGTTGTAAAGGTTGATGCTATAACAACTACTACTATTCAAACTACTGAAATAATGACCAACATGGTGGATGTTGTAATAGTAGATGTTGTAACAGTTGAAGGGATAGAAATCCATTTCATCAAGCTTGTCAAATTTTGAAAGTGGGCAGCCAAAGAGGTTTTTCTACCATCAAACACTACACCAACACTCCAGGGATCAAGAAAACAAAATCAGAACCACAAACATAGTTAACAATGGATTGAAAAGCAAATGATGTAACAAAATATGTTGTAATAGTAGATGTTGTAGAAATGGATTCCATAAGAGATGTTGTAACAACAAGCCATTTCATCTTACTTGTCAAAGCTTGAAAGTGGACAGCCAAAGAGGTGTTTCTTAGTAACTTTGCATTTGTGTTATTATTCTTCTAGGACCTGTGTAATAAAGGTGTTGATCTCTTTCATTAACAAAGTTATCAATGGTGTGCAAATAGTTGATATGTTTATGATTTTTTATCTAAGAAACCTCAATAAACCACTTTGCAGTTTCTGCGTCTTATTTTCTTCCATTTCATGCTCTCTGCTTTAGATCTAATGTATAGGAATTTGTTTAGCCCTATGCTATAAGCCTAGAATTTCTTTGTGTTCTTCTCTCCATACTACAACATCAATTTTAAAGGTAGTAATCACAGATAACTATTACAGTTGAATTTATTCATTAATTTCTCCAAATACCAGTTCACATTGCATCTAAGTGTCTATCATCACCTGCCCCACTTTTATGATTTTTAGGATTAATAAGGGTCTAATAACATTCGAATAGTGAGTAGACTTGTGTTGTTGTCTAATATGTATGAAGAGTTATGTTTTGAAAAATCACCAAGTTGTGTGCTAACCATACTCCCCATAGGACTAGAAATGGAAGAGTCCTATAGTGTTTTAGGTCCTTTCTTTCAAACGACGCCTTCAAAGTTCAAACGGGGTCCAACAAAGATATATATATCGTAAATATTCCTATTCTAATAGCCGTGACCCCACATATCTTCTTAATTAATTCAATGTATGTATCACTACAAAACAAATGTTTTAGACCTCAATACACCCTTCATCCTACCATACGGAAAATAATTGCTAAGACAAGTCCTAAGAGTCAAGATTATCCCTAGTGCTAACATTCATCTTCATTTATTCTCTAGGGTTTACGTAAAAAACTCTATTTATTCCTCTATTGCACCACATAAGCACTAAAAACTCTCCATGGAAATTATATAGATGGAATAATGAGTACAATGTAGACAAAGACATTCACTTCCCTCTATACAAAGTACATGAGGGAGGCCAACATTAGTAAATTGGGCTAATTACACAATAAATTTAATTTAATGGATAAGATAATGTCTCCAAGTGAAGCGTTGTCTCTTAAGGTATACATATTAATAGACCAATCCTTAGGTGGTGCAATCTCTAAGCATGGGTTGCAAGTTTCAAGCGCTCTTCATCACAAGGCTTATTTCTTTTCAAGATAGTCATCACATGCTGCTCATCACATGGATCTTGGGTCCATAATGAATCCCATGTAATGTGCTCTCAACCCAAGAATATATAACCAATCCCATGTAATATTTTTTGTTGTCTATGGGTTATGTATTACATGGTCTTGCATCTCTCCTTTGGCCTAGGGTTCTTGGCAAAGGACTTGATAAAGCCATGATTAGCTATTTATTTCTAAAAACTTGATCATAGTGATAGGTTGGTTATTTATAAGGGTGTTATGACTGATGGGAGCACAAAGGAACTCAAGATACGCATAAATAAACAAACCAACACAAGAAATGCAAGTTCACATATTAACATAACAATATCCAACTAAGTCATTGAAAGTCAACTAATGATTCCTTATTCTCCATCCAAATAACAAAATTAGACCACTTTTTGTCTTCTATCATATCGAATTCCAATTGTGATGGATAATGGCCATATTGTTGCTCTTGTCAAAGCATGGAAGATGAAAAATTTAAAGTAATTAATATCCAATCATTTGATTTTTTGTACAAAATTAAGAATATATATATATATAATTTTTTATATTCAATATATTTACAAATTTGCATGCTAAGGCTTCTAAACGTTTTTGGCCACTGTGATGTGTGGCACAATATTTTCCAAGCATGGCCTTCGAGGACTTATCCTGAAAAATACATTAATTTAATCTAATTATGTACTAGCAAAATATACAAATCATTTAATGAATTTGAAATAAACATATGACCAAATTCTAAATACCTATGTGCTCTCTTCATCCGGACTTCTTTCATGCATCTTCTCTATCATATTCTTTCATGATCTCTTTCCATACTTTCAACATTACATCAATTGACCTTCTTTTGGACCTTATCTTGGGAGGAATTTATTTTATATTTTTCATTTGGTTACAACGAAATCTATTGAAATTTCGAGTCATCCATATTTTTACGACCTCTACTCACCAACCTATCCCAAATTCAGTTGGCATGTCGTGGATGAATGCCTTTTGAAGGTGCATGAGTATATTCGATAATGGAATATGTATATTCTCTTTGAAGAGCTAATGGCATGCTTCCTTCAAACTACGATTGAAAACATTCATGACATCCTTCATTATGATATCCCCAAAGACAACATCAAATTTTACCTCGGTTTGTATGAACCAATGCAAGATGCATAAGTACCTGTACTAGTGGTTGAAGAAATTTGTGTCCCAAAAGTAGATTGATTTTTTATGAGTTGGAATAATGTGGATCTCTCTGTTCCCTATTCCATATTGTTAGAGGTTATTATGATTATTTTTTTCCTACATCTTTTGCTAGATCCAGGAGTTAAGGGGGAATCAATTGATTCCCTTTGACACGGTTCATTTTGTTGATTTGTTTCAGTTCCTTTAGTATGTTTTACTACGTATTCAGAAAGAATGGACAAGTACATACCTTCTATTTTTTCTACTAATTATACCCCCAATATAGAATCCATTGCCTCTTTTAGTTTCTCACTATCATGTCCCTATACATGTATAATAAAAACTTTATTTTAAAAATAGTAATAAAAAATGTAAACCCTAATTTCTTCTTTTATAATATTCAAACTAAAAGATAAAAAACACAAGTCAAACACGCAATGGAAACATGTGCAAATCTATAAATTGAGTATGAAATACCTCATTCATCAAAGAATCCAATCCATTTTCTCATTTCCCTCAGTTGTTGCTTGCATTTTTTTACGTCCTAGGGCAATTGTTTGTGCTCCAAAATGTGGAAAATACCTTCTCTTTTCTCCCTACATTTTTCTCCCTTGCCTCTAAATTTTTTAAAGAAAGGTAGTGTGAATTAGATGGACAAGGGTTTTATTTTTGTCGTTGGTAAAGGGTGAATAAGATGCAAAAATTTATTTCTTGACCGTTAGAGGCTTAATCGCACCCACAATTCATTTTTTTTTAATACATGACAGGGGAGGAGACGTCTGCTAATATCTATGCCCACCATCAACAAATATCTAATCGTTTAGTTATTTTCTTTCATAGCCTCAACGCATTACTCTGATCGTGGTCAGATCCAACTCTGCTCAGAACTTCAAATCTCCCTAGATTTGCAATTTGTGAGCATGACAATAGAAATATGGTTAATGCATTATATTTTTTGGTTGAATAGTCAGGATACACAATATGTTTATCCATTGTGTGCACGAATTATAGATTAGAGGTTTTAAAAAAAATAAAATTGAAATGGTCTAATTTGTATTCATTGTCATCTTTACATTTTGCAACGTCGATGTGAGAGGCTTCCATGTTATTGTCATTTTTTATGAGGTTTGAATACCAATATTGGATGTGCAAAGTGCATAGGCACATGGGATAAGTTACATTGTTTGTTGATGTAAAGCCCTATAAATGGTGTTTTAACCCAGTGAAGGGTGTTTTATGTTATATTTTCGTAGCCCACACATGAATTTTGTGTGATTTCAAACTTTATAATTTTAATTTAATAGCCAATGACTCATAATGTAACAATCCACTAGATATAGTCCCATACACATGTTTTCACCTTTAAAGGTTGTGTTGCTTAGTGATTATGTATACATGTAACACAAACCTTTTTTATCCTACCACTCACTCATTAATCCTTAATAGGGTGGAAGGTGGCACAGAAAATATATCCCATCCACAAGTTAACTTATACTAATTATTATAGTATATATTGAGTTCATTTGGAAGACTTAAAAATAAAATTTTGAAAATAGTTTATTCTCTAACATATAGGGTCAAATGATTTTTTTTTAAATATACAAAAATACAGATATTTGGTGGTTTAAAATTATAGATGAAGGGTTTGAATTAGGTCAAATGAAAAAAAAAATAGTCCATTAGTTTTCATAATCCTCATCTAAGATTTATAAGAGTTGTGTCTTGTCACTAGATTGGGAGTAGAAATTAACAAAAAGGGTATTTATTGAAAATAGGGGAATTTTAGTTAGAAATATGTGATGAAAACTAGTTGAGCTTAAATAAATTGTGAATTTAGCCAATTGGACGGAGCAACAACAAAGTGCATAGATGTTATGTGAATAATGTCATCGTTGTGTATTATAGGATCTAGAGTAGGTAGCGGACTGAGGATGTGGACGATGTAGACCTACTAAATAAATGAAAGGAAGTGGGTTTCCATAGAATTAGATACCACATTTTCAAATACAATAAAGGTGAGAATGAAAAGCAACCTAAACCAAAGGAGGATGGTGTTTATGAATTCAGAAATTCTACAACATTAAATGAGATAAATTTATATAAGGTATTTTGTTATTTTTTTCAAATCTAAAACATGATATTGATATGTCAAATATATGAGTAAAGTGAGCTTTTGTGTTGGATAGAATCTTGGTTGAAATTATATAATAGGTGTACTAAACATCGTTGACTATGTTATGTATTATAGGGGCAAGATGAGACCATGGCAATAGATCATGTAATATCAAATAAGGACACAACAGATGTTGCAAAACATCAAGTAATCAAATTTTGAGTTAAGTTAGGAAGAATTTTGTGATACATCCATACTTATTAATAATATTATTATAATTTATAGTGTTTTATCCAATATTGAAATGAATTAATTCATGTTTTCAATATTCCAGATGGAGATTAGAGCAAGTCCACATCCTAAGCATTCAACTAGCAAATGAAAAAAAACATATGTATGTAGGTATGGACCTAAAACTATTAAATCATGAATAACACACTTAGTGGAAGAAAATATGATCATGTATCCTCCAGAAACAAAAACTAATTGCATGTAAGAAAAGGTTGGTAAAGACTATAGTACATGGAATGGGATTTGTTAATGGATATTTGATTATTATATTTCTTTGAAATTGATACATTTATGATTTATCCAATTCTTGCCAAACATTAAATAATGGTTGTGTTTTTTGATGGGTTGTAGATGATGATGAAAGAATGACTACTAATACCCAAATTGACCCAATTCGGCTATTAATATCTGGACGAGATGATCCAAACCATCCTTTAAACCATATCAGGGTGAAAAGAGCATATTTAAAGAGAACTCTACCACCTGATAAATTTGAACAGATGAGATTAGAATACACTCATGACATGCCATCCAGCCTTCATGACGATGATCATGATAGTGAAGATGCACTGCATGAAGAAGGATTGCATGAAAATCTTATAGGTTTCTTTGGGGATGGAAACAATGATAACAATAATGATCATATCGTTGACAGTAATGATGACAATAGGGGTAATTACCACAAACATAATGTTGATGAGAATAACTTTAAAGACCCCACAAGGAAGAATAAAAGACAGATGTTTAAATTGGGTGCAAGTAGAACCTCAAAACTAGCATGCACATAAATATTATTATAAATCAAGTCACTGTTTGGTTGGTCAGACAAAGTATTCACCACCCTACGGAAGTGAGTTGAAATCTATTTCTTACAATGCATTGTCAGTTGGTGTATGTAATTCATAAACATTCATCAACTTCATTTATATTTATTTAAGGGGATTTTAAAACCATATAGTGTATATAAATAGTCATAATATAGATTAACATATCAAACATGCTCATCATAATTCAAACTTTCAATTGATCTAATCTTTGGAAATCTTTCAAGGAACTGAAAACTAAAATATTTCTTGAAGAGAATGTGTTTCCATCAACTTGCAGAGAGGTGCATCAATTGTTGTTTGAGTTCGGGATTCAATATAAGAAAATTCATTCATGTAAAATTGATTGCATTATACACAGAGATGAATATCAAGACAAGTTAGAATGCCATGTATGAAAAAAGAAGATATATGATACACATGTGAAAGGTCCTACAATTCCAAATAAGGTTTTATGTCACATCCCAATTATACCTAGAATTCAACGGATGTTTCCTTGCAATTCACTTGCACAATTGAAGGAATGGAATGCAAAGAATAGGAGTAAATATGGATTCATGTGAATTTTTTTCTAAATCCAAAGCATTTAAACACATAGAAAAATGGCCAAAAAAATTCAAAGATGAACCCCGTAGTATCAGGTTTGTTCTTTCAATTGACGGAGTGTGCCCATTCTATTTCATGAGCTCAAATTATAGTGTTTCAATAGTCATATTTATAGTATACACTATTCCCCCATGGATGAATGTTAGAAAGGAGAACCTTATGCTAACTCTCATTGTTCCAGAAAAACATCAACATACAAACAAGGATGTTTATCTTGCACCTTTTATTGATGAATGAAAATTTTATGGAAAGGCATAAGAATGTATGACATATAACATTATCCATCAAATAGGTCCTTCATGTTGTATGGTGTGTTATGTTGAACTATTCACGATTTCCCAGAACTTGTTTTCTGTTATAGTAAGGTAAATATTTTTACATATTTACACTCATAATTTCTTGGCATCTCATCTTTTATACTTAGTTTTATACTATTATTTTTATGTTATTAACTTTATTGAGTTGCAGGGATTAAAAAAAAGGGGATATTTGGATGTCCAAAATGTGCAGAAAATTTTCAAGGGAAATATTCTAAAGATCCTCATAAATTTATTTGTGCAAAAAACAAGGTTTTTCTAGCACCAAATCATAGGTTTGGAAATCAACATAAGAAACAATTTTATGTAAATTTTGAAAATAGTGGCCCTCCGATGAGTATGGGTCTACCTGATTGGCTTAAGTATGAAGATGTTGAATTGAAAGCTTGGCATGATTTTTTATATGAGTGTGATTCTATTGAAGAACGAGAACTAGCTGTAATTAACATGCTAGAAGGGATGAAAAGGAAATCCATATTTTATGAGATACCATATTGGAAGGATATATTAATATCTCACTTATTAAATCTTATTCACATCTTCAAAAATTTCCCAGATTCAATTTTTTGACATATATCAGGCAAACAAAAGGAACCTTGTCTTTGAGGAGAGATATTGCTCTTTCGCATACTGAATTTGATAGAAAACATTTGTGGCCAAATAATGAAAATGAAAAATATGAAAAATATCCATGGATTTTGGAAAATAAAGAGCTATACCAACTAAAAAATGACATACATTCAATAAGGACACCTATTGGCTATGGTTCATCATTAAATCAAGCTTTTACAGTTGATGGACATATCACAAGATTTAAAACACATGATTTTTATAGTGTTATGAAGGTATCATATATCATCATTTAACATTTATTGGTAAAATTTATTAGTTACTAAATATATTTTGATATTCTATTGTGCGACAAAAATAAATATTGGTGATATTTAATAAATATGTTCGACAACATATCATGCCATTGGCAATTAGGGGGGATCCATGTCTTATTTTTGAATTGAGGAATGCCATAGTCGATTTTTAGCATTTGCAAGTTATGTGATATGAAATGTTCATGTGTGAGAGACATAGATATATTGTATTGCATTTTAATTTTTTCCTAAAGGTTCATACAAATTTAGTATTCTTATATTAGGTTGCTATGATCCAAGGAGATATGTGAATGTGAAGTGCCACAATGGAAGATGGAAATTGCAGAAATTGTATGTGTATTTGAGAAGGAACTCTCTACAAGTTTCATGGACCTAAAAGTCCATTAATGGATACACCTAGTTGATGACATTGAATTGGCTAATTGTTTCTTGGCTGAGGGGTATGTATTGAATGTAGCCATGTTTTTCCTATGTAAATTCCTTGGTAAGGATTTAAAATATGGGCCATGCTTCTAGGATGAAGAATGAGAATTATATATTATTGGTGGATAAAACCACATTCTAATGGTGTTCAAGTAGAAATTCGTAAGTAGCCTCATGATCATTGTGGTCGTGGTTATTTTTATTGTGATCATTAATTTACTCTATAATTTATTTGCCAAATTAACAACATGGCCCTTGGAGTTTGAAATAAGCATGTTGACATGTAATAGGTGTAGACGAAGTGTTATACTCAACAAGTTCATTCTATACCACATGGAATTTATGAACAAATGGATTGATTTGTATGAAAAAAATGTACAAGAAGTGTTAGAAACAAGGAGACAATTGAAGAGATCGAACCCAAGAAATACCTAATTTCCTATTGATCTCCAAGGGGAATGGGGCAAAGATTGCACACTAGAATGGTTACTAAAACAATTCAAAATAAAATAGAATATGCAGGGACATATTCAAACATAACATAATATGAAATCAACATGTCTAGAGGATATGAAAGAAAGGTACAATTGGAATTTTACAGAATCTTGTTTCCTTACAATTTTGACACTATTAACCATTTTAATACTGGTCATTATATTTTTTTCAACTGAAATAAATGGTCTTTCACCAACAAGAAGACATCATAAAAAGTGGGAATATGGGCAACAATTTCATGCAGAACGTTTAGATGTAAAGAGACGATCCTTTGATTGTAGCATCATGGTTTACTTCAAGAAACATAGTCAATCAAGCTCAAAAGATAAGAATATTATTGAAGGGAATCTACAATATGTTGGGAAAATACAATAAATTATTAAGTTCTATTACCTCTCTTTTAAATGTTGTATTTTTAAGTGTAGATGGTCTGAAGCATTTTAGAGGACAAAAATACATGATACCCATAGAATATTGTTTTCTATAGATTCCTCAAATTTCCTATCGGAGGATGAGGAGCCTTATGTTCTACCAATTCATTGTGATCAGATATTTCCTTAACTCGAAGGAGAAGCAATAGTGATCAATAATCTATTAATACATTTTTTATTGTGAATATCTACATGTATTTATTAATCAATGAAATTGTTATAACATACGTCTAATATATGTATGTACATTTTCATGTGTAGGTATTTTTCTATGAAGATATTCAGGACTTGAAATAAATATTTGTTATACATTATGATCCAAGATTAAGGCATGTATTTGATGATGCCTTAGTGGACACTAAGAAAAAAATTATGGCCAACAAAACGAGAGAGAGGGATTATAGAACATCGAAGAAATTTACATCCATGATGATGTTGAAGATGGGTATGTTTAGGCACAAGAAGACAAAAATAAAAAGTTACATGATGTTATGGAAGACAAGAATATAGATGGTATAGAAAATGATGATCTAAATACATCTTGTAACAATATGGATGGTATATAGTCATATTTCAATGCTAATGAAGATGATGCAAGTCAAGACGAGGATGATAATTATATTAGCTACTTGAAAGATTATATGAACATAGACAATGATACACTGGATGGCATTGTTATAGAAAATGATGTTAATGACCAAGACTTCTAAATTTTCATAATTATTTGTAATTCATGTTTAAAAAATGATGATTCTTGTGGCATAAACATTGAAATGCTTCGGTATTATTTGTGTCAATAGAAATTACCTATTGCAATATCATTAAAGTGTTCAAGATATGGCATGAATTGTTGGTAGAAATAATTAGGATTACTTAAATTCTTCTTCCATTCATTTTGTACCAACTTATGTTTGTGAAAACAAAAAAGTTAATAAAATATTAATTCATGTATCTCACAATGACTTGAATAAGAAACTTTGTTAAGTTAATTACTTTTATATTGTGTGCATTTTAATGTTGGTTGACCCGCTCTTACATTTAATTATCGATCCAAGTTGGCTTAAATTTTTACAATACTATCACCTAAAGTGTATGCTAAGGCAGATGATGACTAGTATAAAATAATCTCAACCCAAAGTCCTTACAAACACATTCTCAGCAATCAACAAATATTTTACACACTCCACACAGATTCAATGCAAAGAAATACTACATAATAAGCTACATTGTCATTCAACCACTCTCAGAGCACTCTTGAAAACCATTACTCATTCAATCTACACACATAAAAGGAAGTGCGATCCAAAATGTAATAACAAAGCAAATAATTCACTGCCACACTAAACTGAGGGACCGGTCGAGGACTTAAGTTGTCACACCACCCAAATTTTACTTGAATTCATTAAATTACACACAAAATTAACTATAACAGCAAAAATAACAACAATCACATAACAAAGAAATATTTATGCAATCTGTCATTCATCCACTCTCATAGAACTCCCGAAAACTATCACTCATTCAATATTCACACATAAAAATAAGTGTATTCCAAATTGGAATAAAAATGCAAATAATTTATTGCCACACTAAACTAAAGGATCAATCCACGAGTTAAGCTTTCACACCATCTAAATCTTACTGCAGTTAATTAAATTAATCACAAAATTAATTGTAACTACAACAGTGACAAAAATGATATAACTGAGAAATATTTATGTAATTTTTCATTCAACCATTATCACAACACTCCTTAAAACCATCACTCATTCAATCTATACACATGAAAGAAAGTTCAATCCAAACTATAAGAACAAAGAAAATAATTCACTCCCACATTAAACTCAGGGACTAGTATAGGACTTAAGTTGTCACACCATCCAAAAGTTACAATTAATTAAATTACACACAAAATTAATTGTAACAGGAGCAGTAACAACAATCACATAACTAATAAATATTTATTCAATATTTCACTCAACGACTTTCACAACACTTGTAAAAATAATCACTCATTCAATCTGCACACATAAAAGGAAGTGCAATCCAAACTGTAATAGCAAAGAAAATTATTCACTACCATACTAAACTGAGGGACTAGTCCAGGACTTAAGTTGTCACACCATCCAAAGCTTACTACAATTAATTAAATTACACACATAATTAACTATAACAAAAGCAGTAACAACAATAACATAACTTAGAAATATTTATGCAATTAAGTATTCCACTCAAACTAACTAGTGATCCATGTTAAGAAGGAGGGCCCTTCCTCCTCAACAGGGGCTAGTGCACTAAAAAGGACACAAACTACTCAGAGGAAATTATTGAACCACAAAGTTGAGATTTGCATTAATAAAAGTATAAGGATTATAGAGCTTTGGTGTTTCCCCTTTCCAATCCTATTCTCCAATTCTTCACTCTAGCCCTAGTGGGAAAACAATCTTCTCTTTTATAGATATTAATTACAATTATAATATCACCATGAGAATCTTCCAATTCTAACGTGATCTTAATATAAAATTATATATTAACAATTACACAATGATTTCCATGGACGGGGTAAAATTATAATAGTTTCCTTTAATTGCAAATAGAGTTATAAAACATCTCAATCAAATGATCTCGATGCTCCACAAATATCTCCAAATAACGTGTTGTTTCTTTTGACTTTAACGTGTGCAGCACACGCTTAAGAAAGTGTCTGTGTAATAGTAACAACTCCTAGAACCTTAATTAATCCAAATCAATAAAGGAACTAAATTGTAATCTTGTAACAACTAGCTTTGGCAGAGCACCCAAAATTGAAGCCACCCATAAATTAGTTTTATGATAAAAATTGGCCTAAGACAGTAGTTCTAATGTCAAATTAGAAGTAGATTTGGACTAAGAAAGTGACAAGTGGAAAAGGTCATACTTAGGTGAATAAGGGCTTCTACAGTAATAAGATATGTTCCTATTGGAAAAAAGGGATAAAATAAACAAGAAAATAAGTAGGAAAAAGATGATAATTCCGTGACCCAACATCTCCCCCCATATTAAGATTCTACATGTCCTCATGTAGACACAGGTCACTAATCCCTAACATGCTAAGAGTGAATTTATGTGAGGTTGTAAGTTCCTACCATGTCTTCACCTCTGACCCTGTATCCTCAAGAAATAACCAATTTTTCCTCCCAAAACTAATACGTAATACTATATGGATGTTGATATTTATAGGTGGGTAACCAAGTAAGAGGGAACTTAAATCTAAGTCCTATCCAATCTACACCACTCCTCCTAATACAATCAACATACTAATGAACTCAGAAAAGTTCTCGCTGAAAATTATAATAACAATCGGGGTCTCCCTTCTTCAATTATTTTTGGGAAATATCCCATATCAACTTGCTTCCTTCTAAGGCACCAATTATTATTCCTTGTATATTTCTCTAGCATCTCCATAGAATTGATTCTCAATGGTCCATCAACGTCTCGCAGTGGCAAGGGACCCCTATATTTTATTGTAATTGTGTGAAATAGCTTCAGTTGAACTGAGTTCCCCTCTAATAAGTAATTCTACCCATTCTTCATTAACTATTACAGTATCATGGGAAGCTTTACAACCTATCTAATTTGAATAAAAGAAACAAAATCCCTAAGTTGTACATCTCCCACATAGGGTGTCAGATTGAATGATTTTCCCTAAAGAAAGAGAGATCATGCATGTACATCTCACACAAAAAATGTTGTTATGAGAAATTAACACTTTGAAATGTTTCCAGGAAGTCTTGTATCTTGCTTGTCTTGTATGGTCACTTTTCCTTCAGGTTTGTTAATTGGAAGAGATAGTTTTTTTCTTACAAATATAAAGGATAAGAATAAGGAATTCTACCACATAATAAGCCATTAATGAGCTCATAAATGAGCTCCTTTTCTTTCTATAACAACTTAACCTCTTCATGTAGTTCCTTCAACTGTTTCATTACTTGATTCCTCTCCTTATAAATTTTTACAAACTCTGCAATTATTAATTTTTCAACCCACTCCTTCTTAATCTTATTGACCATTTCCTCATGCTTCTTTAGGAATATGACTTCATCTTTGGGAAAGAGTGATAATTTATCCCACTACTCTATTACCATCATCAAATCGTCACATTTAACGTGATTTGTTTCAGATGTTGTTTCAGCATCCTCCATTTGATCCCTTTTCTCCTACTGCTGCTCTATCTCAACTATTGGTTCTTGTGTAACAATGACATCATCGATAGGTTCTTGTGGTACAAAAATATTTTTATTTCCAGTCTACTTTGTTTCAGCTGTTGGTTCTTGTGTAACAACAACATCATAAACATGTTCTTGTGGATCGGAAAATTATTTTTCTTCTTCCTACTCTGCTTCAACTACAGTTCTTGTGTAATAGTAGTGTCATCAGCAGGTTCTTTTGGAATATAAGATTGATATTCTTTGTCATTTTCCCCCACTTGTACTACAATTTAAACAATAACAGTCTCCATGAGTTTAGCCTCCTCAAGGATTTGTTGGCAGCCCTGACAAATTTTTCTGTGACAGTAGATGATGCCATTATTACAACCTCTTCTAACATATCCAATCCAGTTTCATTCTTAAAATGAAGTTAATATTTAACCAAGGGAAGTTGTTTCTTTAACTCCTCGTTTTCCTTTCTCAGGTTTTCAATTTGAACAAGAGGGTCAATCTTTGTCTTACCTCGTGAAGTAATAGTCTCTTGTTCTTTTGTTTTCTCTTTTGTTATTGGTTGTTTTGTCTGCTATTGTTTCTCTAGTTCTTGTTCAGGATCTAGCGTAACAACCAGGATTTTAGATGTACAAGGGCCTCCTTCTACAAACTTTTCCTGCTTTTCTTTTTCCTATTGCTCCTCAAACCCATCAGGTCCTATTGTATCAGTACATTCCCCATCAGCTGTAGAAATATGTTTTTGAGTCTCTTTTCGTATACAAACTACTTTCACCCTTTTCCTAGGTGTTCTTACACCAATCGACATTTTTAGTTTCCTCTTTTGCACTATTACATTTTTTTAAATCCCCTGGTCCCTTTAGGGGTCTTGACTTCCTTAGCTCTAGTTTTAGGCAAAGTTGTTGTTCCAACAATTTCTTCCTCCAACACATCCTCTACAATCAAGAACCTACCTCACCTTTCCTATGATAACTCACTAGAGACCATCACAAATTCCTCTATCCACATCTCCTTTCCTCATCGGGATGAGTTGTTGAAAATGGAACAACAAAATTCCCGATTTAATTTTCCCTTGAATTAAATTAGGAATAACATTGTACTTCCACATCACAAGACAAATTGTACAAGTTAACTAAGACGAATTGACTTAGTTTTATTAGTTAAATCGAGTTGAAGGGCTAACTTGAGTCATGTACAGTGATTCCAAACTTTTAGGAGCCTAAGGCGAGTTTAATTTGAGTTCTAAGAATTTCATTTGGTTAAACCGAGTTAAAGTCAGTTAAACTAGTTCCAATTGATGGAGGAACTAGTAGGAGTTCAGACAATGGGGTGTTGTTTCATGTGTTCAACCATTTAACTGATGATTCACTTACAAATAACTCATGCATTTAATATCTGAGATTTTCCCAATTGATATTGGAGTTCAAGTTCAGTGTACTATCAGTTTTATAATCATCCAAATTGTACAGATGGTCCATGTAGTCAGAGGAAGAGCCTAAAGGAACTGCACAATCCCATGGAGGAAAATTACTATTAAATAAGGGCCTAATTCCTCATTGAACATTGGAAGGAAATAGGGACTTGGGAAAGCCAAAATTTGGTTAAGTATTGGCCTAGGCTTGTCTAGGAAGTAGTTATAAAGATAGAGATAGTGCAGAGGTTTCTCGGGCTTGAGTAAAGCATTATAATCTTCTCATATTTTTTTACTAATGCAATATACAGATAGCAGGGGTTTCTGTCTGTGGGTTTCTAAGGAAATCGTTGTGTAATGTGTTTATTGAAATCTTTATCTTATATGATTCATGATTTCTCAATCAATTAATTGTTTCCGCTGATGAGTAGAGTAGATTCAAGTCTCTTGTTTTAGAAAATTACATAAGTAGTTTGAATCTACAAGGATTTTATACATGGTATCAGAGCTAGATTTGTAAAAAATTGTACATGGTATTAGACCTAGAATCACTATCAAAGCAAGATTCACATTAGATCAAGAAGTTTGAATTACAAATTGATGGAGCTCTAGTTCATGGAAGATCCAGAAGAACCTATGTGAAAACTTCTTAATGGAGCTAGAAGGCTGCTAGTGGGTAGATCACTGATCCAATGTCCAGTGACATAAAATGGAGTTTTGATCATTGATATGTTAGTTTGAGGAGAAAATATATTTTCCACAGGAAGATCGAGACTCAGAGGGAGTCTAGTTTTAGAGGGAGCATCCCTATGGAAGCTAGTACTTCATAAGATGGGGAGATTGGACTCATTATTGTAGTCGTTGCAACAATATCAACAGAGAATTAGAAGCAAAAATATGAGTAGATCAAAATTCTCTTTTGATGCATCCATACCTCTTGATGTGAGGTGGGGCAATGTGAAGCAATAGTCCTAGAGTGCAGAAATTTAGGCAGGGTCGATTGAGGTGTTTCTTTTGTCTCATGGATTGCTACGGGGGCCCACAATATTTAGTAGTAGGAGGATCAATGTCACTAAGATACTGAGTGAAGAGAATTGTTGAAAACAAAGTAGGCGCCTCAGTAGCAGAGTAAGTAGTAACATAATTTTCCTAGCAGAGAGTTGTAGATTGATTTAGTGATTATTTGTATTCAATTATTTATGCTCTTAAGTTGCAGATGTTTCAGTAGAAACAACAACAGGGAGAAGTGGTGCATGCGATACATTCCAAAGGTGTTCGATCAAGGTATATTTGAATCCCTTTCTTGTTGAGAGGGAGTGTTGAAAATGCAACAAGAAAAATCTTGATTTACTTTTCCCTCAAATAAAATTAGGAATAAAATTGTAATTCCACATCATAAGGAAACTTGTACGAGTTACCTAAGTTAATTTGACTTAGTTAGCTCAGTTAATTCAAGCTGAGGGCCTAATTTGACTCATGTAGAGTTATTCCTAAATTTTAGGAGCCTAGGGTGAGTTTAATTTCAGTTGTAATAATTTATTTCAATTAAATTGAGTTAAAGTAAGTTACACTAGTTCCAACTGATGAAGGAACTAGTAGGAGGTCAGACAGTGGGGTGATGCTTCATGTGTTCAACTAGTTAACTGATGATTCACTAATAAATAACTGATGCATTTCAGATGTAAGAGTTACCCAATTGATATTGGAATTCAAGGGTAGTGTACTATCGGTTGTATAATCATCCAAATTGTACAGATCGTGCATCCAGTGAGAGGAAGAGCCTAAACAAATTACACAATCCCATGGAGGAAAATTCCTATTAAATGACGGTCTAATTCCTCATTGAACAATGCAAGGAAATACAAACTTGGGCAAGCCGAAATTTGCTTAAGTAATAGCCTAGGATTGTCTAGGAAGTAGTAAGACAATGAGAGATAGTGCATAGGTTTCTTGGGCTTGAGCAAAGCATTGTAATCTTCTCATATTTTCTGACTAATGCAATATACAGATAGCAGGGGTTTTCAGCAGTGGATTTCGCAAGGAAATCATTGTGTAATGCATTAATGGAATTATTTCTCTTGTATGATTCGTGATTTATCCATTAATTAATTGTTTTCACTGATGAGTAGAGCATATTCGAGTCTTTTGTTTTAGAAAATTACATAAGCAATTTGAATCTACAAGGAATTTCTACATGGTATTAGAGCTATATTTGTAGAAATTTCTACTGAAATAGGGGTCATTATAATCAAACTCCATCTCATACAATTTTCTCAACCAATCATAGGAGCTGTATCAACCCTACTCTACTTAGAGCCCCTGTTTGTCTTTCTCTTGGAAGATGTAGCAATTTGAGAAATAGGTGTTCTTTCAACACTAGGTGTTGCTACAGTACTTGGTGTTCTTTTAGCATTGGGTTCTATTTCAATACTTGGTGTTATTTCAATGCTAGGAGTTTCTTAAACACTCTCTTCATGCTCCTCATTTGCACCAACACAAGGTATGACTATCAAATCATTCCACGAGATCCCTTGTCTCTGTAACAAATACATGATGATTAATTTAATGAGTGCATGGTTAGTGATGCAAGAGTATGCATGTTTTCCCCTTTAACATCCTTTGCCATGTGTTGCAATGACTTCAACAAGTAATATGTTAAATTAATCAACCACCTTGTCCTTAGGTGTGCCAACAATTGAAAGTGATAATTGAAAATAATCCCAAAACAATAATTGTTTGTAGATTTCTGTGATGTGGTTTTGTAGATTCTGGACTCGGATATTCCACAATATTCATTTTTATGATTGATGTTTTGAGTCTAGAAGAAGACTCATCCTCAGGACTTGATCTACAGAGAAGGAAAAAGATTTTATAAATATGATATGGAGTGTTTTCAAAGTGGTGAGCCAATCAACTCAAGGTGAGTAATTTTCTTATTTTATTTTATTAAAATCTAAATTTTAATCCCAGATTGGAGTCTTGACAATGTTTGAGGAATGATAGATCTAATTCCCTTCTTTGTATCTTAAAACTAATTTTCCTGAGATCACAGATCTCTTTCCATGTTTCCCCTCTGTACAAGGTAACAATAATTGTTTGTAGATTATTTTTGTGTGGTTTTGTAGATTTTGGACTTGGATATTCCACAGTATTCATTTTTATGATCAACGTTCTGAGTCTAGAACAAGACTCATCCTTAGGACTTGATCTACAAAGAAGGAAAAATACATTATAAATATGATATGAAGTGTTGTCAAAGTGGTGAGCTGACCAACTCAAGGTGAGTAATTTTCATATTTTATTTTATTAAAACTAATTTTTAATCCCAGATTCGAGTCTCGAAAATGTGCTACATTTTCATGCATGTTTTGAGAAACGAGCTTTATTCCGTTATATGTGTAGCGTACTACCTCATGCCCAAATTTTCCATAGTAGTAGCATTCAATATGGCTTAAAAATGGGGTATAGGATATACCTTATCAACCAACATTCTTTTCATGACCTCTACTACTACAATCATGCCTTCTCTAGCTATTACTCCACACACTTTTTTTTCTTGCATGCCATCTACAATCCAAGGCTTTATGTCCAAAATTATTGTAATAAAAAAAATACCCATAAAAGGGTTTTTTAGCACTGAAGAAACCTTTACCTTGGTGGATTTTTCCTTGAGGCGAAAAGCACCTATGTTTGTTCTTCATGTACTTTTGATGGCAATTTTCATTATTGCCTTGCATTCCTTCTTGTTGCTACATGAATTTCCCATGCTTCTCTACTTGTTTTTTCTTCTTACAATTTTGATGCTACCTTATCTTCCCTTGCCATTTCTGCCCAACAACTTCCTTCTCTTTGTTGTTGTTTGAACCTTGAACTACCTTTACCTAGGAAGTTGACCCTTCAACAATCATAATCTTGGATCTTGGTTTTTCTTTGAAACCAAAACTAGCATTGATGAGAGGGGATCTCTACTCAATAAGCATCTCATTCAAATCCTTTGTTCTCTCAAGATTCTGGTACTCACACAACTCTTTATTTGGATTTTCTAAGTCATGTCTACATCAAACTACTTCATTTTGTGGTCTCTTAGAGTGAGCTTCTCTTTCACCTAACTGAATGGTTAACCTCCCATTCAATCTGCTAGCCTCTTCATGTTGAACATTTAGATCAACTATTGTTTTTCTCAAATTTTCATTCTCAAGCTCATATATTTTCATCTAATAGATCCTTGACCTCTTTTAGAGAAGAGATCAACTTCTTTCTAAAGTAGATCGTTTCATTTAGATCCTTCATTTCACTATCAGAGGTACTAGATGAGTTACCACAAAGATATAAATTCCTCTCTGTTTCCATGGAGTCTTCCATGGGCATGAGGCATATCCCTTCTTCATCACTACTAGAGGTACTCTTATTTTCTCCTATGGCTGAGCATGCTTGGGATCCCTCTTCTTCATCAGAGGATCCCTCTTTTTATGTTGCTACTAAAGTAGGTCTATATTCATTACCACTATCCTCAAATGATTCACATGAACATCTAGATAATGAGTGACCTATTTCTTTACATTTATCACAAAAGAGTAGCTTACCTCCTAAGGAACATGGCCTTTCATCCAATTCTTCATCATCAACTCAAGAGCAATGGGAAACAACTTTGTTGTTGGAAGAAGGATCTTCAATATTTTTTGCATATTTCCTTTTAGATGCCCTTGTCTTTTTCTTCCCTTTCTTCTTCTCATTATTAACATCCTTCATAAATTTAGGTTCACTACTTGAGAAAGAATGTTCTTGACCTTCTCTTGATCCAGATTGCAATATTTTCCATACATACATTGCAGTTTGTCTAGCATTTCCATTTTTGTCTCACAGTTCCTTACTTCCTCAACATCTCATTTATATAGTCCTTTCATGATGATTTTTTTGGCTTATGTATTGAACCCATTCCTCTCTCTATATATCACAGAAATCCAAATGTCTTCATTGACTATCATCAGTAGGCTTCCATTATGATCTTATAGAGCTCATAGTCTGATCCATTTAAAAATGGAACTCCTTCTATTGTTAGCCAAACTTTATTATCCATTGTTTCCCCTTGATCTAACTTCTAGAGATTAAGTTATTCATGAAGGAACCAGGCTCTAATACGAATTGTCGGAAATAGCGTTAATACTAGGAGGGAGAGGTGAATCAATATTAAGGATAATTTTAACTTTTATGAAAAATTATCTTTACTCATTTAAATTTGGAATCCATTATTTTATAGAAACCATTAACAAAATATAACAACAACCATATCAACCAATACAAGCATACACATCATGAGCAACAAACACATGAGACACAAAGGTTTATGTGGAAATCATTTCGGGAAAAAATCATCAAATCTTGTTGTTGTTATTGATGTGAAAATATAAGCACCTACTTTATTACATCAATCTATTTGTGAGCCACCAGTCACAGAAAAAACCAACTTGCTTTGATTATTTTTTAGCACCCACTAGCAAGAAGCTCCAACTCCTTTCTTTTGTAGACACCTAATCAACCTACTAGAAGCACCATTAGAAACACCAACTTCATGGATTTTTTAAAAGCACCACCTTGCAGCTCCTTAGATTTATGAAAGCACCAACTTTTATGAGGAACCAACACCCAAGCCTTATGAGATACCCACTAGAGATGGAAGTACCAACTTTCGATATGTAGGCTCCAACTCACACTCAAATAGGAACTAATGTTATATATAATTGGCAGTATATATGTCTATTTTGAGCTATGTGTTCTCCTCAACAACCTTTCCTCTACTCATCCCACACTACACTCTCAACCTCTGCACACTCTGCAACAACTCATTGTTCTTCTCAATATCATACACTCAACTCTCATCCTTCTTCTTTTGCCTAATGCTTTCAGCCTCTTACACAACGACACAAGCTTACTTGGCCTCACATAGTAGCCCTGACACACTCTGCCTCTTTTCTCTATCACATAGGCACACACGACCTCTTATTTAAAACACAGACTCGTTCGGCCTTACCTCAGCAATGCACACACACACAAATATCTCTACACATATCACTTTCCTTAATGTTTATTTCCCCTTTTTCTCTATTGCAATCTTGGGTTTTATCTCACTATAACAAAGTGATTGATCTTGTCTTTTTCACCCATAACTTGACCATTCACAATATCATACTGTATGTTGCATGGGTTCTCCATCCTGTTGTTGAATCTCTTGCTTGAATTTTGTTGTTGCATTAAACATGAGAATGGGAACTTGAGTGATCCCATGCTGAGACATAAATCCTTAGTCTATCCTACTCAGTCCAATAAGGCTCTTGTCCTTTATATGAACAAATATCTTCTCTAAAAGACTTTGGTCTTCATTTAATTCACTGAACCATGCACTTAGGAAAAATTTGGGATGACAAACTCCATTAAAGAATCTTGCGCAATCATGGTCCTCTCTGTGACTATCTCTTACGTATGACAGTCGTCCATGACTCCATTTAAGCATCTCTACCACCGTGGTCCTCGCTACCTTGACTCAGTGATCTTTGTAGCTACCATTAATCCAACAACACCAATTCTTTTGTGCACATTTAATTAGTTGTTGACTCATACATCTGTCATACACCTCTGTGCCAGAATTTTAGAGCCCAATCATTTCATAACTTTACTAAGGATATGTTATGAAATAACGAGATTTTGATTGGCCTTTAGCCCCTTCTGGTTCACCGCCTATTTATTTTCCACCATGGGACCAAATATTGTGATCGACGGAATCATACACCGTCATATTAGAATTTGGGAGCTCCCACATATCGTAACTTTAGTAAGGCAAATATTATGAAATCACAAAATTTTGATCCTAGCTTCTAGCCACTTCTACTTCACTCTAAGCTCTAGTGGCTAGAAGAAGAAGTGGCTAAAGCTAGAAGGGAATAGAGAAAGCTTTGGCACCGAATATCTAGAAGTGGATAGAAATGGCATGTGGAGTTATGAAAGCTCTGACCTCCGAAATACCCACATGCCTTTTCCATAGATCTTTGGTGCGAAAGCTTTCTCTATTCCCTTCAATACGCCCTTGTTTCTTTGGGCACCATGAAAAAGTTCCATTAACATCGAAACTCCCTATATTGGAGACTTCTTAGGATGTAATTACGGAGAAATTAAAAAAATACGACCTCCGATATACCTCCAAGATGACATCATGGTCTCATCATCAGTCCCACGTTGTGTCTTCTTAGTGTTAACACATGTCACCAATATTTTCCCCAATTGGCCACCCAATAATGTTGAATCTAACTGCCACAAGTCCTCCATACTGCCATGTAATTTTGATGTCATCTCCCATTGTCAGCTCCTGAGGGACAATCACACGCTGCCATATGTCCTATCCGAGGAGAGATAAAGTGTCCCTTGATCCTTGGTTTTGAAAATGATTTCCTTTGTAATATATTCTCCCCACAAACCTCAGCACTTTCAAAACAATTTAATAATAAGGAGTTAGGAAACTCTGAAATTCTGATACAATGACCTTCTGATTGACTGAGACTCCGACCTCCAAAATTCCAAAGTTCCAAATTTATGAGGGGTTTTGATATTCCCTCCTTCCAAGGCCCACAAAGTTCTGAGGGGTTTCATCCTTCTGAGGTCCCAAAGTTCCAACCTTTTGATGACCCAAGCATCTGACACTCCCATGTCCTGAAGTCCAGCCTACATCCTGGTTCTGAAATTTGGTCTCCTTCCTAGTTATGAAATTCAGCCTACGATATTCGGCCCACTTCCCTGGTTCTAAAATTCAGCTTGCTTCTAAGGACTTCAAGTTCCTTACTTTGGTTATCAGTAACTTTTGATCTCGGTGCCCATTTATGGACTTCCACATAATGTTGGAAATCTATTTCTGCATACTAACCCACTGTGCTAAGTCTAAGAGTATCTAAGATGACTTCTTGAGGCAAAATCTCCTCCAAAGTCTCAGACTCCCAACCATCATAGCCATCATTTTATGGCTTCTCCAATAAGCCTACTACTATGGTCATTGTCTACAAGCGACTGCAACAACCATAGTCATCATTTTATGGCTTCTCCAATAAGCATGCTACTGTGATAATTCTCTACATAATACTACAACAACCACGTAACCCCTAATCACTGTAGTCATCATTCTATGGCTTCTCTAATAGGCCTAGTACTATGGTGATTCTCTACCAGAGATTGTAAATACCATAGGTATCCCCCTGATCTTGACACATTAAGCACATCAATGTTAGCATCTACTACCATCACAACTAGCCTAGTGGACATCAATGTTATCCTACCTAACATTATGCTAGCACATACATCCATGCTAGTCTAGTTGAAATCAATGCCAACATACTTGCTAACTATCAGTCAATACCGACTTCCCAACTTGATCTCCCAACATGACTATTGGCATCAATTCCATCACACTTACTTCCACTAGCCAAACAAACAATGGTAATTGTCGAACAATTGTAGTCTAAATAAGGCATTGGACACTGAAAATGCATAAATAACATATAGGAGAGTGAATTTTGGGGGCTTCAAATCGAGAAATGATTATGGAGAAAATGCCTTAGAATGGACTCATAAAAATATGAGAAAAATAATGGATAGATTGGCATATTTGAAGGTTTTCCAATTGGATAAAATACCTTGGCCAAGATAATAATTTAAAGATATTAAAGGATAAAATAGTACCTCTTATAGAAGTAAAGGTGTAAAACCCACACACTTTACCTCCTATGCCACCTTGAGGAGATGGGGGTCATTATTTGTTTTCCTTTATCACTCAATATCAACCTCATTTTTTAGGCTAGTATCATCCCCTATATGTATAGAGCCTTCTAATGATATAAATTTTATTAAATTTTGAGTTTAAATCACCAATTTATGGTCATTTTAATATTTCATATAAAGTTCCATGTTAGTGTGACCATACTATTGACATGTTGCAAATGACATGGCATCCTAGGTCCATGTGTCACACTAGGAGTGATGTCGAGCCAGCATCAAGGCAGCCTAGCCCTACCATGTCATCCACTGGCTCTTTTTAAATTTATTTTTATGTTTAATTATATATATATATATACACACAAAAGTAGACATACACACATATACACACACCCACATATATATTTATCTCAAAAATCACATGTAAACAAAACCCACATGAAAATTGTGAAACTACTAACAGAATAGCCAATGTGTTGATGGTTTAATTGGTCATCGATGAAAAGTAAAATTTGATCAATATAAAATTGTGTCCATTTCCTTGACTATTCATGGCCTCATTGTCCTTGACAAAGACATAATTTGTACATTATGAATTCATTTACTAGAAAATCCCACTTCCTTGAAGAAGATTTACCCTAGCATTGAAATTAGTCGAAGGAATTTTATGAGCACCAAAAGAATTAAATTCCTTTTAAGAACTCCTAAATTTATGATAAACACATCCCCTACACCAAGATTATTAAATTCTGGCAATGAATACAGCCTTACCCAAATGGATTGAAATTTGATCATATATGCAAATCCTTGAACACACACACTCATGTAACGTGTAAAACAATTCTTACTTCTAGAAAGGGAGTTAATTCTTATATATATGTATATGTATATGTATATGTATATGTATATGTATATGTATATATATATATATATATATATATATATATATATATATATATATATATATATATATATATATATATATATATATATATATATATATATATATATATATATATATATGGAGATTGAGAGAGAGCGAGAGAGAGGGATACACTTCCCTAACTAATTGATTAAGCTACACAAAACCAAGAACTTACCCATGTTGATGAAGAGATAGGGAAAAATTAAATGACAATATTGTATGATTTAAAATCAATATATCAAGGATTTTAAAATTGATTTTCATTAAGACCATATAAGAAAAAGGGCACTAGGTCCAGCTAGTCTTGAAAAAACAATTATAAAGAAGACATTCAAGACCTCTTGACCTCAAATTAAAATATATTCCAGTTGTATGATCACCATCATTATCCCCATAAGGTTATTCATAGTGAGCATCATATTAGCAAGGCTTCAAGGTGTTTAATTCAATTTTTCAAATAATCTATACAAGTTCATAGATTCCTTAAAAATTAATTCAAATGTTGAATATGTAAAGACTTGTTCAACATTCATCATGCATCTTATAATTTACTCTTGTATTCAGATTTTAAAGTCCATTTTAATAAGTTTCCCTTGAGCAACATGCCCAAGAATTCTTTAGTGTGACTAGTGCAAGTCCATCCCTCAAATTTGAGACTCAATGGGGTCTCTCGTTATAATTCAAACATCAATGGTCCTCAAAAGGTTAAGAGACAAAGTTTCCTCTATCCTTCCTGCCATACATTCACATTTAAGATGCTTGTTACATAATTATCTCCAAGGACAACAAGTGGACAAGACACCTTAAAATCCTTAATCCTCATTTTCCATTTAGAAATTTTTAGGCATAAACCACATATGTAAATTCATTAAGTAGTATGACTACTCATTAGAAACCACATTTCTCAATCATCATTTCCATGTCAACAAATAAATAATCACATTTCCAAGTTAAAAATATAGATACTCATCTTAAAATTACTTACTTTGGGAAACTAGTCTAGGAAGGAGGCTTTTCCACCCACCCATAGGCTTAACTGCACCTCTACACTCTATAGTTGGCCACCCTCTAGCTAGGCCATGATGCCACATGTGTAAAACTATAAACACTCAAAAAATTTGGGTTTGTAGGAAAATATCCTTCATTTATATGAAAATATTAAAACAAAATGGAATTAAAACTATGTATGATAACAATAGCACAAGAATCATAAAGTAGATCACATCAACAACACATATGACACATAAAGTTTGAAGGTGGAGACCCTTCAATGGTGAAAACAACCATTCTTCTTCTTCTATTCCTAATTTCGTTTTTACAAAAGTTCGTTGAAGCCCACTAACAAGAAGCACCCACTCCCTTGTCTATTTCGCTAGCACCCACAAGCAGAAAGCACCCACTCCCTTCTCTATTTCATTAACAACCACCAACAGGAAGCACCTACTCCCTTCTTCGATTTGTTGTAACTCACTAGATTTAGGAACTGACCCGTTTTAATCAACGTGGACATCCCTTTCGTCCATTTTCAAACTGGATCAACTATTTTTTAAATAACTTCAAAAGATAATATAGGCTTCTTCAACTGTGTGCCATAATCACTGCAACAATAACATCAAGATAATCTGGTCACTGTATTACCAAACCCTATCATCAACATACATTAACAATCAATGACCAATTTCCTATGAATCCTATACTCAATAAGAAACCATTAGCACACTCTTACTCTACCAATATTAGTAGCATCAACCATACATAATAAAACTTAGTGATTAGAACTCTCTCTCTCTCTCTCTCTCTCTCTCAATGTAATCCATACAACACTCAGGAACACAAATAATCTACAATAAAGCCTTCACAAATACCCAACTTGGAAACATAAGAATCAACATTGTTCAACCCTACAAAATCAACATATATATAAGGATCATAAAGGCATATATACTCTCTGAACAACAATACAAATTCTCTGAAATCAAGAAAATTAAAATCTAGGCCACAACAACTCTGTCCAACACTTCTTCAAATCATAATATCAATGGATCCAGTACAAACCACAATTTGGTTCAATGCACCATACTATACTCAGGATTTCCACATCAATCACTAGACCAAATCAACTCATATGCACATGTATTTAGTCATTCACCATATTGAAGGCATTAGCAATCATTATTAGACATATTCAATCCCACAACACACAATCTATGAGAAGTTAACCATTAGGAAATTACTCAGGATAGAGCAAGGATGTCCATCGCACAAGTTCAAGGCTAATTCCAATTTAATTACCATGTAATCAATTTGTTCATCAAACCAACTGGTCGATCTCACCTTCAAACACCAATAAGTAAACCCTATGCCTTTGATTTCTCTAGATCACATCTTTTTTAATCATAGAATTTCTTCTCTAGACATAGAAGAAAATATACTTTTGCATACACCATCACCCCTTTGCACAATAAAGTATGAACAAACACAACAAATTGTTATGCTAGAACACATTCACAAAAATTTTGTGCTAGGTGTTAGTGCCTAAATCTACCTCAAGCTGAAGGAAGGCACATCTAGGGCAACATCCAACCACGCTTAACCTAGTAGCTAGCCCTACCAGGTCGAGAGAGGGCTCTCCCCTTGTCAATCTCAGTGGAGATGATTGAATCAAATATAGATTTTAGGCTAGGTATAGTAGCTCAGATGATTTGATTGGATTTTTTTTTGGGTCGAAAACAACAAGAGAAAGGGTGATTGGACTATGGAATCGATCTCAGTTTCTACCAGAAAACCTGGGGCAAATTAAGTGCCATGTTCAGCAAAGTAAAGATTGTAAATGTGAGAAGTATGAGGGAGAAAGACCGCTAGCCTACAGGCATCAGACAAAGGATGAATCTGCAACAACAACTTTAGATGAAAGAGAATCACAAGGTTGCTCAACAGAGCATAAGGATGAATTTTGCTAAGACAACAATTACAACTCACAACAAAATCATCACAAAAGGAGCATCATTACATATGAATTCCTAACATATCAATTAGATAATACTGTAAAAAGGCAGAAAAAACATAATGTGTAAATGAATTACAGGAAAAACATACTAAACATCAACAATGTGATGAATCCCAGACCTAAAGGGCAAAAACCTCTTTATTATGATATTCAATAAAACTTTACACAGTCCAAATGCTTCTTCCTGTTGCAAAAATCAAACCTCTACACTATGAAATTCATAAAATTTATACATTTAGCTCATCCATGTATTAAGGGAATTGAGCTCAACCATCTTCTTCAAAATAGAATCAGTTACATTAAACTTAGACTGAATTTCTGAAAATAGGTGTTGAAGATGAACTGGTATCTCCTAAACCATAGTAGATGTTACAAAACTGAAAGAGGTTTTTGTAGACAAGGTCATTTTAGATAAAAAAAACTCTCTCAAAGTTTGTAAATTCGTTTCCAGTTTCTCGGAATCTGTGCCACAAAATCATCTCTAAAACATAAAATCATTAAAAACTTAAATCTATCAAAATGAGTTGTAAAAATCTAGTCACATATTCAAATTCACGACACTTGTGAATAAACTGAAAGAGGTTTTTGTTATATGTCTCGTGATTAACAAAAACCTCCTTTGGTTTTTCAAAATTACATTCCATCTATTGTGAAATGGCACCGCACTAAAATGACAAAAACAATAAAATAAATGAAAATTTTGCTTTGTTTTAATGCAGGCTCCAAATATCACTACATATCTCCCACATAATAGCACCTGTGCATAAACTGAATGAGTTTTTTGTTATTCGGTATGTTATGGACAAAAACCTCTTTTACTTTTGTAAAATTCCTGTTCAAACTAATTTTGTAGTAAACTTGTCCCTGTGTGCAGCAACTAACCTCAAAACATGCATAACCAAGAATCAATCATTAATTTCGATCATATCTTATGATCCGGAAACCGGTTACAAGAGTGTGATATACCGTTGGAAATATTTTTCTGAGCTTCTTCTGATGGACACATTTGTGACATGTTTTGTGTTGAATATCATGTGAAAAGCATCTAACCAAACCAAACCTAGTAAGCGCTCATGTTGATCCCTCGTGATAGGCTGCGACGACTGGCACTAACATCGGCCTTATTGGGGATGGCAGCTCCTTGGAAGTGTCAAGAACACTATAGGCCAAGTGCCTCATCCATTGGGCAATATAGTCAAACAGCTGCAATCTCAAAACAACTCATACCAATCCAAACATACACATACTGCAACATGTACATAACAAATATCGGAAACTAAAATGTTGCCTTTGGCAGCTTATTTATTTACAAATCTACCCTACTTTTCTGTAAAACCAATAGATCAAGTGATGTTGTAATGTCATATCCACTAATCAAGTAATTTTGACAATGATGTTGTCTTTTGATAATGTTTGAACCAAAAGATAGTTGGAAATCCTACCAGCAGTATATACCCATAGTACCTCTGGCTCTGTAAAAGGCAACCTAGTTTTTCTTTCAACTTAAAAATATATTCCCTATATGCTACTATGGGATCATAGAAACTAGATTCTATCTGCTGCCCCAGCTCATTAACATATGCACTTGGCTAGAGATTGTCACATCCTTGCTGTGGATCATAACATCCTTCAATCCAACCATCCAAGGGTAGCCTTATCTTTTCCTCTTTGGGAGGAGGGAGAGTTTCCAAGAACTGTTTAGGGTCTTGGAATTCATGTGATTTAATTTGAACATCCAATAATTCAATTTCATTTTCCAATATTTCAACCACTAAGGCAAGAAAATAATATTTATTCTCAGGTGTGAGTCGGCTAGATTTCAAGCTAAGAAACAATGATGTTAAAAAACTCTAATCAATCTAAAATTTTTCTATCTCATCCCTTAAAATCAATAAAATTTCACTAGATAACGGATTTTCCACTTACCCCGTCATCAGTGATTACCATCAACGTTCTGAAAACTAGATTCTTTGGTAGTGAAGTCGAAGCTTAGGATCTTGAACATTGGTGTCATCAGGTAGAGATTTCAGCCTTCATATGTGTCTCACTCCTGTCCACCATCAGAAATCAGATCTGCAACTTCAATGATATTTCTTGGAGAAGATCTATCACCTCTTCCCCAGTATGATCTCCACTATGTTAATGCCTAAATCTACCTTAGGCTGAAGGAAGGCAGGTCTAGGATAACATCAAACCACACTTAACTTGGTAGCTAGCCCTACCAGGTCAGGAGAGGGCTCTCTCCTTGTCAATCTCAGTGGAGATGACTAAATCAAATATATATTTTAGGCTAGGTATAGTATCTCAGAGGATTTTATTTGATTTTTTTTGGGTCGAAAATAGCAAGAGAAAGGGTGATTGGACTATGGAATCGATGTTAGTTTATGTCGGCAAACTTGGGGCAAATTAAGTGCCATGTTAAGCCAAGTGAAGATTGTAAACGTGAGAAGTATAAGGGAAAAATTCCACTGCCCTACAGGCATCAGACAAAGGATGAATCTGCAACAACAACTTTAGATGAAAGAGAATCACAGGGTTGCTCAACAGAGCATCTAGCCAAGGATGAATTCTGCTAAGACAACCATTACAACTAACAGCAAAATCATCATGAAAGGAGCATCATTGCGGATGAATTCCTAAGATATCAATTAGATAATATTGTAACAAGGCAGAAAAAACATAATGTGTAAATGAATTACAAGAAAAACATATTAAACATCAGCACCGTGATGAATCCCAGGTCTAAAGGGCAAAAACTGCTTTATTATGATATTCAATAAAACTTTACACAGTCCAAATGCTTCTTCTTGTTGCAAAAATCAAACCTATACACTATGAAATTCATAAAATTTATACATTTAGCTCATCCCTGTACTAAGGGAATTGAGCTCAACCATCTTCCTCAAAATAGAATCAGTTACATTAAACTTGGACCGAATTTCTGAAAATAGGTGTTGAATATGAACTCGTATCTCCTAAACCATAGCACATGTTACACATTTGAAAGAGGTTTTTGTAGATAATGTCATGTTGGAGACAAAACTCTCTCAAATTCTGGAAATTCATTTCTAGTTGCTCGGAATCTGTGCCACAAAATCATCTCTAAAATAGAAAATCATTAAAAACTTAAATCTATCAAAATGAGTTGTAAAGATCTAGTCACATATTCAAATTCACGACACTTGTGAATAAAATAAAAGAAGTTTTTGTTATATGTCTTGTGGTTAATAAAATACTCCTTGTGTTTTTCAAAATTACTTTCCATCTGTTTTAAAATGGCACCGCACTAGAATGACTAAAAAGTAAAATAAATGAAAAATTTGTTTTGTTTTAATGCAGGCTCCAAATATCATTGAATATCTCCAACATAGTAGCACCTGTGCAGAAACTAAATGAGGTTTTTGTTATTTAGTATGTGATGGACATAAACCTCTTTCACTTTTGTAAAATTCCTGTTCAAAATGATTTTGCAGTAAACCTGTCCATGTGTGCAGCAACTGACCTCAAAACATGCATAACCAAGAATCAATCATTCACTTTGATCATTTCTTATGATCCAAAAACCAGTTATAGGAGTGTGATATACCGTTGAAAATATTTTTCCGAACTTCTTCTGATGGACACATTTGTGACATGTTTTGTGCTGAATATCATCTCAAAAACATTTAACCAAACCAAACCTAGTAAGAGCTCATGTTGATCCCTGGTGACAGGCTGCGAAGACTGGTACTAACACCAGGAAAGTCCACAAGTGCGTTGTTTCATAATTAATAAAAATATTTTCCACACTAGTATAAACCAAACCATGAATTTCTCATATTGAACCAGAGAAAATACCTTTGTGCACCAACTCAAAGAAAATTAATATTTCCTTCAACATAGCTTAACAAATGAATATTTGATTCTTTGGAAGCATCATGTGTTTACATAAAGGATGAATTATATTAATTCATATCTTCTAACACAAATTTAAAATGAAGGAATCATCCTTGGAATAAACCAAATCAACTATTACAAACACATTAAGGATTTAATCTCTATATGTGCACTCGATCCCTCACAATCACCACTACTATGTGACCAAGTTTATGATTATGCTTTTTCAGGACAAAATTATGACAAAGATTCGATCCAGAACCTATTCCAAAACAAAAGATGAGACACTTAGTTCAGAATCACATCAACAGAGAGTTAGACGACAATATAACTCGATCTTAGATACATATGCTAGAACAAAATAAATGATTCAAACATTGATTACATCATCATCTCAACCATTCTCGTAGATTTCTTTAGAACTTTTTCTCCTTGTAAAACAACAAAAAAAATCGGTCCACATATAACTAGCATGTAACCACTTAGTTGGATGCCCTTTTGATGTGTGATGGGGTTATTTATATACACCCTTTGTTAACAAGATCAGATGAACCTAATGATTTACCACTAGAAAAAACCAAAGTAAAATTTGATGGTATTATGAACCAACACATAGCCACTAAGAGAAGGACAAAATCAAAATATATTAATTACATTCCATTATGTTCCTAAAGACCAAATCAAATAATTTCATCACTTCCAATTACACTGGGACATTTCTATGGGAAGGTTCATCGTTTTTTTTTTTTGTGTGCTACAAGATGTGAATACGAATTACCCATTGGTAATCTAGGTTGTGGACATTAATATTCGATTGGTAATCCATGCTGCAAACTTTGATTTCTAGTAAATAACCATCATATGTTGCCTAATTTGGGAGAAACTCAAAATTTTTCCTCCTATATCAGAAACACTTTCTTCAAGCCATCTACAAACATCCTTCCAAGCACCTTTAGCACCAACATCATCTCAAGCATACATCAAAATAATGTAGAAGCACCCACAGTTGTTGACATCAATTCCCATCACACAACTAACTCAATTGTTGAGATTATTCCAACATCATGTTGTTAATAATGTCCCCATTTCACATTGTTGGAAATGGCCATTATCAAGTCATGTGAAACTAGTTGCTTCTCCCCCTTTGAAGTTAATGACAAAGAATCGATGGCCAAGGCTCCCCCTGAGACTGCGCACCTAAAAGAGAACTCCTGTTGAGTCCGTGCAGCTAAAACTCTTATGAGGTGATTATGGAAGAGAAGAAGCAAAATATTATCCTTTATAATTTTCTAATATACTCAAAGGATTCTCGAGAAATACATTTTGTAAAGATATCTGTGATTTGTTCATGTGTAGAGACATTTTCTAGGTTCACCTTATGATCCATGACTTTCTCTCTAAGAAAATGATATTTAATAGGGATATGCTTTGTCTTGGAATGCATTGCAAGATTCTTGGATATACCAATGGAACTGGTGTTATCACATAAGATAGAGATAGGTTGAGGGAAGTCCACCTGAATGCCCTATATATTTTGAATCATACATAACAATTGTGTACAATATGTTGTAGCTACAATATAATACGCTTCAACAATAGAAAAAGAAATAGAGTTGTGTTTCTTGCTAATCCATGAAACTAAGAATTCTCCTAGAAAGAAATCTCCACCACTGGTACATTTTTTGTCATCAATGATCTTGACCCAATATGCATCAGTATAGGCTTTAAGAGTCAAATATATATTCTTTAGATACCATATTTAAAAATCCAAATTCCCTTGCTAATATTTGAATATTCTATTGACTTCTTTGAGATGTGTTTCCATAGGATTACCTTGAAGGAGCCCCACCAAGCCAACTACATGCATAATATTATGAAACCAGCTCAAGAAAAGATAGAAAGGATAGATCAACGCCTTAAAATTTAGCCTCTTCGAGGGGGCAACCTCCTTTACATTACATAAATGAACAATTCTTGGATTATTCAAATGACAAAACCTCCTTTCTATATATAGGAGTCTAAGGAGTCACAATATAATCTAGCCGACCTAACAATAATAATATAAAGCCACAAAAATAACAATAGAGGGATCCTATGGGGCACAGTAATAACAATATGGGGGAAATAGGGGCACAACAATATTAATAAGGGGTATAACTATAATAGTAATGGGGTAATCACTAGTATTATAGGGACCCAACATGCCCCTGTCCTTCAAAAAAGTGTTGTCGTCAATGCTTGAGTAGTTCTGGATACTTCTGCATAAAATTCTCATCCTCCCATGTGGAATCTTCAGCGGATAAGTTCTTCCACTTGATAAGATACTCTGAAATTGATTGATTTCGTAGCTGTCGAGTTCTTGTTTCTGTGACTGCTTCCGGTTCCAATATAATTTTGCTTCCTCGTCAAGTTCTGGCAATATTGTTTGAACTGGGAGCTTGTCACCTATAACCTTATTTAAACATGAAACATGGAAAACTGGGTGCAATCGAGAAGCTGCAGGAAGCTCCAATTTGTATGCCATAGTACCAATCTTTTGCAACACCTTGTACGGACCATAATACTTTGGTGATAATTTATTATCCTTATTAGCTTGCTTGAGGGACCTTTGCTTATATGGTTGTAGTCGTAGGAATACCCAATCTCCTACATCAAAACTTATTTCTCTGCGATGTTTATCTGCCTGTTGTTTCATTCTATTCTGTGCCAACACGAGGTTATCCTTTAAGAGTTGGAGGACTTGTTGTTGATGTTTGATGTGATGTTACACTGCCTGAACCTTAGAATTTTCTCTTAAATATGATGTGATGGATGGTGGTTGATACCCATAAAGTGCCATAAATGGGGTCATTTTTGTTGCTATATGGAAGGAAGTGTTATACCACCATTCAGCCAGAGGCAACCATTTGACCCATTGTGTCTATTTATCAGATACAAAGCAACGAAGATATCCTTCCAAACATTTGTTTACTATCTCAGTTTGTCCATCAGATTGAGGTTGCCCATTACATTGAGGATGATAAGATGAGCTATGAGCTAACTGAGTGCCAAGACAAGAAAATAATTATGTCCAAAAATTTCTAGTGAAAATGGGATCTTTGTCACTTACAATAATCTTTGGGTTTCCATGTAGCTTTTGAATTGTTTCCATAAATGTAGTAGAAACTGTACTGGCTTTAAATGGATGTGATAATGCACAAAAGTGTGCATACTTGGTAAGTTTGTCAACTACCACCGTGATCACACTCTTTCCCTCATACTTGGGTAAACCTGTGATAAAATCCATTGAAACCTCCTCCCAACATTGGCTTGGAATGGATAAAGGTTGTAATAGACCCAGTGTCTTAATTGTTTCAACTTTATTTTGTTGGAAAACTAAACATTCTGCCACAAAATTTTGAATATCTGATTTAAGGCCATCCCAAAAAAATTCCTTCTTAACCTTGTGGTAAGTTTTTAAAAATCCTGAGTGCCCTCCTAAGGGAGAAGTGTGCAATTCCATAAGAATATTTTGTTTTAGCTGGGAATTCTTACAGAGGTATAAGCGATCTTTGTACCATAACGAATCATTTTTCCAGCTAAATGTATCAAACGTACTGGAATCTTGTTGTAACTTTCGAATAAGTTCCCACACTTCTTCGTCATTCTTCCATTCATCCCTTGCTTCGTTTATCCAATCTGGTTGGATAATAGAAATGGCACTCAACAATGCTTCCACATCCTCATCCTTTCTTGAGAGTGCATCTGCCACCACATTTTTCTTCCATTTTTTGTAGATGATTTCAAAGTCATAACCCAACATCTTTGTGACCCACTTTTGTTGCTCTTCAGAGGATAATCTTTGTTCTAAAAAGTATTTAAGGCTGTCATGATCCGTTTTTACCTTAAAGTGCCTTCCCATTAGGTAGGGTCACCATTTCTTAAGTACATGGAGTATTGCCAACATTTCCTTCTCATAAATAGCTTTGCTTAAAAACTTTCCCTTGATTGGTCGACTTTCAAAAGCAATGGGTCTTTCATCTTGCATTAGAACGGCACCAATTCCATTTCCTGAGGCATCACATTCCACAATAAAGGTTTTTGTGAAGTCCGGTGTAGCTAAGACCGGTGCTTGGAAAATTGCCTCTTTAAGATGTTCAAAGGCCTTTGTTGCTTCCAGAGTCCATGAAAATGCATCTTTCGTCAATAATGTTGTTAGAGGTGCTGCTATTCTCCCATAATTCTTAACAAACTTGCGATAATACCCTGTCAACCCGAGAAATCCTCGCAGATGCTTTATGGATGTGGGGATTTTCCATTCCTTAATGGCTTTAATTTTGCTAAGGTCTACCTTAACTCCTTCATGAGATACAATATGACCCAGATATTCCACCTCCTGGACTCCAAAGAAACATTTGGATATTTTTGCATATAATTGTTTCTCCTCGAATAGTTGTAGCACCCTATCAACATGTTCAACATGATCCTTCCAGGACTTGCTATAGATTAGTATATCATCAAAAAATACTAACAAAAATTTTCTAAGGAATTGTTTGACAATTGAATTCATCAAACCTTGAAATGTTGAAGGTGCATTGGTAAGGCCAAAAGGCATGACCAAAAATTCATAATGACCCTCATGAGTTCTAAATGCTATTTTCGGAATGTCTTCAGTCTTCATTCTGATTTGATGATATCCTGAATGAAGATCCAACTTGGTGAAGTAAATTGATCCATGCACTTCATCCAATAATTCATCAATGACAGGAATGGGGAACTTATCTTTAGTAGTGAGCTTGTTTAGCTCACTATAATCCCAACACATGCGCCATGATCCATCCTTCTTGTGCACCAATACTACTGGAGCATAGAAAGAACTTTGACTCGATTGAATTATACCAGCCTCTAGAATTTATGCAACCATACGTTCAATTTCACTCTTTTGGACATAGGGATATGTGTATGGCCTGATGTTTGGAGGAACACTTCCTGGAATCAGATGAATAGCATGATCATGATTATGCATAGGTGGGAGACCTTTGGGAGTCTCCAATACCTTGGAATGATTGTCCAGGACTTTTTAGAGATCTAGAGAAATAGATGATTCTGATGTGGAAACATCCATCAAACATAATTTTGCAATTACACCTCTTTGCTCCTTTTTTAGAAGCTTTGTCATACCATTAGAACTGATTATCTTTCCTGGTTTCCCTGCAATACCCCTTAATTCAACTTCCTATCCTTCCGTAGAAAATTTGATGAAAAGTTCTTGAAAATTAAAAGCTATTGTACCCAAGGATTGTAGCCATTGGACTCATAGTACAACATCAGCACCTCCCATTGGAATGGAAAGCATTGGGCTAGTCAATACATATTCTCCCATGGATAGCTTGATATCATGACACTTTCCAGAGAAATTTATTGTTCCTCCATTTGCAATCATCACTTGACGCTCTGGTGCTGGATATAGGAAGCAATTCAATTCTTTTGCTACCTTACAATGAATAAAATTGTGGGTGCTTCCTGAATCAATAAACACTATTACCTTTTTCCTCTTGATTTGTCCTTCTATCTTGATGGTTTGAGGAGCGGTAATTCCCGCCAATGCATTACAAGATATGGTCAGATTTATTTTTTCTTCTTCTAGGCTTTGTTCCTGGAGTATATCCTCTTCTTTTGACCTTTCTTGCTCCTTTTCTTCTTCCTTTTCACAATCTATGTAGAATAATTTCTTCTCAGCACACTTATGACCTTTAGTGTATTTGCTATCACAACTATAACAAAGCCCTTTCGCTCTTTTTTCTTCCAATTGTTGTGGTGTCAACCTTATAGGTTGTGGAAGACTAGGGGCAACAACACTTCCATCTTTATAGTTGTGAGTGGTATGCTTCCTGGTTGCCATAATTTTGCTTTCCATTTTTCTTGCTAACCTAAATGCCTTCTCCAATGAATCAAGTTCCCAAAGGCGAACATCATGTTGGATATTATCCTTTAAAGACCCTATGAACACATCAATCCTATGCTCCTCTGGAATATCTTTTAGCCTTATGTTCAATTTTTGGAACTCCTCAATGTGCTCCATTATTGAACCCTTTTGTTTGAGACTTATCAATTGGCTAAAAAAAGTGTTGCTTTTTGTATCCTCATAATGTGCTATCAATTCTTTCATAAAAATTGCCCAAGTGATAAATTGTTTACAAGAGCAAAGCCATTGATACCATACAAACTGATTTGGTTCCAAATATAAAGTTTCCATACGTACCTTTTGTGTGTTTTTCACATTATTGAGATCGAAAAATTGCTTCATCTGTAATATCCATGTGGCAGGATCCTTGCCATCGAACTTCCTCATATCGATTTTTGGAATATGGTGAGTCTTTGATCCAACATTAGAGTCTATGGAATCATGATTAACATTTCTTTTGTTCTCATCATCAATTTCCTTTAGTACCCTTTCACCCTTAGTGACCATTTCTTGTAGCAACTTATTCATATTTATCTTCAATTTGTCCATGTCTGTCTTCAGATCTATCTTAAAATCATCCATCTTAGCTTCTACGCCTTTCTTTAAACCATCCATATTAGCTTCTACATCTTTCTATAAACCATCCATCTTATATTCTGTTCCTTTTTCTGGAAGTGACAATTGTTGCACTTGGTCTCGTAATTTTGATATATCATGTTACATTTCTTCCTCTTCTTCATGGGTCATGCTAGAGCTTTCAGGTTTCCTACTAGGTGTTTGCATTTTCTTTCCTCGGGGCATCCATTACCAATAATAATGCTTTACTATGCCTTTTGAATTCCTTCAAACTAATTTTTCAAACCAATCTTATGCAAAAATTTTAAAAAACTACACACCTTCTTTTCACTTTGTAGGAGCTCGATATTGCCTCTGATGTATCTCTGTACTTCCTGATCATCTAGTTCTGAATTTGTGACCTACAGTAGCCCTTTGTGTCTTCTTTCCAATGCCACAAGTCTGACCCAAATTGGATTCTCCAGGGAAGAGTTATGCGAAATCTCCTGCAGTGACTTGATTATAGACTACTTTAGTAGAGTGAACTTGTACGATGTGCCACGAGTCACTGTTTCGACCTTTGGATCTAAAAAATGCATACAAGAAACTACAATCTGTCCTCTTTCTATACCTTCTTATGAAATTTCAATCCGATACCCATAGAGAAAGTTATGACGATTTTCCCCAAGTCACCTGCTTGGAATGTAATTCAAGAGTCTGCAAAAAGACCAACTTCCTCAGATCATATCTCCGCAAATATAGTGCGAAAAGCTCTGAAATTCGGACCCAAGGTTCAGTGCGATTTCTTCTCATATGGGTTTTTTTTCAACTTCTGAAACGTTGCAGAATAAAATTTATAGCGAAAATGCCACGAAGACCTGTTTGGACCAGCAAAACCCTAGAATCCAAAGCTCCGATACCAAATGTTATGAAACCAGCTCAAGAAAAGATAGAAAAGATAGATCAACGCCTTAGAATTCAGCCTCTTCGAGGGGGTGACCTCCTTTACATTACATAAATGAACAATTCTTGGATGATTCAAATGACAAAACCTCCTTTCTATATATAGGAGTCTAAGGAGTCACAATATAATCCAGCCGACCTAATAATAATAATATAAAGCCACAAAAATAACAATATAGGGATTCTATGGGGCACAATAATAACAATATTGGGGCAATAAGGGCACAAAAATATTAATAAGGGGTATAACTATAATAGTAATGGGGTAATCACTAGTATTATAGGGACCCAACACATAATATCTAGTGTTATTCTTGTGAGATATAGTAAACTTCAAATCATGGATATATATTCAAATGATTGAACTTTAGAGATTCATCATCCTTGTTAAGATTGCAACATGATACCATGGCTATACATACATGTTTACAATCTTCCATCTCAAATTTTCTTAAGATCTCCTTGAGATGCTTTTTTCAAGAAAGAATTATATTGTCCTTTGTTTGATGTACCTATAATCCAAGGAAAAATGGAAATTCTCCAAGTACAAAAATTTCAAATTCCTTTTGAATGGATTTTGCAAACCCTTGACTCATTGAGTCAACATTACCACCAAAGATGATTCCATAAACATATACAAATACTAACGAAATTTATCCATCTTTCTTGATATATAAATTTCTATCAGTTGAACCTTTCTTGAAGCCATGCTGCTGCAAGGATTTGTCTAATCGAAAATACCAAGCCTTGGGAGCTTGCTTTAAACCATACAAGGATTTATTCAAGATACATACAAGGTGCTTATCATTTCCCGGTTTTAATCCTTTATTTTTCTCGATGTAAAATTACTCATCTAAGTCCCCATTCTTGAATGTAGACTTAACCTCCATCTCATATAGTTTGAATATGGGGAAACTAGAAAATGCTAAGAAAATTATGATGACTTAAAATCATTCAACTTGAGAAATATTTTCTTCTAAATATATCCCCTCTTGTTGTGCATATCCCTTACATACAAGTCTAGCCTTGTTTTGAATTACATTTCCATATTCATTTAATTTGTTCATGAATATCCATTTAATTCAAATTACCTGTTTATTCTATGGCATTGGAACAAGATCACAACTATGACTTTTCTCTATTTGATTAAGTTTTTAATTGTATAGCTTCAATCCAGCATTCATATTGAATTGCCTTATGAAAAAATTGAGGTTCAACTATAGATAAAAAAAACTACATTAGTATGATAACATGAACTAATAAACTTCCTTCAAAATTTCACACCAACTTCTTTATTTTCTATAATTTGGCTTTCGGGGTGATTTCTCTACATATACCTAGATGGATTCTTTTCTGAATCAACACCTTCTCTGTATTCTTCCTCTAATGCTTCATGTTATTATTCCCATTCATTCTCTTTGATCACATTTTTTGGAGATTCATCATTGTTGAATTCATCAAATTGTATTTGTCATTTGGAAGATATGTACCCTTCATCTACTTTTATATCTATACTTTCAACAATTTTATGAAGTCTTTTGTTATAGAACTTATTGTAGGCATTGTAATATTTCCATTGATGTCAACCAGTTATTAGTAGTGTTTCAACTTTGTAAGAATCCTTTCTATGCTATGTATAGGTTTATTGTGTGTTCTCTTGTGTTTGGATTAATGGCTCAAAGTTGCATGTACATACCTTGAATTTGAGATGCAAATTGAAAGGTGAAGGCTTATGAGGTGCATATGATGATGTCCTTACATCTGCATAGGGAGATTGGTTATGTTTGGAGGCTTTGTTATAATCATTAGAGACTTGATATGTGTTTTCAAAGGACCTACAAGCTCAGAAGGCGAGTGAAGACTAGTATGAATAGTTTCTAGAAGTTTGGAGCTAAACAAATAGAGGAAATTTTAGTCTTTCGGGGCTTATGATGGTTTCCTTTACAAAATTTGAGTATACATAGGTTTGCTTCACAAGAGTCATGTATAGATCTTAAAAGTGATTTTCTCTAGATTACGCGCACTCTTTAAATGTTTTATTAGTTTTTCCAATGGTTATTGTTCAAGACTCTTATTGAAAAGGTTGGAAAAAGGTTAACCATCATCTAAAAGGTGGTTAAAGAGGAAACATCTCTCTCATTCAATTGAGATAGCAGTAGATAAAGTCAAGGACGAGAAATGTTCAAAATACTGGACCAATTCATGACTGTATGAATAGAGATTTGTTGAGCTTGATACTCCTTGCTAATTATTGTCTTAATTATTTCAGATCATCTATATATTGAATAGAGCTTCATGTTGGAGATGTTGGTTATGTTGTTGTTTGAGCGTACGTGGGAGAGGAGAAGGGTGTGCATGTTGTGAGAGACATGACGCAAAAATCTGAAGTAGTTTGTAGGTGTTGTAGAAGGTAGAAAAATCATTTTTTAGGTATCTTTCTGAGCATAGAGTGAGGAGACGGAGTAATAATAAGAGAACGGGTGTTTTTTCTCCGCTTGAGGGTTTCCACCAGAAATAATTGTATCTCACGTGTTGAATTTTTTCATGGTATTGTGATTATGTTTGATGCCCTGATCTCTCCTTGTGTTTTTTAGATTGTTAGTGATTAAAAGGTTAATTAATTGATGAAAATTTTATAAGCCATCACTACTGATTCACCCCTCCCCATTCTTAGTAGTGATATAAATTTCTAACACTTGTACCCCTAACATCTGAAAGAGTAACAAAGTACAATATATCCATCTACCCTTTCTTCAAATTTGCCACGCTTGTTATCATTTCTCTTGATATAACATTTTCACCAAATTATTTTGAAATACTTTACTAAAGTAAGTACTCCATACAACGTTTCATCAAGCATTTTATCTTTTTTTACCCTCACATGAGATTTATTGAGGATATTAAAATGTGTTTTCACTTATTAACCCCAAAAGGTGTGAGTTACAACTTATTCATCAAGCATTGCATGAGACATTTGATGAATTATATGATTCATTCTTTCAATAAGTCCATTTTTCTTACGAGAATTAGCTATGGAAAACTATCTTTTGATCCCATTACATAGACAAAAATTAAGGAAATCATCTAATATGAATTCACCTCCTTTTTCATAACTTAAGTACTTAATTTTTAGATCCATTTGGTTTTCAACTACAGACTTCAATATATTGAATTTTTTAAGGCTTTATCCTTAAATTTCATCAAACAAACTTAGCACATTTTTGTGCAGTCAACAACTAATAGCATAAAATTACTCACCTCGGGGGATATTTTCCTCACTGGACGTAATAAGTATGTATGGATTAGCTCAAGAGGTCCTTTTGATGAATATTCTTTGGCCTTGAATTTAACCCTTGATTTCTCAGTGAATTGACATGATTTGTAGATATCATATTTTGGTGGGATAATATTGAGCATGTCACAAACAACACCCCTCTTACTTATTTTAACTAGTTGATTGAAACTAAGATGTCCTAGCATGTTCTGCCATTGTCAACTTTCTTTAGTATTTCCCAAATGATAATGTTTTACGTTACCTTATAACACATACATTATTTAAAGTTTTGGTTTCTTTGATCATGGTTTCCCATGTGTGCACTTCTTTGACAACAAATTCTTGTGACCAAAAGATTACCATGTGTCCTTGGTTAAACATTTAGCTATGACTCTATTGATTATGCTTTAAGCTGTCTACAAAAAATACATTTTTAACCTTGGTTTTTCCTATTAAGACAACAATTCCTTTACCTCTCATATTTGTAGAATAATTATTAGCAAAAGTAACATTTCCTTTCTTGATTTCATTAAAGGAAATAAATTTATTTCTATCACATGTCAATTTTTTTTAGCAGCCATTTTTCACGTGCCAATGGTTTTCTTGATTTATGGCTTATAAAACCAACCGACACCTTTCTAATGGAAGTATTATTTTTCCATATTTTGGGGGGAATTGTCTTCATTTCATGCTAATGGGAAGATACCAATATGTGTTTTCATTCACCTGTCTCATGACCATAATTATTGCATATAGAACATTAAATTTCATCCATAAGAGGAGAAAATGCATTATTGAAGCACTTATTAGAATATGTTGACTTATTCAAATCATACTTGAGCCTTGCTTCTCTAGTCTTGATAGTTATGTATGTTAAGTAGTGAATAACCTTGTGGCCAAAATTAGGACAGGAAAAATAGTGACCATAGAAGAAGTATGTGTACTTGGGAATATAGACTCTCCTTTTAGAGTTGAGCCCTTGGCTACAGAAATTATGCATAAACGTTGGCACTAAACCAAGAAGTTAGTGATCTTAATACCTTTTGAAAACTTGTAGTATCCTCAAACTTATCACCGAGACCTTTCATAGTATTTACCATTTCATCTACTCTGAGGAAAGTTAGCAACACTTTCATCCTCATGCATCTTAATATTTTCATAGTGACTAAAATATGTTTCTATTTTTGCATTTTTTCCCTTTGTGTCTCATTCATAGCTATTAACCATCTTTTCTCAGATCTCTTTAGAAATTTCATACTGGATTACCTTTACAAATTCATATTTAGCAAGTCCTTTTAGGATAACATTAATGGCCTTAGGATTATTTTTGTACTTCTTCTTAACTACCTCCTCTTTTGGATTGGTTCTCAGGAATCGATTCCCACTTTCTACCACTTCCAAAATATCTAATCCTTTAGGTCTTAGATAATATTTCATCCTTACTTTCTAGAATGTGAAAAAAAATTTGTTGAATAAAAATATCTTGGTTGAAAAGACTTCGTTTTTACCACCCATTTTGTAGGATCTTCCTCCGAGTGATTAACCTAAGTTTAAACGACACCTACTCTAATACCAATTGTAGAAACACTAAGAGGGTGTTTGGGCGAGGGTTTTGTAGAATCAATATTTAGTTACTTGTCACTAATTTTCAATCAATACTTAAGATCTTTTTTAATCCATAATTAACAAATCAACATTAAAACTATGCATGAGAATCAAAACACAATAATCATAACAAATATCACATCAACAACACATAATACCCACAAATTTTTAAGGTGAAAACCCATAAAGGGAGAAAACCACCATTCTTCTTCTTCTTTGCTTAAATTTTTCTTTACAAAAGTTTGTTTGCACCCACCATCAAGAAGCACCCACTACCTACTCTATTTGGTTGGCACCAACCAACAAGAAGAACTCACTCTCTTATTTTTTTCGCTAGCATCCATTAGCATGAAGAACCTACTCCCTTATTTAATTTGTTTCCACCCACAAGATGGATACACCAACCCCCTTTAATCAACATGGACTTCCCTTTCATCCATTTTCAAACTAGATCCACTCCTTTTTCAATAAATTAAAAAAAAGATATAGACTTCTTCAACTTTACAACACAATCACTAAAAAAATAACATTAAGATAATTTTGTCACTATAATGCCAAATTCTAGGAGTAGAATACATCAATATTCAACAACTAATTTGGTATGAATCCTCTACTCAAAAGATAACCCTCAACACACTTTTACTCTGTCAATCTCGATGGCATCAACTATACATAATGAAACTTAGTGAATAGTAATAAGTATGAACAACATAGTGCTCAACAATACATCAACTCTCTCTCTCTCTCCATCTCTTTCTCTCTCGACTCTCTCTCTCTCTCATAGCACACAAGATCACTCATAACATAAATACTCTCTCAAAAAAATAATAAACAATAACACTTAGATCTCTAATTTTTATCATCAACAATAAATTTGAGATATATACCACTTGGTAACAAAAATAGTCTACAACAAAGCCTTCACAAATACCCAACTTAGTAGCATAAGAACCAACATTGTTCAGCCCTACAACATCAACATATATAAGGCTCATAGAAGCATACATACTCTCTAAACAACAATACAAATTCTCTACAACCAAACAAATTAAATTCTAGGCCGCAATAACTCTATTAAGTGCTTCTTCAAATCTAAACATCACTCGATCCAATATAGCCCACAATTTGATTCATTCTACCATATTGTACTTCAGATTACAATAATATTAATTGCACCATATTGTCTTCAATGTAACTTAACAAAAAAAAAATCAATCATTTGAAAACATCACATGTTTACATAGAGCTAAGTTAGATCAATGCATATCAACTAACAGAGATTTAAAATGAAGGGAATAATCCTCAAAATAAGGCATATTATCTATTGCAAATGTTCTAAGGAATTAAACTCCATATTAGCACTCAATCCATCACAACCATGCGGAATGTTCTATGATTATTCCCTCATAGGACCAAATTATGATTGAGATCAGATACAAAACTTGTGCCAAAACAAAAGACACATCACAAATGTTGATTTTTAGGATCTTCTACTTTCATAATTACTTCCAATAATTACTTCATTAATTCATCTTGGTGTCGCATTCATCATTAAACAATTTTACATAGAAAATATTCAATAATAAAACAATAATGAGAGTAGGATCATGAAGAGATAACCAAACAAAAGAGACACAAATTTTTACCCCTGGAAACCCCTCTTTTACGAAAAAAACCAACAACCCTATCTTAGAAAAAAATTCCATTTCAATAAGATCTACCATCTAATTTTCTGAGTCAAATAAATTCAAACTTCCTAGAAAACAACCACAAGTCAAACCTGGTCAAACTAAGAAATTCCAGCCTCCTGAAATTTCAGCCTCATGTAGTTTCAACTTCCTAAAATTTCAGTCTACCTCAGAGAACTTAGTTTGCCTAAGAAGAAACTTTGGTCTACCCATAAACTTGGTTTCTTATCTCTCTCTTTCCTTGACATGAATAGGAGAATATATATATGAGACGAGTGATCTAAATTGGTCTCAAATGAGGAAAGAAGTTTCCTTTATATACTAAATAAATGAGCCCAAATAAGTGTGTCAAAGGGTCAAATCAGCTTGAATCTTTGTGACTAGCTAACTTAATCTTAGAGCCAAGAATAATTTGAATTTCCAAAATTCATTTTTCATCTTTTTGAAGCTGACTGGAAGTGTACATTTATATTTTATTTCCTTTCATATTGAAGTGTACCTGACAATTAGAGCACGTGTTTTTACATATCCCTCTCCCTCTTTGTAGGAGAATCCTCACGATTATTTATTTGTACTTTTATCTATTTTAATCTACCACATACTTGTATGTCTACTTGGATGTAACCATTAAATTCCTTTAAATGTCTACACAACCTTCTCCATGGCCTTCTTCAAGCTTGTTTTCCTACTTGCGCCCTCTGAACTAAAATTTCTTCTCATCATTATGCATGATAACAATACAACTTATCCCTCTTGAAAATGGATCATTCTTGGAGAATCCTCTTGTCACAATATTTGATTAATTCTTCCTAATGCTTTCCTATTTCCAATGTCTTGGAGACTCTTACGATGTACCTACAACCCTCACTCAGAGGCCATGGAAGAAACTATTATAACCTAACAAATGAAACAAGGACAAGAGGATAACTAATAGTAAAACAATAATGATCAAGTTAGATAGATAAAGATAACTTATATTTGGGAAATTTTCAACTTTACTTCCTTGTATAAGTCATTAAATTCCATTTGCAAATTCATCCTCCTCCTCCTCCTCCTTATCAGCATGTTTCTTTTCTTTCCTTCCTTCCATAAGCTAGTATTTCTTCATTTAGAAGAATCATTGACTTTCAATACTTTAGTGTTAGCTCTACGGTTTTATCCAAAAACCCTAAGGCTTTCTCAAATTTTATCCTTCAATATTTATCTAGGGTTTACAAAACCCCAAGACTATCATATCTTCCAAGAAAATGAGGTTATCAACAAAGTGATGGTATCAGTCAATCAAGGAATACTCTATTTGTCTCTTTGCTAGCTAGTATTAAAAACAAAATATATAAGGATTTATTTATAAATATAAGATTTTTCAATGTCTTCCATAGAAGTCTTCCAAGAGTACTCACTCCATCAACTTAGGTACACAAATAATCTTGAATTAAATATTCCATCACCATGTCAAATATATGTATGTGCTAGTACTTTGAATCACATCATATCCAATGCTTTAGTTATCTAAATTGTAAACAATATTAGATTCTAGTAAGAATATAGTAAACATTAGTTTTGAATCCATATATATTTTAGGTTTGTTCTTAAATTGATTGAAGGAGGTTTAGACTTTTTTGTCAAGTTTTCTGTCATCATAGAAAGTGCATCACAAAAATTTCATAGTATTCTTAGAAGGAAAGCCTAATCGAATCCTTTGTAATCTATAGATCCAGTCTTTCTTCCAACCAATCTTCAAGAAATAGCATTCAGTAATATATTATACTAATATATTTTCCTCATTCATCGCCTTACTTGATTTTCCACAAGTTTGAGGAAACATTGGACTGACTGAGGTACTTTGGACTAAGGCATTTATGATTGAGGCGCTTCAAAATATTATGTGGTATAGTCATGAGGCCCTTTGACACACTAATAGATGGATTGAGGCCTTTCACTCCTTTCTAGGTCTAACAATTATCCTCTTAATAGATCATGGCCTTCCTTATTCTTATCTCAGTTGCTTCAAAACAAGCTAACTTGGCATGCTCTTTCACCCATCCTCGATTCTTGATTTCTTCATTAATTCATCTTGTGGCACATTCATCATTAAGTAATTATATAGAAATTATTCAACAATAAAACAATAATAATAGTAGGATCATGAAGAGACAACCAAAACACAAGATACACAAATTTTTACCTTCGGAAAATCCTCTTATGGGGAAAAGCCAACAGCCTTTTCTTAGAGAAATTTTCCAATTCAAAAAGAGATGGAATCTGATTTTTCGAGTCAAATAAAGTCAGACATTCCTAGAAAAATATCATATGTCAAACCTGGTCAAACTTAGAAATTCAACCTCCTATGGTTTCATCCTTCTGAAATTTTGGTCTTCCTTAGTTAACCTGGACTACCTCAGAGAAATTTGATCTACCTCAAAAGAAACTTTCGTGTGCCCATAAAATCAGTCTTTAATCTCTTTCCTTCAAATAAATAGATGAATATGTATATGAGACGAGTGATCTGAATTGGTGTCAAATGAATAAAACGAGTTGCCTTTATATAATAAATCAATCAGACCAAATAGGTGTGTCAAAGGATTAGGTTGACTTCAACCTTTGGGACTAGCCAAGTTGTTCTTGGAGGCAAGAATAATTTGAATTTCAAAAATTCAATTTTCCTCATTTTAAAGCCAATTGAAGTCTACATTTATATTTATTTTTATTTCATACTTTGAAGGACAAATCGATTTATGAATATTGGCCATAGCTATAAAAAAATTTGAGCAACATAAACTTATTTCACCATGCTATCAACCATTGGGGTTGCATGCATTAGGTATGAAGTGTAAAACATAGATATATCCACCCATATCCACAATCACATCAATACAAAGTCATATCAAAACATAACGTGATCTCATATACCTATGAAAAAACAAAATAAACAATTCAAAATATAATTACACCATTCTCTTAATAATTATGGCTGTTTTCTTCAAGATTTTTCCACCTTGTACCGGAAAAAACTACAAGACAAATTGACCCATGGATAACTAGCACATAATCACTCAATTGGATTCCCTTTTGATGTGTGATGCGGTTATTTATATATACCCTTTATTTCCTATATTAGACCAAACCAATGATTTATCATGGAAAAACCAAAGTAAAATTTGATGATATTACAAGCCAACACACAACCATTGAGAGGATAACCAAATAAAAATATATTAATTTCATTCCATTATGTTCTTGAATACCAAATAAAATTTCTTCATTGCTACCAATTACCCTGGAAAATTTCCATGGGAAATGTTATAGATTGTTTTCTGATATCTAGTCAATAGGCGTTAAAACTAGATCGATCAACATCCATGAACACCTTGTCCTCATCCCTATATAAAACCCTAAGCATGACTCTCCCAAATACCTTCATCTCTAGGATTAGCTACCTCATTTCAGTGCTTTTAAGGACCATCACCATCTATCCCTGTAGGGACCTGTGTTCAACAACATGTTGCTCCCTTTTTCACCTACTCTAACGAGCAGTAGGCCATCCCTTGTTGGCGGTGCATTGATTCTAGAAATTCGGAAAAAATAAAAAGAAGCATGAAGCTTCCTCTTCTAGAAGCTTCTAGGAATTGTTACAACCATTTACATCATCCTACCCTGGATATTTCACCTCTTATCCCTTGAGCTCATCCTCCCATCAAGAGTGCATCTCAAGCCTAGATTGGTAAATGAATAAGAATTCATAAACTACCACACTCTCCTATAAATCTACAACCATGTACAACATTGGGGTTTGCTTTTGGAGAGTAATCATACCCTTATGTTGTTTCTTTGATCATAAGAGAGATCATTTCCATGCATTAGGGTGACCTTGAGGTGGGCATTGTGACAAGGAAGGAAAAGTCAACTTGGGAAGATCTCTACAAGATAAATTTCCACTTTTGGTTGTAAACTCTCTCCCTTTCATATTAATGCAAAGAGTATTTCTTTTTCTTATATGTGTTATGTTATGTTTAAATTAATATATTTCAATGTTATGTTGATCCATTGAATAGAGTGATTACATAATTCTACATAGATGTCATAGAATTTTGGCTTATGTTGACTGTTTATGCAGGTTCTAATTATAGTGATCAGAGCTATGATTGGATATTACAAGAAAATAGGAGAGAAGAGCTTGCGATGAATCATAAGTAATCATATTTATATTCTGTAATTTCTCTAAGGAGAACTTTATAGTCTTTTCTTTCTATTGTTATAGACTATGCAACTAGGTCTAGGGAAGATACTTTTGTTTGTATTCGTAAACTTTGTATAACAAATTGGTGGCCATACTGGGGAATGATTCATTACCTTAGTGGTTTCCTTCACTTTATCCCATGTTACACCTCTTGAATAGACCTCAAATTCCTTACTCTGTTTCAATTGACCCTAGGAATACCTTTCATTGAGTTGCATTTGATTTGTTTTAATTGAAGCTTGATTTTCCTTGATAAACACTCCCTCTAGTCTGCTGATAGAGCATTGCACAGCATGCTGGATAACTGTCTGCCTTCACTATATCTCACCTTCTCTTGTGTTGCACCTTCTCTGATTCCTCTTTACCTACATTGCAGATCACCTTAGCCCTTTCTACACCTGTTCTGTAGAGCACGAGTTCCCTTTAACCACTTGTGTTGATCCTCGTTTCATGCAAAAACATGCCTTTTTTGAATTTCTCTTTAATTAGCTTTGTTATAGCTGGTTCTCCTTGTGTCCCTAAGTGCGTTTTGGTCTCTCAATAACCTTCATCTTTTTTCCTTTTGGTTTTTATAGCCTTTGTTGAGAATTTGTTTGGATTTTGCTCTGTTCTTGTCATTAGGTCATTAGAAAACTAATTCTTTGATCATTGGGTTGCTTGAAGGAATTGGTGATTCACTCATAATTTTGAATAGTTTATGTTATCAATGATTAAGAATACATATTAGTTTTCATGTCATTTTGAAAATTAAGTGGAATTGAAAAGAAAAATCACTTTCCATTGCATATAAGGCTTTGATTTTTATTGGAATAGTGAAGATGAGGAGATCAATTATTGCATCGTTTTTTTGTTGCATTGTTGATTGATTTATTCTTCCCCTACTTAGCTAGGACTTTCATTGTTAAAAGAAAAATTAAAAGAGTTATTTTTATCACATTAGCTGCTTCATAGGTGTGTTCAAGTGACATCGAGTTTTGAGCCTTGAAATCTCAACCTAATTCAAGATCAATTCTAAAATTCACCTCAATTAGCCTAAAGATAATTTGAAACTTAACGACACACATAGAGGTCTAGCCTTGAGATGTGTTCCATCATATTTAAATGTAAGAGATGTCACCCTTTTCCAGCTTTTCATTCTCAGGGTGGTATCTCGTTCCACATACATAAGCGTATTGAATCGTTCTCCATGTACCTCTGGGTATGTTGGATGGCACTCCATGCATGAAATGTATATGGGAACACTCTCATTGTATGGTTACACATTAGACAACACTCACACAAACTGCACTTCCACGTACCATCGAGTATACTTTGGAAGTCCACCATAGGTTTCTATTCCCACCTTACGTAACCAAGTCGATCACCTTGTAAAATGTGATACATCGAACATAACATTCAGGGAGATTTCAGGCACATACACAAATCATTGGTTTACCAAGGTGGTATATTGTATTACATGGTGACCTAGTAATACTTTTTTCCTATTTTACTACTTTCTATATTTATTTTGTCTTTAATTTCTAAAATCAATTAATTTATAGTGGAATAACATCCTCCTCATGGAAGAATTCCTTACCTGATCTTAGGTTGATATTAATGGAAATAGTTCCCTAGTCCACTAATCAAGGAAACCCCCCTAATGAGAATCTTCGCCCTTTTCCTCCTTTTGGAAATATTGGTGCTCCATATATGGCAATTTTGTCCCTTCCCGGATTTAACATTATTTTTCTAGTTTGGTTGTTTTCGACCCCTATGGTTTTGAATGTCCAAACTGACCCTCAACCAAGAATTCCTCCACTTGAATAGCATCAACTTCAATTTGATCCTAAACTTGACCATTTTCCTTCTTCACTTGTTGTTTCTTCATCCCTTTCTTCCTCATTTTCTGGTGAAAGGCTTGATACTAGTAACCGGGAAGCTAAGAAGAAGAAGAAAAGGATGACGAAGAAGAAGCAAAATAAGAAAGGGGCAATGAGGCAACCATTACTACGGATGAAACTAGTATGGTGGAACCTTCCAATCAATCTCGCAAAGTTAAATTTCCTTGCAAGTTATGTAAGGGTGACCACCTTCTTATAGATTATCCTGGTATTCACAATGTCTTAGAAGTGTGGTCCACCGATTCAAATTGGCTTTTGTCGTCAGCTTCTAGAGATCATATTGGTGACAAACCATTGACTCGTGATCATAAGGTTCACAGAAAAAAGGGTAAAGTTAAGTTTCATTATAGGTTATGTGAAGGGAATCATCCTAATCACGTTTTTCCTTATATGGATGAAGCCTCAAAAGTGGTGGAAAACCTTATGACTTATCAACCTAATCTTCCGGCTTGTTATCGAAATATTTCCCCTAATCCTCCACTAGTTGGCGAAGTGATTGATCTATTGGGTTGTGTTATATTCCTTCCACGACTAGCCCACATACTTAACTGGGGTGTTAGAGGGGGGGGGGGGCGCGTAGCCCCCCCTTTGTTGTGCCGATTACATAGCGAGGGGAGTTATAGGGGGTTTGAGGGGTACAGGTAACCCCACTCTATGGGGTCCAGGGTAGCACCCAGAAAATTTTGGTTTTGGACCCTATGTTAGGTTAGGCGGACCTACCTATGGTTTTGTGCATGTTTTTCACGCATGGCTTTGGATGCGATGGTTTTCGGTCCATGGTGTTGAATGCTTCAGCATCTATAAATATGTATTGTAACATTGAAAGGAACATAATGAAAAATCAAGCTGGTAGTCCCGGTATTAGGTCCAGGGGAAAATCTCTGTGTATATGTGTTATGCTCTCACATTGTTTGCTTTCTGTGTTTTAGAATTTGTATGCAGGTAATTTCTGTATAGGGTTAAAAATTACATTTGGTATCAGAGCTATTTTGGCTTCAAGGGGACACCTTTGTTGCTGAGGGGTTTTGCTCAAGCCTGTGGTAGACACTATTTACTGGAAGATCTGCGAGATCGATTCTGGTAGTGGAAGAAGATGGCAAGCAATGGAAAGATAGAGATCAAGAAATTTAATGGTCAGAGTTTTGAGTTGTGGAAACTCAAGATGGAGGATCTGTTGGTGGATAAAGATCAATGGATCATGGTAGATCTAGGTACTAAACCAACGGGAATGCTCGATGAAGAATGGAAGAAGTTGGATCGGAAGGCAAAGAGCACAATATGATTGTGTGTATCAGATTCAATATTTCTAAATGTATCAAGGGAAGCTACGATGAAGGCATTGTGGGACAAGTTAGGGACTTTGTACCAATCTAAGTCTCTGGTGAATAAACTATTCCTGCAGAAAAAATTGTATAACCTGAGGATGAAAGATGGAGACTCGATGACAGAGCATCTGAATGCATTTAATGCTGTGGTAAGTCAGTTAGCATCTATTGATATTAAAATTTCAGATGAAGATAAGTGCATTAGTTTGTTTTGTTCTCTACCAGATTCATGGGATAGTCAGGTTATTGCAATAGGTAGCAATGCAACTACCTTGCAGTTTGATGAAATAGTCTCATCCTTGCTGACGGAGGAGATGAGACGGAAAAATATGGAGAGCTAGAATGGTGATACCTTTTCTATATGAGGACGGTCCCAGAACAGAAACAAAAATATGTCATTGAGTGGGAGATCTAAATCTAGAGGGAGATCTAAATCTCCAGGAAAACATGTAAAGGTGGTGTATTGGAAATGCGAAAAGGAAGGGCACTACAAAAGGGACTGTAAATCTAAAGCTCTTGATAAAGGAAAGGGATTTGATGATGCTCCTTCTGCAAAGGTGAAAACCACCTCAGATGAAGGTGGGTATGTGTACTTGGCTTCTTCAAGTACACATGTAGATCATGAGGCATGGTTGATTGACTCAGGTGCATCCTTTCACTTCACTCCCCATAGAGAGTGGTTCTGTGAGTATGCGAAATATGATGGTGGTGATGTCTTCTTAGGGGATGACAGGAAGTATAGAATCATTGGTCGTGGAAAAGTAAAGTTCAAGTTGCAAGGTGGAAGGGTTAGAACACTTTCGAGTGTTCTGCATATTCCTGCATTAGCGAGAAATATGATTTCTGAGAGCAAGATGGATGATGTAGGTGTAAAAACAATGTTTAAGAAGGATACCTACAAGATGGTTCGCGGAGCACTAGTATTGACTCGGGGAGTTCAGATTGGAACTCTGTACAAGCTACAAGGTAGCACTATTTTTTATGGGTGCAACAGTTCTGTGGTTCCTAAAAGTGGAGAAGAAAATCTAGTGGTCTCTGGAGATAAGACCATGCTGTGGCATCAAAGGCTTGGACATATTGGAGAGAAGGGTGTTCGAATACTTCATGGTAAAGGTATGGTAGAAGGTATGAGTAATAGCTCTCTGGATTTTGATTTCTGTGAAAATTGTGTATATGGGAAGCAGAATTGAGTGAGTTTCCCATGTAGTGGTAAAAGGGCAAAACAAATATTAGAGTTTGTGCAGAATGATATGTTTGGACCTGTGAAGGTTCCATCACTGGGTAAGTCTATGTACTATGTATCATTTATAGATGACTTCTCAAGGAATACATGGATATATTTCCTTCAGAAGAAATCTGAAGTGTTTGACAGGTTTAAAGAATTTAAGGCTTTGGTGGAAAACCATACAGAGAAGAAGATAAAGGTGTTGAGGATAGATAACAGTGGAGAGTTTTGCAGTAAGGAATTTGAATAATTTTGTAAGAAGTCTAGTATAGCACGACAGAAGACTACTCCATATACACCTCAGCAAAATGGAGTTGCAGAAAGAATGAATAAGACGTTGATGGAAAGGGCAAGAAGATGCTCAGTGGTGCCAGTTTAGGACAGGAATTCTGGGCAGAGGCGGTGGAGATAGCATGTAACCTGGTCAATAAATCACCTTCATTAGCGTTGGAGGATAAGACTCCACAAGAGGTATGGACTGGTAAGAAACCCTCTCTTTCACATCTGAGGGTATTTGGATGTCATGCATATGTACATGTTCCAAAGGAGAAAAGAACCAAGTTGGATAGTTTAAAGGGTCATAAGCTTTGGAGCCCAATAACAAGGAAGGTTTTGTACAACTGAGATGCAGTATTCAGAGAGGTCAAACATGTTATTAAACATGAAGTCCAACCAAAGGAACCTGAGAAGATAGAGTTTGAGCCAAAGGAGGAAGAATCAGACTCTACAACAAAGGAGGAATTAGAAGATGAAGAGCCACAAACTCCGGGTGTGAGAAGATCAGTTCAAGAAAGAAGGCAGCTAGAAACGTATATTCCATTTGCTTTCTATTCAAATTTTTCTTTATCTATTACTGATTATGATCCCAGAACTATCAAGGAAGCAGTAGATTTAGAAGATGGAAAACTCTAGAAAGAGGCCATGGTTGATGAAATGGCATCTTTGCACAAAAATGAGGCATGGGATCTGGTGGAGTTGCCGGCTGGAAGGAAACCCATTGGTAGCAAATGGGTGTTCAAGAAGAAGACAAATGCAGAAGGAAAGGTGGAGAAATACAAAGCTCGGTTGGTAGCAAAAGGTTATTCCCAGGTGCCAGGAATTGATTTTGGTGATATTTTTTCTCCTGTTGTCAAGGTAACTTCTATTAGATTACTTTTATTTGTTGTTGCTGCTTTTGATTTTGAGGTAGAACAGATGGATGTGAAGACACCATTTCTCCACGGGGATCTAGAAGAGGAGATCTACATGAAGCAACCTGAAGGCTTTGTGGCGAAGGGTAAGAAAGAGCTAGTATGCAAGTTAAAGAAGTCTATATATGGGTTAAAACAGTCACCAACGATGTGGTATCAGAAATTTGATACATTTATACGGGGACTTGGCTTAACCGGAAGAAAAGCAGATCACTATGTGTATTTTAAATTAATTGGTGACCATGTTATTTATTTGGTCTTGTATGTGGATGATATGTTGCTGGTTGGAAATGACAAAGAAATTATCCAGGATTTCAAGACCCATTTGTGCTCCAAATTCGACATGAAAGATATTGGTGCTGCAAACTATATTATGGGCATGGAAATTAAAAGAGATTGGACAAAGAGGAAGCTTTGGTTAAGCCAGAGGAAGTATGTCAAGACAATATTGCAGAGGTTTAATATGCAAGATAGTAAACTGGTGAAGGTTCCTATTCATGTAGGTGTAAAGTTATCTGCTAAATAGTGTCCCAAGACACAAGAATAGGAAGACGACATGTCCCATGTTCCATATGCAAGTGCAGTCGGTAGCCTAATGTATGTGATGGTCTGTACTAGACCAGAAATTACACATGCAGTGGGAGTATTGAGCAGGTTTATGTCAAAACCAGGGAAGGAGCACTGGATAGCAGTGAAGCGGGTTTTCAAGTATTTATGTGGCACTGGTGATTATGATTTGTGCTACCAAGGAAGACTAGGATTGGACAGAGTGTTGGATATTCGTGGATTTTTTAATGCAGACTGGGCTAGAGATCTCGATCAGAGAAGATATACCAACCTATTTGGAGGTGTAGTTAGTTGGATGAATACGAAACAATCTATAGTGGCACTATCAACTACAGAGGCAGAATACATGGCAGCCACTCATGCAAGTAAGGAAGCAGTTTGGTTGCAGAGATTGTGTTCAAGTATGGGGTTAGTACAAGGAGCTATAAGGATATATTGTGACAACCAAAGTGCAATTTTCTTGGCAAAGAACCTTGAATATCATTCAAAGACAAAGCACATTGATGTTCAGTATCACTTTGTGAGGGATATGATAGAAGACAAAAAGGTGTTGCTGGTAAAGGTGGACACTTTGAAGAATACTGCAGATGCATTGACAAAATCTGTGAGCTCTAAGAAGTTCTTTTGGTGTAGAGAAACAATGGGCATTGCAGGGCTGGATAAATAACTAAGCTCTCTTGTGGCCCCCTTTGGAAAGAAAATAACAAGTGGGAGAATGTTAGGTTGTGTTATATTATTTCCATGACTAGCCCATGTAGTTAACTGGGGGGTTAGGTCCGCCCCCCCTTTGTTGTGTTGATTGCGTAGCAAGGGGAGTTACAGGGGGTTTGAGGGGTACAAGTAACCCCACTCTATGGGGTCCGAGGCAATGCCTCTGAAAATTTTGGTTTTTGACCCTATGTTAGGTTGGGCGGACCTACCTATGGTTTTGGACGCAATGGTTTTCAGTCCATCGTTTTGGATGCGATGGTTTTCAGTCCATGGTATTGGATGCTTCGGCATGTATAAATATGTATTGTAACATTGAAAGGAGCATAATGAAAAATCAAGATGGTAGTCCCGATTTTGGGATCCGGGGGAAAATCTCTGTGTATATGTGTTATGCTGTCACATTGTTTATTTTCTGTGTTTTAGAATTCATATGCAGGTAATTTCTGTATGGGGTTAACACTTACATGATCATAATCCATCTTCAGTCAATCTCACTCTCTCTGAAATGAATCCCATGAGACCATTCCTGACCAACCATCAGTTGAGAAAATGGTTGAATCAATTCCACCTTCAGTTGATCATACCTCTCTCATTGAGAGTGAAGTTCATACTACTCAAGTTCTTCTTGTTTCTTCACGTTCCAATGAACTGGGGGGAGTTCCTCCCATTCCAATGGCACCGGGGAACAATTATTCTGTTCCCATAGCACAGGAGGGAAATTATCACCTTCCCATAGTACAGGGGAGTAGTTCTCCCATTCCCATAGAACAAGGGGGAAATTATCCAATTCGCACAACACCCCTTCCAAGTAGTATGATAAATTTCTTTGATTGTAGTCAACTGGCAGGATATCATCTTCCTCCTTACGTGCCTTTCCAGATCATAGTACATGCTTATAATCTTCCCGTATCTGACACATTTGTAGATGAAGGTGTGTATGTTAGAATTATGTCCTTAGCTTCTTGGTAAGCTTTTGGTTCTTTGCAACTTGTGCCTCTTACCCAAAAATAGGTTGGCCTTTAATAGAGGAATCAGTCAATTGTTAGGGATCCTTCCCTAGTTTCCTATTATGTTTGGAGGAAATATTATTTATATCAATGTGATGGCAGTCCAAGGCCCTTTGGATTTTAATTTACTCCTTGGGTGTGACTATTTTTATGACATTGTTGCTCTTTTCTCTTCACTCTTTCATGTGATGTGTTTCCCACGTGAAGGAAGAATCGTGACCATTAACCAACTTTCATTTGTTAGTCCTAATTTGATTCCCAATCAACCAAATTCCCTAAATGGTCCTCATATGAAAGTTGTATCTCCCCCACCACAAATTAATTATGTGGCGACATGTTCCATGCCCACGTCTATTGATGATCTAGTAGGTGATGTAGTGCATCATTTACTCGGGGAATTGGAATATGATATATCCATTAGATACTTTGATACCTTTTAGATAGTTTTTCTCCCATCTAATGAGAACCTATTAGAATCCATGGTTGTTTGGGAGCCATGATTAGGTCAGAGATCAAAGTTCTTTTTATTGTGTCAATCTCATTAAAAAATGAAACAAGGTTCCAAGAGCTGAGTTCCTTTCTTATGTCAAGCTCGTTAAAAAATGAAACAAGGTCTATGAGAAGAGTTATTTTGATGTGTCAATCTTGTTAAAATATGAAACAACCCCCCTTCAAATTCGAGACTTTGATTAGATCTTGTAAATTCACAGTCGTGTCTTTCACTTGATCTCATAAATGAACCTTCATTCCATCTTCCTATTAGTAAACAATAGTCTACTTAGGTGAATGGATGAACACTTGGGGAATGTACCTTGAATTGAGTCATTATTTTCGAGGCATGCAAACTTATGTCAAGAATAGCTTTTTCTTGTTTCAAGCTTGTGTAAAAATGAAAACATTCTCATCCTATTCTTGTGATTGCAACTTTTATCGGCCTTATTCTACTATATGAGCCTTGGTTTTCTCATTCCGTCATTGCCATCACTTGGTCGGTCATATCCTTTCACTTGGTTGTTTTACCCTTTCTTGATGACACAACATGATGAGTAGTCCCATTAGCAAAGACCTTGACCTTTACATGTTTTGAGGAGTTCCATGATGACTAGAACCAATTGCTACCCTTTATACCACTTGTTCCTCTAGGAAGATTGATCTTTCAAATATTTTCAGACTCTTGAAACATGAAAAGATTGCCAAGCACTTACCTTTTCGAACTCGTTAAAGTAAATGAAAATATGTCTACTCAATATAAGTTTAACCCTTTTTCAAACTGAGATAAACTAATTATGAAAAAGGAATACCTTAGTCGAACATGGCTAAGAGGTTCCCTTCATAATTTTTTTCTGTTGTTTTGGACTCAAGGGACTATTTACAAAAAGGATCCTTTCGATTTTTATTTTTCACCTCTTTTTTAAACTCTCTAAACATGAAAAATATGTTGAGTTGAACCTTCATTAGAGTCATAAAAACATCACACAGCAATGGAATCATCATACATGAAAGACCAAACCACTCATTCTCAGGGTTCATTAAAATATACTTAGAGTGGATTCATCTGAAGGATGAGCTTACATATCAAGCATATGTTATCCTCCTCAAGATTGTTAAAAGATAAAGAGGTACTGACCATAAATGGTTGGGGAAATTTGGAAAATGGGATTCTCCACCTATTAATGGCAGTGAGTTGCTCTTGAACATGACACTCTTTCACTTCATCTCGGTGGTTGTTGGGTTGGGAAATCTGCTTTTTCTTTTGATTCATCACACCATTTCAAAGCCTTAGCTTTTGGTTTTAGGTTAATGCTTCCAATTCCATTCAGTTTCGTCGATGTGTTCAAGAGAAGTCATTTAGTTGATATCTACTACAATACTCTTAATCCTTCATCCCATTCCTGTCGTTCTTGAACTAGTTCCACATCAACATCATTTTGTCTCAGATCAGATACCTGTTTAATTTCATTAATGGGGGATACATCAAGGCCCTCCTGTGATAGGTCACTTCCTATAGACATCAACTCATTATCCAGGAAGTTGACTTAGAAACTCTTCCTTAAGTACGTTGTAGCTTGCATACATCAATGGAAAGTTTCTTCGCTCTTGGTAACATGTTCACATCATTATCCTTCAGCCAACAGATTTTGTGTGGTGTTCAACTTCAAATCATTCATTCACAACATATGGATTCTATTGCAATACCTTGAGAGCCATTAACATCACTAGACAATAATAAGATGGTGTCTACCATGTTCAACTCCAGCTTCTTTATTCGAATGGCTACACTCGTACATTGGGCGATCAAGTGAATGAGATAGCAAACACAAGATCTAGTTCCATCCATCCAGACTATGATTTCATGATTAATGCAGGATTACAAAGCATGATGGCTATGATCACACAGATAGTCATTCAATCATGGATTCACACATCATCATATTCATACACAAATTCTTGATCATTGTACATGTAATGTTAGCTTATGTGTTGAGTATGGGTATGCCTTACTCAACAAAGAAGTATCATGATGAAGATGTATTCTAATAGACAATAATATCGACCAGTTTTTCTTGATCCGAACATCTCACAAGTTAAAGCACTTCAGTCATTAATTATAATTTCTAACTTTGCGCTTGAGGGGGAAATTGTTATAGGACATTTTTTCACATCTAGTCAATACGTGTATAAACTAGCTCAATCAGCATCCATGAACACCTCGTCATCATCCCTACACAAATCCCTAGGCATGAATCTCCTAAATCCATAAGTGTTTGTGCCTAACTAGCTCATTTCATTTCTTTTAAGGCCCAACGCAATCAGGCCCTTTAGGGGCCTGCATTTAGCAACAAGTTTCTCCCTTCTACATTTGTTTTGATGAGAAACAAGGTGTCCCTTGTTGGGGTTGCATTGATTCTAGAAATTCAAGAAAAATAAAAAGAATCCTGAAGCTTCCTCTTCTAGAAGCTTCTAGGATTTGTTACAACCATTTACCTTGGATATGAAATTTAAATCCTATCTGATCTGAATATTTAACCTCTTACCTCTTGAGCTCATCCTCCCCTTCTAAGTGGATCTGAAGCCTCGATTGGTAAATGGATAATAATTTCTAAACTACCACAGTCTCCTATAAATATATAGCCATGTGCAACATGAGGGTTGGAATTTAGAGACTAATCATACCCTCATATTGTTTCTTTGATGATAAGAGATTTATCATTTCCATGCATAAGGATGACCTTGAGGTGTGCATTGTGACAAGGAAGGATAAGTCAACTTGGGGAGATCTCTACAAGATCAGTTTCCACTTTTGGTTGTAAACTCTCTCCCTTTCATATTAATACAAAGAGTATACCATTTTCATACATGTGATATGTTATGTTTACATTCATATATTAATGATATGTTGATCAATTGAATAGAGTGATTGGATAATTCTACAAAGGTGTCATAGATATTTGGCTTATGTTGATTGTTTATGCAGGTTCAAATTGTAGTGATCAGAGCTATGGTTGGAGATTATAAGCCATGAGGATAAAAGAGCTTGTGATGAATCACACGTAAGTATGCTTCCATTCTCCAATTTCTCTAAGGAGAACTTTATAGTCTTTTCTTTTTGTTGTTCTTTACCAAGCTGCTAGGTCTAGGGAAGATACTTCTTCTTGCAGTGATAGATTCTATATAATGGGAAGGCATGTTTTTTTCATTTTTCATGTTATATGATGTGCACATGAATTACCTGTTGGTAATTTAGGTTGCAAACGTTGAGTCCCCATTAGAAATTTGGTCTATGGACCCTTATTGCTAGCGAAAACCCAACTTCTGTTGCCTAATCTGGGTAAGTTCAAAATGTATCCTCCCATATCAATAACACTTGATTTAAGCCATATGCAAACATCCTCCCAAGAACATTTAGCACTAATAACTCCTTAATCATACATCAAAATCATGTGCAAGCATCCACAACTATTGACATCAATTCCCATCACACAACCAAATCAACTATTGAAATGAATTCCAAGACCATGCTACCAAGCTTAACTGAGTTCCAAAGTTTCCCTAGAAATACTTGGCATGCAAAATTAATTTTTAGAGAGACCAAAACACACTCGTATTGATCCAATTCAAAAGTGACAATTTTCTAGGTGTATTTGGGCACCCAAAACTCAGTATAATCATTTAGAACACTTGATCAAACTATCCACTCATGAATGAAAACATTTTACTCATGAATTTGTTGCCTCGAGAACTCTTGCACCTCTATTCCCTCTATGAATGGCTAAATTATCCCCTTAGATGTCCGATCCACATTATTTTTTCGATTTTCAAATTCAAAGTTTGGAATAAATTTTGAGTAATGTTTTTCTAATTCAATAACAAGGAAGCTTAATTTCTTGTAACCCCCTCACTTGTTCCCACTCATGGTATCATAGTGTATGATGGTGTTCACATTCTCAAGTAGTTGTCTACCATTTTTGTATCAAGGAAATATTTACATACACATCGTTTATAAATTGTTCAATTTTGTCGATCTTTTGTCACTGCGGCAACACCCTCCAAAACTTCACTACATTCAAATTTTGGAGCCTACCAATCTGTCATATCAAGTGTCACTTTGGTCTTCATGTGTCATTCCAAGTCATTCCACATGTTTCAAGTTTTCTTTATCATTCCTAAGTTTCATCGCATTCTTTGGAACATCTCTAGTGCACTTCATGGTTATAACAGCTTTATTTGTTGTAAAATGACACTTTTGGCTACAGTCACACACACTTTGTTTATTGTACTTGGGGAGTGTCTTTAAACTGGCGATTTGATGTGTATTTCTCACTATTCACTCTTATCTAAGTTTTATTGATAATTTGATATGTGTGCACTTGATTTTATGTCTAAACTCATTGTGCTTGACCTTTGTCTTATCTTTCAAACTTAGACAAAATTTGGTTGCACAATTTAGGCCACTAGGGCTAGGTGACTGCATGGCACACTTTTAAGCCTTAGTCAAGACCCCTTCCTTATTCAGAAGTCTACCTTATGCCCTCCAAGAATGTATAGCACACTCCCAAGCATATTTCCCCTTCCTTGTTCTGAACTGTTCCCTTAAGGAATCATTCCTCCTTGTTGAGCACATCGCACACCATTAAAGGAACATCATGTTTCCTTCAACCTTCATACTTGCACCATGCATTCTCTTTGTCTCCCTTGAGAATATAGCGCAGTTGGGAATGTAGAAACCTAACCGCTTGAGCCTTCATCATTGTGCCTTGTTCCCTCCTAGCTTCTCTTAAACACACAATGTACTTGGGAGGGCCTATGCTTCATCCCATCAGCCTTTGGCAATGCACCATATGCCCAAAAGTTTCCCTTGTTCTTCTCGAGCACACTGTTGAGTAATGAACAAAAAAATTGCATAACACATGTCAGAATAGGATATTTTTCAGAACTGTGTTTTATTTCCATGACTGATCTCAATTACAAGTATTCCAGAACAACATGGAAAAGATACATGAGGAGATAAGGAAAAGAGAGTAGTTAGAGGTAGCATTCAAGAACTAAGAACACATGATGAGAAAAATTGAAGAATATTGGAACCATAATGATTGAAGTAGCCCAAGAGGAATCCATATCATCAAACACCCTTTGGAATCATCAATCACCTATCAAGAAAGTCCATGTCATGAGTCAATATGAGTCCAAGTCATGAATGTTAGTGTTTTGTCTTGTTCTAGTCAAATGATGATGTGGAAATCACGATGTAGTTATGTGATTATTGTAAATACAAAAAAGTGGAAGTCCGAGAGTCATGTATGAAAAAAAGCACCCATATGAAGAAGTCCAAAAGACATGTGATTCCAAAATTCATTTAGAATTCCAAGAGTTACATAGAAGTGCAAAGGTTATTAGAAGTTGAAAAGTGATAAGAGAAACTCAAGAGTCATGAGGATTTGAAAGGTCATGCTTGAAGTTATAAAAGGAGTCTCATTACTCAAGAAAAATACTTTTCACCTTGGCTTCACCCATAAGGCATTAGAGAGAAAGAGATAGTACTTTTGAGGAGCAAGTAGCGGCTCTAATGCTACACTATGAGAACTAGTGATGTTCATTGTACTCATGTATCTTGTAACTTTTTCTTAATAGTTGAAGCCATTGGGTCAACACATTTTCATGCATGGATCATGGATGTTTTGAGACTATTCTTCTAATGTTTGTGGTTTATGTTGGCTTTCATATGTAGTAAAGTAATTCAACTATTTTAGTGACTTTGGTGCTAAATTTTTTGGAAATTTGTTGTGATGATTTTAATGATCATAGAATCTATGAGAAATATTTCACTTGATGTCTAATGATTCTTCCTTGTTTATGTGTGTGTGTCTCCACTAGATTAGTAATATTACTTTTACTTTAGAGGCTCACTTTTCTTTCTTGTAGTGAAAGAACCTTGATACATCTACAATCAAGAATTCCACAAGGCACACTCTCTTTCTCATTCAAAATAACTTGTGCACTAATCACTCATACTAATTTCTTAAGCTAAGGCAAGTCTATAAGTTAATGGAAATCGGGCCATCTTTCTAGATGGCACTCCTACACCAAACAGTGTGAGGTCTAATTGGGACCCCATATCGGGGAGATCCCCTGTATGTTGGCAGGTTCTAGCATCATCAACACCATCATAATAATGACATTTAAATGTTGGTATAATAAATGACTCAATAATTATTTATAGTAATACTAGGGTCTAAATGGGTTTTTTACAATATTTTATAACAACAAACCCATTTAGAGTTTTTGAATGTTCCTTGAATCACTTCAAACATGTTTGGAATTTTTTCTATAATTATTTTAAAGGATGTTTGAGAATGTAAAATATGGATCATTTTAATGAGAAACATTGGGGAACATGTACTTCAAATTTTATAATTCTATTCACTATACTTTATGAGATATATTCTATGGAAATTGTGATTTGTGAAGGGTCTTAAAACCAATTCTAAACAAGTCATCTTGTAATTTTTGTTATATTTTTTTCTGGTAAGTTTTAGATGGTAAAATTTGGATCATATTGATGTAAGGTATTGGGGAACATCTAGTTAAAATTTCATATTTTGGTTCACTATGCTTTTGGAGATATATGTTCTAGAAGTTAGGGTTCGTGGAGGGTCCTAAAATTAGTTTTGTGCTAGTGAGCTTAGTATTTTTCTATAACCTTTTTTCTCTTATACCTTTGACTATGAAATTTTTATCTTAGGTAAAAATTTTAGAATTATATTTGATGAATAAGGCATGTGGCAAGCTATACAAGTTTTCTTTTAGGAAGAGGCCAAAAATCAACAAGTTTTTGGAAAGTCACCATAACTTTCACTGGGCACATCAAGTTTTTCGTCTGTCATATGGAATTGCAAACAAGACATACCATAGCATTATACGATGAAATTTCATACTCATACGAGATGGAATTGCATAAATACACTAGAATCAAGGTCATACAGACTAGGAAACACTCCAAATTAGTGTTTTAAAATATATGTTAACTTCAAAATATAATGAATTTTGATTGGGATGTGGATTAAGGTGATTTATTTAAAATGATTAGAAAGAGAAAACATAGAAGAATAAACATGATGACGGATTATAACTATTTTATATCATTATTTTTAATATATTTAAGTTGTGATATAAAAGTTTGGGATAGACGTCAATTAATAAGCAATGTGATACATAGATTTAGTGGAGATGAAGAAAGAGATGCAACCAATTCGTAGAATGGTTGAAAATGGTAAAGGAATATGTTAATTATTCTTTAGGCGAAAGTCATTATTTTATTTATGAAGCTCATGAGTGGTGGTGGAGTTCTGACATGGATACAAGATGGAACATTACACAAGGAACATTTGAAAATTTCTTTTTCCAATAAATGGATAAAGGATATAAAAATGGAGTCATTGTATAAAAACACAAGATGAATTAAAATAATCTAAATAAGAAAGGTGATGAGATAATTAAGATACTAATGAAACACCTATTAAGGAGCTTGAACAATTAAAATAGGCAAGGAGTAGCAAGGGGAATTGGAAAAAGAATGACTCAAGGGAAGAATTAAAAAAGAAAGATGAAGAAATATATAAAATACAAAATCATAATAGAAAAATATTAGATTATGTCAAGTGATTGAAAGAAGAAACAAAGCTTTATTGAACTCAAGAAGAGACAAGGACCATAGATGTAGAGACTACTAAAAGGTGTGTAGATGATATTTGTAAGAATATTAAAGAATCCCTAGATAGAGATGTGGTAAAATCAAAAATTCATTCTAAAATTGAAGAAGGACGTCAAAATTTGATTGATGAGGTCACATTGTAGTGTCAAAAAGAGAAATAATACAAGATTCAAGAATGTCTCTAGAGTATAATTGAAGATGTTGGAATCTACATAGAGGATATGCATGTCAAATATGTTGGTATTATCACCAAGACTAGAGTAATCAAATATCAGGAAGAGGGGATATAGGATGCCATTATCTTTGAAACGAGGATAGAGGAAATGGGTATGTTGAATAAAGGAAATTCATGAAATGTGAGACCATATTGACATCCTAATTACAAGGAAAACTTTCAAGGAGGAAAAGAATATCAATATCAACATTATTAAGGAAGAAAAAATGACTGATATAATCATTCACGTGGAAGAAGATGAAATACTCATCAATGTTCATGGAATGGGGCATCACCAAATAATTATTCAATAGGATGTTATTGAAGACCAACAACTACTACAAATTGGGGAAGTCACAACAACAAGACATGGAATGAAAGGAGAGAAAATTATTCAACACTCAACCATCAACAATTAATAGTAGAAATAATTGTGTTTGGATGGATGGTTGATCATCAATAGCGAGAAAAATGTAGGAATCTAAATAATTCCTATTATTTGGTTTCATCACATCTAACACCCTTAACAGCAGATCTTTGAGGACAAAGTTTTTTAAAGGGGGATACTATGTTATAACTTGAAAGGGGGGCTATATTGGGCTAAATATATATGGTACGACCTAAAATGGGTGTATATATGGGGTAAATGTGCATGTATTGTATAAATGTATATGTAATAGGGTAATCCCAATAATGAAAGGACCACATGTACAAGGTGTGGATAGATATATATTGATATAAGTATTCATTATGGAGGACATAGACATATGATTTGGATCTATGAATGCATTTGGATTTTTGGAGTTTATCCTATTATTATCTGTATTATAGTCATGCTCTATGCTCAAATTATATTACGTGGTTTATGTTTCTAATTTGTATGTCTTAATATCATAACAATTCGATTATCTTAACATCTCACAATTCAAAGTTTTATAAAATTGAATTGGCTTGTTAATTATTGATTTAATACTCTATCATTTAATCTCAATCATGTGATACTATGGTCTATAATTTCGAGGTGATGCATCAAAGGTATTAAACTCAATTGTTAGTGGCCCATGATATTATTGATTGAATTTTATTGGATACACTTATCAATTTGACTATTCTCAAAATTCATTCATGGTAATGAGTAAATGAGTAAGATAACAACTTTTTTCAAATAACCACCTTATCTTATTAAGTAGCCATTAATTTTTATGTGAGGTGGGAAGTACTAAGAGACGGTATTATGTCTTAGGGTAGTAGAGGTTAAAAAAAATATGTACTCATGTTGGAAGGGGGATGGAATAGCTCGGGAAGACAAACGCTCATGAGAAGAGGAATAAGAACAAAGATGAGTAAGAGATACTAGCATTGGATTAAGAAAAAAACATAACATGAAGAGGAGGAATATCAAGAGGAAGATAAAATAGAGGAGAATGATAATGTAGAGGGTGGAGTAAGAAGATTGATGAGGAGGAGATACTAGGGTTGGACTAAGAAAAAACCATAAAAAGAAGAGAAGGAATATAAAAAAGAAGATAAAATAGAGGAGAATGATAATATAGAGGCTAGAAAGAGGAATAGAAAGAGGAGAATATGAAAGGTAGATGAAAATAAGGTAAATTTAGTTATGTGAATTTGAAGAGAAGATTCATAGTAGAGGCTTAGTGAAGAACATGGAATTCTAGTAAGCTTAGTTGGGTAAATTGAGAAAAGAGGAGAAATCATAAGGAGAAGAAAGAATAGAAAATAAAATACATAGAGAAAAAAACAAACTTGAACAACAGATTGATAAAAATAATGTGTATTAATTTGTTTAATTTTCATAAAAATTGTTAGCCTAGCAAAGGCTTAGACCATCAAGTTTTGTAAATAAAAAAACCAAGTAGACTTTCAACCCATTTCTATATTTCCAAAAGTTTCCATATAGGCTTATAAAGAAGATTTCATAAAAATTTATGTGGTTTAGTGGAAAGGCATATGGACCCAATTCTATGAAGGAAAATTCTCATTTTATGTGTATTTTATGTTTACTTTATGTTATATTTGCATGTGTTTGAATTGTTACACCTTAGAGTTATTTCTTCTGATGATTTGACAACCTATTAATGCCAACCATGGACTAGAAGTGGCCATGAACCAAGACTTTCCTTCAAGGCCACCTTAATAAAATTTCTCATTGAATTCAAAACAAACAGTTGGGATATTTCTCCTAAGAAGTATCTAGAACCTTATGATTGAACATAAAAATGGTCTCTTTTCCAAGATATTTGTCATGTGGAGTCCCTTATTGATGGAAGATCAACTTATCTAGGGGTGCAATGCCCATGGTATTTACATTGTGGGCACATTAAAGCATTGAAGCATCACTTCCTATTCTATTCACTTGCTAGGAAGGCTCAAGCATTGGTAGAAGTTATGTTAGTAGTTCTTGTCAACCTCCCTACCTTTGGAAAACTACCTTGCTAGGTCCATGAGTCATCATGTCTTAAGGTTGCTTAGATGTTTTTTAGATTTGAAGTACTCTTCTAGATTTGGAAACAATATGATCACTCATTGTTTAATGATGATGCGGTGTCTCATGAATTTTCTTAGTATGATATTGCATTGATACATATTAACTCGATTGAATAGCATAAATTCCCATGCACCATAAGCAATTTCTATTGAATGCACTTGGAATTTAGCCTTCTAACGTATCCATGCTACCAAACTTGTTGTGACTCTCTCTCTTAGTTGAGCTTGATGGTATCTTAATTTCTTGGCCCAAAGCTTTGGTTGCAACTGACCTTGATACACTTGGCAACAAAAAGAGAGAGCATGCAATTAGACACATAAATATTTGTAAATAGACAAGAAATTCTCCACACCAACATTAACAATTTCAAGTGGAGGTCATTAAATCAACAAAGTCAAAATGTGAGGAAGACCTAAACAAAATGTGAGTAGTATCCTCTTGGAATCAACAAAGTCAATATTTAATATATTAAATCTAAAAGCATAATTATGATATTTAACACCTCAAGAAATCAATATTTTAGCTTTTGCTTTACTTATAATAACTTGATTTTATGGTTAAACATACACATGTACTTTTAACAAAACCAAATGGATTTCATACTTTTTACTCATAGAATGATAAATAAGTGATTTGACTATAAAGGCATATATATTCCACCCCTCTCTAGATTTGAATCTATAACCTTTTAAAAAGAAACATATGCTTTCTTTTACACAAGTGACTTTTAACAAAACCAGCATATATATTCTATATTTTCTAACTATAACCTGAAGAACAAGTGATTTATCATTTATAAATAAGTGATTTGACTATAAAGACATATATACTCTACCTTCTACCCTTCTTTAGATTTGAATATATAACCTTTAAACAAAAACTTTAAAATCTTAATAATGGAAACACAACATTCCTTTCGTATCTCATGGCCGATCACTTTTGAAGGAACTGGTGTCTGTGTTTTAGTGTCGTATGGCATCCATCTACCCTGGAGTTATTTCATGCATGCAGCGGAGAGTAGATAATGTGGGCGTGTAACACCTCCTATGGATCACAAATTAATTCAAGGTGATGTGAGTAGATTAAAGAGAGCATGCCCTATAAGCAACGGATGCCTCGAAAATCTTGAAAGTCATCCTTGAAATTCTTGAAAATCTTGATTAGAAACAACATTCCTTGAAATTCTTGATTAGAAACAACAAAGTTTGAAGTACCACTTTCACATCCATTAAAATACTGTTATTCTCTGAAAGTCTCCTTATTTACGATGAACAGTAAAGACTTTGTTCCTACCTAGCCTCAAATTCACTAATGTGCCTACCTAGCCTCCAACTCACTAATGGTGACATCATTTATGGAAGGAACCAAATGATTTTCTGTAGAGACAGACGACACGGATGATGCGGTGGCAAACGGCCGTGCCTGCTGAATCCCACTGCCAGAGCTGCCGGCTGTGGATCGTCCATAGGAGCTGTCACCACTTTTCACAAATGCGGGTTTTGTCGGAATTGCTAATGTTGCAGGAGCACTGGAGATCATCAATATAACATTAGCGATTGTTGGGCGGAGGCCTGCATCAGCTTGGGTGCATAGCAGCGCAACCTGAATGCATCTTAAAGCTTGCTCATGCCTGATTGTTTCGGTCAATGTAGAATCTATCATATCTGAAAGGCACCCTCGCTTGTATAATCTCCATGCCTGCATCACAAACATCCAAGGCAAATGCATACTCACTTAACATCTCCATTGTCAGCAACCACTGTTTCTCATACAAAAAAAGTAATCATGAATGGATGTCTTACCCATTCTAATAAGCTTTGCAATTCATCGGGAAATTTTTTTGCAGTGCTTTTCCTACCGCTCACGATCTCAAGGACTAGGACTCCAAAACTATAGATATCAACCTTTACTGATAGTTGCCCCCGCATTGCATACTCTGGCGCGATATAGCCGCTAAATAATCCAATGAGAAACTCCTCAAATAAGTGTAGTGATTGTGGCTAAATCACACTATTGCATACATGCTTAACTGCTGATAAATTGCATGAGGGAAGGGGAAAGGGAAATGCTCTTACTATGTTCCTGCAGCTTTTGTTTCGATGTGAGTCTCGTCTTCAGGAAAGAGTCTTGCTAACCCAAAGTCTGCTATCTTCGGATTCATTCCCTCATCAAGCAAAATGTTGTTTGCTTTAATGTCTCTATGAATGATTCGCAACTGTGAATCCTCGTGAAGATAAAGAAGACCCCGAGCTATTCCCATTATCATGTTATAGCGCTTTTGCCAGTCAAGATTTCTCTTCTTCTCTGGATCTGTATTTGTATTTCAAGAATATCAAAATTCAAAACTTTAAATAATCAATCTCATTAGTTCATGAAAAATTGATCATCTTCCCCTCGTCCAGGAAAAAATCCAAAATGACATACCAAACAGGAAGGTTTCAAGACTTTTGTTCGGAAAATACTCATAAACAAGCAACCTATCCGGTCCCTCGGCACAACATCCAAGCAACTTTACAAGATTTCGGTGTTGAACATTGGCCACAAGCTTCACTTCATTCATAAACTCTCGTTTGCCCTGTCTAGACGTTACAGACAGCTTCTTCACTGCTATTTCTTTTCCGTCTCTTGTTATTCCCTGAAAGAAGCATTCCCATTAACAGCGTAGGGAAAAAAACCTTCATTGATGTCAAGTCATGCAATTTCTTGGGTAAAAACCAATAACAGATACATACATACCTTGTATACAGCGCCAAACCCTCCCTCTCCAACCTTCTTGCTTTCATCAAAATTATCCGTTGCTTCTATGAGATCTTCTAAGGTGAACAGAATTTGCTCCTGCTTCAGTAGCGTCGATTCTGGATCACTCTCACGTGTTTCAGTGTACAACCAAAAAAAGGTGAATAAGAATTTATTTTGATGAGATAGCATAAGTTTGCTCGTGCGAAGCAGAGGTTAAAACTGCAGATTCTACCTTCATTCTGCGCACGGGTTACTGGCCTCTCTGAGATGGATAGCTTCATTTTCCTCCACATGACAAACAAACAGACCATGAACGCTAGAAGCACGCCTCCCACAATCCCCAATATCATGGCTAATGTTTTTGAAGAGGAACCTTCTGTAGAATGGGATCATGCAATACATGATATTATTATATACAAAAGCTGAACAAACAAATTGTATAATCTAGAAATCATAAAATTGAATGCAGCAGCCAGAGATTACTTGACATGGTGGGTGAATTGCCATTCGCCACAGGAGCCGGCGCAGCGCCCGAGGAGATGGCAAAAAAGGGATGTATTTCATATCGGACCCTGCAGCTTCCGAGCAGTGCTTGAGCTCCTTGGCTCATAAAATCGAGGTGATTAATCGCGGTTTGCAAACAAGAATCGCAGTCCGTGATGGATATATCTCTCCAACACTGAACTTGACCGTAAACGGTGCGAATAGAAGAATATGTAGCTAATCCTTCAGCGAATCCGTTGTTTGCAGAATTGATAGCGTCATCAGACAGGTTGGAAAGGAGATTTGAAGTATTGTCCCTAAAACTTTTTAGATAACCAGTACTAATATTGTTTTTGTTCCCCAAATAAATCCAATTGGTGTCTAGCTGTGAGAAGAAACTAAAGTTATCGTATCGCAGGAAGCAGTTATCCAGCCATACTAGACCGCCGACGTAGTTTCCGCAGAGTTGTAGAACACTATCGTTTGCTAATTGCTGGGAACAGATTGAACAGTTTTGTTTAGATATGTTACCCATGCACTGGAGGAGGCCATAGATTCTGTTGGGAGTTTCTCCATACGAAGAAGTGTTGAACCCTGTTTGAGGTGTATTCTTCACTAGATCCCCCATTACCCTATTCAAATTGCTGGAAAATGTACTTCCATCAGCGTGAGTAAAAGCATTATTGCATGTATACGGTGGCGGCCAATCAGATAAAAGCGAAGTAAAACTGCTCATGAAAAATAAGGCAATCAAATGAAAGAGAATAGTTGCCTGTTTACAAGAATTAGCGAAGTATAAACAAGTATACTTGTGGAAGTTCCTCATGATCATCAGATTCACAAGAGAGTTGTAAAATCGATGTAATTGCCCTCAAAACCCTGAACTAGGAATACGACATTCCCAAAATATAAACCTTCGGAAGTTAAATTCGCTGCCTACAAAGCTTGCTTGCGTCTTCTTGAATAGGAAGATGGGTCTTGGTTTCAGTGGTGTGGTGGTAAAAGTTAATGTTAACTAAACCTCAAGTATACGTTCAGACCAGAGCCGATCAGCATGGAACAGTTAAGCTGTTCTCAGCTTTTCAGGTTGTCTCCCAGGCACACTATAAACACACTCTTTGATTCTTTCGTTTACATCAATTCCTTTCATGAAGTGTATAACGTATGCTGATAAAGATTCTTTAAATTAAAATTAATATAATAATATTAGTGTAAAAATTTTAAAATTATATCCAATGACATGATATATTAATAATATTTCTATTGGTATGAATGTAATTAATTAACTAAATAATTCTTATTAATAATTAATAATCAATTTATTTATTATAATTATAATTAATTAATTATTATTAAATTATTATAGTTTTTATTATTATTAGTTAATACTAAATATTTTTATTTTTATTAATTGATATTAATTAATTAATCTTACGTATTATTAAGTAATAAGTCTTATGAATTAAATAAATTAAATTAGTTTAATGATATACATTTAATTAAAAAAACTAACTTTATTTAATAATTAATAATTAATTAATTTATTAATAATAAATTAACTAATAATATGTTATTAATAAATTAATAATCAATTAACTAATTAATCAATTAGTTAATTAATGAATTATTTATTTAATTTATAATTAAAATATTTTATATATATTTTAATTTAATTTAATTTTATAATACTTTTTCATTAAATAAAAAAAAAATATAACAACTTTAAAATACTTTTAAAATAGATTTCAATCTTGTATACTAAATATATTTTATGAATATTCTATATAAAATAAATTCCTATTATTTCTATTAATTATTAATTATTAATTATTAATTAGTAAATAAAATATAAAAAAAAATTGTTCAAAATAAACCCCTCTCACATCAATTTCCATGGTCGTCTTCTTATTCTATAAATTTTAACATTTATAAACATACATATACTTATGGAGTTGTAAAATAAATACAATATTTCACTTAATTGGAATCACCAAGTTAGCCGTCAAAGAAGGTTAGGGTTTTGGAGTTGTAAAATTAATACAATCTTCCACTTAATTGGAGTCACGAAGTTACAGGTCAAAGAAGGGTAAGAATTGGACATGATTTCATTTCCATTCAAAGGTTTATATATATATATATATATATATATATATATTATTTCAATATTATTATGTGAGGAAGGCGAAATTAAGGTGATATCTTGATAGTGATATAGTTTAAGCAGAAATATAATTTAATAAGAAATAGAGGGAAAGATGGATAATTAGATGCTCTTTCAACTTTGAAGTTGTTGGACAAAAAATTATTTGGATTTATTATTATATTATTATATTATTATTGTATATAATATAAAATTAAATGAAATGAAGAGTTTGGAGGAAGACCAAGAGTCCCCATGAAATGTAAAGTGAATACACACATGTTTTGGTATATATAAATGTTTGATTTAATGGAAAATCAATTAATTGTGAAGTTAATTTTTATGTGAGACAATGCAATTAGAATAGATCCCAACTCCATGATTTTTGCTTAAAGGCACATCTCTCTCTTTTTTCCTACAAATCTTCTTCTCTATTATTCTAAGCTCTGCTCGCTAGTATTTGTGAACCCATCGTACTTGTTTCCAACATTTGGTGTGTATGTAGAAACACTCCTCTATCTATTCTCATGCGCTATAAAATTATTTTTGGCACATTTGATTCAACTCCTCATCCCTCTCTCTCTCTCGACATTGAAGAAACCCTGGTGAAAAAATCTCTCTCTCCCTCTCTCTCATATCCATAACTCATTGTACATGCACAATATTATGTACATTTTGACTTGTCTCACACCCATTTGTAACTCCTAGCATTTGCTAGTCTCTTCAAGTTGGGCTCTTCTCATCCTTATGCATGAACTCTTCCTCTTCAGAGTCTCTATAATGTGAGCACCCCATCTTGGCACTACTTAAGATCTAAATTTCTGTGGGGAAATCCCTCCATGTCCCACCTAATGCATAATTCCAAGTTTTCTCCTCCTACCATGGGAGGAATTCCCTTCACTCCTACATATTTTGGATTGTCTTCATTATGCTAAAAAACATCATGAGCTTTGCGTGGTCAATGGTTAGGAATAATTTTCTATCTAGTCTCATCACTATGTATTCTCATTTGTATAGCTTGCATGCCATCAAATCAATTCTTAGAAGATTCCATATTCCCTAGTCACTTCCATCAAAGAAATTTGGATAGTTATTTCAATCAAGAAAAGCCATTATCCACTAGTATAAAGTTGTTCTTGTAAAGCAATCTATGATAAAGTTGTATAGAGAAAAAATCCCTTCATGGTGTTTTGAATAAGCTTTAAGTATGGTGAAATCATTTCAAATGCTTAAAAGTCTCAACTACTTATAAAACCAATTACAAACCATCAATTTTATTCCCTAGTTGATATTCTAAATAAAGATTAAATATTGGCTCCAATGTGTATATAGTAGTTGTTGAATTGGTGCAAAAGCACTATTTTCGAGAAACACTGTTGAATACAAGCATTCTAAGTTTAAATCGAGTGTCATGTTCCAACCTTCACTTTTTGTTGTTTGTGTAAATTGAAAATGTATTCTCTGATCTCTATTTTTGGCATGGTTCTAACTAGCAAGAAGAACTACTAAGAGTGTTCTAGAAAGATAAAAAACACTCTAATATTTAATGATTTATGGGATGACATCTATGGAGGAGAAACTAACACCAGTAAAGGAGAGGAGGAGACACTAATATACACTTACATCAGGGGAGGAGCTAGCAATATGGAAGTAAAAAAAACAAGGAAGAATATGGAAAAATGATTGCAATAGACTTAAGTGAAGAGGTGAGCCATTATATTTGTTTCCATTGAATATTCTTAGGGTTCTCTGAAAAGATTAAAGGATTTGTATGACTCACACACAAAACTAAAACTTGTACAGCTGCAGGTGAAGCTATCCATCCTAGAGTTGGAGGATGATGATACTGTGGATTCAACTTTTAATATCAAAGTCATTATGCATGACATAGGTGTCATTGTAGAAAACATAGAACTTCTCCTCACAACCTTCATAAAGGTCATCTACCTTGCATATTCTCACTACCTTGAATTCCTGCAAGCTACTAATCAACTAAAGTCCATCACATTTTACTCTTTAGTGGAGAAAGTTGTAGAATGTGAGGAAGCCTATGATAAAAAGAAGACAACTTAGCACACTAGAGAGACTGTGTGCCTTCCTCATAAAGGGAATAATCAACCACATGATTCTTTTAGAGGAGATCTCAATAAAAGAGGACCTGGAGGAAATAATTCTAGAGGTTGGGCTAGATACAATCAAGGTGATAGATATGATCTTCATTATTTGTATTACAACAAAATTGGATATTGATGCAAAGACATCTGGAATTATCTAGAATTAAATAGGAGAAAATCAAAGACAAACAAGATTAAAAACAATACAAAGGAAAAACATTAGATTCCACAAAAGGTAAAGGTTGGAGGTGACATCAATAATTCAAATTCAGGTGAGGTAAATGATATGAATGTTTGATATGGTTGTGAATCAAATATATACACTAACATTGATTCAAGTTCCTTTAAAGAAATTGCATCTTATGATGAGTGAAAAGAAGCCATGCAGAATGAGTGTGATTCTCTCATCAAGAATGAGACATGGAAGTTGGTTGACCCTCCATTCCAAACCAAATAAATTGGCTTCAAATGGGTCTACAAGAACAATTACAAATTAGATTATTCACTTGACAACACCCAAATAAATGCTCATGGAAAAAGGATTTGCATAGAAAGAAGGAAATGATTAGCATGATTCTTTTACTCTTATGGTAAAATGGGCCACCATATATACTTCATTTTATTTGGTAGCACATAATGGATTGAGAACTCATCAAATGGATGTGGACATTTCTTTCTTGAAATGAGACTTGAATATGAATGTCATCATTTCTGAACTGGAAGGATTTGCTATGAAGGGACATGAATAGAAAGTATGTAAGCTTGCCAAACTTCTACATGGTATGAAGCACACATCACAAACCTAGTATGAATAGTTTACCGAGCATCTTCTAAAATTCAATCTCAAGAACTTTCATATTGATGATGCAACTTTATTTGTCAAGAATGTTGGTAAGACTGTATAACTTTCTAGCGTATGTAGTTGATCTATTGATAACAAGGAACAATGAAAGCTATATTGCATCTATAAAGAAGGAGTTGAAGAAAGGATTTGAGCTCATAGATTTCGAACATCTTCTTTATTACTTAGGCATTGAAGCGAATTAAAATCCAAAGTACATATTCATTTCCAAAAATAAGTACATAGCAAAATTGTTAAACATGTTTGACATGGTTGAATGTAACCCTCTCTCTATTTCAATGGAAGAGAATTTGAAGTTCACGTCAAAAGAAAGGAATGAATTTAAGCAACGAAGTACAAATAGTTTGTGGGAAGTCTTATCTACCTTCCCAATATTGTAATAAATATTTCATTTTTTGTTGATATTTTTTCTAGGTTTATGCAAAAACCTTGTAAAGGACATTGGTTTGTTGCAAAGAGAGTGTTAAAATACTTGAAGGGAATTGAATATTTTTGGCTCAAGTATTCTAAGTTGGATGACTTCATCTAATTGGATATTTTGATTCAAAATTTGATGAGCATAAAGAACATAGAGTGTTAACTTCGAGCTATCTCGTGAGTGTTGGATCAGTTGTTGTCACCTTGAGGTCACATAAATAGTCAATTCCAATAAAATCCACAACAGAGGCAGAATATGTGGTAGTTGCAGAAGCAATAAAAGAGATTGTGTGGCTTAGGAAAATGCTTAAATATTTGCAGAAGAAACAAGTGCATTATGCTCCTCTTTTAGTTGATAACATTTCTACAATCAAGTTGGAAAAGAATCCCAAATTCTATGATTAAAACAAGCATATGAAGACAAAGTACGATGTGATTCGATATCATGTAGAGGCCAAGACTATTGAGTTGAGACCTTACTTCACAAATTAGTGCTTTGTAGACATCTTCACAAAAAGCACTTAGAAGAGAAAAAATTGAAAAGTTTAGATTGATACTTGGACTCATGAATGCCCCTTTGGCTTAAGGTGGGGAATGTTAGACCAAACTCCTTTAGGGTTTTTATTGTATATAATATAAAAGTAGATTAAATGAAGAATATTTAGAAAAACAAGAGTACCTCACAGAATGTGAAGAAAATTGCCACTTCCTCTTGTATATATAAGTGTTTTAGTTAATGGAAGAGTTAATTCCTATTCCTAATAGGAGCCACTGGAATGGTCAATGGTTTGGCTCATCATCTTCTTAGTAGAATGTAAGTAACTAAATCCCCTAAGTGGTAGGAGGAGCTCTAGGGTTTGTTACATAGGTGTTAAGGTGGATTTTATAGATTATGTTAATGGGGCAGTTTATGTCATCTTTGATTAAGGTGATTCAATGATTTACTCAACACCAAGCTTAGCAATTTCTTTCATCTATTAATATTATTAATGAAGTAGTTGATTCTTTATAGTAGTTGGTTGACCTTTTGATCCTATCAATTCAATTGTTGATTAGGCTATCAACTTAGCAATTAAAAAAATATAGAAGACAAAAAAACACAAGGAACAAAATATACCTTACATTAATGTATTTAATACTTTGTTTTTTCATTTAATATTAAAAATGACGCAGACCTAAATTCATCTTAATTAATTATGAGCAAAATATTTAAATTTTTATATATTAAAATATATATTAACTTATTTAAAATATAAAATACTTTAGATGGAATTATATATATATTAACATATAAAATATTAAACAAAGTTTTTTGGTAGAAATCACACGATAAAATTTTTTGGCCAATTTTTTTCATGTGATTTCTACTAAATTATGAATCACAAAAACTTGAATACATATAAAATATTAACTATTTTATTATTAAATATATATTAATTTTCAATAAAATAACAAAAATATACTTTAAAAAATAAAAATTTATGTATTTGATGATATATATATATATATATATATATATATATATATATTCTCAAAATTACTAATAACAAACCATTTAAACGTCAGTTGTCCTCAAAGATTTGTTGACCCTTCACTAACTTCATGGTAAAGAAGCCTCTATTCTCATATCTGTCTAAATGCATCCCCTAAAAGAACATTGAATATCAATATCAATGGCTCCTCTCGAAAATGGCTCCTTCGTGCTCGCTGAATCCAGTTACTTTATATTGGTATAGGTGGCGAAAAAGAGTGACAGCTTGTAATATTAATATGAAGTTTTAACATTGAAAATATTCGTGATAGCTGTAATCCTTACCGAGACTTAATTAGTATGCAATTACCGATGTTATATCATCAAACCATGTTTATTATTGCAATTTAATATGTTCTAACATGTTCAGTCTACTCAAGCGTGCCACACTAACAATAAAATAAGGAAAAACAACACGATAGATTACCCTAATTCTAAAACAAATATGACTCTACAATTAGGTGAATTTTTTTAGTATTAAAATAGTTTAGGACGATATTAAACATTAATTACTTGAAAGTTTTGTATTTCAATTTTGAAAGTTTTGTATTTCAATTTAAGGGATAAGGATTGGTTGATTTTTTTAATTTTCTTATGTGAATTTTTAGATTAATTCTCGAGGGATTATGCTCAACATGTCTGAATGCTTATCATCATTTGTAGTGTACTAGAGAGTGTTATGTTGCATTGACTTTTAATAAATTAAAAAATTTATATTCATGTCAGGTGGCGTCCCACTCACCAATTTTCTAGGGATTTTTAAAGCATACTTAATTTTAGAAAAAATGTCTTATATCTTTATGTTGCATTGACTTCTAATAAATTAAAAAAATTATATTCATGTCAAGCGACTCCTCACTCACCAATTTCCTAAGGATTTTCAAAGCATACCTAATTTTAGAAAAAATGTCTTATGTGTTGGTTGTAAACCATAGATACTCTTCAACACTTTTATTTTTTATCATAACCTCTAATTCTTAAGGGTTAAGTAAAATCAAAGTTAATAATATTTTTGTTAAATAGTTCTCATTGTTAATAGTTGAAGCCTTAGGCTATATCAACCACATTAATATTTTTAATGTGGTTGTGCTAGTTCTAAAACAAATATGACTTTACAATTCAGTGAAAAATTTTAATAAATTTTTAAAAACGTAAAGAGTTAATAAAACAAAAAAGAAATGAGAAGATATTTTTTCTTTCAAAATAACATTGGAGCTCACTCTCATCTAAATACAATCTCAAAAAAGAGAAAGGAATTAACTTATAAAAAATCATGTAACAAAAACACAATATTTATAGTATCAATGCATGAGAGGTAATAATAATAATAATAATAATAATAATAATAATAATAATAATAATAATAATAATAATAATAAAACATTTGATAGCTTTATAATACAAATGCATGAGAGAGCACCTACAAAATATTTAATAATTTAAAAAAAGATAAGATGCATTTAACTCTTTATTATATAATTTATGTATATACTAGTTTAGATCCATCTTAATCACTGATCTAACAACCATCAAGAGGGATTAAATATTTTGAGGTGCAAATTTCTTTTAAAATGCAAAACATAAAAAATAATTGCAACTCAAGAGATTTGGTCCACTTACTACATGATAGATTGGTGGTTAAAACTGATATATATATATATATATATATATATATATATATATATATATATATATATATATATATATATATATATATATATATATATATATATATATATATATATATATATATATATATATATTAAATTGTATTTTTGAATGCAAAAATGGATTCATTTCCTTAAAAATCTCCTTGGTAGACAACTCAACTTAAACTTGCAATTCCTACGTATCTTTGAATTTCATACAAAATTGACAAAAAAAACTAAAAAAGAACTAAAATGAAAAATTCCTAAACTACTTGAAACTTTTTATTTTTTTCAATTATTTTGTATAGTATATACATTGTTTTTTTGTTTAACCATATATATAGTTGACATTGGAGTATTTTACTTAATACGGGCATTAAATTTATTTTTTATTAGTAATATTTTCTAAATGTGAGATGTTAATTTTATATTAAGAATTGAATGAGTTATACATCTAGCTCTTACTATTTTTATTTGGAACTAATCCAATTTTTTTACCATCAATTGCCATTTTTTGGTCAGTTAAATATTTTATAATGGTTAACCTTGACATAATTATTTCTTTTGCTCTGTATATATGAAACTAACTTTAAAATAAATTTGCTCTATAGGAATTCAAATAGTTTATTGAATTGTTTCGAAATATTCTTAAGAAGTATAATAAATATACATAGTCAAAAGTGAAAATATAAAATTATTTTACTTTTAGTTACTTTATATCTCTCTAAAATTAATATAAAATTGTGTTACTTTACATGGATATTTAAATATTTTATTTATGGCTAAGAGTGAGAGTTAAATATTTTACCACATCTCTTACACATCAAACATGTTTATTCATTTATTTTTTTATTATAGCCCACATATTTATTTTTTATTTAGATAATATTTTATTTTTATTTTTAAAGGGATATGTATCAATTGAGTATGGACATAATCGCACACCAGGTTCATATTGGATTGTAGAATATGCCTCTTGACACAATAAATTATTAGAAATATATAAAAGATAAGCAGAAAAATGAAAATTTTAAAATGGTTACTCTATATACATTTAAATAAATTAGCATTTCTAATATATCTATGCCATAAATTTTGTTAAATAAATATTATGTTATTTTATTTATTTATTTTTGTATGTTAAAATTAAGCAAGAATAAATTAAAAATTAAAATAGTTATATATATTATTCATCACACATGCAATAATAATTTACTGATTTTTTGGGAAAAGACTTGAAGATTAATTTTAAAAATGTGATTTTATTAAATAATGGATGCTCACAATTACAAAGTTATATTATTTTTACTATTTTTTATCAATAAAGTTGTATTTACAATGCTTCACAATTCTGGTAATCATAGTGAAAGCCTTTATTTTCTAAAGGACCTTTTCTCTCCATTCTTGGTCACTCTCTTAATTACGATCCCTCAATTGACATCTTAAAGAATAATGAATTGTTCATGTAAAAAACACATCTTAATCCTAACCATAACACTCATTAAGAGGATGTGATTACTATGATGACCCAACATCCAAGGTGTTGTTATGGAAATGGGATCTAAAAATTTCAATCTTTTCAACTTACTTAAAACCTTAGTTTGACACCACCGTTGCATTCATCTTGTCAGGATGATTATGGTGATATAAAACTTTACCTCAATCCAACCTTCCGATCAAGATATGTGAACATTACAATTCTGAAAAATTAGAGAGTGCCACATCATCATCCTAACTACGTGGCAACCATGTGGCTACACCCACATTGATAATATCCTATTTCCACTTGGAATTTATTTACTGATTTTTTACCCATTCATGGGTTTGGGCTCCACAACCCCACACTTTGCATCAAAATACAATTCATTTGCATATAAGCATGACCATATATATATATATATATATATATTACCACCCACTTGACGGTCATCACATGTCGCCAATATTCCCATCTCTCGGGCTCCATTACCTGACTACTTTCCCGTTTTTCACATTTACAAACCGTCGAAGGTTGACCCTTCGATTTGTGCCATTTGTGGGATCACACATTTGCGCTAATGGCAAGGCTATCAGGCTCACATGTCTACAAGAATGGCTTGAGATTACATGATCCCATACCTTCTCAAATCTTTGTCCCACATGCACTCGCAGAGAAGTAACCTCCAAGCTTACATTCCCTAGTGGGTCTACACTATTGTGCCATAAATAATTTTGATTGGTCCTTTCACCTATGACTTCAGTGGTCAAACTCTTGCCATGCTAATTCAGCCTATGTCATCTAGGTATTCCCCTCACACAAGATTTGTATGGGCTTCCAAAAATGAGACCTTCTGGCTAATGTCATCCTAGGTCTCCCTTTGATCATTAATTTATCTTCTTGATCTCAACCGACCTTTACACGGGTTTCATAATCAATCATGTATCACAACCATATGGGCTAGTTACTTTTTCTTCAAGCCCACCTTCCTGGAGTTCGATAAGTCCCACTACGACCATGAATAAGTTTTACAGGGCTAAGGATATGGCTTTCTCTATGCCATTTACAAGGTAGCATTTACGACCATGTATTTTCCACGGTTGTTCTGCCTGAGACTTGGGCCATAGGAAATATGCTCGAGCTTGGATTTGGTTGTTTTATAAAGGAATTCTCCCACCTTTAACTATTGCCATGGTTGGGTCGGGGAAGGCTCCTCTCTTCCATATATTGACACAGTACTCTTCCACACTAACACGCAATTTACTTTACAAATGCTACCAACGCTTACATGGGTGTGTTAAAATTGTGGGGAGAGAGAGAGAGAGAGAGAGAGAGAGAGAGAGAGAGAGAGAGAGAGAAGCTATCCTTCTTGAGCTTAGAAAGATTGAACTATAACTTAATGGAAAATTCTATCGAAAATATTTAAAACAGGATACGAACTTGTCCATTCAAATTTAATGAGATCCCTAAGCCATTAGTGAATCATATCCATTAAAAGATCTAGAGATATATTAATAGAAACCAGAAAAGCTAGCTCATGAGAGAAAACATGGCACCACACAATGCCCATAACTTTTATAGGAACTCAAGATTACATAGTTAATTAGGAATTTCATTCCCCATTAGATTTACAAGCCCAAACCACACATTGTTTGAGAAATTTAAAAAATGTCTTAGCAACAATTTAATCAACCAGGTTAACAATAGATTACATACCATGCTTCATACATTATTAGCACCAATTCAAATCAGAAATGCAAACATATTTTCATGGTCATTAAAGAGATTGAGAGACAGTTATCTTATAGAGTGCATAAGTTTTCCAAATGAAAGTGGAACATCAAATCTCCTTCCAACCATAGACGAGTTGCAACCAAGTCTTTCTGGGAGTTGTCACCCCTGAGCTAGATTTTAGAGCTTGAGGTTGAAGTGCTAAACCATGTAAGGTCACAAATCCCAGTTGAAACATGACCTCCAAGGTAATCCTGCCTTCACCTACCAACCAATCAAATAATCAAATGCACAGGGACTTGCTTCCCTCAACTGTTCTCAACAATACTTTGTTATCATATCTTAAATCTTGATCTAAATCATTTTCATCATAGGGGCTTTATTATCACAGAGGATCACCTCTTTGAACGATGAGAGAAATATTATTATTTCATGGGAAGGTTCCTTAGTGCCAAGATATTGATCAATTAGTAGGTTCTTCAAACTACAAGCTTCCGAGTGGTTTCTTTAGTTCTAAGGAAAGCCACCCTTGGTGTTTTTGTTAGCCCTAGATAATCTACTACTCGATTATGAGAGGAAGAAAGATCAATATGAAATTATTAGAAGGTTATTTAGTGCTAAGTTTTTGTTAGAGAAACAAGTTCTTAAGACCACAAAATTCCTCGTGGTTTCCAAGGCAAGCCACTCTAGGTGGTTTCTTCAGTACTTAAACAGCCATGCCAAGATGAGAGTTCAACATGGCAAGGATCCTCATATGGATATCTACTAATGCATAAACATATCACCTCTCCATAGAATGCCTCAAACAGACTCCTCTTCAGTTACTCTTGATACCCATTGTTGTAAGAAAATTCAACCAGTGGAAGGTACTCCTCCCATTTCTTCTATTGATGCATCACAAACATCCTCGACATGTCCTATAATAGCTTGTTGACACTCTCTATCTCTCCATCTATATGCAGATGATAAACCGTGATCAAGGCCAACTCTATCCCTAATCCTGCGAACATCTCCTTCAAAAAATTGGAATTCAACTTAGCATCCATATCCTTAATCTTGCAAACATCTCCTTCCAAAACTTGGAATTTAACTTAGCATCCATGTTTGACACAATCTTCGTCGAGACACCATATAGCCTCACTACATCTCTGATGAATACCTATGCTACATCACTATCTGAATATGTGGAATTCACTAGAGTGAAGTGTGTAACCTTTGTCAATCTATCCACCATGGCCATGATGGAATCATGTTGTCTACTTGTCCTCGGCAAACCTGTCATAAAATCCATGGAAACTACCTCCCATTTCCATTCTGGATTCAAAATCAGCTGCAATAATCCACCTGGATTCTTACACTCTACCTTTACATTTTGACAATCCAAGCCTCTAGCGACAAACTTTGGCACGTCCTTCTTCAGATTCAGCCAATAATAAAATTTATTCATTGTTGTCAACATTTTATTGTATCCTAGGTTACATGAATAAAGTTTTGCATGAAACTCTCTCAAGATAGTCTTCTTGAGCTCACTATTGTTTGGAACAAATATCATGTCCCTAAATCTGACCAAATCGTTTGTTGTAAGGTGATAGTTCACATGCTGATCACCTATAACCTATTGTAACTTATGCATAAGCTTCATGTATCTGTCATCATGCTAGCCTTCCTATGACATTTAATCTTGTAAGTCTATCCCATAAGAACTCATAGATGTTATGTGACTCAGCTATATTCTCTTGCTAAGAGCATCGACAATCCTATTCTCTTTTACTTTGATGCACTTGATCTCAATGTCAAACTCATTGATCATGGCCAACCATCTAGCTTGCTTGGCATTTAGATTCAGTTGGTCAAATAGATGCCTCAATCCACTGTGATCACTCATTATTACAAATCTCCTTCCAAAAAGATAGTGCCTCCACATCTTCAAAGCATGGATGATCGCTTCCATCTCAATATCACGTGTCATATAATTATGCATGTGCTCATTCAGTTTCTGTGACTCATACCACACCGCTTGTCCTTTGTGCATAAGGACTCCATCAAGTCCTATCTTGAAAGCATCTTTACACACAACAAACTCTTTGTTTTGATCTCTCATCTTTAACCATAGAGAATTTATCAACAACTTCTTTAAGTTCTCAAAACTTTTTGCAAATTCCTCTTTCCATTCAAATTTATTACCTTGCCTTTGTAGTGATGTAATAGGATATGAAATCTGAGAGAAGTTCCTGATTAACCTCCTATAGTAACCTTCTACGCCCATAAATAATCTTACCTCTTCCACATTTCTAGGAGCTACCGACTCCCTGACAGCCCGTATCTTCTCTAGATATCTTACTATACCTTCCTTCAAAACCAAATGTAATAAGTAATGTACCTCTATCTAAAATTAATAAAACGCATTTACTAAGCTTGACATATAAATGATGCCCTCTTAGCAATCTCAACACTGTTGCTAAATGTTTGGCATGTTATTCCTCATTCTTAGAATATATCAAGATTTCATCAATGAATACAATAAAAAACTTGTCCAAATAAGGATGCAACACACTATTCATCAAGAACATAAAGGTAGCTGGATCATTAGGCAAACCAAATGGAACTACAAAAAACTCATAATGCCCACACCTGGTTTGAAAAGTTGTCTTGTAGATGTCCTCTTCTTTAATGTGTACATGATGATATCCAGATCTCAGATCAATCTTCGATACCACTCCTGTTCCCTTCAACTGATCGAACAAGTCATCAATCCTCGATAATAGATACCTTTTTTTAATGGTCACCCTGCTGAGCTACCTATAATCAATGCATAACCTAATAGTACCATCCTTCTTCTTCAAAAACAATACCAGTGCACCCCAAGGATATACACTTCGTAACTTTATCCCTTGCCAAACATTTCCTTCAACTCTAAATTCAACTCTACCAACTCTAGTGTGGTCATCCTATAAGGTGCCTTCGATGTTGGTGTTTCCCCTAGTACCAACTCAATAGAAAATTCCACTTCGCTATGAGGCAGAAACTATGAAATATCTTCTAGAAATACATCTTGAAACTACTACAATATCATGTAACTACTCAATACCTCTCCATCCTCATCCTCCTTACCTTTGTTACTAGAAATTTTCACTAAAAATAACACACACCCTTTTCTGCGACTATGTTTTTCTTGCATATTTGTCACCATTCTAACTGATGTTTCCTTCTTCTTACCCTCCAAGATTATTTGTTCTCCATTTTCATCCTAACACTCAATGGCTTTGTCATAACAATCCACCTTAGTCTTGTGATGATACAACCATTCCATACCCAAAATAATACTATATGATCCCAAAGGAAATACATTCAAATGTGTTGAGGTAGGCATACCATTCAACACAAATGCACAAGCTCCTACCCAATGATAAACTCTTTTCTTTGTACCTGTAACCAACTGCACTAACCAAGATTTTGCATGTTCTTTTTTTATTCAAACCACACTTGTCCAACGTTATAGGATTAACATAACTATAATTAGATCAAAGGTCAATCAAAATAGAAACAAATTGAGCACAAATCTTACAGTCCATATCGATACAAAAATGCCTAATGATCTACCTATATATTATCCAATGCTGCATATATATGAGGAATTCTCTGCCCAACATCCTGAATAGTCTTCACCTCATGTGCACTATAAATCTAAAACCTACCACCCTAACTCTGCTGATATTCCTTCTTAAGATTCTCCTCACCAAGTGTCCAACACTTCAACTATACTGTATCGTCACCTCTATTCCGTTGCCCTCCATGGTGTGACCCATGTCCCTGATTAGCCATGTTGAACTTCTTGTAAGGTGTCACATTCTCTTTCTCACCTACATCGTGAGGTCTTGCTCTTTTCGACTGCCATTTACCTTTTGATTTATCTTTCCCTTTCCAATGGTGTTGTAACTTTGTTTTATGCTTTGATTTCTCATAACAATGCTTTAGTTTCCCATTGACTTCCTCAATTGATCACTGTTCATCATACTTAATCCGATCTCTGAATTCTAATGGAAATCCACCAAAAAATATATGAACCTTAGCCTTTTCATCCTTAAGATACGATACATAGCTCAATAACTTTGTGAACATTGTCATATAATCCTCATCTATCAATGATCCCATCTTTAGTTTATAAAATTCCTTAGCCTTACTGCAATAATACCTCTCTGACAAGTATTTCTTAATAAAGAGTCTCTTGAATGCATGCCAACTCAACTCCCCCGTCCTAATGTCTCTTACCCACTTCACATCTTCCCACCACATATTTTCTTTCCAATTGAGGTTGAAGATAACTATTTTGGCCTTCATATTCTCTGTGTACTCATGCAGCACAAAGAAATTCTTCATCCCAAGTAACCATGATTCTGCATCTTTCATCTTCTTCAAATCTCCATCAGAGGTAGGTGGATTTTATTTCTTAAACTCATCCAAAAAGTATGTCTTTTCACTCCTACTGTAAGAATGATAACATTGACAATTATAGTGCCTGTCCAAACCATAACTAAAATATAACCTGTGTCCATCACCTCTCCTATATGGAGTATCCAAAATCTTGCCATCTTTGACCACGTCATCCCTATCAAACTTGTACCCACCATGTGATATACTTCCATATGCCCCATTAATCCTATCCTCCCTCCCATGGCTGATCCAAAGTCGTCCCTATATCTACAATTCTGACAAACTTTGAAGGATTACTGCATTAACCTTTGCTTATTTCTTATGTGCCTGAATGATCCTATCATTATATACCTTGCAACTCCCTATTTATTCCTTCAAACTTCTTAATGTGTATGCTAAGTTAGAAGAGTGCCCAACACCATGTTACTCGTCTACCATCTTCCTAGTCATCTTTGATATTCTTCCTGCGAGTATACCATGTCAGCTAAACCAAAGCATAAACATAATAAACATTCGTAAGTATAGTTTGGGGGGGGGGATATCTCATCTACAAGATCAACTAGATTATAATAATACATTTATAATGATAATCATATCAGAATTTAAAAGTCATTTCAACTATTATATAGTTACAAATGCATGACCATACCAACTACATACCATGACCTCATGCATGACAACTATCACCATGCCAATGTATGCATAACATTATATGAACACTGACATGCATAACCAATGCATCACTCACATATACTGATGACGACAACATATAATGACAACACCATCCACTTTCGCATGGTGACACCCCTACAACCATGACCAACACCATGTACACACAACAAGAATAAGGAACACATATACAACTGACATGAATGCATGACCACCAAACATCGCACATCCAGTCTAAGGGGTGAACCATGCTCTTATACCACTCTGTAACACCCTCCTCCCACATTTACCCAAGCTACCTGGTCCACTGGGGTAAACATGCCACGAAAGGCTACTATGATGTAATTAAACTGCCCATGTAGACTTAAGGAAGTGGAACCGATGGAAAAAAACAAATATGACCTTCAACACATACTACTAAACCACCTAGAGACAATCAACCCTTCAAGGTGCCTAACCCCTTAATAAACTCAACTTTTCACCAATATAACACCCTAGCCACTCCCTTGAAAATACATGCATGTGACTATAGAACTCCAATCACTCCTAAAGTAAGGACAAGCCTACGATTGTGGACTTTTTTAGCTAGTTTTGTGCCAGTGACCCTAGATTTTGTGCCACATTTTCAGGGCCATGACTCAAGCCACTACCTAGAACTTCATGAAACTTTAAAAAATAATAAATAACACTAAAAAAAGGTAGTAATGAAAACATTTAAACAATTAATTGATTGGAACCATACTATCCATGACAATAATTTCATCAAACATGTCATAAATATGCATTCTAGAGGTCATAACAACAGATCTGAGAATAGGGGTCTCATACTTATCTAAGAATTGCTAAGAAGCACTGATGCCTTATCAAAATAGTTGTATTATCATCTATTATGGCATATATTCATTGTACATTCATTTACTAAGAAAAACATGATGAGAGCGATACATCATGATAGTCATAAAACATACTCATACCAACATATAACCAACATAAATAAAAAGGATACAATTTCCATAAATACCACATATGAATCAACACATTTACACATGAAACACCAAGGAGAAGAAACTCTTATTAATGAAGGCATTAGCCAACTAGGTTTGGGACTTCCATGTACCACCTGATCATAGATTAGCTAAACCAAACCTTTCTTTCAGACAATCACCCCCGTGCCATATTAAAATCATGAATGTGGTAATCATAACCAAATTCAACTAGGGCTTCCTGAGGTTAAACCACCTCACCCTCATCAATAGAAACAAGATTTACTGCAATCCCCACTAGATCACTAGGACCTCCATAAGCATGTATGCCCCAGATTTCTCCACCTACACCATGTGTAATTTTCCTATCTCCTTGTCTCTAGGCTTAACCGTACATCCCTCCATACCACGGTCAATGTTCCATAGGCCTAATCAAGACTTCACCCTCTAATCTTTACTATATATCTCGCCATTCATCAGCCAAGGATTCCTGGTTCTAATCGAGGGCACACACCTCTAGGCTTTATCGTATATCCCTCCATTCACAAGTTGAGGATTCCTAGGCCCACCAAGGCACACATTATCTGCCTTTACCACAATTTGAGTCCAGTTTAGGGATTACTAGGCCATGTGTTATTTCTTTCAGAGATCCACCTCACTCAATTTAAAAACCATTCAACAATTTATTTCAACCAAATGCAAGAGAACCCATCACACCATGATTATCCGGAAATGGAAAGTCAAGGCTGAAGTACACTAGTACACCTAGAAAAACCCATGCTGATGATAGAAAGAGAACCAAGAACACACATGCATAACCATGCATGCCAAAACTATCAAGGAAATCATACATGCAACTCAATACCTACAAAGAATCGTGTTGTAGCCACTTGATCTTGCTCTTCCTTGCTTGATCTTTGCTTCCCTTTTCCTTCTTTGATTTCCTTGATCCAATATTGAAGTTCTCTAAGAAAACTCTAAGTGTCCAAGAGTGAGAGAGAGGGACAATAAAGAGAGGACTCCAAATGTGAACTGACAAAAGGTTACAAAGTGATCCTCAAAATCCTTTTTATTAATGAGGCCTCTATTTTCTTCATTTTCCTCCTTACATGTAACATGTACCCTTTCACCTTCATTTTCTCATAATTTTCTTTATTTTCATAAATAAAATGCCAATTAATGCCACTTTTCCTTTCCAAAGCCTTTTCCATTGCCTTTGCCAATTTCCTTAGCCATAATAAACCAAATGAACACCCACACTAGGATGTCTTTCCGAACATTCATCTTGGAATATGCGTCCCATAACCGTGGTTATTATTTTACCTTCATTAAATTTTATTACATGAAATTTTTGCCAGTGATGTTACAAAGAGAATCTCATTTTGAGCCACTTTCATGGATGCCATCTCGTTGTCCATTATACCCACGGGAAAAACTAGCCCACTTCGATGTCATACTACCATTCATTTAGTCATGGATAATGATATGTCAATTAAAATAAGAGTTAGTGAGCTCATTTTTTTGTTGTTTCTACTCACACGACAATTTTCGACTTGCACATAATTTCCTTTTTTCATGCTATTGTATTCAAGAGCAGTATTCCAATGATGCATTTTTTGTCCCATCTTCGCATTTTCAGCCTTCCTCATCTACTCATGTTCCTTATTTATGCATAGGACCTCCTTGGATCCCTTACCAGAGCCCCATGGCTTTCCTTCCATGCCAAACCAATGTTCCCGAGGCCCCCCAAGCATGAAGATGAAAGGAAAAACCCAGAGGAAAAGAGGGAAACTGTAAAAATAAAGAAATTCATGACAACAATAATAAAATCACCAAGAAAAATAGCATGGACATGTGCAATCCAATAGTGAAAGGGAAAATTCGAGAATAAATCATTCAAGGAACTCAAAACATAAAATATTCAACAACATAACAACTCAATCCCAATGAGTTTTGGTGTCCCACAATGGATCATGATTAAAAGCTCACGAAATTTCCAACTATCCCTTCCTATTACACCATGCCACATTATAAGCTTCTTTTACAGCCACTTAGTCTAGCTATACTGCCACATGAATTCAATTGTTACTTTTATTCGTGAAAATTACAAATCAGTTTCTACCATACCATGTTACCAAGCATGTTGTCCTACAACTGTGCACACATCTCAGTCATTCGTTAGTCACATGTCTTCAAAATATAGGACATAATTGGTCATGATTCTATCTCATAATAATTTCCAAAATCAAATTTCTCATATACATGAGCATATAAGTTCTTTTATAGTCATGCCTACATAGGTTTAGAAATGAAATTTCTTTTATACCAAAACCATCAACATCCAATACAGTTAGCCTCTTTTCATAGGCCATCAATTCATGGAATCTAAAATCTCATATACATACATACATACATACATACATACATACATACATACATACATACATACATACATACATACATACATACATACATACATACATACATACATACATATATATATATATATATATATATATATATATATATATATATATATATATATATATATATATAGATATATTCCATTCATTTTTCCTATCTTCAATGCATGTTTGTTGGCAAAAGTCAATGAAATTCCTATAATCTTGAAATAGGAGAGAGCCATATTGTGCCAATGTCTTGATCTGAAATTGCATCCATTTTTCTTTAAGGAAGATGACATATGATTTGTATGGCTTCCTACAATGGATGGACTCCATGGAAAAGCTTTCCATGGTGGAAATTTGTGTTAAAAAAATGTAGCAAGAAAGGTTCAATTTGACTTTAGCCTTAGTCAAATTGAGTAAAATAGAATTTCCACATCAACAAGACAACTTGGAGGAAGTTAACTAGTGTGAAATGGATCTTGTCACTCACTTAGACTAGTAAATTCAAGTTAGAGGGCTTGAAGTTCAATTATACACATCTGATTGCTAAACTTTAGCAATCCAGTACATTTATTTTAGTTGTAATCAGTTAATTGACCCCTAACTATTGATAGAATCAATTGAAGGTTAGTTGTGTAGTGGGAGAATAGTCTAGCTCAAAGATATTTTCGTTAACTGATCAATCAACCCAAAATAGCTAGTATAAGAAGAAAATTTGAGTTCCTCAGCTAAAGTGGATATGACAAGGCAGTGTAACAAGTAGTTGTAAACTAGTTTGAGGGTACAAGTGTTGTATGCAGTCAGATGATAAATCCTTAGGAATTTCACAATAAATTGGAGGTAATTCCTAAATAATAGGGGCTAATTTCCTGAGTTGCAGAAGGAAATATGAGCCTTGATGAGAAAATAATTGGCTAAGTGTTGGCCATAGTTTGTAGTTAAGCATAGAGAATAGTTATTCTTTTGTAGGTTGAGATCAGAGCTATAGATAGAAATTGTAATATATTCTATATTCATCTGATTAATACGAAGACGCTTGAGGGGTTTTTTCCCCAGGTGGGTTCCCTTAAAATTCATTGTGTACTTATGGTTTTTCTTATTGAATTATATGCATTTTGTTCTAAATTGTGAATTTGATTTCATAGATTAGTATAGTAGAACTGTATCTCTTGATTTTAGATTAAATCTCTTCAGAAGTTGTAATTATATAAACTTTATAGATGGTATCAAAGACATAAATTCACATTATAACTAGTATTTTGAACTTGTCTCTTAGAAATTTCAAATTTGCAGCTTCTATGAGGAAACTTTTCTTCCGAATCGAGAGAATGTCTTTCAATGGAATCAAATTTCATAGCCTCAAAAGATCGAATGGAAGCAATGCTCGATGATAATGGTGTGTTGCAATATGTTAATACTAACATTGCAAAACCCCAGTAGAAAAGAGAAACAATTTACTATGTTGAAGACACTAACTGAGCTATTTGAAAATAACAGTGACCAGAGAAAATTGGTTGTAAAAGAAAAACTTTGAAACATAAGGATCAAGAAAAATTATACCATTCCATAATATCTCTCCAGATTTACTCAAGCTCAAGATAAGCTTGGAGGGGTTGGGGTGAATGTTACAAAAGATGACCTGGTAATCCTAGCTCTTCTAGGACTTCCTAAATCCTAGCACAACTACCATGACTCTCTAAATGGTAAGGAAAAATTATCGAATTAGAAAATGTTTTGGTCTTATTTGGTTCAAGAATAGTTCTGGAGGAATACCAAAGATGGAACTTCATCCTTAGCTTAGGATGAAGAGAATTTTGTCTCACTTGGAAGGGGAAGAAGTTTAAAGGGAAGAAGACCCAAAGAAAACTTGAATTCAATTAAAATAATGACAAGAAGAAACACTTGAGAAAGATAAAATGCTTCCACTACCATGAATTGAGGCACTATGGAAACAAATGCCTACACAAGAAGTCTACCAAGAATCCTTCAAGAGGAGCATCAAGTGAAGCACAAACTTCACAATTCAAATTATACTTCACCCTAATAGCATGCATGTACAACATTGTTATGGGGACCGTATGGTACCTTGATTCCCGTGCCTCGTTCCATATGATAGGGTGTAAGGAGTTTTCGAGTATCCTAGAGGAGAAGTATCTCCATATGCATATCGAAATGAGGGATGATGGGACGTACAATGGTATAGGAATTGGTACTATCACCTTTAAGAGGGAGAAAGCCTCTCCCCTTTTCCTTAAAGACATTATGTTTGTACCCGAGCTAAAAAAGAACTTGATCTTTGTAGCAGTTTTGGAGGATCATAGCTATGATGATATTTTCAGTAAATGGAAATCCTTTTTGAGGCACATAGCTACAAGGGAGGTGAAGTAGATCACGATTCAAGTGAATAACCTATACAAACTAGAGGTGGGAGATTACACTACATTGAGTAGCAAGGCTGATAAAGTGCCTAATAGAGACGTTGGAGAACTCTGACATATGAGATTGGTTCATCTACATCATGGTGCCTTGAATATCATGCAACAAGTTACCACAAGCCTCCATAAAGGCTCCCTTGACCAAAAGGATGTTTACAAGGGCTGCACATTGGGGAAATATGTGAAATCCAGTTTCCATGATCGTGAGAGTAGAGCAGATGCAATCTTGGAGCAAGTCCACTCTAATGTTTATGGACCCTTTTATACATATTCCAGAACAAGACATAAGTACTATGTTATTTTTATTGATGAATTATCCAGAAAGTGTTGGATCTTCTTCATGTGGATGAAGGATGAAGTTGTCTCCAATTTTGTTGAATTCAAGGCACTGGTGGAGAAGGAGACTGGGAAGAAGGTGAAGGCCCTCAAGAGTGACAATAAAGGTGAATTTTTCTCACATGCCTTCAAGGATTTATGTGTGAAAGAAGGTTTTAGAAGAGACCTTACAACACCCCATGTTGTCTTAGTGGGTCCTGACCCAGGTTCAGAGTTAGTTTTGCCAAACAAATCCCTACACTACTGGCCCATTCAACATTAATCCACAAAGCCTGGACTAAAGTCTCACCTGAAGCAGTATGGGAGGATGCTGGAACCAGGTTTATGCACCGAGGGATTAGTGTAATGTCATTTTATGCCCTAAACCTACCTTCATGTAGATCAATAATCCTTTAGGGCTTATCAATAAAACTTCCTTTAATCAACCTCTAGACCTCCACGAAGTTCTAGGATTGTCTTTCGTAGAACCTAAATAGGTGAATCAACCACTTTTGTGCATCTTTGATTTCTCCTAATCCCGTGCTTACCCAAATTGGCCTAAGCATTGAGAAATTTAATATGTAATAAGATATTCTTCGCGTAAACATTTTATATTAAGTGTGTTCATATAACAGCATCAATTATGTAAAATCATGCATCAATACAGTATTAATTCATAAACCCATCATTCATTATATCATAAAAGCGCATTCATTCATAATAGAAGTAAAGTGGCAAAACATAGGAATTTATGGAATAATCTTTATTAATACTTCAGTTCTTCTTACAGACTCAAGACTTCCCTGCGTACTCAACTGTAGGGGTCTGCGCACTCAGCTGTGGACTCTAATCTAGGCCTCTATGCACATAGCTGCAAAGCCTCTCTTCTACTCTAAGACTTCTTCGCTCTTTCCTCTATTGACCCATTACATTCATCTTCCTCATTAGTACTACTACCATAGACATCCTAAGACACACCTTTTTATACAATCCCATGGTCCACAGACCATGGGTAGATCTTCAAAAGCCGAATCAACTTACGTAAAAGAAGGGTAAAACCCTTTATGAAACTTTACTATCTACGCACTCCATGACCACAAATGGTAGAGAATTTACATTCTATACAACAAAACTTGGGCTCTTTTCCCCAAAACTGAACCTAGGGGACACTGTCCCAACAGACCCCCAACACAAATATCATGACTCGCCCTCGATTCACTCTACTGGAGTGGAGATATTACTGCAGATACATCCCACCTCTACTTTTGCCACTTCTACCGTAGTCACACTCTACATGGTTGTCTGTTTGACCTTCTCCACTAGCTACTTTGTTGCTGGTTCTGCACAGTCTTCCTTGATTTTCTATTGCGTGCTCTATAGGCTTGGCAACTTCACTTGAATGTTGGTGAAGATAAGGTAGGCCTCATCTAGCCAAGGCCCCAATTTGGCCTTGAGGACCGCCCCTTTGATCTGTGCTGCTTCGACCTTTTCAAGCAATTGTTTTGCCTCCTACAGTTTGGCCAATCATTGTGCTATAGCGACGTTGTGCATCGTCACTCTCGCTTCATCATATTGTTGTTGCAATTAATGGGCTTCTGTATTTAACCTCTGTAGGTTAGGATCTTCCTGCAGAGCCATGATTACCTCCATGGATTTCTTGAGGAGCTCAGTGCAATCCACCACCACAGCATTCACTACTATGACTCCATCATTCATAGTAGCTTCACATTGTTCTCTGATCTCTGGCGAAGTTGAAGGTTGTGACTTCAACTTTAACTATGTGATTTTCAGATTCAGTTCAAACTGAACCTTGGCCACTTATGTCTTGGCATCATCCACACCTCCAGCCAACTTCCTGATCTTCACCTCCAATGAAACTTCCTCCAGGATATGTAGTTTAGGGACTATTCTCCATGCCTCAACCATCACAGCTGCAAGAGCCTAGTCGTTTTGCACCTGAACTTTCTTCTGTGCCTCCAACGCCACTGATTTCTCCACGAACATTTGTTCATTGTTGACTTTGTATTCATTTATCACGCTCAATGCACACTTCTCCTCGGCCTTAACCTCTGCTATCACACCTGCCTATATTGTGTGAAGAAACTCGCTGGGGAGTGCGGCGAGCTTAAGGCCAATATTCTTGAAAGAGATGAAAATAGCCTTGTCAGTAGCCACCTCCACGCTCAAATCTCCATCAGGCAATGCTATTGCCTAAAGGTCCAATGACCGAACCGTCTCTGTGGCTTGCATGGTTCCCAATTCCAAACTTGTTGACATAGTGTTGTTGTGTCCTGCACTCGCCTAGATTCTAGTCGTCTGGATCTGTGACTCGTGCAGATCCTTTTGGATGGTATTTAGTGCTTGCTTTTGCTATTGCTCAAACTGCTGCAGCAGTTCTGCAGTAGTATCCTACACCTTTTCTCCAATTTCATCTAGGTCACCATCCATCAAAGTAATTGGATCCAGTGACAACTTGGTGGTTTTTTCCTTCTTCCGCGGTCCTTCCTTTTCCTGCTCCCTATATCGCCTCAATTAGAAGGGAGTGCTCTCCTCCTGCTCACCAATGCCCTGCTCTGACCACTCTTCCTCCTCCATTTGGGACAAAGGAGACTTCTGACTTATTTCAGGGTTGCGGTCCTCCTTCTCTACTTGTTTCTTTGTGGCGCACTCCACTTCTACCAAGGCCTTCTCCTCGGCCTCTTTCTTATGCTTTTCAGCCAACCACTGAACCTTTTTTTTGGCCACATCCTTATTCTTCTTCTTCGTGGACTTGCTAGTCCCTGTGGCTAGGTCAGAAGGAGAATGCCACTCTATGGGCTAGTGCTTGATGACCTCTTCAATAATGTCATCCATAGCAAGGTAGGGTAGGTCGAACCACTTTTGCTCAGGATCCTTTCGCTCATGGATGTATACATGGTGGAAGTCAACTTTGAACTCTACGTGTTGTGAGAGATTTTCAAACACAATTGGTGATAACCACGGCTTCTGGTTGATGGACATGTGAATTCTTGCCTCCATCAATACCCAAAATACTTTGCTCTCTGTAATACGTGTAACCTCTTTCATGGCCTAGAGAGATGCAAATTTTGTGTCTTCTGGTAAATATTTCTCCACTAGAGGAAACCGGTTTTCCTCTAGAAACTCTCACGCGATAAGAACTATCGAGAGAAACAACCACAAATAGTGGAATGTCTTACTCTCGTCTTGTGCCTCTCTGTAGTTTTCCGAGGAACTCACTACATAGGTAGTGCACCAAGTTGACCTATACGCCCTCTACACACTATGCTGCCAATGAAACCACTACTACTGGAACCTTTTCCATACAACACTTTCTGATAACCTTGCTAGCTAGAATCTGCATGGAAACCTTTACTACGGGGTCCGTTATTGAAGTAATCGAGTACCCACGCGGCTTCTTCATAATTTTAAACTTTTCCTTCATCCTCTCAATGAAGTCGCGCTCACTCATCTTTCCACCAAACGCCTTGGCCGAATTTAACCTAGAGTGTGGCAATAGCGTGATCCAATGGATCAACATATCGGTGATGAGGATTGACACGTTCACACACAAGAACCCATCATGCACCAGGCACAAAAACTACTTAATGATGGTCATGTTTATATTTGAGTGATGATAGTGGGGCACCCACAACACATTCAACAACCCTGACTTATTTACTCCACGAATTTGTTCCACATACTCCAACGCGGTGACACCAGACTCTTTGTAGGAGACCCTCTGCATGAAGGTGTCGGTAGCAAGGTGGGGAAACCACTCATGGTCTTCCAAATCTCAATCTTCAAGCTTTAAGTGCGGGATCTGCACCAGGCGCAGACCATCAAAGGTGATGTTCTTCGGTAACAAGGGTGTGTTGAGGAGGAATTGTCATGCATCTCGGTCCTTCGAGACCTTCACTTTTCCCTTGCATGGAGGGATATAATCCGACAACCTAGATATACTGTCCACCTCCTCAATGTCTATATCTTCTGCAACCTCCTCAGCTTACAGGTCCACCAATTTACCCTTCTCCTTCATGCTCGGCTTTTCTTTCCTCTGGTCCTACATAGCAACATGTTTCATCTGTGACTCACACAATGGCACTGGCTTATTTTGCTTATCTTTCTTCGGTTTGGAGACCTCCCTCACCAGCGTAGGCTTAGACCTAGGCGACCTTGGCACTGTAGGCACTGCAGTTGGAGCCTTCATACTCACAACCTCTGAAGCAGCTCCCTCAGAGGCAATAGCTTCCCTAGCACTTGCGGTCTGAGCTGGTCTGGAGATTGTGCCAAGAATAAGTCACTGAGTGTCTTCAGATAACTTCTCAAACACAGAGGCAATGACAAAATCTGTGTAAAGCTGACGATTCATGAACACTCAACAGCTCAACACATAAATTCTCAGGATGCAAAGTGTTTCTCATTGGACGACCACACATAATTTATAGGCGAATTCAAATTCAAATTCTACCATTCCCCCAAAAATCAGTTCATAAATGTTAGATTGGTAGCATATTTTGAAATATTTCATTCTTAAAATTAGCCTTAAATGTCACCCCCTACTCCTCTTAACCATCTCGTCACTGTCAAATCATGAATACTGACAGTAATGGTCACTTTCTAGCTGTGTTCCGTGGTCTCACCCCCTATAGTGCAGCTCTCTTCGCGCTTCTTCTGGTACCATGACACCCTTCTATTTCAAGCAGACCCCATGTCGTACAGCTCTACAAACCGGGTAGTGTAGTTTACAATCTCACACTTCCATACAGCTACGTGCAGTGCTAAGATTGTGCTACCGTCATGTAGTCATTAGGTCGGATCCCCGATTTATGGCTTCAATCGGCTTCCATTTACATTTCCTGAAATGGATCTCCATTCAATTTCACAAGCTCAAATTCTCCACCATTGGTAATCTCTTTGATGACATATGGCCCCAACCAATGCATCTGAAATTTTCCTGGAAACTTTTCAAACTTACTGTCATATAATAAAACTAAATCACTTACCTTGAAGGTGTGCAGTTTGATGTTTCGATTGTGCCATGTCGTTTCATGTTCCTTTTGAACATGATGATCAAATCCAGCCAAAAATATATCTTCCTCGAGCTCTGCTAGCTGTGTGAGCATTTATTCTAAGGCTCCATAGTCTGCCATTCCTATAAAATATGCTATGTGTAGACTAGGCATAATGTACTCCATAGGCATCATAGCCACTACACCATAGACCATGTTAGGTGTGAAGCTTGAGTATCTTCTTTATTCAAAGGTATCACTGCATTGGACCCTAGTTCATAATGTGGCGACAATGCCACCCATAATATTTGTGCCACAAGGGGGGTCCATAGGGGGGCAACAATGACCTTTAAGAGGCCCCCCCCAATGAGGGATCGGGGGTAGTGCCCCCAAAGCTAAAAATAGATATAAATTTCCTTGTAAAATGTTGTCATTTCGTAGTCAATCTAGGTCATTCATTAGGCAGAGATCTGACAATAGAAGTTATGTTTAATTTAGGATTCTTTTCCCTAGAAGAAAACCCCTCGCTATATATGAGGGAATTGTATTGCATCTACGTAGATCTGTATTCTGAGCAAGAAAGAGAGAGGAGATTGTGTGAGGGTGAAGAAGGAATTACAATAGATCTATTGTAGGTTGTATCTCTTCAGTTTGATGGATAATATAAAAGGAAGGACTAGCTATTTCTCCATGGATGTAGCCCAAATTGGGTGAACCACGTATATCTGCGTCTCTCTTCTTTTATGCGTTTTCTATGTTTATATTTCTGCAATATATTTTTTGTGTTATATTTCTCTATAATATATAATTTTCTACCAACTGGTATCAGAGCCAAAGGTCTATTTGACTGATAAATTCACAGGAGAGAAGGGTTCCTTGTTTGAGTGGGAGAAATGGCAGAAGATGGTAGGTTTAGGGTCGAAAAATTTAACGGCCAAAACTACTAGCTATGGAAGATGCAGATGGAAGATTATTTGTACCAGAAATATCTGTACCAACCATTGAGTGGAAAGAAAAAGAATCTAACGAGTATAATAGGCACAGAATGGGATATTCTCAACAGAAAGGCACTTGGAACAATACAGCTCTGCCTAGCGGCATCGATAGCCTTTAATATTTCAAAGGAAATGACAACAGAGGGTTTAGTGTCGACATTGTCCAAACTATATGAAAAACCCTCATCCTCAAATAAGGTATTTCTTACGAATCATTTATTTAATATGAAGATGTCAGAAGGTGGATCTATTGCTGATCATTTAAATGAATTTAATACAGTTACCAGTGAGTTAAGTTCTGTAGGGGTAACTTTTGATGATGAAGTTAGGGCTCTGTTATTTCTGTGCTCATTGACAGAAAGTTGGAGTGGTTTAGTTATGGCCATTAGTAACGCTTTCTCTGGATCTAGTACTTTAAAGTTTGATAATGTTGTCGGTGTAATCCTTACTGAGGAAATGTGACGGAAAAGCTCCGGTAAGACGTTAGGTAATGCTTCGACTACAGATACTAGGGGAAGAAAAATGGAAAGAGAAAAGAGCCTAGGATATCGCAATAAGTCAAGGAAAGGTAGATCCAAGTCCAGATAAGGGGTAGTGTGCTAGAAATGCAGGAAGAAAGGACACCTAAAGAATTACTACAAGTCTTAGAAGGAAAAGGAAGGAGACACGTAGCAAGAAAACAATGATGAAGCAAATGTGACAGGTAATGTGTTGTAAGATGCTTTGATTATTTCATTAGAAAATATTATTGATGTCTGGGTGGTAGATTTAGGGGCCTCATTCCATGCCACACCTGATAGGAAACATTTTCATGATTATGTTCAAGGAGATTTTGGATAGGTTCGGCTGGGTGATGATAAACCCTGTAAAATCATTGGAATGGGTACAATTTTCATAAAACAGTAGAATGAAAATCAACGGCTATTGAAGGAAGTGAGGCATGTTCCATATCTGAAGAAAATTCTAACTTCAATAGAGTAGTTGGGAGGTGAAGGTTGTGTAACTACTTTTACAGATAAAACTTGGAAGGTCACTAAAGGATCCCTGGTAATAGCAAATGGAGGAAAGGTTTGTACATTGTGTTTATGCAATGGTATTTCAAATTTTGTTAATGCTTTAACCTCTATAGGAGAAGATACGACATTGTGGCATCAGAGACTCGGGCACATGAGTGAGAAGGGGATGCGGATTCTTCACTCAAGAAATTTTTTTCCAGGTTTTAAGCATGTTGAATTAAAATTCTGTGAGAATTGTGTTTATGGAAAACATAAGAGAGTTAGATTCCTCAGAGTTGAGAAAGAAAAGAAGAGTGAAAAATTAGAGCTTGTGGATACAGATGTATGGAGACCTACTCAAGTATTATCTATTGGTGACTCTCATTATTATGTTACTTTTATTGATGATGAAACTAGAAAAACATGGATTTATTATATTTGAAATAAATTTGATGTGTTTGATACTTTTAGGAAATGGAAATCTTTGGTTGAAAATGAGACAGGAAAAAGGTTGAAGTGTCTCAGATCAAACAATGGAGTTGAATATTACAGCAAAGAGTTTGATAGGTGTTGTTCAGGGAATGGAATTCGCAGAGAGAAAATAGTTCCAGGAACACCACCAGAAAATGGTGTGTTAGAAAGGATGAACAAGAGAATCATGGAGCTTGCAAGGTGCACGAGATTGCATGCACGATTTCCTTTATAATTTTGGGAAGATGTTGTAGATACTATTTTTTTATCTAATAAACAAAGGGCGTTCAAGTTCCTTGGAAGGTGGTATTCCAGACGAGTCATGGACATGTAAAAAGCTAAACTACTCATTTTTAAAGACTTTTGGTTGTGAAGCCTTCGTCCACATTAATAAAGAAATTAGAACAAAGATTGAGAAAAAATCAAAGAAATATACCTTTATTAGATATGGTGTTAATGATTTTGGTTATCTCTTTTACGATTATGAAAAACACAAAATCATTAATAGAAGAGATGTCATATTCAATGAAAAGGTTTTGTATAAGGATCAGCTACAGGAAAAGAAATAGGAAAAAGAAAACAGAGAATACACAGTGCTTGATGAGATCACAAAAAAAAGTGATGGTGCCTAAAAATCATAATGATCATCAACAACAAAAACCACAACAACAACAAGCACCTCAAACACTTGAAAGTGGTATTAGAAAATCTACTAGGATAAGTAGACCCCCTGAACAATACTCTCCTTCATTATATTATGTATTGTTGACTGATTCTGGTGAACCAAAATGTTATGAAGAAGTAGTGCAGGTAGAAACCAGGAAGAAGTGGGAGCAAGCCATGAAAGAAGATATGGACTCCTTAGCACATAACTAGACTTGGGACTTAGTCTGGTTTCCTACAGGTAAAACAACATTGTAGAATAAATGGGTTTACAAATTGAAGGAATAAGTTGGAGGTAGAAAAAGGTATAAAGCTAGACTTGTGGTGAAGGGGTTTGCACAGAAAAAGGGTATAGACTTTGATGAGATATTTTCTCCTGTTGTTAAAATGACTTCAATCAAAACTATTTTAAGTCTAGTAGCAGCTGACGATTTTAATCTTGAGCAGTTAGATGTAAAGACAACCTTTCTCCATGGGGATTTGGAGGAAGATATTTATATGCAACATCCACAAGGATAAGTGGTAAAAGGAAAGGAGAGACTAGTGTGCAGGTCAAAGAAGAGCTTGTATGGCTTAAAACAGGCTCCAAGGTAGTGGTATCTAAAATTTGATAGGTTTATGTCTGAACAAGGTTATACTAGACGTCACTCTAATCATTGTGTTTATCTCAAAAGGCAAAATGGTGGCAGGTATATTATACTATTATTGTATGTAGATGACATGCTTGTTGCAGGTTCTAACTTTCAGGAAATAAATGTGCTCAAAAGAAAATTGGCAAACTCATTTGCAATGAACGATTTGGGTGCTGCAAAAAAAATCCTTGGTATGAGAATAACTAGAGACAAGAAGAATAAAAAATTAACATTGTCTTAGAGTGAATACATAGAAAATGTGTTGAAAAGATTTAATATGCAGAATGAAAAACCAGTTAGTATACCTTTGGCTAGCCATATCAAACTAAGTAAGGAGGTGTGTCCCAAGACTCAGGAAGAAATTGCTTATATGTCTAAAGTTCCATATGCATGAGCAGTTGGAAGCTTAATGTATGCAATGGTTTGCACAAGGCCTGATATTGCTCATGCAGTGGGAATTGTAAGCAGTTACATGAATAATACATGAAAAGAACATTGGATGGCGGTGAAGTGGATTCTCAGGTATTCGAGAGGTACCAGAAATCAAGCACTATTCTTTGGTTGTTCAAACATTGATCTACATGAATATGTTGATGCAAACATGGTGGGTGATAGAGATAACAAGAGGAGCACAAAGGGGTGTGTGTTTACTGTAGGTGGAACATCTGTGAGTTGGGTTTCAAAACTACAAAGTGTTTTTGCACTCTCAACAATGGAAGCAAAGTATGTTTCTGCTACAATGGCTAGTAAAGAAATGATTTGGTTACAAAGATTTCTAGATGAATTGGGTAAGAAGAAGGAGTCGGGTAGGTTATACAATGACAAAAAGAGTGCCATACATCTTGCAATGAACTTTTCATTTCATTCCAAGACTAAGCATATATATCTCAAGTCCATTTCATACGGTCAGTGTTGCACGATGAACAGTTGAAGCTAGAAAAGATACACACTAGCTAGAATCCTGCAGATATGCTAACGAAAGTTGTAACTAGGGAGAAACTGAGATTCTGTTCAGTTTCACTTGGTCTTCAAGTATGATGAAGGTGATGAGAAACAACCAGGTCCAAAGTAGAGTCATTGTCCAGCAAATGAAGCAACGGTGGAGTTGCTATAATCAGTCGCCAAGTGGGAGATTGTTGGGTGTGGAGCCTAATTATCTTCTTTATTTGAGGTATCACCGGATTGGACCCCAGTTCATAATGTGGTGGCAACATCGCCCATAATATTTGCATTGCAAGGGGGGTCCAAGGGGGGTGGCAGCGATCTTTAGGAGCCCCCCTGGCGGGAGATCGGGGGAAGTGACTAGTAAGTTTATTACAAGTAGTTCTGTAATCTCATAATACCGCTGGTACGTTCACGTCCCAACCATTCTTCTATGCATTGCAAACCTTTGTTAGCACAGCCTCGAATATTTTATTAAACACCTCAACCATCCCATTGGCTTGAGGATAATATGGCTTACTCCTTTGATGGTAAACTTGGAATTATTATGTCATCACGTTGATTATTTCATTGAGGAAATGTGTACGCCATCACTCATCAAAACCTTCAGACAACCGAACCCGGTCAACACATATTCAAATAATAACTTCGATGTTGTTTCCCCTGTACAGTCCCTCACGGGCTGTGCCTTCACCCATTTGGTCAAATACTCGGTCACAATGATGATATACCGCACACCTATCTTCTTTCCTGGAGGTTGAATCGATCCTACAAAATCAATTGCCCATTTCTCAAATGGATGCAATGATACCTGTGGATTCAAAGGAAGCTCATCCCTTCGTGATGGTTTGCTAGTTCTCTGACATGCATCGTATGCCCTACAATATGCTTTGGAATCCTTATGCAGCGTCAACCACCACAACCCAATGCGTAAAACATTTTGTGTTGTTTCTTTTCCTGCATAATGGCCTCCCGCATCCCCTCCATGTGCTTCAACTAGCACACTATTTCATTCAAAATCAGGCACATAGCATCACTGTATCTCGTCTGACCCCATCTTATACAAGTGGCATGCAATAACATAAAATTTTGCCATGTGCACCACCAATTCCTTCTTCTGTTGACTCATGTATCCTTCTGGAGCCATTCCCATAGTTAGGAAGTGGATAAGTCTGCAAAGTGATTATATGCTATGGGCACTGCAGAGAGCTACGCGTCAGGCAACCCCTCCTCCAAATTGGTGGGATCCTCTCTTGTTTCAATGTGAGACAGATGGCCTGGCCTTGCATTCAATCATCCTGGCTTAACAATTACCTCGAAATCATACTCTTGAAACAATAGTAACCATCTGCATATTTTCTCCCTTAACACAGGCTTGTTGACTAGGCACTTTAATGTAGATTGGACGATATACATATTAAAGTGTCTACCTAGCAAGTAATTTCTAAACTTCTGGAGTGTGTACACCATAGTCAACCCTTCACGCTCTGTCATCGAATAATTCTTTTCAGCCTTAGACAATTTTCTGCTTGCAAATGTTATAGGGTGATCCAATTCCCCTTTATTAGCCTGTGTTAGCACTGCTCCCATCACAATGCTCCAAATTGGTGGGCTCCTCTCCTATTTCAATGTGCGACAGATGGTCTAGCCTTGCATTCAAATGTCCTGGCTTCACAATTACCTCAAAATCATACTCCTAAAACAACGGTAACCATCTGCATATCCCATCCCCCAATACAGGCTTATTGACTAAGTACTTTAATGAAGAATGGTCGGTATACATCTTTAAGGGTCTTCGTAGCAGGTAATGTCTGAACTTCTGGAGCGCGTACACCATAGCCAACCCTTCGTGCTCTATCATCAAATAATTATTTTCGGCCTTAAACAATTTTCTGCTTGTAAACACTATAGGGTGATCCAATTCCCCTTCACCAGCCTGTGTCAGCATCGCTCCCAGCACAATACTCAAAATTGGTGGGCTCCTCTCCTATTTTAATGGGTGACAGATGGTTTTTCCCTGCATTAAATCGTGTTGGCTTAACAGTTGTACCTCAAAATCATACTCCTGAAACAACATTAACCATCTTCATATTCCCCCCCACCCCCCCAACACAGGCTCGTTGACTAGGTACTTTAATGTAGAATGGTCCGTATACATCTTAAAGTGCCTGCCTAGCAGGTAATGTCTGAAATTCTAGAGTGCATACACCATAGCAAACCCTTCACACTCTGTCATCGAATAATTTAGCCATCCACTCATATAGTTCAATCGGGAAGTAACAGAAGAAAATTTTGTGTATCTTTGTGTACAGATATCTATCCAACCACTGTTCTTTTGTCAGCCACGAATTTATGTTTTCTTGCATTGTGAATTCATGGATCCTTTTATCTAGCCACTCCTCAATTTCATTCTTAGTTGGATTCTAGTGATGCGACATCACACATCTCCTTATACAGATCCCAGTCCCAAAAATGAAACCATTTTTTAGCTTTGTGGGTCCTAACCCAGGTTTAGAGTTAGTTTTTACAAACAAATCCCTACACTACTTGTGTTGTTGGCATAAATCTATGGACCGTGGGCTGAAGTTTCACCTGAATCAGTATGGGGGGATGTCGAAACCAAGTTTCTACAACTAGAGATTATTGTAATGTCGTTTTATGCCCTAAACCTGCCTTCACATAGATCGATAATCCTTTAGGGCTTATCGATATAAATTCCTTTAATCAGCCTATATACCTCTGCAAAGTTCTATGACTTTCTTTCATGGACCCTAAACAAGTGAATCAACCACTTACGCTTCTTTATGATTAGTCCTAATCTCGTGTTTACCCAGATTGGCCTAAGCGTGGAGAAATTTAACATGAAATAAGGTATGCTTCGCCTAAACAGTTAATATTAAGTGCGTTCATATAATAACATCAGTTATGTAAAGTTTCACATCAATACAGTATTACTTCATAAACCCATCATTCATTATATCATAAAAGCACATTCATTCATAATAGAAGTAAATGGAAAAAATGCAGGAATTTCTGGAATAATCTTTATTAATACTCCACTTCTACTTACAGACTCAAGACATCCCTGCACACTCAGCTGGAGGGGTCCACGCACTCAGCTGTAGACTCTACTACAGGCCTCTGCGCACACAGCTACAGAGCCTCTCTTCTACTCTAACACTTCTTCGCTCTTTCCTCTTCTTCCGCGGACCATGGGTAGATATTCAAAAGCCTACTCAACTTACATAAGAGAAGGGTAAAACCCTTTATGAAACTTTACTATCTACCCGCTCCGTGACCACAACTTGCGGAGACTTTACATTCTATACAACAAAACTTGGAATTTTTTCCCCAAAATTGACTATAAGGGACCCTGTCCCAACACCCCATGACCCACAATAGAATGGGATAGTTGAGAGGAAGAATAGGAGAATAGTGGGAGAAGAAAAGGACATGCTACATGATTAAGTGCTCCCATTTCATCTATGGGAAGAAGTGTGTAACATCATAGTCTACTTGTAGAACTGGAGTCGTCATAGGATTCTTTACATGATCACACTAGAGGAAGGTTTCTCTAGGATAAATATTGATGTGTCTCATTTGATCATTTTTGGATCTTTAGTTTATTACCATGTCTCCAAGGATTTGAGGAAGAAAGTTGAGCCTACAACAGAGTTGGGAGTTTTTGTAGGATACATCGAAACTCCACACAATTATCGGGTGTATATCCCTTCACTGAGGATGATAGTTGTGAGGTGATATGTCAAGTTCGATGAGGAAAAGGCGATGAGATTCTCTTTGGAACGAGATTCAAGTATCCCACTAGAGAAGGATCGTATACCTATAAACTAGGAGCCTCGGGAGGATCTTCAGGAAGGTGTGGATCATCAATATGTAGAGGATCAGACAAGGGGTAGAGTGGATGTACCCACTCCACCATAATCTTCCAAAGAGGGGAGAAAGAGAATCAGATAAGTTCATAGAATGTTACAGGACGCATGGAAGAATGTGAGTGTTAGGCCCCTATAGTACTAGTGTAACCCCTTATTGTTATTAGTGCAAACTCCTTATTATATTGTTGTGCCCATTTAGTCCCCATATTGTTATTCGGGTGCCCCATAGAAGCCCACTATTTTTATTGTTGTGTCGTTACATTATTATTGTTATGTTGGCTCTGATTATATTATGACCCCTTAGACTCCTATATATAGAAATGAGGTCTTGTCATTTGTACCATCCAAGAATTGTTCATTTGTGTAATGTAAAGGAGGTTTCCCCCTCAAAGAGGCTGAATTCTAAGGCATTTATATTTCTTTTCTATTTTTTTGTGAGGTGGTTTCATAACATTTCGTATCCGAGCTTTGGATTCTAGGGTTTTGCTACTCCAAACAGGTCATCGTGGAAGTTTCACTATAACATTTTCCCTACATAGTTTCATAAGCTAAAAAACAAACCCATTTGAGAAGAACTCGGTCTGAACCTTGGGTCTGAATTTCAAATCTTGCCTCGCTATATGTTCGGAGATATGATCTGAGGAAGTTACGGTTTTTGCAAGCTCCATATTTTCATCTCAAACAAGTCATCGTGAAATTTTCGATATTATTTTTTTCTACAAAGGGTCAAACTCTGTAGTTAAAATAAATTTGTGCCGAAATCATGGTGAATATCAGATATGAATTTCAGATCTTGTTTCTCTATATTTTTGGAGATATAATCTGAGGAAGTTAGGGTTGTTGTAGAATCTTGAATTACATTTTAAATAGGTGACCTTGTGAAAGTCATCATAACTTGCTCTCTGAGCACCAAATTGAAATTTCATAAGAAGTTGCAGAAACCATAAGGACTATTATTGTCTGTGTATATTTTTTAGATTCGAAGGTCCAAACAGTGACACATCGCACATTGTACAAGTTCACTCTATTAAAACATTATATAATCAAGTCATCTTAGGAGATTGAGAATAACGCTTTCTTGTAGAATCCAATTTTGATCAGACTGGTGGTATTGGAAAGAGGACTCGGAGGAATACCACAGGGACAAATTTTAGATCTTGGAGAGCCGTAATTATAGAGATACAGCAGATTCAATATTGAGCTCTTACAAAATGAAAAAGGAGGAAGAAATGCAACATGATATATTAAAGTTATGAGACCAAGTGCAAAAAAATTCACTCTCACAAAAAGTAACAGAAGCTAAGATGGATGGTTTAAAGAAAGGAATGAAAGATAAAATGGAGGGTTTAAAGAAAGACATGGAAGATAAGATGAATGCCATGGAAGCTAAGATTGATCATTTGGAAGCTAAGATGGATGGTTCGAAAGCTAAGATGCAAGGTAAAATGGATGATTTGAAGACAAATTTGATAAAGTTGCTACAAGAAATGTTTACAAACAGAGAAAAAGTAATAAAGAAAACTCGTGATGAGAACAAAATAAATGTTAATCATGATTTCATAGAATCTAACGTTGGATTGAAGACCCACCATGTTCCAAAGATCGATATGAGGAAGTTTTATGGCAAGGATCCTCGAACATGTACTACATATGGAGCAATTTTTTGATCTCCATAATGTGCAAAACACACAAAAGGTAGGTATTGCAACTTTATATTTGGAACCAAATTAGTTTGTATGGTAACGATGTCTTTTCTCTCGTAAACAAATTTTCAGTTGGGAAATTTTTATTGAAGAAATGATAGCACGTTATGAGGATACAAAAAGCAACACCTTTTTTTAGCCAATTGATAAATCTCAAACAAAAGGGTTCAATGATGGAGCACATTGAAGACTTCCAAAAATTGAACATAAGCGTAAAAGATGTTCCTTAGGAGCATAGGATTGATGTGTTCATAGGGACTTTAAAGGATAACATACAACATGAGGTTCACCTTTGGGAACCTGATTCATTGGAGAAGACATTCAAGTTGGTAAGAAAAATGGAAAGAAAAATTATGGCAACAAGGAAGCCTACCACTCACAACTATGGAAGTGTTGTTTCCCCTAGTCTTCCACAACCTACAAGGTTGACACCACAACAATTGGAAGAAAATAAGAGAAAAAAGGATTTGTTACAGTTGTTATAGAAAATACATTAAAGGTCATAATTGTGCTGAGAAGAAATTAATTTACATAGATTATGAAGAGGAGGATGAAAAGGAACAAGAAATGTCAAAAGAAGAGGATATACACCAGGAACAAACCCTAGATAAAGAATAAATGAATCCGACCATATCTTATAATGCATTGGCTGGAATTACCACTCCTCAAACTATCAAGATAGAAGGACATATCAAGAAGAAAAAGGTAATAGTGTTGATTGATCCAGGTAGTACCCATAATTTTATTCATTGTAAGATAGCTAAGGAATTTAAATGCTTGCTATATCCAACACCAAAGTGTCAAGTGATGGTCGCAAGTGGAGGAACCATAAATTTCTTAGGAAAGTGCCATAATATCAAGCTATCCATGTGAAAAATATGTATTGAATAGCCCAATTATTTCCATTCCAAGGGGTGGTGTTGATGTTGTGCTAGGAGTTCAATGGCTAAAATCCTTCGGTACAATAGCATTTAATTTTCCAGAACTTCTCATGAAATTTTCTTTCGATGGAAAGAAAGTTAAATTAAGGGGTATCATAGGGAAACCAAGAAAGATAATCAGATCTAATGGAATGACAAAGCTTCTAAAGAAAGAACAAAGAGGCATAATTGCACAATTATGTTTGCTAGAGGTTCCCACATTGAAATCATCTATTTCTCCAGATCTCCAAAAAGTCTTGGACAATCATTCCAAGGTATTTGAGACTCACAAAGGCTTGCCACATATTCATGATCATGATCATGCTATTCATTTGATTCGAGGAAGTGTTCCTCCAAAAATCAGGCCTTATAGATATCCATATGGCCAAAGGAGTGAAATTGAACATATGGTTGCAGAAATTCTAGAGGTTTGTATAATTATCCAACAAAATTCAATAAATGAAGCAAGGGATGAATGGAAGAATCACGAAGCAAGGTGGGAACTCATTCAAAAGTTGCAAAAGATCCCAGTTCAAACAATATTTCTAGAACTTGACAAGGAAGGAAAAATAATATTGGAACCTGAAGCAGTCACAGAACTGAGAAATCAAAAGCTACGAAATCTATCAATTTCAGAGTATCTCATCAAGTAGAAGAACTTACCCACTGAATATTCCACATGGATGGATGATAAATTTATACAGAAGAATCCATAACTACTCAAGCATTGAGGACAAAACTTTTTGAAGGAGAGGGGCATGTTAGGTGCCTATAGTACTACTGTAACCCCTTATTGTTATTAGCCCAAACCCCTTAGTATATTGTTGTGCCCATGTAGTCCTCATATTGCTATTATGGTGCCCCATAGAATCCCACTATTGTTATCATTTTGCCCTTACATTATTATTGTTATGTCGGCTCTGATTATATTATGACCCCTTAGACTCCTATATATAGAAAGGACGTCTTGTCATTTGTATCATCCAATAATTGTTCATTTGTGTAATGTAAATGAGGTTGCCCCCTCAAAGAGGCTAAATTCTAAGGCGTTTATATTTCTTTTGTATCTTTTTGTGAGCTGGTTTCAAAACAGTGACAACACCCACAACATGGCACAAGAATATGAGGTCATATAATAGGTACATTGGGTACATATCTCTCATGATAGAGCTCATTGAGATAGTTTATAGGAGGTTGTGTCAAGTCCAAAAGGGAAATATGTGGTTGGTTCAAGATGGATGTATAAAATAAAGCATGCAGATGTTGGGAGCATTGAGAAGTACATGGCCTTATTTGTGGCCAAAGTATTATACTATGACAAAACTTTTGAACCAATTAAAAGGTATTCCTTAATCAAACCCATTCTAGCATTGGCTGCAAATATGGGGTGGAAAATCCACCAGATGAATGTGAAGACTGCCTTTCCTAACAATGTTGTTGAGGAGGAAATTTACATATATCAACTAGAAGGATTTGAGACACATGATTGATATTCATATGTGTGAAAACTCAAGAGAGGATTGTATCATCTCAAATATGCACCCTAAGCATGGTACACTTAGATCAACAATTATCTTAGAGGATTGGGCTTCACCAAAAGTGAAGTAGATGCAAACCTTTATCACATTGTTGTAAATGGTAAGTTTCTTATTCTTGTTTTGTATGTCATTGGTTTAATATTCAAATGTGATGAGCAGTTGATCCGCTCTTGCAGAGAGGATCTTAGAACAAAATCTAGTATGAAAGACACCAGCCTCATGCATTACTTCCTTAGGTTGGAAATATGGAAAGGTGATGGTGAATTGTTTGTGTGTCAGGGGAAGTATGCATCTAAAATACTTTAGAGATTTCACATGGAAATTTGTAAGCGTGTTGTTACAGGTATATTTGGGCACATCACTCGTAACATTTAGATTAGTAAAATTAGGGATCATCAAACCCTAATTCAGTTGCTACATGCCCTAGACAAGTCATCACATTGAATGCCTTCATTCCTGAGAGTTTGCTAGCCTGAAGACCTCCTCAAATGCCTCCTTGGGAGACCAGTGCAGCCTTGGTCAGGGGTAACTGCACTGCAGAGCACTTAGGCCCATTCAAGCCTACTTTGTAGAGCACTTAGGCCCACTTACACTTGCGCTGGGCAAGAAAGAGCGAAATTTTCATAGGGTTTTGGGAATATTCCTTGGTTCTAGATCATTGTAGAAGGTTCCCACCTCTTATCTCCTCCTATGAGCTTGAAATTGGATAGCCTAAGGATCCATTAACCTCATATCCTCTCATACCTTCCTCCATGGAAACTAACTCCAAGTTTGGAACGCCATTCAATGCCCAATTTATGAAAAAACCACCTCCATTTCCCTATAAATTGAGCCCTCATCATAGGGATTAGGAGCTGGACTTTGAAGATTGTAAGGAAATACTGTTGGTTTGAGGTTTGAGATCATAATCAAGTAATGTTATGATGTTGGATTGGTGTGCTTTTAGTGTGATGAAGGATGGAAATCAAGCTGGATGAGTGACATGGGATCAGACTTCTTTGGTTGTAACTCTTCCATCTACTTTTAATAAAGTTTTTTACACCTTTTCCCATATTTTTGTCAAGTTTATGTATGATGATTATATGTGTAAATGTTTTTGATTCCATTTGCTTATAGTAGATAGATAGTTTTCTTTGATTGGGTTTTGTCCTCTGTTTATGATTGCAAGTGCTGAACGAGTGGATTCAGTTCGAGAAGGAGCGATGAGAGAAATTCAGAGACAAAGGGAGGCAAAAGATAAAAAGTAGGTCCCTTGTCTTATCTATCTATCATAGGAAAAGGTTAAACTCTTTAATTCTTTTGTTCTAAGTGTAGCTACCCACTTAGGGAAGATGTGTTTATCCGTAGATAAAAATTCCATATAAGAAATTGGTGACTCACTAGGGGAGGATCTATCATTCCTGGTAGGTTACCCTCATCATATTACACCCTAATATACTTTACTTTACTTCATTGATCTCATTTCAGTCTTTTTGAACTGTTTTTGGCTAAAAAATTGTGCTTAAATGTCTTTTGATTGGCCTCTCTGGAACCAGCATAGGCTTGGTCAGGGGACAATGCACTACAGATCACCCTTGGCTTAGAGACAGTGCTCTGCAGTGCAGTCTCTCCCACTCAAACCTGCGTTTATTCTCCTTAAGCCAAAAAACCCACGTTGACTTGGATTTTTCCAAATTTTCTTATGAATATGTTTGATGAAAGATCAATGATTGTTATGGTTTTGAAATCAATTTGAATTTCGTCTTCTAGCCCTACTTTGACCTTGATTATTTAGTGTTTCTTAAGAGATTTCTTTATCATTATCAATTCATTGTCAAATTTATCTTACATCGATTAGTGTTTTTGGAAAAGGAAGTGTCGTAAAGTCTTCATTTCTTTGAAAAAGAAATTGTCATAAAGTCTTCATTTCTTGTGAAAAGTATTGATTGATTGTTTGTGCGTCTACTTCCCTTTTGTTCATATAAACATTAAAGGGGCTGAAAAGAAAAAACTTGCATCGTGCATATTGTGGTTTGTGAATGCTTGATAGGAATAGCTAGTGAAATTGCAGTAGGTGTGCTCTTTTCTCTTTGTCAAAGATCTAATTGCTCTATCCCTTACTAACTATGGTTTTCATTGTTAATTGAATGAAAGAATGTTTCTTGTGTTAGTTGCATTCTAGGAATTGCAAGCATACATCATGTGGTGAACCTTGAGAGGAAAATTCTTAAGAATATCAACTTAAAATTTATCTCAATTAACCTAATGGAGCATTGGGACTTAACGCATAACATTTAGAGGTTCTAGGCTAGAGATGTGTTATGGAATTGTTAAACATATCAGTTGTCACTAATAGTCTACGATACATTCTGAGTGTGATACCTCATTCCACCTACGTAAGTATATTGTAGCTCGTCCATGTACTTTCGGGTATATAGGGTGGTGTTACAGTACGTAAAGTATAGAGGAATGTTCTCACTATGTGGTTTCACATTAGATAGTGCTAACATGGATTGGGCCTCCACGTACTTTTGAGTATATATGGGAGGAATAAATTAGGTTTCTATCCATCCATAGGTATTTGAGTCGACCACCTTGTACACTATAATACACTGAACACAACATTCGGGGAGATTGCATGCACGTATGTTGAGTCCTTGGTTTACTTTGGTAGTATATTGCAGTTCATAGTTACTTGGTAATCCTTTTGCCTAGATTGTCCCTCTTTTATTTTGTTTTTTTATTTTGATTAAAATAAATTAATTGACCGCAGATAACATCCTCCACGTCACTCCTTAGTTGATCTTAGGTTGAAACATATGGCAACAGCTTCAGAGTCCACTGATCAAGGAATTCCTTTTGATGGGAATCCTAGTCCTTTTCCTCCTTTCGGAAATATTGGTGCTCCTTATATGGCTACATTGTCCCTTCCACGACTTACCATTGGCTTGCCAATATGTTTGTTCTCAACATCCTTGGCCCCGCATCTAAATATTCCTACAACTAGACAAAATCAACCTTCAATTGATCCTAAAGTTGACCCTTTGCCTTCTTCCTCGGTTGTGTCTTCCTCCCCTTCTTCCTCTTCGCCTGGTGAAAGTATTGGTACTAGTAACTAGGTGGCTAAGAAGAAGAAGAAAGGGAAGAAGAAGAAGAAGAAGAAGCAAATTCAACAAGGGGGAAACCAAGAATCCATTGCTTCAAATGAAACTTCTGATGAGAAACCATCCGATGAGCCTCACAAACTTTGATATCCTTGAAAACATTGTATGGGAGACCATATTCTTTGAAATTTTTCTGGTATTCCTCAGATCTTAGAAGAATGGTCTTCTCATTCACATCATCCTATGTCATCATCTTCTAGAGATCATGCTGGTGACACACCATCAACTAGTGGTAGTAAAGTTTATGGAAAGAAGGGTAAAGTTAAGTTTCCCTGTAGGTTATGTGAAGGGAATCACTCCATTCACCTTTGTCCCTATCTGGATGAAGCCCAAAAAGTGTTGATAAGTGTCCTACTTCTCTGTAGCGACCTCCATCTGGTTACAGGAGACTATCCCTTAATCCTTCACTTGCTGGTAAAGTGACTAACACAAATCAACCATCGGTCAAACCCACTCTCTCTGAATGTCAATCCCATGAGTCTATACTTGACCAATCATAGGTCGAGGAAACAGTTGACCCGATTTCACCTTTAGTTAATCATAGCTTTCCTGTAAAGAGTGTGTATGATACCACTCAAGTTCTTTTTCGTTTCTTCAGATTCCAATGAGCTTGGAGGCAACCCTCTTGTTCCATCAAGACAAGAGGAAAATCCTCCTGTTCTCATAACTCAATAGAGTGATTCTCCTGTTCTTATGGTACCCCCTCTAAGTAGTCTAGTCACTTCCTTTGATTGGAATTGACTGGCAAGATGTCATCTTCCTTCTTATGTGCCTTTCCAGTTCATAGTATAGGTTTATAATATGATTGTATCTAGCACTATTATAGATGAAGGTGCATTTGTGAGTATCCTTTCCTCCACTTCTTGGAAAGTGCTTCGTTTACCACCACTTGTGCCTGTTACCCATAATTTGTTAGCTTTTAATAGAGGAATCAATCAACAATTAGGGATCCTTCCTTAGTTGCCTATTAATTTGGGAGGAAAAATTGTTTATCTCAAAGTGATGGTAGTCCTAGGCCCTTTTGACTACAATTTACATTTTTGACGCGACTATTCTTATGACATGGGAGCTATTGTTTCAACATTCCATCGAGTGATGTGTTTCTCGCATGAAGGAAGAATTGTCACCATTGACCATCTTTCATTTCGTAGTCCAAATATGGCTTCCGGTCAACCATCTTCCCTAAATAGTCCCTTTGTCCCAATGGTATCTTCCCCGCCAAGGGTCAATTATGTGGCAACCCATTCCATGCCTACATCAACTGACGATCAATTCCGTGATGTTGTACATTATGTACTGGGGCCATTGGAACTAGATCTCTCTAATGGATTCCTTGCAATGAATCCCTTCCAGGGCATTTTTCTCCCATCTAATGAGAACCTATTGGAAGTCATGACCTCTTATGGGTCATGGTCAAGGAATACGAGCATAGTTCCTTGTCTTGTGGCAAGCTCGTTAAAAAATGAAACAAGGAATATGAGGATAGTTCCTTATCTTGTGTCAACCTCGTCAAAAAATGAAACAAAGGGTACGAGAATAGTTCCTTGTCTTGGGTCAATATCGTTGAAAAATGAAACAAGGAATATGAGGATAGTTCCTTGTCTTGCGTCAACCTTTTCAAAAAATGAAACAAAGGGTACAAGCATAGTTACTTGTCTTGTGTCAAGCTCATTAAAAAATGAAACGAGGAATATGAGGATAGTTATTTTACTGTTTCAACCTCATTAAAAAATGAAATAGGTCATAGAGCATAGTTACTTGTCTTGTGTCAAGCCTGTTAAAAATGAAACAAGGACTCTGAGCAGTATTCCTTGTCTTGTGTCAAGCTCATTAAAAAATGAAACAAGGTCCCCTGGAGTAAAGTTCCAATTCGAGTCTTTGATTGGATCTCGTAAAATCCCAGTCGAGTCTTTCACTTGATCTCATAGATGAACCTTCATTCCATCCACCTACTAGGCACAAGTAGTCTACTTAGGTGAGTGCAATGAAGCTTGGGGTTTATGCACCTAGAATCGAGTCATCAAGCTAGGGGCATGTAAACCAATTTCAAGCATAGTTTTTCATTTCAAGCTTGTGTAAGCATGAAATTGAATCCACGAATGTTTCCCTATGGTTCAAGCTTGTGTAAAAATGAACCCATCTCCATTTTAACCCTCGTGATTACCATTCTATCATCTTCTTCCATCAGATGAGCCTTATTTTGTCTCTGTTGGCTTGTTGGGGCCTGACCCAAGTTCAGAGGTGATTTAGCCAAACAAATCTCGGTACTACTGGCCCTTTCGGCAATAGTTAGCAGAGCGTGGACTGAGGTCTCACCCAAAGTAGTATGGGAGGGTGCTATAACTATGTTTCTACACCTTGGAGATCTTTGACGAGTTCAAGTGGCTCGCTATTTGACCCTGTGCGCACGTCGCTACATGCACTTACCCGTACCTCGCAGCCTAAGATGCTGCCTTCGCAAAACCCTACTCAGGGGTCGAATGTTGTTATTACCCAAGCCTTTACTAGTATTCTGATGTTATTTGATTAACTTAGCTTACTTGCATGCTTTAAGTTATACGTAGAAATACAAATCATTCATACAGGTGTGGGCAGTAAATAAACAATATATTTGCAATTTATATCAAACATGTAATAACCCAAGAATAGATACACATAATTAAGATAAAATTTCTCTTTATTATTTTCTTCCTTGGTTACAGACTTGACTCTAGCCTGTGCACTTAGCTGTAGGGGTCCACACACTCAACTGCAGACTACTAGGCCTCTATGCACTCAACTGTAGAGCCTTCTCCTACTCTATGACCCAAGACACACTTAGACTCTTTCTCTTTTCTTCTACTTTGCTGTCTATTTCTTAGTTAGTTTTCTTTTACACTTAGAGCCTTGCTCTATTTATACAATCCCATGGTCTATGGACCATGGGTAGGCCGACATTACATTACAAGACTAGGGAGGACAACCCTGTGACTCTATCATACATTTCATGCTCCGCACCCACAATTCACAGTCTTTACAACAATATTGGGTCAAAACTTGGGCTTTGAGCCCCAAAACATGCCTTGGGGGCGATTCCATTCCCAACAGGCCCTCAACACAAACATGATGACTTGCCCTCGAGTCACTCTGATGACGCGGTGATCTTGGCACGAAGTCCATCCAACTGTTCTTGAAACACGCTGAGGTCAACAGTGCACTGAGTTGTTGCTTGTTGAATCTGCTGCATCCGTTGTTCCGAGACCTCTTATTCTGGGGTGCTTCTTTAGACTAATTTGTGCATCCCATGTATGTGTGCGAGCATTCCTTCAATGTTCATCATGATAGTGAAGACTTCATCGATCCACAACTGGACGCGTGCTTTAAGAACTGCCTCATTGTGGCACGCCGCATCCACCTATTCCTTTAGTGCTTTAGCTTGCTGCATCCTCGCAAGCCTCTGGGTGAGGACCACTATCTGTGTAGTTCCTCAGACATAATCGTATTGTTTCTAGAGTTCTCGCGCTTCTGTCTCCTAGCGCTGGATGTTGGGGTCCTCCTGCAGAGTTGTGAGGACCTCAAGTGCTTGTTCCAACATGCTGGTACAGTCTCGCACTACACCACTGATTTCCTCCAGTCCTACTATGATAGCACTAGCGCTCTATTCTTTGACTTCTGGGGGAGTGGATGGTTTTGCCTTTAACCACGGCTCGGAAATCTGAAGATTAAACTCCAGCTGAACCTTGGTCATTTCTTCCCTAGCCTCGCGGACTCCTGTAGCTAACCTGTGGATCTGCACCTCTACTAGTTGGTCTACTGGGATGGCCAGCTCCGGGACATGTTGGTAAGCACCATCTACCACCTACACCAACTATTGATTTTGTTACCCCAATTCGTCGTGCTACAAGTTGAGTTGTTCCATGTTTATTTTTTGCTCACCGAGGACTCGGATTGCACAGCTCTTCCTAGCACGCAGCTCTGTCGTTATCCCATCCTATAGCAGATACAATGTCTCACACAGAAGGGCAGCTAGATTAAGGCCAAGGCCTTTCATCATGCTCACTAAAAATCTATCGGCCTCATTCGCTGCTACTAGGGCCCCTTCCGGCAACACTATTGTGTTTTCCATCTGTGCGAACAACATCTACTCTGCTGCCAAGGTGGGTTGAAAGGGTCCCGACCTGGGGGGGTGCACTTGTAACTCCTGCAACTGGGCCCTGAGGGCCCCCAACACAGTCTAGTTATCGTGCATGAAATCCCGAAGGGCCTCGCTTGTGACATCGCACACCATTTTGCCGATGTCATGCAAATCACCCTCAGTTAGGGTGATTGGGTCAATGGCAAATTTCGAGGCCTTGACCTTCTTCCTTGACCCTACTCGTTCTAGCATGTGTGGGTGCTTCAACTGTGTGGGTGCAGTCCTGGGGTCCATGCTCCCTTTTATTATTTTTGCTTCCTTTGCCTCCTGCCCCTGCGAGGGCGTTGCTTGACCCTCATCCACCTTCTCGATTGCTTCATCTGCCTCCTGTGCTGTTGGTGCTGCTTCTATGGCATTTTTCTACTCGGGGGCTTTCTGTGCAGCTTCTCACGTTGCCTTTTCTTCAGCTGCTATTGTTTGCTTCCATCTTTTCTCGACCAACTATGTGACATGCAGCTTGGCATGGTCTTTCTTCTTCTGCACTATCTCCCTCTCAAGTTCTACAAAATCCGTGGCACACCATTCCAGGGGCCATGCCTCTAAGACATTGAAAATGGCCTCATCAGTGGCTACAAAAGGTAGCTTCATCCTCTTCTTTTTCAGATCCTTGCGTGCCCTCATAAATATGTTGTGCATATCAGCCTTAAAGTCTGCAAAAATCTACAGACTGTTATACATCATGGGTGACAAGTGCGGCTTTCAGTTGATCCACATCCAATTTTTCATCTCGATGAGAACCCAGAAGATCTTGCTATCGCATATCCTTTTCGCATCCTTCATGGACCAGAGCGAAGCATACTTTGCGGCCTCTGGTAATTCTCTGTCAATGATGGGGAATTGAATGTCCTCTGTCACTTCCCCCACTATGAACACTACGGATAGTAACAACCATGCATAGTGGAAGGTTTTACCCTGATCCTGGGCTTCGTGACAATTCTTCAAGAATTCTACGCAGAGGAATTCAAGATAGTTAAACTAGACACCCTCCGCACACTGCTTGGCTAGTGCGACCACTAGCACTGGTACTTCGTTGGTGTGGCACTTCCACATAACTTTGTTGACCATGATTTGGGTAGCTACACGTACCACTTTGTCCTTGATGCTAGAGATGGCATAGCCCCTCTTCTTCTTCTCAAGCTTGTACTTTGTCTTCATGGCCTCCGCGAGGGCCAAATCACTACCCTTCCATTTCGATATGGTTGCGGGGTCCTTTCCTTTATATGGTAATCAGGAAATGCGATGGATTAGGTCTGTCGTGATGGGGGTACACTCCTCCAGCCATAGATACCCTTCATGGACCAGGCAGAGTAGTTGTCTGATGATGAAAATGGCTACTGGGGCACAGTGGAAATGCGACACCCATAGCAGGTTCAATAGCCCGACCTTTTCCACTCCGCACAACCACTTCCGTAGCTCTAACATTGTCACCATCCCCCCGTTGTTCTACTTCATGAGATTCTTGGTCTCCAAGTGAGGGAACTTCTCGTAGTTAGCGAGGTCCCAATATTCAAACTTCATGGTTGGCACGTAGCCCAGGTGTGTGCCTTCAAACACAATGCCATCTGGGAGGAGCAGGGTCTGGAGTGAACTCTTGGTTTCGTCCAGGTCCTTGGGCACTTTGGCTTTCCCTCTTCATAAGGGGACATATGGTGGCAATTTCGCTGTAGAGAGTGTAGGTTGAATATCCTCCTCCATGCCTTCGTCTTCTTCCTCTGTGATGATAAGGGCCTGGAAATCTTCTTCCTCCTCATCTGTTTCTATCATGACAACTTTCCCATTTTCTTTCATTGATAGTTTTTTGTGTAGCGGGTTCCTTGAGGGCATGCGTACTAGATCCATTTCTTATTTATCCTTCTTAGGTCTTGGTGTACGTGGTGATTTGGGGATCTATGCCACAAACTTGCCACTTTTGAGAACATCTTCCACAATTGGGGTCTGCGCGGCCTCACCTGCAGTTACCTCTTCTATTCCGAGACCATCCTTAGTTGTTGTCATCGTATCTAGGTTGTAATCTGTTACTCATGAAATTATGGGCTTAATCAACACTCGGCTCACACTGCTCAGGACTTGCTTAATCGCTCAATTCTCAAGTGACCAAGTGTTGTTTGTTGGGTAGCCCTTTGCATTTTATAGAACCTTTTGAATTCGAATTCGACCGTTCCCCCCAATTCCAGGTCATTAATTCTTTCTTGGCAGAAGATTTTCCCAAATCTTGCGAATAAATCGCGTCTTAAATGTTCGCTGCCCACTCCATTTGGCCTCAAGTTGATCATCCCATCGTGAACAATGACTTCAATGGTCACTTTTTGGCCAATGCGCGTGGCATCGCAGTCCCCTGTGCGCGGTCACATACCTTATGACTCTCTGCTTCTGTGCGCATCTGCAACATCACGCAGCTCCAGGGTAGAATAGTTTATAGTCTTGCACTCCCTTCCAACTACCTGGAATGCTAAGACTATCCTTCCCTTTGCTAGTCAAGTGGTTGCACCACCTGTGTGGAGCGCCATCCTATCCTCTATCACAGTTCTTGGGGAATCCCACCTTCTATCGTTGCACACTTCCTCATTTGCAACGTGCTACCCTAGTCACTACACTTGACAATATGCAGTCCAAGCCAAGGCATCAGACTAACCAATTCATGGTGATAGTTCTCAAAATTATAAGTCTGATCGTATGCACCTTGCCTTATCATCCTAGTTTTCTCGGTGAAAAACTCTTCCTTTATCTCCTCTTCCAGCTTCTTGACCACTGCATCTATTAAAGCTCTTTTCTCTTTTAACCGTACCCTTTCTTTTCCAAGTTTGTGAAGTCTAAGGTTTCCCTGTTGGATTTCTTCCTGAAGTCTCATGTGTTCTGTCTCTTGCAGCTATGTGATTCCTTCTTTCTGGGCTTCGCGAATTGTTGTATCTACTAATGTTGTCATGTGCGGACTAGGATTTGAATGTTCCATAGGGATTACATCATTTGCTTCATACTCCACCATCGAAAGTGTCCGTGCAGCCAGGGTTTTGCACATGGTCCTATAAGCGCATAGAATCGCTGGTATGCATATATCCCAGTCAGTGTGTCTCACATGGTGGACCATGTCCAGTACTTTGCATACTTTTTCAAAGGCTTCGATGCAGATAATCTGTGGCGCACTTGGTATTATCCTACTTCATTGTTCAAGCCATCTTCTTGGCCGCTCCTTCTTGTTGGTCCCATTTCCTATTGTGAGGAAGGTGTGCATTCATGTACGTTGCGTGCCATATGCCTGTATCCATCTAGAGAGGTGGATGCGCAGGCTATTTCATCCATCATACTTGGCTTTCATCCTCATCTGAGGCTTTCCAAATTGTATGAGCATCATCCTTCTGCATTCGCACCAGTCCTCAAAACTTCTTTGATGCGTACCCCACCATCTTACAGGCATAGCACTCAGTTCCCATTTCAGAGTGCCAAAGCGCTACTATTTTGGCACCTCTCTTTCAAATTTGTTTAGGAAATCATCCACCATTGTCAACCCATCATACATAGGCAGATCTCTTACCTCTATTTTCATGCAACGCAGTGATCTTACCATCATGTTGTAATTGAGCGTGGTTACCTTGTGTAACTAGTTTTTCCATCGTTCTATTTCCTCATCTGAACCTAAGGTGCAAGAGCTTTCGTGCTCCCAGGAAATCTTGCCCTCTACTGTTGGATTCACCCAGTCTTGCTCCTGCACGGTTATCTTGTAGATACAGTCTATATCGTCATCGCACACTAGCTCTATGTAGCATAATCCTTCTGTAGGGTCTAAAGGTACCACTACGCATAGTGACTTTTTCTCAAAATTCATCTTGCGCTTCTTTAGATTTATCACTCCATTCATATCAATGGCCCAATCTATTCCTAGTAGCACAGGATAGGAATTGTTGTCAACGACAATCTCTATCACTTCGAAATCTGCAAGCGCACTCGCACCTTCGATATCTATCATTATTCCCTGCAATATTCCCATCAGTAGGATCTTTTGCTGGTTCACCATTCGCAATTGAATAGGAGACTATTGCAACACAGGCATGCCCATGCACTCCCATGTCTGCTTTGGTAGGACATTCACGTCTGATCCTAGATCCAGAATCACTTGATCCATTTCATATTCCCTGATTTGCGTAGTCAATCTCATCTCCCATCCTATTCACGTTGTGTGCTTCCTGAGCTTCCAGACTACGCACGGTTCTCCTAACCCAGCGCACCTAGTGATGAGTTCTTTCAGTCCCTTCACAACCTTGCTATCATGCTGCAGCTTTATGCATGTCTCCAGAAAGGCAGTGAGCATTGATGGGTCCATCTCCAGTTCTAGTTTATCTTTACTACCTGAAGTGGAGGCCTTCGTGAAGCTCTTCTTAGATTCCATGAATGTCTCCTTCACGTGCTCCAAATCGAACTCTAGTTCCTTTTTTGGAACCTTGTGAACCCAAGCACTCTCTTCTGGCTGCTTACCTTTGTTGTCTCCTATCGTAATACCACTTCGAAGCATGATATTTACATTTGGGTCCTATTCGCATGGCTCAGACCTCATCATTTGTAGGTTTTGAGTCGGTGGAGGCTGGAGTGTTCTTTATCACGCAACCTTGCTATCAGTGTAGGGTAGTCCTCCGTCTCATGATCAAACTGGGTACAACATAAACATGATGCTCTCGTCGGATTTGTACAATCACGGGCATAATGCCCCGGCCCTCCGGAATTGTAACAAATCGGCTGTCTATGACCCCTTAGTAGTCCCATTCCACCTCAACCTCGTCCGTGCCCCTAAAATCGTGTGCACACCATCCCTGCATTTTGATCGAGGGCTCATGTTTTGGTCTAAACTATGTAGGTAGGAGTCTGATCCATCATTAGTTCATAAATTCTATAGGTGCACTCATCATGGTCTACTGATCTGCAGAAGTTATATAACAACTACTGGGATGTCTGTGTATACTTCTGTAATAGGTGGCAGTTATCAGTAGCATGCTTCCCTCCTATCTCAGAAATCTCACACCATAATGCAGGCACCTCGCTTGGTCCTGCTTGTGCCTCTGGTCTTAATGGCATTAGTCCTCCTTCCACCAGGTAATTCGCAAAGACTGGATAATGGTCCTTGTCATGTCCCTATCCTTTAGACTTTATCCAGCATACCTCCTTGCATGCCTCTGGGTGAGTTGTCTTGTCTGGCTTCAAACTCTACATCTCCGAACACAGATTTTTCAACTGTGCGTGGATCTATTACACTCCCAGGTTAGGATCTTGTATCAGGGTCTCGTGAAATATCATTGCGATCTCCAAAGCTTTAGCCTAAGTGGATATCTTCTGTTGTAACAGCGCGGTCCTTAGATGTGGTTTTAGTGACGCTACAAACCATGTGTGGTGTTTCCCATCTGTCAAAGTCATGTTGGCTTCACGAACCATACCCTTCAGTCTCTGATCCAGCTCCTAGGGGGTCTCACTTGGAAGCATCACGATTTCCTTAAACCTAATAATCAACTATGTCTCTGATTTTGGCATGCTAAATTCCCTGTTTAGCACAGCTTGGATATCTGCAATCCCTGCATTTGAATTGTCATTGGAATGCTTAATGTACCACATCAGTGCGCGATCCTGCAACATGCTTACTAGCATTGCCTTCTTTATGTTGTCATCCGTGACTCCTTGTGCTTCCCATACAACCTTTACCACGAACCAAAATTGGTTTGGATCTTCATTCCCTACTCCTTTGAACACCGGCAACTTTATTGCACTCGCCATATTGAACTATGGTGGTGGCGGAGGTGGTGTGGGCAGAGATGGGGGTGAAGATGGTGAAACTAGTGGTGGTGTAGGTGGGGGTGGTATGCACAAAATTTGCTTCCTTATCAGACTGATCACACTTCTTGGTGAAACTTTCGCGAGCTCTTCCTCGCTTTATCTTTGAGGCGAAATCTAGGGGCTAGTTTCTATCTCTGCGTTACCTTCGTTTCTATAGATCCTCCCACTTTGCGTAGCCCCAAACATTAATTTATTCGCATAACCCACTTTTCATACAGTAGAATTTTTATCCAGGTGTTCAAAGATTTAACGTACTTACCTCGCGGTCCTTTAAGGAAGCATCATTCCACCTCGCCGTAGCTGACTGAAGTATCTACTGCAAACTCAGTGATAAACCCTCCTATAATTCGATCAAGCCAACGGTCCACAGTGTGCGTGATATTATCTTCTGATGCTTCTAGTCTACACACCAACTCTGGAGTCTACACAATAGGTTTGTCAAGCCTACGCCTTCCTTGACTCTCTGCTAGTTTCGCGATACACTCGTACAACTCAGAGGATAAGGATGCAAAGAAAATTTTGTGTATTTCCATATATAAGTAGCACTCTAACCATTGTTCCTTCGATACTCATGGATTCTTGTTTCCCTACACCGCGAACTGTGAATCTTTCTGTCCAAACACTCTTCAATTTCTTTCTTTTTCGAATTCTAGTGACATGACATCAAGCATCCCTTATGCAGATCTGGGTCTTGGCAACAAAACCATTTGTTGGCTTGTTGGGGCCTCACCCAGGTTCAAAGGTGATTTAGCCAAAAAAAATCCCGATACTACTCACCCTTTTGGGAACAGTCCGCGAAGCATGGATTGAGGTCTCACCCGAAGTATTATGGGAGGGTGCTAGAACCAGGTTTCCGCACCCTGGAGATGTCTGATGAGTTCAAGTGGTCCATGGTTCAACCCAGCGCGCATGTCGCTACATGCACTTACCCTTACCTCGCAGCCTAAGATGTTGCCTTCATGCAATCCTACTTGGGGGCCAAACGCTGTTATTACCCAAGCCTTTACTAGTATTACGTTGTTAGTTGATTAACTTAGATTACTTTCATGCTTTAAGTTATACGTAGCAATATAAATAATTCATACAGGTGTGCGCAGTAAATAAACAATATATTTTCCATTTATATCAAACATGTAATAACCCAATAATAGATACACAGAATTAAGATAAAACTTCTCTTTATTATTTTCTTCTTCGGTTACAGACTCGACTCTACCCTGCACACTCAGTTGTAGGGGTCCACGCACTCAACTGCAGAGCCTTCTCCTACTTTATGACCCAGGACACACTTAGACTCTTGCTCTTTTCTTCCACTTCGTTGTCTATTTCTTAGGTAGTTTTCTTTTACACTTAGAGCCTTTCTCTATTTGTACAATCCCATGGTCCACAGACCATGGGTAGGATGACATTACATTACAAGACTAGGGTGGACAACCCTGTGACACTATCATACATTTCGTGCTCCGCGCTCGCAATTCGTGGAGTCTTTACAACAATATTGGGTCAAAACTTGGGCTTTGAGCCCCAAAATATGCCTTGGGGGGATTTCATGTCCAACAGTCTCCTTCCATCATCACTATCTGCTTGGTTGATCGTACACTTTCACTTGGTTGTTTTACCTTTTTTGAGGAACACTTGTAAGGAGTGGTCTTATTATCCAACCTCTTCACATAAATAAACATGTTTTGAGAAGTTCCAAGATCACCATAACTAGTTTCTCTCCTAGACACCACTCATTCCTCTAAGTGGAGTCCTCTTTAAGCTCTTTTCAGACCGTTGAAATATGAAAATATTGTCGAGCGCTTGTCCTTTTCAGCTCGTAAACAGATTGGAAATGACATCTACACAGTATAAGTTTAACCTTTTTTTGCACTGAGATAGATTACTTACAAAAAAGGAATACATTGATTGAAAATGGTCAATAGGTTCTCTCTTGTATTATTTTACACTTTTTCAGACTTGAGAGACAAATTTATGAAAAGGAACTTGCGGAGCTTTCTTTTTGTCCCTTTTCAAACTCTCTAAACATGAAAAGGACCAAGTTCTCATTGTCATTACACACATTAAAACATCAAATAGTGACAAACTTTTCCATTATGACAAGACTGAGTTTCACCTTCGCTAGACTCATTAAAATATCACATAGTGATGGATTCACCCAAAGGGTGAAATTACACAACAAGCATATGTTATCCTCCTCAAGCTTGATAAAAAATAAAGAGGTACTGGTCAGCAATGACTGGGGAAAATGGGAAAAGGGTTAAACCACTTTATGGTAGTAGGTTTCTCTTGAACATGACACTTTCACTTAATCACTGTGACTATTTGGGTTGGGTTATCTACTTGATGGTTATCATACCTATGGTCTATCACACCATCCATCACATTGGTTTTGTGTCAATGCTGCCAATTCATTTAGTGTCGCCGACATGTTCAAGAGAAGTCACTCAGTAAATTCATCCTTTGCAATACTCATAAAACTTCATTTTCATGACTGCCATTCCTGAACCTTGTGTCTTCAATCACATTCTGTCTCCAAAACCATTAAACTCGTTTCATGTCGTTGATGTGGGATACATCAAGGCCCTCCTGTGACGAGTCGCTTCTTGTTGACATCAGCACATTATCCAAGAAGTTGACTTAGAAATACCCTTCCAGTACCTTGAGGCTTGCATACATCAATGGCATGTTTCTTGCTTCCAGCGATAGGTTGACATCATTGGCCTTCAACCGAAATACTTTGTATGGTGTTCGACATCAAAAAATCCATTCACACCATGCAGAATGTACTACAGTACCTTTAAGATCATTATCATTATCGGTGATTCCTCTCATAGCTTACATCATTGGCTGGTAATCAGACGGTGTCTTCCCATGTTCGACTTTAGATCACATTTTCACATGGTTAGACTCATACTTGAGAAAACGATTGGATGTGATAGAAGACCCCGGATCTAGTTTCATCCATCTGGGTTGCGATTTCAAGAGAGTACTAAATCATCTGTACGATGGATTTACATAGATGGTCATCCTATCACGAGTCTATATCTGTAGACAACTATCTAATTTATGTACATGTAATGAAAATTTTATATGCTGAGCATGGGTATGCCTTCCCTCAGTGATTAATGAAAAATCCAAAATATCATGATATTATGTATTTTAATTGATGCAGGTCATCATCCGCTTCAGATCCTCCTCATCACATCGTAAAGCATATCACTCGACATTATCATTTTCGACTTCATGCTTTAGGGGGCAGCTATTACAGGTGTATTTGGGCACATCACACTCGACATTCAGATCAGTACAATTAGGGCTCATCAAAACCTAAATCAGTTGCTACATGCCCTAGACAAGTCATCACATTGAATTCCTTTATTCCTAAGACTTCCCTAGCCTAAAGACCTCCTGAAATGCCTCCTTGGGAGACCAGCGTAGCCTTGGTCAAGGGTAACTACGCTGCAGAGCACTTAGGCCCATTCAAGCCTGCTTTGTAGAGCACTTAGGCCCACTTACACCTGTGTTGGGCGATAAAGAGGGAACTTTTCATAGGGTTCTGGGAATATTCCTTGGATCTAGATCATTCTAGAAGGTTCCCACCTCTGATCCCCTCCTATGAGGTTGAAATTAGTTAGGCTAAGGATCCATTAACCTCCTATCCTCTCATCCTTTCCTCCATGGAAACTAACTCCATGTTTGGAAAGCCATTCAATGCCCAATTTATGACAAAACCACTCCCATTTCCCTATAAATTGAGCACTCATCATAGTGATCACGGGCTAGACTTTGAAGATTGTAAGGAAACACTATTGTTTTGAGGTTTGAGATCATAATCAAGTAATGTTATGCTGCTGGATTAGGTTTCTTTTGGTGTGATGAAGGATGTAACTCATGCTGGATGAGTGACATGGGATCAAACTTCTTTGGTTGTAACTCTTCCTTCTACTTTTAATAAAGTTTTTTACACCTTTTCCCATATTCTTGTCTTTATGTATGATGATTATATGTGTAAATGCTTTTGATTCCATTTTCTTATAGTAAATAGATCGTTTTATTTGATTGGGTTTTGTCCTCTACTTATGATTGAAGGTACTAATCAAGCGGATTTAGTTTGAGAAGGAGCAATGGGAGCAATTCAAAGGAGACAAAGGGAGGTGAACCATAACAAGTAGGTCTCTTGTATTATCTATCTATCATAGGAAAATATTAAACTCTTTAATTCTTTTTTTCTAAGTCTAGCTACCCACTTAGGGAAGATGTGTTTATCCGTAGATACAAATTCCATATAACACGTGTTCACACACCACTAGCTACAAACTGGAGGAAGGAGAATTCCACTTCAAGTGAAGAGGTTGATGTTACCATTTACAGGTAGGTCTTAGGGTCTTTGGTGTATTTTGTGAACACAAGACCCAACATGTGCTATGTTGTAAACCAGTTGAATCAAGCTATGGTGGGGCCTAACAAGCTATATTGGAAGGCAACAAGATATGTTTTATGGTACCTCAGAGGCACTACCGAGTAAGGATTATGGTACAATAAGACAGAGAGAGCCGATCTCCAAGGCTTTACCGATGCAGATGGGGTAGGGATTCCATCAGACAAGAAAAGTACTTTAGGTGATACCTTTGGTTTTGGGTCTGCAATTATTTCCTGGTACAACAAGAAGCAGAGGCCTATGGCACTTATATTAGGAAAGGTTGACTACATGGTTGCAGGTCAAGCAACATGTGAAGAAATTTGGAGGAAAATACTTGTGGGACTATTCAGTCAGGAGATGGATCTGACAGTAATATATTGTGATAATTAGATTTTCTTTAAGCTCTTTCAGAATATTTTATTTCATGAGAAGTCCAAGCACATTGATATCTTGTATCATCATTTGTGGGATTGTGCCCAGAGAAGAATTATGATGCTACAATACATTCCAACTAAGGAGCAAGATTCTAACATATTGAAAAAGGCATTTTCAAGAGGTAAATTTGAATTCCACTTCTGAAATATAGGGGTTGTGCAAAATCCCTTTCTTGCTAAGAGGGAGTATTGAAAAAATGTAGCAATAAAGGCTCAATTTGACTTTAGCTTTAGTCAAATTGACTAAAATCTAATTTCCACATCAGCAATAAAACTTGGAGGCAATTAACTAGTGTGACATGGATATTTTAACTTAGTTAGTTCAGTAAATTTGAGTTAGAGGGCTTGGAGTTCAATTGTGCATGTGTGATTGCTTAATTTTAGCAATCCTATCGAGTTATTTTGAGTTGTACTCAGTTAACTGACCTCCAACTGTTGATAGAGTCAATTGAAGGTCAGTTGTGTAGTATAATAGTAGTCTAACATAGATATATATATATTAGTTAACTCATCAATCAACTTAAAATAGATAGTGCATGCAGAGAATTTGAGTTCCTCAGCTAAAGTGGAGATGACAAGGTAGTGTAACAAGTAGTGGTAAACTAGTTTGAGTGACATGTGTTGCATGCAGTCTGATGATCAATCCTTGGGAATTGTGAAATCAATTGTAGCAAATTCCTAAAAAATAGGGGCTAATTTCCTCAGAATTTGCGCAAGGAAATAAGAGGCTTGATGAGAAAATAATTGGAGAAGTATTAGCCAGAGTTTGTAACTAACCATAGAGAACAATTATTATTTTGTAGGTTGAGGTCAGAGCTGAAGCTAGCAATTGTAATAGATTCTCTATTCATCTTATTAATTCAAAGAGGCTTAAGGGGGTTTGTTCCCAGTGGGGTTCCCCTAGAAATGACTATGTATTTGTGGCTTTTCTTATTGCATGTCCATGCATGTTATTATAAATTGTGAAGATGACTCTAGAGATTGGTATAGTAGAATTGTGTCTCTTGACTTTAGATTAAATCTCTTGAGTAGTTGTAATTCTATGAAATTTCTACAAGTTGTGCCTCATTTTCCAGTAGGTTCTCTCTTAACCTCTAATTTTTTGGTTGCATTTTCTCCCTCTTGATTAACTATTTGAATTTGAAGTCAGTCATTTCCTTACCCGTTTGCTGCATCGTTTCCTCCATGATTCCTACATACTCCACCTTCTTTGATATGGAAATCTACATCCATAGGTGAGTTCGAATTCTATCCTTTTCTAACTCAAATAACAAGGGAATTACAAAATTTTCAGGTATAATTCTTCCAGCTTGAACAAAATTGTAATAGGATCCAACATCAAGTTGTGGATCAGGCGGCCTGTAGGGGTTTGGTCTCGTTCCCAGCGGATGATCTATTAAGTCATTTGTGCCACTGTGCAGGTCACGAGTTCTAGTCTCTTCTTATCCAAGGGTCATTCTTGCAAGCTAGGCGGTTCCTCCTAGAGGTTATAGTGGCAGCTGATGGGATTCGACCCCGTGTAACGTGAGTACGATACCACCGCCATTGTCGATTCTGCTAGTCAAAAAAAAAAAAAAAGTTGTGGATCAGGCTCTTGGATTCCTTGTGGACTTCCTTCTGTCTCTTGAGGTGTTGTTGTCCTTTCCTATAGGAAATTCTCCTTATCTTATGGAAATTTTGGTCATTCCTGTAGCAGGGTAGTTTCTTCTTATGACTACTTGAATTATGTTTCCCTAGTGGTTGGCCTCCTTTGGTATGTTCAAGGTTAATCTCCCTTGGATTTGAGGGAGGTGAATTCCTCAATTTTCCTTTTTCCTCGACCCAATTGTCCTTCTCAGTGGGAGACAAATTCCTCAATTACGATTCAGACTATTGAACGAGGTTGAGGCTTCCCATGTTTGATCCTAGTTCTTTTCCTCCTTTTAAAGTATAAGGGACCCTAGTTGGGCTACATCCTTTTGGGTTTGATGGGTGTGCTAAGGGTTGTTAGGGTGGAAGCCACCTCTTTTTCTTCATCCCCTTTTGAGAGGTTTACCAATTTCTGTTGTTTTCCCTTATTCTCAGGTCTATATGGCTCCCCAAGGGTCTCTTCTGTTGCCTCTATTTTTCCTTCCCTTTCCTTTCTCCCTCTCAAACTAACTCCAAGAAAAATACTCCTCATGAATACACCTTGACATTCTTTACATCTTTCCACCTTTAAGAATAAAGCTATCTACTCTAGCTTTCTTTTTTTCTGAATAATCATGCAACTTGAAGAACTTCCTCATGTCAAGCAACCATGTCTCTTCATCCTCTGGTTTCTTAATTTCCCCATCAAAAGTGGGTGGCTTCGCTTTCTTAAATTCATCTGGGAAATAACCCCTATCACTCCTCTTGTAAGGATGATACCAATCATGATCATAGTGGCTATCTGAATTAGAGCTAGAATCATACATGTGTCTATCCCTTCTCCTCTCCGGAGTACCCAAAAATATTCCATCTCTCACTGTATCATCTCTAATTGATCGAAAAACACCATGCGATCTACTCCTGCATGCCCCATTAGTTTTATCTTCCTCCTCATGACTGACTCGTAGAGGTCCTTGTCGCTACAAATTCAACAAGCTCTAAAGTATTACTACATTTATCTTTGCTAGATTTTCCTGAGCATGTATGATTCTATGATGATCTACCTTGCAACTCCTTATTTACTCCTTTAAACTTCTCAGTGTAACTACCAAATCAGAAGAATTTCCAACACCATACTTCTCTTTAGATTCATAGGTAGAGTCTCTGTAGTCAACCATCTTTCTAGCCATTTGATGTTCCTTCTTGTAAGGTATATCATGTCAGCTAAACCAAATCACAATAAACCAATGTACCTTAGTATATCTCGGGGAGGATACCTTGTCTACAAGATCAATAAGTCAACATGATACATGTATAACATAATCATGACAACATATAGAAACATAAAACATAAGCATACGACCATGAAATCGTCATTCTAGCTAGGGCCTAGTCATCAATGCATGACCTTAACAACAACACACACCATGACATCATGCATGACAACAACCACTAGACCATTGTACTCTCGAACAAATGTAAACATGAACATGCATAAGAAATGCGTAATGAACTACACAATGCATAAAAAACATATGATAAAGCATGAATAAATGATACTTTAAATCAAACCTACAAGAATGATACATGCAACTAAGCATACAAGGATGTAACCAAAAATACCACAACGATACATGTAAGCGACACAAGTCAACGTGTAGCCAGTCATACACTCATGATGTTGCATTTCACAATAACAACCTCAAGTTTCACATGACAACATCACTACAACCATGAAAAACATCATGCAAATGCAACAAGCACATGGAATGAAAGTGTGAGAGAGACACATGAAATTGACAAGCATGCATGACCAAAACACATTCCATCCAATCTGAGGGGTGAACCATGCTTTTATACCACTCTGTAACACCCTCCTCCCACATCTACCCAAGAAACCAACCAATCGGGGTAAACCTGCAACGAGAGGCCACTATGATATGATTCGATCCCCTAATTCACATTAAGGAAGTCGAACTGATAGAAACAGACCATATAGACATCCAACATCATCAAAAAAACCCTTAGAACACAGGTCAGCCACTCAGATAGACTATCCCTGGGTTCCACTGTTGTTTTAGGTATCTTGACCCATAGTCGCTCTCATGCTATGGGCAAGGGTGAGGCCAACAACCTAAATCCACTCTCATAGGCCTTCCTGCCAACGACCATGGACCAAAATTGGTAGTGTTGTGCCAGCGACTGTGGACCAAAATTGGTAATGTTGTGCCAAGGACCCTGGGATTTAGGCCATTTTTCAGGCTCGGAGCCGAGTTCACTGCCCAAAATTGATCCATATCTTTAAATTAGTAAGATAACATGGAAATCACAATATTAAATAAAATACTTGTTTAAGACCTTTACTAGACCCCCACAAGCCATGATAGGTATTTTGTTATACATATTGAAAATGTCTAATCTAGAGGTGTAATTAATAGTTTTGAGCATAGGGGTCTCATACTTAGCTGAGAATATTTAAGAACAATTGATGCCTCAAACACATCAACTTCCATTCCATCCATTAGGTCATGGATACATTGATTATTCATTTATAAGTAAAAACATGATGAGAGCCACACATGGCTATTGTCATAAAACACATACATAACCAGCATAATAGCAACAAAAATACTCATGAAAGTACAACCATATAGACAACATATAATCCATCAAAATTATCATAGAAATACAAGGATAAATAACCTTTCATTAATGATAGAAAACCAAATCCCGAGACAGGACTTCCACATTCCACTCGACCATAGAATGATTGAGCCAAATCTTTGTTAAACCATTCATGCCCATGCCATATTCCAAGCATGAATGTGGGATCTCATAAAACACCTCAATAAAAACTCATCCAGGGCTTCCAGAGGTCATCCACCTCAACCCATCAAATAGTGATTCCACCTCAAAATCGGACATCACCAAACCATCATAATATTGATCTCCATGCAAGCCTTTGAGGGCTTCCAGAGCATTTGTTCCAACCAAGGCTTCCAGGACTAGTAACCCAACTGATAACTACTTTTGGGCTACCAGAGCATTTGTCCAACCAAGGCTTCCAAGACTAGTAACTCAAACCACCAAGGGCTTTCATAGTCGTTTTCCAACTAAGGCTTCCAGGACTAGTAACTCAACCCAAGCTATTATAGGGCTTCTAGAGTGTTTGTCCAACTAGGGCTTCCAGGAACTAATAACTCAACCCAAGCTAAGGAAACTTAAGAACCAACAAAAACAAACAAGGAAAGAAACCCACAAACACCATGAATATCCAAGAAATGGAAAAGCTAGGCAATCCACAGTCACTCCAACAAATCCTCCCTGCCAATGATAAATCATGACCAAAAATCTGCATGCATATGCCATGCATGCCAAAACTAGTGAAGAAATCGTACATGTAACTTGGTACCTGCAAGAAAATCTGACGTAGCTTCTAATCCAGATGCCTCCTTGCACTTTCCTACTTTTCCTTTTCTTTCTTTCTCCAAGAATCAAATTATGCCACACCCTCCAAGAGTTCTCCAAGAAAACTCTAAGTATCCAAGTGTATGAGAGAGAGAGATTAATGAGAGCGAGCTCCAACACTAAACTGAAAAAAGGTTACCAATTGATTCTGAGAAGCCTCATTATGAAATGAGGCCTCTATTTTCTTCATTTCCATTATTTCCTTTGATTTTCCTCCTCATATGCAACTTGTGAACTTTCACCTTCTTTTTCTCCTAATTTCCATTATTTTCATAAATAAATGTGCCAAAAATCCATTTTGCCTTTCCAAAGCCTTAGCCATTTCCTTTGTCAATTTCCTTAGCCATAAAAAACCAAATGAACAAACCCTAGGATATCTTTCCTGACATATAGCTTGGAGTAATTTTCCCATCATCCATAGTTATTATTTTTTCCTTTTATTAGCTTTTATTACACTGAATTTTCACAGGGGTTGTTACAAATTCCTACAAAACAACCCAACCAATATCATAGATTCTCATTTAAGGCTAATCCTGAGAAAAAAGTAACTAGTGGTGGGGCATCTTCTCAAGCCTAGTGTAGTAATATGGGCTCCGATACCATTTGTCATGAATCATCCTACACTAAATTTTTTGTTTTTTTCTCCTAGTTACTGTTTGTGTGATATTCTCTATTGGCAACATGGTTGGATATTATTACTTATTGTAATCCCTTGTTACCTGCTTACATGGATTTCATGATGTGTTCTTTATAAATATATGATTCACTACAATTCGCTAGCTATGACTCCCATATTAAACATATCTACAGGTTAGGTGACATCATACCTTGGCCATCTATGATTAACCTTCATTCTTGTTTGAAATACTAGGGCCACCATAGTGCTATATTTCATTTTTCCTAGTTGTTGTATGTGGTGCAATTTTTTCCGTAGTTTATGTCAAGTAATATGCATGAAATTAATGCTATGCAAATGTGTACACCTTTTTTGAATTACTCCATTAATTACTTCCATTTTTGACACCTTATGCTACATTATTATTTTTATAAGTATGTTGATGATTGAACTAATACCTTAGTTTATGCGGGATTAGAGTATTTACACATCGATTCCATGTTTAGGATTTAATGATTCTCAGGTGCTATTAATCCCTGTGCCTTACTTAGATCCTCCTCCTCGTGACAGTTTTCCTTCCACACCCACCTTCTCCTACCATATTTTTCCACGTACCCGAGATGATGTGATATGGTACCTAGGCACATGGCCTCTGTCCTCCTTAGAGAGATGGAACTTCAATAATCTAGATTCATGGTTTCACATCTATTGTGAACCTTTCTTCACTCAAACCCTATCCCTCCTTAGTGTTCTCTATGCCCTCTTTCAGTTCAATGCCCTGTTGCTGGAGTTGAGACCTATGTCACTGTGGTTCATGTATGTAACCATGTTCTCTGCTCACCAAATGTTGTTCTTGTCACCCTATCCACTTCCTGTTACTATTGCCATCAACTGCAGCCAAAATCCTAGTCCTTCATGGTGTTTTTCTCTTTTTTGGGGGATTTGGTGATCTTCTTAGCTTATCGTTAGTAGATAATCTTCATTACCAAGGCGAAACTAGAAAAGAAAAAACATGTATCTCTACAGGTATCTCTCTTATGCCTAGGTAAACTCTAAAGTAAAATCTCAGATTTTCTTTTATATTTTGATCCTTACATTGTAATGTCCCCTAATAATAATAAAAATAAGAAATAAGAAATAATATAATATAATATTAAAATATAAGAAAATAAATTATAAACAATAAAGAAAAGATAATAATAGTAAATAAATAATAAATAATGAAGAAAATATAATAATAATAAATAAATAAAATAATAAATAACAATACTAGAGTTCTAAATAATATAAATATAAATAAACCATAAAAATAACTAAACTTAAAAAAAAGAGTAAAATAAAATAAGAAAGAGTTAAATTAAGAGAACTATAAAAATAGTAAAAATAAGTAAAGTTATCAAAAAGTAAAAATAAATAAAATAAGAAAGAATTATATTAAGAGAATTACTAAATTAAATTAAACTTAAAATAAATAAAAGTTGCATGTTGACACATGGAGTGTGTGCATGCAGTTCCCCTTCCAATGTTTTCTCTATTTAATAGACGGTGAGGAAGATGAGAGATCATTCCATGATTCCATCATCCATTCTCTTGGGAGAAAAGTGTTGTGAGACAAAGGATTCCCTGGCAGTAGTACGTTGATTGAGGGCTTGGGGGTGGCCAGTTGTAGCAAGATTTTGTGCAATTGAGCCTACGGTTGGGTGGAGAGTCGTCCCCAAAACTTTGTTGCAGTTAGCAGGATTCAAATAGCGTTCAACTCCGAAATCACAAGTAAGGAATATCATCGCCACATGTAAGTTGTCTCTACTCATATTTCCAAATTTCGATGTTAAATAGTTGATAAATTGCTTGTTGATTATAAATCACATGATTAATCTAATTAGTTGCATGTTTTAATTTTGGGGTTGTTACATATGGTATCAGAGCGGGTTCAACTCTATGTGACCTCTAAGTAAAAGTTGAGAAAAATACTTAATTAAATTCATCAATAATTTTGCTTGCGATTATGATAGGAAGAAATAAATACAAATTTTGTCTTTTTTCTACAATAATTATTAAATAAATATCATTATTTCTACATAAGTATTATTAAAAAATATTAAATAAATGTCATTGCTTTTATAATAGTAAATTAAAAAAAAAATTAAATATAAAATTTGGAAATATATATATAGTAGCATGGATACTCTAAATACATTATTATAATTAGATATCATTTTTGGGATTCAACTGCGTTAAGTAAGTCATTATTATAATTCTTTTTATGTAAATAAAAAGAAAAAAACACATGTTATTAATCTCAATTTACAATAAATTGCTTGTCTTTTGAATTAATTTTATTTATTTAAAATAAAAAACAGTTTAAATTAATTGCTTATATAATTATTATTATAAACTTTATGATATAATTATTATTATAAATTATATTTCAAATTGAAAATATTTTCCACTTCGTAAATAATTAAGATTTCTTTTAATTTCTCATCATGAGAGGACTACGAACTTGTGTAGTTGGGATCTCACTTTACGTGGCACTGCCACATGAAAATTATAATACAAAGTTTATTATACGTTGGATGGAATTCCGTGGATATTCGCTAAAACGACTAATTTCACTATATTGGAAAATATATAATGGATGGCTAAAAATGGTAAGTCTTAACTCCAGATGCATACAATTTAGCTTATTAAAGGTGGTGCTTCGCTTCTCTTTGTAATATTTAGTTTTAATGCACATTTCGATTTCATTCTCGCAAGGTTAGTTTAGTTGTAATATTTAGTTTCAATGCACTTTTCGATTTCATTCCCGCAAGGTTAATTTAGCCAAACATAAGAAGAGGTATTTTCAACTGATGAAAAACACTCCAAGTATGTTTAGCATGACAAGAAGTATAACTCATGGAAAACGTTAGAAATCTCCGCCATGGTGTGAACTTATCAATTATATATTATATATTAAAACTTATCAATAATTACAAGTTATCCGGATCGTGAGAAATAGAATTATAATGTGAAGTAAAGGACATATAGTTATAATTTGAGGTAGTCAAAATTATTTAATATTATATTTAAGATATGTTTTTTTAATTATATTCATGTATTATTATTAATGATTTAATACGTGCAACTTTATGTACTCAAGTTTGGGTTTAATTTGAGTTCTGTTTAAATTAAAGTTAGGGTTTAGATAGTTCTATATTTGAATAAGTTTAGTCAATACGGAGTTGTTTGTTTGTAATAGTGTTAAGTCGAGTTTGAAAATATATCTCACATGCATGGGGAAAACTATGATAGATCTTATGGAGAGGATAAAAAAAAATGAACACTTTAGAATATTAATTAATCCATGCCTGTTTTACTCTTATACTTATTGATGTGGTTGAATCGGTATGAAAAGAGAAGATAAAAATATTTGATGATCTCGTGAGAGCCCATACTTGTGAGGGAGAATAAGTAACACCATATAGGCTGGGGACAAACTCAATCAACACTACATATTCCAGTCGTTCCTTTGTCTTGTATAGCTTTTGATGGATAGCTCTTGAGGTGCTATAGGACCGTCTTGAGAAGGCCAAGTGCCTATGTTATAGGCTAGGTGCCTGTTATTGGATTTGGATGTCGAAGTCTGGTGGGGGTGCAAGGACTTCGATTCCTAGGGCTGCACACCTGTTGTAGCTCTGATGCCACTTGTTGTAGCTCTGATACCACTTGTTATAGATCTAACCCAGAAATACTATAGATCTGATATGAAAATATAAGACAATGTAAATAAACCCAGAAATAATATGAAATGATTCTTTATTGATCAAACCCTTAAGGTAGGGCAACACCATACATTCACTCCTTAAGGAAGGAGAACACTCCACAAGCCATATGCCTCTTCATACAATAATCCTTCACTATTCCTTGACATGGAGTCTCTAGCCTCTATATAGGCCTCATACATACAATACCATGGGTCATTACCATGCTTCCCTCTTACCATCAACTAATACCATGGGCCCATTACATTATTATTAACTACTTGTGGTCCCTTACATGATATGAGTTAACCACCTTATTTATTACTATGGCCCATCCCATTATTACATTATTACTTTGGGTACCTCCCTTGGTACCCATATTGTTACACTAAAATATCGTCACCATGATTATTTGCAGTCAGTATGGGTCTATCATCACTTGTACTGTCCTCCTAAGCAAGTCTAAGACCTCAGCTCTTCAAATCAAGCTTTAGAAGTGGGAGAAAGACATTAAAAATCAATGTAACTCTGGTTCTGCACTTTCTCTCATGGTCACCTGCGGTCCCGCACCTTCTGTGTACAAAAGTTGCGTACCTACCCGCTCTGTTCCTAACGGTGTAGGTGCGTACCTACACAGAACATCTCTTCCGCAGCTTGGGTTATCTATTCGCCCTCTGACGAGTTAGTTTCTATGCATGGGGTAAGCCTCAGTCAAACAACAAACAACATTGCAGAGTATAGTGCAGTGATTGAGTTATTATCTGAATCTATTTCATTTGGGATTCGGAGTTTGATAGTGAGGTTAGATTCTGAATTCGTTGTATTACAGCTTAATAGAGTGTATGCCATTAGAAATCCAGTGTTATTAAGATTATTTTTTAGAGTGCGTCTCTCGGAACGTGAGTTTGATTATATTGAATACCAACATATTCCAAGGTCTTTAAATACATTAGCAGATGCAATTGCTTCTCGAATGTTAAATAGACATTTGCAATAATCATGCATGTAAATTTAAAACCATGCCATAAACATGATTTACAAGATAAGCCGGTAATAGTGATATATATATATATATATATATATATATATATATATATATATATATATATATATATATATATAGGAGTGTGTCAAAAAATACATTGTCTTCAATCATAGGTTGAAAAACACCTTATGATCGGCAAAAATGATAAGTACAAAAAACAAAAATGTCACATGTGCCCACAAAAGGCGATCATCCTATCACTGGTGATGATCTCTATAAGAAACTACTACCCGGGCCACCTTGCAAAGGAACCTCCTAAAAGGTCCCGGGACTCCAACCACATAGCGCTGAAGTCGACGAGGAATGTCGTCTATAGTGGTCTCAGGAATATCCCTTGTCAAGCGCTCAAGATGACCCTCCAACTCGGCCAAAACCTATGTTGATTCGTCCTGTGGGGCTGGCGCGGGTGCAACTGGTTGCCTCCTCTCGAAAGGTCGGAAAGTGGCTGGTCGCTGTGGACCCACATCTGCATTTGAAATTTTTACTATCAGTTTTGAGACGATGAAAAATATAAAAAAATTAAAATAGGAAAAGTTGAAAAGGATTTTACCTGACTCGTCCCACTGCTGTCCCGGTGGAAGAGCCATGTCTGGGTCACCACGGAAATACATCCCAGTGTAAGGGAAGTCCTGAATAGAAAAGACCTGGTTTTCCAACCATTGGAAATACTCAGGTTTGAACCGAGCAACTTCTGTCCTCTCGTCCGAGTGACGGGCCATGACTGCAACCCATCGCATCAGTTTGGGCTCTCGAGGAAGCCCAGCTCCAACAGTAAGGTGCTGTGGGATCAGCATAGGAACCCTCTCTAGGCCAAAACTCACGACCAAAGCCCCATAACCAAAGGTCTTCATTCGTCCGCTCTTGGCCCTGGTCAGCTGGCCTTTCACGTTGGCCAGCACAGCATTGCACCAGTTGGAGATGGTGCCTCGAAAGCAATCAACTGCCATACACATCTGGGATCCAGTGGCAATATGTAATGCGGCAGCTCCGCAAAGTCTGGTGATAGTAAACACAATCACCATGAGCTCAGGACTGGATATGGTCTTTATGTCTATCCCTTTGTCTTTAGCTTGGCTGTTGCAGTACTCTAGCCGGAGGCTATCGATAGACTGGCCACCTGGCCTAGTCCCGAATAGAGTCAAGTCTTCGCCTCTCTTAGGCAAACCAGTCAAGAAATAAATGTCCTCTGGCTCGATTTCGAGCCGGTGCCCACCAATGAAAAAACATTGGTCCTGTATGCTCCATCTGTCAACCAGCCACTGTAAGAAATCCACCTGAGCCCTCATGCCAGGAATGGTCCAGAATTTGTACAATCTGCATGCCCTCAAAGCATCAAGTGAAGGCTGATGATTCCATGTGGCAATATCCACGTCCTCATGCTCTCGTTCACGCTAATCTAGCATGATATACTCTCTGCATCAAGTATAAAGATTAATTAAATTGCTAGAAATCATTTTGATTGTTCCATTTTTGAGAAATTTTGGGTTCAAAACCCTTGCGGCGGGGTACGCACCCTCCTAGTTAGACACAGTGCGTGGGTACTGGTGGGCTCCAGTATTGTAGCAATAATGCTAAAACTCCTGGAGCTTCCTTCTCTACTTTTATCAACCAGGTAGTTCGTAACAAACTTGGAAGCGACGGTGCTGTATGCACAAGTACTAGCTCTTGTCACAGCTGTCACTTAGTCAGCTGGCACAAGTCCGCTAGGGCTCAAGCCAACTTCTATATGTTCTCAGAAGAAGCTTTTTAAGTGATAAATGAAAGCTATCTCAAAGGAAATTAACCTACTTTGCAAAAATGAACTGAAAGCCAACAAAACATGTGTTATAGACATTTTTGTGCCTTACAGCATAGAGCATGAAATGTCAATAATCTAAGGGATCCAAAGTCCCTAAACATGTTGTTCTTACCCTTAGAGGAACAAGGTCAGCAAACCACAACACTGCAAATCAGTTCTCCACTGAAAAACACTCAAAAACAGGTCAGTTTTGGATCATTGCAGCTGCTCCACTAGGCATCTGTGCTGCATAGCAGGTACAACAAAGGCTACCTGCGTTGCATAGCAAGTAGAACAAAGGCTACCTGCATTGGGCGTACTTGGACATGTGGAGGAATCTTTTTCTCAAAGTGCCAATGCCTAGGAAGCTTCTAAAAAGACACTTGATGATAAGATTCGCCTAATGATGAGTTAAGAGCTTCTAAAACTCCAAGTGGAAGACAGAAACTCCGAGTGAAGAACTGAAGAACAACTGGAGTTGAAGAGGACAACAAGTCACACATCAAGCTGACTTATCTTCAGTCCAAAACTCTATATAAGGATCTCATCCCATGGGATCTAGGAGGGGGGAATTTAGTGCAAATAATTGCTGTTGGTTTACAGTTGTGAGCATTGGGTGATTGCTTGAGGGAGGTGAAGAAGAGATTTCTCTCCGTCGGGAAGGTGATGCTGGATTGGACCTCTCATGGTTATATCACCGCCTGAACCTTACTTCCATATATTAATAAAGCATTTGAGGTTCTTCTATTCGCATGTGTTTCAATGATGTATTGTCTTACTTGCGTATTTGATTTATGCTAATCCTTGAATCAGTTATGAATGCATGCCCCTTGTAGTTTCCTTTCTTTGTCTTGTTTGCAGGATCTCGTGTAGCTGGGCCCGTGAAAAGACTTGGAGCTGGGAGCAAGCGACGAATAGAGGAGATTGGACCGACCATTTGCGCAAGACATCGGTAAGTGGATCTCTTCCTTCTATCTCTTGCATGTCATAAAGAAGAAACTTTAGATAGCTTTGCTTTCAGCTGTTGCTAAGGAACTGTCACCCTTAGAGTGGGTTAGGGTCATTCTGAGTTGGATACTTTCCCCCACAACAGACTGGCGACTCCGCTGGGGATCGTGTCTTGTTGGTAGCTTGTGTTTCTTGCTATTCATTTCTTAAACGAAAGAGTACCGAATCGAACTGCATGCGAGTCCTTCGAATGCAAAGTAGAGGGCAGCTACTCTAGCCCAGTGCTGGGCCTGTTTATGATTTGAAGAGTAGATCCACAAGGACTCTTTTTAGCTCTTTGTGATAGTGTTCATCTTCCTTTAATCATCCTCTAGTGTATACTTGACTGACAACCTCTGATTTGGCCAAAAACCGCTCATTTTTTAGCAAACTGTGACCCGGAATCTGAGAGAGACGTGACTTGTCTCATCTGTGTAGCTGCCACAAAGGCTACCTGCACTGCAACGCAGGTCCCGAAGGGGCTACCTGCGCTGCATCTTAGATTCACAGTGCAGCACCTACGCTGATCCAGTTTTGCCTTGTGCAACTTGGATTCTCCACTGTCTGTTGCCCAGTTTTCAGTATTGTTTTTTGTAGCCAGTTGTCAACCTGTATACCCAGCTGAAACCACTTCTCTTTGCCTTCATTCCTCCTCAGTTGTATGAAGAAACCGTGATTGTTCTTATTGTATTTCTTGCTGTCATTCACAGTTTCCCATAGCGAAAGTGAACTAGTCTTGCTATGACCTCTTGAATCTAGACCTGTGAGAAAGTGTCGTTGTGATTCTAAGATTTAGTTTATTGTTGTTCATAGCTGCTTGAGCATTTGCTTTCGTTATATGGTTCGAATTTCAGTATTTCTTGTGTTGAAACGAGTGAATCTTAAGGTGTTCTTTTGATTATTGGACAAAAACTTGTTTTCTTTCGCTTGAAATTGAATTCGAAATTATACAACAGCTTTCTTTTTGTAATACATCAACATTAAGGAAGAAGAAAAGAAATACTTGCATTGTGCATGTGCATTTTGACAGTTTGCATGTCGATTTAGGAAAAGTGCATCAGTGTGTGCTCTATGATCTGTTTGAAAAGATGATGTCTTTCTTTTCCTTCAGTAGTTAAGGTTTTCATAAGTTGAAAGAATTGAAAAAGCTTGCTTATCATTCTTAGACTGCATTTAGGAGTTGTATCATACATCACGTGGTGATCCATAAAGGCAAACTGCTAAGCAAGATCAACCTAAAAAGAACTGAATTTATCTAACAACGCTTTGAAACATAACGAAACACAGTAGAGGTCTAGGTAGAGACGTGAACCGGCGTCGTTAAACATAGTGACTGTTGATCTCTACGAAGGTGGGTGATTCCTCCTGAGGGACGATAGCACTAATACGGACTTGGGCCCCCGCGTACCGTCGCGTATATTGGGGGACCCCTATAGGAACAAAGCCTTTATCCATAGGAAGCCGTGTCGGCCGCCCTACTGATCACGATGCAGTGAACACAGCATTCACGAAGATCGACCACTCGTACCGTAAAACGTATTCTGTGGTTTCGCGAAAGGTTGGGCACACCCTTGCCTAGAACTCCAGAGTAGTTTCTTTTGGCCTTTTTCAAACTCTATAACTGAAAACGTCCATCCGAGCATTTGTCACTTCAGGCTCGTTAATACATCGAAGGAGACTAGAGTCATCTTTAGCTTTTTCTCGACTCTTAAAAAGTGAAAAAGCAAGTTGTGTCTAAAAGCGTCGTCATATAAAATTCATCTTAAACGGAACATAATCACCCCTAATTCCTACGTTGATCTTAAGGTTGAGAACATGGAACACACCAATCAAGGGATTCCACAGCATGGGACCCCTAGCCCTTTCTCCTCTTGGGGAGAAGTTGGTGCGCCCCACATGGCCACATTGTCGCTTCCAGGACTGACAATTGGCCTGCCAGTTTGGCTATTCTCAACCGCTGTAGTTCAGACCACCACGGTTCCTGAACAGTCGAGTCAACAGTTAGACTAGTCTAGAGCTACCCTCCAGCCTTCCACTTCTTATGAGCCTTCCTCCAATCCTTCTTCTTCAAAAGGTCAAGCCGCCAAAAGCGGAGCTCCCATAGAAAAGAAGAAGGAAAAGAAGAAGAAAGAAAAGAAGCAAAAGGAGCCAAAGGTGCCTGGGGGCAAGCAAAAGGCATCTAACGAAAACCCACACACAGCACGGACCGGGCCCAAATCGCCATGTGTCATATGTAGAGGAGACCACTTCCACAGTGATTGTCCCAGTATTCCCCGGATACTAAGGGACTGGTCCCCTCGTTTGCACGATTCAGAAGCGTCAACCTCTGACAACCAGGTTGAATGCTTACTGTCGACCAACGAAAGTGAAGGTCGCAGACGACGAAGAGGGATGAGATTCCCCTGCGAACTGTGTGAAGGCGATCACACTCTTTGCCATTGTCCCTTTTTAGACGAGGCAAAGAGAGTTTTGGAAGATCAACCGGTGGCACCGGTGCTACTTCCTCCTGGATATCAAAAACTCGCGCCAGGTCCTTCGTTGGTCGAAAATACAGCTGTCTTGCTCAGAGGGCCAGCTGAAGTGTCAGTCACTGAAAGTGAACCTACTGAATCCGGACCGGACGAAAGTCCAAAGGTCGAAACGGCAGTTGACCCGGTTCTCCCTTCAGAAGTTTCATCTTCAAACACCACAGTCACTGAGGATTCATCTTCAGTTGACACCCTCGCCGAAGAGAATAAGGATGACACCGTCCATATTCTTTTCGTCAACTCCGATTCTGATGAACATCAGGGCAATGTGCCCACTCCTTTATCGCAGGAAGGAGCATCGTCAGGATCATATCCGGCCGTATATTCGGTCCCACCACCAAGCAACCTAGTTGTGTCCTTTGATTGGAACCAACTAGGCAGACCCCGGTTACCAGCTAGTATACCATTTAGAATTATAGTCCAAATATACAAAATGGTGATGGCTGGGACTATCATTGATGAAGGGGCGTCTGTGAGTATCCTGTCCTCTACTGCTTGGAAAGCACTGGGTGGCCCGGCGCTTTTGCCCTAGACAAGGCGTCTCTCGGGTTTTGACAAAGGAACCAGTCGACCATTAGGGATTCTACCTAATGTGCCTATTACCTTGAAAGGGAAGGCCGTCAAGATGAATTTGATGGTCGTCCAAGGACCCTTGGATTATAACCTACTCCTTGGACGAGACTACATATATTGCATGGAAGCAATAGTCTCCTCACTCTTTCGAATAATGTGTTTTCCACATGAAGGAAGAATGGTCAAGCTCGTAGACCAACTTTCATTTCCGGGATCACGCATCACAAATAGTCACATACCTATCCTCAATGGTCTTTTCGATCAAGAAAGGTCTTTTCCCCCGGTTCTTCTTCCTGATGAATGCGAGTGATTCAGGAAAGGAACGCAGGAGCCCAGGGGGCATGCATCCTAGTCTGCTCTGGAGGCAGAAAAAACCTTGGGTGTAAAGTAGAATTTCCGCGGGAGAATATGACTAGTCCGTACCCCATCCCCCCCTTCATCTTTGAGAATCTTCCTCTGAGCCATCTTCATGGAGAAGAAGGACAAGAAGACGAAGAGAGAGATGGGCTCTCAGAAGGGGTAATTGGGAGTGGGGTTGTTCTAGAATAAGATTCTCTTGTTAAAGTTAAGTGCGTGGCGGAGCGTCGTCATTCACCTTTGTCTAAATAGGTAGGCTCTGCCAAAGAAGGGGATCCGTTTGCGGCAACAAGTAGTAACCATCTTTGGATAAAAGGCAAGCCTCACCCATTAAAACAAATGTTTTAAAGGATAAGTAGGGGCAGCCTCCAAAGAAAGAAATTCTATTGCTGCAACAAATTATAACCATCTTTGGATAACCTAATGATAGACATCGCCGAAGAAAGTTTCTGTTTAAAAGAATTAACAGAGCAATCTTTGGGTAACCTGAAAGAGGTAAACCTCACCTGTTGAAAACAAAGGTTTTTAACGGAAAAGTAGGGGCAATCTTGAAATTAGACTTACACCTGGGGGCATGCAAACCTCTTGGAATGCAAGCACGGGCGGCTATTTTGTTTTTAGTTTTTTAGGTCCTCCCTTTAAACCTGTAGGTCTAACCCGTTAAACTCGTAGGATTAGCCGATACCCAGCTTGCACAAAGAGAGGATATGGAGCAAAGCGTAGGGAGATGAAGCTCCTTAAAAAATAGGAATCTTCCATGAGACCTTACTACTTTATGACTGGTAAAAACGAGCAGTTTTGGCAAAGTTCATGCTCGTTAAAAAATAAACGCAAAACCGAGCAGTTTTCGCAAGAGTTCATGCTCGTTAAAAAATAAACACACATGTGAGCAGGCTTCCCCCCAGTGTTCAAGCTCATTCAGAAAAAATGAACCGGTAAATAACCATTTGAGACCGTAAATTCATCAGCCATAAAAGCCTTGGTCGTGTTTGTGTACCGTCACCTCCACTTTTCATTTGGCCGATCATTCACATCCACTTGATTGTTTACCTATTTTGAGGAACAGCTACGAAGAGTGATTTCACTTAGCCATCCTTGTAATACTGCCGTGATTGGAAAATTCCAACCTGTACCTGGAATCTGCTGCTATCCCTGTTTATCACTCGTTCCTCAAAAGACAAGTCTTCTTTGAGCTCTTTTCACTGACTCGTAAAATATGAAAAGTTTGCCGAGTTTTGGCCTTCCAGCTCGTTAAAAGGACCGGAAGAGCTATCCCTCCTCTAGATTTTAATCTTTTTGGACCTGAGAGATTAGTGCACAAAAAGATCGAGCGCTTGTCTAGTTCGGCTCGATAAAGATATCGAACATTCATCCCTTCTGTATTGTTTTATACTTTTTCGGACTTAAGGGATTAGATGACGAAAAAGGACCCTTGGAGTCTACTTTATGTACCCTTTTCAGACTCTCTAAAAATGAAAAGGACCGAGTTGTCTTTCTCGCTGGGCTCGTTAAAAATATTAGATAGCGACAAACTTGTCTTTAGACAAGAACGAGTTTCCCTATCGCTAGGCTCGTTAAAACATAGCGATGGGCTTGCCCGAAGGGCAGGTTATAGAACAAGCATATGTTATCCTCCTCAAGCTTGACAAAAATAAAGAGGTACTGGTCAGAAATGACTGGGGAAAAATTGGGAAGAACCTCAAAGCTTAATGGTAGCAAGTCGCTCTTGAACATGACACTTTTGCCTCCGTAAATATCGGGTTGGGTTATTATCATTCACCGGTCCCTTCACCATGGTCTCGCCATACCATCCATACATGGGGTAATGCTACCGATCCATCACATCAGTGTCGTTATATGTTCAAGAGAAGTCATTCAGAAAGTGTCAACCGGGTCCCATCCACTACCATACATCATCTTTTCATCCTTCCATGACCGCCACCCTGAATCATATTTCACAGATCGTTTTCACCATCATCACTAGCTTCGTTCCGTGTCACTGATGTGGGATTCATTAAGGCCCTCCTTTGACGGATCACTTCTTGTCGACATCAGCTCATTATCCAAGAAGTTGATCTAGGAACACCCCCTCAGTACTTTGAAGCTTGCATGCCTCAATGGCAAGTTTCTCACTTCCGGCGATAGGTATACATTAATGACCTTCGACCGGGAGACTTTGCGTGGTGTTCGACGTCAGATCCTATATTCACACCACGTGAATTGTGCTGCAGTACCTTGAGGGTCATCATCATTATCGGTGATTCCTCTCGCGCTTGTTAACAGTTTACATTATTGACTGGTAATCAAGCGATGTCTTTCCATGTTCGACTTCAAGAAATTCTCACATGGATCGACTTGTACTAGAGTGAAGATCGAACAAGTTTGAAGACCCCGGATCTAGTTTCATCCATCCGGGCTGCGATATATATTCTGGAGATAAAAACATAGACATGTGCAGCAGATGAGCATCCTACTAAAAGGATGATAATTAAAAGCAGAGAATTATCCGTCTCTTATCAGACGATCGTCTGTTTATGTACGGCAAATGTATTTATAAAGTTGATCATGGGAAATGCCCGCATCAGCTAGATCATGAAAAGAAAGTATGAAAAGATAATGTATTGTATTGTATTCTGTTACAGGTCACCTCCCGGCGATTGAATGAACTTCGGATCCTCCTAATAAAGCATTTCACCCGATAAATGACCTCATACTTTAGGGGGCAACTGTTATAGACATTTTTGTGCCTTACAGCATAGAGCATGAAATGTCAATAATCTAAGGGATCCAAAGTCCCTAAACATGTTGTTCTTACCCTTAGAGGAACAAGGTCAGCAAACCACAGCACTGCAAATCAGTTCTCCACTGAAAAACACTCAAAAACAGGTCAGTTTTGGATCATTGCAGCTGCTCCACTAGGCATCTGCGCTGCATAGCAGGTACAACAAAGGCTACCTGCGTTGCATAGCAAGTAGAACAAAGGCTACCTGTGTTGGGCGTACTTGGACATGTGGAGGAATCTTTTTCTCAAAGTGCCAGTGCCCAGGAAGCTTCTAAAAAGACACTTGATGATAAGATTCACCTAATGATGAGTTAAGAGCTTCTAAAACTCCAAGTGGAAGACAGAAACTCCGAGTGAAGAACTGAAGAACAACTGGAGTTGAAGAGGACAACAAGTCACACATCAAGCTGACTTATCTTCAGTCCAAAACTCTATATAAGGATCTCATCCCATGGGATCTAGGAAGGGGGAATTTAGTGCAAAGAATTGCTGTTGGTTTACAGTTGTGAGCATTGGGTGATTGCTTGAGGGAGGTGAAGAAGAGATTTCTCTCCGTCGGGAAGGTGATGCTGGATTGGACCTCTCATGGTTGTATCACCGCCTGAACCTTACTTCCATATATTAATAAAGCATTTGAGGTTCTTCTATTCGCATGTGTTTCAATGATGTATTGTCTTACTTGCGTATTTGATTTATGCTAATCCTTGAATCAGTTATGAATGCATGCCCCTTGTAGTTTCCTTTCTTTGTCTTGTTTGCAGGATCTCGTGTAGCTGGGCCCGTGAAAAGACTTGGAGCTGGGAGCAAGGGGCGAATAGAGGAGATTGGACAGACCATTTGCGCAAGACATCGGTAAGTGGATCTCTTCCTTCTATCTCTTGCATGTCATAAAGAAGAAACTCTAGATAGCTTTGCTTTCAGCTGTTGCTAAGGAACTGTCACCCTTAGAGTGGGTTAGGGTCATTCCGAGTTGGATACTTTCCCCCACAACAACATGGAAACCCTAGTAAACCCTAATCTGACCAGCTTAATCCCTACGATGTAATGGTGGGAATGCAACTTCCAAAAATGATGCCATTACTTCTAGTGAGATGAGATGCATGAGTTTAAACTACTTTCATCTGAAGAGAACATGTTTTTGTATTTTTGCTCAAGTGGTTGGAGTTATTATGACTGTGCTTCTTACTGGGTCTTGACTGTGCAGGGGTAGTTCAAGGGGAGGAAGGCTTGGGAAAGGTCAGGAGGACTCTGAGAGGTTCCAGGGGATCCCTAACATCATTCCACAGAAGTTCACAACGTTCAGGTGCCTGGCAACCATGTTTGCAAGCTTCTACAGGATGTCTGCAGGGGATCCTACAGGAAGCTCGAGATTTCTACAGGAAGTCTGCTAACTTCTACAGGATGTTCTGCAGTCGGAGTTTTGGGTGATGGAGGAGTGAATGAGTTGTATGGGTGGATAGGTAGGATGAGAGGGGATCTTGTGATGGCTTATGGACGGAGAGATGAGATGGAGAGGGGGTGTGTAAAGCTGGTTGGTCGATAGAAGGGTAAAGGCAATGGAAGGCCAAAAAGATAAAACAACGTGGATAATAGAAGAGTTGGTGGGCAAAGGATCTAACTGGGAGGTAAGGAGATGGCTTAGGCACGACTGAGAAGGATAAGGAAGTGATAGAGTGGTGCTGCGCAGTGTAAATGAAACAAATCACCTCTGTCTTGCACAAAACCGAGAATTCATCAACCTATTCTAACTTTTTTATTGAAAACCAAAGAACAACGATGTAAGTTAAGAGAGAAATCGTGCATGGTGCTGAAACAAAGAGTTATTGCTCAAGATCTGAATGCATGGACACTTCTACCAATGGAAATATTACTTTAGCTTGCATGAACATGTAAAACTGCGTTTTTTGGTGGTTGGCACGGTCTACACTCCCAATCTCTAAACAGATGTGGAAGTGAGTGTACGATCAACCTTTTCTTGGAACTCTGATGAATTCTAATCCTCCTACTCTAATCTAAACTGCTGAAAGCAATTTATCCATAAAACTAACCTGCTTAATCACATCAAGGAATTTGAATCAGCAGACTGTGTTTTCCAAATGCATGTCAAGGCAAAGAAATGAAATGTTGAAAGGAAAGACAAGTAACAATACAAAGAAAGGAGGCCTATTGCTCTCAGGTTGGGTCCAAACCTGAGAGCTATAGCTCCTCTAAGAACTCAGAATTGAACTCAAATCTGCCTGCCTTTTATTAAAAGATCATAATCATAAGTCTAACAACATGCCAAAAAATGGCTTACAAAGAGCAAAACAGAGCTATAGCTTGTGATTCAAAATCTGCAACAAAGGTTCAAAAGTCCCCATCGAAGGCTACAGCCTCAATATTTATACATTATCAGGGCCAAGCTGGCCTCTTAAATTAGTGGGGCTTGGCTGTCCAACTAACAGTAAACTATTGTTCCTGTAGAATCCGTTGGCTGCCTTCTAGCTCGGTGGTGATAGCTGTTGGAGCTCAGAGTTGGGGTGGAGATCACTAGGAAGGTCATTCAAGGCTGTGGACAACCTTCCTATAAACCCGCAATGCCACCTTGGCTGTCTCCTTGCCTCCATCTGCGTTGTTTTTGCTCCATTTAATGTCAAAAAACCTGAAATAAACATGTATTAACCACATAGGCATAATGACTGCCCTCCTTCCTACAAATAACATGAATATACTAAGAAATGATGCATAAGTGATAAAAAATGAAGGGTTGAGCAAGGTAAGTAGGCCAAATGAGCCCAAAATGTTACCAAAATTTGGGGCTCATCATCACACCCCAGCTAAAATATTTGCTCATCCTTGAGCAACTAGTCCAACTCTTCATCCTTCATTGCCTTTATTGCCACCCTTACATCCCAAGCCTCTGTAGTAGTGTCCTCCTTGCTGATATGAAACCCAGCCCTTCTGTTTACCTCTTCCCACTGTTCATTATCATCCTTCTCTGTGCTGCCTTCCATCAATCCTAGCAGCAGTGGTGGGCTTAGCTTAAGGCCAATCCAGCTGGCCTAGAGGTTTTGCATGGATTTCTTATAGAGGGCCACCTGTACCAGAGCTTCCCTCATCCGAGTTGGGGTATGGTACTCTCAGATTTTCAGATTGTGGGCCAATGTATTCCATCTGTGGGTGCATGCTTGGACAACATTGTCTCCTAACAGTCTCTCCATGTCCTCAAAATGAGCTATGGCTTGGTCCTGTTGATCCATATATCTTAATGAAGCTTGAGGGTCAGTGGAAAAATGTTGGTGTGCCGAGATTAGTGCAACTGGATCCCCTGGTTCTGGTCTGATGAGCAATGGCTCGTTCAGCTCTCGGTTCATGACCGCTTTGGCTTCTGCTGCTCTTTTGTCCTCATGGTTCAGCCATGAGGCAAATGTCATTAATTTCATATCTCCCAAGGCCGTATTGGGATCCCATGAAACTACATTAGGCAGGGCCAGATTATGGAGGTAGAACTCCGCTAATTTGGCCTTATCGTCTGATGAACTAGTACTGCATACTTCAGTGAATTGCTGCGGGTCTTGGAGCTGAGAGATACCTCTTTGCGCCAAGGTATTGATTTGAAATTGCAGCCATTGGTCTTTCAAGTACATGCCATAGGATTTGGCCGGTTGTCTGCATTAGATAGCATCCATGGCCCAGCTGGCCATGTAGGCCAATTGTGCCTCTTTCTACCGCAGCTGTTCTCTGAGAGCTTGTACCTCAATTTATGCTTGTTGTTCTGCTTCCTGTAGATGTGTAGTTGTCTCCCCAAGACCGGTCTTCAGTTCCTTTTTGCCTTGCTATTCTGATGTGGTGTCCTTGGAGGATGTACCTGTCCCTGCCCTCAGCTCCTGTAGCTGCAATCTCAGCTTTTGGTTTTCTTCCTGTAGGAACACTCGTTGGAAATTTGCCACGTGTTTAGCCATGGACAATTCACTTCTGGCTTCCTTGAGCTGTTCCTGCAAGGGACCTATGTCCGCCACACCCTTTGACTTGGCTATGTTCATCCACATGTGTGTACAGACTCTATCTTCCTCCAATGCAAAAAATAGTGGCACAGTAAATTTCTGAGTTATAATTTTGCCAGCCTCTAAAAAGTTGTAAATGAACTCAGACTTGGCTAAGGGCTGGGCTCTGGTATATGCTCTGTCTCCACTTCTTTTGGTGGCTCTACTTCGCCCTCCCTCAGTGGTGATAAGGGTGCTTCTCCTTCCATTCTCTCAGTTTCTTTAAGCCTGGCTAAGGTTTCCTGTAGAGCATCTTCAGCATCCTGTAGCCGAGCTTTTGTAGTCAATTGGGCTAACCTTTCTTGCCACGTAGTTTTCTTCGGGCTCCCCCTATCATAGGTGACTGATATCCTCAAGGGGGACCTTTCCTTGGGCGAAGTAGGGGCATCTTCGATAATGATTGGGCTGCTGGACGGAGGTTGTGGCTTGCCCGTCTTTATTCTCACACTTCTCCTAGCTTTAAAATATAGAGGGGTATCCCTCTTTCTCTTCTCCTTTGGCTTAGGAGTTGTGATGAGGGTAGCCAGCACAGCTGCTGCCTCCCTTGCAAGAATGTCAGCTTTCTTCTCCTTGGGTTTCAATTTTTCAGGGCTTCCTGTAGAAGACCCTGTTTTAGTTAATTTAGGGCTTCCTGTAGAAGACCCTTTTTCAGTTAATTTCGGGCTTCCTGTAGAAGTCGGTTTTGGTTTTCCTGTAGAAACAGGTGTCACCGCTTTGGTTTGTTTTGCTGCATGAGTTTTACTTTTTGACTCGGTTGCGGCTGCCGACGTGATGCCTTTGCTGATGTGGACCTGCTCAGCCTTATCCACTCTGCTTTGTAATCTTTTCTCCCTGCCTGTCAAAATGGGTGTGTCATCTTTCTCTTTGGCACCCTTTTTCTCTTGTTTCTTCTCTTGCTTTTTCTTCTGCTCTGTGGTCAGGGTCTTCCGGCCTTTTTCTTTCTTCCTTGCGGGCACTGACTCTTTCTCCTCACTGCTAGATGAACCGAGCTCTTCGGTCAGCATCTTTATATCACCATCCTTGGTCAAATTTCTGAAGGCTTTCCATGAGAGAGGAACCTTGTATGTTTGGAGCGCATCCTCCACGAGGAGTTTGATGAGTCCATGGTGGGCTACCTGGTCTGGTGTGCCTTCTTTCAACTTGGTGTCACACTCAATCAGATACTGTAGTAGAAAGTAGGGGAGACTGAGTTTGTTTTCTACAGGTAGATCCATCTGGTGCCTTAATTCTGTGAGTAACCGAAAATGGTACCCATATACAATGCTAAAACGGCCTTCGCAGGTGATGTACTTCATAATCTGCAGGCTAACTTCACTCCACGGTGGCAGTAAACTAGTTCTACGAACCCCATTTTTATCTTCTGAGAATTCCTCCTCTGGTGGAAAGAATTCTTTCTTAGCCTGTTGGCCCAATTTCCTTTCTTCTTTATCCCATGGTAATCCCATTGGGAGCTCGGTAACTCGGCTGATGAATTGTGGGGTGAGTCTGATACTCAAACCCCTGAAGTTAACGGTGGCCAATGTTTTGGATTTCGGCCTCAGAGCTTACAAAACCTCCTCTGCCACCTCGTCGTCATAGCCCTGCAATTTGTCACAGAAGGATATCCATTGCGCTCGCGTGAAGAGCTCCACCACCTTAGGGTTTTCTCTTAACTTCGTTGAATCAGTTGGTTCCCTTCTGATGAACCCACCTGGCATGGTGAAAAACTACTGCGTTAGCTGGAGGTGGCGAATGTGGAAGAAATTTGGCCTACTGGGACAGAGCGTACAATTACGCTTCTGTCATGCATATAATTCACGAAGCTTATCTCCCGAGGACCTTAACACAGCTTAATTACACTAACATCCTGTAGGACGACAATTCATGCAACGACAGATAATATTTGCAAAAATTTTCTACGACCAGACTGTAGACGTCGATTTTGCCACCCTCAAAACCAATTGCATGGAGAGTTCAGGCTTACCTTTTTAATCCGCCACCTTTTGACGTGAGGAACCCGATTTCCTATAGGAACAGCTTTCCTGTAGAAGCAGCGCACAAATTCTGGAGGATACTGCAGTGGGTCTACGCTCTTGGTGTTGCTTAACAGGCGTTCGAATGGCCAAAGACTTGGAGTGTTGAGCTGCAGAGGGATCCGGATGATCACTCGAGTTTCAAACGGTGAATGATAAATGCATGGGGTGGCAATCTAGCCGATTAGATTTGAATTCGGCGGAATCTGTGGCGCGGGGGTGAGATGTCCCTATCGGACCGTTGGATGACGTCACTCCATCATTCGTCTGCGAGTTCCCTTACTGCCGCATCATTCCCCGCAGATCCGCCGCCGTCACTTCTGTTAAAACTTGTTTTTCCCGACGGGATGGCTCTCACGTGTGCACTGCCCGTTTCTTTTGCCACGACCACTACCCAAACATCCGACTACACCACTAACTGGTCGACAAGGCCAGTCGAATGGCCATACAACCGCTCAACCCATTCACTTCACACTTGCAAACATTTTCAAAGTAAAATTCATGCAATTCGACGGAAGAAAGGGTCGAGGCACTTACCTGTGCGGCCGCAACACGATTTTTCGGCTCTTGGACGACGATGAGTGGATTTATTTGTTGCTGGTGGATTTGCACAGGCCCGGAGGTTCATATTCACAGGCCGCTGACGATGAATTTGATGCTTCGGCTGCATGCGCTCGCATTTTCATTACATGTGGGAAGCGCTATGAATGGTGTACACTCTAGCGGGCTTAACTGTTACGGGACTCCTGCAGTATGTCCTGTAGCAGTTTTTCCTCCTCGGGTGCATGCTGCACGATGAAGGTAGTGGCCTCACGATCACGCTCACAGAGCTCATGGATGGCTGGGATGGATATGGTATGACATCTCAGCGTCTTTTTCATCTTAAAAATTGCTTTCTCTTGATAACTCAATGATCTGCTTTGATGGTGCAGGTAACTTCATTGCATGTCGACAGGGGTGGTAGAAAGAGGTGACAGCAGTGTGTAAGGGTGACAATAGTCGCTTGCATGCGTCAAAACCGATCCTTGGTCATTAGATCTCCTCATACAATGAATTCTGGGCCGTCCCGAACTTCTACAAGAAGTTTCCTGTAGAAATACAGAACTTCCTGTAGAAAGTTTTCACCTTCCTATAGAAAGTCTGCACCTTCCTGTAGAAAGTCTGCATCTTTCTGTAGAAGACTTAAGCTGTGATGAAATCATGCCCATACCTTGGAGAAGATGAGTACTCTTGGAGGAGGTGCTGGTGAGGTCTCCTGGCAGCATGATAAGGATCCTTGGCTTTGAGTTGAGAGACCTCCTCTCCTCCATAGAACACCTGCAACTTGCATGCATTTTCACATTATAAACGTGTTGTCCCTGTCTTTTTTTGCTTATTGTTTTTTCTTTTTTTTTTTTTTTTTTTTTTTTTTTTTTTTTTTTGAAAGATAGCAGGGGCACCTCAATGAGGTTTTCACCCTTGCCATCTGCCTTAAGCGCCTCAAAGAGGTTTTCACTCAAGGATTTTTTGTCAAATCTTTTTTTTTTTTTGAAAGATAATAGCGGCGCCTCAATGAGGTTTTCATCCCTACCACCTGCCTTGGGAGCCTCAGAAAGGTTTTCACACAAAGATCTTTATTTTTTTTATTTTTTTATTTTTTATTTTTTTTAGATCTTTCAGGGTATGCCCAAAGCAGAGGCAGAATCCTTCTCTATGACCAACACTGATTTCTCCATAGTTTTGATGAACTCTTGTCTTGAGAGAGGTTTCCTGTAGATCTTCAGTCGATGCCCATTGACAAGCATGGGGATGGCTTCCTCATCAATGGTCCGAATAAGAACAGATCCATTGTCATGACATTTTTCCATTGCATATGGTCCCAGCCATCTGGTTCTCAGCTTCCCCTTGAAATCTTTGTGCCTGAATTCATACAACAGTGCCCAATCTCCTGGCTGGAATTGCTTGTCATTGAGGTGTTGGTCATGCCACACCTTTCTCTGAAGTTGAACCACTTCTGAGTGAAGGAGGGCCCGCATCCAGTGCTCGTCCATTCCATTCAGCTGCAATAACCTTTCTTGTTGTGCATGGCTGAGATCTAGGTCTAGCTGAGCTGCCATCCTCAAAGTGTTGTATTCAAATTCAATGGACAACAAAGCTTTCTTCCCATAGACCAGCTCATAAGGTGTGAAGCCGGTGGTGGTCTTCCAGGTGGTGTTGTAAGCCCATGTGGCCTCAACCAGGCGATCTGCCCAATCTTTCCTACTGCTGCTCACCACCTTAGTCAAAATCCCTTCCAGTGCTCTGTTGGTGACTTCCACTTGCCCATTTGCCTGTGGATGATAGGGGGTGGAAGTCCTATGCTTGATTTTGTGATGAGCTAGTAGGTCTTCAATTAAGTTGGATGTGAACTGGCTCCCTTGATCGGTGACCAGCTCTCTTGGGTAGCCAAATTTGTAGAAGATGTTCTCCCTTAAGAACTCAACCACCTATTCTTCTGTTGCTGCCTTGATTGCTTTAGTCTCTGCTCACTTTGTCAGGTAGTCAGTGCACACAATGATGTAAGACTTTTGCCTCGAAGGAGGGTTGATTGGACCCACAAAGTCCATACCCCACTTCTCAAATGGCTCAAGAGTCACTTGAGGTTGGAGAGGCATCTCATCCCTTTGAGTCAGTTTCCCCATTCTTTGGCATCAGTCACATTGGCTAATATACCTTATGACATCTTGATGAAGTGTGGGCCAATAGTAGCCTGCCTGCAGGATTTTGAAGGCAGTCCTCTTTGCTACAAAATGTCCTCCACAAGGCCCATCATGACAGGTGAGGAGGATATCAAAGACTTCCTCCTCCCTTACACAACGCCTTAAGATCTGATCAGGGCCAAGATTGAACAGATTTCCCCCGATCCAAGTAAATGAGGCACTTTTTCTGATGATTTTGCTCTTCTCTCTTGAAGATAGGTGCGGAGGGAACTGTGCTGAAACAAGGTAGTTTGCTATGTCAGCAAACCATGGAGAGAGTACTGAGATAGCAAACAGATGTTCATCGGGCATCTGGTCATCCACTGTTCCATCCTCATCTGCAGACAAATCCAATCTAGATAAAAAGTCAGCAACAACATTTTCTTTACCCGGTTTGTCAACAATGGTCAAATCAAACTGCTGCAACAAAAGTAACCATCTAATAATACGAGCATTCACATCTGGTTTATTCATTAAATATCTAATTGCAGCATGATCTGTATGTAGAAAGGTTTGATAGCCAGTAATATAATGTTGGAACTTGTTCAGTGCATGGACCACAACCAAGAATTCTTTCTCGGTTACAGTGTAATTCAGTTTAGCTTTGGACAAGTTTTTGCTAACAAAGTAAATGGCATATGGAAGTTTTTGTTCAACTTGTCCTAAAGTTGCCCCTATGGCTTTGTTCGAGGCATCAGTGTGGATGTGGAAAGGTAGGGCCCAGTTTGGACCTCTCAAGATTGGGGCTGACACCAACTTGTCCTTTAATTCATTCAAAGCCTTCTGACAATCGTCAGTCCATTTAAACTCCACATCTTTTGCCAACAGGCCAAACAATGGCGAGGTTAGCTTGCTGAAGTCTTTAATGAATCTCCTGTAATACCCTTCTAATCCTAAGAAACTCCGAACATCCCTTACCTTTTGGGGAGGTGGAACCTTCTTGATGAGAGCAATTTTGTTAGGATCCACTTGTAACCCTTGGCAAGAAATGGTATGGCCTAGCACGGTCCCTTCAGTCATCAGGAATTCACATTTTTCAGGACTAAGGGACAGGTTCATCTCAATGCATTTGTTTAGGACTTTTTCCAGATTGGACAATGCTTCCTGGAAGTTGGACCCATAAGGAGTGAAGTCATCCATATAGATTTCCAACACATCATGGACCAACTCCGCGAAGATGCTCAAGACAACTCTCTGGAAGGTAGCAGGAGCATTGCATAGCCCAAAGGGAAGAACTCAGTAGGCAAAGGTACCCCAAGGACAAGTGAAGGTGGTCTTATCTTGGTCTTCCGGGCTGATTTGGATTTGGTTGTACCCGCTAAACCCATCCAGGAAAGAGAAGAACTTCTTTCCTGCCAGTCCATCCAACACTTGATTTATGAAAGGTAGAGGGAAATGGTCTTTCTTGGTAGCTTTGTTCAGTTCTCGGTAGTCCACACAGATTATCCACTTCCCATTTTTCTTGGGAACCAACACCAGAGGGGACACCCATTCACTATCTGAGATGGGGTAAATGAATCCGGCATCCAACAGTTTTTGCAATTCTTCCTTGACAATGTCCTTAAGGGCTGGATTCATTCTCCTCTGAGGTTGCCTAACCGGTTTGCAATCCTCTTTGATGTATATGTGATGGGTACAGACCGAAGGATGGACTCCTTTCATCTCCTTATAGCTCCAAGCAAAAGCATCTAGATGACTGGCCAACAGGCTACACAGCTCCCTTTCCTGGGAAGGAGATAGGGAGGAGCTGATCTTTAACGTTCTTTCAGGGCCGAACTCCACATTCTTGACTCTGGGAGTGACAGGGTTGGTGGCACAAAGGTCCACTAAGGTGCTGGCTTCGGCATCCTCCACCAATTTCTCTAAGGATAGTGCACTGGGAGGTGGATTCTGGATCAAGGTCTCAATCAAGTCATCCTCGGTTGGGGGGTCTCTTCTAGTGGTGTCTAGGGTGCATAAAGGTGCTGAGTACACCTCATCCTCTTCTCCTTCCTCCAACCACAGTGGTAAGTCATGCTCTAAGGAGGTTGGGCAGGAGGGTATAGGACTAGCTGCTTGGACATAGGACCATTTTTTATGGTCATGTTTCCTGCACGGCAACTTATGTAAGCATCTGTAGTGGCTAACCAAGGCCTTCCCAAAATAAGAGGATATCCAGTAAGCTTTGCCTTGGGTTGCAGAACCAAGAAATCTGCAGGGTATTCCCAAGAGTCGACAGAGACCAAGACATCCTCCACAATCCCTTCGGGAGTCACGGTGGAGCAATCTGCTAATTGCAGGACTGTCGAGGTCTTCCTCAAGGAACCCTGAAGATTGAGTTTGAGCATGGTATCCCTGGTCATCACATTAATGGCAGCCCCCAGATCAATCAAGGTGTGAGGTATGATGGTGCCATTGATGTGGACATCTACTACAGGACTCCCAGGATCTAGGTACTTTGGGCAGATGACTTGTCCTAACATAAGGTCAAACAGTTGTCCTAAGACATTGATGGTTGAAGCATCTCTGTTTCGCCTGCCTGGGTGTTTGAAACACTTTTCCTTAACCAGTTTGTTGTATATTGGCACATCCTTGATGGCTTGGAGAAGTGGTATTTTCATACACAACTGCTTGAGCTCTCCCAGAAGCTCATCCTCCTCTGGGTTGGGTTGTGTGGTGGCTGTTAGTCTCCCAGGAAAGGGTGGAATAGCCTTTGGTTCACTTTCCTGTTTGTCTTCCTCGTCCTCTGGGGGAGGACGTTGGCGATCCGGAAGAGTCTTTCCAGATCGAAGATTGATCTCCTGGATCTCCACAACATAGGTAGGGCATGATGTTTCCCCAGTGTATACCTGCTGGGCCTGGCTACTGTTGGGGTTCGGGTTCGGTTGAGCAGGCATTTGAGGTTTCCTTGGAGGAGCAGGAGGTAATGGTTGAGGTTGAACTGGTGGTGGAGGCAAAATGGCGGGAGGAGTGTTGTACTGGGGCCTCCACCCCGACTGAGGTGCATTCCACTGAGGCTGTGGCTGGGCATGTGAGTGATATGAATGAGTAGTGGGCTGAGTAGGGTACTGAGGTGGATAAGACCATGGAGGAGGCATAGACCAGGAAGGATGAGTAGGGGGACCCCAGGAAGACATAATAGTGGATTGGTTGGGGTTGTAATAAGCTTGGGGTGCCCCTTGCATCCCCTGCTGGTAAGGTCTAGGTCCTTGTGGCCTCCTTTGGTTGAGGAAATAGAGAGGTTCAGTGGGGGCTTCTGTCCCTTGGTACATGGCTTTAAGCCCAGGTAAGGTTGGACATTGATTTGTGGGATGGTCCTCCTCACAAATGAAGCACACTTCAACCGAATGCAATGGGCATTCGTTCTTAGGGTGTCTCCTTATACATGTAGGGCAGAAGATAGCCAAGGCCCTCTCAGCTTCTTCCTTCTTCTGCTGGATCCTGAATGTTTCAAGTTGCATGGCAATGGTCTGTCTCACCTCACTCTTAAGATCTTCTAATTGATTTGCAAACTCATGCTTGGAGAAAGGAATACCAGCTGAGAGGATGTTTCCTCTACCTCGTTTCCAGGCTGCCCTAGAGTGATTCCTAAACACAGTCTTGATGTCCTCATAAGGCAGTTGGTAAATATCTCCTCCAGCTAACATGTGAAGGGTATCTAAGAGGTCTTCAGGGACTCCTCGGAGCAGGACCAACTTGAGGGATTCAGGGTCAAGTGTGCACCTGGCTTGTTTATAGCTAAGTTGGAACCTCTCCTCATAATCCTCTAAGGACTCATCATTTCCCATGGTCATCCGAAAGATTTCTCCCTTGGTTTCCTTGGACCTACAGTAGTCCCGGTACTTGGTATTGAAAGCTTGCTGCATCTGAGCCCAAGTGGTGATACTATTCCCAGGTAAGCCCATGAACCAGCGTAATGCTGCATCCTTAAGAGTTGAAGGGAAGAGTTTCAGCTTCTGCTCATCGTCAGTATAGTCATAGGTTCGACAAAGGACAACAAACTCAAACAGGAAGGTATCAAGATCTTCAGTAGTCAGTCCATGGAAGTGACGTAAAGCGGAGGGGCTAATGTTCTTCGTTTTCATGTCTCCATTGGTTTCTCATATGGGGAAGGCACCTTCTATTCTCTCATCTTCTCCTCTATTGTCAGCCATAGCTTCAGATGGGATGGTCTCTAATTCTTCTTCTGCTATAGGATCTTCGTATATCTCAGGAGGTTCACCTATAGGTTCTTCTGGATCACTGTCACCGAAGAAGAGAGAAGGGTGACTCAGTGATGTGGTGGGGGTGTTGGGTAAGAATTTGCCTATTTTATCTCGATTCCTACGAGGCATGAAATGGAAAGACTTTTTTGATTGCTTTTGTTTTTTTTCCTTTGGTACCTGCAAAACTGAAACAGATTGATCTACAACTAACTATCTTGCTGAAATAAAAATGCAGAATTGAAATGAAAGCAGGAAAGAACTAATCTACTGTGCTCAAATGGAATTGCAGGAATGGAAATTCTAGTCTACACTTGCAGAATTGAAATGCTAATCTATGCTTGCAAAATTGAAATTGCGGAATTGAAATGATAATCTATGAAAGCAGGAAATTTCTATGCTACTTTTGGAGAATGGAAATGAAATAAACTACTTGGCAGAAGGCGAGAGTAGGAAAATAGAAGAAAATCAACAATTACTAATACTCTGACGCTTCCCCGGCAACGGCGCAAAAAAGGTGGTGGGCTCGAGTATTGTAGCAATAATGCTACAACTCCTGGAGCTTCCTTCTCTACTTTTATCAACCCAGTAGTTCGTAACAAACTTGGAAGCGACGGTGCTGTATGCACAAGTACTAGCTCTTGTCGCAGCTGTCACTTGGTCAGCTGCCACAAGTCCGCTAGGGCTCAAGCCAACTTCTATATGTTCTCAGAAGAAGCTTTTTAAGTGATGAACGAAAGCTATCTCAAAGGAAATTAACCTACTTTGCAAGAATGAACTGAAAGCCAACAAAACATGGAAACCCTAGTAAACCCTAATCTGACCAGCTTAATCCCTACGATGCAATGGTGGGAATGCAACTTCCAAAAATGATGCCATTACTTCTAGTGAGATGAGATGCATGAGTTTAAACTACTTTCATCTGAAGAGAACATGTTTTTGTATTTTTGCTCAAGTGGTTGGAGTTATTACGACTGTGCTTCTTACTGGGTCTTGACTGTGCAGGGGTAGTTCAAGGGGAGGAAGGCTTGGGAAATGTCAGGAGGACTCTAAGAGGTTCCAGGGGATCCCTAACATCATTCCACAAAAGTTCACAACGTTCAGGTGCCTGGAAACCGTGTTTGCAAGCTTCTACAGGATGTCTGCAGGGGATCCTACAGGAAGCTCGGGATTTGTACAGGAAGTCTGCTAACTTCTACAGGATGTTCTGCAGTCGGAGTTTTGGGTGATGGAGGATTGAATGAGCTGTATGGGTGGATAGGTAGGATGAGAGGGGAGATTGTGATGGCTTATGGACGGAGAGATGTGATGGAGAGGGGGTGTGTAAAGCTGGTTGGTCGATAGAAGGGTAGAGGCAATTGAAGGCCGAAAAGATAAAACAACGTGGATAATAGAAGAGTTGGTGGGCAAAGGATCTAGCTGGGAGGTAAGGAGATGGCTTAGGCATGACTGAGAAGGATAAGGAAGTGATAGAGTGGTGCTGCGCAGTGTAAGTGAAATAAATCACCTCTGTCTTGCACAAAACCGAGAATTCATCAACCTATTCTAACTGTTTTATTGAAAACCAAAGAACAACGATGTAAGTTAAGAGGGAAATCGTGCATGGTGTTGAAACAAAGAGTTATTGCTCAAGATCTAAATGCATGGACACTTCTACCAATGGAAATATTACTTTAGCTTGCATGAACATGTAAAACTGCGTTTTTTGGTGGTTGGCACGGTCTACACTCCCAATCTCTAAACAGAGGTGGAAGTGAGTGTACGATCAACCTTTTCTTGGAACTCTGATGAATTCTAATCCTCCTACTCTAATCTAAACTGCTGAAAGCACTTTATCCATAAAACTAACCTACTTAATCACATTAAGGAATTTGAATCAACAGACTGTGTTTTCCAAATGCATGTCAAGGCAAAGAAATGAAATGCTGAAAGGAAAGACAAATAACAATACAAAGAAAGGAGGCCTATTGCTCTCAGGTTGGGCCCAAACCTGAGAGCTATAGATCCTCTAAGAACTCAGAATTGAACTCAAATCTACCTGCCTTTTATTAAAAGATCATAATCATAAGTCTAACAACATGCCAAAAAATGGCTTACAAAGAGAAAAACAGAGCTATAGCTCGTGATTCAAAATTTGCAACAAAGGTTCAAAAGTCCCCATCGAAGGCTACAGCCTCAATATTTATACATTATGAGGGCCAAGCTGGCCTCCTAAATTAGTGGGGCTTGGCTATCCAACTAACAGTAAACTGTTGTTCCTGTAGAATCCGTTGGCTGCCTTCTAGCTCGGTGGTGATAGCTGTTGGAGCTCGGAGTTGGGGTGGAGATCACGAGGAAGGTCATTCAAGGCTGTGGACAACCTTCCTATAAACCCGCAATGCCACCTTAGCTGTCTCCTTGCCTCCATATGCGTGGTTTTTGCTCCATTTAATGTCAAAAAACCTGAAATAAATATGTATTAGCCACATAGGCATAATGACTGCCCTCCTTCCTACAAATAACATGAATATACTAAGAAATGATGCATAAGTGATAAAAAATGAAGGGTTGAGCAAGGTAAGTAGGCCAAATGAGCCCAAAATGTTACCAAAATTTGGGGCTCATCAGGTACGCACTTTGTCTACACGGAAAGCGCGGACCCCGAGCTTTTTCCCAATGGAGAAAAAGTCGGGGTCCGCGGGTCCGTAATGGTAAACTTGCGGACCCCCGTGTGCGGGTTTTGCGCCTAAAAACCCTCCCAAAAAATGAAATGAAGGACTAAATCAAAAAACTAAACGGTTGAAAATGAAGAGTAGGATGATGTGGATTACCTGGAGAAGATGGCGCTCGATTCCGACGGTTGGATTTTCCACAATCTTCACGGGAAGTTTTCTAAGAAAAAACACTATTTTCTCACCCAAACTCGAACGGTAAAAATGAATTGACAAAGGCCCTGTTTATAAGTTTTTTGAGTAAATAAATCGCAAATTTGTTTATGTTTCACTTTGAAAAGGTATTTTGCAACGCTTTTATCCATTTCAAACAGGTATGAGTAATGTTTGTGTTTTTGTGCAGAATAAAGGATTATTCAGGCGAAATCTATCATTTTCAACGAAAAAACAAGTAGAGTCATCTTTAAGCCCTTTTCTGACTCCTAAAATATGAAAAGATTGCCGAGCGTTTCTTTTACACTCATTAAAACGGAATTAAAAGACGATCCACTTACAGCTCTTTTCCGACCGTAAAAACATGAAAAGATTGCCGGATTTTTGTCGTTTCGAATTCAATATTGGTTATAAAACGACGTGTCGTTGATCGCTTTTTTACTTTTTCGGATCAGTGACACTAATAACGAAAAGTACTCCTTGGTCATAAAAGATCAAGCGGTTCTCTCAAGTATTATTTTATACTTTTTTGGGCTTGGGAGACGCAAATTTACGAAAAAGGTCAACCCTGGAGTCTTCTTAATTTTTTTCAGACTCTCTAAAATTGAAAAATGTCGAGTTTCTCCTATACTGGACTTGTTAAAATTTCACAGTAAAGGACCTGTTCAATTACAAACAGGAATGAACCACTCCTTCTTAGGGTTCGAATCTAAACTAAGTTGGACTCATCCGAAGGATGAGCTTATAGTCAAGCAAATGTTATCCTCCTCAAGCTTGTCAAAAATAAAGAGGTACTTGCCAGAAATGGTGGGGGAAAAGAGAGGAAAATGAGTCTGTTTGTCATACTTTGTAACCACTCTTGAACACGACACTTTTATTTACCTGGGTTGGGAAATCCTTTGCCTAACAGTTGGTCAAACCACATTGAAAGTCTTTAGCCAGTTTCTGGGTATTAACTTTGGGTCAATTGTTACCAAGCCATCTGTCGTGTCGTTATGTGTTTAAGAGGTCACTGCCAATAAGCCATTCATCTGCAAAATATCTGTCATCCATATTGACCATCCCTGAGTCAGTCCTTGCAACTAAATTTCTTCAACTTTATCTATGATTTCGTGTTGTGGGCTTGCCTACGACGGATCGCTTTCTATCAATATCAGCTCATTATCTAGAAAGATGATCTAGAAATTGTCAGTACCTTGAGATCTGCATGCCTCAATGGTAGGTTTCTCGCCTTTGACGACAATTTACATCATTGAATTTCGATCGAAGGATTCCGTGATATGTTCGACATCAACACATTTACTCACATCTCATGGATTGTACTGGATACTTTGAGAGCCATTAACATCACTGGTGGTTTCTCTCACACTTGTTAACAGTTTACATCATTGACTGGTAATCAAGTGGTTTCTACCATGTTCAACATCAACACATTTATTCGCATGGATAGAATCGTACTATTTCAGGATATAGAAATGAAGACCCTGGATCTAGTTTCCACCATCTAGGCTGCGAGGAATTTTGTATTCATTATGTTGTGGACTATTCATAAACAGATGGCTGCGTCCATACTATGTTCACATGAGTCTATACTTGTGATGTTTTACAAGATCATTCCTATATTAGAGCAGTAGATAGTTTTCTAGTTAGTTTTGATCTGAGTATGGGAATGCCTACCTCAGCGATGATGTGATCTCATATATATATCTTGCATTGAATGTTTTTATAGGTTCCGACCGGGCTCTCCACAAGATGATCCTCGAAATGATAAAGTACTTCACTTTTCCTATATGATAAATGAAATCCTCATCTACTACAGACTTCGCACTTTAGGGGGAAATCTGTTACACTAAAATATCGTCACCATGATTATTTGCATTTAGTATGGGTCTATCATCACTTGTACTGTCCTCCTAAGCAAGTCTAAGACCTCAGCTCTTCAAATCAAGTTTTAGAAGTGGGAGAAAGACATTAAAAATCAATGTAACTCTGGTTCCACACTTTCTCTCATGGTCACTTGCGGTCTCGCACCTTCTGTGTACAAAAGTTGCGTACCTACCTGGTCTGTTCCTAACAGTGTAGGCGTGGACCCCCGTGAAAGTCAAAAGGCGCAAGTTTTATCTTAAAAAACTCACTTTGGGTTAGTTCTAGAGTTTTCTAGAAGGAATTTTGACGTGGATTTTTCGCTCTAAGGTGGTTCATGCATCCCAAAAGAGAAGGAGCTAATCCCTTGACTAAAGGAGCTATCCCTTTGAAGGAGGGTTTTATCCCTTTGAATGAGGACCTAGTAACTTCCCTCCATTGCACTATAAATACAGGCATTGGGGTGAGGACTAAGGAGGTTAGAAGCTGAACATTTTGAGGGTAAATGCTGGTGAAATTAAGACTCTTTGGTTGAGCTTGAGAGGAGAGATCACATACCTCTTGGTTCCATTGGAGAGTGAGTGAAACTTGTCAAAGTAGAGGAGACATCTTGTTGGACCCTGGGAGGAGCTTGTACATCGTCAAGGCAAAGGTTGTAAAGTTCTTCTTCTTTTGAATCAATACAATCAAACTCTTTTTTCTCAACAAGTATCTTATGTTATTTGTTTTATGGACTCCTTGACTTTCATGTTAAATATGCTTTATACAATTGGTTTTTCAGGTGCTATTTAATGTGTTTGCCTTGTTTGTGTTTGCAGATTCGGGAAAAGGAGCTCATTTGGATCAAAGGAGCGAGGGCATCCACAAACTTGCGTTGGACCAAAGGTAGGCCCTAAAAACACTTGTTTGCTATTGTTTATTGAAGCATATTTAGAGAAAGATAGTGTCTGGTTGGTTTGCTTCTCGTTAGGTCTTCTTTAGATTCTAGGAAGGTCTATCTTGTCCGCAAGATCGACTCATTCCGTGCGACACATATTATCCCCCCTAAGTATATAACAACACCTTAGTAGTTGTGGAGGGACTAAGCCAACCTTTTGAGATGCCCAGAGTCATTGAGTACCGTACCGAATTCCTGTCTTGGGGCAGATGAGGTCTGAGTCAGGCACAAGCCTTGGGGCCAGCCTTGGACTAGGATACAGACTGGGGAGGCTTATGCTTGGTTCCAAAAGTGGGAAAAAGGACAGAGATTCCTTGATAGTTCCTGGGTGTTGTGAAAACTTTCAATTTCTGTTGGTTATACTAGTTAAGTAGAGGGTGTAGGGCAAACATGAAGTAATAAATAACTAAATAAATAAAATGTTAAATAATTCAACTTAACATTGGGACGAAGTTCCTTAAAGAGGGGGACTATGTAATGTCCCCTAATAATAATAAAAATAAGAAATAAGAAATAATATAATATAATATTAAAATATAAGAAAATAAATGATAAACAATAAAGAAAAGATAATAATAGTAAATAAATAATAAATAATAAAGAAAATATAATAATAATAAATAAATAAAATAATAAATAACAATACTAGAGTTCTAAATAAATATCAATAAAAAAAAACTATAAAAATAATAAAAATAAGTAAAGTTAACAAAAAGTAAAATAAAATAAGAAAGAGTTAAATTAAGAAAACTATAAAAATAGTAAAAATAAGTAAAGTTATCAAAAAGTAAAAAAGAATAAAATAAGAAAGAATTATATTAAGAGAATTACTAAATTAAGTTAAACTTAAAATAAAAAAATAAAAGTTGCATGTTGACACATGGAGTGTGTGCATGCGGTTCCCCTTCCAATGTTTGCTCTATTTAATAGACAGTGAGGAAGATGAGAGATCATTCCATGATTACATCATCCATTCTCTTGGGAGAAAAGTTTTGTGAGACAAAAGATTCCCTGGCAGTAGTACATTGATTGAGGGCTCGGGGGTGGCTAGTTGTAGCAAGATTTTGTGCAATTGAGCCTATGGTTGGGTGGAGAGTCATCCCCAAAACTTTGTCATGGTTAGCAGGATTCAAATAGTGTTCAACTCCGAAATCACAATTAAGGAATATCATCGCCACATGTAAGTTGTCTTTGCTTATATTTCCGAAAAGAAAAACCACGCATCTATATAGGTATCTTTCTTATGCCTAGGTAAACCCTGAAGTAAAATCTCATATTTTCTTTTATATTTTAATCCTTACATGACTAAATGCTCTTTGTATATGCATAGTTTAGGGGAATGAGTTGATTGGAATTTTAAAATGGGGACTCAAGAGTCCCATTCGTAGCCACTCTCATTCCTAAGAAACTGTGTGAGACTCTTCCGTGGTCATCTACGGTTTTCCTAGCAATGGATTTCTACACATAACCACTACTTTTTTTCTCACATTGACCATTTTTATTATGTTCTCCAATGCCTAGGTTAAACTGTCTCCATATCATCTCTGTCATGTGCCCTTGTATAGGTGTGGCTATACTAGCCTCCCTAGGATTAATGGCTTACTACTTATTTGTTGAATTGAATCATGGGTACCACTGATTAACTCCTATTTCCCTGTTTTTTAATACGTCTAGGTAGTCCACAACTTTTCATCCCACAAATGTGATAGTTATCTTGGATTCTCACCTACTAATCTAGCACTCGGCTTCCTCTAGGTTGGTTATATTCCTTGAACCCCATCCTTCTCGAGCGCCTTAATGCAACTACAAAGTCAAATTTAATGGTTTCATTATGCGTGCTCGGTTCAGTAGATGTTGAAAATTTTTTGTAAGACTTCAACCTAGATGTACTCCTAGGTCCTTGAATGGTATATTGTCCAGACCTCATCAGGGCTACACCCTGCTTCTGGACCGTGAGACTTCTCTTGGTTTCTAGGTGTATTATAGTTAAGTTCACCTCTTGCAATGGGAAACAATTGTAACGAACTTGCTATTAACTGGTAGTTCTCGTTTTTTTGTTTTCGTTGGATATTTCTATACAAACCTCTCTTATGGAGGTACCATTTTTCCATTTCCTGTATATGAGACACTGCTTGTGTTATGTCGTTTGATTATACTCATAAGCCTATGAGTGAATTTTTTCAATGTTTTTTTTATATGTATTGTCAAGTACTTTTGGCTCACGTATGTGTTAGTACTGAGATATTTTTCTTTCCAACCAATTATGAGAGAAAATACCCCTATAGCCTAGTTGGGATTCTCCACAATTTTTGTAATTCCCTTGAGAACTATACTCATTAAATTATGCATTTGTGATAGACAAAATATGGGTTTTATTATGAAAGAATTACTCGAGGATTTTTAATTCGCTGCAACAACTCATAATTTCATGTACCTATTATGCTCATGCTTTGTCATTTGAATGAATGGTTTTGTTGGCCCCTTTTCAATGTTTGCATTTCACTTATTATAATCTTTCGAAGTGTTTAATTTAGACATCCCACAGTTTCTGAGATTTTTTCCTACTTTTCCCAAATCAATGCTTCATGATAAATTTTCAACAACTATATGTGTCTCTATTGAAATCATACACAATCTCTATGGGTAACTAATTTAGGTGTGAATGTCGACCTGTTTCGACGAATAATTTACTTATTGTTTGATAATTTGGTGGAGGAATAATTGAACTAGTTGAGCCATTAATTGTTCTATGGTAGTTATATTGTTGTACTTTCATGCTATGCAGAAAATCATCTATTGCTAATTTTTAAAGGTTATACTCTCTATGTGTATACCATACATTTTATTGTTAATTTTGACATGCTTAATTTATAGCACAAATCAAAAGTACCAATTTTGAAATTACCCTATTTAGCTCGTAATGATTGTTTATCAATTTAGATATTTTGGGAAGATTAAATTAATAGATAAGCACGCATCCCTGAATGTAAAGCCACTTGGATGATGGTTAGTTTAGATATGTTCACTCGATGTAATAACTTAGTTGCTACATAAAAATTATGGTATGCTTACCTATGTTGTTGGTACAGTAAGATAATTTTACCCTCATTGGTGCACAAATTTATGTTACTCCATCTAGATTCCCTTTTCCTCAAAAAATCCTACCCTTCCATGCTACCTCAGAGAAACAACATGTAGGATTTCACTTCAGTATACCTCTATTTGTAACGGGTTCCCCCAAGGACAATTTTGGTGCTAAAAGCCCATGTTTTGGGACAATTTTTGTAATAAAGTTGTAAAGTCTTCGCATTTTGTCATCGTGGAGTGCGAAGGTGTCAAGAGTCATAAAGGGTTGTCTGCCCTTATTTTGTAAAATGTAAGTTCGACTGTAAAAACCCACCCATGGTCCATAGACCATGGGATTGTATAAAAAAGGAGCTAAGTAAGTAAGGTCTAAGAAGTAATTTGGTAGACAAGTTTTGGAGTCTTGGTAGAGAAGTCTAAGTGTTTCGGGTCTTTCCGTAGGTAGAGGCTCTGCATCTAAGTTCACATAGGCCTAGGATGGAAGTCCGCAACTGAGTGCGCGGACCCCTGCAGTTGTGTGTGTAGGGCGGATAGAGTCTGTATTAATCTGAAGATATCAATAAAGAGATGTATTCTGCAAATTCTTTGTATTTATTTCCTGTTAATGCATCTTGTTATATTGCAGTTTGGGTTTGATTTACTATGTTCATGTGATGCATGAATGTGTGTGACTATATTGGTTAATTGAATGCAAGTAAGAATATCAGTTTACGTGAAGCTAAGTTTTATTGTTTAGTAAGATAAGTAAAACACTTAAGATAACTAGGGAACCTATACAATACGCTGCCATAGCAACGTGAAAGTACTTGGATCGCGGTTAAGGCCACGCAAAGATCAATCGTACACCTTCGCGAAGGTACTTAAGGGCAGAATAAAGGGGTAGACTGATAGAGCCCTAAAGCTTAGTGACTTGCGCGAAAGTAAGAACAAAGGGTATAAACCGACATCACGACCATCTCAGGGTGTGGAAACTTGGTTTCATCATCCCTCCATACTGCTTTGATTAAGACTTCGATTCGTGCTCCACGCATTGATGCCAAAAGGGCCAGTAGTGTAGGGATTTTTCTTCCTAACTAACACTGAACCTGGGTCATGCCCCACTAATCCAACAAATGGTTCCGTTGCTCGGATTGGAATCTGCATAAGAGATGTGTGATGTTGTATCACTGGAATCCAACTAAGAAAGAGGTTGATGAATGGCTGGATAGGAAGATCCATGAATTCGTGGTGCAGGAGAATAGAAAACCACAGCTAAGAAAGGAACAGTGGCTGGATAGGTACCTATATACAGAGACCCATGAGATCTTTTTCTATTCCTTTCCAGTTGAGTTATACGAGTGGATCGTGAAGCTAGCAGATAGCCAAGGAAGGTGGAAACTTGACGATCCTTTTGTCTAGACCCCAGAGTTAGTACAGAGATTGGAAGCCTCTGAGGATAAGATCACCCATGCTATCGATCATGGGCTCGATCACATCACAGGAGGATTCATGACTCAATTTGCGGTCGATACCTTAGTTAGTTACAAAGAGGTGGAGCAACACTTTTTCAAAGGTCCATGAGGTAAGTACTTGAAGTCTTTAAATACCTGGATTAAGATGTTATTGTGGGAAGAACAGGTTATGTAGCTAAATTGATGTTTAGAGCTACGTGAAGCAGAAAGACTTACAAAAATGAAGGAAGAAAGGGTCCTGAATATAGCCCACTGATTTCACCGCCATTGGGTGACAAAGAGGGAGTAGTGCAGGCTTCTCTATGAAGTGTTGTTCAGTTAATAAAACAGGGATTCCCGTGACTACACCTTGACCTACACCACCTCCAACTTCACCACCATCACCTGCGACTTCGCCCATACCACCATCACCTCCATATAGTCCAACATGGAAAATTTAGTGAAGCTGCCTTTGTTTAAAGGCTTGGGAAATGAGGACCCAGACCAGTTTTGGTTCATTTTGAAAGCTATATGGGAAGCTCAAGGCGTCATGGATGATCACATGAAGAAGGCAACATTGGTTAGTGCTTTGCAGGATTGCATGCTAACTTGGTACATCAAGTACTCTAATGACAACCCAAACGTTGTGTTCATAGAGATCGAGACCGCGCTCAATAAATAGTTTAGTAGGCCCTAAATTCGAGACACAGTCGATTGTGGGGTTCAAGGAAATCGTGATGAAACTAGGTGATACACCTTGGTAATTGGATCAAAGGTTGAAGTGTAAAATCCATGAAGCTAATATCAACTTAACAGATGGACAACACTGCAAGTGGTTCGTGGATTCGCTCCTGCCTCACCTAACGGTTACACTATCACAATAGAATATTATGACTTAGGTAAAGGCCTTGGAGATTGCCATAATATTGCATGAAATGCCGATGCAATATATAAATCTGGGTGTTTAGTAGATCCATGCGTAGCTACAAAATATTTTCCTTGAAATGCAAAGTTTGAAGCGGGACAAAACAGTTCGACTGGAGGCGCACAAGGAAATATGGTGCCTCAAATGTAAGGGTTAGGGGCATGACAAAGACCACTTCTCGATATTTGCAAACTATATTGTAGGAGGAGGAATGATGCCTTTGAGGCTGGAGGCCCAAGCAGGACCGAGCATGGGGCCTGCGTTATGGTGCGCTATATGTCAGGTAGCAGGGAAACATATGATGGATAACTGTCATTTTCTGCAGAAGTTTGTACAAACACCGCAACAACTGTTCTGCAACTTCTTCAGGTCGGTAGGGCATGATGAGCATAACTACCAAAGTTATGAATTGATGATGGACAAAACACCCACCTATAGGGCTCAGGAAGAAACGAAACCTCCTAACCAGACGGCTAGGATGGTGCGAACAAGGTTTCATGGGCACGGACAAGGTCGAGGCCGAGGAGGACCTTGCAAAGGTTGGGGACAGCTAATATCCTACAACCGTGGAGGACCAGGACACTATGCCCATGAATGCACTAACCAGACATGTCCATTGTGCAAATACTGTACTCAGTTTTATCATGAGACAGATGACTGTCCTACGCTAATAGTGAGCATACATGACAAAGGGGTGCTACCACCTCAGCCAACTCAAAACCTGCAGATGATGAGTTCTGAGCCTTGTGAAGAGGATCCGAATGTGAATATAGTGCTCCGAAGTGGAATTGCAATGGGCATTGGTAAGGGGAAACAACCTGAAGATTTTTTATGGGTTCACAAATCTCCTGCGTAGGAGGCTTAATTTGATTTGGAGCGTGCTCACAAAACGTTCATGGAAGCAAGGAAGAGCTTCATTGAAGCCTCTACCTCAGGGAGTAGGGATAAGCCTGATCAAGAAATGGACCCTTCTATGCTTACAACCTTTCTAGAAACCTGCATGAAGTTGTTGCACGATAGTAAGGTTGTGAAGGGGTTACAGGAACTTATAAATAGATGCATCGGAAACACTCCAGGTGAACCGCGCGTGGTACAGAATATTGGTAAGAATAAAGCAAGGACAGGGTGTGAGATGAGATAGATCACATATATAGGAGAATATGAAATGCATTAGGTTATTCTGGATCAAGGGTTAGACAGGAATGTTTTACCAAATCAGACTTGGGAGAGGATGGAAAGACCCACACTGTAGTGGTCTCCGATTCAGTTAAGGATGGAAAATTAGCAGATGATCATCCCCATGGGACAGTTGCAAGGAGTAACTGTAGACATTGAAGGCACAAGCATATTGGCTAACTTCGAAGTGATAGAAATTGTGGATGACAGTAACCCCTACCCTGCACTCCTTGGCATCTATTGGGCTACTGACATGAATGGGGTAATCAATCTAAAGAAGTGAAAGATGATATTTGAAAAGGAAATCGCTTCATGTAATAGTACCCCTAGATCCTGCTATACTGAACTAGTTTGCGATTATGAGAGCAATGCCGATTTGGACTGCATATATAAGATAACATCTCGAGACCAAGATTGGGTGAATCTGACAATGGATGGAAGAATTACATGGGATCACGAGAGTTCTTGAACCTCAGAGTCTGATGAAGAATTGGAGCGCTAGAAAAATCGGCTACATGAAGTAACCACGCTGAGCTATAACATGATGACCCGGTCGCTGTGCTATGTATTGTCAGAGGTAAGAAATCTTCCCACTTATGATTTCCTGAATGATGTACATGTATGAATTTTGGGATGCATTTGAGAGGGAGGTACTAGAAAAGCAGCGCTTCTAGGATTTGGACTGGGCACTATGTGCTATGCTTGCAAGATGGTGGGGTACACACAAGGGTAGCTTTGATGATTGGTGTGAGTGTAGGAGGATGAGGAGAACATGCATTGGGAATCTGAAGGTATGAATGAAAGACAAATATGACGGGAAGGATGATCTGCACACACACTTGGCCAAATGGGCTAAGGCTTATGGAGTGAAGCTGCAACCTTAATGGGTGCACTTGTTCAGTCACACCTTGGATGTCATCCCGATGAATTGGTACTCGGAAACAAATCTCCTCCATGGTACAGGTGAATGGGATATTCTGCGTGAAAGATTCATGATGACGTTGAGCTTTGAAGATGGGTTTGACTATATTGGTGAAGCGCTACAAGAAGTTAAAGCACCAATCTTTAGGATATCGTAGGATCCTTTAGATCTGATTCAACCCAATTGGACTAATCAGCTGAGCCACATGCTGGAATGATATAACACGACTGCTGAAGAAGATGACGAGGATCCGCAAAAAATTAATTTCCCTGAAATCGAGGGTCACCGCGAGGTCAAAGGACCATAGATTGAGAATCTTGATATAATGCGCCACCGAAAACGAAACAGATAAATATTGGTACGGCGGTGGAGCCCAAACTCGCAAAGATTGGTGATTACTGGGATGACGCAGCGGTAGATAAGGTCACTGAATTGATCTGCGAATACCAGGATTTGTTCCCTACCAAGTTTATGGAACTAAAGGGGATAATAGGAGACCTGGGCATTATGAAGATCATGTTAAAACCCGATGTGAAGATGGTTAAGAAAAGACCTTACTGTCTCAATCTGAAGTATAAGGAGAAGGTCTGCTTAGAGCTAGACAAGATGCTCACGGCAGGCATCATTGAGCCTGTAGAAGAATCTGATTGGGTGAGCCCAATGGTGGTACAAGAAAAGAAGCAGAAGGATGAAATAAGAATACGCGAGATCTTATGACGTTGAATGACGCCTGCGTACATTATCCTTTCCTGACTCCATTCACTGATGAGGTATTGGATAATGTAGGTGGCCAAGAAGCGTACTCCATCGCTGATGGGTTCTCTGGGTACCATCAGATCAAAATCGTGCCTGAGGATAGAAGCAAGACGACCTTCATGACTGAATGGGGATGTTTTCAGTACACTATAATGCCTTTCAGATTGAAGAATGCACTTGCAATTTTTTCGCACGTAGTCATTACTGCATTCAAAGAATTCATTCATAAGTTTCTGGAGGTGTACTTTGATGGTTGCACTATGTTTGGTTTGGTAAGATGCCATGTGGCAAGTTTGCGCCTAATGCTAGATACTTGTCGAAGATACCAGATTGCGCTCAATATGAAGAAATGCATGTTTTGTGTTCCTTTTGGGACTCTTCTAGGTCACGTGGTTTGTAGATAGGGACTGATGGTAGATTCTACGAAGATCGCAGTGATACTTAACTTGGAGGCACCAAGGAGTGTAAAACAGCTATGCGTAACCTTCGGACATACTGGGTATTACAGGAAGTTTATCAAAGGCTATGCCCAGATCACTGCACATATGGAGAAGTTGTTGAAAAAGGATGTCATGTTCGGTTGGAACAAGGACTGTAAGAAAATCTTGGATGTATTGAAAGAAAAAATGGTCACCGCGCCGATTTTAGTCTTCCCAGATTGGAAGAAGGAGTTTCATGTACATGTAGATGTGTCATGTATAGCACTGGGATCAATACTGACACAGGCTAGTGGAGGAGAATTGGACCATCCTATAGCATTCACAAGCAGGAGGTTATCCAAGGTTGAGAAGAACTATTCCACCACCGAGTGTGAAGGCTTAGCCATGGTATACGCGCTTTAGAAGTTTAGACACTATTCGTTGGGTGGATATTTTAAGATGTATACAGATCACTCGATGTTGAAATACCTGGTTAATAAGCCTACATTATGGGAGAGAATCTGTAGGTGGTTGTTATTGTTCCAGGAGTATGATTTTGAGGTTATTGTGAATCCTTGATGACTGAATGTGGGACTAGACCATTTGTTGCGCATCGAAGCAGGGGAGGAGCCCACTAATTTGGAGGAGGGATTGCCTGACGTGCAGCTATTTGCAGTGTGCGTCACAGACGGTCACTTTGAAGACATCATACACTGCCTAAGGATAGGAACTACCCTCGAAGGTTACACCATCCAGCAGAAGAAGAAGTTAGTGGTGCACGTAGTAGACTTTTCTGTCATTGTTGGACATCTGTACAAAATGGGTTCTGATGAAGTATTAAGATGATATGTACCAGATTTTGAAAGGAGAAGTATCCTCGCGGACACTCATGGGGGCACCGTGGGAGGCCATTATGTAGGAAGAGCGACCCCACAAAAGGTTCTACGTGCAGGGTTGGTGGCCAACCCTTCATCAAGATTGAAAAGCTTACTGCAAGGTGTGTGATGTGTGTCAAAGGACTAGCAAGTCATTGTAGAGAGATGAGCTACCTCTGAATCCGTAGATGATGTTACAACCTTTTGAGAAATGAGCGATAAAATTTGTGGGAGCCATTTAGCCCCAAGGGAAGAAGATGGGAGCACGATACATTATCACCGCGACTAATTATTTGACTCGATGGGTGGAAGCACAACCTCTGAAGGACTACACAGGCACAACTGCTGTGAAGTTCCTCTTTGAGTATGTACTAACACAATTTGGGTGTCCAAATATTTTGATGAGTGATCGTGGTATGCACTTTCTAAATGAAACAATCAGCACGCTGACGGAGGAATTTCAGGTATATAACTAGAAAAGCATGCCTTATCACCCATAGGCTAACGGGATGGTGGAAGCATTCAATAAGGTGATGGAGAATGCATTGAGGAAGGTTTGCAATGCTCAGCGAAGTGATTGGGAACTACGCATACTCACAGTACTATGGGCCTATCGGACGACATGCAAAATTTGACTAGAAAAACACCCTTTAGGCTTGTATATGGTGTTGAAGTAGTGATGCCCATGGAATACATTGTTCCTAGTCTGCGCATAGCGGAACTCATGGGTATGATGGATCGTGGAGCACTGGAAGAGAGGCTTTAGCAGCTGGCTAAGCTTGAGGAAGAGAGATTTCTAGCTGGATTCCACCAACTGGTCCAAAAGCAGCGCGAAAAATCATGGCATGATTGGCAATTAAGCTGCATACCTTTATGGTAAATGATCTAGTTTTTTAATATGATAGAAAGTTTGATAAATTTCTAGGGAAGTTCAGAATGCACTAGTTAGGGTCCTATGTCATTAAGGAAATTACTGACGGTGGAGTAGTTTAGTTGGTTAAATTGAATGGATATCCCTTCCCCGGAAAGGTGAATGGCAGCCATTGAAGCCATACACCGGTGATCTAGCCAGGTGACTATATGAGGGTAGCATAGTCTTACTGCTCCAAGTAGCTGAAAGGAGGCATGGGACTATAAACTACACTGCTTGGGTTGGGGAACTGCATGACTAGAGGATTGAGTGAAACAAGGAAATGTCACAGGGTTCATGACAATATGAAGGGAGTTGTGCTACCCAGGGAGAAATCGCGTAGGTCAACTGGAAAGTGACCGTTAAAGTCACTGTTCATGATTTAATGGTAGGAATGTGGCTGAATGGAGAGGGCGGCCGACATTTAAGACAAACTTTATGTGTAATAGCCTTGGAAATATGTCACCAATCCAGCATTAATGAACGGAATGTGGGGGGAGTGGTAAGATTTGAATTCAAAATGACCTATAAATTACAGGTGGCTACCCAACGAAAAGCACTTGGAATTTTGAGAATTGAGTTGTTGGGCTCTCAGGCACACATAAACCATGAAAACTTTGAAGCTTTTCTAGAAAGTTCAGTATTTGAGACATTTCCAAAGGAGACATAGGGGTTGTTGCATAGCATCATGTTGATGCTCGCAGAAGCTATGGATATCGATGCAGAGGTATTGGCTAAAGTTCCCAAATCACCATGGATGCCTAGACAGAAGCTGACCCCAACCAAGGAGAGTGCGAAGGATAAGAAGGGCAAGCAGGCTACGATACCGGTGCACACATCGCTGAGAAGAAACCCACCGAAGGAAAATCCCACCGCATAGGACAAGGGAAAAGCCATTAACCTGGAGCTGGAGGAGGAAGAAACTGAGGACATCCTGATGGATGGTGAGGAATTAGGGGTAGAAGTGGAGGAATTTAAAGTCCAGGGTGCTAACCCTATCACTAAGTTGCTTGAGTACATCCCTTCGTGGAAGGGCAAGACCAAGGTGCCAAAGGACATTCACGAGAGCAAGGTCCCCTTGCAAACCCCTCTGCTACCAGATGAGATTATTTTTGAAGTACTACATGTAGGGCATGTTCCTTTGTTAAAACTGGAATATTGGGACTTAGCTAACCATGAGAAGTTCCCACACTTAGCGACCGAGCAGCTGATGCGCCGCATTATTGACACAACCACCAGGATGACTGCATTGGAACCACAGAAGTGGCTCAGGGGATTAGACAAGGCAAGTCTTCTCAATCTGCTATGGGTGTTGCACTACAATCGCACCCCCATTATAGTATTGGTCATCAAGCAGCTGTTGTGCTTGGTGCATGATGGGTCTTTGTGGTTGGAGGAGCCAATAACCATCATCGATAGATTGATCCATAGGATCACGCGATTACCCTACACAGGGGAAACTTTGGCCATGATGTTTGGTGGAAAAGGTGGTGAGCAGGCCCTTGCGGAGGCCATGAATGAGAAATTCAAGCTCATCAATAAGCCATGAAGCTATGCCATCTCGAGAATCTTCAACCCTCTGGTCAAGGTGGCCAGGAAGATTTTGGCAGGAAAGGTTATGAGGAAGTGTCATGCAGATGAAGTCTCGGCACTATTCATCGCTCTTGTAGCCCAATGCTCTAAAGGAGTCTAGTATAATTGGGCGTGTTATCTCTGGGGTGAGTTCTTTGCAAACTACCACAAGGCACAGGATCTTAGCAATACCTTCCATTATGCATGGCTTCACTGTCTACTGTACTGGTAGCCTGGGAGCTACCAAAACATAGTCAATTCCCCTCTGTCAAGTCGGACCTGCCAGAAGTAGCGAAGTACACTTCACTGTGGGAGACCAAGGATGCTCAACGCATCAAGGATAGCAAGATCTTCTGGATCTTGATGGAGATGAACATCTTCATGTCTATCAATCGCAAAGCACAGTTGTCGCCTATAGTGTTTGCCAACCTACACGGGTACGTGGAGTTTGTTGTCACAAAATCACTACTAAGGGCTGCAACCAAGTAAGATTTTATGTAACTCTTTCAACCAGACTTTAGACTAGGAATTAGCCTTCCTAGTCAGAGAGGGCTCTCTCACAGACTTATAATAGAAATCAATCACAACAAAAGATGGCTAACTCTTCACTCATTCATGAAAACAACAGCTGGTTGAACACATATCAAATTGGTCTTCATTGGGCTATGGAGTCTTACACATTTAATAAACAAAAGCACAGTCATTTCATGGAAGTCAAGGCTCTTTGCATTAGATGTTCAAACATATTTCACACAAACCACAGCTTGCCAAACATACAGGAAGTCAGAGCATTAGAAATGAATTCTGAGTGATTATGTTATAATAAGGCTGTACAAGAACATATAAGATAAAACACCACCATCATATTTGAACAAAATAATCCATTGAGAATCTTGAGAAGAGATAACCACTGTTTTACTATTACTGTAACAAGTCTTACATTGGCCCAAATAACTCTGTTTTTGTATAAAATGTCCAACCCCTATTACATCCTAATTTCCTCCATTTATAGGAATACATTCCTCCCTTTCTAGAGGGAGCTCGAAAGCCCTATTAACTACTCCTACATGCTATTTAACTAATGCATTAATTACAAAGTGCTGAACTGTAATTGCACACAATCCTAATCAAACTAAAACACTAATTCCATTCTCCTCGTATGCTTGATTCTTCTCGGATCTTTGACAGCTGTCTCGGATCTTTGACAGCTGTCCTCCTTCAGTTAGGCTGAGATGGCTGAGCTACGGATGCAATGAATGCTGACTTTGGATGCTTGAAAGCGCTAATGGCTCATTAATTGACCAAAAGATGTGCTCCTATTTTAACGGTCTCTGTCTCCCAACATTCTCCGAAAGTTCAGCAACATGTCTCAGCTCTTTTAATAACCCCAGGTATGAAATGCTGCCATGTTTTTGATGTGCTGTAGGTGGTATTGATAGACAGGTGTTTCTCTTCCTCAACTCCCGCTCACAGTATCACACTAGCTGTTCTGCGCTTAAAATCATCACCTACAGCAGTTTCGTAGCGCGCTACGAAACTGCTGTGTGATTTCAAAAACATAGTCTTCTTCCCTGCCTTTAAAAAATTCACCATGCCTAATTGATGCTTTGGACAAGGTTATGAGAACAACCTGTAAATGAGTATGGTTAATAGCCTCAACCTTTCTGCACAATGTTTAACACATTTACAGTTAGTGCAACGGCAGCTGGTGAAGTTTTTTGCTTGATTTGCTCTGTCATGAGGATGGTACTGCTTAAAACATTTCACATGCTACCCTACCTTTAGGGTTCATCTATTCTTCCTTTAGTGCAGTCTCATAGCCACACTCTGTACTGTCTTCATTTTTTGCCTTTATAGATCTGTTCTTTAATTGATCTGCCATATTTCGCAAGGGGTGGAAGCGTTTAATTGAGGATGAAGCTCTCTCTATCATGCCGCCTCCTAAAGCAACTTCTCATCCCAGATATAGACAATAGGTCTCAAATACACTAACAATTACCAGTTTGTATTTGGAGTAGTAATTCTAGATCATACTACGACAATCTGATCAAGGCGGAATTACCTTAAATAATACGAACACCTTTCCGGCAACCATAAGCAAATTTCGACCATGTGTCTCTGTCTTTCGTCGGTGGCAGAGCTAATGAACGAACAGCTAATATCGTTTGCCACATCTCTATCCCGGTGTCATTAATCATGGCGACCCTGTGGCAATCAAATTCTTATAAAAACCACTTGACACTTGGCTTTTAATCACTGCATTCCATAAGAGAAACTTCTAATGCTGATATTGTCAAACAATTTATGCGCATTCTCCATGCTAGTTCACGGACATGGCAATATATAGCATCCATACGCGCCTTATGATCAAATGCGCAGCCTTCCAAGAGGCCACGAATTCTGTGGTTCTGAATATTAAAATAATGCCAAACTGGATTTGACTCGGGCTCCAACTTCAATAACAGTCTGATGGTGTTCTCAAGCTAAGATACATCAGATGCAACAGGCCGGGGCTCGTACTGCATTCAAGGGTGCGCAGTCCTTCCCTTAGTTTCACAAACAGATATAATGTCCTGTACCATTCCAGCAACTTCCTCCAAGGAATGATTTGAATCCTTTATGTCACCAAGGTCGTCTTCAAAGGAGTTTTGTCTAGCAGTCTCTTCATGTTTCACTGAACCAGGAGCGCCATTTGTTGAACCTACCTTAGCAAACTTCCCATTGAATATTAAAAGAGCTAATCTCCAAAATATTGGTACATGGCGCACAATGACAGATGTAAGCCTACGAATGAGTCTTCCTCTGAAAGCATCTGCTTCTTCACCAGTCACTTTTTTAATATGAGACTCCCCTCTTATATCATTATCACCCAACAGAAAGGAATAATCTATCGAAGACTGCACAAGCTCTTATTTGATTTACCCAGAAGATTGGCCACTAAACCATAGACACTGTTTTGCAACTGCCAATGAGAACATTAAACCAATACTAGTATACTTCAATTCAACTATCAACTTTACATACAATCAATCCACTCAAATTATTTTTTCGGTGCAGAGAGGAACAAAAGATCTGGATTTCTCTTGAGCAATTGGGCAATTTGGAGGGAAGCTTACCAATGCCACATATGCAGCTTTGTGTAGTGCTTCTAGAAGTTTCCCTTAAATATCTGTCATTTCCCAATTTCGCAGCGCAGCCAATGCAAAGTCAATGTTTTTGCTACGAAATCACTAAAACAGATGGCGCTGCTAAACTGCTAACGAATTTATACGCTGCGAAACTGCTAAAAAGAATTCAGGTGCTGCGAAAACACTCGGTCTTTAAACTAGGCTAAAAATTTTTGGCGACAGCATTTTCAGTGATAACAGTGGCTCCACTTGGGATAGTGTGCCCTTGTGGTACACTAAGAACCTGCAGTTCCAGTGCCTTACCCATTTATGACAAACAGAAATTTGCTTAACAAGCATGACTGTAGGAGAAAGAAAGCTACATCTACTGAAAAATGCTCAGTTGACCTTGAGCTTATTTGCAATTTACCTACCTACCTAACCTAACAATTTCAACTTCCTTCTACTCAATCAATATGAAATTTCCAATGTAGCCAATCCTCTGCTTTATTTGATATTTGATTTCTTTGACCGCATTGGAGTTCAGAGCCAATCTGACAGTGTGATGACTGTTGCCACTGAAATTGTCCCTGATCTTTATAGGAAAACTGAAACACTGAAGAGTAAAACTCTTCCATGTAATCAGCTATAGGATCCCAGAACACATGATCAGCTTGTCTTTCCTTGAAACTTTCCAGCTGTGCAAACTAATCTTCAACCACAGTATTCAGTTCGTCAATCGTGAAAGAGAAAGGAACCAACATAGTCTCCTTGCGTTCTACCATAGAAAACTTCTGAGAATAATGATCATGATCATGAAAATTGTATGCCTGAATTTGTCCTTCTAAACATTCAATTTCTTTTTCAAGGTCCTCAGCAAATTCATCCAAAAATCTCATCCTATCCTCTGCCTTGCAGTCAAAGGATTTTAGATATGAGGATAAGGACAAAGAAAAAGATTCATTTGTTTCTACTTTACTATGATCATCATTCCATTGTTTGAAACCCTCAACTGAAGGAGAGTTTATCACCACCTCTGACCTATCTCTCCATTCCTCCAAGAACATGAGCCAAAGGTCTTGAAATGACTTAATGGACTTGGCAGGAAAGCATTCAACCCACTGTTTGCACTTCCCTTGAAGTGAATCATAAAATAACCTTATGCAAACATCCTCATGTTTAACTCTAAGAAGCTCAGCAAAATGACAGAAATCTGAGATATGCTCCAACGTTAAACTCAAGTCTTCTCCATTGAATTTTGGACCATTCCTTAGAAAATATGCATCCTTGGGAAAATGATTTGGGAAACCATGAATTCCTGAGAAATCTATGCATGCATACCTTGAACAAAGAATGGCAGCTTCTGGGTCTTTCATAACTCCAGTGGAATCACCGTGAATGTATAAACCTTGAATTCTTCAACAATGGAGTCGCCAAGGTAGTTTTGCAGCCTCGAAAACCTTCTTTGAACTCCTGCTACCTTCAGAAATTCAATCTTCAAATTTCGGGAATAAGTAATCATCAGGCTCCCGACAGACGCACCAAAATGTTGTCACAAAATCACTACTAAGGGCTGCAACCAAGTAAGATTTTATGTAACTCTTTCAACCAGACTTTAGACTAGGAATTAGCCTTCCTAGTCAGAGAGGGCTCTCTCACAGACTTATAATAGAAATCAATCACAACAAAAGATGGCTAACTCTTCACTCATTCATGAAAACAACAGCTGGTTGAACACATATCAAATTGGTCTTCATTGGGCTATGGAGTCTTACACATTTAATAAACAAAAGCACAGTCATTTCATGGAAGTCAAGGCTCTTTGCATTAGATGTTCAAACATATTTCACACAAACCACAGCTTGCCAAACATACAGGAAGTCAGAGCATTAGAAATGAATTCTGAGTGATTATGTTATAACAAGGTTGTACAAGAACATATAAGATAAAACACCACCATCATATTTGAACAAAATAATCCATTGAGAATCTTGAGAAGAAATAACCACTGTTTTACTATTACTGTAACAAGTCTTACATTGGCCCAAATAACTCTGTTTTTGTATAAAATGTCCAACCCCTATTACATCCTAATTTCATCCATTTATAGGAATACATTCCTCCCTTTCTAGAGGGAGCTCGAAAGCCCTATTAACTACTCCTACATGCTATTTAACTAATGCATTAATTACAAAGTGCTGAACTGTAATTGCACACAATCCTAATCAAACTAAAACACTAATTCCATTCTCCTCGTATGCTTGATTCTTCTCGGATCTTTGACAGCTGTCTCGGATCTTTGACAGCTGTCCTCCTTCAGTTAGGCTGAGATGCCTGAGCTACGGATGCAATGAATGCTGACTTTGGATGCTTGAAAGCGCTGATGGCTCATTAATTGACCAAAAGATGTGCTCCTATTTTAACGGTCTCTGTCTCCCAACATTCTCCGAAAGTTCAGCAACATGTCTCAGCTCTTTTAATAACCCCAGGTATGAAATGCTGCCATGTTTCTGATGTGCTGTAGGTGGTATTGATAGACAGGTGTTTCTCTTCCTCAACTCCCGCTCACAGTATCACACTAGCTGTTCTGCGCTTAAAATCATCACCTACAGCAGTTTCGTAGCGCGCTACGAAACTGCTGTGTGATTTCAAAAACACAGTCTTCTTCCCTGCCTTTAAAAAATTCACCATGCCTAATTGATGCTTTGGACAAGGTTATGAGAACAACCTATAAATGAGTATGGTTAATAGCCTCAACCTTTCTGCACAGCGTTTAACACATTTACAGTTAGTGCAAGGGCAGCTGGTGAAGTTTTTTGCTTGATTTGCTCTGTCATGAGGATGGTACTGCTTAAAACATTTCACATGCTACCCTACCTTTAGGGTTCATCTATTCTTCCTTTAGTGCAGTCTCACAGCCACACTCTGTACTGTCTTCATTTTTTGCCTTTATAGATCTGTTCTTTAGTTGATCTGCCATATTTCGCAAGGGGTGGAAGCGTTTAATTGAGGATGAAGCTCTCTCTATCATGCCGCCTCCTAAAGCAACTTCTCATCCCAGATATAGACAATAGGTCTCAAATACACTAACAATTACCAGTTTGTATTTGGAGTAGTAATTCTAGATCATACTACGACAATCTGATCAAGGCGGAATTACCTTAAATAATACGAACACCTTTCCGGCAACCATAAGCAAATTTCGACCATGTGTCTCTGTCTTTCGTCGGTGGCAGAGCTAATGAACGAACAGCTAATATCGTTTGCCACATCTCTATCCTGGTGTCATTAATCATGGCGACCCTGTGGCAATCAAATTCTTATAAAAACCACTTGACACTTGGCTTTTAATCACTGCATTCCATAAGAGAAACTTCTAATGCTGATATTGTCAAACAATTTATGCGCATTCTCCATGCTAGTTCACGGACATGGCAATATATAGCATCCATACGCGCCTTATGATCAAATGCGCAGCCTTCCAAGAGGCCACGAATTCTGTGGTTCTGAATATTAAAATAATGCCAAACTGGATTTGACTAGGGCTCCAACTTCAATAACAGTCTGATGGTGTTCTCAAGCTAAGATACATCAGATGCAACAGGCCGGGGCTCGTACTGCATTCAAGGGTGCGCAGTCCTTCCCTTAGTTTCACAAACAGATATAATGTCCTGTACCATTCCAGCAACTTCCTCCAAGGAATGATTTGAATCCTTTATGTCACCAAGGTCGTCTTCAAAGGAGTTTTGTCTAGCAGTCTCTTCATGTTTCACTGAACCAGGAGCGCCATTTGTTGAACCTACCTTAGCAAACTTCCCATTGAATATTAAAAGAGCTAATCTCCAAAATATTGGTACATGGTGCACAATGATAGATGTAAGCCTACGAATGAGTCTTCCTCTGAAAGCATCTGCTTCTTCACCAGTCACTTTTTTAATATGAGACTCCCCTCTTATATCATTATCACCCAACAGAAAGGAATAATCTATCGAAGACTGCACAAGCTCTTATTTGATTTACCCAGAAGATTGGCCACTAAACCATAGACACTGTTTTGCAACTGCCAATGAGAACATTAAACCAATACTAGTATACTTCAATTCAACTATCAACTTTACATACAATCAATCCACTCAAATTATTTTTTCGGTGCAGAGAGGAACAAAAGATCTGGATTTCTCTTGAGCAATTGGGCAATTTGGAGGGTAGCTTACCAATGCCACATATGCAGCTTTGTGTAGTGCTTCTAGAAGTTTCCCTTAAATATCTGTCATTTCCCAATTTCGCAGCGCAGCCAATGCAAAGTCAATGTTTTCGCTACGAAATCACTAAAACAGATGGCGCTGCTAAACTGCTAACGAATTTATACGCTGCGAAACTGCTAAAAAGAATTCAGGCGCTGCGAAATCACCCGGTCTTTAAACTAGGCTAAAAATTTTTGGCAACAGCATTTTCAGTGATAACAGAGTTCAAGGCAAACTTTCACTGTGTGTCGATAAGGGCACGGAAGGACCTTGCACAAACATGGTATGACTTTCCTTACTTGGCAACGGATGACACAATTGATGCAGTACTTGATCACTGGCCGACAAAGTGGTTCACTACCTTAGACTTCGCGGTGGGGCCGAGAAAGTCCACCACGCAGTGCAAAAAGGAGGAGGCCAAGCTCAAGTTGGCACAGCTAACCGAGAAGAGGAAGAAGGGGGTCACTGATAAGGCCCAGGCTAAGCTTGATGCTACCCAGCAGAGGGAAAAGCAGACAGGAAAAATAGAGCGTGGCTTTGAGAAAGGTGCAAGGTCGCCTTCACCCGAAACAGAGGAATAAATGGTCGAAAAAATAGAGCAGCATAGCGCAAACCCACGGACGACGTCAAACCACATCAAGCATTCAAGGGAGCAAGAGAAAGAAGGGTCAACGAAGAAATCGAAGGCCACTAAGGCGTCACTGGACCCAATCACCCTCATAGAGGGAGATTTGCATGACATTGGAGACATGGTGCGGCCCTGCGGGATGTCACCGCGAAGGCATTACATCAATTCGAGCAACAACAACAACCACTATTGGGGGCCATCCAGACAGGTCTGCAGGAGCTGCAGACCCGCACATCACAGGCTGGTATGGTGTCTACCAGCCTCGTTATTGGCACTTTAGAAGCTGACGAGATACTGCGTGTGAAGCTGAGGAGATACTGCGTGTGAAGAAACAATGGTTACAATTCATAGAAAAATTCAACGGTTTCCACAGGGAAGTGATGAATACATTTGCACACTCGTTTGATGGAACAAAGGTTGAGATAGGACACATTAAGTTCACTATAATGGAGTCTCTTATCGTTGAAGCTACTGAATTGCCTAGAAATGGAGAGAAATGGTTCAAAAATAGAGGAATCAATGGAGAAGATTGGAGAATCTTCCTGAAAAATGCAAACATGGATACCACAGTCTTCAAGAAAGGTATTCATAGTACAACCTTTAAGAATAAATGGAGGAATTTAATTATTGTACTGCAGAAATTTATTACTTGTGAGGGTTAGTTTGGGTACATGTAATTCTACCACATTAGAATAATGATGTATTTTCTTGAAGAACATCAGAGGAATCTTCCTTATTTCCTCCTGCATAGTCTTAAGAAAATTCATAGAAAATACCATGTATCATCATGGATTGGTAAAGGTATTGGTTGAATTACAACTTCAGAGTGTAGGGGATAACTAGAAAAATTTCTCGGTAAGAAACCATTTTGAATAAAAAGCTCTTGAACAGCCTAGTAGTAGTAGAACCCTCAGGGGAAAGAAGAGAATAGTGGAAACAATAAGAAAACCCTAGTCTAAACATGAATTATTAGAAGACGAACTGCCCATAGTTGACATTTTACAGAAAATGAGAAAGGGAAATCTTAGAAGAAAGAAAGTTAGCAAAAGAATTGAATATTTGCCACAAACTGAGACCCTTCCTCAGGAAGAAAAGACAAAAGCCAAAAGAAGGAAAGTACAGATATTACAAACCTCAGGACAAAGGAAGAGTAATAGGTTGAACATAATGCACCAATAAGTCTGAGGAACTACAAAATACATTAATCTAAATGAAAATGAGCCAACTGAAAACCCTGAATATTCCCATGAAGAATCACCAAAACTATCACCAAGAGTGTCATCACCACCTTACAGTTCACTACCGAAAACTCCAGTGCATAGTCTTGGTGTTGACCCTGTTCAACAAAAGATGTTATGAAACCAGCTCACAAAAAGATAGAAAAGATAGATCAATGCCTTATAATTTAGCCTCTTTGAGGGGACAACCTCCTTTACATTACACAAATGAACAATTATTGGATGATAAAAATGACAAGACCTCCTTTCTATATATAGGAGTCTAAGGGGTCATAATATAATCAGAGCCGACATAACAATAATAATGTAAACGCACAAGAATAACAATGTTGGGCTTCTATGGGGCACAATAATAACAATATGGGGACTACGTGGGAACAACAATATAATAAGGGGGTTGTACTAATAACAATAAGGGGTTACGCTAGTATTATAGGGACTTAACATGCCCCTCTCCTTCAAAAACTGTTGTCCTCAAAGCTTGAGTAGTTCTAGATGATTTTGTATAAAATTATCATCCCCCCATGTGGAATATTCAGCATGTAAGTTCTTCCACTTGATGAGATACTCTAAAATTGATCGATTCCGTAGCCGTTTATTTCTTGTTTCTGTGAGTGCTTCAGGTTCCAATATGATTTCTCCTTCCTCATCAAGTTCTGGCAATATTATTTGAACTGGGATCTTCTACAACTTTTGAATGAGTGGCCACACTCCATCATTATTCCATTAATCCCTTGCTTCATTTATCCTATTTGGTTGGATAATAGAAATGACACACAACAATGCTTCCACATCCTCATCCTTTCTTGAGAGTGCATCTGCCACAACATTTTGCTCCCCTTTTTTAAAGATGATTTCAAAGTCATAACCCAACATCTTTGTGACCCATTTTTGTTTCTCTTAGGAGGATAATCTTTGTTCTAAAAGGTATTTAAGACTATCATGATCCATTTTTACCTTGAAGTGTCTTCCGATTAGGTAGGGTCACCATTTCTTAAGTGCATGTAGTATTGCCAACATTTCCTTCTCATAAATAGCTTTGTGTAAATATTTTCCTTTGATTGGACAACTTTCGAAAGCAATGGGTCTTTCATCTTGCATTAAAACAACACCAATTCCATTTCCTGAAGCACCACATTCCACAATAAAGGTTTTTGTGAAGTCCAGTGTAGCTAAGACCGGTGCTTGGCACAATTCCTCTTTAAGATGCTCGAATGCCTTTGTTGCTTCTGGAGTCCATGAAAATGCATATTTCTTCAATGATGTTGTTAGAGGTGTTACTATTCTCCCATAATTCTTAAAAAACTTGCGATAATACCCTGTCAACTCGAGAAATCCTTGTAGATGCTTTATGGATGTGGGGTTTTCCATTCCTTAATGGCTTTAATTTTGATAGGGTCTACCTTAATACCTTCATGAGATACAATATGAACCATATATTCCACCTCTTGTACTCCAAAGAAACATTTGGAGCTTTTTGCATATAATTGTTTCTCCTCCAATAGTTTGAGCACCCTGTCAACATGTTGAACATGATCCTTCCAAAACTTGTTGTTGATTAGTGTATCATCAAAAAATACTAACACAAATTTTTTAAGGAAGAGTTTGAAAATGGAATTCACCAAACCTTGAAATGTTGAAGGTGCATTGGTAAGGCAAAAGGGCATGACCAAAAATTCATAATGACCCTCATGAGTTCTAAATCTTGTTTTCAAAATTTCTTCAGTCTTCGTTCTGATTTGATGATATCCTGAATGAAGATCCAACTTGGTGAAGTAAATTGATCCATGCAATTCATCCAATAATTCATCAGTGACAGGAATGGGAAATTTATCTTTAACAGTGAGCTTGTTGAGCTCCCTATAATCCAGAAACATGTGCCATGGTCCATCCTTCTTGTGCACCAATAGTACTAGAGCAGAGAAAGAACTTTGACTAGGTTGAATTATACCAGCCTCTAGCATTTCTGCAACCATATGTTCAATTTCACTCTTTTGGGCATAAGGATATCTGTACAGCCTGATGTTTGGAGGAAAACTTCCTGGAACCAAATGAATAGCAAGATCATGATCACAAATAGGTGGGAGGCCTTTGGGAGTCTCAAATACATTGGAATGATTGTCCAAGACTTTTTGGAGATATAAAGAAATAGATGATTTCGATGCAGGAACCTCTAGAAAACATAATTGTGCAATTAAGCCTCGTTGTCCCTGTTAGAGCCTAGATTTACCTCAGGCTGAAAAGGTAAGATTCTAGGTCCACATCAAACCACGGTCAGCCTCGTAGCTAGCCCTACGAGGACAGGAGAGGGCTCTCTCTGGGTCAATCTCAGCAAAAGATAATTAGATGGGGCTTGAGATGACCAATTTAACAACTAATCTTAGGCTATGTATGAAGTGCAAGGATTGATTTGAGTTTTGGGAGATTTTTTGTTGGATAAAGGGAAAGGCAATTTTGGGCCCGAGGATGAGGTCAAATTTTTGCAGAGTTCTGATTGGGGCAAGGAAGGAAATTGTTTTGGTGCTTTAGATTGAGTGAATGGATGGATCAGACCATTGAGGAGCCAAGGAGGGCAAAAGAGTCTCAAGAATCCTCCTCAAACAGATGAAAATATTGAAAATTAAAAAAAAATTCAAAGTAGAGCACAACAGTCCAGTGAATTCTACCTTAATCACTCATTTGTTTAATTTCAGAAGCAAAGAAAATGGAAAATGATACACATAAACATCAATGAACTTACAATTACATAGAGAAAAACACCATCAAAACATAGAGCCACATGGATCCCAACAAGTGCTGTAAAACGTAGTCTTTCCTTAGCCAAAAATGCAGAGATAGAATGTACAATGATGTGCCAAGTAATCCCAAGTGTCCAACCCTGAAAATGACTCAGAAAATACATGATATAGACTAGTCCAACCCATTCCCTTGCCTCTAGGGGTCGAGCTCATCATTCTAGGAGTTGTTTCAACCAATTCTAAACAAAGCACTGAAATCTAGGCAATCAAACAACTTGCCTCTATATCATACGAAACTGATTCATTCATTAAATTTTTACTTTTTAGTGAATGAATCTTCTAGAACAAGTAAATATGTGCCAAAATTACATCATACTCATCAAGTTACATCAATATATATCAATAATTACATCAAAAAGTAAAACTAGTCAAAACTGGGCGAATTTCTGAGCTGCTGAGTGAAAAATATGCAAAAATCCTTTGTGCGCCGCGCTTGAAACCTGTATGTGCAGCACAACTTTGGAGCTGTGTTTGAGGCACTTTCTGAAGTCCAAATTGAGCCCAAGATAGCTCGTTAGAAAGCCCTGCCTACTCGCTTTCCAACCCAAGTGGAATTTATGAATTTGGATGTCATTTACCCCTCCAAAACTTCAATCTCCCAAGACTGCTTCCTATGGGTGCAAATGGTGGCAGGAAGATCATTTTTAGGGTGTTTTTGACCCCTTAGGCAACCCAGAACTTGATGAAATCCTTAGGTAATCCATGAGCATACATAAATTTTGATGAAAAATCCAAAAATGTAAAGTTTTCCTCCTGGAGATCTGCCAATTATAAGCACGCGCCAAGTGGCGCTACGCGTTGGGCAGAAAAACCTGTTTTGTAACCCAAAATTTTCAAAATTGCCAAAATTTTCTCCAAATTCCTTGAAATTTGGGCTAGACCTTCTCTATCAAGTGTCATGCTGGGCTAAAGAGGCTTCAGACAATATCTGAAGACGATCATGCTCCTTTTGCCTCTTTTGCTTCTTTGTCGCCTTCTTCAATTTTTCCTTTAGATTCCTTATTCGTGCCTTGGTACTCATATTTCGCACCCTGTAATGGAAAACCATGTGTCTCAACAATGATTTATCCCTATCGGCCTTGTCCAGCAGTCTCCCCAAGTGGATGTTGATTCTTTCGAGCCAAGACTCCTGATCATCATTAATCTCTTGCTCCAACAAAGTGAGCTCAATCCTCCTCCTTTGTGCAGCTTGGCGATTCTCGCGGATGTTTTGTAACTCCATGATTGCTTGTTGATATTCAAGCTGTTTGTTCCTCTACTCAAAGTATTTCATAGTCCACTTAGCCCTCTCCAAGTCAAGGGATAAGGCTTTGATCTCTGTTTGCTGCTCCTGGATGATCTCTCTAAGATGTGCATTTTTTGGGCCCATGTCTGTATTGTCATCCTGAATAAGAATAAAGTCCTGCTCACCTGAAGGACCCTCATCCTGCATTGGCCTCTTGCCTCTGTCCTGTACCTGTGATGCTGATGTCAGAAGCGAGGCCCCTTCCACACCGGGTGGAGATAACACTCGCTTTGCTGCCGCGAACAGCTGCCTGGCGCCCTTCTGATAAGTAATGCAAACTGGGATAGTAGCAATGTGCAGATCATGGCCTTCAAGCTGATGAGAAGGTCCACCTGTCTCATGCCCAGCCTTTGAAGGTCCTTATGAAGCTCTGAAAAACTCACGGGAGATGAAATCATCCCAAGTGATGCCCTGTAATCCAAGCTGATGAACCACCAAAATTTTGATGAGCGCATAGTGGTAAATGTTGTTGTACTACTGTTCAGGAGTCTTCTTCTGCACAAGAGTAGTCATCCTCTCGATGTTTCGGCACATGAAATATGGAATGTTCAGCAACCTCACTCTCGTGAAATGCATCAATAACCTGGTATGGTATGCATAGAGGCGTGAGAAGCGACCTTCACAACTAAAGTATTTGATAATGAGTCTCATCAACGACTCATAAAATTCCTTCAGAAACTGGAATGGGAATACTCTCCTGAGCTGCCTCAAATAGCTAGGCCTAATGTAAGTTTCATAATATGATTTATCCAGTTGCTGCCTCTTGTTCCACTCTTCCCCTATATTCGGTATCCCGGTGGCCTGAGAGATGGTTTCTGGTGTCAAGGTGAAGTTTACTCTAGCAAGAGTAACATGACTATCATGCAAATGTAAAACAAACAACTGAACTAACTCCTGATGATGTTGGATTTGAGCAATCATCTCACAATACTGAAAGCATGAAAGTCGTTGAAAGCATGTCATTGCAAGCGGGCAGGCTTGCAATTGAGTTAAGGAAGTAGGCTCTTCTCTGACATGTCTGCCACATTTTCTAGGCATTCTCGGCACATTAAGCTTAGTGGTTGAGTCACTATCTTGCTCATATGAGGAATCTGTCTCTCTCATGGTGGTGCAATGTGTATGTTTGATTGGTTTGACAAAGAGAAATAGGTGATGTGTTTTCAAATGCCGAATGTGCCAAAGGGAAATGGGACTGTGAGGAATATGGGACAGTGGGAAAAGCGGATGATGGAATTTGTCAAGTGAAGAAATGTGCAAACAGTCACTTTTAGGGATGTAGGGAATTGGGGAAAGATATGGGAATGATATAGTGATAAATGATATAGGAGAGGGAGAATGATGATAGGGACTGATATGATTGTAGAATAGGGAAAATGGGAATTTGGGATATGAGTGGTTTGGACGGTTAGGGCATGGGAAAATATCACAGGTGGGAAAGGAGAGTTGGCACCACTATCATAATTTCAAAACACCAAATTTAAAACCCCAAAGGAGTAGCTTTTGATATACACATAGGGTTTATATTTTCAAACATTCAAACCTTTAAATTCTCCCTCCAAACAACACCCAACACAAGTTAAATTCAATAGAAGCACGCTTGAACTTACTTGGAGCAAAAAAAATAGTGTTTTTGTGAGTTTTGATGACAGAAGTGGCATAAAACTGGCCTGTAGGCTCTGTGCACCGTGCACAAACCCAGTGTGCCACGACCTCCTCCAATGCACCGCGCGGCCCTTCAACACACAGTCTCAGCCCTTCAAACACAAAATTTGCTCCTCTAACCCTCAAGTCGATATCCTTTGACCTCTTGGCATAGCAACGGATGTTTCAAGCAATGAACATGTCTAATGGAATGATGGGTTTGATTTTTATTGAAGCCACAATGCTTTCTTTGTCTTGGAGGTTCTGTGCACTGCGCGCAAGGCCAGTGTGCCACACCTCATGGATGCACCGTGCCAGTGGAGAAAAGCACTGTGGTGGGAAGCCCAATGCGTCGCACAGCCTATGTGCGTCGCGCTCTAACCCAATGTGCCGCGCAGCCAATAAACACAATATTGGCTTTGAAAATTGCCTTCTCACCACTAAATTCTAATTTCCTTGATCTTCTTGGATGAAAATGACATTATACACACAAAAATATCTTTATAAAGACATGGCTTTGATTTTTGGTTCTCAAAAACCCATCTTTGTAATGTTTTAGTTTTTGGCACTTTTTCACTTTAATACAAACCCTGTTCTTTTGTTTCTTCTTTGATTATCTGACTTGAATAATGAATCTTTTGGCTATTTTTGCAGGGATAGTGGCATGTCTTGACAAAGGAAGACCAGGGCTATGCCTGGAGATTTCAACAACTGATTTTTTTTTGAAAATTACATGGCAATTTATTACAAAATGAAATGACGAATTTTCTTCAAAACAAAGTTTTGAAGAAAAGTCATAATCCATCCATATGACGATAAAAATTTCGTGAAATAAAACCTCCCTCTGGCCTGCTGGCATTATTGAACACTTTGAAGACACAATTTGTGAAACCCTAGACCTAGTGACTGAAATGACTCTTGCTGATCAAAAGACTAAAACAAGACTGTAAGTGACTTTAAAAGCTTTCTTTTGATGAACAGACCTGAGCCAGCAGGGCAAGGCATGAGGGGTAATGAATAACAAGACCCTCCCGTCAGATTATGGCATGCCCCTAGCGGAATGCAACTGAGTGAATCGAGCGAGACACCTAAAAATGAAATGCAAAAGAGAAATTTTGATCGCTGATGGAGGGTTGATGAGACCGACTCTAACACTGGCTCCAATGGGGATGGTAGCTCCTTGGAGGTGCCAAGAACGGCAGATCTCTGGGAGAGATAGACAGTTCCTTCGTCCATTGGGCTATGGAGTCCATTATTTTGACAAATTAACACAAGACTCTTGACTCATTTATTGACTCTAACTTAACTCAAACTGACTTAGTTAGGAAACCAAAATGACTAAAAATTTGACTCGAAAAACTGAATGCAAAACTGAAACTTTTCTTCAAAATTATAGCCTTCACTTCAGGCCCCAGACTGAAGAAAATATCCGAGCACACACTTGCAATGAAACTAAAATAAAATGGTATGTACAGCGATAATGTGGACAACAGGAACAATTCAGAAATGATACTTGTTGAGCAACCGACCATTGACCGGCCCTCTGGGACATTCTTCCCCATTCATCTCCTTTAAAAGAAAAGCATTCTGACCATGATATGCAGCAATTTTGAAGGGACCTTTCCAGAGATTTTCGAACTTACCGTGCTTACCCTTTTCTTCATTCCTTGCATCCCATTTCAACACCACTTCCTCCAATTGGAATTTGTCTGCCTTTGCTTTTCTGTCATAGATTTTCTTAATCTTCTCCTGAAACTTTGATGTGTTTTGGAAAACTTCGTCTCTTGTCTGCTGAAAATGGACCATTTGATTTAGTCTTCTCTGCATAGGATCTTCTTCACTGCCAGCCTCCTGAAGAAGTTTGACGACCAGAGCTACTAGAGAGGTAGGAAACACTGTATCAACTCCATAAACAAGCTCAAAGGGGGACATACCAATGGATTTCTTTTGGCTGACCCAATTTGCCCGAACTGCATTGACCAACCTCTTATGTCAACTCTTCTTGTTAATTTCCAGCAACTTTTTAATGATGTTGACTAAAGGTTTGTTAGAAGATTCCGCCAACCCATTGCCTTGCAGATGATAGGCAGTTGAGTGACCCAAAATGATTTTATACTTGTTACAAAACTCAATCATCTTCTTTGATTTGAAATCTACTACGTTATCAGTGATTAACTTATTCGGGCAACCAAAACGAGACAAAATGTTATTCTCAAGGAATGAAATAATTACCGCATTCGTAGCTTGTTTGGTGGGAATTGCATCGATCCATTTCGTGAAATAATTTGTTGCCATGAGAATATGCCGATGCTGACTGGAAGAAGCAGGATGAATTTCACCAATGAAATCCAACCCCCACTACTGAGAAGGGGCACTCACCTCAATGGGCTTGAGCGGAAAAGGTTGTAATTTTTGCCTTCCTTTAAAAATCTGACATTTATGGCAACTCTTGACAACCTTATATACATCAACAAACAATGTCGGCCGATAGTATCCCGCTCTCAAAATTTTATTTGCTGCTGTTTTCCAAAAAAGGTGACCGCCACAATCTCCTTTGTGGAAATCCTCCATGACTTGATTCGCTTCTTCTTCCACCAAAAAATTCAACAAAACGCCACCAGGATCTTTCCAATAAAGTGCAGAATTCAAAACACAAAACTTAGCAGCCTTTAACTTGAGATTTATACCTTTATTTCTAGCCATGCCGGGTGGTGGTGACAAATTATGTAGCACATATATGATATCTGAATACCACGAGGAAAGAACAAACATTTCAGATACCTGAATTGACGAACCTTCCTCATTTTCATCGGACATAGCAGCGATCAGATTTATGTCTAAGGCGTGCAAGTTTGATTCAGCCATTAACTTTGCCAATCCCTGTCCTTTAACAAGCTTGGTGGGCTTTATCTCCACATCGTACTCCAACAAAGCTGCAATCCACTTGCCTCGTCTTCCTTCCGGATCAGTCTGCACTAAAACATCCTTGACAGCAGTGTTAGGAACATAAGCCAAAGTATGAGAATGCAAAATATATACCCGAAAATCTTTCAATGCTTTCACAAGTGCAAGGGCATACTTTTTAATGATGTTTTACTTCAAGGCTGCATCTCTTATAGTTCAGCTAAAGAAAGCAACTGGTCTTTCATACTCATCTCTCTTCTGCATTAATACAGCTGCCATTGTATGCTCCGAAGCAAAATAAAACAATATAAAATCCTAAGTGTAGTCTGGGCTAATTAGAACCAGAGCTGAAGAAAGAGCCAATTTGACTAAATTGAAAGATTTTATAGCCTCTTCCATCCACTTCAGTTGGTTGTCCTTCTTATGCATGTTTGTAATCTCTCTTATGTGTTCAGCAAGGTAAGGCACAAAGTGGCATAAAAAATTCATCTTATCATTAAAAGATTGAATCTCCTTCTTGTTCCGAGGAAGGTCAATTTGCTGAATCGCTTCTACACATGCTGTATTAATACGAATGCCATCTTTTGATAAATCTGCCCAAGTAGTTTGCCCTCATCCATTGCAAACAAGCTCTTTTTTGGATTCAACGACACAACATATTTTCTGCACTTTTGAAAGACAATTTTCAGATTGTTAAAATTGGAAACCAGGGAAAAACTTCATGTGGGTCATCTTATTCATGGCTAATAATATTTTTATTAGATTCCTCTCATCGAGAGGTGTAGGATTGATATAAAGATCATCCAATTCCGATAAGTATTCATGGAGATATGAATTTATTTTGATTATGGAATTATTATCAAGCCGACCTACAACTCATGTAGGCTCAGAAGCCCAACAGTCGCATCTATTCACCCACCAACGTTGTGTATAAATAGAAGAGGACTTTTCCTCATTTGGACTCACTCATCTCATCACATCTCTCTCTCTACTGCGCAGATATGAGTCTCTTCTCTACTGCGCTGAAATGGGTCTCTCTCTCTCTCACACATCTGAAGCCGGAAGCTGTTGAATTTGAAGCTGCAACTGCAAAAGTAAAGATTGACTTGCATGGCCCAGAAGATCTCCTCTTTGGAACTATGTTGTAGGTTCATCTGAACCTCCTTTGAAATCTGCAACTTTTGGTGGTGGAATGAAGTCAATCCGACGAACGGTTTGCAAGATATCGACTGCCCTAGTTTGAAGCCGGAAACTGTTGAAACTGAAGCTGCAACTGCAGAAGTAAAGATTGACTTGCGTGGCCTAGAAGATCTCCTCATATGAACCTCCTTTGGAAGCTGAAACTTTTGGTGGTGGAATGAAGTCAATCTGACTGTCGGTTTGTGAGATATGGTCTGCCCTAGTTTGAGAATGAAGTCGCTAATGCTGATGCTACTGATCTAGGGTTTGCTACTGCTGATATGAATCAGATTTATTGTACTATTTCTCTCTTCTGAATTATTCAAGATAAAAGAAGATTTGATCAAAGGGTTTCCCCACACATTGTGGGGTTTGTCCCTGGCTAGCTGCCACATCTTGTGTCTCTTGTCTTGGCTTGTTTTCTGTTGATCGTTTAATGTTTTATCTGCACTTTACTTTATGTACATGTGATTGCTAATCGCTGGAATATAATAAGAAAAATAAGTAAACTGTTATAAGCATAGAACATACCATAACTTAACATGGTATCAGAGTTGAGGTGAAGACAAAGCCCGAGCAAGAGCAAGAGCAATCATTGAAGAGAAGATTGGCAAGGCTATCCTAAAAGAACTATGGGGTCCTCAACACTCTTTCCTGCCGAAGACAAGCTCCGTGAGAAATCTGACTATCACGGATGGAAGATGTCTATCGATCTAACCCTTGAAGATCAAGGAGTGCTGGACCATGTAAGAGGCAATATTGTTGAGCCTTCATCAAATGCATCTGCTGCTGCCTGGAACAAATAGAAAAATGGAGAAGTCAAAACAAAGAAGATCATCCGGGACTCTATCGACAAGCACTTGGTGGCATACATCTCTGATCTAGACACCACCAAGGAAATCTACGACAGACTGGTGAGTTTACTTAAAGTTAATGATGCAAATCAAGTTTTGTTTCTTAGAAATAAGTTGAGGGAAATGAAGAAGGGTAAAGATGAAAGTATGCAAGCATACTTCTTAAGAATCACCGAGATCAAGAACGATCTCCTATCTATTGGGAAAATCATTACTGACAGAGAAATGACACTCACAACTCTCGGAGGATTACCATCTGAATGGTATGTGTTCAGGACTACTCTTTTGAACTATAATGTAATTCCTGGTTTCGAGGAATTAATGGCCAGATGCATTCAAGAAGAAACAAGGGAAGAAGTGAAAGAAATGGCCATGCCTAAAGGTCCTCCTGCTGCCTTTTCTTCTCATGCAAAGAAAAGAAATAATTCCGGGACTAAATCAAAAGGAAAGGCTGGACCTAAGGCTAGAAGAAAATGATGATGTTACATTTGCAATAAAGGGCAAACATGAGATCATGGACATATAGGATAGCATGATGATGATGCACACCAGCTTGAGCTGCATTATGATGGATAAATCATGGACATGGGTAGCATGATGATAATCATGATTAGAGAAGCATGATATAGTATGCAGTGGTGCAACTCGAAATCCCTCTGATGGCAATCAAAGGCATGAAAAATTCAGCAGCAAAGGTAAGAGGAGAGCTGGGAATCAAGGGAGAGGACAAGCATTCAAGAAGGCTAGAAAGTCCAGGATGTATTAAATGCACCTGACCTCAAAAAGAACCTAGTGTCCATCTAAGCAATGGAAGACAAAGGCTACAAGGTAACCTTAAGCAATGGCAAGGTATGTATATGGAAATGCCTTTACTCTTGGGTTTAGTGTTGATTCATCATATCAGGTCGATGGAAGTCCGCTAGGTGTCATGTCTTGTGACACAACTCTTCAGTTCGAACTTTGGCATCAGAGGTTTTCCCACCTTCATTACAAAGCTCTACTTGGTGTAAAACAAATGGTGACAGGGATGCCCAAATTCCAAGTAGAGAACGAAGGTGTATGTCCGGGATGTGTCGAAGGAAAGCTCAAAAGGTGACCATTCCCCTCAAGCCAAAGCAAGACCTCCGATGTATTACAGTTGGTTCACTCAGGCATATCTGAGGCTGGCATTAAGAGGGAGACTACTACACCACATACTCTTGAGCAGAATGGTGTGGCAGGAAGGAATAACCACATGATGATGGAAGTTGTCCGGGCCATGCTACATGATCAAAGACTTCCAAAGTTTCTATGGGCTGAAACTACAATCACCATCGTATATGTACAAAATCGATGCCCTCATCAAGCATTGGGTTCCTAAACTCCTGAAGAAATGTTCACCACTGGTCAAAGGGAAGTCTTGATTAGTCATGATGTCACCTTTGACAAAGATATGGCTCTCAACAAGGTGGACAATCTGCGGACTTCAAGTAGCTCTCAAGAAGCCGACACCAGGGAACCGAAAGAAAAGGATGATGAATCAATGCCTGATGTAGAAGAACCCATGGATCCGATTAATCCTCCTCTATATGAGCCTTCGTCTTCTAGGAAGAGGCCTTCATGGCTTAAGGGGTCACTTGATGATGCTGAAGGACATGCTGCACCCTGAGAAACCTTTTGTGAAAGCAAGAAACCTAATAGGTATCAAGGATACCTAACCATCATGAGCACGATCATACAAAATGAACCTTCATCATTCTCAGATGTCATCTAGCATTAACTATGGAAGGATGCTATGACCATAGAATATGAGTCTATTATGGAGAATGATGTCTGGGAAGTAGTTCCCAGACCCTGGACAAGACAATTGTTACTTCAAAATGGCTTTACAAGATAAAGCATGCAGCAAATGGAAGTATGGAAAAGTAAGGTTCATTTTGTTGCTCGTGGTTTATCCCAGAAGGGAGGTATAGACTATGATATTTGCACTTGTTGCCAGATATACGACCATCCGCTTGATCATATCCCGTGTGGCTTCACAAGGATGGAACCTACATCATATGGATGTTAAGACCGTGTTCTTGCATGGTTCTATCAAAGAAGAGGTCTATGTGGAGCAACCTGAAGGATTTGAGATTTATGATTGAAAATCTCATGTATGCAGGTTGAAGAAGGCTCTCTATGGGCTGAAGCAAGCACCGCGAGCATGGTATGAGAGGATCGATAGCTACGTGATGAAGCTGGGATTCACTAGGAGTGAAGCTGATCCTAACCTTTACTTTAAGGTTGAAGATGACAAGCCTCTCATACTGGTGTTGTATATGGATGACCTCTTTCTAATAGGTGCAAACCCTCTCATTCACAAATGTAAGAGGGAGATGGCTTCTGAATTTGAAATGAAGGACCAAGGACTTGAAGTGTGGTAGAAGCCAAGGGAAATTTTCCTATCTCAAGGAAAATATGTGGTAAATATATTGGAAAGATTCGGTATGATGAACTGCAAGCCTGTGACTACCTCGAGGATCTTAACATTTAGAAGTTATATGGTAGTGATGTCGGACAAGACTTGGGAAATGCCTCTGAGTTTCAAAAACTCATTCGCATTGATGTTCTTCCGTCTGAACATATGTTTTGCAGTTAGCATTGTGAGCTCATATTTGGTTGAGCCTCACTGGATTGATGCCAAGAATCTTCTGAGATGTCTTCAGGACACAATCTCTCATGGATTAAGATACACTACCAGAGATGTGAGACTACTTGGATATACTGATGTTGATTGGGCAGGCAGTGTGGTGGACCGTAAGAGCACTTCCGGGTACTGTTTCACCTTGGGATCTGCTTCGATATCCTGGATGAGCAGGAAGCAGAAGTGAGTGGCTTTGAGCACCGCCGAAGCAGGATATATTGTTGCTAGCATAACCTCGTGTGAGGCAGTCTGGTTGCGAAAGCTCTTCAATAAGCTGTTTGGATTTACATTGGATACCACTGTGATTCTCTGTAACAACCAGAGGTGGGATTCGATTATTGAGGAATCCCGTATTCGTCAATTGCTCCAGCAGATAGACATCATCTGGGATATGGTAAGTCGATGAGCAAGGAAGCTCCATCACATTAAGATGGTGTACAGGTTGATACACCTTTTCAAACCCCCAAGGAAAGATCTAATCTGTGATTTTCCCAAACGACTTGGAGTCAGCAATAACCTTTGTACAAGGGTCCTGCATGTTGCATACATTGAGCTCTAGGAGCTCTGAGGGCTTGCGGTTCCTACTGGAGCAACATATGACCACAGGGTGACTCACCCTTCCCTAGTGGTGCACACTGGAACAAGATGATTCGCTCTCTTGTGGGCACGAGACTGCTGATTGGCCACTTCTCTACAAAAGCGACCCAGAATTAAGCCACACATACCAGACACTCTTGGAGGGTCGGCATGTTGCAGATTTTCACCTCCAGGACACCCTATTATGCCACCTCGGTCACCTTTGTGTTCCTTCAAGCGAGCGTGCGAAGATCATTTGGGAAGCACACTACAGTCGGGCTGCTGGGCATTTCGGGGTCGAGAAAATAGTGGCAGTACTGCAAAATTATTTCTATTGGCCGAATCTTCGACAGGATGTTGGGAAGTACATCCGATCATGTACTGCCTGTGCCATTGCCAAACCGACCATTAAGAAGCACGACCTCTATACCTCGTTGCCTACCCCTAGTCGACCTTGGGAATCCATCTCCATGGATTACATGTCAGGCCTTCCTTCCACTAAGCATGGAAATGACTGTGTTTTTGTGGTCTTCGACAGGTTCTCGAAGATGGCCATTATGATGGCCTGCAAGAAGAATATCACAGCAGAAGCCACTGCTAAACTCTTCTTTGAACGAGTGTGGGTGAACTTTGGGATCCCACAAGCTATCATCTCAGATCGAGACAGTCGGTTTCTCAGCACATTTTGGTCCAGTCTCTGGTCAATGCTGGACACCAAACTCACGAAGTCCACAGCCTTCCATCCTCAAACTGATGGCCAGACAGAGGTTATCAACAGGATGATTGTGCACATTCTGCGCATGTATAACTCAAAGCATCCACGCACATGGGACGAGAGCCTCCCCTATGTTTAGCACAGCTACAACCGAGCTCTTCATAGCTCCACTGGCCATAGCCCTTTTCAGGTGGGTTTGGGATTCCAGCCACTATGCCCCATTGATGTGGCCATGCCCCTTGCAGCTACTCACATGAATTCATCTCATGTCCAGTCCGAAACAGATAAGGCCACCAGCTTCAATGAGCGCATCCAACATATTCGCCAGCACGTCCATGACATTCTTGAGAAATCAAATGCCAAGTGCAAGCAGCGACATGATCAACACCGGGTGCCACACAAGTTTCAGGTGGGCGACAAAGTCGCGTTGCATTTGCAAAAGGAACGCCTTACTGGAGCCTATCGGAAATTGAGACCACTCCGATATGGTCCTTACACCATTACTAAGGCTATGGGAGACAATGAATTTGAGCTCAACATTCCCCCATTCCTTGGCCTGCACCCAGTGTTCAATGTGGACCGCCTTCGGCCATACTTTCCACCATTGCTAGACACATCCGACATTGCAGAACAGCTCAAACCCACAGAATTAAATCCAGATTGCATGGAACAAGCTACAACTGATCGGATCATGGACACATAGATCAAGAACACTCGCCAATAGAATATCCAACTGTATCGAGTTGTCAAAGCAGGCCAACTCCTTCAGCAGGGCAAATGGCTCACCAGGGAACAAGTTCAGCAGAAGTTTCCTCATCTCATGGAGGAGCTCAACGCAATGGGGACCATTGCTTCCTAAGGGGGGAGGAATGGTCCAGGTGGATATTGGTGGCCACCTGCCAAGTCCACCTGGACCCCCACCATTGTCTTTCTTAGCATTTTCAATTTCCTTAATTGTAGCACAACTTACTATTTTTAGCAGTTTTTCGGGTCCTGAACTTCCGGAGCCGTTTTGAGGCCCTAAACGACGTTTTTTGAGGAATCCGGGGGCAACATGGGTCCATGGAATGGACCATGTTGCCCATTCCAAAAATGATAGTGCTCGGATAGATCTTTCTAACGAGCTATTGTACGCGTCAAACGGAGATCATATGCCAAATTTACGACCCCGGGAAGTTGATGTACCAATTTACCCCCAAACGGGGCCCACAGTTTGGCGTTTCATCTCCTAGGGTTAGGTTTTGGAATGTTAAGGGTTTTCCATTGTTTCTCAACAATAAATAGGCCTTCGAGCCTCATTGTAAGACAACTCAGAGGCATGTAGCCACCACATCTCTTCTCAGAGATAAGCTACCATCGCCCTAGCTGGTTTATTTCCATTTCTGGTTGTAAGCATATTTCAGTATTTTCCATTAATGAAATGAAGTCTTATTTCCACTGCATCTTTGTGTATATGGTTATCTCTGTAATTTGATGCGTTCCTGTTTAAATCCGGATCAATGGTATCAGAGCGGTTTGCTTTTTCTCTGTTTTTCTTTGCATGTCCCCAACAAGGTCGGGATATAAGGAGTTAGGGCTTGAACTGGTTGAACCTTTGCAAGACCAGCCTCGCAAATCCCGACGGCCTCCCATGGCGGACGAGAAGAAAGATGAGGGGGAAGGAGATCCCATCAAAATCTTGCTCGAAGAAGCCCTAGAGCGACAATGGAACGCGATGATGGACAACTTTGCCCAGATCCTTCAGCGGCTACCCAGAGGCAACGCATCGGCTTCCAGCAACTACTCTGGAAACGCCACACCCTTTAAGGTACAAGTTAATTTTGAAATCCCCATATTCGAGGGTCAGATAGACGCAGATGCCGTAGATAAATGGTTAAATCTGCTAGAGGGTTATTTTTCTGTTCATGAATTTTCGAGTCAGGAAAAGATTGTTTTTGCTCTTCTCAAAGCAGCCCCCCACGTCAAGGACTGGTGGGAAACCTACTGCGAGTAGAAGGATGAAAGTACTGGCTCACTATTTTCAGCCGCACCCACCTTGGATTCGTTCTGGGATGCCATCAAGGAGCAGTACTACCCTGTCGGAAGCTATGAGGATGAATACATAAAGTGGACCACGCTGCGGCAGGGAAGGGACCAAGACGTGCCGAAGTTCACCAATCTTTTCCATACCCTTCGCACAAAGTTGGGTATCAAGGATTCAAAGCAACATTTGATACTCAAATACCGTGGCTGCCTGCACAAGTACATCCAGGAAGAAATACAATTCCTAAACATCCCCTCGCTCGGCGCAGCATACCGATATGCCGTCAAGGTCGAGCAGAAGTTTAAACAAAAGAAGCGAGACTTTGGATCTGCAAATCCAAAGCAGGGGAAAGGTGCCCCTAAACCACAGAACAAAGGACAAAGCCAAGGCGGGACAGCCCAAGACAACCAGCCGACGCCGCAAGCAAAGAATAGCGCCGCGAAGCCGAGAAAGGACACTGGAAAATGGTGTGAGTTCCATAAGAGCTCCACTCACAACACAAGTGAGTGTCGGGCCAAGCAGTCACTAGTGGCTGAGCTAAAGGTTTCAGAATCAGATGCATGTTCCAACTCTAAGTCAGAACCAGATAAGGGGTATGAAAAAGGGAAGCAGATCATTGATGCAGATCCCAGCGCCACTGTTGCTACCGCAAAGATCCAGAAAAATGAACTCGAAGATCTAGAGGAGGAGGAGCGTCTCTTCCACTCCCAGATGTGGGTAAAGGGCTCCCCGATACAGTTCATTGTTGATAGCGGGAGTCAAAAGAACCTCATTTCGGCAGAGGTCGTGAAGCGGTTGGGCTTACCGACCACAGCACATCCACAACCATACACCATTGGGTGGCTTCACCAAGGACGAGATCTTCGCGTGAGCCAGCAGTGTCGCCTTCCATACAACATCAAGCCCTTCACGGATGAGGTATTGTGTGACATTGCTCCCCTTGAAGTTTGTGATGTATTACTAGGACAACCATACTTGTGGAAGCGACATGCTATGTATGAATCAAGGCCCCGTGCTGTTATTATTACATTGGGAAATAAGTTGTTCAGGATACCAGAGGTAGCACCACCTTCCGCCATCTCCTTGATTACTGCAAAACAATGCAGTAAGATCATTTCCAAAACCAGGAAATTTGTTTTCCTGATGATACGCCCTCAAGGAAAGAAGAAGACAGTGGCCGCGACCTCCAAACGGGGTCCCTCTGCACGACAACTACAGATGGACAAGGTTGTGGAGGAGTACGAGGACATCTTCACCTCCCCGGGAGGGGTTCCTCTGCACTGTCAAGTCAAGCACTCCATCGATCTAACCCCAGGTGCGCCGCTACCTAGTGGACCAATTTATCGGCGCTCCGTTCTGGAGAACGATGAAATCAAGAGGCAGATTCAGGAGCTCCTGCAGAAAGGTCACATCCATCCAAGTTCATCGCCCTGCGGGAGCCCGATCGTGTTGGTACAAAAGAAGGATGGGACGTGGAGACTGTGTATTGACTATCGGGTGTTGAACAAGATCACTGTCCGTAATAGGTACCCGATCCCGCGGATTAATGACCTCCTAGACCAACTAAAGGGGGCGAAATATTTCAGCAAGATCGATCTGAAGTCAGGATATCACCAGGTACCAATCGAACCCTCTGATGTGTGGAAGACTGCCTTCAAATCTAAGGAGGGCCTCTTCGAATGGTTGGTCATGCCTTTCGGATTGACGAATGCTCCTGCAACCTTTATGAGGCTAATGGATGACATCTTGCGGCCATTCACCAACTCCTTTGTAGTAGTATATGGACTTGACATGATCTTCAGCCAGAGTTGGGAAGAGCACCTCCACCACATCCACAGAGTTCTCCAAACACTGCGGCAACTCAAGCTATGTGCCAATTTCTCCAAATGCACTTGCGGCAACCCAAGCTATGTGCCAATTGAGAAATACATCATTGATTTTGTGCATGATCCAGCCAAGATCCAAGTCATTCGGGATTGGCCCTCTCCAACCACTCACAACAGAGCTCCGCAATCTAGGTCTTGCCAACTTCTACCGCAGGTTTGGGTTGGGGTTTTCTCATATTTCTTGGCCCTTGAGTCAAGTCACCAAGGGCGGGGCGAAAGCAAAATTCTTTTGGTCTGAATCTCAACAGAAGGCATTCAGGGAATTTGAAGGATCGCCTCTGCACAGCACCAGTGCTCGCGTTACCAGATTTACAACAACCATTTGAGGAGGCCAATGCACTCTGACTAGCTATTGGGGCAGTACCTTACTCAACATGGACATCCAGTGGCATATCACAGTGAAACACTTTCAGACACAGTCCGGAAGTACCCCACTTATGATAAAGAGATGTATTCCATTGAACAGGCCTGCCGACAATGGAAGCATATTCATTTTGGGGACAGGAAACGGTCATCCACACAGACCACCGCCCTCTGCAGTTCATACAGACCCAAGGGAAATTGCAGAATGATCGCCATCAGAAGTGGATCATACATACCTGCAACAGTTTCACTTGAATATCAAGTATAAAAAGGGCAGCACCAATAATGTTGCAGATTGCCTCAGTCGGCCACCGATCATGGCGCTAACCACCGTGCTCAACTCTTGTGGGCACGAGACTTCTGATTGGCCACTTCTCTACAAAAGTGACCCAGAATTCGGCCACACATACTAGACACTCTTGGAGGGTCGACATGTTGCAGATTTTCACCTCCAGGACGCCCTATTATGCCACCTCGGTCACCTTTGTGTTCCTTCAAGCGAGCGTGCCAAGATGATTTGGGAAGCACACTACAGTCGGGCTGCTGGGCATTTCGGGGTCGAGAAAACAGTGGCAGTACTGCAAAATTATTTCTATTGGCCGAATCTTCGACAGGATGTTGGGAAGTACATCCGATCATGTACTGCCTGTGCCATTGCCAAACCGACCATTAAGAAGCACGGCCTCTATACCCCGTTGCCTACCCCTAGTCGACCTTGGGAATCCATCTCCATGGATTACATGTCAGGCCTTCCTTCCACTAAGCATGGAAATGACTGTGTTTTTGTGGTCTTCGACAGGTTCTCGAAGATGGCCATTATGATGGCCTGCAAGAAGAATATCACAGCAGAAGCCACTGCTAAACTTTTCTTTGAACGAGTGTGGGTGCACTTTGGGATCCCACAGTCTATCATCTCAGATCAGGACAGTCGGTTTCTCAGCACATTTTGGTCCAGTCTCTGGTCAATGCTGGACACCAAACTCATGAAGTCCACAGCCTTCCATCCTCAAACTGATGGCCAGACAGAGGTTGTCAACAGGATGATTGTGCACATTCTGCGCGTGTATAACTCAAAGCATCCACGCACATGGGACGAGAGCCTCCCCTATGTTCAGCACAGCTACAACCGAGCTCTTCACAGCTCCACTGGCCATAGCCCTTTTCAGGTGGGTTTGGGATTCTAGCCACTATGCCCCATTGATGTGGCCATGCCCCTTGCAGCTACTCACATGAATTCATCTCATGTCCAGTCCGAAACAGATAAGGCCACCAGCTTCATTGAGCGCATCCAACATATTCGCCAACACGTCCATGACATTCTTGAGAAATCAAATGCCAAGTACAAGCAGCGACATGATCAACACCGGGTGCCACACAAGTTTCAGGTGGGCGACAAAGTCTGGTTGCATTTGCAAAAGGAACGCCTTACTGGAGCCTATCGGAAATTGAGACCACTCCGATATGGTCCTTACACCATTACTAAGGCTATGGGAGACAATGCATTTGAGCTCAGCATTCCCCTATTCCTTGGCCTGCACCCAGTGTTCAATGTGGACCACCTTCGGCCATACTTTCCACCATTGCTAGACACATTCGACATTGCAGAACAGCTCAAACCCACAGAAATAAATCCAGATTGCATGGAACAAGCTGCAATTGATCGGATCATGGACACACAGATCAAGAACACTCGCCAATAGAATATCCAACTGTATCGAGTTGTCAAAGCAGGCCAACTCCTTCAGCAGGGCAAGTGGCTCACCAGGGAACAAGTTCAGCAGAAGTTTCCTCATCTCATGGAGGAGCTCAACGCAATGGGGACCATTGCTTCCTAAGGGGGGAGGAATGGTCCAGGTGGATATTGGTGGCCACCTGCCAAGTCCACCTGGACCCCCACCATTGTCTTTCTTAGCATTTTCAGTTTCCTTAATTGTAGCACAACTTACTATTTTTAGCAGTTTTTCGGGTCTTGAACTTCCGGAGCCGTTTTGAGGCCCTAAACGACGTTTTTTGGGGAATACAGGGGCAACATGGGTCCATGGAATGGACCGATGTTTCCCGTTCCAAAAATGATAGTGCTCGGATAGATCTTTCTAACGAGCTATTGTACGCGTCAAACGGAGATCATATGCCAAAGTTACGACCCCGGGAAGTTGATGTACCAATTTACCCCAAACGAGGCCCACAGTTTGGCGTTTCATCTCCTAGGGTTAGGTTTTGGAATGTTAAGGGTTTTCCATTGTTTCTCAACAATAAATAGGCCTTCGAGCCTCATTGTAAGACAACTCAGAGGCATGTAGCCACCACATCTCTTCTCAGAGATAAGCTACCATCGCCCTAGCTGGTTTATTTCCATTTCTGGTTGTAAGCATATTTCAGTGTTTTCCATTAATGAAATGAAGTCTTATTTCCGCTGCATCTTTGTGTATATGGTTATCTCTGTAATTTGTTGCGTTCCTGTTTAAATCCGGATCACCCGCGTTCTTCAAACCGAAAGGCATTTTGGCATAATGAAAAGTTCCCCACGGAGTGGTGAATGTTGTTTTATCTTGGTCATCTTCATGGACCAAAATTTGGTTATATCCGGAATAACCATCGGGTAGTGACATTCGAGATGCTCCAACTACTCGCTGAAGCATATGATCCATTTTGGGCAATGGATAATTGTCCTTTAATGAAACTTTATTGAGATTCCTAAAATCAATGCACAAGCGAATCTCACATGTCTTCTTTCGTACGGATACCAAATTAGAGATCTAGTCAGAAAATCTGATGGGAACAATGATTCCTGATTTGTACAACCTATTTATCTCCTTTTCAATTGATGGCAGCAGTTTTGGATTTAGCCTTTTCAACTTTTTCCTGAAAGGTTTCTGATTAGGCTTAATGGGAATAGTGTGTTGAATTATATTGGTATCATATGTCTTCAAGTCAGAATAATTCCAAGCAAACACATTAGCAAAAGATGAAAACAAACTGATATATTTGGCCTTTACCCTCTGTGGCAATGCTTTGGATAGTTTTACCATTTTTGTATTTGCAGCTGTTCCGATATTGACCTCTTCAACACCCTTTTCTATTGGCTGCAATGTTGGTTTGCAGGCTACGTCATCATGATTGAAGAGTTCTCCTAAAGGTATCAAGCCTTTAGGAATAATGTTATCCTTTAACTGCAACACTTCCATTTGATTTATTTGCACATCATCTTCACCATCATCATATTCTACATCAATTGAGGTATCTTTGAACTTACCTTTGTTTTGCAGAAAATCATCAATCTCCTCATCATCTTGGAAAACTTTCCAATATCTCTGATTGTCCAGAACAGTTAGACGATGCTTGACATGGATTTAAAACTTATTACTTGAGTTCATAGGAATCTTTAAATTACTATCTGCCTTAGCAAGTGCATCAGCATTGCCATTTTGAATACGAGGCACACACGTCAAGGTATAATCTGAAAATAATTTCAGGATGTCTAGGACTGTATTTCAGTAAGATCGCATTCGAAGATGTTTTGCTTGATACTCGCCTTTAACTTGCTTAATCACCAATTCAGAGTCGCCATATACTGAAATTATCTTAGCATTCGGCTCTCTTATAATTTTTAGGCCAGTAATCAAAGCTTCATACTCAGCCTCATTGTTTGAACAATCAAAAGCTAACTTGTAAAAACATACCCGCACATTACTAGGCACTTTGTTCGGGGCGGAGAAAGAACTGCGTACCCAAATACCAATTCCAGCACCATCATTTCCAACTGCACTGTCGAAATCCATGGTCCACAGGCCCTCTTCATCTTCTTCTAAGTGCTGAAATTCTATTGGCTCTGTTTTTCCTGCTTGCTGTCCATTATCTTCAGCTGATTGCTCAACGGTGTTTTGCTATTCTTGTCCTTCTTTCTTTAAAACTTCTATGAAATTCTCTGTTATTTCTGGAATACTTTCTGCTTCTACTAATTAACTATCTATATCATTGAAACTATCTGAATACAAAACAAAAAACTCTAGATCTGTATGTAAATAATTAATCGGATGACTAATCGGTTTCTCCTTGCTTGTAATCATGTATTTCATTTTTGTTCCCGGTAAAATTTTCTCATTTGGCCAAACACAGGAATCGTTGCATAGGAGAAATCTAGTTGTAATATCCCTTTCAATTTCGCTCCTGTCATGCGGAAAGAGTCAATTTTGCGGATAAAACCGACCTCCCTAGAAGCTAAGGCTTTCTAGTGACAAACAAAACAATCAAGCACTATCTTTCCCTAAATATGCATTTAAAATAAAAGCAACCAGGTGTTTAAGGCATACCTTTAGTCCAACGTTGTTTGTAGCAGCCAAGCCTCTCCGATCCAGATGAGCTCCTTCTCCTTGAAACCTGCATTCACTAAAAAGAAAATGATTACATAGCACCTGAATAACTCATATAATAAAACATATTCATCATAAAGACCAAGGAGTTTATGAAACAAATTATATATAACAACTTGTTGAGAAAAATGAACTTAATTGTATTAATTGGAAACAAAAGAAACCATTACAACCAGTGCCTTGGTGTTGTGCAGGTCCCTCCCAGGGTCCAGCAAGAGTTCTCCTTTACTTTGATCAGCTCACCCACTTCCAAATGAAGCTAAGAAAGGATTGGAATCTCTCCTCTCAAGCTCTATAAGGGAGTCCTAATTTCAGCAACATCTATGATCCAGGTGGATATTGGTGGCCACCTGCCAAGTCCACCTGGACCCCCACCATTGTCTTTTTCAGCATTTTCAGTTGCCTTAATTGTAGCACAACTTACTATTTTTAGCAGTTTTTCGGGTCCCGAACTTCCGGAGCCGTTTTGAGGCCCTAAACGACGTTTTTTTGGGATTCTGGGGCAACATAGGTCCATGGACCGATGTTGCCTCCCAAAGTGGTAGTACTCGGATAGATCTTTCTAACGAGCTATCGTACGCGTCAAACAGAGATCGTATGCCAAAGTTACGACCCCGAGAAATTGATGTACCAATTTACCCAAACGGGGCCCACAATTTGGCGTTTCATCTTCTAGGGTTAGGTTTCGGGATGTTAAGGGTTTTCCATTGTTTCTCAACAATAAATAGGCCTTCGAGCCTCATTGTAACACAGAGTTTAGAGGCATGTAGCCATCACATCTCTTCTCAGAGATAAGCTACCATCGCCCTAGCTAGTTTATTTCCATTTCTGATTGTAAGCATATTTCAGTATTTCCTATTAATGAAATGAAGTATTATTTCCGCTGCATCTTTGTGTATATGGTTACCTCTGTAATTTGTTGCGTTCCTGTTTAAATCCGGATCAGTGGTATCAGAGCGGTCTGCTTTTTCTCTGTTTTTCTTTGCATGTCCCCAACAAGGTCGGGATATAAGGAGTTAGGGCTCGAACTGGTTGAACCTTTGCAAGACCAGCCTCGCAAATCTCGACGGCCTCCCATGGCGGACGAGAAGAAAGACGAGGGGGCAGGAGATCCTATCAAAATCTTGCTCGAAGAAGCGCTCGAGCGACAACGGAATGCGATGATGGACAGCTTTGCGCAGATCCTTCAGCGGCTACCCAGAAGCGGCGCATCGGCTTCCAGCAGCTCCTCTGGAAACGCCACACCCTTTAAGGTACAAGTTAATTTTGAAATCCCCATATTCGAGGGTCAGATAGACGCCGATGCCGTAGATAAATGGTTAAATCTGCTAGAGGGTTATTTTTCTGTTCATGAATTTTCGAGTCGGGAAAAGATTGTTTTTGCCCTTCTCAAAGCAGCCCCCCACGTCAAGGACTGGTGGGAAACCTATTGCGAGCAGAAGGATGAAAGTACTGGCTCACTATTTTCAGCCGCACCCACCTGGGATTCATTTCGGGATGCCATCAAGGAGCAGTACTACCCTGTCGGGAGCTATGAGGATGAATACATAAAGTGGACCACGCTGCGGCAGGGAAGGGACCAAGACGTGCCGGAGTTCACCAATCTTTTCCATACCCTTCGCACAAAGTTGGGTATCAAGGATTCGGAGCAACATTTGATACTCAAATACCATGGCTGCCTGCACAAGTACATTCAGGAAGAAATACAGTTCCTAAACATCCCCTCGCTTGGCGCAGCATACCGGTATGCCGTCAAGTTCGAGCAGAAGTTTAAACAAAAGAAGCGAGACTTTGGATCTGTGAATCCAAAGCAGGGGAAAGGTGCCCCTAAACCACAGAACAAAGGACAAAGCCAAGGCGGGACAGCCCAAGACAACCAGCCGAAGCTGCAAGCAAAGAACAGCGCCGCGAAGGCGAGAAAGGACACTGGAAAATGGTGCGAGTTCCATAAGAGCTCCACTCACAACACAAGTGAGTGTCGGGCCAAGCAGTCACTGGTGGCTGAGCTAAAGGTTTCAGAATCAGATGCATGTTCCGACTCTGAGTCAGAACCCGATAAGGGGTATGAAAAAGGGAAGCAGATCATTGATGCGGACCCCAGCGCCACTGTTGCTACCGCAAAGATCCAGAAAAATGAACCCGAAGATCCAGAGGAGGAGGAGCGTCTCTTTCACTCCCAGATGTGGGTAAAGGGCTCCCCGATACAGTTCATTGTTGATAGCGGGAGTCAAAAGAACCTCATTTCGGCAGAGGTCGTGAAGCGGTTGGGCTTACCGACCACAGCACATCCACAACCATACACCATTGGGTGGCTTCACCAAGGACGAGATCTTCGCGTGAGCCAGCAGTGTCGCCTTCCATACAACATCAAACCCTTCACGGATGAGGTATTGTGTGACATTGCTCCCCTTGAAGTTTGTGATGTATTACTAGGACAACCATACTTGTGGAAGCGACATGCTGTGTATGAATCAAGGCCCCGTGCTGTTATTATTACATTGGGAAATAAGTTGTTCAGGATACCAGAGGTAGCACCACCTGCCGCCATCTCTTTGATTACTGCAAAACAATGCAGTAAGATCATTTCCAAAACCAGGAAATTTGTTTTCCTGATGATACGCCCTCAAGGGAAGAAGAAGACAGTGGCCGCGGCCTCCAAACGGGGTCCCTCTGCACGGCAGCTGCAGATGGACAAGATTGTGGAGGAGTACGAAGACATCTTCACCTCCCCGGCAGGGGTTCCTCTGCACTGTCAGGTCAAGCACTCCATCGATCTGACCCCAGGTGCGCCGCTACCCAATGGACCAATTTATCGGCGCTCCGTTCTGGAGAACAATGAAATCAAGAGGCAGATTCAGGAGCTCCTGCAGAAAGGTCACATCCGTCCGAGTTCTTCGCCCTGTGGGAGCCCGATAGTGTTGGTACAGAAGAAGGATGGGACGTGGAGACTCTGTATTGACTATCGGGCGCTGAACAAGATCACTGTCCGTAATAGGTACCCGATCCCGCGGATTGATGACCTCCTAGACCAACTAAAGGGGCGAAATATTTCAGCAAGATCGATCTGAAGTCAGGATATCACCAGGTACCAATCGAACCCTCAGATGTGTGGAAGACTGCCTTCAAATCCAAGGAGGGCCTCTTCGAATGGTTGGTCATGCCTTTCGGATTGACGAATGCTCCTGCAACCTTTATGAGGCTAATGGATGACATCTTGCGGCCATTCACCAACTCCTTTGTAGTAGTATACTTGGATGACATTCTAATCTTCAGCCAGAGTTGGGAAGAGCACCTCCACCACATCCGACAGGTTCTCCAAACACTGCGGCAACACAAGCTATGTGCCAATTTGGAGAAATGCACTTTTGGCATGACCGAGGTTCAGTATCTGGGATACATCATTGATGAACAGGGGGTGCATGTCGATCCAGCCAAGGTCCAAGTCATTCGGGATTGGCCCTCTCCAACCACTCTAACAGAGCTCCGCAGCTTTCTAGGTCTTGCCAACTTCTACCGCAGGTTTGTGTTGGGGTTTTCTCATATTTCTTGGCCCTTGAGTCAAGTCACCAAGGGCGGGGCGAAAGCAAAATTCTTTTGGTCTGAATCTCAACAGAAGGCATTCAGGGAGTTGAAGGATCGCCTCTGCACGGCACCAGTGCTCGCGTTACCAGATTTACAACAACCATTTGAGGTCGAGACAGATGCCTCTGACTATGCTATTGGGGCAGTCCTTACTCAACATGGACATCCAGTGGCATATCACAGTGAAACACTTTCAGACACAGTCCGGAAGTACCCCACTTATGATAAAGAGATGTATTCCATTGTACAGGCCTGCCGACAATGGAAGCATTACATTTTGGGGAAGGAAACGGTCATCCACACAGACCACCGACCTCTGCAGTTCATACAGACCCAAGGGAAATTGCAGAATGATCGCCATCAGAAGTGGTCTACATACCTGCAACAGTTTCACTTGAATATCAAGTATAAAAAGGGCAGCACCAATAATGTTGCAGATTGCCTCAGTCGACCACCGATCATGGCGCTAACCACCGTGCTCAACTCTTGCGGGCACGAGACTTCTGATTGGCCACTTCTCTACAAAAGCGACCCAGAATTCGGCCACACATACCAGACACTCTTGGAGGGTCGACAGGTTGCAGATTTTCACCTCCAGGATGCCCTATTATGCCACCTCGGTCACCTTTGTGTTCCTTCAAGCGAGCGTGCCAAGATGATTTGGGAAGCACACTACAGTCGGGCTGCTGGGCATTTCGGGGTTGAGAAAACAGTGGCAGTACTGCAAAATTACTTCTATTGGCCGAATCTTCGACAGGATGTTGGGAAGTACATCCGATCATGTACTGCCTGTGCCATTGCCAAACCGACCATTAAGAAGCAAGGCCTCTATACCCCGTTGCCTACCCCTAGTCGACCTTGGGAATCCATCTCCATGGATTACATGTCAGGCCTTCCTTCCACTAAGCATGGAAATGACTGTGTTTTTGTGGTCGTCGACAGGTTCTCCAAGATGGCCATTATGATGGCCTGCAAGAAGAATATCACAGCAGAAGCCACTGCTAAACTCTTCTTCGAACGAGTGTGGGTGCACTTTGGGATCCCACAGTCTATCATCTCAGATCGGGACAGTCGGTTTCTCAGCACATTTTGGTCTAGTCTCTGGTCAATGCTGGACACCAAACTCACAAAGTCCACAGCCTTCCATCCTCAAACTGATGGCCAGACAGAGGTTGTCAACAGGATGATTGTGCACATTCTGCGCATGTATAACTCAAAGCATCCACGCACATGGGACGAGAGCCTCCCCTATGTTCAGCACAGCTACAACCGAGCTCTTCACAGCTCCACTGGCCATAGCCCTTTTCAGGTGGGTTTGGGATTCCAGCCACTATGCCCCATTGATGTGGCCATGCCCCTTGCAGCTACTCACATGAATTCAGCTCATGTCCAGTCCGAAACAGATAAGGCCACCAGCTTCATTGAGCGCATCCAACATATTCGCCAGCAGGTCCATGACATTCTTGAGAAATCAAATGCCAAGTACAAGCAGCGACATGATCAACACCGGGTGCCACACAAGTTTCAGGTGGGCGACAAAGTCTGGTTGCATTTGCAAAAGGAACGCCTTACTGGAGCCTATCGGAAATTGAGACCACTCCGATATGGTCCTTACACCATTACTAAGGCTATGGGAGACAATGCATTTGAGCTCAGCATTCCCCCATTCCTTGGCCTGCACCCAGTGTTCAATGTGGACCGCCTTCGGCCATACTTTCCACCATTGCTAGACACATCCGACATTGCAGAATAGCTCAAACCCACAGAATTGAATCCAGATTGCATGGAACAAGCTGCAACTGATCGGATCATGGACACACAGATCAAGCACACTCGCCAACAGAATATCCAACTGTATCGAGTTGTCAAAGCAGGCCAACTCCTTCAGCAGGGCAAGTGGCTCACCAGGGAACAAGTTCAGCAGAAGTTTCCTCATCTCATGGAGGAGCTCAACGCAATGGGGACCATTGCTTCCTAAGGGGGGAGGAATGATCCAGGTGGATATTGGTGGCCACCTGCCAAGTCCACCTGGACCCCCACCATTGTCTTTCTCAGCATTTTCAGTTGCCTTAATTGTAGCACAACTTACTATTTTTAGCAGTTTTTCGGGTCCCGAACTTCTGGAGCCGTTTTGAGGCCCTAAACGACGTTTTTTTGGGATTCTGGGGCAACATGGGTCCATGGACCGATGTTGCCTCCCAAAGTGGTAGTACTCGGATAGATCTTTCTAACGAGCTATCGTACGCGTCAAACAGAGATCGTATGCCAAAGTTACGACCCCGAGAAATTGATGTACCAATTTACCCAAACGGGGCCCACAATTTGGCGTTTCATCTTCTAGGGTTAGGTTTCGGGATGTTAAGGGTTTTCCATTGTTTCTCAACAATAAATAGGCCTTCGAGCCTCATTGTAACACAGAGTTCAGAGGCATGTAGCCATCACATCTCTTCTCAGAGATAAGCTACCATCGCCCTAGCTAGTTTATTTCCATTTCTGATTGTAAGCATATTTCAGTATTTCCTATTAATGAAATGAAGTATTATTTTCGCTGCATCTTTGTGTATATGGTTATCTCTGTAATTTGTTGTGTTCCTGTTTAAATCCGGATCAATCTACCCTTAGGAATGTTCAGCTTTCAACCTCCTCTCCATCTGGCCCAATGCCTGTATTTATAATTCTTTGGAGGAAGTTAATCAGGTCCACCATCAATGGGATAAGCCCCTCTTTCAATGGGATATCTCCCCTCTTGATGGGATAAGTTCCTCTTTCATTGGGATGCATGAACCATCTACAGGCGCTCAATCCACGTCAAACCATCTTGTAGAATGCTCTAGATTCGACCACAAGTAACTTTTTTTGAAGTAAAACTTGCGCCTTTTGACCTTTACAGGAGTACGCACCCACCCCTTTACAGACACAGCATACAAGTACGCAGGTATTATGAACTTGAGGTGCATACACACAGGTAAGGGTAAGAGAAACTGCGTAACCTGAGTTATATTGATTTTTAAGGACTTTCTCTCTTTTTTGGAGTTTGACATGAGGAGCAGAGGTATAAGACTTGCCAAGGAGGACAGTATGACAATTGATGGAGCCATACTGACTGCAAATAGTCATGGTGACAAATTTTAGTGTAACAGATTTCCCCCTAAAGTGTGAAGCCTGTAGTAGATTAGGGTTTCATATCATTTAGGAAGGGTGAAGCACTTTATCATTTCAAGGATTATCTTGTGGAGAGCCTAGTTGGAAGCTGCAAATATTCAACACAAAATACATATACGAGATCATATCATCGCTGAGGTAGGCATTCCCATACTCAGATCAAAAACTTTAACTAACAAACTAACTACTGCTCTGATATAGGAACGATTTCGCAGTACATCATAATCATAGACTCATGTAGACATAGTATGGACGCAGCCATCTGTTTATGATTAGTCTACTATATAATGAATACAAAACTCCTCGCAGCCTGGATGGCGGAAACTAGATCCAGGGTCTTCATTTCTACTTCCCGAAATAGTACGATTCTATCCATGCGAATAAATGAGTTGATGTCGAACATGGTAGAAACCACTTGATTACCAGTCAATGATGTAAACTGTTAACAAGTGTGAGAGAGACGACCAGCGATGTCAATGGTTCTCAAAGTACCCAATACAATCCATGAGATGTGAATAGATGTGTTGATGTCGAACATGTCACGGAGTCCTTTGATCGAAAGTCAATGATGTAAACTGTCGTCAAAGGCGAGAAACCTGCCATTGAGGCATGCAGATTTCAAGGTACTGACGATTTCTAAGTCATCTTTCTAGACAATGTGCTGATGTCGATAGAAAGCGACCCGTTGCAGGCAAGCCCACAACACGAAATCATAAATCAAGTTGAAGAAATGTAGCTGTAAGGACTGACTCAGGGATGGTCAAGATGGATGACAGGTATTTTGCAGATGAATGGTTTATTTGCAATGACCTCTTGAACACATAACGACACAACAGATGGCTTGGTGACAATTGACCCAAAGTTAATACCCAGAAACTGGCTGAAGACTTTCAATGTGGTTTGATCAACTATTAGGCAAAGGATTTCCCAACCCAGGTGAATGAAAAGTGTCATGTTCAAGAGTGGTGATAAGGTTTTTCTGAGACAAAGGATAACAAATAGGCTCATTTTTCTCTCTTTTCCCCCACCATTTCTGGCAAGTACCTCTTTATTTTTTACAAGCTTGAGGAGGATAACATTTGCTTGATTATAAGCTCATCCTTCGGATGAGTCCAACTTAGTTTAGATTCGAACCCTAAGAAGGAGTGGTTCGTTCCTGTTTGTAATCGAACAGGTCCTTTACTGTGAAATTTTAACGAGTCCAGTATAGGAGAAACTCGGTGTTTTTCAATTTTAGAGAGTATGAAAAAACTTAAGAAGACTCCAGGGTTGACCTTTTTCATAAATTTGTGTCTCCCAAGCCCGAAAAAGGATAAAATAATACTTGAGAGAACCGCTTGACCTTTACGACCAAGGAGTACTTTCATGATTAGTGTCTTTGACCTGAAAAGTAAAAAGCGATCAAGGACACGTCGTTTTATTTCCAATATTGAATTTGAAACGACAAAAATCCGACAAACTTTTCATTTTTTTACGGTCAGAAAAGGGCTATAAGAGGACCGTCTTTTAATTCCCTTTTAACGAGTGTAAAAGAAACGCTCGGCAATCTTTTCATGTTTTAGGAGTCAGAAAAGGGCTTAAAGATGACTCTGATGTTTTTCTTTGTAAAAAATGACAATTTTCCCTGAAAATCCTTTATCCTGCACAAAAACCAACACATTACTCATACCTGTTGAAGATAGATAAAAATACTTTGAAAAATACCTTTTCATGGTGAAAAATAAACAAATTTACCATTTATTTACCCAAAAAACCTATAAAAAGGGCTTTTACCAATTCATTTTTACCATTTTACTGTTGAGGAGAGAAAAAGGGCTTTTGGCAAGAAACTTCCCGTGGACATTGCGGAGAATCCGACCGTCGAAATCGAACGCCGTCTCTTTCAAGTATTCTACAACATCCTCCTCTTCATTTTCATCCGTTTAGAATTATTTTTTAGGCCCTAGATTTCATTTTTTGGAGGCTTTGGGGTCTTAAGATCTGCTTTTCTGGGTATGCAGGTGCCACACTAGGGACCCGCGTACCTCGACATTTTCTCAGTTGGGAAAATGTCGGGCGTACGCACCTTGCCTTAAGGGAACCTGCGTACCCACGCTCTGTTCCTAATGGCGGGGTGCGTACTCCACGCAACGAGTTTTTAAACCCCAAATTCTCTAAAATGGACCAAATTTTTTTTATTTTATGGACTCTAATGGATGATTTCTGGTGTGTAGATTGTTCACCATGCTTGATTGGCGCGAGAGAGAGCACGAAGATGTTCATTTGGCTGCATTAGTCATCAACCGTCAATTGATGCTTTGAATGCATGCGGCCTTTATAAATACTGGGCCATACCTGGCATGAGGGCCCAAGTGAGATTTCTAGAATGGCTGGTAGAAAGATGGAACGTTCAGGACCAGTGTTTTTATATTGGAGGGCACCAGCTCGAGATGGAGCCCACAGATATCTACTTTCTCACTGGTTTGCTCAAGACAGGCGAACACTTGACTCTGTTCGGGACTAGGCCGGGTGGCCAGTCCATCGCTAGTCTCTGACTAGAGTGGTGTAACACTCAAACTCAGGAGAAGGGGATAGAGATAAAAACTATATCCCATCCTGAACTTATGGTGATTGCCTTTACAGTTACCAGACTTTGCGGGGCTGCCGCTTTACACATTGCCACTAGATCCCAGATGCAGATGGTGATTGATTGCTATCGAGGTACCATTTTCAACTGGTGTGATGCTGTGTTGGCCAATGTGAAAGGCCAACTGACTAGAGCCAAAAACGGACAGCTAAAGACTTTTGGTTATTGGCCTTTAGTTATGAGTTTTTGCTTAGAGAGGGTTCCGATGCTGATCCCACAGCAGCTCACTGTTGAGGCTGGGCTTCCTCGAGAGCCCAAATTGATGCGATGGGTTGCGGTTATGGCCCGTCATCCTGATGAGGGAACAGAGGTTGTCCGATTCACTCCGGAGTACTTTCACTGGTTAGAGGACCAGGTCTTTTCTATATAGGATTTTCCTTATGCCGGAGTTGATTTTCGTGGAAATCCGGACATGGTTCTTCCACCGGGAGAACAATGGGATGATACAGGTAACTTCATTTTCCACAAGTTTTTTAAACAATCTATTTTCTTTTGTTTGTTTTTATATCGTCTCGAAACTGATAGTAATAATTTTCAAAATGCAGATGTAGGCCCACGTCGTCCAGCCAATCTCCGGCCTTTCGAGAGGAGACTACCAGTTGCAGCGGCACCGACCCCACAGGACGAGGCCACAGAGACTTTAGCTGAGTTGGAACATGACCTAGAGCGTCTTACAGCAGATATACCGGAGACTACTATAGATGATATTCCTATCAGGCTTCAGCGCGATGTAGTCGGGGTCCCAGGACCTTTTAGGAGGTTCTTGTAGGGTGGCTCGTGCAGTGGTGTCATATAGAGATCATCACCAGTGATTGGATGGTCGTTTTGTAGACACATGTGACATTTTGGTTTTTTGTACTTATCATTTTTGCCGATCATAAGGTGTTTTTCAACCTATGATCGAAGACGATGTATTTTTTGACACACTCCTATATATATCATTATTACCAGCTTATCTTGTTTAACATGTGTTATGAAATGTTTTTAAATTTACATGTATGATTATTGAAAATGTCTATTTAACATTCGAGAAGCAATTGCATCTGCTAATGTATTTAAAGACCTTGGAATATGTTGATATTCAATGTAATCAAATTCACGTTCCAAGAGACGCACTCTCAAAAATAACCTTAATAACACTGGATTTCTAATGGCATACACTCTATTAAGCTGTAATACAATGAGTTCAGAATCTAACCTCACTATCAAACTCTGAATCCCAAATGAAATAGATTCAGACAATAACTCAATCACTACACTGTACTCGGCAATGTTGTTTGTTGTTTGACCAAGGCTCACCCCATGCATAGAAACTAACTCTTCAGAGGGCGAATAGATAACCCAAGCTGCGGAAGAGATATTCCGTGTACTACGACAAGCACCATCAACAAATCCAATGTATGTTTGGAGAGGCATCGACATCTGCAATATCAAGAGTAAAACCAAGATAAGCTAGAATAACGACGAAAAACACACTCTCTAAGCTAAGCACACTGTCTAAACTAACAAACACACCAGCTAGAAAGAAAAACCTGACCTAACTAAAAATTCTCCATACCCATCATTTAAGCATAATACCTCTTCAAGTAAAGACCATTTCTGGGTTTACCTAAAGAGTCCCCGTCAAAGTCTACCAACTCATAGGCCCCTTTTTCTAGCTTTCGCTTAACAATATAGGGCCCATGCCACATAGGAACGAATTTTCCAGCACCTAATTTATCATTAGCTTGATCATATAATAGCACTAGGTCTCCTTCCGAAAAATTTCGAGGGGTCACATTTCGATCATACTGAGCTTTCATATGTTTTGCGTGAGTCTCGATTGCCAATGCAACATCACGTCGATTCTCATCTAATTGAGCTAAGTATAATAAATTCTTTTCCTCTTCAGAAGTAGCTGGAAGTAACTCGATGGCCATTTGCAGTGACGGGATTTTGCATTCAATGGGTAGCATAGCTTCCAAACCATAAACTAGTTGGAAAGGAGTGAACCCTATTGATGTTTTCACTGAGGTTCGGTGCGCCCAAAGCACTGAAAATAACATGTTGTGCCAATTCGATCGATGAATACCAATGATTCGTCGGATCATGATAACTAAAACTTTTTTGATGGACTCAACCAGACCATTCGCTTGTGGGTAATAAGGAGTTGAACTATCTTGTTGCAAACCAAGCTGGCCTATAAGTTCTGTCATCATAACGTTTCGAAAATGGCGCCCATGGTCAGTGATTATCGCTTGTGGGACACCAAACCTAGCAATTATGTGATTGAACACAAAAATTGCAGCTGTCTTGCCGTCTGCCTCGAATGTAGGCATCGCCTCGGCCCACTTAGTAAAATAATCTACTGCAAGGATGATATACGCATGCCCCCCGGCCGAGTGAGGGTTACATGTAATAAAATCGATACCCCATTTAGCAAAAGGACCAACAACAATTATAGGGTGGAGAGGAGCAGGTGGAGCGCGCATCTTTCGATCAAACACTTGACAGTTGTGGCATTTTCGGACCGCAGTAATACAATCTTTAAACAAGGACGGCCAGAAGTAGCCAGCGTGCAATATCTTTTGGGCTATGGCATACCCAGACATATGACCGCCACACGCTCCGTGACAGTCATTCAAAACCCTTTCAACTTCCTCATGTGTTAAGCAACGTCGAAAAACCAAGTCCGCCCCATGGCGATAAAGAGTATCTCCAATGATTTTGTACTGTTGGGACTGGAATCGAATTTTCCGACGTTTCGACTTTGAAACTGCGGGCGGAAAGGATTGGGTCTGGAGATAGATGATGATATCCCCATACCACGGATCTAAAGTGCTAATTAGAAACAAAGATTCGTGCGCAATGGGCTCCTCTGCCACAGTTTTCGTGTCAGCACGCAGGAAGTCACACATTAACTCTGCAAAAACTAAAGATTTCTTAGACTTATATTTCTCAAACTCCAAGTCGAACTCCTGCAGGATAACAATCCATTTAGAGTACTTGCCCCCTAGCAATTGTTTAGTCAAAATGTAGATCATAGGGTTGCAATCTGAAATGACTGTAGTTTTACGGAGTAAAATGTAGTGATGAAAACGTTGGATAGCTTGAACAGCTGCCAATGCCAATTTCTCCACATGTGAATATTTTAGCTCAGTTGGGTTTAACGTCTGACTAAGGTAATATATCACATGTTCCGTTCTGAATTCGTCTTCCTAAACTAAGACCATCCCAATGGTGGAATGAGCGGTGGCGAGGTACAAAAAGTAATCCTGGTTGTAGTTGGGAGGATGCAGCAACGATGCATGGGTCAACGCGTGCTTGAGCGCATCAAAAGATTTCTGAGCTATCTCATCCCAAGAGAATTGAACGTTCTGTTTCAACAACCATGTAAAACCCTTTGTAACCTCGGCGTAGTTAGGAATGAATCGTCGTAAAAAGTTTGCTTTCCCCTGCAAACTTTGGAGTTGGCGAAGACTCGAATGCCGGATTTCGAAACTACAAATCCCAGCAATCATCCCACTTCTATACAGAAGACACATTTGTGTGGGTTCAACCGAATACGATAATGCCTGCACCTCATGAAGATTGCTTGTAAATGGACAAGGTGGTCAGCTCAATGTAATGAATGAGTGGGAAAATCATCGAGATACGGTTGCACAGTGTGTTTGATGTCATGAAACGCATAAGACATCGCCCTTTGAAAAATTGCTCTGGCATTCTTTAGTCCAAAAGGAAATTTGCAATAAGCAAATGTCCCCCATGGACAAATGAAAGCCGTTTTCGGTTGGTCGGTAGGTAGAATACTGATTTGATTGTAACCGAAAAAACCGTCCATAAAGGAAAATATTTCACTGCCGGCACAATCATCAAGTATTTGATCGATATAGGGTGTTGGGTAGTTGTCCTTTGGACAAGCTTGATTAATGTCCCTATAATCGATGCATATTCTTATTGTTCCCTGCTTTTTGTTAACCAGAACAATATTCGATACCCAATCCGTTAACGGGATTGGATAAATGAAACCTGCTTTCAACAGTTTTTCAACTTCTGCTTTAATTGCAGCCGCTTTTCGTGGGTGAATCTAACGCAAATGTTTCCGGACGGGTTTAGCATCCGGGTAAGTCTTGATCTCATGAACAACAATCGCGGGATCAATTCCTGGCATTTCCTCATAGGACCAGGCAAACATGTCGCAGAATTCTTGAAATAGGTCCTTGTATGTCTGAATTTCGTCATCTGTACACGAGGCACCTATATGAATGTTCTCAACAATTCCAGGCTTGACTGAAATGTCAATGGGAATAGTTCGAGAGATGTTTCCCAAATTTAGCTCTGAATCAGGATGTTTCATTGGATTTTGAGCTTCTTTGACATATTCAGCTATAAAGATTGATGAGAAATCATTTTCAAAACGATCATCCTCAGGTAAAAACGAAGATCTGTGATGGAGATCTTCCCATGGTAAATCATCTACACACCGGACTTCACGAAGTTGCTCGTCAGATGAAACAACTTCGGGAAACGCTATTAACTCCGCGGTTGATGTGAAAAGCGATTCCTCACAGACCACATTCATTAAGTCTTTTTTGCTTGAACGCGGGTTGGTAAAAGATTGCACGGCTTCATAGGCAACTTCATATGGACTCAAAGGCATAGCATCACCAAATGAGTCTATCTCAGATTCAGAAGGAACGATCCAAGGATCATCGTAAATAATGGTGTCTGATGTAATCATATGAATGGATGCAAATGAAGAAGATGCGTTGATTGGAGGAAAAGGAAAAGTTCCCAATAAACCGAAATGTTTAACTAATCCTACTCCAACATCCTTGTATGGGATAGTCATTTTATCGACATGCTGAATACTCTCTGAAGAGGCTGGGTCGGATGAAAAGTAAGCCAGCTGGTCTATTGTTACGATCTTGCCATTATGTGGAAACTTTATTACTCGAAAGACCGATGAAATGACCGCTGTCATAGCGTAAGACCAACTTCGACCCAAGAGAAGGTTGTAGTCTAGAGGGGCATCAACCACCTCCACATCTAGACTAACGGTTTTTCCTTCAACCCCTATAGGCAAATCCTGTAGAATGCCAAATGGATGAAACCCACGGCCATCAAAGGCCTTAAGAATTGTCGGGGATTGATTTAGTGAAGGAGAACCAAGCGATCTCCAACACTGTATCGACATAATACACGTGGAAGCTCCCTCATCAATTACAGTCCGATGAATAGGGCTATTTTTGACTATCACTGGGATCTAGAAAGCCATTTGATGAGGTAAACACGGTGTACTATTTTCTAGATCAAATATTATTAGGTTCGGGTCCTAAAAATCAACAGCTCCTATAGCCGAAAAAAGTAATTTATGCTGTGCTGGGCATGATTGCAACACTTCCAAAGCCGACATTGCTGAGGGTGAAATAGCTAAGTCCTCAACAATGCTATAATTCTGGGCCGCTCTCGCATGTGGATTGAAAGCAGACTTTCGAAGTATACCCTTGGCGGGCGGTTTGATTACTAAGTCCGGGTTAGGCTTCTCGATCTGTAGTGGATTGGAACCAGGAGTTGAGGTTGATGGAGTAGAATGAGAATATTTTACTTCTTTACCATCAACAGGACTTTTACTACCATAATCTTGCGATCGAGTCGCAATCCTTACATGGGACATCATCAATATGGGTTCTTCATAGGCACTCGAGGAAGAGCCTATCATCTTACTATCCTACTTTGGAAATGGATCCTTCAAAACAGCAGGAGTTTGGGAACCTTTGACAATCTTCGCAACCTCTGCCCGATGAGGGCAATCTCTTGTAAAATGATCCTCTTCACAAATAAGACAAGGATATCGAGGTTTGCGTTTTTCGTCATTGGTTTCCGACTTTTCAGGTTTCTCCTTTGGAGTTTTGTCTGCTTTATTCTTCTTCTTTCCACCGGATTTTGATTTAGCCGTAGATGACTCGACAACGTGAACGTCGGCGGAAACCTCTACAGAAGAATCTCCTGTCGGGGAATCAGGCAAGGTTATGATAGGAGAAGAATTCTTGGAAGACTTCTTCTTACTTTTAGTGTTCACCGTACCAATCATGCCATCAGCAGCATGAGATCCCGAAGGAGCAGCAGCGATTTGATTTGACTTAGGAAGATCTGGGATCTTTTCGTGTAACGTACCTGGCTGAGTATAAACTAAGTCAAGGTACTGCGCTTGAGCAATCACTTGCTCCTCAGTAACTACTCCGGCCTTAGCTACGTCTTCAGTAATCTTTGGTAACAATGATTTAACAAACCATTCAACTAAGATCTGGTCTGGGATGAAAACTTTCACTAACCTTCGTCGACGTCTCCATTCATGAATATGATCGGAAATATAAGTGGACGTCGATTGCTTTAACGAAGTTAATAACTCGGTGCCATTATCATATTTGATCGGCAACTGAAAATGAGTTAAAAACGAGGTAGCTAACTGGCTAAAATTATAAAAAGAGGCCCGTGGTAACTCCATGTACCACTTGGCCGCAAGACCAATGAGAGTGCGCTGGAAAAGACGTAAGCAGATCGAATCATCCCAGATGGAATTAGAAGCACACCAGAGGTGGTAAGTCATCACATGATTCGACGGGTCCTCTCCAGACTTACCTTCGAACTTGGGAATGTCACTGGGCAACTTATTCGGCATTGGCGGCCAAAACGGAAGATAATTAATTGGATCGTTCATTAGGCGCAACAAGTCTGGTAAGTCCAAAGTTGTGATAAACGGTAACTGTCGATTAGGATCCCTAAAACTCTGGGTCACGAGACCAACCCCAGGAGGAGGATATCCAGGATAACTTGGAATAGGAATCGCGTTCGGGATATTGTATCCTCCCAGAAAACCAGGATTAACCGGACCGTACTGGGGTTGTTGTGATTGTTGATAAGTGTACCCAGGATACGGTTGATACTGGTAAACTGGCTGCTGGACAGCAGGACCGAATTGGTACTATCCCTGGTACGGTTGATAATTGAATTGTGGTTGACTTGTGACAACTGTACTTAAACCAGGTTGTCCTACAAGCATCTGAACTGTAGTTTGAATCGTGGATCCAGATGATGGTAAAGACGTCTGAGGAGTAGATACAGGAACAGTAGAAACCGGAGTTGTCGATACTCCAGAAGTACGTGGGGTAGATTGAACAGATGTTGCGGTAGTTGCAGCAGTCGTTTGAGATGGAGTACTAGGTGCAATAGGCCCAGACTGAGAAACTACCGAAGGTACAGAAGTTTGAATGTTACACTGGATTGGTTGTTGGGGTGAACGAGAAACTAAGGGTTGTCCAGTTTGAGATGACAACTGTACACTTGGCTGCAACACCTGTTGAGCTTGCGATGGATCCCACACTATGTTCATTCCGGGGTACTGACCCATAATAGGTTGAGGATATTGAGATCCATAACCGAATTGAGGGTAGGATTGATAATTGAAAGGTACATTTCCTGTTCCTTGAACATAAGATTGACCTTGGGGTGGTTGGAAACCTTGACTCAAGTACTGACCTTGGGGTAGATACCCTTGAGGTATGTACTGATACTGGGGTTGACCTTGAGGTATAAATTGATACTGAGGTTGACCTTGGGGTACATATTCAGGCTGGGGCTGACCTTGAGGAATGTACTGTACCATGGGTACATACTGTCCTTGAGGTTGCCCCCCAGACACAATTTGTGTACCTTGAGGTTGCCCCCCAGGCGGTAACTGGCCACCTTGAGGTTGAGAATTGGGAATAGAACCTGACATCATAAGAATGTTTTCTACGCTCAACGGTTTATTACCATTATTTCCAGTTAATAACCCATGTTCAATGGGTTGAGGAGATGCTCCCGCAAAAGTACCAGAAAGTGACTGATACCCAGAGGGAACAGAAGGACCGATGTACAAAAAGGATTCAGGCGATTGAGTAAACATGGACGACTGACCAGACATATTTACAGGAGTATAAAGACCTCTAGGTGGATAAAAAGCACGAGGTGGAGAAAAACTTGACCCTGAGTTGTCCAAATAATTAGTTAAAGAAAGATACCAAGTAGTACTTCTAGGTGGATTGTAAAAAATGGATTCACGCTCCCTTAGATCAATAACAGGTTGATTTTCAGGGATAGGGATGCCTATTTCTTCTTCTGGAGCAAGTTCTTCAATAGCTATCAAACCAGAAGGAAGATTTTCGGTGATGACTCTTTCTACCCTAGGTGAATTAGGAGCACTAGAAGTTGGAGAGACCAACCCCGATGTTGGAGTAATAGGTTCAGATATCTCAGGTTCTTCGCCTATATCACTAGTAGATGAAAAACTACCAGCAAATTCGGAAACCGAAATAGCTTCAGGATTATAACCTGTTTCTAGAGTTTGGTAATCAGGTTGAACAACCAACAAAGACTCTCCTTCTCCAGGTGACCCTACTTTACTGCCACTAGGAGTTATGAGGACTTTCAAACCTTCGTAATGACCCAGGACGTCTTCAGGAGGTTGGTCCCGAAGTCTACGAGACTTCCTCAAAAAATCGGCCACAGTTACAACCTCAAGAGACTGGCCCCGAAGTCTACGGGACTATCTCGGTAATTGAGCCACAGTTAAAACTTTTAACTACGGCACACACAAACAAAGTAAAATCTCAAAGCAAACCGCCTAAAGTCTCTAAAGAACCAAACAAATTCGAATCACACGCCTAAAGAATCTAGGGCGTCAAACCACACACAAACAGTAACCTTCCGGACCGAGAACACTAGTTGGTGATGAAATCCAACATCGCAGAATTCAGTACAAAAGTGGTGGGTGGAACAGTTACCCCGGAAACCTGCTTAATGAATAGACTGGCACAAGTTCCTCCACTTTAACCGTCTCGAGTGAAGTGAACCCCCCATAAAATCAAAGTGAGTCTAGCCGACATCTGCTCCAGGTACAGTGGGATCTTCCCTCCACCGTCACCTTGGGTAGAACCCAAAAGATAATAGTCACTAAGGTCACCAACAACAACAAATATACCTGGGGGAACAGTCTACGATACGATAGCACGCAAGGGCAGAGTAACAAGCTCGATCCCCTTGCCGGCTCCTTGACAATAATCCAAGGTTTACCGACAAGTGACCCTAGGCTCCTCGACAATGGTTAATCTGAGGTTTACTGTTTATAGTACCTGCATATCTGGCGTCGTTCCCAATGAAGGAGGATTGATCCCCTCACTGGTTCGGACACGATCTCATGCTTCTCCTTTAAGAGGAGCTTTCCCAGAGCATAAATGTAACTATTGGATTTATCCTACCACAAGATGAGCTACTTGTTTGGTTTTACTGTCTTGGAGAGTTAATTACTCTCCTACTCCAAGACACTAGCCTGATCTATATTGGTGTATCAGAGCCCTAGTAAATAAAAAGTTACTAAGTTAATTTTACTTTAAGCGTTAATTTTTATGGCTTTTCTTTAGGACAATAGGTAGCGGAGATGAAATTGATGGTGTGTAGACTCGACTCAAATCCACTAAAAAGATGCACCTAGGATGATTTAAACTATCTTTCTTTTTCAATGAGTTCCCTAGCTAAGAGAGTTGGAGAATGCAAAATTTATAAAGACAACTTTCTTGGCAATGAAAATCAAAGAAAAACTCTCTTTATCTTTTCCAAAGCACACAACACATGACCACTACTTATTTCACGAAAACTTCCTTTCTCTTTTCAAAGACTTCAAATGCTACTAAAACAAACTTTCTTCAAAAGAGTTTTTTGTATTTTTCCTATTTTAACAAAGCATGTAAAACTACTTAACAAAAATCAAATTTAAGATCTATGAAAATCTAAGACCTAAAAGCAAATCTAAGAGAAATTTACCTAAAAACAAATCTAATGAGGTAAAAGCCTACAAAATATAATTCCAGGATGTTTTACTCGATTACAATTCAACCAAGGACTAATTCATGCAGAATCATAAACCAGTCAAAAACAAAAATAAAAAGCTTTTGTTCTTTTTCTTAAGAATGAAATTCACAGCTTAACCAACAAGCCTTCTCTAAATTCTGCAAAGAGACGACACAAAGGTAGGTTTCTCACAAAGGTGGATTTTACGAAAGGTCCGACTCCTAAGAAGACCGAAAAGACTGGGGATATCCAAGGTTTTTACAACTTCTAAAGCCAAAGTCACTACAAGACCAATACAAAAATCAAACCTAGGGCTAGAATTTCTATGAACTTCACTAAAACCCTCGATGCTAATGAAACAAGCTTAGATGAAAACTTTTGAGAGGTAACCAGTGGATCTGGGCAGCAAAAAACAAACTATAAACAAAATCTAATAGGTAAAAAAGGAAAAAATGGAATTTTATAAACTTTTGACAGGGTACGCAGGCAGCCTGTTTGCACAGGTGCGGCCACGCTATGTGTACAAAGCATAAGTGCGTACAGGTACGCACTGTGTTTAACGCAGAGGGTGCATACTGCTCTCAAAATCAAGAAAAATAAAAACTAACTCAAACCTAAGCTATTCCACCCAAATTCACAGTCAATCAGTCAAAAACCAGAAAGAAATCAAATTTTCTCAAATCAAAGTATCAATCAAAAGAGAAATCAATCAAATCCATGGATTCCCAAGTGGAGTCGCCATTTTGTCATGCGGAAAGAGTCAATTTTGTGGACAAAGCCCACCTCCCTAGAAGCTAAGGCTTTCTAGTGACAAACAAAACAATCAAGCACTATCTTTCCTAGTGATTTCTACCATGTTCGACATCAACTCATTTATTCGCATGGATAGAATCGTACTATTTCGGGAAGTAGAAATGAAGACCCTGGATCTAGTTTCCGCCATCCAGGCTGCGAGGAGTTTTCTATTCATTATATAGTAGACTAATCATAAACAGATGGCTGCGTCCATACTGTGTCTACATGAGTCTATGATTATGATGTACTGCGAAATCGTTCCTATATCAGAGCAGTAGTTAGTTTGTTAGTTAAAGTTTTTGATCTGAGTATGGGAATGCCTACCTCAGCGATGATATGATCTCATATATGTATTTTGTGTTGAATATTTGCAAGTTCCGACTGGGCTCTCCACAAGATAATCCTTGAAATGATAAAGTGCTTCACCCTTCCTAGATGATATGAAACCCTAATCTACTATAGGCTTTGCACTTTAGGGGGCAATCTGTTACACTAAAATTTGTCACCATGACTATTTGCAGTCAGTATGGCTCCATCAATTGTCATACTGTCCTCCTTGGCAAGTCTTATACCTCTGCTCCTCATGTCAAACTCGAAAAAAGAGAGAAAGTCCTTAAAAATCATTATAACTATGGTTACGCAGTTTCTCTTACCCTTACCTGCGTGTACGCACCTCAAGTTCATAATACCTACGTACTTGTACGCTCTGTCTGTAAAGGGGTGGGTGCGTACTCCTGTAAAGGTCAAAAGGCGCAAGTTTTATTTCAAAAAAGTTACTTGTGGTCGAATCTAGAGCATTCTAGAAGATGGTTTGACGTGGATTGAGCGCCTCCAGATGGTTGATGCATCCCAATGAAAGAGGAACTTATCCCATCAAGAGGGGAGCTATCCCATTGAAAGAGGGGCTTATCCCATTGATGGTGGACCTGATTAACTTCCTCCAAAGAATTATAAATACAAGCATTGGGCCAGAGGGAGGGGAGGTTGAAAGCTGAACATTCCTAAGGGTAGATGCTGCTGAAATTAGGACTCCCTTATAGAGCTTGAGAGGAGAGATTCCAATCCTTTCTTAGCTTCATTTGGAAGTGGGTGAGCTGATCAAACTAAAGGAGAACTCTTGCTGGACCCTGGGAGGGACCTGCACAACACCAAGGCACTGGTTGTAATGGTTTCTTTTGTTTCCAATTAATATAATTAAGTTCATTTTTCTCAACATGTTGTTATATATAATTTGTTTCATAAACGCCTTGGTCTTTATGATGAATATGTTTTATTATATGAGTTATTCAGGTGCTATGTAATCGTTTGCTTGTTAGTGAATGCAGGCTTCAAGGAGAAGGAGCTCATCTGGATCGAAGAGGTTTGGCTGCTACAAACAGCGTTGGACTAAAAGTATGTTTTAAACACCTAGTTGCTTTTATTTTAAATGCATATTTAGGGAAAGATAGTGCTTGATTGTTTTGTACTGAATTCTGCGATGTTGGATTTCATCACCAACTAGTGTTTTCGGTCCGGAAGGTTACTGTTTGTGTGTGGTTTGACGCCCTAGATTATTTAGGCGTGTGATTCGAATTTGTTTGGTTCTTTAGAGACTTTAGGCGGTTTGCTTTGAGATTTTACTTTGTTTGCGTGTGCAGTAGTTAAAAGTTTTAACTGTGGCTGAATTACCGAGACAGTCCCATAGACTTCGGGGCCAGTCTCCTGAGGTTGTAACCGTGGCCGATTTGTTGAGGAAGTCCAGTAGACTTCGGGGCCAACCTCCTGAAGACGTCCCGGGTCATTACGAAGGTTTGAAAGTCCTCATAACTCCTAGTGGCAGTAAAGTAGGGTCACCTGAAGAAGGAGAGTCTTCGTTGGTTGTTCATCCTGATTACCAAACTCTAGAAACAGGTTATAATCCTGAAGCTATTTCGGTTTCCGAACTTGCTGGTAGTTTTTCATCTACTAGTGATATAGGCGAAGAACCTGAGATATCTGAACCTGTTACTCCAACATCGGGGTTGGTCTCTCCAACTTCTAGTGCTCCCAATTCACCTAGGGTAGAAAGAGTCATCACCAAAAATCTTCCTTCTGGTTTGATAGCTATTGAAGAACTTGCTCCGGAAGAAGAAATAGGCGTCCCTATCCCTGAAAATCAACCTACTATTGATCTAAGGGAGCGTGAATCCATTTTTTACAGTCCACCTAGAAGTACTACTTGGTATCTTTCTTTAACTAATTATTTGTACAACTCAGGGTTAAGTTTTTCTCCACCTCGTGCTCCTTATCCACCTAGAGGTCTTTATACTCCTGTAAATATGTCTGGTCAGTCGTCCATGTTTACTCAATCGCCTGAATCCTTTTTGTACGGTGGTCCTTCTGTTCCCTCTGGGTATCAGTTACTTTCTGGTACTTTTGCGGGAGCATCTCCTCAACCCATTGAACATGGGTTATTAACTAGAAACAATGGTAATAAACCGTTGAGCGTAGAAAACATTCTCATGATGTCAGGTTCTATTCCCAATTCTAAACCTCAAGGTGGCCAGTTACCGCTTGGGGGGCAGCCTCAATATGTACCCCAAGGTCAACCTCAGTATCAATTCATACCTCAAGGTCAACCCCAGTATCAGTACATACCTCAAGGGTATCTACCCCAAGGTTAGTACTCGAGTCAAGGTTTCCAACCACCCCAAGGTCAATATTATGTTCAAGGTACGAGAAATGTACCTTTCAGTTATCAATCCTACCCTCAATCTGGTTATGGATCTCAATAGCCTCAACCTGTTATGGGTCAATACCCCGAAATGAACATAGTGTGGGATTCATCGAAAATTCAACAAGTGTTGCAACCAAGTGTACAGTTGTCATCTCAAACTGGACAACCCTTAGTTTCTGGTTCACCCCAGCAACCAGTCCAGTCTAATATTCAAACTTCTGTACCTTCGGTAGTTTCTCAATCTGGGCCTATTGCACCTAGTACTCCATCTCAAACGACTGCTGCAACTACCGCAACATCTGTTCAATCTACCCCACTTGCTTCTGGAGTATTGACAGCTCCGGTTTCTACTTTTCCTGTATCTACTCCTCAGACATCTTTACCATTGTCTGGATCCACGATTCAAACTACGGTTCAGATGCCTGTAGGACAACCTGGTTTAAGTACGGTTGTCACAAGTCAACCACAATTCACTTATCAACCGTACCAGGGACAGTACCAATTCGGTCCTGCTGTCCAGCAGCCAGTTTACCAGTATCAACCGTATCCTGGGTACACTTATCAACAATCACAATAACCCCAGTACGGTTCGGTTAATCCTGGTTTTCCGGGAGGATACAATATCCCGAACGCGATTCCTATTCCAAGTTATCTCGAATATCCTCCTCCTGGGGCTGGTCTCGTGACCCAGAGTTTTAGGGATCCTAATCGGCTGTTACCGTTTATCGCAACTTTGGACTTACCAGACTTGTCGCACCTAACGAACGATCCAATTAATTATCTTCCGTTTTGTCCGCCAATGCCGAATAAGTTGCTCAGTGAAATTCCCAAGTTCGAAGGTAAGTCTGGAGAGGACCCGTCGAATCATGTGATGACTTACCACCTCTGGTGTGCTTCTAATTCCATCTCGGATGATTCGATCCACTTACATCTTTTCCAGCGCACTCTCATTGGTCTTGCGGCCAAGTGGTACATGGAGTTACCACAGGCCTCTTTTTATAATTTTAGCTAGTTAGCTACCTCGTTTTTAACTCATTTTCAGTTACCGGTCAGATATGATAATGGCACAGAGTTACTAACTTCATTAAAGCAATCGACATCCACTTATATTTCCAATCATATTCATGAATGGAGACGTCGAAGGCGGTTAGTGAAAGTTTTTATCCCGGACCAGATCTTAGCTGAATGGTTTGTTAAATCATTGTTACCAAAGATTACTGAAGACGTAGCTAAGGCCGGAGTAGTTACTGAGGAGCAAGTGATTGCTCAAGCGCAGTACCTTGACTTAGTTTATACTCAGTCAGGTACGTTACACAAAAAGATCCCAGATCTTCCTAAGTCAAATCAAATCGTTGCTGCTCCTTCGGGATCTCATGCTGCTGATGGCATGATTGGTACGGTGAACACTAAAAGTAAGAAGAAGTCTTCCAAGAATTCTTCTCCTATCATAACCTTGCCTGATTCCCTGACAGGAGATTCTTCTGCAGAGGTTTCCACCGACGTTCACGTTGTAGATTCATCTACAGCTAAATCAAAATCCGGTGGAAAGAAGAAAGGAAAGAAGAAGAATAAAGCAGACAAAAATCCAAAGGAGAAACCTGAAAAGTCAGAAACCAATGAAGAAAAACACAAACCTCGATATCCTTGTCTTATTTGTGAAGAGGATCATTTTACAAGAGATTTCCCTCATCGGGTAGAGGTTGCGAAGATTGTTAAAGGTTCCCAAACTCCTGCTGTTTTGAAGGATCCATTTCCAAAGCAGGATAGTAAGATGATAGGTTCTTCCTCGAGTGCCAATGAAGAACCCATATTGATGATGTTCCATGTAAGGATTGCGACTCAGTCGCAAGATTATGGTAGTAAAAGTCCTGTTGATGGTAAAGAAGTAGAATCTTCTCATTCTAATCCATCAACCTCAGCTCCCGGTTCCGATCCACTATAGATCGAGAAGCCTAACCCGGACTTAGTAATCAAACCGCCCGCCAAGGGTATACTTCGAAAGTCTGCTTTCAATCCACATGCGAGAGCGGCCCAGAATTATAACATTGTTGAGGACTTAGATGTTTCACCCTCAGCAATGTCGGCTTTGGAAGTGCTGCAATCATGCCCAGCACAACGTAAATTACTTTTGTTGGCTATAGGAGTTGTTGATGTTCAAGACCCGAACCTAATAATCTTTGATCTAGAAAATAGTACACCGTGTTTGCCTCATCAAATGGATTTCCAGATCCCAATTATAGTCAAAAACAGGCCTATTCATCGGACTGTAATTGATGAGGGAGCTTCCACGTGTATTATGTCGATACAGTGTTGGAGATCGCTTGGTTCTCCTTCACTAAATCAATCCTCGACAATTCTTAAGGTCTTTGATGGCCGTGGGTTTCATCCGTTTGGCATTCTACAGGATTTGCCTATAGGGGTTGAAGGAAAAACTGTTAGTCTAGATGTGGAGGTGGTTGATGCCCCTCTAGACTACAACCTTCTCTTGGGTCGAAGTTGGTCTTACGCTATGACAACAGACAACAGTCGTTTCATCGGTCTTTTGAGTAATAAAGTTTCCACATAATGGAAAGATCGTGACAATAGACCAGCTGGCTTACTTTTCATCCGACCCAGCCTCTTCAGAGAGTATTCAGCATGTTGGTAAAACGACTATCCCATACAAGGATGTTGGAGTAGGATTAGTTAAAGATGTCGGTTTACTGGGAACTTTTCCTTTTCCTCCTATCAACGCATTGTCTTCGTTTGCATCCATTCATATGATTACATCAGACACCATTATTTATGATGATCCTTGGATCGTTCCTTCTGAATCTGAGATAGACTCATTTGGTGATGCTATGCCATTGAGTCCATATGAAATTGCCTATGAAGCCGTGCAGTCTTTTACCGACCCGCGTTCAACCGAAAAAGACTTAGTGAATGTGGTCTGTGAGGAATCACTTTTCACATCAACCTCAGAGTTAATAGTGTTTCCCGAAGTTGTTTCATCTGTCGAGCAACTTCGTTAAGTCCTATGTGTAGACGATTTACCATGGGAAGATCTCCATCACAGATCTTCGTTTTTACCTGAGGATGATCATTTTGAAAATGACTTCTCATCAATCTTTACAGCTAAATATGTCAAAGAAGCTCAGAATCCAATGAAACATCTTGATTCAGAGCTGAATTTGGGAAACATTTCTCGAACTATTCCCATTGACATTTCAGTCAAGCCTGGAATTGTTGAGAACATTCATATAGGTGCCTCGTGTACAGATGACGAAATTCAGACATACAAGGCCCTATTTCAAGAATTTCGCGACGTGTTTGCCTGGTCCTATGAGGAAATGCCAGGAATTGATCCCACGATTGTTGTCCATGAGATCAAGACTTACCCGGACGCTAAACCCGTCTGGCAACTTTTGCGTTAGATTCACCCACGAAAAGCGGTTGCAATTAAAGCAGAAGTTGAAAAACTGTTGAAAGTAGGTTTCATTTATCCGATCCCGTTAACGGATTGGGTATCGAATATTGTTCCGGTTAACAAAAAACACGGAAAAATAAGAATATGCATCGATTATAGGGACATTAATCGAGCTTGTCCAAAGGACAACTACCCAACACCCTATATCGATCAAATAATTGATGATTGTGCCGGCAGTGAAATATTTTCCTTTATGGACGATTTTTCGGGTTACAATCCAATCAATATTCTACTTGCCCATCAACCAAAAACAGCTTTCATTTGTCCATGGGGGACATTTGCTTATTGCAAATTACCTTTTGGGCTTAAGAATGCCAGTGCAACTTTTCAAAGGGCGATGTCTTATGTGTTTCATGACATCAAGCACATTGTGCAACCCTATCTCGATGATTTGCCTGCTCATTCATTACATCGAGCTGATCACCTTATCCATTTACGAGCAATGTTCATGAGGTGTAGGCATTATCGTATTTGGTTGAACCCACACAAATGTGTCTTCTGTATCGAAGTGGGACGATTGCTGGGATTTGTAGTTTCGAAAGTCGGCATTCGCGTCGATCCCTCGAAGGTAGAAGCTATCATCAAATTGCCTCCTCCTTCGAGTCTTCACCAACTCCAAAGTTTGCAGGGGAAATAAAACTTTTTACGACGATTCATTCCTAACTACGCTGAGGTTACAAAGGGTTTTACACGGTTGTTGAAACAGAACGCTCAATTATCTTGGGATGAGATAGATCAGAAATCTTTTGATGCACTCAAGCACGCGTTGACCCATGCACCGTTGCTGCATCCTCCCAACTACAACCAGGATTACTTTTTGTATCTCGTTGCCTCCCATTCCACCATTGGAATGGTCTTAGTTCAGGAAGATGAATTCAGAACGGAACATGTGATATATTACCTTAGTCGGACGTTAAACCCAACTGAGCTAAAATACTCACATGTGGAGAAATTGGAATTGGCAACCGTTCAAGCTGTCCAACGTTTCCATCACTACATTTTACTCCGTAAAACTACAGTCATTTCGGATTGCAACCCTATGATCTACATTTTGACTAAACAATTGCTAGGGGGCAAGTACTCTAAATGGATTGTTATCCTGCAAGATTTCGACTTGGAGTTTGAAAAATCAAAGTCTAAGAAATCTTTAGTTTTTGCAGAGTTAATGTGTGACTTCCCGCGTGCTGACACAGAAACTGTGGCAGAGGAGCCCATTGCGGACGAATCTTTGTTTCTAATCAGCATTGTAGATCCGTGGTATGGGGATATCATCGTCTATCTCTAGACCCATTCCTTTCGGCCCGAAGTTTCAAAGTCAGAACGTCAGAAAATTCGATTCCAGTCCCAACAGTACAAAATTATTGGAGATACTCTTTATCGTCGTGGGGCGGACTTGGTTTTTCGACGTTGCTTAACTCACGAAGAAGCTGAAAGGGTTCTGAATTACTGTCACTCTGGAGCGTGTGGCGGTCATATGTCTAGGTATGCCACAGCCCAAAAGATATTGCGCGCTGGCTACTTCTGGCCGTCCTTGTTTAAATGTTGTATTACTGCGGTCCGAAAATGCCACAACTGTCAAGTGTTTGATCGAAAGATGCGCGCTCCACCTGCTCCTCTCCACCCTATAATTGCCGTTGGTCCTTTTTCCAAATGGGGTATCGATTTTATTACATGTAACCCTCACTCGGCCGGGGGGCATGCGTATATCATCCTTGCGGTAGATTATTTTACTAAGTGGGCCGAGGCAATGCCTACATTCGAGGCAGACGGCAAGACAACTGCAATTTTCGTGTTCAATCACATAATTGCTAGGTTTGGTGTCCCACAAGCGCTAATCACTGACCATGGACGCCATTTTCGAAACATTATGATGACAGAACTTACAGGCCAGCTTGGTTTGTGTCACGATAGTTCAACTCCTTATTATCCACAAGCGAATGGTCTAGTTGAGTCCATCAACAAAGTTTTAGTTATCATGATCTGACGAATCATTGGTATTCATCGGTCAAATTGGCACAACATGTTATTTTCAGCGCTTTGGGCGTACCGAACCTCAGTGAAAACATCAACAGGGTTCACTCATTTCCAACTAGTTTATGGTTTGGAAGCTGTGCTACCCATTGAATGCGAAATCCCGTCACTGCAAATGGCCATCGAGTTACTTCCAGCTACTTCCGAAGAGGAGAAGCATTTATTATACTTAGCTCAATTAGATGAGAATCGACGTGATGCTGCATTGGCGATCGAGACTCACGCACAACGTATGAAAGCTCAGTATGATCGAAATGTGACCCCTCAAAATTTTTCGGAAGGAGACCTAGTGTTATTATATGATCAAGCTAATGATAAATTAGGTGCTGGAAAATTCGTTCCTATGTGGCATGGGCCCTATATTGTCAATCGAAAGCTAGCAAAAGGGGCCTATGAGTTGGTAGACTTTGACGGGGACTCTTTAGGTAAACCCAGAAATGGTCTTTACTTGAAGAGGTATTATGCTTAAAAGATGGGTATGGAGACTTTTTAGTTAGGTTAGTTTTCTTTTTCTAGCTGGTGTGTTTGTTAGTTTAGACAATGTGCTTAGCTTAGAGAGTGTGTTTTCGTCGTTATTCTAGCTTATCTTGGTTTTACTCTTGATATTGCAGATGTCTATGCCTCTCCAAACATACATTGGTTTCGCTAATGGTGCTTGTCGTAGTACACGGAATATCTCTTCCGCAGCTTGGGTTATCTATTCGCCCTCTGACGAGTTAGTTTCTATGCATGGGGTGAGCCTCGGTCAAACAACAAACAACATTGCCAAATACAGTGCAGTGATTGAGTTATTGTCTGAATCTATTTCATTTGGGATTCGGAGTTTCATAGTGAGGTTAGATTCTGAACTCGTTGTATTACAGCTTAATAGAGTATATGCCATTAGAAATCCAGTGTTATTAAGGTTATTTTTGAGAGTGCGTCTCTTGGAACGTGAGTTTGATTACATTGAATATCAGCATATTCTAAGGTCTTTAAATACATTAGCAGATGTAATTGCTTCTCTAATGTTAAATAGACATTTGCAATAATCATACATGTAAATTTAAAAAACATTTTATCACACATGTTTAACAAGATAAGCCGGTAATAATGATATATATAGATAGGAGTGTGTCAAAAATACATCGTCTTCGATCATAGGTTGGAAAACACCTTATGATCGGTAAAGATGATAAGTACAAAAAACCAAAATGTCACATGTGTCTACAAAATGACCATCCAATCACTGGTGATGATCTCTATATGACACCACTGCACGGGCCACCCTACACAAGAACCTCCTAAAAGGTCCTGGGACCCCGACTACATAGCGTTGAAGCCTGATAGGAATATCATCTATAGTAGTCTCCGGTATATCTGCTGTAAGACACTCTAGGTCATGTTCCAACTCAGCTAAAGTCTCTGTGGCCTCGTCCTGTGGGGCCGGTGCCGCTGCAACTGGTAGTCTCCTCTCGAAAGGCCGAAGATTGGCTGGACGACGTGGGCCTACATCTGCATTTTGAAAATTATTACTATCAGTTTTGAGACGATATAAAAACAAACAAAAAAAAATAGATAGTTTAAAAAACTTGTGGAAAATGAAGTTACCTGTGTCATCCCATTGTTCTCCCAGTGGAAGAACCATGTCTGGATCTCCATGAAAATCAACTCCGGCATAAGGAAAATCCTATATAGAAAAGACCTGGTCCTCTAACCAGTGAAAGTACTCCTGAGTAAATCGGACAACCTCTGTTCCCTCATCAGGATGACGGGCCATAACCGCAACCCATCGCATCAATTTGGGCTCTCGGGGAAGCTCAGCCTCAATAGTGAGCTGTTGTGGGATCAGCATCGGAACCCTCTCTAAGCCAAAACTCACAACTAAAGGCCCATAACCAAAAGTCTTCAGCTGTCCATTTTTGGCTCTAGTCAGTTGGCCTTTTACATTGGCCAACACAGCATCACACCAGTTGAAAATGGTACCTCGATAGCAATCAATCGCCATCCGCATCTGGGATCCAGTGGCAATGTGTAAAGCGGCAACCCCGCAAAGTCTGGTAACTGTAAAAGTAATCACCATAAGTTCAGGATGGGATATAGTTTTGATCTCTATCCCCTTCTCCTGAGTCTGAGTGTTACACCACTCTAGTCGAAGACTAGCAATGGACTGGCCACCCGGCCTAGTCCCAAACAGAGTCAAGTGTTCGCCTCTCTTGGGCAAACCAGTGAGAAAGTAGATATCCGCGGGCTCCATCTCGAGCCGGTGCCCTCCAATATAAAAACACTGGTCCTGAACGTTCCATCTTTCTACCAGCCACTTTAGTAATCTCACTTGGGCCCTCATGCCAAGTATGGCCCAGTATTTATAAAGGCCGCATGCCTTCAAAGCATCAATGGACGGTTGATGACTAATGGCAGCCAAATCAACATCTTCGTGCTCTCTCTCGTGCCAATCAAGCATGGTGAACAATCTACACACCAGAAAACATCCATTAGAGTCTGTTAAATCAAAAAAATGTGGTCCAATTTGGAGAATTTGGGGTTTGAAAACTCGTTGCGCGGAGTACGCATCGAGCCTTTAGGAACAGAGCGTGGGTACGCAGGTTACCTTAAGGCAAGGTGCGTATGCCCGACATTTTCCCAACTGAGAAAATGTCAGGGTACGCGGGTTCCTAGTGTGGCACCTGCGTACCCCGAAAGGCGGATCTTGAGACCCCAAAACCTCCAAAAAATGAAATCTAGGGCCTAAAAAAGAATTCTAAACAGATGAAAATGAAGAGGAGGATGTTGTAGAATACCTGAAAGAGACAACGTTCGATTTCGACAGTCAGATTCTCCGCAATGTCCACGTGAAGTTTCTTGCCAAAAGCCCTTTTTCTCTCCTCAACAGTAAAATGGTAAAAATGAATTGGTAAAAGCCCTTTTTATAGGTTTTTTGGATAAATAAATGGTAAATTTGTTTATTTTTCACCATGAAAAGGTATTTTTCAAAGTATTTTTTATCTATCTTCAATAGGTATGAGTAATGTGTTGGTTTTTGTGCAGGATAAAGGATTTTCAGGAAAAATTGTCTTTTCTTACAAACAAAAACATCAGAGTCATCTTTAAGCCCTTTTCTGACTCCTAAAACATGAAAAGATTTCCGAGTGTTTCTTTTACACTCGTTAAAACGGAATTAAAAGACGATCCTCTTACAACCCTTTTCTGACCGTAAAAACATGAAAAGATTGCCGGATTTTTGTCGTTTCAAATTCGATATTGGAAATAAAACGACGTGTCCTTGATCGCTTTTTACTTTTCAGGTCAGAGACACTAATCATGAAAGTACTCCTTGGTCGTAAAGATCAAGCAGTTCTCTCAAGTATTATTTTATACTTTTTCGGGCTTGGGAGACACAAATTTATGAAAAAGGTCAACCCTGGAGTCTTCTTAAGTTTTTTCAAACTCTCTAAAATTGAAAAACGTCGAGTTTCTCCTATACTGGACTCATTTAAATTTCACAGTATAGGACCTGTTCGATTACAAACAGGAACGAACCACTCCTTCTTAGGGTTCGAATCTAAACTAAGTTGGACTCATCCGAAGGATGAGCTTATAATCAAGCAAATGTTATCCTCCTCAAGCTTGTAAAAAATAAAGAGGTACTTGCCAGAAATTTTGGGGGAAAAGAGAGAAAAATGAGCCTATTTGTTATCCTTTGTCTCAGAAAAACCTTATCACCACTCTTGAACACGACACTTTTCATTCACCTGGGTTGGGAAATACTTTGCCTAATAGTTGATCAAACCACATTGAAAGTCTTCAGCCGGTTTCTGGGTATTAACTTTGGGTCAATTGTCACCAAGCCATCTGTTGTGTCATTATGTGTTCAAGAGGTCACTGCAAATAAACCATTGATATGCAAAATACCTGTCATCCATCTTGACCATCCCTGAGTCAGTCCTTACAGCTACATTTCTTCAACTTGATTTATGATTTCATGTTGTGGGCTTGCCTGCAACGGGTCGCTTTCTATCGACATCAGCACATTATCTAGAAAGATGATCTAGAAATCGTCAGTACCTTGAAATCTGCATGCCTCAATGGCAGGTTTCTCGCCTTTGACGACAGTTTACATCATTGACTTTCGATCAAAGGATTCCGTGACATGTTCGACATCAATACATCTATTCACATCTCATGGATTTTACTGGGTACTTTGAGAACCATTGACATCATTGGTGGTCTCTCTCACACTTGTTAACAGTTTACATCATTGACTGGTAATCAAGTGGTTTCTACCATGTTCGACATCAACTCATTTATTCGCATGGATAGAATCGTACTATTTCGGGAAGTAGAAATGAAGACCCTGGCTCTACTTTCCGCCATCCAGGCTGCGAGGAGTTTTGTATTCATTATATAGTAGACTAATCATAAACAGATGGTTGCATCCATACTATGTCTACATGAGTTTATGATTATGATGCACTGCGAAATCATTCCTATATCAGAGCAGTAGTTAGTTTGTTAGTTAAAGTTTTTGATCTGAGTATGGGAATGCCTACCTCAGCGATGATATGATCTCATATATGTATTTTGTGTTGAATATTTGCAGGTTCCAACTGGGCTCTCCACAAGATAATCCTTTAAATGATAAAGTGCTTCACCCTTCCTAGATGATATGAAACCTTAATCTACTACAGGCTTCGCACTTTAGGGGGCAATCTGTTACACTAAAATTTGTCACCATGACTATTTGCAGTCAGTATGGCTCCATCAACTGTCATACTGTCCTCTTTGGCAAGTCTTACACCTCTGCTCCTCATGTCAAACTCCAAGAAAGAGAGAAAGTCTTTAAAAAGTCAATATAACTCTGGTTACACAGTTTCTCTTACCCTTACCTGCGTGTACGCACCTCAAGTTCATAGTACCTGCGTACTTGTATGCTTTTTCTGTAAAGGGGTGGGTGCGTACTCCTGTAAAGGTCAAAAGGCGCAAGTTTTACTTCAAAAAAGTTACTTGTGGTCGAATCTAGAACATTCTAGAAGATGGTTTGACGTGGATTGAGCGCCTCCAGATGGTTCATGCATCCCAAAGAAAGAGGAACTTATCCCATGAAGAGGGGAGCTATCCCTTTGAAAGAGGGGCTTATCCCATTGATGGTGGACCTGATTAACTTCCTCCAAAGCACTATAAATACAGGCATTGGGCCAGAGGGAGGGGAGGTTGAAAGCTGAACATTCCTAAGGGTAGATGCTGCTGAAATTAGGACTCCCTTATAGAGCTTGAGAGGAGAGATTCCAATCCTTTCTTAGCTTCATTTGGAAGTGGGTGAGCTGATAAAAGTAAAGGAGAACTCTTGCTGGACCCTGGGAGGGACCTGCACAACACCAAGGCACTGGTTGTAATGGTTTCTTTTGTTTCCAATTAATACAATTAAGTTCATTTTTCTCAACAAGTTGTTATATATAATTTGTTTCATAAACTCCTTGGTCTTTATGATAAATATGTTTTATTATATGAGTTATTCAGGTGCTATGTAATCGTTTGCTTGTTAGTGAATGCAGGCTTCAAGGAGAAGGAGCTCATCTGGATCGAAGAGGCTTGGCTACTACAAACAACGTTGGACTAAAGGTATGTGGGTGAGCTAATCAAAGTAAAGGACCACAAGTAACTTTTTTTGAAGTAAAACTTGCGCATTTTGACCTTTACAGGAGTACGCACCCACCCCTTTACAGACAGAGCGTACAAGTACGCAGGTAGTATGAACTTGAGGTGCGTACACGCAGGTAAGGGTAAGAGAAACTGCGTAACCAGAGTTATATTTATTTTTAAGGACTTTCTCTCTTTTTTGGAGTTTGACATGAGGAGCAGAGGTATAAGACTTGCCAAGGAGGACAGTATGACAATTGATGGAGCCATACTGACTACAAATAGTCATGGTGACAAATTTTAGTGTAACAGCTCCCCAAGACCTGGAAAGAAGCATACCAAACCTGGGAGGAATGTCTGCCACAACAATATCCATCAAAACATTCTTCGTTTGCATTTGATCCAGACTAACAACCATGTCTTTGATGAGCCCGATGCATCTTACCCTACTGGAATCAAATGAATAGAGATCATGGTATTTCCTAGTGATGTCCAAACACAACTTCTCCATGATAGCCTTCGGCATAAGATTGTGGGAAGATCTGGAATCGAACATAGCATTATGTAACACAAAATCATGCACCCTTAAACTGATATAAAAAGGTGGCACATCACTATCTGGAGACTCACCATTCAATGCTGGCCCAAAAATCAATTTGGGTTGATCATCTTCGACATTCACCATATCAGACATTAGATCAAAATTCAAAATTTTAGAAACTTGTCCTCTATAACTGTTGTTCCTCATTATTTCAGTCAAGGGAATGGACACCTTCAATTTAGAAATTTCATTTTCTAAACTAAAAGTTGAAATCTTTTCTACCTCTTTGACTAGGACATCTTTCTTTTCCTTTTCCTTCGATACAATTGGCTAATTTGATTTTTCTACTGATGGTGATTTGCTGATATTCGGATCAACTACCTCTTCCATTTCTTTTGTACAACATGTGAATCACTCTTTGATGCTGAAGCTTCCTTCCCTTTCTGAATTGGTTTAACATGCACATCTCTGTTTCTAAGTGAATATTGTCATTGATGGGTGGACAAAGCATTCATATAGCCTCTTTGGTACTCATCTAATTCTTCTTCCAAAACCGTATCACTTGCTAGAATGAAATCCGCATCTTTGTGTACTGTTGAACATTCCTCATACTCCTCTTCTTCCGTAATATAAATAGGCAAATCATCTGGAGTAAAGAAGTGATTTTCTTCCCCTATCACATGCTCTTCTTCATCGGATTTCGGTCCATGCACAAAATTTTGCTGCAGAGGTGGTTGTACTGGCTGCTAGGCTGTCTGATCTTGGGCTTGTTGTTCTCTTTGTTTAATTCTATATTGTGGCTGCTGCTAGCCATGGAAGTTAGGATTTCTAACTTGTGCCTCTGGTTTATCAAGTCTCACCCTTTTGAACATTTGTTCCACCTTCCGAAGTAATTGATCTGTTGAAGACGACTCTTCTTTTATTGTGACCTTCTTTTCTGCTCTTGCTCTAGCCCTCTTGGCCAGCATATTTGCCTCAACACTGACTGCGATCTTCTGCATATCTTCCATTGTGGCAGGCTCTCTCTCACTTAGCTGATAAGCCATGTTAGCATCAAAACCATCTAGAAATTTCATCATGGCTAGCCCCTCAAGTGGCCTTAGATGATCAGGAATTGCTTTGTAAACTGAATTGAATCTAGTGCAGTAATCTTGAACGGACTCACCGACATTCCACTTGATATGTTCATATTCTTGAAGGATTTGAAGAGGATTTTTCTTGATTTCCCAACGATCTAATAATTATCTTTGTAACTCCTCTAATGTAGCAATACGGGCAGCGGGCAAAGCTCTGAACCATTTCCTAACTTCACCACTAAATGTCTGTGCAAACAATCTCATTGTCACATTTTCTGCATCGATCTCATGAAGGTCACAGAAATTTTCCATTCTGTCCACATGTTGCTGAGCGGTAATTTTGTGAGGAGTGCCATCAAACAAAGTAATTTTTCTCTGATAATCTGTGGGCATGTCATCCAAAACTTGAGGTAGCACAAGAGGAGAAAAACGAGCAGCCATCGCTCTTGGTGGATTTGCAATCGGCCTTGGAGATGTTGGGGGAGTAGGTGCAGCTGATGTGTGAGGTGTATGAGGAGGGGTGTTTGGAGGAGAAGCGATTTTGGATGTAGAAGGAGTAGATGGAGGTGAATTTACAGTAGAATTTTGATCAGGGATAATAGGCTGCACAGGAATGGTGGGAATGAAGGGTGGTTCGGTAGGAATTCTTGAGGTGGATGTCGTTACGAAAGATCTGAGGGTTGCAAATGCAGCTTCTAGGAAATCACCGATATTTGAAGCGTGAATTTAACTTTGAAGGTGTTTGAAGATAAAATTCTCAATTGATTTATTGTTTCTTTCAACTTCAAGAGCTGCAGCAAAGTCAGGATTTGGGACTATAGAACGAAGTGCACTTTCGAATTTGGTTTCAAACAATGACAATTCAAACTTTTCATCAAAATAAAGCTCTTCGAGATACCTAAAAATTGCAGGACATGAACGAGATTTAAACACGGGAGTCACAGAGCTCTTGACGAAGGATTCTTGGAATCAAATTGGGATTTTCGTAGACAGGGGGAGGATTTAGGTCTGGGTTAGCTCTGGTATATCTCTTTGAAGCCAGTGTTCTATTTTCAAAAGATCAGAGGGACATAAACAACTTTTTCAACCTATCAAATCCTAAGCTTATCATCCACAGCCTAGAATCATCAAATGTACTAGGGTGTTTGTAGGTTAGATTTTCCGTTAAGGAGACTAGACCGGAGATTGACTGAAGTAGCATTTATCTACTTGCGCTAATGCAAAGAAAAGGCGTTTCGAAGGCTACCTGGCTAATCTTCAGACCCTGTTTGTAGTTTCGAAATGAAGAATACTAACAAACAATTAAAATTTTGTTCCCCAGTATGGTCTCCACTATGTTAGAGCCTAGATTTACCTCAGGCTAAAAAGGTAAGATTCTAGGTCCACATCAAACCACGCTCAACCTCGTAGCTAGTCCTACGAGGATAGGAGAGGGCTCTCTCCAGGTCAATCTCAGCAAAGGATAATCAGATGGGGCTTGAGATGACCAATTTAACAATTAATCTTAGGCTATGTATGAAGTGCAAGGATTGATTTGAGTTTTGGGAGATTTTTTGTTGGAAAAAGGGAAAGGCAATTTTGGGTCCGAGGATGAGGCCAAATTTTTGCAGAGTTCTGATTGGGGCAATGAAGGAAATTGTTTTGATGCTTTAGATTGAGTGAATGGATGGATCAGACCATTGAGGAGCCAAGGAGGGCAAGAGAGTCTCAAGAATCCTCCTCAAACAGATGAAAATATTGAAAATTAAACAAAATTTCAAAGTAGAGCACAGCAGTCCAGTGAATTCTACCTTAATCACTCATTTGTTTAATTTCAGAAGCAAAGAAAAGGGAAAATGATACACATAAACATCAATGGACTACAATAACATAGAGAAAAACACCATCAAAACACAAAGCCACATGGATCCCAACAAGTGCTGTAAAACCCTGGTCTTTCCTTAGCCAAAAATGTAGAGATAGAATGTACAATGATGTGCCAAGTAATCCCAAGTGTCCAACCCTCAAAATGACTCAAAAAATACATGATATATACTAGCCCAAACCATTCCCTTGACTCTAAGGGTTGAGCTCATCATTCTAGGAGTTGTTTCAACCAATTCTAAACAAAGCACTGAAATCTAGGCAATCAAACAACTTGCCTCTATATGATAGGAAACTGATTCATTCATTAAATTTTTACTTTTTAGTGAATGAATCTTCTAGAACAAGTAAATATGTGCCAAAATTACATCATAGTCATCAAGTTACATCAAGATAGATCAATAATTACATCAAAAAGTAAAACTAGTCAAAACTAGGTGAATTTCTGAGCTGCTGAGTGAAAAATATGCAAAAATCCTCTATGTGCCGCGTCTGAAACCTGTATTCATAGCACAACTTTGGAGCTGAGATTTAGGCACTTCCTGAAGTCCAAATTGAGCCCAAGATAGCTCGTTGGAAATACCTGCCTATCCACTTTCCAACCCAAGTGGAATTTCTGAATTTGGATGTCATTTTCCCCTCCAAAACTTCAATCTCCCAAGACTGCTTCCTGTGGATGCAAAAGGTGGCAGAAAGGTCATTTTTAGGGTGTTTTTGACCCTTTAGGCAACCCAGAACTTGATGAAGTACTTAGGTAATCCATGAACATACATAACTTTTGATGAAAAATCCAAAAATGTAAAGTTTTCCTCCTGGAGATCTCCCAATTATAAGCATGTGCCAAGTGGCGCTACTCATTCGGCAGAAAAACCTGTTTTGTAACCCAAAATTTTCCAAACTTTTCTCTAAATTCCTTGAAATTTGGGCTAGACCTTCTCTATCAAGTGTCATGTTGGGCTAAAGAGGCTTTGGCCAATATCTGAAGATGATCATGCTCATTTTGCCTCTTTTGCTTCTTTGTCGCCTTCTTCAATTTTGCCTTTAGATTCCTTATTCGTGCCTTGGAAGTCATACTTCACGCCCTGTAATGGAAAACCATGTGTCGCAACAATTCTTTATCCCTATCAGCCTTTTCCAACAGTCTCTCCAAGTGGATGTTGATTCTTTCGAGCCAAGACTCTCGATCATCATTAGTCTCTTGCTCCAATGAAGTGAGCTCAATCCTCCTCCTTTGTGCAACTTGGTGATTCTCGCGGATGTTTTGTAACTCCATGATTGCTTATTGATCTTCAAGCTGTTTGTTCCTCTACTCCAAGTATTTCATAGTCCACTTAGCCCTCTCCAAGTCAAGGTATAAGACTTTGATCTCTGTTTGCTGCTCCTAGATGATCTCTCTAAGATGTGCATTTTGCGGGCCCATGTCTGTATCGTCATCCTGAATAAGAATAAAGTCCCACTCACCTAAAGGCCCCTCGTCCTGCATTGGCCTCTTGCCTCTATCCTGTTCCTGTGATGTTGATGTCAGAAGCGAGGCCCCTTCCACACCGGTTGGATATAACACTCGCTTTGCTACCGCGAACAGTTGCTTGGCGCCCGTATGATAAGTAATGCAAACTGGGATAGTAGCAATGTGAGGATCATGGCCTTCAAGCTGATAAGAAGGTCCACCTATCTCATGCCCAGCCTCTGAAGGTCCCTGTGAAGCTTTGAAAAACTCATGGGAGATGAAATCATCCCAAGTGATGCCCTGTAATCCAGGCTGATGAACCACCAAAATTTTGATGAGCGCATTACGGTAAATGCTATTGTACTGTTGTTCAGGAGTCTTCTTCTGCACAAGAGTAGTCATCCTCTCGATGTTTCGGCACATGAAATATGGAATGTTCATCAACCTCACTCTCGTGAAATGCATCAATAACCTGATATGGTATGCATAGAGGCGTGAGAAGCGACCTTCACAACTTAAGTATCTGATAATGAGCCTCATCAACGGCGCATAAAATTCCTTCAGAAACTAAAATGGGAATACTCTCCTGAGTTGCCTCAAATAGCTAGGCCTAATGTAAGGTTCATAATATGATCTATCCAGTTGTTGCCTCTTGTTCCACTCTTTCCCTATATTCGGTATCCCGATGACCTGAGAGATGGTTTCTAGTGTCAAGGTGAAGTTTACTCCAGCAAGAGTAACATGACTATCATGCAAATGTAAAACAAACAACCGAACTAACTCCTGATGATGCTGGATCTGAGCAATCATCTCACAATTCTGAAAGCATGTCATTGCAAGTGGGCTGGCCTGCAATTGAATTAAGGAAGTAGGCTCTTCTCTGACATGTCTGCCACCTTTTCAAGGCCTTCTCGACACATTAAGCTCAGTGGTTGAGTCACTGTCTTTCTCATATTCTTGCTCATATGAGGAATCTGTCTATGTCATGGCGCTGCAATGTGTATGTTTGATTGGTTTGACAAAGAGAAATATGTGATGTGTTTTCAAATGCCGAAAGTGCCAAAGGGAAATGGGACTATGAGGAATATGGGACAGTGGGAAAAGCGGATGATAGAATTTGTCAAGTGAAGAGATGTGCAACCAGTCACTTTTAGGGATGTAGGGATTTGGGGAATGATATAGTGATAAATGATATAGGAGAGGGAGAATGATGATAGGGACTGATATGATTGTAGAATAGGGAAAATGGGAAGTTGGGATATGAGTGGTTTGGACGGTTAGGGCATGGGAAAAGATCAGAGGTGGGAAAGGAGAGTTGGCACCACCATCATAATTTCAAAACACCAAATTTAAAACCCCAAAGGAGCAGCTTTTGATATACACATAGGGTTTATATTTTCAAACTTTCAAACCTTTGAATTCTCCCTCCAAACAACACCCAACACAAGTTAAATTCAATAGAAGCACACTTGAACTTACTTGGAGCAGAAAAAATGTCGTTTTTGTGAGTTTTGATGACAGAAGCGACATAAAATTGGCTTGTAGGCTCTGTGCGCCACATAAAAACCCAGTGCAAGGCGAACTCCTCCAATGTGCCGCACGGCCTTTCAATGCACAATCTTGGCCCTTCAAACACAAAATTCACTCCTCTAACCCTCAAGTCGATATCCTTTGACCTCTTGGCATAGCAATGGATGTTTCAATCAAAGAACATGTCTAATGGAATGATGGGTTTGATTTTTATTGAAGCCACAATGATTTTTTATCTGGGAGGTTCTGTGCGCCGCACGCAAGCCCAGTGCGTCACGCCTCATGGATGCGCCACACCAGTGGAGAAAAGCACTATGGCAGGAGGCCCAATGCATCGCGCAGCCTATGTGTGCCGCGCTCTAACACAATGCGTCGCACAGCCAATAAACACAATATTGGATTTGAAAATTGCCTTCTCACCACTAACTTCTACTTTCCTTGATCCTCTTGGATGCAAATGACATTATACACACATAAATATCTTTATAAAGACATGGCTTTGATTTTTGGTTCTCAAAAACCCATCTTTGTAATGTTTTAGTTTTTGGCACTTTTTCACTTTATTACAAACCCTGTTCCTTTGTTTCTTCTTTGATTATCTGACTTGAATAATGAATCTTTTGGCTATTTTTGTAGGGATAGTGACATGTCTTGACAAAGGAAGACCGGGGCTGCGCCTAGAGATTTTAACAACTGAATTTTTTTTTAAAATTACATGGCAATTTATTACAAAACGAAATGAAGAATTTTCTTCAAAACAAAGTTTTGAAGAAAAGTCATAAACCATCCATATGACGTTAAAACTTTCGTGAAATAAAACCTCCCTCTGACCTGCTGGAATTATTGAACACTTTGAGGACACAATTTTTGAAACCCTAGACCTAGTGACTGAAATGACTCTTACTGATCAAAAGACTAAAACAGGACTGTAAGTGACTTTAAAAGCTTTCTTTTGATGAACAAACTTGAGCCAGCAGGGCAAGGCATGAGGGGTAATGAATAACAAGACCCTCCCGTCAGATTATGGCATGCCCCTAGCAAAATGCAACTGAGTGAATCAAGCGAGAGAGCTAAAAATGAAATGCAAAAGAGAAATTTTGATTGCTGACAGAGGGCTAACGAGACCGACTCTAACAGTTCCTTCTTTAGAAGCTTTGTCATACCATAAGAGATAATTATCTTTCCCGTTTTCCCTGTAATACCCCTTAATTCAACTTCCTTTCCTTCCGCGCAAAATTTCATGAAAAGTTCTTGAAAATTAAAAGCTATTATACCAAAGGATTGTAACCATTAGACTCCTAGTACAACATCAACACCACCGATTGGAATGGAAAGAATTGGGCTATTAAATACATATTCTCCCATGGATAACTTGATATTATGTCACATTCTAGAGCAATTTATGGTTCCTCCACTTGCAATCGTCACTTGACACTATGGTGCTGGATATAGGAAGCAATTCAATTCCTTGGCTATCTTACAATGAATAAAAGTATGGGTACTTCCTGAATCAATCAACACTATTAAATTTTTCGTCTTCATATGTCCTTCTATCTTGATAGTTTGAGGAGTGGTAATTCCAGCCAATGCATTACAAGATATGGTCGGATTCATTTCTTCTTTATCTAGGGTTTGTTCATGCAGTGTATCCTCTTCTTTTGACATTTCTTGTTCCTTTTATTCCTCCTCTTCACAATCTATGTAGAATAATTTCTTCTCAGCACACTTATGACCTTTAGTGTAATTGCTATCATAACTGTAACAAATCCCTTTTGCTCTTTTTTCTTCCAAATGTTGTTGTGTCAACCTTGTAGGTTGTGGAAGGCTAGGGGCAACAACACTTCCATTTTTATAGTTGTGAGTGGTAGGCTTCCTAGTTTCCATAATTTTTCTTTCCATTTTTATTGCTAACCTAAATGCCTTCTCCAATGAATTAGGTTCCCAAAGGTGAACCTCATGTTGGATATTATCCTTTAAAGTCCCTATGAACACATCAACCCTATTCTCCTCTAGAATATATTTGACCCGTATGTTCAATTTCTGGAAGTCCTCAATGTGCTCCATCATTGAACCCTTTTGTTTGAGATTTATCAATTGGCTAAAAAAGGTGTTTCTTTTTGTATTCTCATAATGTGTTATCATTTATTCCGTACAAATTTCCCAAGTGACAATTTTTTTATGAGAGCAAAGCCATCGATACCATACAAACTTATTTGGTTCCAAATATAAAGTTTCTATACGTACCTTTGTGTGTTTTGCACATTACGAAGATCAAAATATTACTACATTTGTAGTATCCATGTTCCGATATCCTTTCCATCAAACTTCCTCATATCAATTTTTGGAACATGGTGGGTCTTCAATCCAACATTAGAGTATATGAAACCATGAATAACATTTCTTTTGTTCTCATCATGAGTTTCCTTTACTACCCTTTCATCATTAGTAACCATTTCTTGTAGCAACTTCAAATTTATCTTCAATTCTTCCATCTTAGCGTCCATGCCATTCATCTTAGCATCCATGCCATTCATCTTAGCTTCCACACCATCCATATTAACTTGCATGACATTCATATTAGCTTCCACGACATTCATCTTAGCGTCCATGCCATTCATCTTAGCTTCCACACCATCCTCATTAACTTGCATGCCATTCATATTAGCTTCCATGCCATTCATCTTGGCTTCCGTTACCTTTTGTGAGAGTGAAATTTGTTGTACTTGGTCTTGTAATTTTGATATATCATGTTTCATTTCCTCCTCTTCTTCACAAGTCATGCTATAATTTTCAGGTTTCTTACTAAGTGTTTCCATTTTCTTTCTTCGGGGCATCAATTAATGATTTTTTTTTTCACTTTGTAAGAGCTCGATATTGAATCTGTTGTATCTATGTAACTATGGATCTTGAATATCTGATATCATGTCCTACAACAGCCCTTTGAGTTCTCTTTCTAACCCCACAAGTCTGATCAGGATTGGATTCTCCAAGAAATAGCTATGCCAAATCTCCCACGGTGACCGGATTATAGACTAGTTTAGTAGAGCGAACTTGTACGAAGTGCCACATGTCACTGTTTCGAACTTAGTATCTAAAAATGATATATAGAAAACTAAATTCAATCCTATTTCTGAAAATTCTCATGAAATTTCAACATGATGCTCAGAACAAAAGTTATGATGATTTTTCCTAGGTCACCTGTTTAGAATGTAGTTCGGGAGTCTGCAAAAACCCTAACTTCATCAGATCATATCTCCGAAAATATAGAAATATAAGCTATGAAATTCGGACTCGAAGTTCAGAACGAGTTCGGCTCAAATTGGTTTTTGTTTTAGCTTCTGAAATGTCACAAAACAAAATTTAGGTTGAAACTTCCACGATGTCCTCTTTGGAGTAGCGGAACCCTAGAATCCAAAGCTCCGATACCAAATGTTATGAAACCAGCTCACAAAAAGATAGGAAAGATAAATCAACGCCTTAGAATTTAGCCTCTTCGAGGGGAAAACCTCCTTTACATTACACAAATGAAAAATTATTGGATGATACAAATGACAAGACCTCCTTTCTATATATAGGATTCTAAGGGGTCATAATATAATCAGATCCGACATAACAATAATAATCTAAGGGCACACTAATAACAATAGTGGGCTTCTATGGGGCACAACAATAACAATATGGGGACTACATGGGCACACCAATATAATAAGGGGGTTGTAATAATAACAATAAGGGGTTAAACTAGTAGTATAGGGACCTAACAAGAGATTTATGACAACATAGAGTCATTGGAAAGAAAGGAAGCAACAACTAAGGCATCGATCCAAAGTCCCGGGGAAGGAAGAAATTAGTTCAATGAACCACAAGAACCTTTAGCATCCAATTTTTTAAAGCAATAAATATTTGAGCTGGAGACATTGAACGGATATATCAAGAATGAAAATTAGACATCGAAAGCTCAAAATGGGATTCAAATTGCAAAAGGTGACAACCTTATCCTTCATTTCAGTTTGTGGTACAAAAAGGACAAAAAGTTGAAGAAGGAAAATAGGGCAATGCAAAGAGAAATCGTCAACTTAGAATATAAAATCCTCATGAGCAAACCAAGGATTCCAGTGGTTTCCAGAAAGAAAAAGAAAGTGAAACTTGGAGGAGATGATTAGAAGGCAGAAGAGAATGAAAATTAAGAATTGTATGAGGACATACAAAACATCCAACATGGGGAAATCTAGAGTCTAAGGACTGTCTTACCTTGACACCATTTTTGCCTATAATTCTTCCCTCTTTTTCTTATACCTATCACCTAAATAATCCAATAGACACCAGCTTTTGTTAAAGGTAAGCACCTACATGTCTTCTTCTTCATATTTGTCTATATACCTTACTGTTTTGTTAAAGTATGCATTCGGCTATGGAATTGCCTGTTTCTACAACTAATCCAGATTTCCGCAGCTACCTCCATTGTTGATAGGTTTCAGAAGCTCCAACTCAGTGAAGGAAGAAATGGATGGAGGAGGAATGATAACCTCATGGATTCTCCTATTCCCTCAAACCAATTCGTCAAGAAGATCACATGATAGCATGGTCAACTTCAAAGTCAACCGCAAGATTATCACCGAGACAGAGACCGATTTTTCTCGAAGTCTTATCGATTTTATTTTCCAAATAGCAAATCAATTATTTAGCAATATAGTTTTATTTAGTAGGATCGAAATAAAGATGTATAGGCTTCAGATTTTTGTACTGTTATACTGAGAAGTATTATAAGAGTAGTGGTCACTCTGTGTTTCGGATGTGCACCGATATATGTAATATCTAATAACATTTTGTTAAAACTTATTTGAAAGTAATAGACTTAGTTTATGTTTGTTCCATCCTGCATTGATTGGATATTCTCAACTACTTTGTGGAGGGCCCCTACATCCAATACAGGTCTTTAATCAATTGCACAAAGATTTCTTTAATTGCTTAATAGTAGATTCTTTGTTTTGTGTGTTGAAATGTAGTATGATGAATTCACCAGTGAATCGTTGTCTGCATAAGCAATCCCTTTTGCTTTATACCTAGCTTAATTCTATTGTTTCATTTTCTTTTTATCTGGTACAGTTCGATTATTTTCCTTGATTAGCATAGTCAACTGTTTCATTTTTATAGCATAGTTGCTTTTTAGATTATTATATTTATGAATTTTTTGGATGAAGTTGAACGAGTAAAAGAGTCACAATCACTTTATTGAAAAATTAAGTCTAGAAATCATTCCTTAATCTCATAGAATATATCTCTTTAGCACATAGTAATTTAGGCTTGGCTGCATCATAAAATTCAGAGATAAAATCCAAAAGTCTGTTACACAGTAATTTGTCACTCACCCCGCATTCCCTGATCCCGATACTACCGGTCTATATTACTGACATCTATTCTATGTCACGTTGCCAATTATGTGTCAATACCTTCCTTGTAATCTCACGAAGAATGTCTTAGTTCATTATCCCTGAAGCAGACCCCTTTTTACCTAGGTTTTTGGGTTGTCGCGAGTTATTAGTTGTCTTACCTGTGAAGATGGTCAAGTTTGCACTAGCCCTACTGAAGTCATCACTCTGGCCCTATGTTTCACCCACGACGATATGATTTTGGCAAGTTTTTTAAAAACTCATCAAAGCTTCAAGATGAAACTGCTTCATGGTTGGTCCTAGGGTCGGTTGTTGGGTCAAATGAGCTCGCCTCTCTCCTTTGGGGATAGTTGTTCCACCTTTTGTGAAGCCTCCCTAAGAGATAAACTCTTCCTCCTATCTCTTATGGAACCTCTCCCTCCTATAAATGTCTCCTCCATGAATGAGATCAGCTAGCTTGGATGTAACTTGATGATAGCTAGATGTAATTTGGTAGCTTCAGGTTTCTAAGAGAGGAGTAGAGGTAGAGAGTGTTATTGGAGTGTGGAAGTAGCCTCACATGTATTTTGTCTTGAGAGATGTTTGAGTAGAGTTGGTTTGAGAACTTTCTAGCATCAATCTTTTGAACTAAAGAGAGAGTCATTTGTTCCCTTGGGAGATGGTTCAAAAGTGAATACTTACGGAGACATGCCGATGGGACCCTTTGAGGAGACTTACGACGTCAAGGCTCGGTTTTAAGTTTTACTTTGAATTATATTAATAAAAATCAATATCTTGTTTCCTATATCATCGGTTGAATTGTATGTCGATAGCTTGAAGTTCCTTAACTGTTTAAGTAGATTGTTTGGTCATTTTCTATTGCGTTTGTCGCATTTCTCTACATTTTGTTTCCAAGTATAAGTGACTAGAAGAGAAAGAGCTGGAGAAACACGACGAGGACTTCATTGAAAGAAGAACTGAAGGTAGGCCTTCATAACACCATATTTCTAAGGGAATTTGCTTTGGTATTGTCTTTGCAGTGACTAGACCCACTCTAGGGTTAGAGGGGTTGCCTCTGTCCGCATAGGGAACTTGCCTATGTCACAAGTTGGCGTCTCCACTGGGTAGTATTATCTTTTGTCTTTTTGTTGATTGGTTTTATTTGTTTATTGTATCCCTTATTGTTTGGAAGAATGCTATATTTTGGAAGTTGTTAGACTATTCCTGTAGTCTTCCCACTCTCATGAGTGATAGTTTTGGCCTTGCCTCAGCCAAACTTTTGTTTTTTGCCTTTGATCTGAGGTTGTTGTTGTTTATGTTCTTATAATCGCAAAGTAGTCACGTCTGCGCTACTTCCTTTGTTGCACCTTTTACTATCTAGTGCGATTAAATTGCCTAATAGTCACGACGAGTCTTGAAATCGGCTCGACGCATCTAAATCGTGTACTTTCGCGACAATGTCGCAAAGTTCTTAGTTAGAGGGGTGCAACAATTTATTGTTGGCGCATGTTGTTAATTTTATACTCGCGACGATTCCTGTAAGTTTCAAATATTGAATTTTGTTGGTTGATTGGCCAGTGTGTTCTATCATCTGAGCTTTTTTTTTGCCTCTTTATTGTATCAGAAGTGTTGGTTGTTAGAATTTTTGATTCTGGGTTCCAAGTCTTTTGGAATCCTTCCTGTTGAACTGTGTGACCTAAATACTTTAGGGTTTCTTGAATGATTAGTTTTCTTAGGTTGCTCATTCATTGGGATCTTTAGGCTCTGCTTGGCATAATCTCTAACTTTGTTTGAGGATTCTTCCTATTCTCTATTTGTCATCTTCCTGGTTGGTGTGTGATGTTTGGTTACCAAGCTTTCATGTCTTGTTCATGCAGTTTCCTTCCTTCACTTAGCATAGATTGCACTGCTTCCCAGTCAGTGAGACAACCTTCCAGTTTTGCAAAAACAATTATCTCCTTAGTTTTGAGTCTTTGATTCATTTTTCATTTAGTTGCTTATCATTTATTTGAAAAAATAAAAAATTGCATTCATCTTGTATTAAGATTTGAAAGACAATTTTTTGCACTAGTAGATTCTTGAGATTAAGACATTGAAAAGCAATAAGTGTGTTTTCCATTTTATTGTTTAGATTACTTGCAAGTTTTAGTAAATGGTAGAAGTATTCCATTTTTCCTTGATTGGTTTTCTTTCTTGCCATTCGGCTATTGTGTATTGAACCTCTCACTCTTCCTTAGCTATTTGTTCATCCAACGAGAATGGTCTTTTTTCTCATTTAGTTGCATTCTAGGAGTTTTGAAGATACATTCGATAGGGCCTTAAAACCGAGACTTAATTCAATATTAACTGTTAAAATTTATTGAATAAACTTAAAAATGCATTGGAACCTAATGCTCACATATCTAGAGATCTAGGCTAGAGATGTGTTCCGGCATCGTTAAACCTAGTTGCTATTGTTTTCACTAAGGTTGGGTGATTCCTCCTTTTGTGATTCAATAGATACTAGTACATATTTGTGCTCCCTATACGGTAGCATATATGTTGGGAGACCCCAATAGGTTATCATCCTATTATCCATAGGAAGCCAAGTCTACCACCTTACGAATCGTAACGCACCGAACACAACATTGGGGAAGATTGTCTGCCATACGGGAAGTCCTTGGTCATTTCTCTTTCATTTTATTACTAAGGTGTATATGCAATTTTACAATTTGTCTGGTAAACCTTTTGCGTGGAATTCCAAAGAAGTCACTTTCATTCCTTTTCGAGTATTTAAAAGTAAAAGAATCATCTGAGCACTTTTCCTTTCAGGCTCATTAAACTTCGAAGGAGGCTAGAGTCATCTTTTGTCCTTTTTCTTGACTCTCTAAACACGAAAATTCAAAGTTTCGTTCCGATGTCATAAAATTTATTTGTCCGCAATAACATCTTACCTATTAATCTTGGCCACGTCATGAATAATATCTTGAAAGGTTTTTCCAACCCTATTGATTATATATTTTCTCCCAGACCTTTGATTTTAGGCCATACTGGCGGACTCACCGAATCCGTCATGCTTGCCAAGTGACAGAGAGCTCCTTTCTCCTATCTCTTCTGAAGTATCGTTTGTTACTAGTACTCTTCCTATTGTTCCGAGTGTTTAGCCTCTTACCTCTTGAGCTCTAGGTGAGGAACCTTTTGATATCAATTTGACTCCTCCCATGTTCGGGAATTTTTAGATGAGGATCTTCTGTCTACTCCTCCTAGTGCTTTGATCCCTATGGCTTCTTCCAACATGGACGAGTCAAGTCCCATTAGCAGTCAAGAGAGCCTTGTGTTGACCGGGGAACATCAGTTTCCTTTGGAAGGTTTCCCTTTCCACATCACTCCAAATGTTTCATTACCACTTCGTTATCGCGCTCTGGCTAACATACTCAATTCTACATCTCTATATCAGAGCTCTGTATGGTCTCGTACTACAATTTCGACTTCAAGACCTTTCATGTCTACTTAGTCGGCTTTGACTTCCATTCCTCAGACATAGGTTACATCATTTATGTCTGTTCCATCAATACCCACCGTGTGTGTCGCATCTACAACCCCTCCTATTAGTGCAGTTACCGCATCTTCTGTAGTTACTATTGTTACTGGGATATCTTCTGGACCCGTTGGCAGCGATCCTTCACCTCCAGTTTCTTGAGTCAGTCAACCTACATGTAACGTACCAATATCTTCAAATTCCATTCTAGTAGGATTGTTGTATGAGCAATATATGTTTGCTCTTGAAAATCCGATTTCTAACCCTCTAAGTTGTCAACCATTGTCCATTCCACATAACCCTCCACACTACTATGATCACCATGGAGCTCATATTTATTACACCGGGTCTCTTCCTTAGGGGGTCCCAGTTGAAAATTACATTTCACTTTCGGTTGCCTGGAATGACACCACTTACCATGGCCCGTAAGGACAACTTTCGGTCTTGCAAGCGCAACCTTTTCAAGGACAACCTTCACGCTTGCAAAGACAACCCTTTCAAGGACAACCTTTCGCCCCCATAGGTTCCTCCTTTGTTTATTCAAGACAAGCTTTTGGTCAGCTAGGTTAGCCTCAATTTCAGCAAGGCCAACTTGTTTCCCAACAAGGACAACCTTTTGGTCAGCTAGGTTAGCCTCAATTTCAACAAGGCCAACCTGTTGCCTAGCAAGGCCAACCTTCTAGTCAGATAGGTCAACCTCAGTTCCAACAAAGCCAACCTTCTGGTCAGTTGGGTCCGTTTTAGTTCCAATAAGGACATCAGTCTGGTCAAGTCAATCCAGCTCCTATTCAACCTGGCACTCAAACACAAGCTGGTTCCCAAGCTCAACCCAGTCTCCAGACTCAGGCTGGACTCCAAACCCAACCTGATCCCCAGACTCAGGTTGGCTTCCAAGCCCAACCTATTTATCAGATGCAACCTAGGCCCTAGGCATAGTTTGGACCTCAGTCGCAATACAGTCTCCAAGTAACTCAGGAACCCTAAGGGCAACCTTAGGGTACTCTATATTAGAACTATTAGCAACCTCAGGTTAATCCTTATCAAAATTTTCAGCAACCATATGTTGTTGTTGGTCAAGCTAGTAACCAATAGTTTGCTGGCGGTCAAAATCCGGGTCAACAACCGGGTTATGGTGTTAACTTGCCCAACTATAATCCTTATGGACAAAATCCATGGGGACAACAAGGCTCTAGTTGGAACCCTAACACTGGCTCTTATCAAAGGCCCATGATGTCATTCAACCTTCAATTATCTTTTCTTGCGACTTTGGAACTACCCAATGTTTCGAAGTTGACAAATGACCCTATACTTCATAATCCATATTGGCCACCAGTTCCGACTAATATTATCGGTGATTGTCCTAAATTTGATGGAAAATCTGGAGAAGATCCCCAGGCACATGTTATGACTTATCACCCTTGGTGTTCATCTAATTCTTGGCTTGACGATTCTATCCATCTTCATCTTTTCTAGAGGACTCTTATTGGTTCCACTGCAAAATGCTAAATTGAACTCGCTCGTCAAAATTTCCAAGACTTTAACTCTCTTGTGATGGAATTTCTTACCCATTTTTAGTTACCGATTCACTATGAAACAGGAACACACCTCCTTAGTTCTTTGAAACAGGAAACAACTACCCATATCTCTGATCATATTCATGAATGGAGAAGGCTTCACTATTTGATCAAGTTATGGATACTTGATTAGCTACTAACTGACTGGTTTACTACCTCTTTTATCAGTCTCATTGCCTGAGATATTGCTATGGGGGCATGTGTTACTGAAGAGCAAGCCATTGTGCGTGCTCAGTATCTTGATTTGGTATATTCCCAATCTGGCACGCTTTATGATGTCTTACCTGATGCTCCACAATCTGGAACTTCTAAAGCCCTGCCAATGCCTTATGTTGATGGTTTTATTGGTCCCGTTGCTCAATCTTCTCGAAAGTCTTCACTAACCCTACAAAGAAAAAATCTATTGCTCCTGTTAAAAATGCTTCTCAGTCTTCGTCTAATCCTGGGAAAACCTCAGAAGTTAATTCTGTTCAGTCTACCATAGTAGAGAAAACTTCGAACGGTAAGAAGAAAGGGAAAGGTAAAAATAAGGTTGATGCACCAAAGCAAGAACCTCCTAAGACTCTTGCCGATGATGGCTCTAAATGCAAACCTAAGTATCCTTGTCTTATCTGTGATGAGGATCGCTACACTAAAGACTATCTTAGATGGTCTGAGGTTAGTCGTTTGCTTAAGGGGTCTTCGAGGACTCCTGCTGTACTTAAAGAGCATTTTCCCTCCCAACAAACTCAAATGGTGGTGGTCCAACCCCAATCCTCTTCCTCATTTGGTTCCCATGTCTTTATGGCTGGGACTATCCCTATTCATGTGAGTACTCGATCGAAAGATTATGCTTCGTCCGCCGAGAAGGAACCTGAAATACCTTCTAACATTCCTTCATCCAGTTTTGGCCTTCTTCATATTGAACAACCCAACACTGAGTCTGTCGTTAGATCACCTACTAAGGGAGTTCTCTAGAAATCTTCCTATAACCCCAATGGTCATGCCGCAAAACATTATAGTATTGTTGAAGACCTAGCCCAAGCTCCTTTGGCTATGTCCACATTGGAGGTTTTCTAGAGTTGTCCTCCCCAACAGAAATCTCTACTATCCTCCATTGGTGGCATTGATCCTGTTGATTCCGAGTTAATTACGTTCGATCTTGAAAATCATGTGCCACGTTTGCCTCATCAAATTTCTCATCCAAGTCACTATTAACTCGAATAATATTCATCACACTGTTATTGATGAAGGAGCCTCAACTTGCATCGTGTCTGTTGCTTGTTGGAAGGCCATCGGTTCCCCATCTTTGAGTCAATCTCCTAATACCTTGGAATCATTTGATGGAAGAGATTCTCGTCCATTTGGTATTCTCCCACACTTGCCTATCACCTTGGAGGGGAAGAAGGTCGACGTCGAAGTCAAAGTTGTTGATGCTAATCTAACTTACAACCTTTTGTTGGGTCGAAGTTGGACCTATGTAATGCGTGTCATGGCTTCGTCATTATTCTGCGTGCTCTATTTTCCTCATCAGGGAAGGATTGTTACAGTCAATCAATTTTCCTTCTTCACTTCCTCTTCCTCGTATGACAATGTTCCATTTGTGTAGCATACCAGTATTCCCACCTCCCACCTCCTAATGTTGCCTATGTCAATATGATCTCTATCAATCTTGATCCCTGGGTTATTCCCCCCTTCGATCAGGTGGATTCATGGGGTGATGTTATGCCATTGAGCCCTACAGAGACCAACTATGTTGAAATCATTTCAGCTTCAGTTTCATCTTTTGACTCTACTCCTTCGAGTAGATCTCTCGACACATATGTGCAATCCCCTTGGCTTGGATATATTGCTTTTCTGGATTCGTTATGAGAGACGTTTCCTTCTGACGACATTATTCTTGAGACTATGTCTTTCAAAGATCCTCCTTGGGTCGATAATCATCATCATTCCTCATTTCTCCCAGGCTATGGGGCCATGACTGCCTATCTAGACAAGTTTGCTTCCCATGTTCCTTATCAGTCACTTCAGACACCCATCCTCGCTCATGAGGTATTTTTTGAAGGGAATATGGGAAATATTATGCAAACCATGCCCATCGACATCTCTGTTAAACTAGGGTTGTTGAAAACATTCACATTGGAGTGACTTGTTCTCTTGAGGAGATCCATCTTTACACTAATCTCTTCCGAGAGTTTTATGACGTGTTCACTTGCTCGTATGAAGAAATGTCTGGTATTGATCCAAATATTGTGGTACATGAGATACCTATATATCCAAATTCAAAACGATTTGTTAACGTTTATGTCCCATGCACCCGAGAAAGGCGCCTACCATTAAGGGAGAAGTTGAAAAACTTCTCAAGGTTGGGTTCATTTACCCTATTCCACTGATAGAGTGGGTATCTAACATTTTCCCTGTGACCAAAAAGCAAGGCACTATTAGGGTTTGTGTTGACTATCGTGACATCAATCGCGCATGTCTGAAAGATAACTATCCTACTCCCTTTATTGAATAGCTTATCGATGACTGTGTTGGGAGTGAGATGCTCTCTTTTATGGACGCTTTTCTGGCTACAGCCAGATCAATATTTCGCCTGTCGATCAGCACAAAATTGCCTTTATCTATCCGTGGGGTACTTTTTCTTACAAAAAACTCCCTTTTGGTCTGAAGAATGCTGGTGCAACTTTCCAACAAGCAATGTCCTATGCTTTTCATGACATCAGACACATTGTTCAGCCTTATCTGGATGATCTTCTGGCTCATTCAGCTAAATGAACAGACCATACGAACCACCTCTGCCAGATTTTTCTTCACTGTAGACATTACAGTATTCATCTCAATCCGCATAAATGTGTCTTCTACGTCAAATCCGGTAGACTCCTTGGGTTTTTTGTTTCTAAGTAGGGTATTCATCTCGATCCACTCAAGGTCAAAGCTATTCTAAATCTCCCACCTCCTACTTCTTTGCATTAGTTGCAAAGTTTGTAGGGGAAGGCTAATTTCTTACGTCGTTTTATCCCTAACTATGCCGAGGTTGCCAAAGGTTACACGCGTCTCCTTAAGCATGAAACTCCATTTATTTGGGATTACATTTCCCAAAGGTCATTTCAACAACTCAAGACACTTCTTATTTCTACTCCCCTATTGCGTCCACCCAACTATCATTGTGATTATTCGCTTTACCTAACTGCTACTAATAGTACCATTGGTATGGTTCTGGTCCAAGATGACGACGATGGTTCTGAGCATGTCATATATTATCTTAGCCGCAACTTTCTTAATGCTGAGACTAACTATGCTTATGTTGAAAAGTTCACCTTGCTGTTCAGGCTGTCCAACGTTTTTGTCATTACATTTTGTTGTGCACTACGACCGTGATTTCAGATTGCAACCGAATGATGTACATTCTGTCGCGTCAACTACTGGGGGGCAAATACTCAAAATGGATTGTTATCCTTCAAGAGTTTGATTTGGAATTTACCACTGCCAAGTCTAAGAAGTCACTGGTCTTCGCTGAGTTGATTTGCTCATTACCATCTGCTTTCACTCCCTCTCGGATAGAGGACTGCATTCCGGATGACACGCATTTCTTGATCAGTACCGTCGATCCCTGGTATAGTGACATTATTGTTTACCTCCAGACGTCTTCATTTTTCCCTGATTTGTCTAAGGATGCTTGATGATGCATTCATCACCATTCTCAACCCTATCATATTGTCAAAGACACTTTATATCATCTCAACGTTGATTCAGTTATCGTCGCTGTCTAACTTTCGAGGAAGTTGAAAAATTCTTAAATAACTACCACTCTGGTGCCTGTGGCAGTCATATGTCTAGTTATTCTACTACCCAAAAGATCGTTCGTGTTGGTTACTTTTGGCCATCCATCTTCAAATATTGTATTCTAGCTGTCTGATCCTATCACGCATGTCAAATAGACCAGCGAAAGATGCTAGCGCCACCTTCCATTTTACATCCTGTCATTACCTTCAGCCCTTTTGCTAAATGGGGCATTTATTTTATGACCTCTAACCCTCGCTCAGCTGGGGGGCATGGGTATATCATTGTTGGCATCGATTATTTTACAAAATGGGTCAAAGCAATGCCTACATTGTCTAATGATGGTAAGACAACTGCACAATTTATGTTCAATCACGTAATTACCCTGTTCGAAGTCCCTCAAGCTATAGTCATTGATCATGGTTCCCATTTCCGTGGTTATATGATGACTAAGTTGACAACCTAGTTAGGCTTGTGTCATGATAGTTTGACACCATATTACCCTCAAGCCAATGGCCAAGTCGAGGTAGTAAACAAAGTGTTTCTTACTATGCTTCAGTGTACCATTGGGATGCATAAGTCCAGTTGGCATCTGATGTTGTTTTCTTCTCTATGGGCCTACCATACCTCGGTTAAGGATGCGACTGGATTCACCACATTTCAACTTGTTTATGGGTTGGAAGCTACCCTTCTGATTGAATGCGAAATCCCATCTCTCAAATTAGTTATTGAATTGCTACCAGATACTAATCTGGTGGAAGAACACCTTCTTTATTTAGAATGGCTTGACGATACTTGTCGACTTGCTTCTTTAGTCATTGAAGCATAGAAGAAGAGAGTGAAAACTCACTTCGATGAGACAGTCAACCCATGTTCTTTCATGGAGGGGTATTTAGTCCTTCTATATAATCAAGCTAATGACAAGTTGGGGGCAGGCAAATACGAACCCATGTGGCATGGACCCTATATTGTAAAACGTGTTTTGCAAAAGGGGCCTATGAGCTAATTGACTACGAGGGAAACCCTTCAGATAAGCCCCGAAATGGGCTTTATCTCTAGAAATATTATGCATGAGTATTTCGTGCATTTCTGTGTACATAAGTGTGTTTTTCATTTTGAACCTGTTTGGATTGGTATGTAAGTGTTTGCCACTTATTGTGTCCTTTTTTCTTCTTATGTAGATGTTTGTCGCACCTTATCTCAATTTTGTTGATGATGCATGTCGCAGTACTCGGAATCTTTCCTCCGCAGCATGGGTTATCTACGATCCTCACAGTGAGTTGGTAGATCTTCAAGGTGTTTGTCTAGGATGTACTACGAACAATGTCGTTGAATATAGTGTAGTCATTGAATTACTAACTGAGGTTTTTGCCCTCAATATTTCCACATTGATCATTAATCTAGATTCACAACTTGTTGTTCTTCAACTGAACGGGTTTTATTCTATCAGAAACCCTCAAATTTTAAGGTTGTATTTATGTGTTCGTTTACTGGAAAGTAATTTTGATTATATTACATATCGACATATTCCTAGAAGACTAAATACATTAACTGATGCATTGGCAAATCATGTGTTAGATAGACATTTGCGACATTTGTAAAAATAAACATTAAAGACATAATAAGTCAATATAGCAAAACATAGGTATATATATGTATATCAAGTGTTGCACATCATAGTGCTCAAAAAATATATGTTCGAGTTACATCGCAAGACAACATGTTTCTCAAAATTGCAGAAATTAAACCTAGGAGTCTAATCTACGTGGTACTCTTTATAACACACGACTGCTAGAATGACACATCTAAGTAGTCGATGAATCCTGCCCGACACCCCTATTGTGTGTCGTTGGTACTGTTAAGGGACATCCTCGAATTTCGCGTAGCTTTGGATCCCTTTTGTTAACCCCTGCAGGTCACGGGCAATCTCGTCCTCTACATCTCCACTAGGGGAGGGATCTAAAACTCCCTCTCAGCTCTTCGAGCAATCAGAGACAAACCTATAGGCCTTTCTGGCCCAAAATATTCAAAATTAAAACATAATGATCAGAACATATATGAAAAATGATAAAAATTGAAAAATCTTTAAAAAATAAACAAATGAATTTGTTACCTCTATTATCCTAGTGTTCCCCAGGGGGGATTACTAAATTTGGATCACCCCTAAAGTCTATCCCGGCATATGGCCATTCCTCGACAACAACTAGTTGGTGATCTAGCCATTGGAAAAACTCAAATGTTCATGACATATGTTGGCCCCCGCCTCCTTGAGTCATCAACATCACCCACCAAGTCATCCATGGCTCCAACGGAGGTGGCCATGCCACGATTGCTTCCTATCTCTGGAAGATAGGAAGACGCTCGAGGATGAATGATACGAGAATAGACCCATACCCAAACTGTTTGACATCCCCTCACCGTCACTATGTTAACTTCTGTTTTAAGTTATCTGTTACAGCCTTGGCCAAGTTAAAAATGATGGGATCCAAACAGTTGGCTACCAGCCGGAGTTGGGTTTTGGTGGCCTTGTGCCGGGCCTGTGAGCCAGCTGCTCTAGTGAGATAATATTGAGTTATATTTGAGTTGTAATTAGTTAACTTAGTTTACTAAGTTAAGTCTAGTTAAATTAGTTCCAAACTGTTTGAGGAACTAATAGAGAGTTAACAGTTAGTTGATGCATGCATTGTTACATCTCCATTTGGGCACATCAAATCCCAACATCCAGGTCAATGTTTTAGGGCTAATAAAACCCTAATTTCAGTTGCTTCATGCCCTAAAAAAGTCACCACTTTGAATGCCTCATTCCCAGAAAGTTTCATGACTTGAAGACACCCAAAAATAGCCTCTAGAGGGACCAGCATAGGTAAGCCCTTATGAGGGTGCGCTGTAGAGTAGTGGAGTCCACTACCAGGGTGCTCTGCAAAGCACTTAGGCTTCCTTTCACATGCACTGTGCGAGAATGAGCGAAATTTACATAGGGTTTGGGGAGTATTCTTATCTTTTGGAGTCATCTAGAAGGTTCCATCACTTATCAACTCTTATGAGCTCGAAAATGGATGAGGAATGAGTTAAGGTGCATCCTATCCTCTCATCCCTTCCTCCATGGAACTAATTCTAAGTATGAAAGGCCATTCAATGCCACCATTAATGACAGAACCTCCTTCATCTTCCTATAAATTGACCACTCATCTAAGTGATCAGGGGCTGGATTATGTTGAATTGTAAGGCGATAATGCTGCTATGAGATTTAGCTTTGAAGCAAGTATTGTAATGCTACAAGTTTGTCATGCTTTTGATGTGATGTGGATGGGATCTAAGCTAGAGGAATGGCTTTGAATCAGACACCAATGGTTGTAATTCCTTCTTCTATCTAATAAAGTGTTTGAACCTTTTTCCCATATGTTTGTATTATTTCATAATGCTTATGTGTGTGAATTGTATCTGATTCCTTTCACTTATATTCAATAGGTCATCTGCTTTGATTGGTTCTTTGTCTTCTATTGTGTTTATAGGGTACTTCTCAAGCGAATTAAGTATGGGAAGGAGCGATGGAATCAATACAAGGGAGACGAGAGGAAAGTGGAACTCCAGGTAGGTCTTTTATCTTCTCATCTTATCTATTGCATATAGGAGAAGTATAAAACACTTCAAAATATTGTTCTAGATACAGCTACTTATCTAGGGAATTAGTATTTATCCATAGATGGTAAATTCTCCAAAAAACATTTGCGACCATACTGGGGAAGAATCATCTTTCCTAGTAGCTTATCCACCTCCTAAGACATCCTTGTAGACTTTATTTGTGTTCATTGATTGTAATTTAGTTCTTTACATTGAAACATTGGACAAAACTATGTCAAATTGCCTCTTAAAATGTCTCATTGTCACCAGCGCAGACTTGTGAGCGACACAATGCGCTGCAGAGCATCCCTGGCTTAGTGACAGTGCTCTGAAGTGCACTGTCTCCCACTCTGGGCTGCATTGATCCTCCTAGGATTAGTTTCCCACTTTTGGAAAGCGTTTTTGCCGACTTTTCTATGTTTGATTGTTTGATGATTGACCAATGATTGTTATGTCTCAAAAAATGAGTTTCTATCTCCTTGTCTAGCCCAATGTTATGAATATAATTCATAACGATTAAATAAATAAAATAAATATAAATATTAAATAATCAAATATTAGTTAGGTTAAATAGTCATTAAGACTAAGTGAAAAGGCATGTCTAAAAGACATGCCCATTCACGAAAGGTCACCTGCTAAGGTATAAAAGCAGGGCCCCATTGTAACATTTAAATCATCTTATATCATCTTATACAATTATATATATAATAATAAATTATTATTATTAAATACCTGTGTGTATTTTTACAATTAAATCTACAAGCTATCAGTTTTCTTACTTCAGCATAGTTTTTATGCTACAGTGGTATCGGAGCCGTGGCACACGATATAATCATGCGGGCCTTTGAACGTAGTTGGCCGCACAATGTGCCATTATGTTTACATCCTGATTACATTGAACAATTTAGTATTCAAGAAGCATTTTAGCATTTAGAAAAATCATTTGCAGAAATTAAAGAATGTCGAAAGGAAATCGATAATAAGGAAGAGAATAGTGACAGTGAAGAAACAAAACAAAGTGAAGCAGAAGATGAGGACTATCTTGAGAAGCACGAAGATGAACAATATCATAACAATGAGGAAGATGCAGAAGTTTCAAGCGAACTACATAAAACTGCAGTGGAGCTGAAAGAGCCTGAATCTTGTCCAATTAAGGCTTTGCAGAATGTTGAAGAAGAGCGGGATAGAATGATCAGAGAAGCACATAATTGTGCCATCGAGGCACAAAATAAGACAAGAAATGATGTAGTTATCACTATCAAAGAGTTCTTATTTTCACTTGATATTGACAATATCAACTTGGTTAAGTTGCACCATTACATTAAAGAAAGCAACATGGCCGCATGAGTTACCCACTTGCTCAAGATTCAACCCTTGACTCTCCCCATCACTAACATCAATCCCCAAATGACAGAGGAAGAATTTCTGAATCAACGACATAGGAACTATAGCCTTGTCCTGAGGTATCCATGGAAATAACTACTCAATTCAGTAGAGGCATTAGTAGAGTTGGACAACTCAGACAGATCCATAGCACAACCAACGGATATTATCATGAAACCTCTCTGAATTAAAACTGGAAAAGGTGAGGGATACAAGAGTTCTGACAAATTTTCTTCATGATATATTGGTGGTAGAGAATACCAAGAAGAGTGAGATGCAAGAGAAACTGAATGTTGTTAAATCATTTCTTGAGTTTAGGATTGGAGGAAGTTTGGATGAGATCGATGAGTATTTGCATAGTTATAGGTTTAGCCCCCAGACATTACTTAGTTTAGTGACACATTTTAAAGAAAAAGACGGTGGAGAAAGAGAGAAGGTGAAGAGTAGCACTACAAATTTGATCAGCTATGATGAGCGGACTACAAAGATTAAAGTAGTTGTAGAATGTATGAGGAAAGGATACCAAGAAGCTGAATAAAAGATCGACAACAGAAGCTTATGGTTTTGGTATTGGAAGAGTGGTCATGATTTCCAGCAGTCTCAACACTCCTTCTCCCCATTCATCATAACCCTCATCATTTCCTTCATACCTCCCGTTGTATCCACGAGAATTTTGTCCCTGCCGGCATGACCACGCTGCCATTCAACCAGTTTTTTTGGACAAAAGACCCTGCCCGACCACGCTGACAATGTTGCCCCCCTGCTGTCTGTTGCAACCTTCCCTGTTGGTCGTATCACATTCCTATTTCTGTCTATTCCATATTCCATCCCTCTATCTGCCATTGTCCATGTTTTCCTCGAAAATTGGTATCAGAATGGGTGGACAGGTCTTTCAATTGGCAATTTATTGTGCGGACACCACACTATAAAAAAATGTGTCGTCTCCATTGTCAAATGACATGGACCCTGCTCGAAGGTCAACATGAAGGGTTGTCGTCAGTTTATGCGGTCTCAGTATATACACGGGACACATCGTGATTGCTCCTATAGGTTCAAGACATTTATGCTTTGCGTTATTACGCAATATGGGGTGACTATAGCAAAGGTCCTATTGCACTGCTGTTGTCAGCTTCTGCATTGGGCACCGTTCAAGAAACCACTGAATAATCCAAAAACCAATGTGACAGTCAGACGTTGACCACATAACTATAGTCATAGCACTTAATACGTTAAGTTTAATTGATACGTCTAGACAGTATAGACGAGAACTTTACGTTAAAATTATATTCCAAACTAAATTTAATTAATTAAAATGATTTCATTAATTAACTTTAATAATAATAAAAAAAGGAAAGAGTTATTAAAAAAATACATAAATAAAAACTATATATAAAATTTATAACTACATTATTAAAAAATAAAATAAAAAAATCCAAGGAATATTATAGATTCTACATGACGAGATGCTTTCTATGTTATATACATTGAGTGATAGATGCTAAGTGAAGAAAATCGTCAACATTAAAGCTTTGAGGACAGAGCTTCTGAAGGAAGGGGCTATGTTATGAATATAATTCATAACAATTAAATAAATAAAATAAATATAAATATTAAATAATCAAATATTAGTTAGGTTAAATAGTCATTAAGTTAAGTGAAAAGGCATTTCTAAAAGACATGCCCATTCACAAAATGTCACCTGCTGAGGTATAAAAGCAGGGCCTCATTGTAACATTCAAATCATCTTATATCATCTTATACAAATATATATAATAATAAGTTATTATTATTAAATACCTGTGTGTATTTTTACAATTAAATCTACAAGCTATCAGTTTTCTTTCTTCAACATAGTTTTTATGCTACAAATGAAATTCACGTCCTAAATGTGTTGAGGTGTTTAATGAAATTCAAGAAGATGTAGCATAAAAACTATGATGAAGCAAGAAAACTGATAGCTTGTAGATTTAATTGTAAAAATACACACAGGGATTTAATAATAATAATTTATTATTATTATTATTATTATTATATATATATATATATATATATATATATATATATATATATATATATATATATATATATATATATATAATTATATAAGATGATTTGAATGTTACAATGAGGCCTTGCTTTTATACCTCAGTAGGTGACCTTTCGTGAATGGGCATGTCTTTTAGACATGCCTTTTCACTTAATTTAATGACTATTTAACCTAACTAATAGTTGATTATTTAATATTTATATTTATTTTATTTATTTTATTGTTATGAATTATATTCATAACACCCAACTTTGATTGGATTGATTAATGTTTCTACGGTACCCCCTCTGGCCACTTCCTTTGATTGGAATCAACTAGCAGGATTTCGTCTTCCTTCTTGTGTGCCTTTCCAGATCATAGTACAAGTTTGTAATATGATTGTATCTGGAACTATTATAGATGAAGGTGCATCTGTGAGTATCCTTTCCTCAACTGCTTGGCAAGTTCTCGGTTTGCAGCCACTTGTGCCAGTAACCCAGAATCTGTTGGCTTTTAACAAAGGAACTAGTCAACCATTAGGGATCCTCCCTCAATGACCTATTACTTTGGGAGGAAAAATCATCTATCTGAATGTGATGGTAGTACCAGGACCTTTAGATTATAATTTACTTCTTGGGCGTGACTATGTTTATGACATGGGAGCTATTGTTTCAACACTCTTTCGAGTGATTTTTTTCCCGCATGAAGGCAAAATTGTCACCATTGACCAACTTTCATTTCCCAGTCCAAATATGGTTTCTAGCCAATCATCTTCCATAAGTAGTCCTTTTGTGCCAATGGTATCATCCCTGCAACAGGTTAATTATGTGGCAACCCGTTCGATACCTACATCAATTGATAATCAATTCAGTGATGTTGTACATCATGTACTGGGGGCATTGGAACCAGATCTCTCCTTCATGACCTCTTATGAGTTGTGATCGAAATATGGGCATAGTTCTTTTACTGTGTCAACCTCATTAAAAAATGAAACAACTCCCATCAGCATAGTTCCTCATCTTGTGTCAAGCTCATTAAAAAATGAAACAAGGAAGATGAGCATAGTTCCTTGTCTAGTGCCAAGCTCATTAAAAAATGAAACAAGGAATCTGAGGACAATTCCTTGTCTTGTGTCAACCTCATTAAAAAATGAAACCAAGGATATGAGGATACTTTTTTTACTGTGTCAACCTCATTAAAAAATGAAACAACTCCCATGAGCATAGTTCCTTGTCTTATGTCAAGCTCATTTAAAAATGAAACAAGGAATATGAGGACAGTTCCTTGTCTTCTGTCAACCTCGTTAAAAAATGAAACCAAGGATATGAGGATAGTTCTTTTACTGTGTCGACCTCATTAAAAAATGAAACAACTCCCATGAGCATAGTTCCTTGTCTTGTGTCAAGCTCATTAAAAAATGAAACAAGGAATATGAGGATAGTTCCTTGTCTTGTGTCAGCCTCGTTAAAAAATGAAACCAAGGATATGAGGATAGTTATTTTACTATGTCAACCTCATTAGCAAATGAAATAGCTCCCTTCGAGGATAGTTCTTTGTCTTGTGTCAACCTCGTTAAAAAATGAAACCAAGGATATGAGGATAGTTCCTGGTCTTGTGTCAACCTCGTTAAAAAATGAAACTAAGGAGTACGAGGAGAGTTCCTGGTCTTGTGTCAACCTCGTTAAAAAATGAAACAAGGGGTATGAGGATAGTTCTTTTACTGTGTTGACCTCATTTAAAAAATGAAACAAGGTCCCTTGGAATAAAGTTCCAAGTCAAGTCTTTGAGTAGATCTCGTAAAATCCCAGTCGAGTCTTTCACTTGATCTCGTAAATGAATCTTCATTCCATCCACCTGATATCCATGAGTAGTCTACGTAGGTGAAAGTAATGAAGCTTGGGGGGCATGCACCTAATGGTAAAGTTAAGTTTCCCTGTAGGTTATGTGAAGAGAATCACCCCATTCACCTTTGTCCCTATCTGGACGAAGCCAAAAAGGTGTTGGATAATCATCCTGCTTCACTGCAGCGACTTCCATCTGGTTACATGATACTCCCCCTTACATCATGCTGGGGGCATGTAAACCAATCTCAAGCATAGTTTTTCATTTCAAGCTTGTGTAAAAATGAAACTAAATTCAAGCATAATTTTAGGTTTCAAGCTTGTGTAAACATGAAACCGAATTCAAGCATAGCTTTTCGTTTCAAGCTTGTATAAATGTGAAACTGAATCCAAGCATAGTTCTCTATGGTTCAGGCTTGTGTAAAAATGAACCCATTTCCATTTTAACCCTCGTGATTGCCATTCTATCAGCCTCTTTTGTCAGATGAGCCTTGGTTGTTTTCATCCCATCACCACCATCCCTTTGGCCAATCATATCCTTTCACTTGGTTGTTTTTATCCTTTTTGAGGATCAACTGCAATGAGTGGTCTTATTAGCCAGCCTCTTCACATAAATCAACATGTTTTGAGAAGTTCCAACATCACCGGAACAAGCTGTTATCCTAGACACCACTCATTCCTCAAAGTGGAGTCCTCTTTAAGCTCTTTTCAGACTCTGTAAACATGAAAATATTTCCGAGCACTTGTCCTTTCCAGCTCATTAACGGGTTGGAAACAATATCTCTCTTGTATTGTTTTATGCTTTTTCGGGCTTGAGAGATTAATTTATGAAAAATAACTTGTGCAGTTTTATTTTTGTCCCTTTTCAAACTCTCTAAACATGAAAAGGACTGAGTTATCTTTGTCGTTAAACTCGTTAAAACATCAGATAGCAACAAACTTGTCCATCTAGACAAGACCGAGTTTCACCTTTGCTAGACTCATTAACACATCAAATAGTGATGGATTCACCCAAAGGGTGAAATTATACGGCAAGCATATGTTATCCTCCTCAAGCTTGATAAAAATAAAGAGGTACTGGTCAGCAAAAATGGGAAAAGGGGGAAAACCACTTTATGGTAGCAGGTCACTCTTGAACAGGACACTTTCACTTCATCTCTAGGAATATTTGGGTTGGGTTATCTACTTGATGATTATCATACCTATGGTCTATCACACCATCCATCATTTTTGCTTTTGGGTCAATGCTACCAATTCATTTAGAATATTTGGGTTGGGTTATCTACTTAATGGTTATCATACCTATGGTCTATCACACCATCCATTAACTTGGTTTTAGGTCAATGCTACCAATTCATTCAGTTTCACCGATATGATCAAGAGAAGTCATCCTTTACAATACCATAAACCTTCATTTTCATGACCGCCATTCCTAAACCTTGTGTCGTCAGTCAAATTCCATCTCTAAAATCACTACACTTGTTTCGTGTCATTGATGTGAGATACATCAAGGCCCTCCTACGACGAGTCGCTTCTTGTCGACATCAGCTCATTATCCAAGAAGTTGACTTAGAAACACCCATTCAGTACCTTGAAACTTGCATGCATCAATGGCCTTCGACCGAAATAATTTTTATGGTGTTTGACATCAAATCATCCATTCACACCATGCAGAATGTACTGTAGTACCTTGAGGATCATTATCATTATCGGTGATTTCTCTTGCATCCGTTAACAACTTATGTCATTAGCTGGTAATCAAATGGTGTCTTCTCGTGTTTGACTTCAGATCACATATTCACATGGTTAGACTTGTACTTGAGTGAACAGTTGAATGAGATAGAAGACCCCAGATCTAGTTTCATCCATCTGAGCTGCGATTTCAGGAGTACTAAATCATATGTAAAATGGATTTACATTGATGGTCATTCCGATCATGGGTTGAAAGTTTATAAGCTGAGCATGGGTATGCCTTCCCTCACCAATTCATGTAAAATCAAATATCATGATATATGTATTGTAATTCATGCATGTCACCTTCCACTTTGATACCTCCTTGTCACATTGTAAAGAATTTCATTCGACATGGCATTTTTTTGAATTCATTCTTTAGGGGGCAGTTGTTACAGATCCATTTGGGCACATAAAATCCCAACATCCAGATTAGTGTTTTAGGGCTCATCAAACCCTAATTTTAGTTGCTTCATGCCCTAAACAAGTCACCCCTTTGAATTCCTCCTTCCCAGACAATTTCATGACATGGAGACACCTATAAATAGCCCCTATAGGGACTAGCATAGGTAAGCCCTTATGAGGGTGCGTTGCAGAGCAATTGAGTCCACTACCGAGGTGATCTGCAGAGCACTTATGCTTCCTTTCACCTGTGTTGGGCTAGAATGGGTGAAATTCACATAGGGTTTGGGGAATATTCTTATCTTTTGGAGTCATCTAGAAGGTTCCCTCACTTATCATCTCCTATGAGCTCAAAAATGGATGAGGAATGAGTTAAGGTGCATCCTATCCTCTCATCCCTTCCTCCATGGAACTAATTCTAAGTATGGAAGGCCATTCAATGCCACCATTAATGAAAAACCTCTTTCATCCTCCTATAAATTAACCACTCATATAAGTGATCAGGGGATGGATGATGTTGAATTGTAAGGAGATAATGCTGTTATGAGATTTGGCTTTGAAGTAAGTATTGTAATGCTACAAGTTTGTCATGCTTTTGATGTGATGTGGATGGGATCCAAGATGGAGGAATGGCTTTGAATCAGACACTAATGGTTGTAATTCCTTCTTCTATCTAATAAAGTGTTTGAATCTTTTTCCCATATGTTTGTATTGTTTCATAATGCTTATGTGTGTGAATTGTATCTAATTCCTTTCACTTATATTCAATAGATCGTATTCTTTGATTGATTCTTTGTCTTCTGTTGTGTTTACAGGGTACTTCTCAAGCAGATTAAGTAGGGGAAGGAGCAACATAATCAATACAAGGGAGACGAGAGGAAATTGGAACTCCAAGTAGGTCTTCTATATTCTCATCTTATCTATTTCTTATAGAAAATGTCTAAAATACTTTAAACTATTGTTATAGATACAACTACTTATCTAGGGAATTAGTATTTATCCATAGATGCTAAATTCTCCAAAACATGCATGCACTCAACTAGCGCTACTCCAACTAACTGAATATTACCTCATCAGAGACTCATGCATGTCTATTTTGAGAAAGACCCAGTTGAGACTAATGTTTAAGGACAGTGTACTATCAGTTGCATGTGTTTTCTCGTGGAGAAAACTAATGCATGTAGTCAAGGACTTAATCCTTGAGGATTGCACGGTTTTGAAAGAGATCATCCATTGGGTAATAGGAAGATCATCCATTGGGTAATAGGAAGATCATCCACAAGGAATAGTGCAAGGAAATAGGAGCTTGGAGGGCAGAGAGGAAGGCTGGAGAGAAGCCAAGATTTCCTGTGAGAATCTGTGAGGATTGTACTGAGAGATGGCTAGCTGTGAGAGCTAAGGCTTTGTATAATTCCTATGTATTTCTACCATGTATGATAATACAATAGTGTGGGGTTTTTAGCTGAGGATTTCCCCAAAGTATTTTCATGTGTATTGTGCCATTGATTCTTCTTCTTCTGGTTATATTATTCAGCTCGATCTTTAAGCTTCTGCAAATTGATAGTAAAAGTAGGTTATAGTATTCTTCTTTGATTTATATTACATTATCGAGTTAACCTACATAGATTTTCTACATGGTATCAGATCCAGGTTTGTAGAAATCTCTACATGGTACCAAAGCTAGATTTGTAGAAATCTCTACATGGTATCAGAGCTATGAATAGTATAGTAAGAAGAGAATTCGAAGTTTAAATTTTGGAGTTGCAGGTGCAAATCGAATTCATATCATACTTCAAAGTTGGAGAACGGCGTTCTACAGCTTGAGACTGGAGTATGCCTTGGAAGGTAGCTCAAGTTACATAGCATGGAGAGATAGAATGGAGGCTGTATTAGAAGACAATGGATTGAAGGAATTCATTGATCAAGAAATCCCAAAGCCAACTTCAACTAATGCACAAGAGTTGGTTGAGTGGAAGAAGCCTGTGGCAAAGGCAAGACAAATCATCCTTGAGGGAGTTCGAGACCATATTGTCTCGAGTCTCCATGTGAAGGATACTCCATTTTCAATGTGGAAGACATTGAAGGACCTCTACCAGAATAGTAGTGATCAGAGGAAATTGGCGCTGAATGATAAGCTTCGAAGAATCAAGATGGAGAAGGGCAATACTATTTCCACATATCTCAACAAGCTCACCACCTGTAGAGATGAGCTTGGCAGTGTGGGAATAACTATTGGCGATGATGATAGGCTGAACCTCACTCTCCTTAGCCTTCCAAAGAGTTGGAATAGCTACCAGGGCTCTGTGAATGGAAGGGAGGAACTGTCGGATTGGGAACGACTGTGGTCAGATCTTATGCAGGAGGAGGTTAGGAGGAGCACATGAGATGGTTCTTCATCCAAGAATGATGATGAAGAAAATATGGCCTTAGCAATTAAGGAAAGGAAAGGGAAGGGGAAGGCTTCCCATTTCAAATTGAAATCTTCTCATGGAGGGAAGAAGGGTGACATGTCTAAAGTAAGATGCTTTAATTGTCACAAAATGGGACATTATGTGACTAATTTTCCATCGAAGAAGTCTAAGAAGGGATCCTCGGAATGATCGAAAGGTGAGGGATTAGCCTCTCATTTCAAAATGGAATTTACCCTCATCGCATGCATGGTGTCATTGATGATGGGTTGTGTCTGGTATCTTGATAGTGGAGCCTCATTCCACATGACCGGTGATAAAAATTTATTCAGTGCCTTGGAGGAGAAAGACCTCAATATGCGCATAGAGATGGGTGACGACGGAAGGTATAGTGTTTCAGGAGTGGGCATGGTTGCTTTTGAAAGGGAGAATGGAGCTCCTCTCACCTTAACAGATGTGATGTATGTGCCTGAACTGAAGAAGAACTTGGTATCGGTCACGATGTTGGAGGACAAAGGCTATGATGTCGTCTTCAGTAAAGGAAAGGTGTTCCTAAGACACATAGCCACGGGTCAGACCAAGAGGATAGGAATTTGGGTGAAGAATCTCTATAAACTAGAGGTAGATGATTGTGTAGCATTGAGTACGAAATTAGAATTGGTGCAAAGGCAAGACATTGGTGAGTTGTGGCATAGGTGGTTAGGCCATTTGCATCATGGGGCTTTGAAGATAATGCAACAGATATCTATAGGAATTCCCAAAGGTAAACTTGAACAAGTTGATGCATGCAAAGGTTGTACCTTGGAAAAGTACACCAAATCTTCCTTTCATGATCGAGACAGTCGAGCAAAGGCTATCTTAGAGTGAGTTCATACTGATTTGTGTGGACCATTCTCGACGGAATCCACAGTGAAGAAAAGGTATTATGTGATTTTCATTGATGACTATTCTTGTAGATGTTGGATTTATTTCATGTAGAAGAAGGACAAAACTTTCACAAATTTTTGTGAATTCAAAGCTTTGGTCAAGAAAGAGTTAGGGAAGAAGATCAAGGTCTTTAGAAGTGACAAAGATGGAGAATATGTCTCTCAAGAGTTTAAGGACTTCTGTGCAACAGAAGGAATTAAACAAGAGTAGACGACACCTCATAACCCACAGCAGAATGGGGTGGCCAAGAGGAAGAACAAAACTATTGTAGGGGCAGCACGGGAAATGCTACATGACCAAGGCCTACCACTTCACTTGTGGGTTGAGGCATGCAACATAACAGTCTATTTGCAGAATAGAAGCTTGCATCGCATACTTAGGATGAAGACACGAGAGGAAGCTTTCTTCGGTAATAGACCAAATGTCGGTCACTTCATGATCTTTGGCTCATCAGTATATTGACATGCGACAAAGGATGCACGGAAGAAGCTTGAGCCGGCAACAGATTGGGGATATTTGTGGGGTACACTGATACACCTCACAACTACTAGGTGTACTTGACTACTAGTCAGAGGATAGTGGTTCAGAGAGATCTCAAGTTTGATGAGCAGAAGGCCATGCGATTTTCCCTTGAGAGGGGGCTCCAACCATAGGCTGTGGAGGAACTCTTGGTTCCTAAGGAGGAGGAGCCTCAGACTAATGCAGAGAAGCTGCATGCAGAGGTTCTAGGAGTGGAGACATCCACTCAAGAAGAGACTTCCAGAGATGGACGGAAGCGCACAAGAGAAACTGACAGATGGTTGGAGGATGTGAGAGAGAATGTGGGAGCACCATCTTCTCAGCACAGACAGAGGAGGTCACCTAAGAGGTACATTGGATACATGGCCCTTGCTGGGGAATTTGTTGAGACTGAACCATCTTCCTTTAAGGAAGCAATCTAGCAACCGATTTGGGTTGATGCTATGGTGGAGGATATGACTCCATAGTTCGTAATAGTGTTTGGGACATGGTTCTGAAACCAAAGAACAAGTCAGTTGTAAGTTCCCGTTGGATTTACGAGGTAAAGCAAGATGCTAATGGTAGCATGGAGAAGCATAAGGCAAGATTTTTTTCCCACGGCTTTTCACAGTTCGAGAGGATCATGTTGTTGTAGTATATTTCAAAAGAGGATCAAGATGCTTAAATTTTGACAAAGGCATTGTCAAAGTGTAAATTGGAGTTCCATAGAGATAGGATCGGGGTGGCAGATAATCCCTTTCTTCTTAAGAGGGAGTGTTGAAATATGGCAACAATAATATTCCAATTTAATTTTTCCTTGAATTAAATTTTGAATTAAAATCGAATTTAGTCTTAACAACTACTTGGAAATAATTAATTAATTTATTTTAAATTAATTAGTTGGAGAAATTCAAGTTAGAAGTCTTTTTGAAGTCATGCAAGAGTTATCCCTTAAATTAAGGAGATAAGATTGAGTTATATTTGAGTTGTAATTAGTTAACTCAGTTTACTAAGTTAAGTCCAGTTAAATTAGTTCCAAACTGTTTGAGGAACTAATAGAGAGTTAACAGTCAGTTGATGCATGCATGCACTCAACTAGTGCTACTCCAATTAACTGAAGATTCCCTCATTAGAAACTCATGCATGTCTATTCTGAGAAATACCCAGTTGAGATTAATGTTCAAGGACAGTGTACTATAAGTTGCATGTGTTTTCTCATGGAGAAAAATCATGCATGTAGTCAAGGATTTAATCCTTGAGGATTGTGCAATTTTAAAAGAGATCATCTACTGGGTAATAGGAAGATCATCCACAAGGAACAATGCAAGGAAATAGGAGCTTGGACGGTAGAGAGGAGGGCTAGAGAGAAGCCAAGATTTCCTGTGAGAATCTGTGAGGATTGTACTGAGAGCTGGCTAGATGTGAGAGCTAAGCCTTTGTATAATTCCTATGTATTTCCACCATGTATGATAATACAATAGTGTGGGGTTTTTAGCTGAGGATTTCCCCAAAGTATTTTCATGCTTATTGTGCCATTGATTCTTCTTCTTTTGGTTATATTGTTCAGCCCGATCTTTAAACATCTGCAAATTCATAGTAGAAGTAGGTTATAGTATTCTACTTAGATTTATATTGCATTGTCGAGTTAACCTACACAGATTTTCTACATGGTATCAGAGCCAGGTTTGTAGAAATTTCTACAATGTTCCTCCCAACCATATTGAGGGAGAACTTCTCCCCCTTGATCCGAATGGAAAATGGCATCAACCCATGGTACTCATCGACCCATATTATTCATCGACCCATGGAATTTACCCATGGTATTGTAAATGGCATCCGCCCGTGGTATTGTAAAATCCACCCATGGTATTCATTCACCCATGGAATTTACCCATGGTATTGTAAATGGCATCTGCATGTGGTATTGTAAAATCCACCCATGGTATTCATTCACCCATGGAATTGACCCGTGGTATGGTAACTGAAAAATACTATAAGTAACAAGTCACATTTTGTAAAAGGACAGATTGTCCGCCACAATGTAGCCTTTACAGTTAAAACCGATAATAACTGTAAAGGCTACATTGTGGCGGACAATCTGTCCTTTTACAAAATGTGACTTGTTACTTATAGTATTTTTCAGTTACCATACCACGGGTCAATTCCATGGGTGAATGAATACCATGGGTGGATTTTACAATACCACATGCAGATGCCATTTACAATACCATGGGTAAATTCCATGGGTGAATGAATACCATGGGTGGATTTTACAATACCACGGGCGGATGCCATTTACAATACCATGGGTAAATTCCATGGGTCGATGAATAATATGGGTCGATGAGTACCATGGGTTGATGCCATTTTCCAATACCACTGATCCGGATCTTGGGAGGAGGCCCCCAAGATCTAAAAGATTGAAATGGATCTTGGGGGGAGAGAACCCCAAGATCTGAAAGATTGAAATGGATCTTGGGGAAGAGACCCCCAAGATCTGAAAGATTGAAATGGATCTTGGGGAAGAGACCCCCAAGATCTGAAAACTTGAAATGCTAGGAGAAAAAAGAGGAGAATGCCCAATAAACAAAACCACAAAGAAATTTTTTTATTAAAACCGATAATAACTGTAAAGGCTACATTGTGGCGGACAATCTGTCCTTTTACAAAATGTGACTTGTTACTTATAGTATTTTTCAGTTACCATACCATGGGTCAATTCCATGGGTGAATGAATACCATGGGTGGATTTTACAATACCACATGCAGATGCCATTTACAATACCATGGGTAAATTCCATGGGTGAATGAATACCATGGGTGGATTTTACAATACCACGGGCGGATGCCATTTACAATGCCATGGGTAAATTCCATGGGTCGATGAATAATATGGGTCGATGAGTACCATGGGTTGATGCCATTTTCCATTCGGATCATTCCTCCCTCCTTAAGAAGCAATGGTCCCCATTGCGTAAAGTTCCCTCCTGCAAAGCCTTTGTTGAATATGAAGATCCACTGAAGATAAGGGTTTTACGTGGTTAACCCAAAACCCTGATAAATGAAGATCCGAGGATAGAGATACCCTGTAATGCTTGTGACCAACTGTGATTCTGACAGTGTGTGGCCTAGCAAATGGACTTCGATGAACTGTGGGTTTGTGGATGACCCATAACCATGAAGAACGAAGATCCGAGGATAGAGATACCCTGTAATGCTTGTGACCAACTGTGATACTAACAGTGTACGACCTAGCAAATGGACTTCGATGAAGTGTGGGTTTGTGGATGACCCACAACCATGATGTTGGTTGCTGATGAAGTAGCAGGTGCCTACATAGCCTGGGGTGGGAGGGCACATCTCCAAATAACCCAAGCCGATTGCTGCTATGTTGAAACTGATGAATGTGAAGCAGGTGCCTACTAAAGTGGGGTGGGAGGGCACGTCTCCAATGGAAACCCACTCCGAATGCTGCTCCAGAATTAAAATGGACATAACTCGGCCAATATAACTCAGAATATTTATTATAACCTGTTTTTGGAAGCAGAAAGACCATTTTGCATCTGCCCATATGATAGAAATCCTGATCTAGGCACTAGAATTCCAGATCTGCGCTGCAACTCTCCCGCCGTCACCAAAATTTCTGCAAAAAAGAGCTGATTTTAAATCAATGATATCTCCCTCATCCGGACTCCGATTCGACTGATTTTTTTTTTGAAGTTGGGTAGTTTTTCCCAAAGAATCCAGATCTGCAATTAGATTTTGCAGATCTTGTACCAGGACATCTAGATCTGCGCCGCAAAATCGCTGCCCTGAAAATTGTCTGCAACCCCACTGATTTTTAAATCAGCGATATCTTCTTCATCCGGACTCCGATTCAACCGATTTTTTTTTTGAAATCGGCTATTTTTTCACCAGGAATACAGATCTGCAATTATATTTTGCAGATCTTGCACCAAAATGTACAGATCTGATTTGCAAAGTCGCCGCCCAAAAAACAATTCTGCAAAAAAATGAGAAAAGAAAAATTCTTCCTGCGTGACCCAAGAAAGTGCTCTGTGGAGGTTGTAGCACATGCCTGACGTTTGTTGAATATTGCTGCAAAATTTGAAACTGAAACATGCATCAAACCCTCGTTCCCATGGAATCATAACCTGCTCTGATACCACTGATCCGGATCTTGGGAGGAGGCCCCCAAGATCTAAAAGATTGAAATGGATCTTGGGGGGAGAGAACCCCAAGATCTGAAAGATTGAAATGGATCTTGGGGAAGAGACCCCCAAGATCTGAAAGATTGAAATGGATCTTGGGGAAGAGACCCCCAAGATCTGAAAACTTGAAATGCTAGGAGAAAAAAGAGGAGAATGCCCAATAAACAAAACCACAAAGAAATTTTTTTATTAAAACCGATAATAACTGTAAAGGCTACATTGTGGTGGACAATCTGTCCTTTTACAAAATGTGACTTGTTACTTATAGTATTTTTCAGTTACCATACCACGGGTCAATTCCATGGGTGAATGAATACCATGGGTGGATTTTACAATACCACATGCAGATGCCATTTACAATACCATGGGTAAATTCCATGGGTGAATGAATACCATGGGTGGATTTTACAATACCACGGGTGGATGCCATTTACAATACCATGGGTAAATTCCATGGGTCGATGAATAATATGGGTCGATGAGTACCATGGGTTGATGCCATTTTCCATTCGGATCACCCCTAGAACCCTCGAGCTGTAAGAGCTCACAAACAACACCAAAATATAGTAGTAGAGATATATCTAAGGCATGTTGAGGAAGATAAGTTTCATTTCCTCCCAACACCACTCAGGCTTAGCTCCACCATGTATAACTACATAGTAATTTAGATTAGGAATTTCAAAATCATTTAGAAAGAAATTGGTTACTCTCCAAGTCTCTCACTCTCATAATATTTTTCAAATCTGTCCAACTCTTGGTATCACAATGCACCTCCCTCCCTCGTGCCTCCCCCTAAGTGAGAATACATGAGGCACATATATAGGAGGAGGAACAAATTAATGTCATAAAGGAGGAGTAATATGCATGTGTTGTATTCCATTTAGAGCAGTGTACTCATACCATTAAGGAGAGGTATGCATGCCTTAGTTAATGTTAAATTATGGTATGTTCTATGCTTATAACAGTCTACTTCTTTTTCTTATTATATTCCACCGATTAGCAATCACATGTACATAAAGTAAAGTGCAGATAGAACATTAAACGATCGACAGAAAACAAGCCAAGACAAGAGACACAAGATGTGGCGGCTAGCCAGGGAAAAACCCCACAATGTGTGGGGAAACCCTTTGATCAAATCTTCTTTTATCTTCAATAATTCAGCAGAGAGAAATAGTACAATAAATCTGATTCATATCAACAGTAGCAAACCCTAGATCAGTAGCATCATCATTAGCGGCTTCATTATCAAACTAGGGCAGACCATATCTCACAAACCTACCGCCGGATTGACTTCATTCCACCACCGAAAGTTTCGGCTTCCAGAGGAGGTTCAGATGAACCTACAGCGCAGTTCAGATGAGGAGATCTTCTAGGCCACGCAAGTCAATCTTTACTTCTACAGTTGCAGCTTCATTTTCAGCAGTTTCCGGCTTCAAACTAGGGCAGTCAATATCTTGCAAACCGTTCGTCGGATTGACTTCATTCCACCACCAAAAGTTGCGGCTTTCAAAGGAGGTTCAGATCAACCTACAGCGTAGTTCCAAAGAGGAGATCTTCTAGGCCACGAAAGTCAATATTTACTTCTGCAGTTACAACTTCAAATTCAACAGCTTCCGGCTTCACATGTGTGAGAGAGAGAGACCCATTTCAGCGCAGTAGAGAAGAGACTCATATCTGCGCAGTAGAGAGAGAGAGATGTGATGAGATGAGTGAGTCCAAATGAGGAAAAGTCCTCTTCTATTTATACACAACGTTGGTGGGTGAATAGATGCGACTGTTCGGCTTCTGAGCCTACATGAGTTGTAGGTCGGCTTGATAATAATTCCATAATCAAAATAAATTCATATCTCCATGAATACTTATCGGAAACGGATGATCTTTATATCAATCTTACACCTCTTGATGAGAGGAATCTAATAAAAATATTATCAACCATGAATAAGATGACCCACATGAATTTTTGCCCTGGTTGCCAATTTTAACACTCCCTCTCAACCATGGAGAACTTCATCTGCAATCTGTCTATCGGTCGTTACTATTCATCCATCAAATGCACTCCCTTGTACAGCCTGACCCTTGCCCTGCTCTACTCTATTTTTCCTATTCTGCTTTGTCTTGTTCTGCCCTGCACTGATCTGTACTATTTTGTTCTGTTCTTTCTGCTCTTGCATTGTTCTGTTCTACTCTGCTTTTGTCCGAATTATGAAGAAGAAGAAATGATCGAGGATGTATCATACTGACTCAAAGTCAGTCTCAGAGTATGTACCACTCGTCCCAGACCAGTCTCAACCAACCCAAAGTCATCGTCGTAGTGAGTACAACTCCAATGGTCCTAGACCAATATCATCCTCCATTGACTCAAAGTCAGTCTCAGAGTATGTACCACTGATCCCAAACCAGTCTGAACCGACCCGAAGTCAGCGTCATAGTATGGTACAACTTCTACCACTGGTCCCAGACTAGTATCATTGATCCCAGATCAATGGAGGTCATCCTAGCATAGGGAGTACGGTAGTTACAACGATGCATCCATCGGTACTACTATGGTCCCTAACTTCATTTCCCTGGTCATTGATCAGATGAGAGGTACTTCCCATGAGTCCCAGACCGCATGGGTAGGATGCCTCGACAGGAGAACTAATCAATCCTGTCCTCACAGGAGAACACATCAATCCTGCTACAATTTCCATGGAGAACACATCAATCTAGGCCTCACAGGAGAACACATCAATCCTGCTACAATCGCCGTGGAGAACACATCAATCCAGGCCTCACAGGAGAACTAATCATCCTGCTACACAGGAGAGCGAATCATCCTGTTCTAGAAGAGAGCGAATCATCTTGTCCCACAAGAGAGCGAATCATCTTGTTCCAGTGTGCACCACCAGGGGAGGGTGAGTCACCCTGTGGTCATATGTTGCTCTAGTAGGAACCGAAAGCCCTCAGAGCTCCCAGAGCTCAATGTATGCAACATGCAGGACCCTTGTACAAAGGTTTCTTGCCGACTCCAAGTCGTTTGGGAAAATCACAGATTAGATCTTTCCTCGGGGCTTTGACAAGGTGTATCAACCTGTACATCATCTTAATGTGATGGAGCTTCCTTGCTCATCGACATACCATATCCTAGATGATGTCTATCTACTGGAGCAATTGACGAATACGGGATTCCTCAATAATCGAATCCCACCTCTAGTTGTTACAGAGAATCACAGTGGTATCCAATGTAAATCCAAATAGCTCACTGAAGAGCTTTCGCAACCAGAATTCCTGACACGAGGTTATGCTAGTAACAATATATCCTGCTTCGGCGGTGCTCAAAGCCACCGAATTCTGCTTCCTGCTCATCCAGGATATCGAAGCAGATCCCAAGGTGAAATAGTACCCGAAAGTGCTCTTACGGTCCACCACACTGCCGCCCAATCAACATCAGTATATCCAAGTAGTCTCACATCTCCGACAGTGTATCTTAATCCATGAGAGATTGTGTCCTAAAGACATCTCAGAAGATTCCTGGCATCAATCCAATGAGGCTCAACCAAATATGAGCTCACAATGCTAACTGCAAAACATATGTTCGGACGGAGGTTCACCAAGAACATCAATGCGAATGAGTTTTTGAAACTCAGAGGCATTTCCCAAGTCTGGTCTGACATCACTACCATATAACTTCTAAAAGTTAAGATCCTCGAGGTAGTCACAGGCTTGTAGTCCATCATACCGAATCTTTCCAATATATTTACCACATATTTTCCTTGAGATAGGAAAATTTCCCTTGGCTTCTGCCACACTTCAAGTCCTTGGTCCTTCATTTCAAATTCAGAAGCCATCTCCCTCTTACATTTGTGAATGAGAGGGTTTGCACCTGTTAGAAAGATGTCATCCTAATACAACACCAGTATGAGAGGCTTGTCATCTTCAACCTTAAAGTAAAGGTTAGGATCAGCTTCACTCCTAGTGAATCCCAACTTCATCAAGTAGCTATCGATCCTCTCATACCATGATCGGGGTGCTTGGTTCAGCCCATAGAGAGCCTTCTTCAACCTGTATACATGAGATTTTCAATCATAAATCTCAAATCCTTCGGGTTGCTCCACGTAGACCTCTTCTTTGATCGAGCCATGCAAGAATGCAGTCTTGACATCCATCTGATGTAGGTTCCATCCTTGTGAAGTGGCAAGGGCTATGATCGAGCGGATGGTTGTATATCTGGCAATAGGTGCAAATATCTCATCATAGTCTATACCTTCCTTTTGGGAGAAACCTCGAGCAACAAAACGAGCCTTATACTTTTCCGTGCTTCCATCTGCTGCATGCTTTATCTTGTAAAGCCATTTGGAAGTAACAACAGTCTTGTCCTGGGGTCTGGGAACTACTTCCCAAACATCATTCTTTATGATAGACTCATATTCTTCGTTCATAGCATCCTTCCATACTTGATGCTTGACGGCATCTGAGAATGACCAAGGCTCATTTTGTATGATCGTGGTCATGATGGTCAGGTATCCTTGATACCTATTAGGTTTCTAACTTTCACGAAAGGTTCCTCGGGGTGCAACATGTCCTTCAGCATCATCAAGTAACCCCTGAAGCCATGAAGGCCTCTTCCTAGAAGAGTAAGGCTCATATGGAGGAAGATCAATCGGATCCATGGGTTCTTCTACATCAGGCATTGACTCATCATCCTTTTCTTTCAGTTCCCTGGTGTCGGCTTCTTGAGAGCTCCTCAAAGTCGGAAGATTGATCACCTTGCTGAGAGCCATATCTTCGTCAAAGGTGACATCATGACATGACTTCCCTTTGACCGGCTACATAGATTCTATAGCCTTTAGTATTTTCACCATAGCCCACAAAAATTCCCTTCTTTCCAGATGCTCCCAATTTATTTCTTTTCTCTTTCGGCACATGAAAGTATACAGGGCTTCCAAAAATTTTAAAATGAGAAACATCATGTTTCTTACCGGTGAATTTTTCTTTAGGAGTCTTGGAACCTAATGCTTGATGAGGGCATCGATTTTGTACATATACGGCAGTGTTTGCAATTTCAGCCCATAGAAACTTTGTAAGTCTTTGATCATGTAGCATGGCCCGGACAACTTCCATCATCGTGTGGTTCTTCCTTCCCACCACACCATTCTGCTCAGGAGTATGTGGTGTAGTAGTCTCCCTCTTAATGCCAACCTCAGGTGTGCCTGAGTAAACCAATTGTAATATATCGGAGGTCTTGCTTTGGCTTGAGGGGAATGGTCCCCTTTTGACCTTTCCTTAAGCACATCCCGGACATACACCTTCTTTCTCTACTTGGAATTCGGGCATCTCTGTTACCATCTGTCTTACATCGGGTAGAGCTTTGTAATGAAGGTGGGCAAACCTCTGATGCCAAAGTTCGGACTAAAGAGATGTGTCACAAGACATGACACCTAGCAGACTTCCATCGACCTGATATAATGAATCAACACTAAACCCAAGAGTAAAGGCATCTTTAACATTATTTTTCCATATACATACCTTGCCATTGCTGAAGGTTACCTTATAGCCTTTGTATTCCATTGTCGAGATGGATACCAGGTTCTTTTTGAGGTCAGGTGCATTTAATACATCCTAGAATTTCTAGCCTTCTTGAATGCTTGTCCTCTTCCTTGATTCCCAGCTCTCCTCTTACCTTTGCTGTTGAATTTGTCATTCCTTTGATTGCCATCAGAGGGATTTAGAGTTGCACCACTGCATACTGTACCATGCTTCTCTAATCATGATTATCATCATGCTGCCCATGTCCATGATTTTATCCATCATAATGCTACTCAAACTAGTGTGCATCATCATCATGCTATCCTATATGTGCATGATCTCATGTTGCCCTTTATGTCCATGATCTCATTCATGATGATGCTCATGATCTCATACATAGTGACTTTCTTTGTCGCAAATGTAACATCGTCATTTTCTTCTAGCCTTAGGTCTAGCCTTTCCTTTTGATTTAGTCTCGGAATTATGTCTTTTCTTTGCATGAGAATAAAAGGGCAGTAGGAGGACCTTTAGGCATGGGCATTTCCTGCTCTTCTACCCTTGTTTGTTCTTGAACGCATCTAGCCATTAATTCCTCGAAACCAGGAATTACATTATAGTTCAAAAGAGTAGTCCTGAACACATACCATTCAAATGGAAATCCTCCAAGAGTTGTGAGTGCCATTTCTCTGTCAGTAATAGTTTCCCCAATAGATAGGAGATCGTTCTTGACCTCGGTGATTCTTAAGAAGTATGCTTGCATACTTTCATCTTTACCCCTCTTGATTTCCCTCATATTATTTCTAAGAAACAAAAATTGATCTACATCATTAACTTTAAATAAACTCACCAGTCTATCGTAGATTTCCTTGGAGGTGTCCAGTTCAGAGATGTAGGACACCAAGTGCTTGTCGATAGAGTCCTGGATGATCTTCTATTGTTTTGACTTCTCCATTTTTTCATTTGTTCCAGGCAGCAGCGGATGCATTTGATGGAGGCTCAACAATATTGCCTCTCACATGATCCAACACTCCTTGATTCTCAAGGGTTAGATCGATAGACATCTTCCATCCGTGATAGTTAGCTTTCTCACGGAGCTTGTCTTCAGCAGGAAAGAGTGTTGAGGACCCCATAGTTCTTTTAGGATAGCCTTGCCAATATTCTCTTCGATGATTGCTCTTGCTCTTGCTCGGGCTTTGTCTTCACCTCAGCTCCGATACCATGTTAAATTATGGTATGTTCTATGCTTATAACAGTTTACTTATTTTTCTTATTATATTCCACCGATTAGCAATCACATGTACATAAAGTAAAGTTTAGATAGAACATTAAATGATCGACAGAAAACAAGCCAAGACAAGAGACACAAGATGTGGCGGCTAGCCAGGGACAAACCCCACAATGTGTGGGGAAACCCTTTGATCAAATCTTCTTTTATCTTCAATAATTCAGCAGAGAGAAATAGTACAATAAATCTGATTCATATCAGCAGTAGCAAACCCTAGATCAGTAGCATCAGCATTAGTGGCTTCATTATCAAACTAGGGCAGACCATATCTCACAAACCGACCGTCGGATTGACTTCATTCCACCACCAAAAGTTTCGGCTTCTAGAGGAAGTTCAAATGAACCTATAGCACAGCTCAGATGAGGAGATCTTCTAGGCCACGCAAGTCAATCTTTACTTCTGCAGTTGTAGCTTCAGTTTCAGCAGTTTCCGGCTTCAAACTAGGGCAGTCGATATCTTGCAAACCGTTCGTCGGGTTGACTTCATTCCACCACCAAAAGTTGCGGCTTTCAAAGGAGGTTCAGATGAACCTACAGCATAGTTCCAAAGAGGATATATTCTAGGCCACGCAAGTCAATCTTTACTTCTACAGTTGCAGCTTCAAATTCAACAGCTTCCGGCTTCACATGTGTGAGAGAGAGAGACCCATTTCAGCACAGTAGAGAAGAGACTCATATCTGCGCAGTAGAGAGAGAGAGATGTGATGAGATGAGTGAGTACAAATGAGGAAAAGTCGTCTTCTATTTATACACAATGTTGTTGGGTGAATAGATGCGACTATTGGGCTTCTGAGCCTACATGAGTTGTAGGTCGGCTTGATAATAATTCCATAATCAAAATAAATTCATATCTCCATGAATACTTATCGAAAACGGATGATCTTTATATCAATCTTACAGCTCTCGATGAGAGGAATCTAATAAAAATATTATCAGCCATGAATAAGATGACCCACATGAAGTTTTGCCCTGGTTGCCAATTTTAACAATTAAGGATAGTGTAACTTATGCATTAAAAAGAGCGTAAGAGGAATCCTTTATGACATGTCTTTAATGAGTTGAAGAGGAATATGCCATTCTTTGATGAGTGAATAAAATAGAGTGTAATTTATTATTAAAAGAGAGAGATTTACATAGATCCATGAGAGTCATCACGGAGAGAGGTGTGAAGTGATTGAGGAGATGAAGGTGACTTGTAATTCTCTTTTAATAATAATATCATAGTCTCATAAAAGATAATATTAATATTAATAATATTGAGGACTATTTTGAGATTCAATGATCAAGATTGATTAATGATAAGTTAAGTGATTTTAATTCAACTATACTTGATTGACAATTTATGTAAGGTGATTTACTATTTTTTGAAAGTCATGCTTGAGATGCTAGACATGACTTTCTATTTTTAGAAAGTCACAATAGGATTGTTAGGAAAGAGGTTTTATTAATGAAATTCATCCCTGAGCTTCCCAAGAGTGGTATTTTTCTTCTAAAGAATAGGGATTCCGTACCCCTATTCCATGCATCTTCATGCCTTAGTATATTGAGGACTCAGCGCCTTGATCCAAGATTCCACACCTTGATCTTTCAAACATTCAGGACTCCGCACCCTAAATGTTTTATTATAGATACAAGACTCCATGTCTTTATCCTTCCTGGATTTAGGACTCCGCACCCTAATTTCCATGGCTTCTCATCTACTCTTCTTTGAAACTCCACGCTTCACCTTAAGGTACTGATTTTGAGCTCATACCCATATGATGGTTAGTTGGTAAGGCCTTGTTCCAAGACCTACACACATTACAATCTCATAGATCAAAGGAACCAATGAATTTCTTAATTAATTTATTCACATTTTCTGAAAGATTGTGCATGACTTCCACAACCATTTTGGTTCTAGAGAAATGACTTTCGCAACCATTTAAAATTTGAACATCCTTGTTTGAAAATAACCACGTTCCATATCACAGCCTACTCAATACAAGATTAAGAATATAAAATAATAAAAATCATGTATCATGACTTCCACAGTCATTTATAATTTGAGAGTTCTTGTTTGTAAATAACTATGTACCTGTCGTTAGTGTTAGTGTTTCACACTACCATCAGTGATCAAAAGCTGCTCTTTTTCATTTCATAGTAGGAGTTCCATACTAATGATTTTGCATTCCATTAGGTCATGAATTCACTGATGGTAGGTTTTTCTTCAAATTTTTCCCTCGTGATCTATACTTGCTGATCCTCTTTCATATATTTTAGTCATGGCTCATGTTCCCTTTGCAATTCATTTCATTAGGTCTTAGGGTTTGGTCTCATTAGGTTTTAGGGTCCCACCATGGTCAAAATTTGATGATTACATGCGAATAATGATCAACAAGGACATGAGGAGGCCAATAATGAATGCTGCTCCTAAGCATATAATGATGTTTCCAAACAACTTCCACGACAAAAATCAAGTCATCATGAGCACCAATTCGCCTGCAAAAGCAAAAGAGAAACAAGCACTAAACCCTAATTTCCTTTCCCACTGAGCTAGGGTTGGCTATGGGATCAGAGATATCTAAGTGGAGGAGGCATAAGGGAATATCAGAAGGTATGAAGCCATTTCATATCATCAAACATCAGGTCTCCATCATTTGTCGAGAAGTCATTCCAAGGAACAAGCGATTCACTACACATAAGGGACGATTTTTCTCCAAACTGTGTTTCTAAGAAAGAAAATATGAATTTGGCAAAAGTGAGAGAGTTTTGTGTCCATCATCAACACAAGAAGAAAAACCTCTTTTAGTATTTACACAGGTTTCATGGTTTGGGAGAAAAGTTGAAAACATCATTTTCCTCAGGAGGGTTAATGCACCTCTGGAGTGACCTTGGGAAAATCAAGATTTCTCCTAGATGGGTTGGCCAAATGACTTTATTGATGAGTCAAATGATAAATAGACACAAATATATGTCCAATGAGCTATCATGAGCTCAATTTTGATTTGAGGAAGACCTTGAATAGTTGACTGTAACAACACTCTACATTTTGGCATCCTCATTCTGCACATTTTGACTAGTCTTGGTATATTAGACTTTTGATAGGGAAAATGAACTCCAAATTTAAAAATTCAAGATGTTCTAGAAATTAGACTCGACAAGATTTCTAATGAGCTATCACATGCCCAATTTTGACATCAGGAAGGTAGTAAAAAGTGATCTTGAAAGAGGCGTTGTGCTTTTGAGGAGGGCATTGCGTTTTTGAGTTGGCGCTGCGCACCTGGCAACATTTCCCTGTGCAATTTTACATAGGCAGTGCACTTTCAGAGTGGTGCTGCACACCTCTATGAGGCACTACATTTTTTACCAGCAAGGCTCAAAATTGCTCCAAATCTATAAAACTTACCAAATCACCTCAAAATTTCCTCTTGAGAGGTAAGTACTATCATATTTATTGATGTTTAGGGTGCCCATATGAAAGTTTTCTTGGTCTTTCCTCTTTGAAATCAAAACCATAATTTCTAATGGTAAACCCTAGTTTTCCTATTTCCATCACTCACTATTGATATCAAACCCTCATTCCCTCTATTCTATTACATTTCATCACTCCCCAAAACCCCCCTCCTCCATCATTTACCTATCATTTCACCTATTGCTATTTTGGACATTTTCATTCATTTCCCCAAGTCATTGCCCATACCACCATCTATAAACCATCACATTATGAAAATTAAGGGAAACAATGAATAGAGATAGTGACTATGAGTATGAGGAGAAGACATTAAGTGGCAGCTCTATTGAGAGACACTAGGAGACTTTTTGCAGCTTCCAGGCAAGTGTTTGCTCCACGGGAGGTGGAAGGGACCTTGCCTTCTTCATCAACAAAGCAGGCACAAGTGCAGAAGCTAGAAAAAGGGAAAGGAAAGGTCCAAGAGGAGGATCCTGATGATGAGATTGAGAGAGAGTTTGAGCTTGCCCAGCATGAGGAACTAGAGCATCGTCACACTCATCATGGAGTGGAAGTCATTGACCTGGAGAATTTAGATGAGGCTTCAGAGAAAAATTTGTTCTTGTTAGAGAAGGATGCTCATATTTAGAGGTTGATGGACACTCTCTTAAGGGAAAATTTTGTCATTACTCATTTGAAACAAGAAAACAAGCAGCTAAATGACAAACAAGATCTCATGGAGCTTCAAATGCTCAAATTGAAGAGGCAAAGTGACAAAGAGCATCATGTCACTTTGATTCCAATTGAACAAGAGATTGAGCATGATAGGGAAACTTGGCTTGAAAGAGTCAATTTTCATTTGGAGAAGCTACTACGGAGGGCTAACAGGGACAACCAAATGATAAGGCATATGGCCTATCATTACAGGACACGGAACAAAATTTGCAATATGAGAATGAAGAAGATGAAATCTAGGTTGAGGAGAGCCTTAGAGGGCAAGAAAGAGTAAGATAGACTCAAATTATTGGCTGAAGCCTCTTTGGCCAACCAAAGCACTTGATGGTGCTGTTCCATCGAAAATTTGGGCAAATTTTGAACACTTTTTGCATTTTTCAAATTTTGGAAATTCACAACACAGAAAATCTACCCAGAAGCGCAGCGCCAGTGGCACTGTGCTTTTTCTAGGGGCACACAATGGACAAATGGCTTGTATTTTTGGATTTTGGGAATCAAGAACATGCACACTAGCAATTTCCAGAAGTTTTGGAGAAAATTTGGGTCACCAAAAGGTCTGAAAACTACCAAAAGATGACCTTTTTGCCTCATTTTCGACACACAGAAGCAGTCTTCGGAGATTCAAGTTTTGAGGGGTCAAATGACCTCTAAATTCAAACATTCAAGATGTTCCAAAAACTAGGCTTGGAGATATTTTTAATGAGATATATTGGGATCAATTTGGATGTCGGTAAGGCCTCCAAAAGTGACCTAAAAATGGCACTGCGCTTTTGACCAGTGGCACTGTGCTTTTGACCAGTTGGCCCAAAAAATCAAAATTTTGCGTAGTTTTACTATGGATTTTTTTCTCTCTCCTCATGAATGATTTTACTCATGTAATTAATTACATGGCATGTAAATGTAAAATTAAAATAGGGTTAGAGGGTAGATTCATTAGTTAGAGGTGGTTTTGAGGAAAATGTATCTGTTTCTACTCTTTTAGAGGCAGGTAGTTTGACTGTCTATATTCCTGGTCCATGTTTGGAAATAGTTGTAACAACCCCTCTTCTCATAGATTTCACCCCTAATGGTTAGGATGAGTGGTTTGTTTGTCTTTTATGTATCTTCTTCCTCATTTTCAAAGGTTTTACTCTCTTGGATGCTCTGAGCTACATTGTACACCTTTATCAATAGTTTGGCAAGGAAATAAACTAGGAATTGCAACTATTTTTATGGGATACTTGTGGTATGGTGTTTTTTCATAGCTTCTTCTTCTGTTATCAGTTTTTCTCATGTTTTATTTATGACACAATCTAATTCATTTCTTCTAGCTGAATGATATCAAGATAGATAGGTAAAATTCATTGTTTACAGTGCTTTGCCTTGGGAAGCCATTTAGTTTTCTATGTTTTCTACTGTTTGAGAAGGATACATGATCTTCACATGCCCTCCTTAGCTACTCACTAGTCTTAGACCTATCATCTCACTCAATTTTAAGTGCTAAAGCACCTACCTACCTCATCCCATAGAACACCCTGCATCCTGACATAATTTCTTTGACCCAAAACTGCCTGGCTCCATTTAATCCAGCAACAAAACTAGAAAAATCAATCAAAAAACCTAGATTTACTATACCTAGCCTAAAATCCATATCTGATCCAGTCATCTTGACTGATATTCACAAGGAGAGATCCCTCTCCTAACCTGGTAGGGCTAGCTACCAGGTTATGCTTGGTTGGTCGTTAACGTAGAATTGCCTTCCTTCAGCCTGAGGTCAATCTAGGCTCTAACACCTGCCACATCTTGCTCATTACAAGATTCAACATATATAATCATATAAATCATGTATCATCCATAAATCATATTTAACCATATGTTCCACATAACCATGATCATCCAGGGATCTATGTGTCTCAATCTTGAATCAACATCCATGTCATACCAATATTGCCAAAATAAGGTACCAAAAGAGAAAACATCGATAATATGTTCTTAACCAAAATCAATTCTTATACACAAAACCATAGATATTATCCAAATCACTGAACGACTAGGTGACCCAAACTATGTCTATAGCATATAAGAGTGTACATAAGTTTCTCACGCATAATATTATATCATTATATCAAAATCACCCTCTCTAAGTGTCATCAAAGCTATCTCACCAACAAGGGACACTACATACTTCCTTGATATTCTACATGTTCTTTTTCATAGTCTGCATGAATCCTACATGTGTCATCTTCTTGGTTCTATAGTACGTTGAGCTTGCCAAGCTATAAATAGCTCACACATTGGTTGTAAAAGAAACAATAATTGTCCATCCCATCTTACTATCAAATTTGCATACAAGGAGCATAAAATCATCCACATACAATTTCCAGTGAAAGTATGCAACAAAACATGATGTCATATCCAAAACCCACTATTACATCTCACTTAATTTATGTCTTTTCAATCCAAGTTTCCCCTTTTCATTCCATAATACATTCTCGCAATCAAAATCTTTAGGATCTCCCTATAGTTTTTACTAAATCCTTAGTTCTCCTCTAAGGTTGGATCACATGTTTGCATCCCTCCTTGATGTAGATGTGATCATTACAAACGAAGGGATGCACCCCCTTCATTTCTTTATATTTCCGTGAAAAGGCATCTAAGTGTTCTCTTAGTGTCTTGCACAAATTCTCTTCTTGGTTGGCCGAGAGAGAAGGGTTAATCTTCAAGGTTCTAGATGGACCAAATTATACAATTTTGACATGGGTAGTACTTGGGTCAACTAATCATAATTCAATCCAAGGACTACTCTAACGCTCTTTCACAAACTCATCAAGAGGCATCATATTGGGGGGTATGTTCTGGAGGATTTGGTTAATGAGGTCATATTCATCCGGTTTCTCTCCTCCTATAACAACATTAGGGTACATATTGGATGGGATGTTGTATGATACACTTCATATTCCTCCTCCTCTTCTAGTCATAAGGGTAAGTCATGCTCATTGCATGGCTGGGCAAGAGGGTAGAATACCAATTGTTTGGACAAATGCCCATTCTTAATGGTCATGTTCCTATCCCTGCAAAAAATGTAAGCATCAACAATGTCTAACCATGGACTTCCTACAATAAGAGGATAACCATTGAATTTGGTTTTGGGTTGGAGAACCAAGAAGTCAGTGGGATACTCCTAGGAGTCAATGGAGACTATTACATCCTTAAAAACTCCCTCAAGAGCCACTAGGGATCTATCTGCAAGTTGCAACATTGTAGTGGTCTTTCTCAAGGCTCCTTGGTGGTTTATTTTTAGCACGATTTTTTTATTCACCACATTTATGGTAGCCCCAAGACCAATCAGGGTATTACAGATAATGATTCCATCAATGTGCACATCTACTATTGGACTTACAGGGTATAAATATTTTGGACAAATCACTCTCCCCAACATCAAATCGGATAATTGACCAATAACATTGATGGTGGGGAGGTCCCTTTTTTTCCTCCCAGGGTGTTTGAAACATTTCTCCTTAATAAGATTATTATATATGGGAACATCCTTAATATCTTGGAGGAGGGGTATTTTAGCACACAAATTATTCAATTCTCCTAGAAGTTTAGTCTCTTATGGGGTATGTTGGTTAGGATGGATCAATCTCTTAGGAAAAGGAGGTGGATTTACTTGATGGGTACTCTCTTCATTTTCCTCTTCAAGTTATTCAGATGGAGATGGAGGTTGGTTATCTGGAAGCACTCTTCCAAACCCAAGGTTGATTTATTGGATCTCCACAACATAGGTAGGCTAATATGTCTCTCCATTATATACCTATTGTTTAAGCTTGTTATTCAAGTTCATATTGGGTTGATAAGGCATCTGAGGTTGATTTGGTGGAGCAGGATGAGTGATTTGCAGTTGAGGTGGAGTTGGAGGTAGTAAAGCAGGAGGTTGGTTGAGTTGAGGCCTACACCCTTGTGATGGGTTGTTACATTGAGGAGGTTGAAAATAATATGGATGAAATGGTTCAATGATAGGTTGGGGAGGATATTAAGGACAATAAGGCCAAGAAGAAGGTGTAGAAAATGATGGATGAGTGGAAGAGTACTAAGGTGGCAAGGGTGAATTTTGATTGGGATGGTAATAAGAGTAAGATTCACCTTCCATGCTATACTGGTGTGGCCGAGGTCCTTGAGGCCTCCTTTGATTTATAAATCAGAGTTGCTCAACACCACCTTTTACCCCTTGGTATACAAATTTTAAACCATGAAAAGAAAGTAATTTATATTTGGCATGGTTTTCCTCACAGATTGAGCAGACCTCTATGACATTTAATGGGCATTCATTTCTAGGGTGCCTTCTAGTGCATTTAGGGAAGAAAATAGTTAGGGCTCTCTTTTCTTCCTCTTGCCTCCTCTTGATCTGCATGGTATCCATTTTCAAATAAAATGTATGCAAAATTTCACATTTAAAGTCCTCCAACATGTTCCCAATCTCATTTTTGATCGATGTTGTGGGAGGAGAGAAAATGAACAAACCTTGACCAACCCTATGCTTCTTCCTAAGAACCCTGGAGATATTTTTGAACATTGTTTTGATGTCCTCATAAGATAGCTGATAGATGTATAGCCCTGACAACATGTTGAGGGTTTCCAACATGTACTCTATGATCCCTTAGATAAGAAATAGCTTGAGTGGTTCAGGATCAAAGGTGCATATGGCCCTTCTATAATGGAGTTGACATCTATCCTCATAGTCCTCTAGGGATTCATCAAGTCCAAGGGTCATTCTAAACATTTATTCCTTGGTTTCTTTACACCTACAATACTCTATGTACTTTTTATTAAAGGCTTGTTGAATTTGAGCTTGAGTAGTGATGATATCCCTAGGCAGACCCATAACCCAGCAGAGGGTTCCATCCTCAAGGGTAGATGGGAATAAATTCAGCTTTTGGTCATTAGAGGCATAGTCATAGGTCCTACATACAACAAAAAATTCTAACAGAAAAGTATTAGGATCATCATAGGTTAAGCCATGGAAGTGTGGAAGGCTAGTAGGAATTATATTCTTCATTCTAGCCTCTCCATTAGTCTCCTTGATAGGGAAAACCTCATTGTTCATGTTTTCGGCCATGGTTTGGGTAGGTGAAGTGGGTTCTTCTTCTTCCCCAATAAGCTCTTAAAATTTCGTAGGTTTCTCACCTAAAGGGTCTTCTAATTCCCCTATAGTCATAGGGGAGTTGACAGTCACCGAAGAAGAGTGAAGGTTGATTGTTCGAGGGTGTGGGGGTGTTTGGCATGAAGTTTTCAAAACTAAATGAAAAATAGAAAACAATACTTAAGTAGAAATAACATCTACCTAGACACATCCCCAAAAACGGTGCCAAAACGTGGTGAGCCCTGATATTGCACCAAGAGTGTTGCAACTCCCAAGGGATCCTCAAGTCTATTTATAAACCTGAGTTTAGTACAAAATTAGAGGTGACAATGATATATACATAGTAGATGAGATTCTATTCATGCCACCCTCAACTGGGACATTTGATCAATAGTTCTCCCAGACCATTCTTCCTACCAAATTATAAGGAGAACTAACTAGTGAAGGTGCAAATTAGAAGCTACCTCTAATGATAAATAGGAAAATATTTTTGAACTTTAACTTGTAAATTCTATTGAGTTAATTCATGAAGAGATAAGGGCTACACTACTTGCAAAAATGGAATTACATTATCTTACAATCAACCATCTAACTACCAAATCTACCTACAGACATGGAGCAAACCTAGCAAATCATAACTCAAGATTCCATGCATCGTCTATCTAGGTCACACTTGCATATAAATCAATGTTTTGTTTGTACTAAATCTACGATAAAGAAAATAATGCCAACCTATTTTTCAGTGAAGGAAAAGGACGGTTTGCAGTGGCCTTGGTGTTTCCCTTGATCATGGAGTCACAACTAGGGGTCAAACTACTTCTAAACTAAGTCCAAATTGCATAAAATGCCAAAATAGGTGGTAAAACATGCTACTATAGGTATGCTACAAGAGGCTACTACAGAGGCCCTGTATTGCTACAAGAAGGCCTATAATGTTGTAGGAAGGTTGGCAAGAAGGTTTAAGAGGTAGGAATGATGGATTCAAGGGATGGAAAGGTGGATGTAGATTGAGGTAAATGGATGAAATGTGGCCAACACCCCTATCAAAGATCAGAGACTTTTGAAGGCATGTGTTGTACTAGGAGAGTTGCTCAAGGTGATCGAAGGGAATTATCTCAAGAACGAGTGTTTGAAGACAAAATTTGGGATTCATATAAGAGGGTGAGGAGGTCCAAGATGGAGGTGGTGAAAGGCCCCTTTCATGAGGATCCAAACAACCATACAACATCAAATGAATATGCCCTTTTATCAATTGGAAAAATGAAACAACTAATAGTGGAAAAGATGAGTTGAATTTAAATTCCATCTAATCTATAACAAAGCTTTGATCTAGTCAATAAATCAACTTGTAAGTGACAGTGAAAACATGCAAAGAAAGATGACTAACATAGACCCTCTTCCCAGAAATCATAAACATAGTATTTTTGGACTGTGATTGTAGATCCTTCCATTCATTATCTCATGGGAGAATGAGATAGAGGTTGCAATCATAAGATTTTGAGGGTTTTTTTATAATGAAATGTAGAAAACTAATAAGAACTCTAAACTAAAAATAAATAAAAATACATAAGAGGGACCTAAGCCACTAGGGTTGGGACCAAACCGAAGAGCCTCATCCTTCTAGAACTAACTTAGTGATTAAACAACAAGAAGCTTCTCATCATCATTGTATCAATGCCAAATACATCACATAACTAGTCAAAAATAGCAGTGCCAAGTTCTTGAGCTTGATAGCTTCCTAGCTAAAAACAAAGTTTGAATCCCAATGAGCTCTTTTACATTTTTATTTATAAAAGAGGGTAGCTACTAGTATCTCCCTGGAAACTAGGAAATTTTTCTCCCAAAACTCGAGAAGTGTGGATCTTGATCTTATTTAACTGCACTTGTTTGGCTTTCAATAACCTTGTCTTGCTTGGTTTCCAATGACCTCGAGCTGATGAGAGAGAGTGTGGTGATATTGGCTTATTGAAGGAGATAAGGAAGTGGAAAACCTCCTCCAGTCTCTCATTGCTATCTACTATGAGCTCCTGCATAGAAATTGTCTCAAAAATTCTCCATTTCCTCCAATTACCATATTAGGTCTCATGACATAGAAAAACATCTTTTACCCCTCTCACTAAGCACAATATAAGAAAATTGTTAAACAAATGTGAGAAAGAGATAGTTCCAAAGATGAAGGATGGAATTATGACCCTTATCATGTACCTATTGATGAGCCTCATCACATGTGTCAAGAGCTCTCTTGTTCTTTCTTTTCTTTTCCTTTGCTAGTAGCCTTGAAAGCAACCTCTCTAAATTTGAATTGGTCCCCTTTTCTCCTCACTTCGTAAGTTGTTAGAATCCCATTGAACCTTTTCATAGAAAATTGATTTAAATACTACATTTCTTCAATTGCATAAAATTTGGCTCTGAACCTAGGAGTTAGTGAACTTAGTACCTTTTGAACAATTGTAGTATCCTCAAAATTATCGTTGATACCTTTCATAATATTTTTTTGCTTAAGCGAGTGTCGGTCCTTCTATTTCATTAAGCCAAAATTCGTTTACAATAATTACACATGTCCTTCCGACGTCGATGAAACAGGAAAAACTAAAAACAGCTACCTCCCTAAGGTTAATTATCTGGCCTTACAAGGAAATATCATAACTCCAGGACAATGAACTCTTTTAGTGTTGGCATTATGACAGAGTTGTGGCACTATGGCATAAGTGTTGTCCTTGATGGCAACTCACTCAAGTGGAAAATCACTATTTAGGCTCTCAAAATGATAGAAAATGAGATACCTGTAGGTTTGCTTAACAAAAGTTGCGGACCCGCAGGTGCCCCGAACAAGAAGTGCAGGCATACCCACAGGTCCTCTGAAAAAAGGTGCGGACGTCAAATTCACTCACTTTCATGCAAAGAAGCACACACACATGGGAAATTTTATGATTGATCCATGGTATTTAGTCCGATTTTTTTGATCCTATGGTTTTGGTCCGTGGTATTGCATCTAAAATATTGAACCCCGGTTTTGGGTCCCTTTTATTGGCTTTCTATGGTTTTGATCCATGGTTTGAGTAAGGGCTTTCCTATAAAAAGGAAAGGAGATCAATTGGCTAAGTACTCATGTGTTGAATATCTTAAGATGAACAAGATCTGAAATAATTGTAATCGGTTGGTAAGTTATAGTTGAACTAGAGCATGAGAAGACAGATCAATTGAAGGGTCGTGATCTCTCTGGCGTCTGATCAAATCTGTGTATCTGACAGTCTATGGTATATCAGAGGACTAATAATTGGCTCTATTCAGAGGTCCGCAGGTGATCCACAGCGCAGGTGCAGAGGTATGTAGTTCAGATACGGGTGCAGGTGCACAGGACCTCAGTTCAGACACAGTTGCAGATGCGGAGGTACGCAGTCCAGCGACAAGTGCAGGTGCGGAGGTGCGTTGTTCAGTGACAGGTGCTAGTGCGGAGGTCTGTAGGCTAGATACAGACTAACTGCAGATATCCACAGGTTTATATTGGGGAAGTTGCGGACTTTTCTCTTGAAATTTGTTTTAGCTGCTTCTATCTATCATTGCTGTGTTCAGGGTTCTGATTGATGTCTGATTACTGGTACTGTGTTCTGAGAAGTTATTGATTCAATATTTGCACAAGGAAGTTGGTTGATTGCAGATCTATTTGATTTTTGATTGAGATTCTTGGATCCAGTTTGAAAATTTATGAAACGTGGTCCCTGGAAGAAAAGGGAAGGTTGAAGCCTTAAGTAGGTAAACACCTACGTACTAGTAGCTCAGCTAGTACAAGAGCAAAGGGGGTTGTATCTCCATCCCAGGAGAGTCTGGAAAACGAGAGAGGGTTGTAGCTCTCTGCAGGTTGCAACCTACGTACTGGTAAAGGACTACACCAGTATAGAGTCATTGTAAAAAGAAGTTTCTAATTGAAAGAAGATAGAGACATATTGCAGCAGGTGGTTTTCACCCACATTGGGTTTCCACCTTATATCTGGTGTTCTTTGGTGTGAATATCTGTTTTTCTTGTTCTTGTTCATTATTATATGGTACTGACATATAAATTAATGGTCAACATCTGAAGAATAAATTAAATTATACATCTGGAAGGTATAGGGAAAAGAATTTTATAATACTGATTCACCCCCCCTCTCAGTATTATTTCCAGCAATTGGAATCAGAGCAGGTCCTTCAAAAGAAGCTTGATCGCTTGAAGGAAGATCTATCATCATGAGCAACTACGAGAGAGAAGCATCGATCAAGCCACAAATTTTTGATGGGACAAACTTTGTATATTGAAAGGTAAGATTCACTACCTATCTTCAATCTCTTGGTACAGAAGTCTGGGATATCATAGATACAGGGTACACTTTTCCGTCAGCAACACCTACAGATCCGACTAGTAAGAAGCAATATGAAACAAATGCAAAGGCTGTCAATACTCTATTAGGATGTCTATCTCAATCAGAGTTTGTCAAGGTTATACAGTACAAATCCACAAAAGAAATATGGGATAAGATAGTTCTGAGCTATGAAGGAGATGAACAGGTAAAACAAGAAAAACTTCAAACCCTCAGAATTCAGTATGAAAATCTCAAAATGTACAATGATGAAAGTGTGGCTAACTATTTTCTACGTATAGATGAGATTGTTAATTGCACGAAAAACTTGGGTGAAGAAATAAAAGAGGTTGTTGTGGTTGAAAAGGTACTGAGATCTTTGTCCTCTAAGTTTGAATCAAAAGTTTCTGCAATAGAAGAAAACAAAATCTACAGCAACTTACCATCTCACAGCTGCACAGAATTCTAAATGCTTACGAAATGAGGAAAGGAGGACCATCAGACAGAAGAGAAGCTACATTCAAGGCTTCAGGCAAAGGAGATTACTATGAGCTAGGACATCTATTAGAACAAGAGGAATAACCAAATTTTGTCAAGAACCTTCAACGAGGTGCTGGAAGATTCAGAGGTAAGTTACCTTTCAAATGCTTTGCTTGTGGAAGAGTCGGTCACTATGCTGCAAAGTGTCCTCATAAAGATAAGCTTGATAAAGGTAAGGAACCTGTCAGATGGAACAAGAAACAGAATGTAAATAAGAAAAGCTATTACGCTCACGAAGACAGTGATGGACTTTCAAATAGTGATGAAGGTGAACAAGGTAGCAATTATAGACTTTTAATGGCTTTTGAAGATGATGATTTCATGGATGCTATAGATGAAGAAGGCCTATATGAAGAGATTTCTAAACTCAAAATTTGTTTAGAAGAGAAAAATATGATTATTGATACTCTGCAATTCCAACTGGCTGAAAAGGAAAAACTTCATGAAAAGTTAGAATGTGAAATTGTTGGTCTTAGAAAAGAGATTGAGAAAACAAAAGATCTTAATCTTAGATTTGTTAAAGGATCTAAAACTCTAGATGAGATTATCAATGTGCAGTGTTCTCCACTAATCAAGACAGGTCTGGGATATAATGAAGAAGCATCTCAAGCATCCACCTCCAAAAGTTATCTTGATGTAGCAAGGAGGAGTGAGCAAAGGCCTAATAGAAATCATCAAGTAAATAAGGGACAGTTTACCTCAAGAATGAACAAAGACTATCAGGTAAATCGGGGGCAATCTACTTTAAGGACAAACAAAAGCTACAACCAGCCTCAGGTAAAACCTTCTCAATTTGCCTCAAGAATGGATGTCAATAGAAACTACAATCATTTGGCTGGTAGATTTGATAATCACAGGAGTTTCTTCAATGGCCAATGTTTCTCTTGTCATAACATTAGCCACAAAGCAGCTCAATGTGTTGCCTATAAGACAATCATGACTAGAGAAGCTCAAAAACAAAGGAGTATGACTGGGATCGTGAAAAGAACCTACAATAACTTTTCTGCTCTTGAAAATGAAATAGAATGCTCTATTTGTAACAACTTCGGTCATGAAGATTCTGAATGCAAGAGCAGGTTTCGACAGACAACTCAGAAGGAGCAAGCCTCAAGTGTCAAAACATGGAGAATGAAGGAACCACAACCAGAGAGATGTGGTATAGCTTTATATGCGGAAGGGCAAGAAAATCAATGGTACATCGACAGTGGCTATTCGAAACACATGACGGGTGATAAAGAAAAACTTCAGTCATATAGTGCCTTAGAGAAGGAGAAGAAGGTCTCTTTTGGAAATGACACCCCTGCTCTCATAAAAGGTAAAGGTTCTGTTCAGTTAAAATAAAAGGTCAAGGCTGGAAATGTCATGTATGTTGATGGCTTAAAGCATAATCTTTTGAGCGTTAGTTAGATGTGCGATCAAGGAACTGAGGTAATATTTCGATCAAATGGATGAAGTGTTTGTGATCTTGATACAGGAAAAATAATGATCATAAGAACTCCAAATAATTTATACATATTCAAAGAAGGACAACATCAATGGTATCTAAGTAAGAATGATGAACACTGGCTATGGCATAGAAGATTGGGTCATCTAAGCTTCTCACAAATAAGGAAAGCATGCAAATACCAGGCAGTTCGTGGTCTTCCAGACATCAAAATTCCAGAGAATACAATATGCAAATCATGTCAGTTTGGTAAGAAAACCAGAACTAACTTCCCTGAGAAGGAAGGATCAGCTAGCAGGCCACTTGAACCTGTCCATACTGATGTATGTGGTCCATCTAGGAAAAGGTCACCTCAAGGAGAAGAATATTTTATATTATTCATTGATGACTTTTCCAGGATGTGTTGGATAGGACTTATGAAGCACAAAGACGAAGCCTTTGAAAAGTTCAAATCATTCAAAGCCTTGGTGGAGAACGAATCAGATCACAAAATCAAATGCCTCAGGTCTGATAGAGGTGGGGAGTTTACCTCGAATGAATTTTTCGACTTTTGTGAAGAACATGGAATAAGAAGGGAATTCTCTACAGCTAGGACTCCTCAGCAAAATGGAGTAGTGGAAAGGATGAACAGAACGGTTCAACAAATGGCTCGTGCTATGCTTGATGAGTCTGGAACTCCCACAACCTTCTGGGGTGAAGTTGCCTTTGCTGCAGTTTTCATTCTCAACAACACAAATATCTAGGTGAGCAGCACTCAAACTCCTCATAAGCTCAGGTATGGTGAGACTCCTTCAGTAAAACACTTCAAAATTTTTGGAAGCAAATGCTATATTAAAAATAATGATTGAAATCTTGGCAAGTTTTAACCTAGAGCAGATGAAGGCATTCTCCTTGGTTATTCTCCTCACAGCAAAGCATACAAATGTTACAATAAAAGGCTTGCAAGAATTGTCGACAACATTGATGTAGTGGTGGATGAAGAAGAAATCACTTCCAAACAGGTAAGATCTGAAGACTTCGAAGATGATGAATACTATCCATCAAGATCAAATCAGATTCATAATGAAGAAGAAACCCATGAGGCACCAGAGGAACAGATAAGGATAGAAGAAAAGACTCCATCCAGGTATGTTCAAAAGAATCATCCAGAATCTCAAATTTTGGGGCAAAAGGAGGCAGGTATACAAACAAGAAGAACAATTGTAGAAGCTTCAAGCTATTTGGCATTACTCTCCTCCGCTGAACCACAAAATGTAAAAGAGGCATGCCAAGATGAATGTTGGGTCAAGGCAATGGATGAAGAACTTGAGCAGATCGAAAAGAATAACACCTGGGAGTTGGTTCCTAGACCAAAAGACAAGAATGTCATAGGGACAAAATGGATCTTCAAAAACAAGTTGAATGAAAATGGGGAAGTAATTAGAAACAAGGCTAGACTTGTTTGTAAAGGGTATTCTCAACAAGAAGGAATAGACTTTGAAGAAACTTTTGCTCCCGTTGCTAGACTTGAGGCCATCAGAATGTTCCTTGCTCTCTCTAGCTTCCAGAAGTTCAAAGTATTTCAAATGGATGTGAAATCAGCCTTTCTGAATGGAGACTTAGAAGAAGAAGTGTACATTGAGCAACCAGATGGTTTCGTCCTTAGGAATGATCCAAATCTTGTATGCAGACTAAAAAAGGCTCTCTATGGTCTTAAACAAGCTCCAAGGGCTTGGTACTATCGTTTGGACAAATACCTACATCAACAAGGTTTTTCAAAAGGATCAACAGATAGCAATCTTTATATAAAAATTGAAAATGACAAATTGCTAATACTTGTTGTGTATGTAGATGATATTATCTTTGGCAGCAATGACAAAGCTATGAGTCAAGACTTTGCCTTGGTAATGCAGAAAGAATTCGAAATGTCATTGCTTGGAGAACTGACATATTTTCTTGGTCTACAAATCCAACAAAATGAAGGCGGTATCTTTTTATCTCAAACCAAGTACCTCAAGCAGATCTTGAAGAAATATGGCATGGAACATTCAAAACCAGTATGTACCCATATGGTTACAGGATGCAGCCTCAGTGCAAACGATGAATCAGCAGTAGTGCATCAACCAACCTATAGATCCATGATTGGAAGTCTGCTTTATTTGATAGGTACCCGAACAGACATCATGCATGCAGTGGGAATAGTTGGAAGATTTCAGGAAAATCCAAAGGAAACTCATCTTCAGGCAGTTAAGAGAATCTTCAAATATCTTCAAGGAACTCAAAACTATGGCTTATGGTATCCTAGAGATATAGATCTCACACTTCATGTTTATACAGATGAAGATTGGGCCGGAAGCGTGGATGACAGAAAAAACACTAGTGGTGGTGCATTCTTTATGGGTTCCATATTAGTATCTTGGTTTAGAAAGAAACAAATTTCAATAGCATTATCTACAGTTGAAGCAGAGTATGTGGCTGCTGCATCTTGTTGCACACAACTTCTTTGGATGATGCAAACGTTGCAGGATTTTCAAATCACTTGTACTCCACCTATCTCCATCCTATGTGATAATACAAGTGCAATCAGCATTTCAAAGAACCCAGTCATGCATTCAAAGACCAAGAATATACCCATCAAATATCATTTTCTTCGGGAACAAGTGTTTGAACAAAAGGTCAAGTTGGAGTATGTTCCCTCTAAGGAACAAGTTGTTGATATACTCACCAAACCACTGCCCAGGGAAACATTTGAATACCTCGGACAAAAGCTGGGAGTAGTTAATGCATCATCTTGTTGTTGAATCTAGTCTGTGGTACGCGAATTTCATATGGGATATACGCGTACATGGATTGGTCAGAGATCAGTTGGCACAGGTTCAGGGGGAGCATATATTCTTCTAAATATGCATTGTTGGCATTATGGTAGAAGATCTTGGAGGAGCAAGTACAGAAGAAGAACATGGATGCTGATCTAAATAATGTTGCTAATGTTTTGTCTCTATGTCTTATATTTCTTCTGTCAAGGTCATGTAACGACCTGTTTTGGTTTCCCCTCTATGCCTGGGATGAATGACATAATGTTCTTGGTTGTCATATGTAAATTTCTGATGAAACCCCTATTGGTTGGGTGGATGATCCCCACTTCGTTGGGTGATGAATATATGTATAGAGTCTTTTGGTGATAGGAAGGTCATTTATATTGTATGGTGGATTATGGTTCTTCTTTTTTGGATCTGGCCTACAGTCAGGGGGAGCATGATCAGCACAACAGATTAGAGTTTTCAGCATGTTCTCAGGGGGAGCATAACCCTTTGCCCTTGATGACAAAGGGGGAGAATGACTTTGAGGATGTTGGGGTTGCCATCAAGTCCAAAGGGGGAGATTGTTGGCATTATGACACAGTTGTGGGGCTATGGCATAAGTGTTGTCCTTGATGGCAAATCACTGTTCAGGATCTCAAAATGATAGAAAATGGGATACCCGCAGGTGTGCTTAACAAAAGCTGCGGACCTGCAGGTGCCCCGAACAAGAAGTGCGGACATACCCGCAGGTCCTCTGAACAAAAGGTGCGGACGTCAAATTCACTCACTTTCATGCAGAGAAGCGCGCGCACGTGGGAAATTTTATGATTGATCCATGGTATTTAGTCTGAAGTTTTTGATCCTATGGTTTTGGTCCGTGTTATTGCATCTAAAATATTGAACCCCAGTTTTGGGTCCCTTGTATTGGCTTTCTATGGTTTTGATCCATGGTTTGAGTAAGGGCTTGCCTATAAAAAGGAAAGGAGAACAATTGGCTAAGTACTCTTGTGTTGAATATCTTAATATGAACAAGATCTGAAATAATTGTAATCGGTTGGTGAGTTATAGTTGAACCTAAGCATGAGAAGACAGATCAATTGAGGGGTTGTGATCTCTCTGGCGCATGATCAGATCTGTGGATCTGACAGTCTGTGGCATATTGGAGGACTGATAATTGGCTCTATTCGGAGGTCCGCAGGCAATCCACAGTGCAGGTGTGGAGGTACGCAGTTTAGATACGGGTGCAGGTACAAAGGACCGCAGTTCAGACACAGTTGCAGGTGTGGAGGTATGTAGTCTAGCGACAAATGCAGGTGCGGAGGTGCGCTATTCAGCGATAGGTGCTAGTGTGGAGGTCCACAGGCTAGACACAGACTAAGTGCAGATATCCGCAGGTTTATATTGGGGAAGTTGCGGACTTTTCTCTTGAAATTTGTTTTACCTGCTTCTGTCTATCACTGCTGTGTTCAGGGTTCTGATTGATGTATGATTTTTGGTACTGTGTTCTGAGAAGTTATTGATTCAATATTTGCACAAGGAAGTTGGTTGATTGCAGATCTATTTGATGTTTGATTGAGATTCGTGGATCCAATTTGAAAATTTATGAAACGTGGTCCCTGGAAGAAAACAGAAGGTTGAAGCCTTCAGTAGGTAAACACCTACGTACTAGTAGCTCAGCTAGTACAAGAGAAAAGGGGGTTGTAGCTCCCTTCTAGGAGAGTCTGGAAAATGAGAGAGGGTTGTAGCTCTCTATAGGTTGCAGCCTGCGTACTGGTAAAGGACTGCACCAGTACAGAATCATTGTAAAAAGAAGTTTCTAATTGAAAGAAGATAGAGACATATTGCAGCAAGTGGTTTTCACCCACATTGGGTTTCCACCTTATATTTGGTGTTCTTTGGTGTGACTATCTATTTTTCTTGTTCTTGTTCATTATTATATGGTACTGACATACAAATTAATGGTCAACATCTGAAGAATAAATTAAATTATAAATATGGAAGGTATAGGGAAAACAATTTGATAATACTGATTCACCCCCCCCCTCTCAGTATTATTTCCAACATTTAGTATCTTGAGTTTGGAGGGAAAAGAAAACCCTTGGAATCTTTCACACCCCGACCCAAAAAAAATCCCCAAGAATCTGAGCCGTCCATCTCCGCACCCAATTTGATTACCAAAGAGTAGATCATCTAGCAAAGTTGACCGGTATATAATGTTCCCGCCCCACAAAACAGAATGAACGATCATGACCGTTCTTCCCCACTACGAGATCCAACGAATGATATTGAATTCGCATCGACCAAGATGATCAAGCGATAGTGAGTGATGGAGGGTGGTATATGAAACCACCACCTTGCCACGTTTTGAATGCCGTATGGGATTGCTCCGAAATCATAGAAACCAGTTTTCATTTGAAGGCGGTGCGATCAGCCAAAAACTGCCCAGGAAGTGGTCTGACTTCCCAAAACCAAAAGTTCTATGTTAACCCGCTGCCGAAAAAATTGGAGTCATGTTCCACATGTATTTTTCCTTTGCCTAAACTTGGGACCTCCCTAATTGACCATCTGATAACCATCCAAAAACCAGTGAAACCCGTTCCACTAATCCCTGGATTTTCCATGCCCAACAGTGGCTTCTCCCCCATCCAAAAATTACTTGGCTAAAACCTTAGACGCATACACAGGATAAACGCTTCGAGCTCGCCTCTGTGGCTTTGTTTTTAAACATGACCATGTCTTCATTCACTTGCTCGAAACATAGTGTTCTCAGTTTACTATTTCTCAGCTCTTGCCACTCCGTCGAAACCCTGTCTTCAGTGTAGCTAACACCTTGGTTGGCAAGAAGATCCACTAGCTTATTGGCCTGTCTTCGAACATGGTAGAAACAGACAGTACAAAGACTTTGGAGATGACCCTGAATTCTTTGGAAAACTCTGATGAGTTTACAGTGTTTGGAGACTTTCTCCGGAGCTGTTCCACTACTGATTCTTTTCACTGAGTTGATGGTAAATTCAGAGTCCGCTTCTATTATTAAATTCAAGCAGTTGTTTTGACTCAACAATTCTAAGTAATGCTCCAAAGCCATTAGTTCAGCCATATTATTGGTGGTTGTACCTAAGTGACAGTGGAAGATGCAGATGATACTTCCCTCTTCATCCCTTAAGACTCCTCCATACCTAGCAGATCCCGGGTTTCCTTTTGAAGCCCCATCAATGTTGTATTTCAAATATCCTTCCAGGGGAGGATGCCAGAAATCCTTCTCTGTGTCCTTTGAGATGACCTTTCTATCTAAGCCTTGAAGAGTGAGCCTCTACATACCCAACTGCCTGAGAATTTTTATATCAGTGTCTAAGGGAGGATTTTTAGGGTAGTTGCGAACAGAGGAACTTACTGTCTCCTTCAGTTGTTTAAGGATCAGCTCTAGCAATCATTGTGGAGGATGCTTTTCATCCTTAAAAATCCTTTTGTTCCTTTCTTTCCAAACATTCCATATGATGAAGCTTAGTGTTAGGGCCCAAGCTAAATTGAGAAAATCATGATTCGAAAAATTTCTCCTCCAATAATTGAGGGTATTACTGATACTTCCTCTGTCCCTGTCGGTTTGTTGAAAGATAGTGGAAAATATGTCCCATAACCAAGAGGTAAACATGCAGCTATTGATTATATGCTCAATTTTTTCCTCTTGAGATTCACATAGCTGGCATCTTGAAGGCCCCAAAACCCCCCTTTTCCTGATATTATCCCAAGTTAAGATTTTCTTGTGATGCACCAACCACATGAAGAGTTTGATTTTCATCCACCCTTGGTGCCTCCATAGATTCTGCCATTTTTTGTCCTGAACCTGGGGGTCCCTCACTTGGAGAATACCTTTAGCTTCCTTAGGATTGAAGGTTCCCTCTTTGTTATTGCCCCATCTTAGTTGGTCTTGCCCCCCTGATACTAAGATATTCCTTTGTTCCACCATTTTCATGAGTTCCTTTGCTTTTGTTTTCAGGGGATTGTTATTTCTACAATCAATGTGTCTCCAGCTTCTCCATTTTTCTGTATGATGAGTTTGATCCCAATAGTGCTTTACCTTAATTAATTCTTGGGTGTCTATCCCCTAGTTAAGGTCAAGGAAGCCCTCTTTTAACAGAATTTGTTCTTGTTGCCACTTGTCTTCCCAGAAAAGAGCTTGATCACCTTCTCTGATTTCCCCTATTTTCTTGAACTAGACTTCTATTCTCCCAGGCTTTGTTCTAGATGTGTGAGCCCTTTATGATTCCTGAGATTCTTACGAGATCACTATTTTTCTAGGAACTAACATATTTTTCTTTCCATATATTTTCCCATTGGGCCTTTGGATTCTAAACCCAATGCCACCAAAGTTTGGCCCCTAAAACGTTGCTGAGAATTTCCGGATCATCCAAGCCTAGCCCTCTGTGGTTTTTGTGTTTACAAATTTTATCCCAAGACACTAAGGCCAATTTTTTCCTATTCTCATAATTTCCCCAAAGAAAGTTTCTTTGAAGATTTCTGAATTGTTGTAAGACTCCTTTTGGAGCTAGGAGGGAAGATAGCATAAATAGAGGGATTACTTGTAGAACTGCTTTTGTAAGCACCAATCTGCCAGCAAGATTTAAAGATCTGCTGGTCCATTTACTAACCTTATCCTGCAACTTATTGATCAATCGTTCCCAAATGCTCTTGAGCATTGGTTTAGCAGTGAGAGGGACCCCCAAATATTTAGATGGCAAAAACTCCCTTTGGAAACCTAGAATTATGGAGATATTTTTCTGAATTGCAATATTGGTATTAAAGAAAAAGATTTTTGATTTGGAGAGATTAACTTCCATACTTGAAGCCAAAGCAAAGAGATTCAGGATTTTTTTGTAGGCTAAAGCTTCTTTGACAGTAGGAATTCCCTGTAACATGGTGTCATCTACAAATTGTTGGCGAATCAGGGCCTAACCATTATCAATTAGTTGTAGGCCCTTAATCTTTCATGTAACTTTGGCATGCTTGATAGATAGTCCCAATCCTTCCATCGTGAGGATGAAGAGAAAGGGAGACAGTGGGTCTCCCTGTCTGAGTCCTCTTGAATGATTAAAAAATATTAGAGGGAGAGCCATTTACTAACATTGAAAAGATGGGAGAAGTCACCAGAGCCATTACCCATCTGACCCAGTTATGATCAAATCCAAAAGCAATAAGAATTGTTTTGATATAGAGCCAGTTCACTTTATCATAAGCTTTCGATATATCCAACTGCATAATCATGCCTGCCTCCTTCCTGCTTGATAAAGAGTGAACCACCTCTTGAGCTTGAATGATGATGTCAAGAATTTGTCTACCTTCCACATAACTGGATTGTTCCTCTGAAACCAGAATAGGGAGTAGAGGTTTGAGTCTATTGGCCACTACCTTGGATATTATATTGTAAACCACATTGCATAAAGCTATGGGTCTATACTTCTTCGGCATTTGAGTGTTATCCTATTTAGGTATCAAGGCGATGAAGGAGGTATTGAGCGCTCTCAGGATGGTTCTGTTCACCCTGGAATCCTCCACAACCTGCAAAATATCTTGTTTAACTATATTCTAGCAAGCTTTAAAAAAATCCACATTGAAACCATCCGGGCCTGGTGCTTTGCCATTCTGCATATCTTTGAGGACTTCACTGATCTCCTCTTCCATTACTGGCCTGTTAAGGTTGAAATTATCCTCTCTAGATACCAGCTTCGATATATGACAGGTTACCTCCCTGATGAAATGCTCTCTGTCTGAACTGTTTTCCTGAGTTATACCTTGGAAGTGCTGGACTAACACCGCTTCTATGGCCTCATGGGTTTTCTGAAGCTCCCCCTCCTCATTCTTTATCGAAGAGATTCTGTTGTAAGCTCTATTGGCAATGGTGGATTTGTGAAAAAAAATTGTATTACGTTCTCCTTCTTTTAGCCATTGAACTCTAGACTTTTGTCTCCAAAAAATTTCCTCTTGTTTACATAGCTTTTTCCAATCTTGATAATGCCTCTCAACTTGCTCACTTTTGACTTTATCAAAGCCTTCCATGATCAGAGCTTGGTTGAGAACCTGCATTTTGTTTTCAATTGATTTTTTTCCTCAAAAATATTACCAAAATCCTTCTTGTTCCACTCTTTGAGTTGAAGCTTGATGTGCTTAAGTCTTTTATGAAGTAGGAACATGCTTGTCCCCTAGATCTGCAAATCTTCTAACCACCATTTTTCAATATTTCTTATAAAATCTGGGTGGGTCAGTTAGATGTTTTCAAATCTAAAAGGTCTGTTCTTGGGAATACCAATTCCCTTGATCTCCAATTGAACCAACCAGTGATCCGAGCCTCCAAATGGAAGAACTCTCGCTATAACTTCCTGATTTGTTAGCATAAGATCCTCTGAGATAATAAATTTTTCTAACTTGGATGCTACGTGGGCTTCTCCTCCTCTTTTGTTGTTCTAGGTAAAGAGGCACTTATTCATATATGTATCTAGTAGTTTCATATTGTCTATAAAGGTTTGAAATTCTAAAGAGTCTTTGCTAAGAGTTCTGGTTCCCCCTTTTTTCTCCGAAAGCAACATGATCATGTTGAAGTCCCCTCCCATGATCCAGGGAATTACTGTGTGTCTCTCCCTGAGGTCCACAAGAGAATCTATGAACCTGAGTTTATCATCCATTCATTGAGGGCCATACACATTTTTGACTAGATAGGTATTCCTCTTTCCTACAGGTTGAATAACTACTACTAAATAATTCCTTGATGCCTCTGCATTTATTATGTCAATTTTTAGGGGATTCCAAAGGGTGAGAATGCCCCCCGCTATGTGCTCTGCTTTGAATTCTAAAAACTCAAATCTGTTGAGCCATTTGCTATGAATTTGTCTTAATTTCTGAATGGAACACTTTGTTTCTTGGATGAAGATAATATCCGGCATTGCTCGTTTCATTCTATGACTAAGCAATCTTTGCTTTCTTTTACTTCCTAGACCCCTGATATTCCAAGATGTGAACTTCATAATTAAATATTTGTGAAGGAATAGCTGGCTAGGTCTTTCATCTTACCTAAGTTTATCATTAGCTTTCCACACTCCATCAAGAGTTCATTCTGCTTTTTTCTACCTCTTTTCTTTCCTGGGTTTCTAGTAGCTAGACTAGGAGTTGTTTTCATTATTTTCACACCTTTGTTGTCCTGCTTGTCAATGTTTTTCCCCTTCTCCACACCTTTGGCCTGAGTTTTCCATAAGAATAGTTGTTGTATTCTGTTGAGCTCTTCTTGAGGCAACGAGTCTACCCCTCCCGTGGTTCCCTGAATCAAGAACCCTTCTAGATCTAGATGTTATTTATCAATAATTTCCTGAAGTTCATGATCCTCCTGCTCCATTTCACTCTGGGTCATTTCCTAATCCATCTACAGTTTTGTATCACTAATCATGGTCACTTTCTGAAAATCAATATCCCCATTTTTTCGCTCGTTTCTTCTTCCTCCTTTTCCTCATGACTTCCTCCCATTACTTGATATTCTTTTGTGGTCTCTTCTTCTTCTTCTAGAATGTGGAATTTGTTTTGACTGACCTGTTTCTCTTCATTTTGATGTAACCTTGTCCCTCTCTTGTCTCTTTTTCCTCTATTAATTACTTTGTGAAAGCTGTTTGGATCCTTCATTGTGCTGGCTTTGCTTTTGTTTACTACTTTACTAAGAGGGAAGTCTTTGATTAGATGCCCATGTTCATGACATCTGCGGCATCTGAACAGAATATGCTCATAGTCTATTGTTTGTATCCATTCTTTATCAAAAACTTCCAGGATCACCTTATCTGAAAGAGCTCCTGATAGGTCCATTTCCACACAAATCCTAGTGAAGGACGTATATTTTCCCCTTCTGGTAGCTTCAGAATCTTTAACAAAATGTCCTAATTTATTGCCTATGGCAGCTAGTGATTCAGTTTGCCAATAATCTAGAGGTAGAGAGTAGAGCCTTACCCATACCGGTATCGAAGTGAAAGTCTCCCGTTCTGGGACAAAATTCATCATCCAAGGCCGCATATAGAGGTCTACAACTGTGTAAAAGTAGGGCCCTCCTTCAAACACTCTATCTTTATCTTCAATATTTGTAAACGGCACCTTGAAGAAACCCTTTGACCCAAGATGTAGGTCTATGCTCCCTTTAGGTTTTCAGTGGTATTTGATCCATGTCTGTAAATCTTTTTCAGTGGGCCATACTCCCATGAATTTATAGACGATAGCATAAGTCTGCATGTGATCTCTATGTGCCTGCAGAGCTGGATCATTTAAGGCTACTCTAGGTGTAAACTCAGCTTTGGTTTTGTAGGGTCCCTTTTGTTTTTTATCTTGAGATCCCTGTTTTTGGTCTTCTTCCTCCTTGTCTTTAGTGCTTATCTTTTCCTTCTTTTTGGTTCCTACTGTCTCTTCTTCCACATACCTTTCATAATATTTACTACTTCATCTACTATGAGAAAAAAAGTTAGCAACACTTTCATCCTCATGCATCTTCATATTTTCGTATTGAATCAAATATGTTAGTAGTTTTTCATTATTTATCTTTGTGTATCATTCATAGTTATTAACCAACTTGTCCCACATCTCTTTATCGATTTCATACTAGATTACATTTACAAATTCATATATATAAAGTCCTCCTTGGATAACATTGACGGCCTTAGAATTATTTCCGCATTTTTTCTTGCCTTCCTCATCTATAGGATTGGTTCCTAGGAATTGATACCCACTTCTACCACTTCCAAAATGTATACTACTAGAGATCTCAAATATTATTTCATTCTTACTTTCGAGAATGTGAAATTTGTTCTATTGAATAGAAAGGGTTTGGATGAAAATCCTTCATCTTGGCCACCCATTTTGCAAGATCTTCCTTTGAGTGATTAAGTTGTCTAGAAGGAATCTACTTTAATACCAATTGTAGAAATAATAACAGGGGGTATGGGGATGGTGAATCAATATTTAGTTACTTGTCAATATTTTTCAATCAAAACTTAAGAGATAAACATTAAAACTATGCATGGGAACAACAACACAAGAATCATAAAGCATATCACATGGAAAAAAAATAAGAAACATATAGTTTTAAGGTGGAAACCCATAAAGGGAGAAAACAACCATTCTTCTTCTTCTCTTGTCAATTTCCTCTTTACAAAAGTTTGTTGGCTCCTGCCAACAAGAAGGACCCAATCCCTTCTTTGTTTTCTTGGCACCCACCAGCAAGAACATCCCACTTATTTATTTTATTATGGATCCATCTGAAAGGTGCAAAAGACAATGGATGAGATGATGCAATCTACCTAACATCATGGAAGAAGTAAAGACACACAAATCAAAGGGATGTGCTATGAGTGACATTTCTGGAGATAGAGCGACTAGGAGAATTAGGAAGGCAATGGCCTTCAGAATCCTCCAAAAATATTTCCCCTTACTTAAGAGAAATGGTAATTAGTGGTAGACATAGCTTCCCTGATGTCGTCATCAGAATGGAAGATGGGTGTACGGGAGGAAGACTGACTACATGATGCAGCAGTGGTACGTGGTGCATCAACCTAAGAAAAAAAAGGTTCACATACACATCATCTGGAATGGTAGACAACGAGTTGGTAGATGGAGGATCTACTGATGTTGAGACCTGGGATTCTTTCGAAAGAGGTTCAATAGAAGCATGCGCAAAAGCCTTAGAAATGTTTACCTGCGATGAACTCAAGGACGATGACAAGTAAAGGATATGGTTTGTGGTGTCCATCATATTGACATCAGGGGGAGGGATCATGATTGTGGGACTAGAGTCCCCCTGTTCTAGTTGACTAGGGGTACCAATATCCACGGGTAGAGGAGTGGGTATTCCACTACGAGTGGCCTCGTATTCGCAGAGTGCTTCAAGGAAATCGTGAAATTCATTGAGACAAGGGCAACAATGGGAATACTGACCATGATGATCACACAAGGAATAAGGGTGATTTGTACATAACATTTTGAGTTTCTTGGGTGGTCTCGGTAATTTAACATTGACTTTAGGGATATTTGACTCAAGCAATGTTTCATGAACCAAAGGTTTGAGATGAGGAAGATTGGGACAATTATTGGTGGTGTTCCCAACAACTTTACACAAAGCGCATGGAGGTGACGACTTTGGGGCCTTGGGGGCTGGAGGAGTTTGGGGAGCCCTTTCCTTCAATTCTTTCCTCTTAGATTTCCCCCCTGTCCGAATGCTTTCACAACAGGAGTGGGATCCTATTAAGGTTGTGATGGAACTGAAGCAGTGGCAGGGTACAGAAGAACTGGTTGAACCCGGGTCCAAGCATGTTAAGGTCTTAGCTGACCAGGTAGAATGCTTGAAGCAAGATTGATGTACCATACTGGGATCCCCAAAGTCTTTTAAGGAAGGACCAACTAAGCCATAACAGGGACAAAAAATACTCCCAGAGGGGGGAATAAGAAAGGTATCTAGCCTAGAGGGTAATGTCCTGACAGAATAGCTCCTAGATGGTTTAGACCTAGAGGAATAGTTCCTGGTGGAAACATAGGAGAGGCACCCACAAATGTAGGTGGTCTTGGGGGGCGGATCTAGAGGGCTCAACTAGGATGTAAACAATAGGGTGCTGAGGAGCTGGCTGTTGATCAGATGTACCAAACTTCTTGAGAGAAGCCCGTGATTCTTGTATCATGCAAACACTCATAGAGTTAGGTTCTCAGATGAGAGGGGGAGGCCTAGGGAAATCACCCAACAATGAGAAATCTTTATAGACTCCTGGTGAAACACTAGTGAGGGGAGTTGAGGACTACTTACCAAGCATTGACGAGATAACGGACTTGGGGGAGGTCACAAATGCCATCTCATAGTAAGGAAACTAATTGATTATAATGATCTTCCATTCATGGGGGAATAATATCTTGTGGAAAGCCACAAATGTGACAAATCACATGGCATATGTGTAACTACGACCTAAGAGAATGTTGTAATCTAAAGGGGCATCAATAACCTCAATGTCGACATGGATAGTCTTGCCCTCAAGGATCACTGGACAGTTCCAGTAGATGCCAAGGGGTTAGGAGGAGTGTCTGTCCCAAGCACGCAAAGTGATGGTGGAGGGGGAAAACTCAGGTGACTTAAGTTGTTTCTAGATGTCAATGAACATCACACAGGTGGATGTAACTTTGTCAATAATGCATTGGGAGATGATGAAATTATGGACTCGAACTAGTATCTGGAAAGCAACAGATGAAAGAAATGAGGGATGTTCTAATGTATCAACTGGGAAGACAATCAAATGATCGTCAGAAGGATCTACTATGCCCAAAGTAGTTAGTAGATATTTCTTTTGAGATGGGCATGACTGGAGTAGCTCCAGCATCGACATGGCGACAGGTGATTGTGCCATGTCCTCTACTATAATGTATGTATGGGAAGCTTGGTTAGAAGTTGCATTACAACGTAATGGTTCCTTTGGAATATTGGGAGGGCCTAAACTTTAGGTTGAGGGATCTATAATGGAAAATTTGGTGTCACAAGAGGCTCAACAGATGCTTTGGTTTTGGACTGACTGGCAGACGAAGTCGATGGATTTTCATATTGACACGCTCAAGTTTGCAGATTGATATCAAAGGGGTTAACCTCATCAGAATTCATCATAAGGCTCTGGAAGTGACAAGGACCAGAAGGTTTGGGGGATGAGGTACTCGACCTGGATGAGGTTGAGAAACAACAAATTCTTGCTGAGGGAAAGGATTTGTAAGCATTGTTGGTTGATATGGCACAAAATTCTGAGGCGATTGATGACCTCTAGAAGCTACTTGAACTTCCCATGTTTGGCACATCTGGGGTAAGAGATAACACTTGATCCATGTGGATATTGGTGTCCACCTACAAATTCCACTTAGAACCCCACCATTGTTTCTTTTATTTTTTCAGTTTCCTTAATTGTAGCACAGTTTACTATCTTTAGCAATTTTTCGGGTCCTGAACTTCCAAAGCCGTTTTAAGGCCCTAAACGACATTTTTTAGGAAACCTGGGATCAACATGGGACCATGGACTGCTTTTTCTCTTCCCAAAGTTGTATTCCTCAGATAGATATTTCTAACGAGGTATTATGTGTGTCAAACAGAGATCATATGCCAAAGTTACGACCCCGGGAAGTTGATGTACCAATTTACCCAAAATGGGGCCCATAGTTTGGCGCTTCATCTCCTAGAGTTAGGTTTTTGGATGTTTAGGGTTTTCCATTATTTCTCAACAATAAATAGGCCTTCGAGCCTCATTGTAAGATAGTTCAGAGGCATGTAGCCGCCACATCTCTTCTCAGAGATAAGCTACCATCACCCTAGCTAGTTTATTTCCATTTCTGTTTGTAAGCATATTTTAGTATTTTACAGTAATGAAATGAAGTATTATTTCTATTGCATCTCTGTATGTATGTTTATATCTGTAATTTTTTGCATTCCTGTTTAACTCTGGATCAATGGTATCAGAGCAGTTTGCTCTTTCTCTGTCTTTATTTGTGTTATGTTCCTATAGCAATAGGAGTCATAATTTTTTAATAGCTGAGGTCAAATCTGTGATATGTACATACCTTTGCTTACTGCAAATGTTTTCCATATCTGAAAATTTGAAAAATAAAAATAAAAAATGTAAAGAGGGTGTGTCCTAAAAGAAAAATCAAAGGACAAAAAAGAAGAAAAAGGTCAGAAAAGATGAAAAATGAACCCCAAGGAAAAAGAAAAAGACCATGAAAGTGTGCAAGTCAAAACGTCACTACCATTCACTTTGATGTAGAATAAAAAGATTGTGTGCAGCTTGTTACCTTTGCCACAATCCATGGATAGTCAAAATGTTTAAACTTGGCTATTCCATGATTTCAATTTCATGCTTATAGATAGAGAAATAAAATCTAACCAAACAATGTAATCTTGGCAGATAAGTAGATAGGTAGAGTTAATAAAAGGAGCTCAACTGTTTAATCTGAGCCCTTGGATGTAATAAGGTTAGACTTAGATAGATTACTTTTGTAAAACGAAAAGAAAAGGATTTGGTAAGGGTTTGCCAACTTAAGTGCACCCTAATAAAGAGTATAAAAAATGGTAGGATGAGTAGATGGGTAAGTAGTTGCTGGGTTGCAGAATTGTGATGATTGATTAGATAAAATCATATCATTTACGTTCATCATCAAATTTCTAAAGTATGGAGGATAATTTATCATTTACACAAAATTAAGTAATTAATTTCCCCATTCATTTCACCCTTAATTTTACTAATTTCCCATAGGTAAAGTCTAAGGTACCTAAAACCTTAAGTTAAAGGGGCTCAAAGCATTTCTCTGACTTTTGGAGGGACCGGACCCTCAACCCAATAACGTATAGGTCCTAAGTACTAAAATACCCCTTATAAGCATTCACCCCCTCCACAATTCACTCATTTCCCCAAAAAAATCCCTTTTCCTAAGGTAAAAGCACCAATTGCCTAGGGAAAGTAATCACCCCTAAGTAAACCCCTTTTCCACAAAAACCCTCAAATGCACATTTAGCCTAAGTTATAATGTTTTATGGGAAAAGTAAACAAAATTCAACAAACATTGTACTTAGCACGTTTCATTTTTCCGCTTTCATTCATATTAACTCCTAATTTTAAATACATGTATTAAATCCCAAAAACACCCCTTTCCCCTATATTTTATTAAACCCATATGTTAATATCCTGTCCCCGAAGGTTTGAAACATAAAATATATTAGTAAATAATTAAGGGATTAATTAAGTCGATCAGTGACTAATTATTAACCATGACCCACGACCGAATAAAAGAAATTAATTAATCAATCAGTGATTAATTAATAATTTGTCCCCACCAATGAAATCACTCCTGACGTCATTAAACCCCCATAAGCCTTCATTAATTAAATCCCACCGCATTAAAACCTTGCTGGGCCCCTCCATTAAACCTCATATCAATTCATCACCCCAATCACCGTACGATGTAGTCCCTTTTGATCTAACGGTCGACGCTCATATCAGGCAGCCTCTAAAGGCCAACCTTTACCCGCCCGATATGGGTGGTTTCACTATTCACCCCACTACTATGTGGCACTCGATGAATGGAATCGGGAAGCCTCCCCTCAAAACCACTTTATCCTGAAAGCAGTGCAATACGATCCTGCTTACTGCCTCCCGCTAAATGACAAAATCTAGAATAAAATCAGCTCAAGAAAAGATAGAAAAGATAGATCAACGCCTTAGAATTTAGCCTCTTCGAGGGGGTAACCTCCTTTACATTACATAAATGAACAATTCTTGGATGATACAAATGACAAAGCCTCCTTTCTATATATAGGAGTCTAAGGAGTCACAATATAATCCAACCAACCTAACAATAATAATATAAAGCCAAAAAAATAACAATAGAGGGATTCTATGGGGCACAGAAATAACAATATGGGGGTAATAGGGGCACAAAAATATAAATAAGGGGTATAACTACAATAGTAATGGGGTAATCACTAGTATTATAGGGACCCAACATGCCCCTCTCCTTCAAAAAAGTGTTGTCCTCAACGCTTGAGTAGTTCTGGATACTTCTGCATAAAATTCTCATCCTCCCATGTGGAATCTTCAGCATATAAGTTCTTCCACTTGATAAGATACTCTGAAATTGATCGATTTCGTAGCTGTCGAGTTCTTGTTTCTGTGACTGCTTCCGGTTCCAATATAATTTTTCCTTCCTCGTCAAGTTCTGGCAATATTGTTTGAATTGGGAGCTTGTCACCTATAACCTTCTTTAAACATGAAACATGGAAAACTGGGTGCAATCGAGAAGCTGCAGGAAGCTCCAATTTGTATGCCATAGTACCAATCTTTTGCAACACCTTGTATGGACCATAATACTTTGGTGATAATTTATTATCCTTCTTAGCTTGCTTTAGGGACATTTGCTTATATGGTTGTAGCCGTAGGAATACCCAATCACCTACATCAAAACTTCTTTCACTGCGATGTTGATCTGCCTGTTGTTTCATTCTATTTTGTGCCAACACGAGGTTATCCTTTAAGAGTTGGAGGACTTGTTGTTGATGTTCGATGTGATGTTCCACTGCCTGAACCTTAGAATTTTCTCTTAAATATGATGTGATGGATGGTGGTTGATACCCATAAAGTGCCATAAATGGGGTCATTTTTGTTGCTGTATGGAAGGAAGTGTTATACCACCATTCAGCCAGAGGCAACCATTTGACCCATTGTGTCTGTTTATCAGATACAAAGCAACGAAGATATCCTTCCAAACATTTGTTTACTATCTCAGTTTGCCCATCAGATTGAGGATGATAAGATGAGCTATGAGCTAACTGAGTACCAAGACAAGAAAATAATTTTGTCCAAAAATTTCCAGTGAAAATGGGATCTCTGTCACTTACAATAATCTTTGGGTTTCCATGTAGCTTTTGAACTGTTTCCATAAATGCAGTAGAAACTGTACTGGCTTTAAATGGATGTGATAATGCACAAAAGTGTGCATACTTGGTAAGTCTGTCAACTACCACCATGATGACACTCTTTCCCTCAGACTTGGGTAAACCTGTGATAAAATCCATTGAAACCTCCTCCCAACGTTGGCTTGGAATGGATAAAGGTTGTAATAGACCCGGTGTCTTAATTGTTTCAACTTTATTTTGCTGGCAAACCAAACATTCCGCCACAAACTTTTGAATATCTGATTTAAGGCCATCCCAAAAAAATTCCTTCTTAACCCTGTGGTAAGTTTTTAAAAATCCTGAGTGCCCTCCTAAGGGAGAAGTGTGCAATTCCATAAGAATCTTTTGTTTTAGCTGGGAATTCTTACAGAGGTATAAGCGATCTTTGTACCATAACGAATCATTTTGCCAGCTAAATGTATCAGAAGTACTGGAATCTTGTTGTAGCTTTCGAATAAGTGCCCACACTTCTTCGTCATTCTTCCATTCCTCCCTTGCTTCGTTTATCCAATCTGGTTGGATAATAGAAATGGCACACAACAATGCTTCCACATCCTCATCCTTTCTTGAGAGTGCATCTGCCACCACATTTTGCTTCCCTTTTTTGTAGATGATTTCAAAGTCATAACCCAACATCTTTGTGACCCACTTTTGTTGCTCTTCAGAGGATAATCTTTGTTCTAAAAAGTATTTAAGGCTATCATGATCTGTTTTTACCTTGAAGTGTCTTCCCATTAGGTAGGGTCGCCATTTCTTAAGTGCATGGAGTATTGCCAACATTTCCTTCTCATAAATAGCTTTGCTTAAAAACTTTCCCTTGATTGGACGACTTTCAAAAGCAATGGGTCTTTCATCTTGCATTAGAACAACACCAATTCCATTTCCTGAAGCATCACATTCCACAATAAAGGTTTTTGTGAAGTCCGGTGTAGCTAAGACCGGTGCTTGGCACATTGCCTCTTTAAGATGTTCAAAGGCCTTTGTTGCTTCCGGAGTCCATGAAAATGAATCTTTCTTCAATAATGTTGTTAGAGGTGCTGCTATTCTCCCATAATTCTTAACAAACTTGCGATAATACCCTGTCAACCCAAGAAATCCTCGCAGATGCTTTATGGATGTGGGGATTTTCCATTCCTTAATGGCTTTAATTTTGCTAGGGTCTACCTTAACTCCTTCATGAGATACAATATGACCCAAATATTCCACCTCCTGGACTCCAAAGAAACATTTGGATCTTTTTGCATATAATTGTTTCTCCTCCAATAGTTGTAGCACCCTGTCAACATGTTCAACATGATCCTTCCAAGACTTGCTGTAGATTAGTATATCATCAAAAAATACTAACACAAATTTTCTAAGGAATGGTTTGAAAATTGAATTCATCAAACCTTGAAATGTTGAAGGTGCATTGGTAAGGCCAAAAGGCATGACCAAAAATTCATAATGACCCTCATGAGTTCTAAATGCCGTTTTTGGAATGTCTTCAATCTTCATTCTGATTTGATGATATCTCGAACGAAGATCCAACTTGGTGAAGTAAATTGATCCATGCAATTCATCCAGTAATTCATCAATAACAGGAATGGGGAACTTATCTTTAATAGTGAGCTTGTTGAGCTCCCTATAATCTGGACACATGCGCCATGATCCATCCTTCTTGTGCACCAATACTACTGGAGCTGAGAAAGAACTTTGACTCGGTTGAATTATACCAGCCTCTAGCATTTCTGCAACCATACGTTCAATTTCACTTTTTTGGACATAGGGATATCTGTACGGCCTGATGTTTGGAGGAACACTTCCTGGAATCAGATGAATAGCATGATCATGATCACGCATAGGTGGGAGACCCTTGGGAGTCTCAAATACCTTGGAATGATTGTCCAGGACTTTTTGGAGATCTGGAGAAATAGATGATTCCAATGTGGAAACATCTAGCGAACATAATTGTGCAATTACACCTCTTTGCTCCTTTTTTAGAAGCTTTGTCATACCATTAGAGCTGATTATCTTTCCTGGTTTCCCTGCAATACCCCTTAATTCAACTTCCTTTCCTTCCATAGAAAATTTGATGAAAAGTTCTTGAAAATTAAAAGCTATTGTACCCAAGGATTGTAGCCATTGGACTCCTAGTACAACATCAGCACCTCCCATTGGAATGGAAAGCATTGGGCTAGTCAATACATATTCTCCCATGGATAGCTTGATATTATGGCACTTTCCAGAGCAATTTATTGTTCCTCCATTTCAATCATCACTTGACACTCTGGTGCTGGATATAGGAAGCAATTCAATTCTTTTGCTACCCTACAATGAATAAAATTGTGGGTGCTTCCTGAATCAATCAACACTATTACCTTTTTCTTCTTGATTTGTCCTTCTATCTTGATGGTTTGAGGAGTGGTAATTCCTGCCAATTCATTACAAGATATGGTGGATTTATTTGTTCTTCATCTAGGCTTTCTTCCTGGAGTATATCTTCTTCTTTTGACCTTTCTTGCTCCTTTTCTTCTTCCTCTTCACAATCTATGTAGAATAATTTCTTCTCAGCACACTTATGACCTTTAGTGTATTTGCTATCACAACTGTAACAAAGCCCTTTTGCTCTTTTTTCTTCCAATTGTTGTGGTGTCAACCTTATAGGTTGTGGAAGACTAGGGGCAACAACACTTCCATCTTTATAGTTGTGAGTGGTATGCTTCCTGGTTGCCATAATTTTGCTTTCCATTTTTCTTGCTAACCTGAATGCCTTCTCTAATGAATCAGGTTCCCAAAGGCGAACATCATGTTGGATATTATCCTTTAAAGACCCTATGAACACATCAATCCTATGCTCCTCTGGAATATCTTTTACCCTTATGTTCAATTTTTGGAACTCCTCAATGTGCTCCATTACTGAACCCTTTTGTTTGAGACTTATCAATTGGCTAAAAAAAGTGTTGCTTTTTGTATCTTCATAATGTGCTATCAATTCTTCCGTAAAAATTGCCCAAGTGATAAATTGTTTACGAGAGCAAAGCCATTGATACCATACAAACTGATTTGGTTCCAAATATACAGTTGCCATACGTACCTTTTGTGTGTTTTGCACATTATTGAGATCGAAGAATTGCTCCATCTGTAATATCCATGTGGCGGGATCCTTGCCATCAAACTTCCTCATATCGATTTTTGGAATATGGTGATTCTTCGATCCAACATTAGCGTCTATGGAATCATGATTAACATTTCTTTTGTTCTCATCATAAGTTTTCTTTACTACCTTTTCACCATTAGTGACACTTTCTTGTAGCAACTTCTTCAATTCTTCCATGTCTGTCTTCAAATCTATCCTCAAATCTACCATGTCTCTCTTCAAATCTGTCTTCGAATCATCCATCTTAGCTTCCATGCCCTTTATCTTAGATTCCACACTATTTATCTTAGATCCCATGCCACTTATCTTAGCTTCTGTTAGCTTTTGTGAGTGTGACATTTGTTGCACTTGCTCTTGTAATTTTGATATATCATGTAGCATTTCTTCCTCTTCTTCATGAGTCATGCTAGAGCTTTCAGGTTCCTTACTAGGTGTTTGCATTTTCTTTCCTCAGGGCATCAGTGTCTGATAATAATGCTTTACTATGCCCTTTGAATTTCGTTAAACCAAGCTTACACAAAAATTTAAAAAAAAAACTACACACCGTTTTTCACTTTATAGAAGCCTGATATTGAATCTAATGTATCTTTGTAATTTCGGATCATCCAGTTCTGAAATTGCTACCTGTAGCATCCTTCTACGTCCTCTTTCCAATGCCACAAGTCTAAGCCAAATTGGATTCTCCAAGGAAGAGTTATGTGAAATCTCCCACAATGACTTGATTTTAGACTGGTTCAATAGAGCGAACTTGTACGATGTGCCACAAGTCACTGTTTCGACCTTTGAATCTGAAACACACATACAAGAAACTAATTTCTGTCCTCTTTCTGTACCTTCTTACGAAATTTCAATCTGATCCCCAGAGAGAAAGTTATGACGATTTTCCCCAGGTCACCTGTTTTTAATGTAATTCAAGAGTCTGCAAAAAGACCAACTTCCTCAGATCATATCTCCGCAAATATCACACGAAAAGCTCTGAAATTCGGACCCAAGGTTCAGTGCGATTTCTTCTCAAATGGGTTTTTTTTACGACTTCTGAAACATGACAGAAAAAAGTTATAGCGAAAATGCCATGATGACCTGTTTGGAGCAGCGAAACCCTAGAATCCAAAGCTCTGATACCAAATGTTATGAAACCAGCTCAAGAAAGGATAGAAAAGATAGATCAACGCCTTAGAATTTAGCCTCTTCGAGGGGGCAACCTCCTTTACATTACATAAATGAACAATTCTTGGATGATACAAATGACAAAGCCTCCTTTCTATATATAGGAGTCTAAGGAGTCACAATATAATCCAGCCGACCTAACAATAATAATATAAAGCCACAAAAATAACAATAGAGGGATTCTATGGGGCACAAAAATAACAATATGGGGGTAATAGGGGCACAACAATATAAATGAGGGGTATAACTACAATAGTAATGGGGTAATCACTAGTATTATAGGGACCCAACATTAATATCCTGTCCCCAAAGGTTTGAAACATAAAATATATTAGTAAATAATTAAGGGATTAATTAAATTGATCAGTGACTAATTAATAACCATGACCCACGACCGAATAAAAGAAATTAATTAATCAATCAGTGACTAATTAATAATTTGTCCCCACTAATGAAATCACTCCTGACGTCATTAAACCCCCATAAGCCTTCATTAATTAAATCCCACCGCATTAAAACCTTGTTGGGCCCCTCCATTAAACCTCATATCAATTCATCGCCCCAATCACCGTACGAAGTAGTCCCTTTTGATCTAACGGTCGACGCTCATATCAGGCAGCCTCTAAACGCCAACCTTTACCCGCCCGATATGGGTGGTTTCACTATTCACCCCGCTGCTATGTGGCACCCGATGAATGGCATCGGGAAGCCTCCCCTCAAAACCACTTTATCCCAAAAGCAGTGCAATACGATCCTGCTTACTGCCTCCCACTAAATGACAAAATGTCACGTCCCCCGCTTAACGCCAAGTGTCCTTTTACCAGTGTACCCACCAAAATCATTGACTTTATGAATAAAACTAAAAACTCATTTTTTTTTGTTTTATCATGAAAAAGATCGCTCAGAACTCCATGCAAGCACTAGAGTATGTGCAACTGTCAACCTATATCCAACTGCCAAATTACTGAAGCTGCTGAAACTCCAGACCACCTTTCAGTCATGTGCGCTTCCTGCAAACAGTGCAGAGTCACCATTACTCCATTCAAAAACTGAAACCAGTTATTTACCCCAAATTCGCTGAGAAACCCTGATTTATTCCCAAACCTGAACTAAATTGCTTCAAAGTACTAAGTAATTTAGTAAGATAAGTTGCCTGGTGACTCCAAAACACCCTGAATTAGACTAGTTTTTCCCAATTTCATGGAAAACTCTTGGCCCCCATCCTTGAATCCACAAGAACCAAGGATGGATTCCCCAATTGAATTTAATTTCATGCCCATTTCTACTCCCCACATGGACTTGAACCATCTTCCATTAGCAGATAAAGACTTTCAGATTAAAGATACCTTTGTCCAAGAATCCCCTTTGAAACTATACTGTAGACACATAGGCTAGTACCTAAATCATGCAGATAAAATAGGTCTTTGGGAATCAGGTTTACCCAAATACCAATTCCCCAGAGTTCATATCTTCCCAGAGATTGTCCATTACTATCATATGAACTATAATCCCAGCCAAAGGGCAGTGATGACCCCTGATCATTCTGTATTATTTACCATCACTAGTGGGTCCATAAATCAAATGTTCTAGTTGTAACCAGGCCAAAACTTGACCCCTCTCTCCATTGGGGAATTCGTAATAGATTCCCCACACTTACCTCCATCAAACAGGCTCAGTTATTCCAAACCTTCATCAGGTAAGAACAATACATTCCAAAGGATCCTCCACCATATATATCTACAATATTCTCTGGTCTTGGCAGAGAAATCATAGACGTGATATCTAGTGTGTTAGGCCAGGCTACAAGTGAATTTGTTGATGAAATTATTGTAGCCTTTATGTCCATCTACACTGCTAGACAGTCCCTAGCCATCATGTTTGACTATGCTAAGTTCATTGCAGATAAGATGCATGATCAATTCATGAGGATAGATAATGAAAGAGTGTTCAAATATTCTTTAGTGTTATATCATCTGTTCTTGTATTATCAAGCTGATAAATTCCCAATCACACTTCAAAAGCATGATACTAGAGGCAACCCTAGATTAGTTGTCTTCTGGACTTCATTAATCCACCAATATGACTCTCAATATTCTTATACTAATTTCATAGATCTCTTTGTGCACCCAGTGGCGACTATGCTATTAGGAAGTCCCCCCTCGGAACCAGTGTAGATATCAAGAGGGTCCTATAGTTGTCCAAGCAATATAGAGTGGGGGATTAGTACTTGTACCAAAACCACACTGAAATTAGAATATATGGATGTGAGTTGGCTCCCTACAAACTGCTCAAATACCTCCCCATGAGATTGTTTTGTCTAGAGTACTACAGGCAAATGATCAATTCAGATGAGGTGCTTTTTGTGAAGGCCAAGAAGAAATCTCAGCGTAGGATAAAAGATCAGCATGGCCCTTTCATATGTAATAGTAGGGAAGCAGGAAAGGAAGCAAAATTAATCCTCCAAAGGCTGAAACTGAAACAAAGTTTTATGTGGAATTATGACCCTTTAGAGTTAATTTGCAATAAGATACAAAAGAATAAATTATCTCCTTATATCCACCATAGAATCCCTGAAATTGAACAGTACGCAAATCAGCTTGAATGGGTGGAAAACACTTTGGTAGACCGAGATAGCATAGAAACTGTTGTCAATAATGTATTTATTGATTTAGAAAGAAGACTTGATGAAGATTCATTTGTACAAGTGCCAGGAGAATCTCAATCTCAAAGGCAATCACAGGAACATAATGGACCATTAGAGCAGCCAGAACCGTCAGAGCAAACATAGGAATCAGAACAACCAAAGATATCAGTAGAACTTTCTCAGCCAGAGCATATCATGAGCAATCCTCCTATTTTACAAACTCCTCTAAATGAGGAGAGGAATCTTACAAGAGATAGAGAGGAGGCCACTCCTTCTAGCAGACTTGTTTCCAAACTTATGTCAAGAGGCAAAGGCTAAATTCATTTTCAAAAAAGGATTTTATTGAAGAAACAAAAGGAGTTATAGGTACAGGAAGAGCAGAAAGCAGGTAGACCACACCCTCTAGAGGTACACAAGAACCTTCCACTTCATAAGCTCAAATGTTAGAGAGACAACAGTGCGTGGAAGTATCCTCCTTTAGAGCTCCAAGTGGCCAGAGCTAGGACATTAAAGAGAAATACAAAGAAATCAAGGCAAGAAATGAAAGATTAAAGGCCCAAAGTTATGCACACTACCTTAATATGGCTCCAACAAATCAAACAAGGCTAATGTCATCCTTTGACATAAAAGAAGGTAAGATGCAAATGAGTTTCTTGAAGTCAACTACATAGCAACCCCGATCAATTGTAGGTTATTTGAAAACATACTTTGAAGTATTGGAAAAGGATATCCATCCTATTGACCAAATGGAATTACACAAGCAGACTAGGGAAATGGTCTACTCCACCTTGACCAGCAAGGCAATTGTAGGTCACCAACTTCAAAATTCGTTGAATAACATATCAGCAAAATTCTAGTTAGAGAAGGCCTCTTCCCAGACCAAAGATACCAGAATAAAGTCCTTAGAGGACTTGGTCATAGAACTGGGGCATGATCCCAAGGATGTGAAAGATGCAGAGAAGCTCATTAAAAAGAAAAACGATGATATAGTTGCGCTAAAGAAATAGCTCAAAATTCCCCCTCTGCACCATCCTCAGACAGTTGAAGTATTGGAAATTCAGAAGGAAGGAGAGCTTATGGACTTAGTCCTTAAGTTGAATGAACAATTGAAAGAAACAGAAAAAGAGCTAGATAACTTGATACAGTCTAAGCAGAGTGAGTTGGCGACCAATCCTTATACTGTAATTCCTACAGTCTTTACAGCAGTACCATCCACATTGGCTGTTGCCTTAGCACCCACAGTTCCACCAACTACAACTGTACCACTTATAGGTACATCAGTAGGCACAATGACATCCACAGAAAAGACAACTGAATTGGTAAAATCCATGGAGGAAATGAGCATCAAGGCTATTGAGCTTAAGAAGCTTAGAGAAAAAGTGTCAAGTTTGGAGACTGATTGCAAACTTGCATAGATACAATAGAAGGAAGAAGTTTAGAAGAATCAGAGGATGGGAGAAAGAATAAAAGTCCTTAAAAAAGGCTTGACATTACAAGATCCACTTGGATACATGAAGGAGATTCTTTGGGCCAACATCATTGATTCTATCAATGATGTTTTACCATCTATTCATGTAATTTTTGAAAAAACTAAACTAGTAAAAGTGGCTACAGAAGCAGTCCATAAGATAAGGGAAGAATTGGGAGATAAGTCTGAAGAGGCCAACCAATTGATAACACTTTTGAACAACAGAAACAGGTATAATCTTGATGAGCTAGAAATAGAAGATAGAACAAAAACCATCATAGAAATAAAGAAGGTTCTCACCAAAAGGAGCCTGATGCTCAATCTGGAGAAAAGGTTCCAAAGCATCCAAGCTGATATTGACAGTTTTATGACAAAGTTTGGTATCTTAAGAGGAAAGGGACTTCCCAGTCCTATGGTAATAAATGACAAGCTAATGACCTAAGATGATTATGCTGAGAGATTAAACAAATTGTCAAGCAGCCAAGCTAGTACTTCAGGGGTAAAATCTTTGCCCTCTAGTAAGGTATTATATGATAATTTGGAGAATCTATTCTTTATAGAGCACGAGGTAAAGCACTTGTTTGCCAACAGACCAAATTTTGCCAAGTATACAGAAGCTGACGAAATATCTAGAAAGATGATAAGGATGAAATTACCTGACAGTGAATGGTGGTTGAAACTAACAGATTTACTATAAGGTTACTGTAGTAAATCTATATGGTAAAGCATGGCTGCCAGGTAAAATAGGTAAGTCAGAGTCAAAGAAGAACAGGTAAAGAATATCAGTAGGTAGAAGACATAAAGTGAATCCAGCACATAAGTATCAAGCAACTAAAAGAGCCAAATCTGAATTATAGTAGCCAACATAGTCATAATAAAAGGGACAACAAGAAGGCAATTCTCCATCTGTCTCTATCTTCGTGTTGAAGATATTTTTGGTTTCCTAAAATAATTCTCATCTTGTTATGAGATATTTTGTAACATATGTTGTATACTTCACAAATTGAAGTAATTAGGGTGGATTAAAAATACATTTTTGTAGACATTTTATATTGAGCCAAGGAGCTATTGTACTCAAGACTGGACTGGTTTTGCTGGATATGAAATAAAGCTATATAGATAAGTATTATCTTTCCATGTTTAAATATTGTTTTCTCATCATGTTTTAAATATTCACATGTGTCTCTTATGAAATCTGAAAAGTAAAAGAGGAATGATATCTTAGAATTAGCTTAAATGCTCTCTGTTTTAACTATTTACTTTCTATATGTTTTCTGCTAAAGTATCTTGGTCTGGGAATCCTTAGTTGCTCCATTACCTCCATGGTTTTCCCCCATTTGGTCCATGGTAAACGATTCTTCATTCCCTTTGCTACTGATCATCCTTCCTTTCTTCATCTTAATCCCGGTTAAGGATTCTTCATTGCCCCTTGCCCTGGTTAGGACTACCTCATCCATTTGAACCCGTAGATTTACTTTTTGTTGTGCTAGTCTACCCTATGAACTCTTACTTTAGATATTGATCAAATCTAGTTAATCCACTCATTAATTGACTCCATAGCCCAATGGCCTGAATACTTGTCCTACCCATCTATTTTCTTAATTCCACCACCCATTCAAAACAAAACAATCATGAGCATTAAGAACTAGCCTGAAATCTTACCCAAAACAAAGTTAAATTACAAATAGAGATCCCTCTCTGGACTTAGGTTGGATAGAACCTGAGTATAAACGATTAGGTTTGTGGTTACCTCAGACTATTCCTTCTTTGATAACTTCTAAGGAACACATCTCAATGATAACAATTTGCATGTGCCCAACGAGGTCACGATATAAGGAGTTAGGGCTTGAATTGGTTGAACGTTTGCAAGACCAACCTTGAAAATCCTGACGGCCTCCCATGGTGGATGAAAAAAAAGACGAGGGGGCAGGAGATCCTATCAAAATATTGCTTGAAGAGGCCCTCGAGTGACAAAGGAACACGATGATGGAAAACTTTGCCCAAATCCTTCAGCGGCTACCCAAGGGTGACACATCTACTTCCAGCAGCTATTTTGGAAGCACCACACCCTTTACGGTACAAGTTAACTTTGACATTCCCATATTTGAGGGTCAAATAGATGCAGATGCCGTAGATAAATGGTTAAATCTACTAGAAGGGTATTTTTTTGTTCATGAATTTTTTGGCCGAGAAGAGAATACTTTTAGTCTTCTCAAATCCACCCCCCACGTCAAGGACTGGTGGGAAGCCTACTGCGAACAGAAGGATAAAAGTACAACCTCACAGTTTTTAGCCACACCCACTTGGAATTCATTCCAAGATGCCATCAAAGAGCAGTGCTACCCTGTCAGAAGCTATGACGATCAATACAAAAATTGGACCACACTGCGGCAAGGAAGGGACCAAGACGTGCCAAAGTTTACCAATATTTTCCATACCCTTCGCACAAAGTTGAGTATCAAGGATTCAGAGCAGCTTTTGGCACTCAAATACTATGGCTGCCTACACAGGTAAATCAAGGACAAAATAGAATTCCTAAACATCTCCTCACTCGGCACGACATACCGATATGCTATCAAGATCGAGCAAAAGTTTAAATAGAAGAAGCAAGACTTTGGATCTGCGAATCCGAACCAAGGGAAAGGTGCTGCCCAAACTGTAGGAAAAAGGACAAAGCCAAGGCGGGGTGGCCGAAGACAACCCACCAAAGCTACAAGCAAAGAACAGCGTCATGAAGTCAAAAAAGGACACGCGAAAGTGGTGTGAGTTCCATAAGAGCTCCACTCACAACACAAGTGAGTGTCGGGCCAAGCAGTCATTGCTGGCCAAACTAAAGGTTTAAGAATCAGATGCATGTTCTGACTCTAATTCAGAACCTGACAAGGGGACTGACAAAGGGAAGCAGATTATCGATGCGGAGCCCAACGCCATTGTTGCCACCATGAAGATCCAAAAGAGGAACCTGAAGGTCCAAAGGAAGAGGAGTGCCTCTTCCACTCCCAGACGTGGGTAAAGGGCTCCCCACTATAGTTAATTATCAATAGCGGGAGCCAAACGAATGTCATTTCGACAGAGGTCATGAAGCGACTGGGCTTATAGACCATAGCACATCCAAAACTATACACCATCGGGTGGCTTCAACAAGGACAAGATCTTCGCGTGAGCCAACAGTGTCGCCTTCCTTACAACATCATGCCCTTCACAGATGAGGTATTATGTGACGTTTCTCCCCTTGATGTTTGTGATGTATTATTAGGCCAACCATACTTGTGGAAGTGACATGTTGTGTATGAATCAAGGCCTCGTGTTGTCATTATTACTTTGGGAAATAAGTTGTACAAGATACCGGAGGTAGCATTGCCTACCGCCATCTCTTTGGTTACTGCAAAACAATGCAGTAAGCTCATTTCCAAAACCAGGAAATTTGTTTTCCTGATGATATGACCTCAAGGAAAGAAGAAGACAGTGGCCATGACCTCCAGATAGGGCTCCTTCGCACGACAACTACAGATGGACAAGGTCACTGAGGAGTATGAGGACATCTTCACCTCCCCCGCAGGGGTTCCTCTGCACTGTCAGGTCAAGCACTCCATCAATCTGACCCCATGTGCACTCTACCCAATGGACCAATCTATCAACACTTTGTTCTAGAGAACGATGAAATCAAGAGACAGATTCAAGAGCTACTACAGAGAGGTCACATTCGTCTGAGTTCATCGCCCTGTGGGAGCCCGATCGTGTTGGTACAAAAGAAGGATGGAATTTGGAGACTCTGTATTGACTATCAGGCACTGAACAAGATCACTATCCATAATAGGTACCTAATCCCATGGATTGATGACCTCCTCTATCAACTGAAGGGGGGAAATTATTTCAGTAAGATCGATTTGAAGTCAGGATATCACTAGGTACCAATTGAACCCTCCAATGTGGGGAAGACTGCCTTCAAAGCCAAGGAGGGCCTTTTCAAATGGTTGGTTATGCCTTTTGGGTTGACGAATGCTCCTGCAACCTTCATGAGGCTAATGAATGACATTCTATGGCCATTCGCCAACTCATTTGTGACGATATACTTGGATGCAATCTTGATCTTCAGCCAGAGTTGGGAAGAGCACCTCCACCACATCCAACAGGTTCTCCAAACACTGCGGCAACACAAGTTATGTGCCAATTTGGAGAAATGCACTTTTGGCATGACCTAGGTTCAATATCTAGGATACATTATTGATGAACGGGGGGTACATGTGGATCCAGCCAAGATCCAAGTCATTTGGGATTGGCCATATCCGACCACTCTGATAAAGCTCCACAGCTTTCTAGGTCTTGCCAACTTCTACATAGGTTCGTGTTGACATTTTCTCATATCACTTGGCCCTTGAGTCAAGTCACCAAGGGAGGAGAGAAAGGAAAATTCTTTTGGTCTGAATCTCAACAGAAGGCATTCACATATTTGAAACATCACCTCTGCTCGGCACCAGTGCTCGTATTACCAGAATTGCAACAACCATTTGAGGTCGAGACAGATGCCTCTGAGTATGTCATTAGGGCAGTCCTTACTCCACACAGGCATCCAATGGCATATCACAGTGAGACACTTTTAAGCATGGTCCGGAAGTATCCCACTTATGACAAAGAGATGTATTCCATTATGTAGGCCTGCCGAAAATGGCAGCATTACAGTTTAGGGAAGGAAACAATCATCCACATAGACCACTGGCCCCTGCAGTTCATACAAACCCAAGGGAAATTGCAAAATTATTGCCATCAGACGTGGTCACATACCTGTAATAGTTCCATTTGAATATCAAGTATAAGAAGGGTAGCACCAATAATGTGGCAGATTGCCTCAGTTGACCACCAATTGTGGCGTTAACCACCTTGCTTGACTCTTGTGGGCACGAGACTTCTGATTGGCCACTTCTCTACAAAAGTGACCCATAATTCAGCCACACATACCAGACACTCTTGGAGGGTCAGCAAGTTCTAGATTTTCACCTCCAGGATGCCCTGTTATGCCACCTGGGTCACTTTTGTGTTCCTTCAAGTGAGCGTGCCAAGATGATTTGGGAAGCACACTACAATGAGGCCACTGAGCATTTCAGGGTCGAGAAAACGGTGGCAGTACTGCAGAAGTATTTCTATTGGCCAAATCTTTGACAGGATATTGGGAAGTACATCAGATCATGCATTACATGTGTCATTGCCAAACCGACCATCAAGAAGCAAGGCCTCTATACCTCCCTACCTACCCCTAGTCGACCTTGGGAATCCATCTTGATGGATTACATGTCAGGCCATCCTCCTTCTAAGCATGGAAGCGACTATGTTTTTGTCGTCATCGACAAGTTCTCAAAGATGGCCATTATGGCAGCCTGCAAGAAGAATATCACAGTAGAAGCCATTACTAACTCTTTTTTGAATGAGTGTGGGTAAACTTTGGGATCCCATAGTCTATCATCCTAGATCTAGATAGAAGGTTCCTCAGTACATTTTGGTCTAGTCTTTGGTCGATGCTAGACACCAAACTCACTACTTAATTCCATAGCCTTCGATCCCCAAACTGATCGCCAGACAGAAGTTGTCAACAGGATGATCGTACACATTATGCATATGTAAATCTCAAAGCATCCTTGCACATGGGATGAGAGCCTCCCCTATGTTCAACAGAGCTATAACCAGGCTCTCCATAGCTCGACTAGCCACAACCCTTTTTAGGTGGGCTTGGGATTCCAGCCACTATATCCCATCGACATGGCCATGCAATTTGCAACTACTCAGGCAGATTAAGCTCATGTCCAGTTCGAAACAGATAAAGAAAAAAAACTCATTGAGTACATCTAACATATCCTCTAGTAGGTCCATGACATTCTAGAGAAATCAAATGCCAAGTACAAGCAGTGACATGATCAACATCGGGTGCCACACAAGTTTCATGTGGGCGACAAAGTCTAGTTGCACTCACAAAAGTAACACCTTACTGGAGCCTATCAGAAACTTGGACCACTCTGATATGGTCCTTACACCATTACCAAGGCTATGGGAGGTAATGCATCTGAGCTCAGTATTCCCCCATTCCTTGGCCTACACCCATTTTTCAATGTGGATCGCCTTCGGCCATACTTTCTGTCATTACTAGACACATCTGACATTGCAGAACAACTCACACCCATATAGTTAAATTCTGATTACATGGAACATCTTGCAACTAATTGGATCATGGACACAAAGATCAAGCACACTCGCCAGCAGAAGATCCAACTGTATTGAGTTGTCAAATCAGGCCAACTCCTTCACCAGTGCAAGTGGCTCACCAGGGACCAAGTTTAGCAAAAGTTTCTTCATCTCATGGAGGAACTCAACACAATGGGGACCATTGCTTCCTAAGGGGGCAGGAATGATCTAGGTGGATATTGGTGGCCACCTGCCAATTCCACTTAGACCCCCACCATTGTTTGTTTCAGTTTTTCAGTTTCCTTAATTGTAGCACAATTTACTATTTTTAGCAGTTTTTCGGGTCCTGAAATTCTGGAGCCGCTTTGAGGCCCTAAACAACATTTTTTGGGAAACCTGGGAGAAACATTAGACCACAGACCAATGTTTCTCTTCCCAAAGTTGTAGTCCTCGGATAGATATTTCTAATGAGGGATTGTGCATGTCAAACAAAGATCATATGCAAAAGTTACGAGCCCTGGAAGTTAATGTACCAATTTACCCAAAACGGGGCCCATAGTTTGGTGCTTCATCTCCTAGGGTTAGGTTTTTGGATGTTTAGAGTTTTCAATTGTTTCTCAACAATAAATAGGCCTTCGAGCCTCATGGTAAGATAGTTCAGAGGCATGTATCTGCCACATCTCTTCTCATAGATAAACTACCATCGCCCTAGCTAGTTTATTTCCATTTCTCTTTGTAAGCATATTTCAATATTTTACAGTAATGAAATGAAGTATTATTTCTACTGCATCTATGTATATATGGTTATATCTGTAATTTTTTGCGTTCATTTTTAACTCCAGATCAACATTCATGTGTATAATGGCCATGTACACCACAACATGCATAAGGTGTGTTCGTATGAATAACCTTTTTCTACTTGGGTTGGATGCCCTATTGCTTGTTGCTAGTGTTAGGTTGGTTCTCCTTGAGTTCACTAGTTTGACTACCTTGATTACCCTAGTTACCCTTGTTACCTTTCCCGTTATTATTTTTCTTCAAATTTTGTGGATTGGTTGCACTTTGCTGTGTAAATGCTTAACCCTAATGGGGTGGTGGTTGCTGGGGCTGAGGATGCATGGGAGGCTGCAGCTCTAATGCTTGAGGGGCTAGAGTGCTTGACCATGCATAAGGAGGAGGAACGATTTGGTAGACAGGTTGGGGCCCTGAAAACATGTTTCTAGCAGGAGGGGCATAAGTGTTGGAGGAACTGGCGCCCCTTTGCGGATAGCCATAAATTTTCTGAGTATATGCAAAAGGGTGTGAAAGGGTTCCAATGATACCATTGGTGGCGTGAAATGCCCCCGGTGCATTGGCACTTCCAGGATGAGGGAGGTATGAAATGACGGTATAGGCATAACATGTCATATCTTAGAGCGGTTTAGAGAGCTTATTCTTCTATTTGAGGAAAATGGGATGCAACAACTTTTCCAATCGGTGCTAAAAGGCTCATAAGAAGCCAATCTAGATAGACATGATCTTCAAATGGTTGGGCACGACATGTGCTCCTCCTTCGATGCCATTCTTGAACATGTTCAGATAGGGGAGTGGCAGAGGATTGACGGAATAAGGCCAATACCTCCGTACTAGTGTCGTACCAGAGAGGTAAATGGAAATATGAGAGGAATTCTTTAGGAGGCATCATGAAAATGGAATGAGATGTAACAGGCTAGTCTACATACCATTTTGCAAAGTCTCCAGTGAGCGTGCGCTGGAAGAGCCAAAGACGAATGGAGTCATCGATAATGGAGTTGGATGAACACCACATGTGGAAGGAGCAGACATGGTTGGTCAGATCATCTCTAGCATTACCCTCAAACTTTGGGATGTCTAAGGGAAGCTTAGTCGACATAGCAGGCCAACCAACATCATGGTGTATGGGGTCGTTTATCAATTGGCTAAAATCCGGTAGACTTAACCCTGCCATAAAATGGAGCATGGATGTTGTCATAACAGTTCCTAAGACTGTTCTGCTTGATGTGACAACTGGGATGGAATCAGAGCCAACATCAGGTTGGGTTCCTGCACCAGCTGTGAGTCTAGACATGGTGATGATATACGATGAAGAAGGCTCAGAATCAGATGAGGAATTATATGAACCAATAGAAGATTCGGTATGGGGACTCGGAGGGCTATGAACCTAAAATCGATGGGGACGGGTAATATGCCAAAGCAGAAACTAGTTGTGAAGGCCTAATAATCTCCACGACAAATGCCTTGGTGGCACAATGGTGGTAAGACACACGTGACACATAAATGGTGAAGGGATATCAACAATATGCCTTTGTCTCAAAGAGGGGAGATAAATTTATTATGTTAAGTCTTGGTTTAGCGGTGTAAACCAAGTTCCCTTCGCTTAAGGTGTGTTTGTGTGTGCAAGTGTACTTATTGATTAAGCCGAGATCATGTTTGTAAAAATTAAAAAAGCTTGCTGAAAATAAAATGAAATTAAAAACATAAAATGAACAAGAAAACAATTAGCTAAACCCCACCCAAACTGGGTTTGCAAGAACTCTGCTGGTTGGTGGCTAAAACGACGAAAAACACACGAAAAAGTTCAAGATATATAATTTTCAGTGTGACTGCGATCAAGTGACACTAGGCTTCTGGAAAGTGGTGCAGCAACGACAAAAAAATAGAGAGGCAGATTGTTGCAAAAAGATAGCGAGATGGGTGAAACACCTAGGGAAACCGATGGGACCCTAAGGCCAATGACCAAACAAGTTTAAATATGAAACTATGGATGGAAACAACCTATCTTTATAGATCTGAAACCGAAGGGTACAAATCTAGAAAATGTGGCTAAAAGTGCTACAGAAACTCAGACTATTCACTCAGCTAAACTCCTCCTATAAAGGTGGAAGTGTACTAAAAGACCTAGGGGGGCTAAATTCCACTTCGATGAGTAAATAACATTAGATCAAGGCCTAAGTGGGATGAGACAAACATAAAACAACCCATCAAACAACTCTTAGCAAAACCTAGAAACAGATCTGACAAAAAACCAGAAACCCTAAAATCATAGGAGCTAACCTGTTTTCAGGTGAGATCGCACTTTTTGGGTTGAAAGGTGTGCTCTAGCCTCCAAATCGCACTTTTTTGGCTAAAAAGTGTGATTTCTGCTCCTTGATTCCTAGGCAGAAAATCTTAGAAAAACTACCACCTTTGCCGCGACTAGTTCTTGTGACCTACGAAAAAGACCAAAAAGCATGCAGAAGTCAGAAATTTAATAGATATAGGGTTAAAAAGCTAGGAAACATTAAGAGACCTGAAAAAATAATAAACCCTAAGCTGAAAATCGAAGGTCACCCAAGTTTCTAGATCTGAAGTATAAAACTAGTGGAGTCACCAATTTTGTTATTGGCAACAATCAGAAAATCCCAAGTGGAGTCGCCAATTTTGTTGTAGTGTTTTCTTCTCAAAGATGTATGAAAATAACCCACTTAAAATTGTGGTGACAAACAATCTCAACAATATAAATGGTTGCTAAACATTGTAGATCTACAACGACTGATACAAACAAAACCTACCAAAATTCTTATCTATGCCACAATCATAGTTAAACAACAAAAATAAATAGTAATATCTCCAATCGTCCAATGGAAACTGGATATACAAACAATAGTCTTATTATAACACCTGTGAAGGGAAAAAATAAATGTTACCAATCCCCCTCTATGGGATGGGTTCTTGGCTATCCTCAAATGTCTTCACCTTTGTTGGCATTATGTTTTTGGTATGGCTATATGTTATAGATGTTGTACTTGATGGCAACACCCGTGGCAAGGCTCTCAATATGTTAAAAATTAAGAAGTATGCAGGAGATCAGTTCAGAAAGTGCGTACCCGCAGGTACACCGTGAAGGGACCGCGGCCAGATACGCAGGTCAGCCGTTCAGGAGGTGCGTACCCCCAGTGCACTCATTTCAAGGCAGAGAAAAGCACACGTGGGGTTTCTTATGTTTAACCCTTGGTATTTAGCCGACGGTATTGATACTATGGTTTTGGCTTGTGGTATTGATCCATGATTTTAGGAGGAGCTTGCCTATATAAAGCAAAGATCACTTGGCTAAGCATATTTTGCAATTGAATATCTTAAGATTTGAAATATTGGGTTATGGTCTTAAAAGCTTGATCTATATGAAGTTGTAAGCGAATCTGTGAAGGGTGATCTCTCGAGCGCATGATCAGATCTGGGCATCTGAGCATCTGTGCCACTCTGGTGGACTGCCTATTCGGCCCTAATCAGAAGTACGCAGGTGTTTAACAGGAGAGCAGCGTGGGTACGCAGAGCATAAACAGAAGATCTACGTGGGTACGCAGAGCAGAAACAGGAGATCGGCGTGGGTACGCAGAGCAGAAGAAGGAGAACTGCGTGGGTACGCAGAGCGACAAAGGTTCAGGTGCGTACGGACAGTAACTGTACGCGGTGTGATAGTATCTCTGGGCGCGTACCTGCAGCAATAGTACGCGGCGCAATAGTGTCTCTGGGTGCGTACCTGCAGTGACAGTACGCGGAGCGGTTGAAGAAACAATGCGTGGACACGCAGAGCGGCAGAAGGATCTCTGCGGGTATACTGTTGTTGGGAAAAGTATCCAATACGGAATGACCCTATCCCACTCTAATGGTGATAGTACCTCAGCAACAATCAAAGCAAAGCTATCTAAGATTTCTTCTTTATGAAAGTAAAATAGGGGAGAAAGAGATCCACTAACCGATGTCTTTCGCTAATGGTTGATCCAATCTTCTCTCCTTGCTACTTGCTCCCAGCTCCTTGCTCTTTCACTGGCCCAGCTACACCAAGATCCTGCAAAATGGCAAGAGAGGGAAACTACAAGAAGCATACATTCATAATTGATTCAAGGATTAGAATAAATCAAATACACAAGTATAACAATACATCATTGAGACACATGCATATAGAAGAACCTCAAATGCTTTATTAATGGAAGAAGTAAAGTTCAGGAAGTGATACAACCATAAGAGGCCCAATCCAGCATCACCTTCCCAGCAGAAAGAAATCTCCTCTTCACCTCCTTCAAAGCAAATCACCCAATAGTTCTAAACTCAAACCAACAACACTTCCTTACATTCACAAGATTCCAGACCCCCTAGACCTCATGAGAGAGATCTATATATAGGATTTTTGGAGAAAGGATGAGTCAGCTTGAGAGCTGACTAGTGTCCTCTCTCACTTCAGTTATTCTTCAGTTCTTGAGTCCACTTGGAGGTTCTTGCTTCCACTTGGAGATCTAGACCCTCTTACTCATCACCAGTCGAATTCCTTGATCCAACTGTCATTTTGGAAGCTTCCTGGGCATTGACACCTTGAGGAATGGCTGTGCCACATGTCCAAACTCGCCCAACGTAGGTAGCCTTCTTTGTAGTTGACATTCAACGCAGGTAGACAGTGGAGCAGTTGAAATTCAGCGCAGATGCTCAGTGGAGCAGTTGACATGATCCAGAATTGCCTTGTTTTTGAGTGTTTTCAGGTGGAGAACTGTTATTCAGTGCTGTGGTTTGCTGACCTTGTTCCTCTAGGGGTAGGAACAACATGTTTAGGGACTTTGGATCCCTTAGATTATGGACATTTCATGCTTCATGCTGTAAGGCACAAAAATGTCTATAACAGTTTCCCCCTAAAGTATGAGGTCATTTATCGGGTGAAATGCTTTATCAGGAGGATCCGAAGTTCATTCAATCGCTGAGAGGTGACCTGTAATAAAATACAACACAATAAATTATTTTTCATTCCGCTTTCATGATCTAGCTGAGGCGGGCATTCCCATGCTCAACTTTATAAATTCATTTTGGTACATAGAACAGATGATCGTCTGATGGTAGACTGATAATTCTCTGTTGAAATTATCATCCTTTGAGTAGGATGATCATCTACTGCAATGATGTACATGTCAAATGTCTTTATATTTCCTGAATATATATCACAGCCCAGATGGATGAAACTAGATCCGGGGTCTTCAAACTCGTTCGATCTTCACTCTAAGTACAAGTCGATCCATGTGAGAATTGCGCTGAAGTCGAACATGGAAAGACATCGCTTGATTACCGGTCAATGATCTAAACCGTTAGCAAGCACGAGAGGAATCACCAATAATGATAATGACCCTCAAGGTACTGCAGTACAATTCACGTGGTGTGAAAAAAGGACTTGGCGTCGAACACCACGCAAAATCTTCTGGTCGAAGGTCATTGATGTATACCTGTCGCCGGAAGTGAGAAACTTGCCATTGAGGCATGCAAGCTTCAAAGTACTGAGGGGGTTTGTTCCTAGATCAACTTCTTGGATAATGAGCTGAAGTCGACAAGAAGCGATCCGTCAAAGGAGGGCCTTAATGAATCACGCATCAGTGACACGGAACGGAGCTAATGATTTTAATGAAGGTGAAAACAATCTGTGAAATATGATTCAGGGTGGCGGTCATGAATGGATGAAGGATAATGTATGGCAGTGGATGGGACACAGTTGACTCTTTCTGAACAACATCTCTTGAACATATAATGACATTGATGCGATGGATCGGTAGCATTACCCCAAATGTGGATGGTTTGGCGAGACCATGGTGATAATACCGGTGAATGAAACAACCCAACCCGATGTAGTACGGAGGAAAAGTGTCATGTTCAAGAGCGACTTGCTACCATTAAGCTTTGAGGTTCTCCCAATTTTTCCCTAGTCATTTCTGACCAGTACCTCTTTATTTTTGTCAAGCTTGAGGAGGATAACATATGCTTGTTATATAACCTGCCCTTCGGGCAAGCCCATCGCTATGTTCTAACGAGCCTAGCGATAGGGAAACTCGTTCTCGTCTAAAGACAATTTTGTCGCTATTTAATCATTTTAACGAGTCTAACGACAAGGAAAACTCGGTCCTTTTCATTTTTAGAGAGTCTGAAAAGGTACAGAAAGTTAACTCCAAAATTCCTTTTTCGTCATCTAATCCCTTAAGTCCGAAAAAGTATAAAACAATACAAAAGGGATGAGTTTTCGATAACTTTAACGAGCTGAATAAAACAAGCGCTCGACCTTTTTGTGCAATAATCCCTCAGGTCCAAAAAGATTAAAATCTAGAGGAGGGATAGCTCTTCCGGTCCTTTTAACGAGCTGGAAGGCCAAAACTCGGCAAACTTTTCATTTTTTACGAGTCAGTTGAAAAGAGCTCAAAGAAGACTCGTCTTTTGAGGAACGAGTGATAAACATGGATAGCAACTGATTCCAGGTACAGGTTGGAATTTTCCAATCACGGCAGTGTCACAAGGATGGCTAGGTGAAATCACTCTTCGCAGCTGTTCCTCAAAATGGGTAAACAATCATATGGAGGTGAACGATCGGCCAAATGACGGTGGAGGTGGCAGGTGCAAACACGACCAAGGCTTTTTATGGCTGATAAATTTACGATCACAGAGATTATTTACCGGAATAGGTTCATTTTTTATTTAAAAATGAGCTTAAACTCTGGGGGAAACATTGCTCACTGCTTTTATTTATTTTTTAACGAGCATGAAGACCGCGTTAAAACTGCTCGGATCTTGCGTTTATTTTTTAACGAGCATGAAATTTATGCTAAAACTGCTCGTTTTACCAGTCATAAGATAAGAAATGTCTCCTGAAAGATTCCATTTTTTATAGAGCTTGCGCCTTACCAAAGCTATGCTCCCTCTCATCCTTTCTTTATGCAAGTTCGGAAACGGCTAATCCAAAAAACAGATAAATAACCGCTCTTTTCTTGCACTCCAAAAGGGTTGCATGCCCCCAGGTATAAAATACAATTTCAAGGCTGCCCCTCCTCCTTCCCACCTCTGCTTTTCTTTGGGTGTTCACAGCTACTTGTTGTCTTGCTAGTCCAACTTTCAACAGATTTTTCGCAAGATCGCAAGAGAACAACTACTTGCGACAAGAGAAGAACACTACTCAAAGACAAAACATTTGTGTTATTGAGGGAGGCTTACCTCTTTCTGGTTACCCAAAGATTGTTTTGTTATTTTTTCAACAAAACACTTCCTCGGCAATGTCTACCGAAATAGACAAGGGTGAATGACCTTTGTCAAACACGTAACTTTGACAAAAGAATCTTGTTCTAGAACAACCCCTCTTCCATCCACGGACGGGGTACGGAATAGTCATATTCTCTCGCGGAAATTCTACCTTATACCCAGGTTTTTTTCTGCCCAACGCAGACCAGGATGCATGCCCCCTGGGTTCCAGTCCCATCTTTCCGAATCACTCACACTCATCGGGAAGAAGGACTGGGGGTGGAGACATTTCTTGATTGAATAGACCATTCAGGGTTGGTATGTGACTATTTGCGATGCGTGATCCCGGAAATGAAAGTTGGTCTACGAGCTTGACTATTCTTCCTTCGTGTGGAAAACACATTACTCTAAAGAGTGAGGAGACTATTGCTCCCATGCAATATATATAGTCTCGTCCAAGGAGTAGGTTATAATCCAAGGGTCCTTGAACGACCATCACGTTCATTTGAACGGTCTTCCCTTTTAATGTTACAGGCACATTGGGTAGGATCCCTAATGGTCGACTGGTTCCTTTATCGAAACCCGAGAGATTTCTTATCTCAGGAAAAAGCGCCGGGGAACCCAGTGCTTTCCAAGCAACAGAGGAAAGGATACTCACAGATGCCCCTTCATCAATGATAGTTCCAGCCATTACCATTCTGTATATTTGGACTATAATTCTGAATGGTATACTGGCTGGTAACCGGGGTCTGCCTAGTTGGTTCCAATCAAAGGACACAACCAGGTTGCTTGATGGTGGGACCGAATACACGGCCGGATATGACCCTGACGATGTTCCTTCCTGCGATAAAGGAATGGGTGCATTGCCTTGATGCTCATCAGAGTCGGTGTTGATGAAAAGAATCTGGATGGTGTCATCCTTATTCTCTTCGGTGAGGGTGTCATTTGAAGATGAATCTTCATTGACGGTGTCATTTGAAGATGAAACCTCCGAAGGCAGAACCGGGTCAACTGCCATTTCGACCTTTGGACTTCCGTCCGTTCTGGATTCAGTAGGTTCATTTTCAATGACTGACGCTTCAGCTGACCACTTGAGCGGGCCAGCTGTATTCTCAACCAGCGAAGGACTTGGCACGAGTTTTTTGTATCCAGGAGGAAGTCTCAACAGTGAAACCGGACGATCTTCCAAAACTCCCTTCGCTTCGTCTAAGAAGGGACAAGGGTGGATGGCGTGATCACCTTCACACAGTCTGCAGGGGGATCTTGCTCCCCCTCTTTATCTTGAACCTTCACTTTCGCTGGTTGACGGTAAGCATTCAACATGGCTATCAGAGGTTGATGCTCCCGAATTATGCAAACGAGGGGACCAGTCCCTTAGTATCCGGGGAATACAGGGACAATCTCTATGGAAGTGGTCTCCTCTACATATGACACATGGCGATTTAGGCCCGGTCTGTGCTGTGTGTGGATTTTTGTCAGATGTCTTTTGCTTGCCCCCAGTCGCCTTTGGCTCCTTCTTCTTCTTCTCTCTCTTATTCTTCTCCTTCTTCTCCATGGGAGCTTGGCTTTTGCCAGCTCTACCTTGCGAAGATGAAGGATTGGAGGAAGAGTTATAGGAAGTAGAAGGCTGGTGGGCAGCTCTAGACTGATCTAACGGTTGACTCGAATGTTCAGGAACCATGGTGTTCTGAACTACATTGGTTGAGAATAGCCATATTGGCAGGCCAATTGTCAGTCCTGGAAGCGACAATGTGGCCATGTGGGGCGCACCAACTTATCCCCAAGAGGAGAAAGGACTAGGATTTCCATCATGTGGAATTCCTTGGTTGGTGCGTTCCATGTTCTCGACCTACAGATCAAGGCAGGAATATGAGGTGATTATGTTCCGTTTAAAATAAATTTTATAACGACGCTTTAGACACAACTTTCTTTTTCACTTTTTAAGAGTCGAGAAAAAGCTAAAGATGACTCTAGTCTCCTTCGATGTTTTAACGAGCCCGAAGTGACAAATGCTCGGATGGACTTTTTCAGTTATAGAGTTTGAAAAAGGCCAAAAGAAACTACTCTGGAGTTCTAGGCAGAGGGTGTGCCAAACTTTTCGCAAACCCACAGAATACGGTTTACGGTACGAGTGGTCGATCTTCGTGAATGCTGTGTTCACTGCATTGCGATCAGTAGGGCGGCTGACACGGCTTCCTATAGATAAAGGCTTTGTTCCTATAGGGGTCTCCCAATATATACTCGACGGTACGTGGGAGCACAAGTCCGTATTGATACTTATCGCTTCACCGTGGAGGAATCACCCAACCACTCAACGGTAAGATATCACGTTTAACGACGCCGGAACACATCTCTAGCTTAGACCTCTATGTGTTTGCGTTATGTTTCAAAGCGTTGTTATGTAAATTCAATTCATTTTAAGTTGATCTTGTTTAGTAGTTTGCCTTTATGGATCACCACGAGATGTATGGTACAACTCCTAAATGCAGTCTAAGATGATAAGCAAGCTTTTCAATCTTTCAACTTTGGAAATCTTAACTACTGAGGGAAAAGAAAGACATCATCTTTTCACACAGATCATAGAGCACACACTAATGCACTTTTTCCTAAATCAACATGCAAGCTGTCAAAATGCACATGCACAATGCAGGTATTTCTTTTCTCTTTCTTAATGTTGATGTACTACAAAAAGAAAGCTGTTGTATAACTTTGAATCCAATTTCAAGTGAAAGTAAACAAGCTTTTGTCCAAAATCAAAAGACACCTTAAGATTTAATTGTTTCAACACTAGAAATACATAAATTCAAACCATATGATGAAAGCAAAAGCTCAATCAGCTATGAACAGTAAACAAACTAACTCTTAAGATCAAAACGACACTTATCACAGGTCTAGATCTAAGAGGCCACAGCAAGACTAGTTCACTTTCGTTATGGGAAACTGCAAATGACGTAAGAAATACACAAAGAACAAATACAGTTTCTTTATACAACCGAGGCGGAATAGTGGCAAAGAAAGGTGGTTTCAGATAGGTACATTGACTGATAACAGGCTGCAAAAACAAGGATGAAAACAGGGCAATAGAAAGCAGAGAACCCCAGTTGCACAAGGCAAAACTGGTTCAGCGCAGGTAGAACACTGTCAGTTTGACATTCAGTGCAGGTAGCCCCTTCGGGACCTGCGATGGAATGTAGACTGCCTTCACAATGCCTGCAATGAAGAGAGAAACTCTCGTTTCTCTTGGTTTCCGGGTTACAGATTGCTCAAAAATCAACAGTTTTTGGCCAAATCAAAGCTATCAATCAAGTACACACTAAAGGATGAAAAGGAGGATGAAAAGCTATCACTAAGAGCTGTTCAGAGTCCTTGTGGATCAGCTCTTCAAATCATAAACATGCCCAGAAACTGAGCTAGAGTAGCTGCCCTCTACTTTGCATTTGAAAGATCCAAATGCAGTTCGATTCGGTACTCCCTGTGTTTAGGAAATGAATAGCAAAAACATAAACAACCAACAAGATACGATCCCCAGTGGAGTCGCCAATTTGTTGTTGGGAAAAGTATCCAATACGGAATGACCCTATCCCACTCTAAGGGTGATAGTACCTCAGTAACAATCAAAGCAAAGCTATCTAATATTTCTTCTTTATGAAAGTAAAATAGGGGAGAAAGAGATCCACTAACCAATGTCTTTCGCTAATGGTTGATCCAATCTTCTCTCCTTGCTGCTTGCTCCCAGCTCCTTGCTCTTTCACTGGCCCAGCTACACCAAGATCCTGCAAAATGGCAAGAGAGGGAAACTACAAGAAGCATACATTCATAATTGATTCAAGGATTAGAATAAATATAATACACAAGTATAACAATACATCATTGACACACATGCATATAGAAGAACCTCAAATGCTTTATTAATGGAAGAAGTAAAGTTCAGGAAGTGATACAACCATAAGAGGCCCAATCCAGCATCACCTTCCCAGCAGAAAGAAATCTCCTCTTCACCTCCTTCAAATCAAATCACCCAATAGTTCTAAACTCAAACCAACAGCACTTCCTTACATTCACAAGATTCCAGCCCCCCTAGACCTCATGAGAGAGATCTATATATAGGATTTTTGGAGAAAGGATGAGTCAGCTTGAGAGCTTACTAGTGTCCTCTCTCACTTTAGTTATTATTCAGTTCTTGAGTCCACTTGGAGGTTCTTGCTTCCACTTGGAGATCTAGACCCTCTTACTCATCACCAGTCGAATTCCTTGATCCAAGTGTCATTTTGGAAGCTTCCTGGGCATTGACACCTTGAGGAATGACTGTGCCACATGTCCAAACTTGCCCAGTGCAGGTAGCCTTCTTTGCAGTTGAAATTCAACGCAGGTAGATAGTGGAGCAGTTGACATTCAGCGCAGATGCTCAGTGGAGCAGTTGACATGATCCAGAATTGCCTTGTTTTTGAGTGTTTTCAGGTGGAGAACTGTTATTCAGTGCTGTGGTTTGCTGACCTTGTTCCTCTAGGGTTAGGAACAACATGTTTAGGGACTTTGGATCCCTTAGATTATGGACATTTCATGCTTCATGTTGTAAGGCACAAAAATATCTATAACATATACGCAGGGAAGCAGAAGGTGAAGTGCGTAGCGACGCAGGCCACAGAAGGAAAAACTGCGTATCTGTCTTAAGATCTTCTGTTGATTGAATTTTTCTGTTGATAAGGTGGTCTGGGTTAGTTCTGTTATTCTGATCTGATTACTGCAGTGGACTGTGTAACTTACATGTACTTGATGTTCATTTGATGCTTTATGAAAAGAAGTAGGGGGTTGTAGCTCCCTTCCAGGAAAGACTAGAAAACGAGAGAGAGTTGTAGCTCTCTGCAGGTTGCAGCCTGCGTACTGGTAAAGGACTGCACTAGTACAAAACCATTGTAAAAGGAGTTTCTAATTTGAAAGAAGATAGAGACATATTGCAGCAGGTGGTTTTCACCCACATTGGGTTTCCACCTTACATCTTGTGTTCTTTGGTGTGACTATCTGTTTTCTTTGTCCATGCTCATTATTTTATGGTACTGACATGCAAAAATATTTCAAAGAACAAATAAGGAAGATTTATTAAAAGAATTTGATAATACTGATTCACCCCCCCTCTCAGTATTATTTTCAACAATTGGTATCAGAGCAGGGCCTTCGGAGAAGCTTGATCGCTTGAAGGAAGATCATTCATCATGAGCAACTACGAAAGGGAAGCATCAATCAGACCACCAATTTTTGATGGAACAAACTTCAATTATTGGAAGGTAAGAGTTACTGCCTATCTTCAATCTCTTGGTACAGAAGTTTGGGATATCATAGATACAGGCTACGATTTTCCTTCAACTACTCCTACAGATGCGGCCGAAAAGAAGAAATATGAAACAAATGCTAAAGAAGTCAATACTCTACTGGGATGCTTATCTCAAACAGAATTTGTAAAGGTTATGCAATATAAATCCACAAAAGAAATATGGGACAAGATTGTCTTGAGCTACGAAGAAGATGAACAAGGTAATGAATATAAATTGTTAATGGCATTTGAAGATGATGATTATATGGATGCTATAGATGTGGATAACCTTTATGAAGAAATTACTAGACTCAAGAGATGTATAGAAGAAAAGAATATGATCATTGTTACTCTACAATTTAAATTGATGAAAAGGAAAAACATCTTGAAAAATTAGAAGGTGAAATTGTTGGTCTTAGAAAAGAGATTGAGAAGACAAAAGTTATTAATCTTAAGTTTGTCAAAGGATCTAAAACTTTGGATGAGATTATCAATGTACAGTGGTCTCCACTAAACAAGACAGGTCTGGGCTATAATGGAGAAACTTCTCAAGCATCCACCTCAAAAATTTATCTTGATGCAGCAAGAAGAAATGAGCAAAAGCACAATGGAGACCATCAGGTAAAGCAGGGACGAACTGCAAACAGAGACTATCAGGGGCAATCCGTCTTAAGAGTGAACAAAAGCTACAACCAGCCACAGGTAAAATCTTCTCAATTTGGTTCAAGAATGAATGACAATAGAAATTACAATCACTTGGCCGGTAGATTTGATAACCGCAGAAGTTTCTTCAATGGACAATGTTTTTCTTGTCATAACTTTGGTCACAAAGCAGCTCAATGTGTTGCATATAAAACAATCATGACTAGAGAAGCTCAAAAACAAAGAAGTATGACCGGGATTACAAAAAGGACCTATAACAACTTTTCGGCTCTTGAAAATGAAGTTGAATGTTCTATTTGCAATAACTTTGGTCATGAAGATTCTGAATGCAGGAGCAGGTTTCAGCAGAAAAAGGAACAAGCCTCAAGCACCAAAACATGGAGAATAAAGGAACCACAAACAGAAAGATGTGGGATAGCATTTTGTGCAAAGGGACAGGAAAATCTATGGTACATTGACAGTGGATGTTCGAAGCATATGACAGGTGATAAAGAAAAACTTGAGTCATATTCTGCTCTAGAAAGGGAAAGAAAGTTTCTTTTGGAAATGATACTCCTGCAACTATAAAAGGAAAAGGCATTGCTCAGTTAAAAGAAAAGGTCAAGGCTTGAAATGTTTTGTATGTTGATGGATTGAAGCATAATCTTCTAAGTGTCAGCCAGATGTGTGATCAAAGAACCGAGGTGATATTCAAATCAAATGGATGTCTTGTTCGTGATCTTGATACAGGTAAAACAGTGATCAAAGGCAAAAGAACTCCAAATAATCTGTACATATTTGAAGAAGGACAACAACAATGCTATCTGAGCAAGGATGATGAGCACTGGTTATGGCATCGGAGGTTGGGATATCTAAGCTTTTCACAAATAAGGAAAGCATGCAAATATCAGGCAGTTCGCGATCTTCCAGATATCAAAATTCCTGACAACACCATATGCAAATCATGTCAGTTTGGAAAACAAACCAGAACTAATTTTCCAGAGAAGGAAGGATCAGCTAGAATGCCTCTTGAGCTAGTACATACAGATACATGCGGTCCATTCATGAAAAGAACACCTCGAGGAGAAGAATACTTGATATTATTCATTGACGATTTCTCCAGGTTTTTCTGGTTAGGACTTATGAAGCACAAAGATGAAGCATTCAAAAAATTCAAATCCTTCAAAGCCTTGGTTGAAAATGAATCAGGTCACAAAATTAAGTGCCTCAGATCTGACAGAGGTGGGGAATTTACCTCAAATGAATGTTTCGATTTCTGTTAAGAACATGGGATAAGAAGAGAATTCTCTACAGCTAGAACTCCTCAGCAAAATGGAGTTGTGGAAAGAATGAACAGAACAGTCCAACAAATGGCTCGTGCTATGATTGATGAGTCAGGAACTCCCGCAACTTTCTGGGGTGAAGCTTCACATGCTCCGGTTGTTATTCTCAACAAAACAAATGTCCGGGTGAACAGCACTCAAACTCTTCATGAGCTCTGGAGTGGTAGGACTCCTTCAGTAAAGCACTTCAAAATCTTTGGGAGCAAATTCTATATCAAGAATACTGATGAGCAGCTTGGCAAACTTGAACCTAGAGCAGATGAAGGCATTCTTCTTGGTTACTCTCCACATAGCAAAGCATACAAGTGCTACAATAAAAGACTTGGCAGAATTGTTGACAGCATTGATGTAGTGGTTGATGAGAAGGGATACATTCCTAGGCAAGTACATCATGAAGACATCGAAGAAGATGAAGGCTACCCCCAACGACAGAATGATGAAGAAGAAGAACCTCAAGAAGAACCAGAGGAGCAAACAAGAATAGAAGAAAAGACTCCATCCAGATATGTTCAGAAGAATCATCCAGAATCTCAGATTATGGGGCAGAAAGAAGCAGGTGTACAAACAAGAAGAACAGTTGCAGAAGCTTCAAGCTATTTGGCATTACTCTCCTCTACTGAACCACAAAATGTGAAAGAGGCATGCAAAGATGAATGTTGGGTGAAAGCAATGGATGAAGAACTTGAGCAGATCGAAAAGAACAACACTTGGGAGATGGTTCCTAGACCAAAGGATAAGAATGTTATCGGAACAAAATGGGTCTTCAAAAATAAATTGAATGAAAATGGAGAAGTAATTAGAAACAAGGCCAGACTTGTTTGTAAAGGGTATGCGCAGCAAGAAGGAATAGACTTTGAAGAAACCTTTGCTCCTGTTGCAAGACTTGATGCCATCCGAATGTTCCTTGCTCTCTCAAGTTTTCAAAACTTCAAAGTATTTCAAATGGACGTGAAATCAGCCTTTCTGAATGGAGACTTGGAAGAAGAAGTATACATTGAGCAGCCAGATGGGTTCATTCTTGGAAATGATCCAAATCTTGTATGCAGATTGAAAAAGGCTCTTTATGGTCTCAAACAAGATCCAAGGGCTTGGTACTACCGTTTGGACAAATATCTTCATCAACAAGGTTTTTCAAAAGGATCAGCAGATAGCAATCTTTATATAAAAGTTGAAAATGACAAATTGCTAATACTTGTTGTGTATGTAGATGACATTATTTTTGGCAGCAATGAAGAAGCTATGAGTCAAAGCTTTGCCTTGGTCATGCAGAAAGAATTTGAAATGTACTTGCTAGGAGAACTGACATATTTCCTTGGCTTGCAAATCCAACAAAAAGAAGGAGGAATCTTTTTATCTCAAACAGATTTTGAAGAAATATGGCATGGAAGATGCAAAACCAGTATGTACACCCATGGTCATAGGATGTAGCCTCAGTGCAAATGATGAATCTGCAGCAGTACATCAACCAACCTACAGATCTATGATTGGAAGTTTACTTTATTTGACAGGTACCCGACCGGACATCATGCATGCAGTTGGAATAGTTGGAAGATTTTAGGAAAATCTGAAGGAGACTCATCTTCAGGCAGTGAAGAGAATTTTCAAATATCTTCAAGGGACTCAAAATTATGGCTTATGGTATCCTAGAGATACAGATCTCACACTTCATGCTTATACAGATGCAGATTGGGCCGGAAGCGTGGATGACAGGAAAAGCACAAGTGGTGGTGCGTTCTATATGGGTTCCAGACTGGTATCTTGGTTCAGCAAGAAACAGAGTTTGATTGCCTTGTCTACAGCTGAAGCCGAATATGTTGCTGCTGCATCTTGTTGCACTCAACTCCTTTGGATGATGCAGAGTTTGCAGGATTTTCAAATCACTTGTACACCACCTATCCCCATCTTATGTGATAACACAAGTGCAATCAGCATCTCAAAGAATCCTGTCATGCATTCAAAAACCAAGCACATACCAATCAAGTATCATTTTCTCCGGGAACAAGTGCTTGAACAGAAAGTCAAGTTGGAGTATGTTCCTTCTAAGGAAAAAGTTGCTGATATTCTCACCAAACCATTGCCCAGGGAGACTTTTGAATACCTCAGGCAAAAGCTGGGGGTTGTTGATGCATCATCTTATTGTTAAAACTCTTCTGATTGATGGTTGTACGCATGGTTCATCTAGGGTATATGCGTACATGTGATGGGTGGCTGATTGGTTGAAGATTGATGGCACAGGTTTAGGGGAGCATACAATGCATTGTTGGCATTATGGAGGATGTTCAGAAGGAGATCATGGAAGTAGCTGCAATATGTCTCTATCTCTTTCATGGTGGATTATGGTTCTTCGTTGCAGATCTGGTTCATATTCAGGGGGAGCATGTTCTTAGGGGGAGCATAATCCTTTGCCCTTGATGTCAAAGGAGGAGAATGAAGCTGAAGTTTTTGAGGTTGCCATCAAGTCCAAAGGGGGAGATTGTTGGCATTATGTTTCTGGTATGGCTATATGTTACAGATGTTGTACTTGATGGCAACACCCGTGGCAAGGCTCTCAATATGTTAAAAATTAAGAAGTACGTAGGAGATCAGTTCAGAAAGTGCGTACCCGCAGGTACACCGTGAAGGGACCACGGCCAGATACACAGGTCAGCCGTTCAGGAGGTGTGTACCCCCAGTGCACTCATTTCAAGGCAGAGAAAAGCACACGTGGGGTTTCTTATGTTTAACCCTTGGTATTTAGCCGACGGTATTGATACTATGGTTTTGGCTCGTGGTATTGATCCATGATTTTAGGAGGATCTTGCCTATATAAAGCAAAGGAGATCACTTGGCTAAGCATCTTTTGCAATTGAATATCTTAAGATCTGAAATATTGGGTTATGGTCTGTAAAGCGTGATCTATATGAAGTTGTAAGCGAATCTGTGAAGGGTGATCTCTCGAGCGCATGATCAGATCTGGGCATCTGAGCATCTGTGCCACTCTGGTGGACTGCCTATTCGGCCCTAATCAGAAGTACGCAGGTGTTCAACAGGAGAGCAGCGTGGGTATGCAGAGCACAAACAGAAGATCTACGTGGGTACGCAGAGCAGAAACAGGAGATCTGCATGGGTACACAGAGCAGAAGAAGGAGAACTGCGTGGGTACGCAGAGCGACAAAGGTTCAGGTGCGTACACACAGTAACTGTACGCGGCGCGATAGTATCTCTGGGCACGTACTTGCAGCAATAGTACGTGGTGCAATAGTGTCTCTGGGTGCGTACTTGCAGTGACAGTACGCAGAGCGGTTGAAGAAACAGTGCGTGGACAGGCAGAGCGGCAGAAGGATCTCTGCGGGTATACGCAGGGAAGCAGAAGGTGAAGTGCGTAGCGACGCAGGCCATAGAAGGAAAAACTGTGTATCTATCTTAAGATCTTCTGTTGATTGAATTTTTCTGTTGATAAGGTGGTCTGGGTTAGTTCTGTTATTCTGATCTGATTACTGCAGTGGACTGTGTAACTTACATGTACTTGATGTTCATTTGATGCTTTATGAAAAGAAGTAGGGGGTTGTAGCTCCCTTCCAGGAAAGACTGGAAAACGAGAGAGAGTTGTAGCTCTCTGCAGGTTGCAGCCTGCGTACTGGTAAAGGACTGCACCAGTACAAAACCATTGTAAAAGGAGTTTCTAATTTGAAAGAAGATAGAGACATATTGCAGCAGGTGGTTTTCACCCACATTGGGTTTCCACCTTACATCTTGTGTTCTTTGGTGTGACTATCTGTTTTCTTTGTCCATGCTCATTATTTTATGGTACTGACATGCAAAAATATTTCAAAGAACAAATAAGGAAGATTTATTAAAAGAATTTGATAATACTGATTCAGCCCCCCTCAATATTATTTTCAACAACCTTGTGTAGAGTCTCTCTTCTCTATAATGTGTAAACCCATCAAAAATATGGTGTGCGACAATGAAAATAATCAGAGTTACAGCAGTGAGTGCAGCAATGAAAATAATCAAAAGTGAATAATGAATGGAAAACCCTTCTATTTATAACAAAATATTGAGTTATCCTCGAATAATGAGCAATAATAAAATATTATTAACCCCATTCTTGGAATAACCACTTGGAAAATTTTATTATATTTGTTTAGGAGGGAAAAAGAATTTAATCTTTTATTTAGAAATAATAAATAAATAAATGATTTATTTATCACCTCAAGAAGTTGGTTAAGGAATAATAAACAAATAATGATTTATTTAATTATTCCTAAGTGATTTAGTCAAATTCGACAAGGAATAATAATTAATTAGTGATTAATTAATTATTCCTAAAGAAAAATAAGATAATTAATAATTTATCTGTTGATTTTTCATAATTGGGTCAAATATGACAAGGAATAATAATTGAACAATTTTTTAATTAATTATTCCTAAAAGAAAAGAAAATAAATAGTGATTTATTTAATTATTCTTCATGGGTTTAACTATACATTACTTAACAAACGTGGTTTATTAAATAATTTCTCACAGTGAAAGCAATTTCACTATGGTAAAATTGGTTTTACATGGTGTACTTCGATCCATCTAGTAAATTAGGCTATATGATCGATTTTTTGGTGATAACACAATAAAAGACGAAAAAACACACTAGAGTGTTATGCCAGAACACATTCAAAAACATCTTCTTCCAGAGCAAGTCTAGAAGTGCTCTACACTAGAACTAATTAAAATATTTGTCATTCCAACATAAGCCAAACCACGTGTTGCTCAGATTGAACTAGAAAAAATACCTTTGCGTACCAACTCAAAGAAGATGAATATTGTCTTCAATGTACCTTAACAAATAGAGATTCAATTCTTCGAAAGCATCACATGCTTACATAGAGTTGAGTTAGATAAATGCATATCAGCTAACACATACTTAAAATGAAGGGAATAATCCAAAAAATAGAGCATTTCAATTATTGCAAATGTTTTGAGGAATTAATCTACATGTGCACACGCAATCCCTCACAATCACCACTATTGTGCGACTAGTTATGTGATTATGCCCTCACAGGACCAAATTATGACAAAGATAATATTCAAAACTTGTGACAAAATAAAAGATGCATTACAAATGTTTATTTTTAGGATCTTATACTTTGATAATTACTTCCAATGATTACTTCATTAATTCAACTTCGTTTCATATTCATCATTAAACAATTATACATAGAAAATATTCAACAATAAAACAAAAATGATAGTAGGATCATGAAGAGACAGCCAAACAAAAGAGACACAATTTTTTACCTTGGGAAAACCCTCTTTTAGGGAAAAACCAAACAACCTTATCCTAGAAATATTTTCCAATTCAAAAAGATATACCATCCGATTCTTCTAGTCAAATAAATTCAAACCACCTAGCAAACAATCCTAGGTCAAACCTGGTCAAACTGAGAAATTTTAGCCTCTTGCACTTTCGACTTCCTAAAATTTCGGTCTACCTCAAAGAACTTGGTCTACCTTAGAGAATTTGGTCTTCCTGAGAAAAAACTCTGGTCTGCCCATAAACTTGGTTTCCTATCTCTCCCTTTCCTTCACATGAATAGAATAATATGTATATGATATGAGTGATCTAAATTAGTGTCAAATAAGGAAACAAATTTCCTTTATATAGTCGATCAATGATGCCAAATAAACGTGTAAAAGGGCATAACGACTTGAACCTTTGGGGTTGGCTGACTTAATCTTAGAGGAAAGAATAATTTAAATTTCAAAAATTATTTTTTCATCTTATTAAATATGACTTGAAGTGTACGTTTATATTTTATTTTCTTTCATGTTTTTAGGGCTAAATAAATTTATGAAGACCAAACATATCTATAAAAAATTAAACACTCTCTCTTAGCTAGGGAGTTACTCATAATAACACTTCAAATTAACTCTTGTTGAAAAATGTCTCTATCCCAAGAAAAATTTGAATGAGCTAGCTATGCTTATGTATCTATCTACAAAATGTGGAAAGAATCTTACATCAAGATCATGGAAAGGAATATATTCACTAGATACATCCTCTTTTTAAATGAATCTAGTCAGCCATTAGCCAAACACCTTTTGTGGTCCCACTAGTCAAATACCTTTCACCTTCTAAGGTCAAGACTAGTCCTCGTTTCACTTATCCATCATGTTGTCACTTCGAATCAGGCTCCCCCTAACACATGATGAAGCCTTTGTCCCATTCACCATTCCATGTTGCCACATGCTATTGAATGGCAAATCACTTTCTTGATGCTCAAGGCACACACTCAAACCATCTAGGGAGCACTATAGGTGTTGATTCTCTTTGGGTCACTCCTCCTAGCCACATTACATGGCCCTTGGTTAATACATTCACCTATCAATATCCTAACTGTAGAGTCCAAGGACTGTCTTACCTTGACACCCTTTTTTCCTATACTCCTTCCTTTTCTTCTTATACCTATCACCCAAATAATGCAATAGACACGTAAGTACTTACATATCTTCTTCTTCATATTTGTTTATATACATTATTGTTTTGTTAAAGTATGCATTTAGCTATGGAATTGGCCCATTTTTATTGCTAATTCAGATTTCTGCAGCTACCTCCGTTGTTGACAAGGTTCAGAAGCTCTAGCTTAGTGAAGGAAGATATGGATGGATGAGGAATGATCCCCTCATGGATTCTTTCTTATTCCCTCGAACCAATTCGTCAAGAATATCGCATGATAGCACAGTCGACCTCAAAGTCAACTGCAAGATTATCATCGGGACAGAGACGAATTTTTCTCGAAATCTTATTGATATGATTTTCCAAATAGAAAATCAATTATTTAGCGATATATTTCGATTTAGTAGGATCGAAATAACGATATATGGGCTTCATATTCTCATACTATTATACTAAGAATTATTATAAAAGTAGTTGTCGCTCTGTGTTTTGGGTGCGCGCCCATATATGTAATCTCTGAGAAAATTTTGTTAAAACTTATTTGCAAGTAATAGACTTATTTTTATCTTTGTTCCATGCTGCATTGATTGGAGATTGTCGACTGTTTCATGGAGGGCCCCTACATCCAATACAGGTCTTTAATAAATTGCACAAAGATTTCTTTAATTTCTTAATCATAGATGCTCTGTTTTATGTGTTGAAATGCAGTATGATGAATTCACCATTGAATCGTTTTCTGCATAAGAGATCCCTTTTGCTTTATGGCTAGCTTAATTCTGTTGTTTGATTTGCTTTTTATCTAATACAGTTCGATTATTTTCCTTGCTTATCATAGTCATCTTTTTTATTTTTATAGCTTAGTTGCTTTTTAGTTTATTATATTTATGACTTGTTTGGATGAAGTTGAACAAGTAAAAGAGTCACAAAACAATTAAATCTAGACATCATTCCTTAATATGATAGAATAGATCTCTTTAGCATGTAGTAGTTTAGGCTTGGCTGTAGCATAAAATTCAGAGATAAAATCCAAAACAGTCTAACAAGAGTAAGGCTTAGAATCATAGTTAAACTATCCATAAACTGTTTCAATAGAAGCCAATTTCTAAGATAAGTAGCTAACAACCTTAAGGCATAATTCTTTAATATAATTAGTAACACCATATTCATATTAACTCAAATTTAGACTTTAATAAGAAAATAGATATATTATGACATTAATCAACTTCTAGCACATATAGTGCGCTTGCTCTGGTAGATAGTTTATGTTGACAATTTAAGGACATTAAATTGGCTAAGCATATTGGCACCGTTGCTGGGGAAGTACAAATAGAAGTTAAAAAAGGTGGAAATCATTAATTCAAAGCATGATATGTGTAGGGATAGAGACTCTAGAGGTATATTTGTAGGGCGAGGAAGAAGTCTAATTGCCACAAATCCACTCACTTCACCATGATTTCGAGATTCCACACCAGTCAAACCCGAATCAATTTTCATGTCGACAAAGACATCCTGAAGTCTCAAGATTAGAAATCCAAACTAGAACTTCACCTACTTCATCTAATGAAGTTGTAATTGAAGAAAGTCCTCTATCCCCAACTATAGTAGTAATTTTTCTATCCTCCATTGGTGAACAAATTTTGGGAGAAGAATTATAAGTTCCTAGTGAAGAAGAGGAATAGGAAACTTATTTTAAACAACCATTAATAGAAGAACCAGAAGAATTAGAATAACCCTATATTAGTTCTAAGGAATCCATGATGGTTGAAGAAGGGGAAGGAGAGGTACACAATGTCAATGGTGAGTAAAATAGGATTGGAGGAGGTAGAGGAAGAGGTAGAGGAGGAGGTGGAGATAGGAACAGAGGACAGGGCAGAGGTAGAGGAAATGAAGACCCTTTTGGATTTCCTATCCTTGATGAAGATATAATCCTCACAATGAAATCATTGATCTAAATTGGATCCTTAAACACTCTTAAAATTTCCTGAACTCTGTAAAAACTCATGCCGAAGTTTCAAAGCCTTATGGATGTCGAGATTATATGAAATAACCTCTAAACAATGGCAATTTTTTATCAACACGGAGAAACGAGGACCCTCGGTCAAAGCACGCAGACGGTTGGCCCATGGTAACCGTGCACTGGCACAAATTGATAAACGGGAGGTCAAATCCAGAAACAGGGGTAGTTTCTGATACGCTATTAGTGCTAAAGCACTAATCACGTATCACAGGGTGTCCCCCTCAATGAAGGAAAGCCCCTAAGTGCTCGGTCCCGAGAAAAGCATAAAGCTATACAGAAATCGCCGATTCCATCAAAAGGCAGGTCCCACACTAAAATCAGTAGGATATCGGAAGGGCTTCAAGCGGTAAGCGAGTTTGACTGAGTCCTGCCCGATGCCATACACTAGGTGACATGCGTCTGGCAGATGAGAGGGAAAACTGCTCACATCAAATGGGTAAAAGTCATGCTACTTACCCGCCCGATATGGACGGAGACCGTAGGATCTGGAGGCCCCAAATCAGTGGTGGAGAAATGCTCTGGCAGATGACCAGATTTGACAGGGAAATAGGCTAAGTCACATAATATTTGAGGTCCAGCATGACCGATGAGTTGACAGAGGAATCCGTTTCACGAGAAATCTTGGAGCAATGGAAATAACAACCGTTCGAAGAGAATTGACACTCAGTTTGTGAGGAAACGGGTGGCCACCTCTCTGTGAAGTGTTACACAGTGATGATGATGAAGAGTAGGGGAATTCACATGGACAGAGGTAGGAGATCCAGAGAGCCAGGAAGTGGAAACGAACAGTCAGGAAGTGGATTGGCTTTAAGTCATGAACGGACCAAGAGTACGAGGAGGCAGAGAGAGAGAGAAGAAAAAATATGAGAGGCAAGAGAGAAGTGAATTGCAGAGAATAGAGAAGCCAAGCTGACCTGCAAAGTAAAGGAAGCATTGAGCCAGATAGAGATAGAGAGAGTTCGAGAGTCTGTGAACTCCAGAGAAGGCTTGAGAGGTTCAAGAAAACTCTTCTGTGTATACCTATCAGGTATTGAGTACCAGATTGGACTCATACCACTAGGACTAGTTGAGGTCGAGATTCAGTAGGGGGAGTCTGTGTACTCTAGAGACTTGGGGGATCGAAGTACAATCCTACTGATCATCATCTGTTAAGTGAAACTCAATTGAGCTCATTATTGTAAAAACTCTACTTTTTAAAACACAATAGAAAGTCCACAACTGAAGGCTAGACCAGGAGACGTAGCCCAGGAGGATTGGGTGAACTCCTTATTAAACTTGTTGTGTTTATGTGTTTGCTTACTGTGTTTCTCTTACTGCTTCAGTGTTTGTGTATTTTGAAATCTTCTCGATCCATTGCATAAAATAACATAGGCACACTCTAGCACTTGAGTCTATAATACCTTCATTAATTCTCTGAGATCATTTACGGGTGATTTCAGATTAAGTGGTATTAGAGCGGCTAGGTTGTTAAGGTTAGACAATCTTGTACTGGATTTTGTTGTTTAATGCTAACTAGATCAAAGCTTAAATTAGGAGAAGGAGAGTTGGTTGAAACTAACCTGGAAATTGGAAGAGTCTATTCTAAGAGGAAAATGTTAGAAGAAAATCCCTTGGGATCAGACCCCTAGTTCATAGATAGTTTCCTGGCCATGAGATCCATGGTAGAGGAAATGTATAGGGAGTTTAAGAAAGGTAGAGACGCAGATTCATCACACTCCCAAGAAAAAGGAGAAGAATAATATCTCCTCCATGACCACTCTAAAGGCAAAGGGAAAGAAGAAAACTTTCTCACACCTCCTAATAGCCCTGAACATAAAAGGAAGACATCTTTGATTAAATTAGATGTTAAATTTGATTTACCAATATATGATGGAGAGTTGAATGCAGAGAAGATGGATAATTGGATCATATAGATTGATGTTTATTGCAAAGTGCAGATGATCGACTCAAACAAGAGTAAGATTCAGCTGGCCAGCCTACACCTCGGCGGCACTGCCTTGGTATGGTGGGAAGGCAGGACCCAAGCCGGCATGAAGAAACATGGTAAGATTCTTTTTGTCTAGAGTGAATTTGTTTCTGCAATCAAAAAGCAGTTCTATCCACTAGCTTACATGCAGCAAGCCATGATGAGCTGGAAAAGTCTTTGCCAATTGAAAGGGAAAAGTGTACAAGGTTACACCCAAGAATTTAGGAAAAGAGCTTTGATTCGAGGAATTTCATTAGATTCACGTGAGACTCTGTTGAAGTACATAGGTGGTCTACACAGCTACATGAGGCACACTATCCTCATGTTTAATCCCACTAATATAGATGAGGTATCTGTTCAGGCTACGCATCTAGAAGCTAGAGGTAAGAATGGGAATCCAGAAGTTGGGGGATCATCCCAACCCACTGCAAGAAAAAGTAAGGAGAAAATAAAACATAAATGGAAAGAGAGGAAGACATACACTCTACATAAAAGAAAGTCCTCATGCACTCACTGTAAGAAGGATGGGCATGATGATGAGCACTGCTAGATTCTGCATTCGGAGCCGAGACCTAAGAAGTTCGAGGGCAAGAAGAAGAAGGTTGTTGCAGCTATTCAGAAAGATTTGGTGTCAGACTCAGGAGATGAAACAACCATTGTAGCCATCGGTACAAAAGGTAAAAATTCTGAAGCATCTACTAGTAATTCTACACAATCTATTAATAATGAAGAAAATGAGAGGAAAAGACATGAGATTTTTCATATTTGAGTTATTTCCATTCATCAAAATATTGATACTTTGTTTGATAGTGGCTCACAAGTAAATTTAATTTTTGAAGCAATTGCAAAGAAGTTGGGATTACTGACTACACCTCACAAGAAGCCATATCCATTAGGTTGGCTTTGTGATAAAGCACAACTACAAGTGACTAGACAATGTAAACTTAAGTTTTCTTTCGGGTCAACATTTGTAGATGAGGTTGAGTTAGATATAGTTCCTCTGGATATATGTGGAATTGTTTTAGGAAGTCCTTACTTGTATGATAGAAAAGATATTTTCTATAGAGCTGAGAACAAGTATATACGCATTAAAGATGGAATCAAATATATTGTAAGAGCTCATAAGCTCAAGAATAATTATGTTCTCATAAACTCAGGGCAGATGAAATGAATTGTAAATTCATGCAAAATGTTATCACTTAAGAAATGATTTCTAAATTTTGAGCATCAGTTCTATTCCAAAGGATTGGTGTTAGTCTTGGTCTAGTCTTTCCATGGTTGCTTTAGTGTCTAAGATCTAGAAAAGAGTCTTGTTGCTATGGTGAAATAGGGTCAACACTCCGTTCTTGCCCATCACTAGTCCCACATCACACATAAATTCCATATGTCCAACTTGTTTCAAGGTTCTTATGCACTACGAAACTGTCTAGGAGTTTTCGTAGCACAAAAACCAGTCTAGGAGTTTTTGTAGCGCAAAACCCAGAATTTGCACTGGCTGCGCTACAAAATCAGGGATTCATGCAGATCTGTGGCAAATATCATCCAGCTGTCAAATCTATCAGAATCCATTAATCTTAAATCATCAGTTGTCAACCCATACACTTTGCCTATCACATTCAACACTTATTCTCATCATTAAGTTTGTTAGGTGTCTTAGTACGCTCAGGTTGCAAGTTTCAAAAAGGAGCCGAGTATTTACAACTATGATTATGTTTGGGTTCATGCATGAGGACTAGACTGATAGGTGTTCAATTAGAATTCTTTTAAGATCAAGCGAGGCAGCTTTCATTATCCATTTCAAGAGGCAGTGATCGAGATTAAGAGGGTGCAAGCTTTTTCAATCTTAACTTTGCAGGAATTCCATGGAGGGGTCTACAGAAAGGAGAGATCATAGGTCAGGCAGGTGTATGAGGAATGAACCTGAAGGCTTAGATATTACCCTAAAGAACAATGAAGTTGAATGAGCCTTCAAACAGGTTGGCTGTTGGAGATTTTGTGAAAAACTTCAAGGAGGTCATATGCAAGTCACCAGAGAATTTGCTTTAAATTTCATAGCATTGAATTCGAAAGTTGGGGTGCTCAAATTACCAATCCCTCCAGAGGTTATATCTGTAGTCACTGAAATTCCAAGGGGATAGGAGAGGTGGTTTAAAAATTTCAAGTTTGATATGACTCCCTACAAGGAATTTTTGAAGCTAGAGTTCATTGATTCAGACGTAAAGAAGTCAGTGCCCAGGAGTTTTGTCAAAGATTCATATGCCAATTTACTTACCTGCATACAAAGATAATTCACCTGTGAGGGGAGGTATCATAAGGTGTATTCTTATCGCTTCAAGCTTCTCCTTCATTTCACTAGAAATATATCTCTTGATTTTCCTTTCTATTTGTTTCATAGTCTAGGTAAAATGTGTGACAAGGTTTAGTTGAAGAAGGAAGCCTGTGAGACCTCGTTGTTTCATCACGGCTTAGTCAAATTAATTGTTTTGCATGAGCTCCATAAAATAGATAGGGAATGGTCCATTTTTATGTTTATGTCTGGCTTCAAGAATGAAACTGGTCTCAGTCCTCAGGCTACGAGGATTTCTCCACTAGCAGTTAGTCATCGTGTAGAAACAAGATCAAGGAGATTCGTGAAATTGAAAGCTAGGAAATGGGTAAAGGAGCCCACAAGACCACTAGTAATCCAAGACACACCCCAACAGTCACAAAAAGGGAAAGGTCAGATCAAAGAGGGGGTACACGAGCAATCTACAGGTGAAACGATCCAAAGAAGAGTAACCAGGAGCCAGTTAGCTAAAGAAAAAGGCAAGACAGTGGTTACTGAGGGAAGCCCATTTTCAAAAGGAATTCTTAATGACTTGCTTCAAGCTATTGACATTGACGAATATCCTCTGGTTCGAGTAGACTTGATAGAAACAGGTAAAGGCAAAACCAAAAGGGCCAAAACCTCTAAAAAGCTCAAATTTGATGATCAGGTTTCTGAATTTGTTTTTAAGCCAAGAAGACCTGTGACAAGGCATTCAAAGGGGATACAAGAGGCACTGCTAGAGGCAAGTGAAACAGGGGAGGTAACAAAATCTCATGAAGGACCTATGGCTTCATCAGAAACATCATCACAACTGCATAAAAACGATAGAGGTAGGGCAGTTATCTCTCAACAAGAGGAATGCAGTTTTGAAGAGTTGAAAAAGAAATTGAAGTTAGAAAATCTTGAAATTGCCAAACTGAGAAAAACCTCAAGGAAACATGCAATCAAGGAAGCTCATTTTAATAAAATGGAGGCTCTGTGGGAAGATAAAACGATTTCAATACCCGAAGTGGTCAATTGTCATGCTCAATACTACACCTGGACAGTCCCTGCAATAAAAGAAGCAAGACACATCAGAAGGGTCAATGCAAAATTGAGAGCCGGAATCAGAAGTATGAAGAGGCAAATCGAAGATCTGAAGATACAACTAAGCCAGCATGAAGGACATCTTTAGCTAAGAAAAATCACATAGCAAGTAAGGCTGAGTCTGAAATTTTGATAGATTACCTTTTGAAGTTTACCTTGAAGAATGGTGTCTATGTATCTAGTTTTGAACAGCTTCATGACAGATGGAAAAGCCATTTCAAGGAAAAGAAAGCTCAAGAAAGCTAAATTTTGGCCTTAAACTATGTTTTTGAAATTACACAGCAGTTTCGTAGCACGCTACGAAACTGCTATAGGTGATGCCTAATGCACAACAGTTTCGTAGTGCGCTACGAAACTGCTGTAGTTGCATATTATGATTTGGTGGACCAATTTTGAGAGAGAAAGGGAAATCGTTTTGAAGAGGAGTCTCTGAAAAGGATCATTTACAAAGTGTAAACATCCAGCAAGGGCAAAGCAAATAGAGGAAGGAATTCTTTGAACTCTAAGCTATATGTTATAAAAGTGGTCATTATTTCATAGCTAGTATTGTTCATGATGCTTCGGGCAGCATTAAAGAAGTTTTGTCTTAACACATGTATATGGGCAAGGTCTGCAGTGTATGGAAAACAAGATAATCCAATGCATTTTTATGTAACGAAGAATAACAACAAGGATAATTGAATTCAAAGATCCTGGTGGAGACCAAAAGTAGAAAACAAGAGTAGCTTCCTAATTTCCAGGAACAGTAAAAGGATGAGGAATCAAGGGCTGGCAAGGAGTTTCAAACCACCACCAAAGTTAAACTGAAGAAGGCCATTTGTCAGAGAACGAGTCTGGATTATAATCAATGCTACTATCAACATGATGAGGAGTTATACTCCTAATTGTTTTAGGTCTCTAGAATTGCCAGTTAACAATTAGTTACATTTAATAGTTAGTTTTAAGTATCAATAGTTGTCATAGTAGGAAGAATTCGAATTCCCCTCATGCTGGATGAGGAATCTAAGTCATGTAATGAACTCTATATATTGGAGAAAATATAATGTACCAAGGGTTGGAAATATTTCAAAGAAACACTCATACTATGCTTTTGTGTAAGACTGTGTTTTAATGTAATACAGTGATTTGGCTTTGCTCCTTAGGATTCAGAAAGAGTTCAATGTTTAAATTGTCCTATGGTTGTCTTAATTTCATTGCTTGAAGTAATATGAATGCATGATTACTTAGAACTCATTGGCTATGCTCTAACTTCCTTCATGTATTTGTAGACTGTGTCTTCCTACATATTTCTAATGTTTTACTGATATGTTGAACTCCAGATGCCCTGACTTCCATGTAAAGTTCATATTATTTTCATACTGAAGCATTTCTTGACTCCATAAGCCCAATGGATGTTTACTGATCATGTTCAACCATTCATACTTTTCACTCATTTCATAGAGTTAGCCATCTAATCTTTATCAAAATCTTTAACCTAGTGAGAGAGCCCTCTTAGGTTGAGGAGGCTAAGCCTCAGCCAAAAGTTGGTTTGAAAGAGTTACACAAGGTCTTCCTGGTCAACAGCCTATCAGGGGTTGATTTTGTGATAACACAAACAATTTTTACTGATGCTTGTAAAGGAAAAGAAACCTGATAAAACCAATGTATTTGAGCGTTGTGATGATAAACAACAAGCTGATTTAGAAGAAGTTGTTTTAGAATATGATGTATTGTTTCAAGAACCTAAAGGTCTACCACCCAAAAATGAAATAGTGCATGATATTAATTTGTAGCAAGATGCTCCATTACCTAACATCGGAATGTACAGGTTGTCCACTTTAGAGAATGCTGAAATCAAGAGGTAGGTATGTGGGTCTCCAATCGTTTTGGTGAAAAAGAAAGATGGCTCGTGGAGAATGTGCATTAATTACCGAGCACTGAATAAGATAATGATAAAAAATCGTTATCCCCTTCCTCGCATAGATGATATATTAGATTAGTTAAAGGCGGTTTTTTATTTTTCCAAGTTAGACTTGCATAGTGGTTATCATCAGGTCAGAGTTACAGAACAAGATGCATGGAAGACTGCTTTCAAAACAAGGCAGGGATTTTATGAGTGGCTGGTTATGCCTTTTGGCTTAACTAATGCTCCTGCTAATTTCATGAGAGTAATGAATGATGTACTCAGACCTTTTCTTGATGATTTTGTTATTATATATTTGGATGACATTCTTATATTCAGCAAAATGTGGGAAGAACATTTAAAGCATGTTAAGCAAACCCTAGATGTTTTGAAAAGAAAAAATCTTTATGTTAAACTCTCAAAATGTGAATTTGGAAAAACATCTTTGAATTATTTGGGACATATAGTAGGGGGTGGTGAATTGAAGATAGATCCCTCTAAGGTTGCGGTCATTGTAAACTGGCCTAAACCCAAATCTGCTATAGAGGTTAGAAGCTTCTTAGGAGCAACACAATATTGGAGAAATTTTATTTCTAACTTTTCCTTAATTGCAGCTCCCTTACATACTTTAACACGATTGAACAAGGTGTTTCTGTTGGGAGGCAAACAACAAAAAGCCTTCGACACCTTGAAAGAAAAGATTAGTACAACACTAGTACTAGCATTGCCTGATCTTCAAAGACCATTTGAGATTGAAATAGATTCCAGTGACTATGCCATGGGAGCAGTGTTGATCCAGCTCGGTAAACCCATATGTTATCATTCTAAGACATTTAATTCTGTAGTAGTTAACTATCCCACATATGATAAAGAATTGTATGCATTAGTACAGAGTGTGAAAAAGTGGAAACATTACTTAATGGGCAAAGAGACAGTTATACATACTGATCATCAACCACTTCAATATCTACACTCCAAAACTAAGTTGCAGCAATCAAGACACTATATATGGATGGGTTTTGTACAACAATTTCATTTAGTCATCAGATATAAAAAAGGCATACACAATAAAGTTGAAAACATGTTATCTAGACCAATTATAAATGCATCTACTATACTTAAGCATAATTCAATATTGCATGAGAGCTACATTGAACAATATGCGCAAGATATATATTTTAAAGATGTATATGCAACTTTAATTCAAGGCAAATGAGTAGAAGAATTGGATTATCATATTAAGGACAAACTCTTGTATCATTGTGGGAAGTTATGCATTCCACAAACTGAAAGAGTAAAGATAATTCGAGAAGCACACACTTCTCTAATATCAGGTCACTTTGGTGTAAGTAAAATGGTTGCATCGCTGCAAAGATTTTTTTATTGGCCGAAAATGAATGAGATAGTTTCTAGATATGTAAGAGGGTGTACCATGTGTGCTAAAAGCAAGCCCAACAATAGAAAACTAGGCTTGTACACTCCACTACCAGTTCCTACTCATCCTTGGGAAAGTGTTTCCATAGACTTTGTTGGAGGACTGCCTAAACCTAGCAAAGGTCATGACTATTTATATGTTGTTGTGTATAGGTTCAGCAAAATGTGTATTTTGATACCTTGTAATAAACAGATTACAGCTGAACAAACTGCAAAGTTGTTCTTTCAGCATGTATGGGTTCATTTTGGATTACCCACTTCCATTGTATCTGGCCGAGATTCCCAATTTGTTGGGAAGTTTTGGTCGAGTCTGTTGGAACTGGTGGACACCAAACTGAAGAAAAACACAACCTTTCATCCATAGACAGATGGCCAGACAAAAGTGGTCAATAGGACAATGATCCAATTTCTCGGAGGCTATTGCAGCAAGCATCCCAAACTTTGGGATGAACATTTTTGTTATGTGCAACATGCTTACAACCGAGCTAAACATTCTTCTACACGAAGATCTCATTTCGAGACCTATTTTGGTTTCACACCAAGGTCTCCCTTGGATTTTGTCTTTGGTAAAGACATAGTAGTTGATGGACACAGTGATGTGGACAAGGCAACCAAGTTCATTGAACAAATCCAAGAGATTCACCAAGCAGTACAGGAACAACTGGAAAAGAGCCAAGCCAAATACAAGGCAAGGCATGACAAGCATCAAATGGAGCATAGTTCTCAAGTTGGTGATGAAGTCTGGATGTATATTAGCAAAGAAAAAATGCAAGGTGAAGGTAAAAAGCTAAAGCCAATAAGGTATGGACCTTTCAAGATACTTCAGAAGATTGGTGAGAATGCTTTTCACCTTGATTTACCAGCTTACATGGACATCTCCTTAGTCGTTTATGCAGACGGCTTGAGACTATTTGAACCTTCATTAATTGAAGATCCCGAAGAGTAGAGTCAATTTCCTTCTATTGATGATTTGTTACCTAAATATATTAAAATGAATTGCAGGAAGATACAGTTCTAGACAGAAAATCAAGAACTACATGTAGAGGAGATGTTGAGTACCTCAAGATTAGACTCAAGGGTTCAAACCCAAGCAGTGAAAAATGGATAGAGATTGGACAAGTGAGACAGGTATACCCTCACTTAGTTGATGCTTTAAAACTAACTTTTGGTGGTCCAAAAGCTTTTTTAGTGGGAAGGCCGTCATCCGAATCGGATGCTTAAACACTCTTAAAATTTCTGAACTCTGTAAAAGCTCATGCCGATGTTTCAAAGCCTTATGGATGTTGAGCTTATCATAAATAACCTCTAAACAATGGTAATTTGTGATCAGCATAGAGCAACAAGGGCCCTCGGTCAAAGCGCGCAGACCGTTGGCCCATGGTAACCACGTGTTCGCACAAATTGATAAACGGGAGGTCAAATCGAGAAACAGGGGTAGTTTCTGATCCATGATTAACGCTAAAGTGCTAATCACGTATCGCACAGTGTCCCCCTCAGTGAAGGAAAGCCCCTAAGCGCTTGGTCCTAAGAAAAGCATAAAACCGTATGGAAATCGCTGATTCCGTCAAAAGGCAGGTCCCACACTAAAACCGGCAGGATATCGAAAGGGGTTCAAGCGGTAAGCGAGTTTGACCAAGTCCCACTCAATGCCATACAATAGGTGACACGCATCCAGTAGATGAGAGAGAAAAATTCTCACAACGGATGGGTAAAAGTCATGCTACTTACTCGCCCGATATGGATGGAGACCATAGGATCTGGAGGCCATAGATCAATGGTGGAGAAATGATCCAACAGATGACTGGATTTGATGGGGAAATAGGTTGAGTCACATAATATTTGAGGTTTGGCATGATTGATGAGTTAGCAGAGGAATCAGTTTGACGGGCAATCTTGGAGCAACAAAAATAACGACCTTTGGAAGAAAACTAACGCTCAGTTCGTGAGGAAACAGGTGGCCACCTCTCTGTGAAGCGTTACACAGTGATGATGATGCAGAGTAGGGGAATTCAAATGGATAGAGGCAGGAGATCCAGAGAACCAGGAAGCAGAAATGAACAGTCAGGAAGTGGATTGGCTTTAAGTCACGAACGAACAGAGAGTACAAGGAAGCAGAGAGAGAGAAGCAGAAAGACAAGAGGCAAGAGAGAAGTGAATTGCAGAGAATAGAGAAGCCGAGCTAACCTACAAAGAAAAGACAACATCGAGCCAGGCAGAGATAGAGAGAGTCTGAGAGTTTGTGAACTAGAGAGAAGGCTTGAGAGGTTCAAGCAAACTCTTCTATGTATACCTGTTGGGTATTGAGTACCAGATTGGACTCATACCACTGAGACCAGTTGAGGTCGAGATTCAGTAAGGGTAGTCTGTGTACTCTAGAGACTTATGGGATCCAAGTACAATCCTACTGATCATCATCTATTAAGTGAGACTCAAATTGAGCTCATTATTGTAAAAATTATGTTTTTAAAACACAATAGAAAGGCCACCACTGAAGGCTGGACCAGGAGACGTAGCCTAGGAGGATTGGGTGAACTCCTTATTAAACTTATTTTGTTTATGTGTTTGCTTACTGTGTTTCTCTTACTGCTTCAGTGTCTGTGTATCTCGCAATCTTATCAATCTATCACATAAAATAACATAGGCACACTCTAGCACTTGAGTCTGTAATACCTTCATTAATTCTCTGAGATCATTTACGGGTGATTTCATATCAATTACCCTCAATTCTTCCTAATTTCCACGAAAAAAGAAATAAATACCTAGAGACATTTCTCTTCGAATTTGAGGTATTATGAAGATCATATGATTATCTACATGATGCTCAAAAGCTTAAATTGTTCCCTACTACCTTAAAGGATTTAGTGTTAAAATGATTCATGAGTTTAGTAATGTATTCTATAAGCACATGGGGACAAATGAAATAGGCTTTCTTAGGCAAATATGGAGATTATTGTAAGCCTAGTAACCTTAAAGACAAAGTCTTCAAAATGACATAAAAAGAAGATGAAAATCTTGAAGACTTAGTAGAGAGATTTGCCTAAATTATTAAAAGAGAAAAGATGGATAATTTTGATGAGGAAACTTTAAAAGCCCTCCTACTCAAAGCTATTAAATATGAATGGATCGATCTCCTTAACTTAACCAGGAAAGGAGATATTTCTCAATTACCATTTGCAAATATTTGTGATTTATGTGTACATATCTCAAGGGGTAAAGAATGAGTTGGAAAGAGTCCAAGAGGCCCTCTCTTATCAAGATTTAATAAATCTGTAGCTGGGACAGTTAGCAGGGTAGAATTAGGAAGCTTGCTTTATACTTTTAAGACAAATATTTTAAGGAGTCTAAGTGAACAAATAAACACCCTTAAAATACAAAACAAGCAAAAATTTGAAGATGTTTCATTATCTATTTCCTGTCCAAGACGTCGAAAGAAACATGCCCTAAGAGAATGTCCCTTAGATTCAAAGGCCATAGAAACTTGTGTCATATGTGTAGATAATCATGATACTAAGGAATGTCCTTCTTTACTAGGTCTCAAGGTTTTATTTAATGATGAATGGATACCAAAACAAGTATACCCTTTTTACTTTATAGCCAAGAGACCATGGAAAAACCTCCAACCAAATCAACCACAAGGTTTCAAACCACAACAATTTGCTCAGTCTTCACAAAATAATTGGAATCCATCTTGGCAGCCTTGGGCTCAGCCACAGTCACAATCTTGGAATCAAGGATGGAAAAATCCTTATGGGGCTTATGCTCAATATCAAAAATATTCACCATCCTGTATTCCACCACAATTTCTACCCCAATCTAATAAAATTCCCCAATGTAATCAATCACCTCAAATCCATGTTCAAAATCAAAATCCACAACTCTCCCTATGATTTCCACAAAAGCCAAATCAACTACCCGCCCAACCACTTCCAAATCCTAATAATAAAATACCACAACAACTAGTGTACAACATGGAAGGGAAGAATGCTTGAACTTATGTAATAACTCCACTAGATCTAAATAATGTCCAATTAAGGTATGGGAGAGTGTTAGTAAGAAAACCCCCTGTTGTCGTTTAGGAAACAAGACCAAATCTTCAAAAACACAAAAATCAATCTGAAGAAGGAGAGATTTCTCTCCCTTAGAAAGAAAATAATCAAACAGAAAATGTTCCAATAAACATTCCTATCATAGAACAACCCTTGGTATCAATTAGACCACCTTTCCCTAAATGGTTGAAAATTGATGGAATAGAAAAACAAATTACATTGCCTGATTACAATATGATCGATGAATTAAGAAATGTTTGTATCAAAATTCCTTTATTACAGGCCATAAAAGAAATACCAATCCTTGCGAATACAATTAAAGAACTAAGTACTCAAAGGTCAGGAAGAAAAATAAAAGACATAAAAAGGATCCAATTAGTTAGAAATATTGCAAACATTATGATGGGGAAAATGACAGTTCAAAAATATTTAGATCCAGGAAGCCCATTGTAAAAATTCACATTAATGGAACCATAATCCCAAACACACTGATTGATATAGGAGTAGCCATAAACATAATGAGTAAGCAGGTTATGGACACACATAGGCTTCCAAACCTTCAATACACACCAACCTTTTATTGCAATTACCAGATAGACCTATGATTAAACCTGATGATGTGTTGGAGGATGTTTGTGTATCCTTAGATTATTGGGAATATCATGTTGATTTCATGGTTTTAAAATCCAAGAATAATTTAGGAGGACATCCATTAATCCTAGGAAGACCTTGGTTAGCCACATCTGATGCTTTCATTGGTTGTAGATCAGGTCACATGTTTATCTCAGATGGAAATTATACAAAGAAATTTGCATTATACCTTCCTGCAAGAACAAAAATAGAAACACAGAATGAAGAATGGATAGATGATGAAGATGATATACAACCTGTTTTTAGTACTGAATAAACAGGAGAGGAAGACCAAATTTTAAATCTATTGGAAAATAATGAATCTTCCTCACATTATGACTGTATTCGAAATGAATATCTTTTATCTAAACGGGTATCATTGCTCTCCATGAAAAAATTTGGGAATTCTTTGATAGAGATATTTCCAAGTAAAACTTTGAATGTTAATGAAAACTTGGAAGAATTACAAAAGGATCAATTGTTAAAAGTTTTACAAAAACATTCTTCTGCTTTTGTGTGGGAATACACTGATATGAGAGGGATTGATCCTAAAACTTGCATACATCATATCTACATCGAACAGAGTGCAAGACTAGTTAGGTAGCCTCAATGAAGAATGAACCAAAATTTAAAAGAAATTGTTAAGGAGGAATTACAAAAGTTGTTAAATGTAAATTTCATATATCCAATATTTGATAGTTAGTGGGTTTCACCCCTAGTAATCATTCCAAATAAAAAAGGAAAATGGAGAGTATGCATCGATTACAGGAAATTGAATAAAGCAACATTAGAAGACTACTTTCCACTACCTTTCATAGACGAAGTCTTAGACACATTAGCAAGGAAAAATTATCTTTCCTTTTTGGAGGAGTTCAGTGGACATAACCAGATTCAGGTAGCCCCTGAAGATCAAGATAAAACCACATTCACTTGTCCATGGGGAACTTACGCTTACCAAGTACTTCCCTTTGGATTACGCAATGCTCCAGCAGCATTCCAAAGAGCAGTCCCTAGAATTTTCTCTGATCTTATTCATGATTGTGTGGAAGTGTATATGGATGATTTCATAGTTTATGGAGATTGTTTCAATGAAGCACTGGAAAATTTAGAAAAAGTATTAATAAGATGTAAAGAAACAAATCCCTTTTTAATCCATGAAAAATGTTTCATGATGTTTAATGAAGGAATTGTTTTAGGACACCATATTTCAGGAGATGGAATTAAGGTGGACTCATCTAAAGTGGAGGTCATTTCTAAGTTATCAGTGCCAAGTTGCCAACGAGATATTAGAATTTTTCTTGGTTTTACTAGACAATATAGAAGATTTATAGAAAACTTCACAAACATTGCATCCCCACTTTTTAAATTTCTTACCAAGGATTGTGAATTTAGTTGGGATTTTGAATTCCAAGTTTCCTTTGAAATTTTGAAAAAGATAATTTTTGAAGCACCCACCTTAAAAGGACCTAATTGGAAATTTCCTTTCCATATCTCAATCTATGCTTCAGATTTAGCCTTAGGAGTTGTATTAGGGAAAAAATATCTTACTCGTGATGCAATCTATTATACCAGTAAATATTTAACTCCTGCAGAGCTAAATTATACTGTAACTAAGAAGGAGTTTTTAGTTGTAGTTCATGCCATTAACAAGTTCAGACATTACATAACTAGCTATGAAAATTTTATTCACACAAACCATTCTACCATTAGATACTTAATGAATAAACAAGTCACTAATGGAAGAATAACAAGATGGCTCTTCTTGTTACAAGAATTCAACATCACCATTCTAGATAGGCCCGGAAAACAGAACACAATCGCCGACTTTTTATCTAGAATTCAAAATGATAATAATGATGAACATGTAGAGGATAAATTTTCTAATGAATACCTTTTTGTAATATCTATTAAATCACCTTGGTATGCAAATATTTCTAACCATTTAGCTACAGGGAAAATTCCATTGCATTTTTCTCCTAGAGAAAAGAGGCGAATATTCCACAATATCACATCTTATTCATGGATAAATGAAGAGTTATACAAAACAGGACTAAATCTCATCATCAGAAGATGTGTTCCAGAGGATGAAATACCAGAAATACTGAAAGCCTACCATGATGAGCCATGTGGAGGACATTTTTCTGACAGAAGAACTTCTTATAAAATATTTCTTTTAGGATATTATTGGCCTTCCATTTTCAGGGACACCAAACAATATGTTAAAAGATGTGATAGTTGTCATAGAATGGGAAAATCCACTCTTTCAAATGAAATGCCATTACAACCACAGGTACTCATCGAACCATTTGAAAAGTGGGCACTAGATTTTGTTGGACCAATTAGCCCACCTTCAAAGAAAAATACGTATATTCTCGTATGTACTGATTATGTCACTAAATGGGTAGAATCTATAGCACTTCCTTTTGCTACTGAAAATATTGTAGTTTCATTTCTTCTTGAGGATATTTTCACTCATTTTGATGTTCCAAGAGAAATTTTAATAGATCAAGGAACACAATTTACATCCAGATTTGTTGGAATATAATCCTAACATCTAGATTTATTTTTTAGCCTAAGTATCCTTGACTTAGCCACATGCACTAAAAATCATATTCACACTTGGTTTTTTGTAAACTAGCTCGGTGGACCAACTTTCCCTTGTTTTTTTCCTTTAAAGGCTTAATATTATGGAAATATTGGTCCAACCACTTTCCTAAACCATTTAGACATCTAAGTTCATGTTAACACCAAACCACACCTTATCCACTTGAGTTATTTGAGGACTGGCATCCCACATGAAGATTCCCCCTTAAATCAAGGGATTTGGTTCCCCGAACCATTTTAGCATGTTTTAAAGTTTTCTTCCTTGGGAAATGCACCCCTCCTCATGCTTTCCTCATGACTGACAGCTGGCATAGGTTGTCTTGAGTATTGTTGCTATTTTAACCCCCCCTCTATTTTTTATTAGCCTTTTCTAGTTTTTTACTAGTTTTTTTCCTAGTTTTCTAGATTTGGCAATTTCTATATAACCACCTCCCTTTTGGATTAGAGGTTCGGTTGATCATGTATTACTATTTTTCATTAATTTAATACATTGATTTTATGGAGAAAATTGTTTCTCTCCTCTCTTGAATATCAGAAAATTACTTGTGTTTAATTTAACTAGAATTCTAGATCTATCAGAATTTTTGCAGGAATTCTACATCGTATCAAAGCTAGTTCAAATCTAGTGGATTGTACACGGTTCTATCTGTAGGTATAGATCACCAGGAGGTGTAGAAAGTGGAAATGGATCATCTCTCTTACCAAAACTCGTTCTAAGTCCTTTCAATTACTTTGAATGGAAGACAGAGATCACTTTGCTCCTCCGAAGCAAAGGGCTTTACAGGGTAATAATGGGAACAGAGACTGAACTGACTTCTGCAGTGGAGAAGATCAAATATTTCAATAAATTATATGAAGCAATTGGGTTGATATTCCAATCAATTTCCAAAGAACTCCTCTTTCATGTCAGCAGAGCCACTACTCCCAATGCGGTCTGGACCACATTGGAAGGACTATTCAGAAAGCAGGATGAAATGAGAGTGCATCAACTGGATAATGAACTCATATCCCTTAGTCCAACTCATTTTAGCAACCTGCAAGAATACTTCACCAAGTTTAAATCCCTCCTCATTGAACTTGATGCATGTGGATTCAAGAAAGAGGAAGATGAACTCATCCTTTCAATTCTCTCGAAATTAGGCCCTAAATATTCCATATTTGTATCGTGTTTTCAAGCATATAAATTGACTCAGGAAAAATGGAAAATGCATCGATTGAATGACTTCATTGCAAAATTGACTCAAGAGAAATCTAAGCTAGTCCAAATGGGTGCCATCAAGCGTTTAAAGAACCAAGCACTTGCGGCTACTGATGCTCCAAAGAGCAGTGGAAGAGACAAGCAAAAAGGAAAGGGTAAATTTAATGAATCGAAGAAGGAGAGACCCGTACAATCTTCAAAGAGCTCCTCTTTTCCTAAGGGTAAGAAGAAGAAGGAAAGAGCACTTTGCAGATATTTTTCCAAAGGTTTTCATCCTGAAGAAAATTTCATGAGGAAAACAATCAATGAGATGGCTAAGGAATTGTAGTAGCAGAATCTCACCATGCCTGAGAATGCAAAGGAGAAGGATGATAATAGAACGAGAGATGGAAGAGGAAGAGCACGAGATGGTCATGCCTTAATGGCTATCACATGCACTCAATCAGCTTGGATCCTTGATTCAGGTGCATCGAACCATATGGCTGCATCAAAAGATGAATTTTCCTCCATCGAAGAAAGCACCAAATCCCCAATTTACTTGGGAAATGCCACATTCGCAAAGGTGTTTGGAGAAGGAATTGTAGACCTTGAAGGGGGCTGCTTCATAAATGTGCTTCATGTTCCCTCACTGTCTACAAATATCCTCTCGATACATCATATCACTCCTTCTAGCTTTGGAAGGAAGGTGGAGTTCACTCCGAACTCCGCAATGATTACCGACATTTCCATGGGCTCAAAACTTGCACATGGAATTACAGATCATGGTTCTCGTTTGTATTTCTTCTCCCACTTTGTTCCTAAATATATTATCACTGTATTTCTATAACAATCTAATGATATCAGCAGCTTATGACATGAAATATTTTGCCATCTAAACTATAAGTACTTGCATCAGCTTAGCAAGGAAAACATGGTAGAAGGATTGCCCACTATTAAATTCACAAGCAGTGTATGTCAAGGATGCATTCTTGGCAAGCATCTGATGAAAAAGTTTGACAAAGGGAAGGAACAGAGAGCTTCTTCACCTGTTCTTCTGATTCACAGTGACATCACGGGCCCATTCCCATAGCCTTCAATTAGTAAGGATCGATATGTACTCACCTTCATAGATGATTTCTCTCGCTTCACTTGGGTAATTTTTCTGAAATTAAAATCGAAAGTGTTTGAATGCCTTATAGAATTTAAAGTACTTTCTGAGAATGAGGTTGGGTGTAATATTAAGATACTCTGTACTAATAATGGGGAGGATTATGTCAACAAATATGTTCAGCAAGTTTGTATTGATGCAGGTATACAACTACAATACATAGTGCCATATACACCACAGCAAAATGATGTCGCGGAGAGGAAAAACCGGTCAGTAAAAGATATGGCCAATTGTATGCTACAGTCCAAATCATTAGCTCCTAAGCTATGGGCTGAAGCTAGTAATTGTGCTGCATACATTCAGAACCACATTCCTCACAAAGCACTCAAAGGCACCACTCCATTTGAATGTTGGACCGGTAATAAACCGAAAGTGTCGTAGTTTCGCATTTTTGGTTCATGAGCATGGGCTCACATTCCAACATATAAGAGGAAGGATTTGGAGCCTTAAAGTGTTGAATGAATTTTTGTTGGATATCCTAACATTGTCAAAGGATATAGATTGCTAGACTCCCACACTGAAAAGTTCCTTGTAGCTCGAAGTGTGAAGCTTGAAGAAGAATCATTGCAGGATTTTTCAGCAGACCCTCTCGAGGAACTACTTGTTGCCACTGATGAGGATTCTGAAACTTCTTAGAGAAATTTAGAGCAGCCATTAGAGAAGCCTCGTGGGTTTGATTTAGAGGATGAGGAGTAGGTCATGGCTGCTCCAACTCAGCTACCAACTTGGGCAGAGAAAACCCTGCAAGATGCGGGTGATATAGTCAGTGATCCTATGGATGCGAGAAGGATTAGATCACAGCTTTTTGGGGCTCCTCAAGCCCTAGATGCCACCGAACCATTGCTTCCCATACATTGCTATATGACACTTGGCTCAGATCCATAGTCACACTCTGAGGCTATTAGAAACCCGCTTTGGGAGGCTGCCATGGATGAAGATTACTTTGCTCTCATTGAAAACAACACATGGGACTTGGTTCCACTTCCGAAAGGAGGAAATCTTGTTTGATGCCGATGGATATATCGAAAAAATATTGCGACAGATGGTGATATCAACAAGTACAAATGTTAACTTGTTGCAAAAGGATACTCACAGGTACATGGCATAGACTACATAGAGACATTTTCACCTATTGCAAAAATGGACTCCATTTGACTAGTTTTAGCCATTGCTGCTTCTCGCAGATGGGAAGTTCATCACATGGATGTAAAGCGTTCATTTATTCATGGAGATCTCAAGGAGAAGATATATATGGAGCAGCCATAGGGATACATTTAGGAATCTTCTCTCATTTGCAGATTAAATAAATATCTGTATGGCATAAAACAAGCTCCCAGAGCCTCGTACACAAAGATGGATTCTTTCCTGCTTTCCATTGGATTCATTCGATGCAAATCTGATCTGAGTGTTTATTTGCTACAACATGATGATTCCCTTTTTTTGATAATACTTTATCTAGATGATTTACTGATGACCTCAGCTATTGATTCGACAAAATCAACATTGCACGATCGATTTTCCATGACAGATTTCAGAGTGTTGCACTAATTTCTTGGTCTTGAAGTTTCTCAATCTACTTCAGGGATCAAGATGGCACAATATAAGTATGCATCAGATCTACTTTTCCACTTTCAGATGACAGAATGCAAACCAGGAGCATCTCCCTTTCTTTTGGGGATCAGATTTGGGGATCTGGGTACTACATCTTTGGTGGACAATACATTGTATCGACAGTTGGTTGGGAGTTTGTTGTATCTTACTCACACCGGACCTGATATATATTTTGCAGTAGGAGTTTGTTCCAGATATATGAAGGAGCCCCATGATCTTCACTGGAAAGCTTCAAAGGGAATCCTTAGATATGTGAAAGGTACTTCTAGTTTTGGTATCTTTTATGCTGCAGATTGCCCACTTCCACTGATTGGGTACACAAATTTTGATTGGGTTGGCGATGGTACAGACCGCAAGTCCACCTCTGGTTTTGTTTTTAGCTTTGGTTTAGGGCCTTTTTCTGGTCTAGCGACAAGAAATCCATGATTTATTTATCTACAACTGAGGTAGAGTATAGAGGTGCAGTGAATGAAGCTACACATGTTGTTTAGTTGAAGGGGCTTCTCTCCAAGTTTGGTATTTAGTATCCACTTTCGACTGTCATATATTGTGACAATCAGGGGTCCATTCAGATATTGATTGATCCAGTTCAGAGGCAGAGGACCAAGCACATCAAGATTCACATGCATTACATTCACGAGATGAACCGTGACCGAGTCATATCACTGTAGTACTGCCCCGCTAAGTAGCGAGTTGCAGACATCTTCACCAAGTCTTTCACTGAAAAGAAATTTTCAGAACTGAGAGCTATGCTTGGAGTGGTGGAGACAGCTGAGTAGGCCCTTTTGGCCACTTAGCAATTTTTTCCTCTTTGGGGGGGGTTTTTCGCACGAGGCTTTCCCTCTTTCTTCATTTTATGAGGATCTTTTATTTATTGTACCTAAGTACCTAACATGGAATCTTGGCCGGGTCTCAGTTTGGATAAGTGAGTTAGGATGAAGGGGTGTTGGAATATAATCCTAACAAATAAATTTATTTTTTAGCCTAAGTATCCTTAACCTAGCCACATGCACTAAAAATCATGTTCACACTTGGTTTTTGGTAAACTAGCTCGGTGGACCAACTTTCCCTTATTTTTTCCTTTAAAGGCTTAATATTATAAAAATATTGGTCCAACCACTTTCCTAAACCATTTAGACATCTAAGTGCATGTTCACACCTAACCACACCTCATCCACTTGAGTTATTTGAGGATTGGCACCCCACATGAAGTTTCCCCCATAAATCAAGGGATTTGGTCCCCCAGACCATTTTAGCATGTTTTAAAGTTGCCTTCCTTGTGAAATGTGCCCCTCCTCATAATTTCCTCATGTCTGGTAGTTGGCATAGGTTGCCTTGAGTCATTGTTGCTATTTTAGGCCTCCCTTTAACTTTTCTTAGCCTTTTTTAGTTTTTTACTAGTTTTTTTCCTAGTTTTCTAGATTCTGCAATTTCTATATAACCACCTCCATTTGGGATTAGAGGTTTGGTTGCTCATGTATTACTATTGTTCACTAATTTAATACATTGATTTTATGGAGAGAATTCTTTCTCTCCTCTCTTGAATATCAGCAAATTACTTGTGTTTAATTTAACTAGAATTCTAGATCTATCAAAGTTTTTGAAGGAATTCTACAAGATTAGTACAGAAGCTTCTGGAGTAGTAAAAAATCAAACATAGGAAGCATACTCCATACCATCCAAAATCCAATGGAAAATTTGAGTTTACAAATTAGGTGATTGAAGCAATCCTTACCAAGGCTATACACTTACACAGAAAGGACTGGGTAGAAAAGCTTCCAGAAGCTTTATGGGCCTATAGAACTACATGGAGAAATACTACAGGACATACTCCTTATGAACTTGTTTATGGGAAGTAGGTCTTACTTCCGATAGAGTTCCAGATCTAGACTTATAAAACATCAGTCCAGTTAGATCTTCAATTATCATAAGCACGGAAGAAAAGGATGAGACAACTTAATGAGCTTGATGAAATAAGACAAGAAGCCCTCCGGAGTACTAGCCTAGTTCAACAATAGAGATCCAGATGACATGATAAGTACATTACAGAAATAAAATTTCATCCAAGACATTGGGCATTACTCTTTCATTCAAAGTTCAGAAATTTTCTATGAAAATTCCAAATCCACTGGCTTGGACCTTATGAAGTTGAAAATGTCTTTGACAATGGTGCGGTTAGAATCAAGACTATTGATGAAGAGAAAATTCCTCTTTTAGTAAATGGAAATTGACTCAGACTTTATCAGAAGCCATTGAAAAAAGTAAAATTTGTCAAATTTTTCCAAGATAATTCAGAATTGAATATGGTCGAGAAGAGTTCTTCTTCTTTTCCACCTTAGAAATTTTTACTTAATTTTACTTTAAGAAAAAAAAAATTGATAAAAATAATAAATTGTAGATATATATATATATAGATATATATATACATACATATATATATACATACATATATATATATATATATATACATATATATATATATGTATATATATATATATATATATATATATATATATATATATATATATAGACACACACACACACACACACACATATATATATATACATATACATATACATATAGATAAAGGTATAAGCATGAAAACCAACATGTTGTTGGCATGTTTATACAGAAAATTTGAAGTGAAAACCAATTCCTGTTGGCACTTTAAATTTTCTTTTCAAAAAAATAAAGTCCCTTTATTAAATTTTTATTTCAGCTACAGAATCAGCAACTTTCCACAGCTCGGACAAGTTTCTGCAGCTAGGACAAGTTTTTGCAGCCTAATAAGATTTTTAAAGCCTACTTGACAGGAACACTTGGTGATTCGAATTGAAGGATAACTGACAAAGCAAAGTACCTGCAGGAGACCTCAAAACAAAAATTAAGGTTAATCAAAGGTATGTGATACTTTAATTTAGCAATAGGGATTAATATATTGCATATATGACTAAGAGGACATAGTACTGCCAAAAATTAAACGAAATCATTGCAAATTAAGGGTGATGGTCGCTTATCAAAATCATCATAATCCACTACTTAAAACCCCTGTCTCATCCTCATTCCGAATCTGTTGAAGTAATCACTGAATCATTATTTTAAATGCGCCCCAACGGTCAAATTCATTTCCACAACCTTCATTATAATCCACCTGTTCTTGCATTTCTCTGAATTCACATAGCCTCTTCGTCTCTCCACCACTAAACAAAACCCTACCAACACCATTTCCCCTGTCAAAATAAGCAGTCCTTGAGATGAATCATCCTTCATAATGGGTGTTATTGTTCGAACCGAGCCAGCAGGAAAGAAATTATTAGAAGGATATCCTTAGACCAGGGAGCTATTGCAGAAGAAACAATGGTTACAATTCATATAAAAATTCAATGGTTTCCACAGGGAAGTGACGAATACATTTGCACACTCGTTTGATGGAACAAAGGTTGATATAGCAGACATTAAGTTCACTATAATGGAGTCTCTTATCGCTGAAGCTACTGAATTGCCTAGAAATGGAGAGAAATGATTCAAAAACAGAGGAATCAATGGAGAATATTGGAGAATCTTCCTGAAAAATCTAAACATGGATACCACAGTCTTCAAGAAAGGTATTCATAGTACAACCCTTAAGAATAAATGGAGGAATTTAATTATTGTGCTGCAGAAATTTATTACTTGTGAGGGTCAGTTTGGGTACATGTATTTCTACCACATTAGAATAATGATGCATTTTCTTGAAGAACATCAGAGGAATCTTCCTTATTTCCTCCTGCATAGTCTTAAGAAAATTCACAGAAAATACCATGTATCATCATGGATTGGTAAAGATATTGGTTGAATTCCACCTTCAGAGTGTAGGGGATAACTGGGAAAATTTCTTGGTAAGAAACCATTTTGAAGAAAAAGCTCTTGAACAACCCAGCAGTAGTAGAACCCTCAGGGGAAAGAAGAGAATAGTGGAAACAATAAAAAAAACCCTAGTCTCAACATGAATTATTAGAAGATGAACTGCCCATAGTTGATATTTTACAGAAAATGAGAAAGGGAAATCTTAGAAGAAAGAAAGTTAGCAAGATAATTGAATATTTGCCACAAACTGAGACCCTTCCTCAGGAAGAAAAGCCAAAAGCCAAAAGAAGGAAATTACAGATATTACAAACCTCAGGACAAAGGAGGAGTAATAGGTTGAACATAATGCACCAATAAGTCTCAGGAACTACAAAATACATTAATCTTGAAGAAAATGAGCCAACTGAAAACCCTGAATATTCCCAGGAAGAATCACCAAAACTATCACCAAGAGTGTCATCACCACCTTACAGTTCACTACCGAAAACTTCAGTGCATAGTCTTGGTGTTGACCCTGTTCAACAAAAGATGTTATGAAACCAGCTCACAAAAAGATAGAAAAGATAGATCAACGCCTTATAATTCAACCTCTTCGAGGGGACAACCTCCTTTACATTACACAAATGAACAATTCTTGGATGATACAAATGACAAGACCTCCTTTCTATATATAGGGGTCTAAGGGGTCATAATATAATCAGAGCCGACATAACAATAATAATGTAAGGGCACAAGAATAACAATGTTGGGCTTCTATGGGGCACAATAATAACAATATGGGGACTACGTGGGAACAACAATATAATAAGGGGGTTGTACTAATAACAATAAGGGGTTACACTAGTATTATAGGGACTTAACATGCCCCTCTCCTTCAAAAACTGTTGTCCTCAAACCTTGAGTAGTTCTAGACAATTTTGTATAAAATTCTCATCCTCCCATGTGGAATATTCAACAGGTAAGTTCTTCCACTTGATGAGATACTCTAAAATTGATCAATTCCGTAGCCGTTTATTTCTTGTTTCTGTGAGTGCTTTAGGTTCCAATTATGATTTCTCCTTCCTCATCAAGTTCTGGCAATATTATTTGAACTGGGATCTTCTACAACTTTTGAATAATGAGTGGCCACACTCCGTCATTATTCCATTCATCCCTTGCTTCATTTATCCTATTTGGTTGGATAATAGAAATGACACACAACAATGCTTCCACATCCTCATCCTTTCTTGAGAGTGCATCTGCCACAACATTTTTCTCCCCTTTTTTAAAGATGATTTCAAAGTCACAACCCAACATCTTTGTGACCCATTTTTGTTTCTCTTAGGAGGATAATCTTTGTTCTAAAAGGTATTTAAGACTATCATGATCCGTTTTTACCTTGAAGTGTCTTCCGATTAGGTAGGGTCACCATTTCTTAAGTGCAAGTAGTATTGCCAACGTTTCCTTCTCATAAATAGCTTTGTGTAAATACTTTCCTTTGATTGGATAACTTTCGAAATAAATGGGTCTTTCATCTTGCATTAAAACAACACCAATTCCATTTCCTGAAGCACCACATTCCACAATAAAGGTTTTTGTGAATTCCAGCGTAGCTAAGACCGGTGCTTGGCACATTTCCTCTTTAAGATGCTCGAACGCATTTGTTGCTTCTGGAGTCCATGAAAATGCATCTTTCTTCAATAATGTTGTTAGAGGTGTTGCTATACTCCCATAATTCTTAACAAAATTGCGATAATACCCTGTCAACTCGAGAAATCCTTGCAGATGCTTTATGGATGTGGGGATTTTCCATTCCTTAATGACTTTAATTTTGATAGGGTCTACCTTAATACCTTCATGAGATAGAATATGACCCATATATTCCACCTCTTGTACTCCAAAGAAACATTTGGAGCTTTTTGCATATAATTGTTTCTCCTCCAATAGTTTGAGCACCCTGTCAACATGTTGAACATGATCCTTCCAAAACTTGTTGTAGATTAGTGTATCATCAAAAATTACTAACACAAATTTTTTAAGGAAGGGTTTGAAAATGGAATTCATCAAACCTTGAAATGTTTAAGGTGCATTGGTAAGGCCAAAGGGCATGACCAAAACTTCATAATGACCCTCATGAGTTCTAAATGTTGTTTTCAAAATGTCTTCAGTCTTCATTCTGATTTGATGATATCCTGAACGAAGATCCAACTTGGTGAAGTAAATTGATCCGTGCAATTCATCCAATAATTCATCAATGACAGGAATGAGAAATTTATCTTTAATAGTGAGCTTGTTGAGCTCCCTATAATCTGGAAACATGTGCCATGGTCCATCCTTCTTGTGCACCAATAGAACTAGAGCAGAGAAAGAACTTTGACTAGGTTGAATTATACCAGCCTCTAGCATTTCTGCAACCATCTGTTCAATTTCACCCTTTTGGGCATAAGGATATCTGTACAGCCTGATGTTTGGAGGAAAACTTCCTGGAATCAAATGAATAGCATCATCATGATCACAAATAGGTGGGAGGCCTTTGGGAGTCTCAAATACATTGGAATGATTGTCCAAGACTTTTTGGAGATATGGGGAAATAAATTATTTCAATGCAGGAACCTCTAGCAAACATAATTGTGAAATTAAGCCTCGTTGTTCCTATTAGAGCCTAGATTTACCTCAGGCAGAAAAGATAAGATTCAAGGTCCACATCAAACCATAGTCAGCCTCGTAGCTAGCCCTACGAGGACAGGAGAGGGCTCTCTCCGGGTCAATCTCAGCAAAGGATAATTAGATGGGGCTTGAGATGACCAATTTAACAACTAATCTTAGGCTAGGTATGAAGTGCAAGGATTGATTTGAGTTTTTGGGAGATTTTTTGTTGGAAAAAGGGAAAGGCAATTTTGGGTCCGGGGATGAGGCCAAATTTTTGCAGAGTTCTGATTGGGGCAAGGAAGGCATTGTTTTGATGCTTTAGATTGAGTGAATGGATGGATCATACCAGTGAGGAGCCAAGGAGGGCAAGAGAGTCTCAAGAATCCTCCTCAAACAGATGAAAATATTGAAAATTAAACAAAATTTCAAAGTAGAGCACAACAGTCCAGTGAATTCTACCTTAATCACTCATTTGTTTAATTTCAGAAGCAAAGAGAAGGGAAAATGATACACATAAACATCAATGAACTTACAATTACATAGAGAAAAACACCATCAAAACATAGAGCCACATGGATCCCAACAAGTGCTGCAAAACCCTGGTCTTTCCTTAGCCAAAAATGCAGAGATAGAATGTACAATGATGTGCCAAGCAATCCCAAGTGTCCAACCCTGAAAATGACTCAGAAAATACATGATATAGACTAGCCCAACCCATTCCCTTGCCTCTAGGGGTCTAGCTCATCATTCTAGGAGCTGTTTCAACCAATTCTAAACAAAGCACTGAAATCTAGGCAATCAAACAACTTGCCTCTCTATTATAGGAAATTGATTCATTCATTAAATTTTTACTTTTTAGTGAATGAATATTCTAGAAAAAGTAAATATGTGCAAAAATTACATCATAGTCAACAAGTTACATCAAGATAGATCAATAATTACATCAAAAAATAAAATTAGTCAAAACTGGGCGAATTTCTGAGCTGCTGAGTGAAAAATATGCAAAAATCCTCTATGCGCCTCGCCTGAAACCTGTATGCATAGCACAACATTGGAGCTACGTTTTAGGAACATTCCAAAGTCCATATTGAGCCCAAGATAGCTCGTTGGAAAGATCCACCAGCCCACTTTCCAATCCAAGTGGAATTTCTAAATTTGGATGTCATTTACCCCTCCAAAACTTCGATCTCCCAAGACTTCTTCCTGTGGGTTCAAAAGGTGGCAGAAAGGTCATTTTTAGGGTGTTTTTGACCCTTTAGGCAACCTAGAACTTGATGAAATCCTTAGGTAATCCATGAGCATACACAAATTTTGATGAAAAATCCAAAAATGTAAAGTTTTCCTCCTGGAGATCTCCCAATTATAAGCGCACGCCAAGTGGCGCTACGCATTGGGCAGAAAAACCTGTTTTGTAACCCAAAAATTTCAAAATTGCCAAAATTTTCTCCAAATTCCTTGAAATTTGGGCTGGACCTTCTCTATCAAGTGTCATGCTGGGCTAAAGAGGCTTCGACCAATATCTAAAGACGATCATGCTCCTTTTGCCTCTTTTGCTTCTTTGTCGCCTTCTTCAATTTTGCCTTTAGATTCCTTATTTGTGCCTTGGAACTCATATTTCATGCCCTGTAATGGAAAACCGTGTGTCTCAACAATGCTTTATCCCTATCAGCCTTGTCCAGTAGTCTCTCCAAGTGGATGTTGATTCTTTCAAGCCAAGACTCCCGATCATCATTAATCTCTTACTCCAATGAAGTGAGCTCAATCCTCCTCCTTTGTGCAGCTTGGCAATTCTCACGGATGTTTTGTAACTCCATGATTGCTTGTTGATCTTCAAGCTATTTGTTCCTCTGCTCAAACTATTTCATAGTCCACTTAGCCCTCTCCAAGTCAAGGGATAAGGTTTTGATCTCTGTTTTCTACTCCTGGATGATCTCTCTAAGATGTGCATTTTGTGGGCCCATGTCTGTATCGTCATCCTGAATAAGAACAAAGTCCTGGTCACCTAAATGCCCCTCATCCTGCATTGGCCTCTTGCCTCTGTCTTGTACCTATGATGCTGATGTTGGAAGCGAGGCCCCTTCCACACCGTGTGGAGATAACACTCGCTTTGCTGCAGCGAACAGCTGCCTGGCGCCCTTCTTATAAGTAATGCAAACTGGGATAGTAGCAATGTGCAGATCATGGCCTTCAAGCTGATGAGAAGGTCCACCTATCTCATGCCCAGCCTCTGAAGGTCCCTATGAAGCTCTGAAAAACTCACGAGAGATAAATCATCCCAAGTGATGCCCTGTAATCCAAGATGATGAACCACCAAAATTTTGATGAGCGCATAGTGGTAAATGTTGTTGTACTGCTATTCAGGAGTCTTCTTCTGCACAAGAGTAGTCATCCTCTCAATGTTTCGGCACATGAAATATGGAATTTTCATCAACCTCACTCTCGTGAAATGCATCAATAACCTGTTATGGTATGCATAGAGGCGTGAGAAGCGACCTTCACAACTGAAGTATCTGATAATGAGTCTCATCAATGGCGCATAAAATTCCTTCAGAGACTAAAATGGGAATACTCTCCTAAGCTGCCTCAAATAGCTAGGCCTAATGTAAGGTTTAGAATATGATCTATCCAGTTGCTTCCTCTTGTTCCACTCTTGCCCTATATTCGGTATCCCGGTGGCCTGAGAGATGGTTTCTGGTGTCAAGGTGAAGTTTACTCCAGCAAGAGTAACATGACTATCATGTAAATGTAAAACAAACAACCAAACTAACTCCTGATGATGCTGGATCTGAGCAATCATCTCACAATACTGAAAGCATGAAAGTTGTTGAAAGCATGTCATTGCAAGCAGGCAGGCCTACAATTGAGTTAAGGAAGTAGGCTCTTCTCTGACATGTCTGCCACCTTTTCAAGGCCTTCTCGGCACATTAAGCTCAGTGGTTGAGTCATTGTCTTGCTCATATGAGGAATCTATCTCTGTCATGGTGCTGCAATGTGTATGTTTGATTGGTTTGAGAAAGAGAAATAGGTGATGTGTTTTCAAATGCCAAATGTGCCAAAGGGAAATGGGACTGTGAGGAATATGGGACAGTGGGAAAAGCGGATGATGGAATTTGTCAAGTGAAGAAATGTGCAAACAGTCACTTTTAGGGATGTAGAGATTCAGGGAATGATATTGGAATGATATAGTGATAAATGATATAGGAGAGGGAGAATGATGATAGGGAATGATATGATTGTAGAATAGGGAAAATGGGAAGTTGGGATATGAGTGGTTTGGACGGTTAGGGCATGGGAAAAGATCACAGGTGGGAAAGGAGAGTTGGCATCACCATCATAATTTCAAAACACCAAATTTAAAACCCCAAAGGAGCAACTATTGATATACACATAGGGTTTATATTTTCAAATTTTCAAACCTTTGAATTCTCCCTCCAAACAACACCCAACACAAGTTAAATTCAATAGAAGAACGCTTGAACTTACTTGGAGCAGAAAAAACAACGTTTTTGTGAGTTTTGATGACAGAAGTGGCATAAAACTGGCCTGTAGGCTCTGTGCGCCGCGACCTCCTCCAATGCACTGCGCGGCCCTTCAACGCACAGTCTCGGCCCTTCAAACACAAAATTCGCTCCTCTAACCCTCAAGTCGATATCCTTTGACCTCTTGGCATAGAAATGGATGTTTCAAGCAATGAACATGTCTAATGGAATGATGGGTTTGATTTTTATTGAAGCCACAATGATTTTTTGTCTTGGAGGTTCTGTGCGCCGCGCGCAAGCCCAGTGCGTCGCGCCTCGTGGATGCACCGTGCCAGTGGAGAAAAGCACTGTGGCAGGAGGCCCAATGCGTCGCGTAGCCTATGTGCACCGCGCTCTAACCCAATGCGCCGTGCAGCCAATAAACATAGTCTTGGCTTTGAAAATCACCTTCTCACCACTAACTTCGACTTTCCTTGATCTTCTTGGATGCAAATGACATTATACACACAAAAATATCTTTATAAAGACATGGCTTTGATTTTTGGTTCTCAAAAACCCATCTTTGTAATGTTTTAGTTTTTTGCACTTTTTCACTTTAATACAATCCCTATTCTTCTATTTCTTCTTTAATTATCTGACTTGAATAATGAATCTTTTGGCTATTTTTGCAGGGATAGTGGCATGTCTTAACAAAGGAAGACCATGACTGCGCCTGGAGATTTCAACAACTGAATTTTTTTTGAAAATTGCATGGAAATTTATTACAAAACGAAATGACAAATTTTCAAGTCATAATCCATCCATATGGCGATAAAAATTTCATGAAATAAAACCTCCCTCTGGCCTACTGGAATTATTGAACACTTTGAAGACACAATTTGTGAAACCCTAGACGTAGTGACTGAAGTGACTCTTGCTGATCAAAAGACTAAAATGGGACTATAAGTGACTTTAAAAGCTTGCTTTTGATGAGCAGACCTGAGCCAACAGGGCAAGGCATGAGGGGTAATGAATAACAAGACTCTCTTGTCAGATTATGGCATGCCCGTAGTGGAATGCAACTGAGTGAATCGAGCGAGACACCTAAAAATGAAATTCAAAAGAGAAATTTTGATCGCTGATGGAGGGCTGACGAGACCGACTCTAACATTGGCTCCAATGGGGATGGTAGCTCCTTGGAGGTGTCAAGAATGGCAGATATTTGGGAGAGATAGACAATGCCTTCGTCCATTGGGCTGTGGAGTCCATTATTTTGACAAATTAACACAAGACTCTTGACTCATTTATTGACTCTAACTTGACTCAAACTGACTCAATTAGGAAACCAAAACGACTAAAAACCTGACTCGACAAACTGAACGCAAAACTGAAACTTTTCTTCAGAATTATAGCCTTCACTTCGGGCCCCAGATTGAAGAAAAGATCCCAGCACACACTTGCAATGAAACTAAAATAAAATGGTACGTATAGTGATAATGTGGGCAACAGAAACAATTCAGAAATGATACCTCTTGAGCAGCCGACCATTGACCGGCCCTCTGGGACATTCTTCCCCGTTCATCTCCTTTAAAAGAAAAGCATTCTGACCATGATATGCAGCAATTTTAAAGGGACCTTTCCAGAGATTTTCGAACTTACCGTGCTTACCCTTTTCTTCATTCCTTGCTTCCCATTTCAGCACCACTTCCTCCAATTGGAATTTTTTAGCCTTTTCTTTTCTGTCATAGATTTTCTTAATCTTCTCTTGCAACTTTGATGTGTTTTGGAAAACTTTTTCTCTTCTCTGCTGCAAATGGACCATTTGATTTAGTCTTATCTGCATAGGATCTTCTTCACTGCCAGCCTCCTAAAGAAGTTTGACGACCATAGCTGCTAGAGAGGTAGGAAACACTATATCAACTCCATAAACAAGCTCAAAGGGGGACATACCAATGGATTTCTTTTGGCTCACCTAATCTGTCTGAAGTGCATTGACCAACTTCTTATGCCAACTCTTCTTGTTAATTTCCAACAACTTTTTAATGACGTTGACTAAAGATTTGTTAGAAGATTCCACCAACCCATTGCCTTGCAGATGATAGGCAGTTGACTGACCCAAAATGATTTTATACTTGTTACAAAACTCAATCATCTTCTTTGATTTGAAAGCTGTTGCGTTATCAGTGATTAACTTATTCGGGAAACCAAAACGAGACAAAATGTTATTCTCAAGGAATGAAATAATTACCGCATCCGTAGCTTGTCTAGTGGGAATTGATTCGATCCATTTTGTGAAATAATTTGTTGCCACGAGAATCCACCGATGCTGACCGGAAGAAGCGGGATGAATTTCACCAATGAAATCCAACCCCCACTGCTGAAAAGGGGTGCTCACCTCAATGGGTTTGAGCGGCAAAGGCTGTAATTTCTACCTTCCTTAAAAAATCTGACATTTATGATAGGTCTTGACAACCTTATATACATCAGCAAACAATGTCAGCTGATAGTATCCCGCTCTCAGAATTTTATTTTCTGTTGTTTTCCAAAAAAGGTGACCGCCACAATCTCCTTTGTGGAAATCATCCATGACTTGCTTTGCTTCTTCCTCCACCAAACAATTCAACAGAACACCACCGGGATCTTTCCAATAAAGTGCAGAATTCAAAACACAAAACTTAGCAGCCTTTAACTTGAGAGATCTACCTTTATTTCTAGCCATGCCGGGTGGTGGTGACAAATTCTGCAACACATATATGATATCTGAATACCACGGGGAAAGAACAAACATTTCAGATACCTGAATTGACGAATCTTCCTCATTTTCATCGGACATAGTAGCGATCTGATTTATGTCTAAGGCGTGCAAGTTTGATTCAGCCATTAACTTTGCCAATCCCTGTCCTTTAACAATCTTGGTGGGCGTTATCTCCACATCGTACTCCAACAAAGCTGCAATCCACTTGCCTCGTCTTCCTTCCGAATTAGTTTGCACTAAAACATCCTTGACAACAGTGTTAGGAACATAAGCCAATGTATGAAAATGCAAAATATATACCCAAAAATCTTTCAATGCTTTCACAAGTGCAAGGGCCTATTTTTCAATGATGTTGTACTTCAAGGCTGCATCTCTTATAGTTCAGCTGAAGAAAGCAATTGGTATTTCATACTAATATCTCTTCTGCATTAATACAGCTGCCATTGTATGCTCTGAAACAAAAGAAAAAAATATAAAATCCTAAGTGTAGTCCGGGCTAATTAGAACCATAGCTGAAGAAAGAGCCAATTTGACTAAATTGAAAGATTTTACAGCCTCTTCCGTCCACTTCACTTGGCTGTCCTTCTTAAGCATGTTTGTAATCTCTCTTAGGTGTTCAGCAAGGTAAGGCACAAAGCAGCGTAAAAAATTCATCTTACCATTAAAAGATTGAATCTCCTTCTTGTTCCGAGGAAGGTCAATTTGCTGAATCACTTCTACACGTGCTGGATCAATACGAATGCCATATTTTGATATAATGTGCCCAAGTAGTTTGCCCTCATCCATTGCAAACAATCTCTTTTTTGGATTCAGTGACACACCATATTTTCTACACTTTTGAAAGACAATTTTCAGATGATACATGTGTTCTTCACCTGATTTGGAAAACACGGTCAGATCATCAAGGTACACAACCAAAAAGACATCCTTCTCATTTGCAAAATCCAAGTCCATTGCCCACTGAAATGTGGCACCCGCGTTCTTCAAATCGAAAGGCATTTTGGCATAATGAAAAGTTCCCCACGGAGTGGTGAACGCTGTTTTATCCTGGTCATCTTCATGGACCAAAATTTGGTTATATCTAGAATAACCATCGAGTAGTGACATTCGAGATGCTCCAACTACTCGCTGAAGTATATGATCCATTTTGGGCAATGGATAATTGTCCTTTAATGAAAATTTATTGAGATTCCTAAAATCAATGCACAAGCGAATCTCATCTATCTTATTTCGTACGGATACCAAATTAGAGATCCAGTCAGAAAATCTGATGGGAACAATGATTCTTGATTTGTACAACCTGTTTATCTCCTTTTCAATTGATGGCAGCAGTTTTGGATTTAGCCTTCTCAACTTTTGTCTGAAAGGTTTCTGATTAGGCTTAATGGGAATAGTGTGCTGAATTATATTGGTATCATATGTCTTCAAGTCAGAATAATCCCAAGCAAACACATCAGCAAAACATGACAACAAACTAATATATTTTTCCTTTACCCTCTGTGGCAATGCTTTGGACAGTTTTACCATTTTTGGATTTGCAGCTGTTCCGATATTGACCTCTTCAACACCCTTTTCTGTTGGCTGCAATGTTGGTTTGCGGGCTACGTCATCATGATCGAAGAGTTCTTCTAAAGGTATCAAGGCTTTAGGAATAATGTTATCCTTTAACCACAACACTTCCATTTGATTGATCTGCACATCATCTTCACCATCATCATATTCTACATCAATTGAGGTATCTTTGAACTTACCTTTGTTTTGCAGAAAATCATCAATCTCCTCATCATCTTGGAAAACCTGCCAATATCTCTGATTGTCCGGAACAGTCGGATGATGCTTGACTTGGATTTCAAATTTATTTCTTGAGTTCATAGGAATCTTCAAATTACTATCTGCCTTAGCAAGTGCATCAGCAATGCCATTTTGAATACAATGCACACACATCAAGGTATAATCTGAAAACAATTTCAGGATGTCTAGGACTGCATTTCGGTAAGCTCGCATTCGAGGATGTTTTTCTTGATACTCGCCTTAACTTTCTTAATCACCAATTCGGAGTCGCCATATACTGCAATTCTCTTAGCATTCAGCTTTCTTAAAATTTTTAGGCCAACAATCAAAGCTTCATACTCAGCCTCATTGTTTGAACAATCAAAAGCTAACTTGTAAGAACATACCCGCACATTACTAGGCACTTTGTTCGGGGTGGAGAAAGGACTGCGTACCCAAATACCAATTCCAGCACAATCATTTCCCACTGCACAGTCGAAATCTATGGTCCACAGGCCCTCTTCATCTTCTTCTAAGTGTTGAAATTCTACTGGCTCTGCTTTTCCTGCTTGCTGTCCATTATATTCAGCTTATTGCTCAATGGTGTTCTGTTGTTCTTATCCTTCTTTCTTTAAAACTTCTCTGAAATTCTCTGTTATTTCTGGAATACTTTCTTCTTCTACTAATTGACTATCTATATCATTGAAACTATCTGAATACAAAACAAAAGACTCTAGATCTATATGTACATAATTAATTGGATGATTAATCGGTTTCTCCTTGCTTGTAATCATGTATTTCATTTTTTGTTCCCGGTACAATTTTCTCATTTGGCCAAACACAGGAATCATTGCATAGGAGAAATCTAGTTGTAATATCCCTTTAATTTTCGCTTCCCAAGACTTGGAAAGAAGCATACCAAACCTGGGAGGAATGTGTGCCACAACAATATCCATCAAAACATTCTTCGTTGGGATTTGATCCAGACTTACAACCAAGTCTTTGATGAACCCGATGCATCTTACTCTGCTAGAATCAAACGAATAGAGATCATGGTATTTGCTAGTGATTTCTAAACCCAAATTCTCCATGATAGCCTTCGGCATAAGATTGTGGGAAGCTCCAGAATCGAACATAGCATTATGCAACACAAAATCATGCACCCTTAAACTGATATAAAAAGGTGGCACATCACTATCTGGAGACTCACCATTCAATGCTGGCCCAAAAATCAATTCGAGTTGATCATCTTCGACATTCACCATATCAGACATTGAATCAAAATTCAAAATTTTAGAAACTTTTCCTCTATAACAGTTGTTCCTCATTATTTCAGTCAAGGGAATGGACACCTTCAATTTATAAATTTCATTTTCTAAACTAAAATTTGAAATCTTTTCTACCTCTTTGACTGGGACATCTTTCTTTTCCTTTTCCTTCGATACAATTGGTTGATTTGATTTTTCTGCTACTGGTGATTTGCTGATATTAGGATCAACTGCCTCTTCCCTTTCTTTTGTACAACAGGTGAATCACTCTTTGATGCTGAAGCTTCCTTCCTCTTCTGAATTGGGTTAACAGGCACATATTTGTTTCTAAGTGAATATTGTCACTAATGGGCGGACAAAGCATTCATATAGCCTCTTTGGTACTCATCTGATTCTTCTTCCAAAACCGTATCACTTGCTAGAATAAAATCTACATCTTTGTGTATTTCTGAACGTTCCGCATACTCCTCTTCTTCCGTAATATAAATAGGCGAATCATCTGGAGTAAAGAAGTGATTCTCTTCACCTATCACATCCTCTTCTTCATCGGATTCTGGTCCATGCACAAAATTTTGCTGCAGAGGTGGCTGTACTAGCTGCTAGGCTGTCTGATCTTGGGCTCATTGTTCTCTTTGTTTAATTCTATATTGTGGCTGCTGCTGGCCACAGAAGTTAGGATTTCTAACTTGTGGCTCCGGTTTATCAAGTCTCACCCTTTTGAACATCTGTTCCACCTTCCGAAGTAATTGATCTGTTGAAGATGACTCTTCTTTTATTGTGACCTTCTTTTCTGCTCTTGCTCTAGCCCTCTTGGCCAGCAAATTTGCCTCAACGCTGACTGCGATCTTCTGCATATCTTCCATTGTGGCAGGCTCTCTCTCTCTTAGCTGATAAGCCATGTCAGCATCAAAACCATCCAGAAATTTCATCATGGCTAGCCCCTCAGGTGGCCTTAGATGATCAGGAATTGCTTTGTAAACTGAATTGAATCTAGTGCAGTAATCTTGAACGGACTCACCGACATTCTGCTTGATGTGTTCATATTCTTGAAGGATCTAAAGAGGATTTTTCTTGATTTCCCAACAATCTAAGAATTGTCTTTGTAACTCCTCCAATGTAGCAATACGGGTAGCGGGCAAAGCTCTGAACCATTTCCTAACTTCACCACTAAATGTTTGTGCAAACAATCTCATTGTCACATTTTCTACATCGATCTCATGAAGGTCACAGAAATCTGCCATTCTGTCCACATGTTGCTGAGCGGTAATGCTATGATGAGTGCCATCAAACAAAGGAATTTTGCTCTGATAATCTGCGGGCATGTCATCCAAAACTTGAGGTAGTGCAAGAGGAGCAAAATGAGCAGCCATCGCTCTTGGTGGATTTGCAATCAGCCTTGGAGATGTTGGGGGAGTAGGTGTAGCTGATGTGTGAGGTGTATGAGGAGGGGTGTTTGAAGGAGAAGTGATTTTGGATGTAGAGGGAGTATATGGAGGTGAATTTATAGTATACTTTTGATCAGGGATAATAGGCTGCACAGGAATGGTGGGAATGAAGGGTGGTTCGGTAGGAATTCTTGAGGTGGATGCCGTTATGAAAGATCCGAGGGTTGCAGATGCAGCTTCTAGGAAATCAATGATATTTGAAGAGTGAATTTCACTCTGAAGGTGTTTCAAGATAAAATTCTCAATTGATTTATTGTTTCTTTCAACTTCAAGAGCTGCAACAAAGTCAGGATTTGGGACTATAGAACCAAGCGCACTTTCGGATTTGGTTTCAAACAATGACAATTCAAACTTTTCATCAAAATCAAGCTCTTAAAGATACTTAAAAATAGCAGGACATGAACGAGATTTAAACACGGGAGTCACAGAGCTCTCTTGACAAAGGAGTCTTGGAATCAAATTGGGATTTTCGTAGACAGGGGGAGGATTTGGGTCTGTGTTAGCTCTGGTATATCTCTTTGAAGCCAGTGTGCTATTTTCAAAAGATTAGAGGGACATAAGCAACTTTTTCAGCTTATCAAATCCTACGCTTATCATCCACAACTTAGAATCATCAAATGTACTGGGGTGTTTGCAGGTTATATTTTCCATTAATGAGACTAGACCAGAGATTGACTGAAGTAGTGTTTATCTACTTGCACTAATGCAAAGCAAAAGTGTTTCAAAGGCTACCTAGCTAATCTTCAGACTCCGTCTGTAGTTTCAAAATGAAGAATACTAAAAAATAATTAAACTTTTGTTCCCCAGTATGGTCGCCACTATGTTAGAGCCTAGATTTACCTCAGGCTGAAAAGGTAAGATTCTAGGTCCACATCAAACCACACTTAGCCTCGTAGCTAGCCCTGTGAGGACAGGAGAGGGCTCTCTCCGGGTCAATCTCAGCAAAGGATAAACAAATGGGGCTTGAGATGACCAATTTAACAACTAATATTAGGCTAGGTATGAAGTGCAAGGATTGATTTGAGATTTTGGGAGATTTTTTGTTGGAAAAAGGGAAAGGCAATTTTGAGTCTGGGGATGAGGCCAAATCTTTGCAGAGTTCTAATTGAAGCAAGGAAGGCAATTGTTTTGATGCTTTAGATTGAGTGAATGGATGGATCAAACTGGTGAGGAGCCAAGGAGGGCAAGAGAGTCTCAAGAATCCTCCTCAAATAGATGAAAATATTGAAAATTAAACAAAATTTCAAAGTAGAGCATAGTAGTCCAGTGAATTCTACCTTAATCACTCATTTGTTTAATTTCAGAAGCAAATAGAAGGGAAAATGATACACATAAACATCAATGAACTTACAATTACATAGAGAAAAACACCATCAAAACACAGAGCCACATGGATCCCAACAAGTGCTGCAAAACCCTGGTCTTTCCTTAGCCAAAAATGTAGAGATAGAATGTACAATGATGTGCCAAGCAATCCCAAGTGTCCAACCCTGAAAATGACTCAGAAAATACATGATATAGACTAGCCCAACCCATTCCCTTGCCTCTAGGGGTCGAGCTCATCATTCTAGGAGCTGTTTCAACCAATTCTAAACAAAGCACTGAAATCTAGGCAATCAAACAACTTGCCTCTATATGATAGGAAACTGATTCATTCATTAAATTTTTACTTTTTAGTGAATGAATCTTCTAGAACAAGTAAATATGTGCTAAAATTACGTCATAGTCATCAAGTTACATCAATATAGATCAATAATTACATCAAAAAGTAAAACTAGTCAAAACTGGGTGAATTTCTGAGCTGCTGAGTGAAAAATATGCAAAAATCCTCTATGCGACACGCCTGAAACCTGTATGCATAGCACAACTTTGGAGCTGAGTTTGAGGCACTTCCTAAAGTAAAAATTGAGCCCAAGATAGCTTGTTGGAAATCCCTGCCTATCCAATTTCTAACCCAAGTCGAATTTCTGAATTTGGATGTCATTTGCCCCTCCAAAACTTCAATCTCCCAAGACTGCTTCCTGTGGGTGCAAAAGGTGGCAGAAAGGTCATTTTTAGGGTGTTTTTGACCCTTTAGGCAACCCAAAACTTGATGAAATCCTTAGGTAATCCATGAGCATACATAAATTTTAATGAAAAATCAAAAAATGTAAAGTTTTCCTCCTGGAGATCTCCCAATTAGAAGCGCACGCCAAGTGGCACAATGCGTTGGGCAGAAAAACCTATTTTGTAACCCAAAAATTTCAAAATTGCCAAAATTTTCTCCAAATTCCTTGAAATTTGGGCTGGACCTTCTCTATAAAGTGTCATTCTAGGCTAAAGAGGCTTTGGCCAATATCTGAAGATGATCATGCTCCTTTTGCCTCTTTCGCTTCTTTGTCTCCTTCTTCAATTTTGCCTTTAGATTCCTTATTCGTGCCTTGGAACTCATATTTCATGCCCTGTAATGGAAAACCATGTGGCTCAACAATGCTTTATCCCTATCGTCCTTGTCCAGTAGTCTCTCCAAGTGGATGTTGATTTTTTCGAGCCAAGACTCCCGATCATCATTAATCTCTTGCTCCAATGAAGTGAGCTCAATCCTCCTCCTTTGTGCAGCTTGGCAATTCTCGCAGATGTTTTGTAACTCCATGATTACTTACTGATCTTCAAGCTATTTTTTCCTCTACTCCAAGTATTTCATAGTCCACTTAGCCCTCTCCAAGTCAAGGGATAAGGCTTTGATCTCCGTTTGCTGCTCCTGGATGATCTCTCTAAGATGTGCATTTTGTGGGCCCATGTCTGTATCGTCATCCTGAATAAGAATAAAGTGCCGCTCACATAAAGGCCCCTTGTCCTGCATTGTCCTCTTGCCTCTATCCTGTACCTGTGATGTTGATGTCGGAAGCAAGGCCCCTTCCACACCAGGTGGAGATAACACTCGCTTTGCTGCCGCGAACAACTGCTTGGCACCCTTCTAATAAGTAATGCAAACCGGGATAGTAGCAATGTGTGGATCATGGCCTTCAAGCTAATGAGAAGGTCCACCTGTCTCATGCCCAGCCTCTGAAGGTCCCTATGAAGCTCTGAAAAACTCACGGGAGATGAAACCATCCCAAGTGATTCCCTGTAATCAAAGCTGATGAACCACCAGAATTTTGATGAGCGCATAGTGGTAAATGTTGTTGTACTGTTGTTCAGGAGTCTTCTTCTACACAAGAGTAGTCATCCTCTCGATGTTTCGGCACATGAAATATGGAATTTTCATCAACCTCACTCTCGTGAAATGCATCATTAACCTGATATGGTATGCATAGAGGCGTGAGAAGCGACCTTCACAACTGAAGTATCTGATAATGAGTCTCATCAACAACGCTTAAAATTCCTTCAGAAACTAAAATGGGAATACTCTCCTGAGTTGCCTCAAATAGCTAGGCCTAATGTAAGGTTCATAATATGATCTATCCAACTGCTGCCTCTTGTTCCACACTTCCCCTATATTTGGTATCCCGGTGGCCTGAGAGATGGTTGTTACACTAAAAAATGTCACCATGACTACTTACAGTTAGTATGGCTCAAACCAACAGTCATGCTACCCTCTTAGGCAAGTCTTATGCCTCTGCTATCCATCTCAAACTCAAAGAAGAGAGAAAGTCTTGTAAAAAATGTGTTTATCTCTGGGGTCGCAGGTTCTCTCTAGCCTTACCTGCGGGGACGCTCACAATGTTCACAAAAGTTGCGTCCATGGACGCTCTGTATGTTAAGGGACAGGTGCGTCCTTCTGTAAAAGGAAAAATGCGCGAGTTTCATCTTAAAAAAGTTACTTGTGGTTACTTCTAGAACTTTCTAGAGGTCGGTTTGATGAAATGGATGCGCCTCCAGTTGGTTCATGTATCCCTATTAAGGAGGAACTTATCCCATCAATAAGGGAGCTATCCCACCCAAAGAGGGTGATTATCCCATTGATGGTGGACCTGAATAACCTCTTTACAGCACTATAAATAAAGACATTGAGCCAGAGGGAGGAGAGGTTGGAGCTATACATTTTCTTTGGGTAAATGCTGCAGGAATTAGGACTCCCATTTAGAACCTTGTGAGGAGAGATTGTCTTTGCTTGATTCTACTTGGAAGTGGGTGAGCTTTGTCAAAGTAGAGGAAAACCCTTGATGGACCCTGGGAGGAACTTGCACAACACCAAGGCCAGGTTGTAAGAGTTTCTTTGTTTCGTTATTAATACAAACTAGTTTATTTTTCTCAATAGCTTGTGTTAATGAGTTATTTCATGTGTTCCTTGGTCTGCATGTTGAATATATGTTTTATTATATGAAATGCAAGTGCTTGGTAATTTTTTGATTGTTTGTGGTTGCAGGAATTGACATGAAGGAGGAGCTCATCCGGATCGGCAAGGACGGACCACAACAACAGCGTTTTGGAATAAGGTAAGCCTAAACACTTGTAGTTTTCATGTTTTAAAAGGTATATTTAGAGAAAGATCACTCCATTTTGTCTTGTTTGTCGCTAGAGAGTTTAGACTCCTAGGGAGGTCAGTTGTGTCCACACAAACGACTTTTTCCGCCACGACAAATTGGCGACTCCGCTGGGGAATCCATTAATGAGAAAGTCTTTTCCTTTGTGTGAACTTTGCTCTGAGAAAATCATTTTTATTTTCTGGTTTTTGACTGTGAGAATTAGTATTTGGGTGGCTTAGCTTTAGATTTAGTTAGATTTGGTTTTTCTTAACTTTTCCAGAAGGACGCACCCTCTGAGTACTGCACAGTGCGTCTTTGGATGCGCTGTTGCCATTTCCATAGAGTGGGCCCGCACCTGTTATAACGGGTTGCCTGCGTCTTCCTATAAAATTTAGGAAAATTCCATTTTTTGCTTTAGTTGCTTTTAGATTTTGATTTTTCTTAGTGTTTTCTGCCCAGATCCTTTAGTACCCTGTCAAAAATTTTCACCTGAACTTGTTTTGTGAGCTTTGAGTTTTTTAGTGGATTTCAACGAAGTTTAGGCCTAGGGTTTGATTTTTGGATAGGTCCTGTAGTGACTTTGACGGTAGAAAGTTGTCTAGCCTTAGATCTCTCTGGTTAGTCAGCCTTCTTAGAAGTCGGGCCTGTCGTAAAGTCTCCTTGTGTGAGCAGCTTGCCATTTAAGTTGTTTTGGGTCAAATTTCGAATTACTTGTTTATAAAGTGTTGATTTCCATTTTACAAAAGAACAAAAGGATTAGAGTTTTGTTTTGACTAGTTTTTGGTTCTGCAATAAGCTAGTCCTTGATTTGATTGTGATCAAGTAAAACACCTTAGAATAATCATTGTTGGTTTTGGCCTCGTTAAGATTGCTTAGAGTAAATTTACCTTTTAGTTTGCTTATGAGTGAATTTTCGTAGATTTTAATAGTTGTTAAGATTGATTTTTGGTTATATTAGATTTATTTGCTTTATTAAAAGAAAAATACAAAAACATCTTCTTTAAAAGTCTTGTTTCAAGTAGCTTTTTGTTTTTGAAAGAGGAAAAGAGTTTTTTCGTGCATGTAAAGAGCGGTCATGTTTTTATGCTTGGAAAAGACAAACGAATTGTTTCTTTGATTGTCTTCAATTAAGAAGTTGCTTTTATAAATATTGCATTCTCTCAACTTTTTAGTTAAGCAATTCATCGAAAAAGTAAAGTAGTGGGTAAATCATCCTAGGTGCATTTTGTAGTGGTTTCGAGTCGAGTCAACACACCACTGGTTTCACTTCCATCACCTTTTGACTTAAGAAACAACCTTAAAAGTAACGCTTAAATTAAAATCAATCTAGTAATTTTTATTTTTCTAGGGCTCTGAAACACCAACATAGCTTAGGCTAGGGTCTTGGAGTAGGTGAGTACTTAACTCTCCAAGACTACAAAACCAAACAGATAGTTTATCTTGAGTAGATTAAATCCAATTGTTTCAGTTACACTCTGGGAAAGCTCCTCTTAAAGGAGAAGCACGAGCTCGTGTCCGAACCAGTGAGGGGATCATTCCCCCCTCGTTGGGAATGACGCCAGACAGTACGTATTACAAACGGTAAACCTCGGATTAACCATTGTCGAGGAGCCAAGGGTCACTTATCGATAAACCTTGGATTATTGTCAAGAAGCCGGTAAGGGGATTGAGCTTGTTACTCTGCCCTTGCGTGCTGTCGGAGTTTAGACTGTTCCCCCAGGTGTAATTGTTGTGATTGGTAACTTTAGTGACCATAATCTTTAGGGTTCTACCGAGGTGACGGTGGAGGGAAGGTCCCACTATACCTAGAGCAGACGTCGGTTATACTCACTTGGATTTTCCGGGGGTTCACTTCACTTCGAGACGGTTAAAGTGGAGGAACTTGTGCCGGTCTATTCATTAAGCAGGTTGCCGGGGTAACTGTTCCACCCGCCATTTCTGTACTGAATCCTGCGAGGTTGGACCTAATCACCAACTAGCGCTTTTGGTCCGGAAGACTACTGTTTGTGTTTGGTTTGACGCTCTAGATTCTTTAGGCGTGTGCTTCAAATTTGTTTGCTTCTTTAGAAGACTTTAGGTGGTTTGATTTGAAATTTTTACTTTGTTTTCGTGTGTTGTAGTTAAAAATCTTTAATTGTGGTGGAATTACCGAGACAGTCCCGTCGACTTCGGGGCAAGTCTCCTGAGATTGTTACCGGAATAGATTTGTTAAGAAAACTCCGTAAATCGCGGGGTGAATCTCCTGAAGACATTCTGGGTCAGTACGAAGGGTTAAAGGTCCTTGTAACTCCTCCTAGTGACAGTAGAGTAGGTTCACCTGAAGAAGGAGAATCTTCCTTGGTAGTCCATCCAGATTACCAAAGTTTAGAAACAGGTTACAATCCCGAAACTGTTACAGTTTCCGAGCTTGCTGGTAGTTTTTCATCTGCCAGTGAAACAGGCGAAGAACCTGAAATTTCCGAACCTGTTACTCCAACTTCTAGTGTCCCTGATTCACCGAGAATAGAAAGAATTATCACCGAAAATCTACCTTCTGGTTTGATTGCTATAGAAGAACTTGCTCCAGAAGAAGATATAGGTGTCTCTCACCTTGAAGGTCAACTTACTATTGATCTAAGGGAGCGTGAATCCATCTTTTACAGTCCTCCTAGAAGTACTTCTTGGTACCTTGCGTTAACCAATTTTTTAGACAACTCAGTAGGTTTTTCTACACCTCGTACTCCTTTTCCACCTGGAGGTATTCATACTCCTGTAAATATGTCTGGTCAGTCATCCGTGTTTACACAAAGTCCTGAATCTTTTTTACACGGCGGTCCTTCTGTTCCCACTGGGTATCAGTCACTTTCTGGTACCTTTGCGGGGGCATCTCCTCAACCCGTTGATCATGGGTTATTTGCTGGAAACAGTGGTAATATACCATTGGGTGTAGGAGACATTTACATGATGTCAGGTTCAGTTCCCGTTTCCCAACCTCAAGGTGGCCAATTACCGCCTGGGGGGCAACCGCAGTTAACGCCTGGGGGGCAACCTCAAGGTACACAAATCGTGTCTGGGGGGCAACCTCAAAGTCAGTATGTACCTATGGTGCAATACGTGCCTCAAGGTCAACCTCAGCCTCAATATGTACCCCAAGGTCAACCTCAGTATCAATATCAACCTCAAGGATGGCAACCCAAGGATGGCAACCTCAAGGGTATCAACCCAAGGTTATCAACCTCAAGGGTACCAACCTCAAGGTCAAGGTCAACCCCAGTATCAGTATTTACCTCAAGGTTATCAACCTCAAGGTCAATACTCAAGTCAAGGTTATCAACCGCCTCAAGGTCAGTCATATGTTCCAAGTATGGGAACTGCACCTTACAATTATCAATCCTACCCTCAATCTGGTTATGGATCTCAGTATCCTCAACCTGTTACGGGTCAGTACCCTGGAATGTTAGTGTGGGATCCATCACAGGGTCAACAGGTGTTGCAGCCAAGTGTACAGATGATTCCTCAAGCTGGACAACCCGTAGTTTCTGGTCCAACCCAGCAACCGCAACCTGTCCAGCCAAATGTTCAAACTTCTGTAGCTTCGGTAGTTACTCAGCCGTCAATTGCACCTAGTACTCCATCTCAAACGGCTGCTGCAACTACCGCTACATCTACCATACTTACTTCTGGAGTATCGACGGCTCCAGTTTCTACTGTCCCTGTTACCACACCTCAGACATCTTTACCGTTGTCTGGATCTACGATTCAAACCACGGTCCAGATGCCTGTAGGTCAGCCTGGTATAAGTACGGTTGTCACTACTCAACCTCAATTTGTTCAACCTCCGTACCAGGGACAGTACCAACCTGGGCAAGCTGTCCAACAACCGGTTTACCAGTATCAACCGTATCCTGGGTACACTTATCAACAACCTCAACAACCCCAGTACGGTCCGGTTAATCCTGGTTTTCCAGGAGGATATAATATCCCAAATGCGACTCCTGTTCCTAGTTATCCTGGATATCCTCCTCCTGGGGCTGGTATTGTGACCCAGAGTTTTAGAGATCCTAACCGGCAGTTACCGTTTATTGCAACTTTGGATTTACCCGACTTGACGCGCCTAACGAACGATCCAATTCAATATCTTCAGTTCTGGCCGCCAATGCCAAATAAGTTGCCCAGCGATATACCCAAGTTCGAAGGTAAGTCTGGAGAGGATCCGTCCAATCATGTGATGACTTACCACCTCTGGTGTGCTTCGAATTCTATCTCAGATGATTCCATCCGCTTACGTCTTTTCCAGCGTACACTCATTGGTCTCGCGGCCAAGTGGTACATTGAGTTACCACGGGCCTCTTTTTACAACTTTAGCCAGTTAGCTACCTCGTTCTTAACTCACTTTCAGTTGCCGGTCAGATACGATAACGGCACGGAGTTATTAACTTCACTAAAACAATCGACGTCCACGTATATTTCTGATCACATTCATGAGTGGAGACGTCGAAGGAGATTAGTGAAAGTTTTTATCCCGGACCAAATCTTAGCTGAATGGTTTGTCAAATCATTATTACCGAAGATTACTGAAGATGTAGCTAAGGCCGGAGTAGTTACTGAGGAGCAAGTCATTGCTCAGGCACAATACCTTGACTTAGTTTACACTCAGTCGGGTACGTTACACGAGAAGATTCCGGATCTTCCAAAGTCGAATCAAATCGCTGCTGCTCCTTCGGGATCTCATGCCGCTGATGGTATGATTGGTATCGTGACTACGAAGAGCAAGAAGAAGTCTTCCAAGGCTTCAACTACTCCAATTATCACTTTGCCTGATTCTCCGACAGGAGAGTCTTCTCCTGAACTCACCGCCGACATTCACGCTGTAGAGTCATCTACGGCCAAACCAAAAAACGGTGGAAAGAAGAAAGGAAAGAAGAAGGCTAAAGCAGACAAGGCTCCAAAGGAGAAAACTGAAAAGTCGGAAACCAATGACGAAAAACGCAAACCTCGATATCCTTGTCTTATTTGTGAAGAGGATCATTTTACGAGAGATTGCCCTCATCGGGCCGAGGTTGTAAAAATAGTCAAAGGTTCTCCCACTCCTGCTGTGTTAAAGAATCCATTTCCAGAGCAGGAGAATAAGATGATAGGTTCTTCTTCGAATGCCAGTGAAGAACCCATTTTGATGATGTCTCATGTGAGGATTGCGACTCGATCGCAAGATTATGGTAGTAAGGCTCCTGTTGATGGCAAGGAAGCAGAATCTTCTCACTCTAACCCATCAACCTCAGCTCCTGGTTCCGATCCACTACAGATCGAAAAACCTAACCCAGACTTAGTGATTAAGCCGCCCGCCAAGGGTGTACTTCGAAGGTCTGCTTTCAATCCACATGCGAGAGCAGCCCAGAATTACAACATTGTTGAGGACTTAGCTGTTTCACCTTCAGCAATGTCGGCACTCGAAGTGCTGCAATCATGCCCAGCACAACGGAAATTGCTTTTGTCGGCTATCGGAGCTGTCGATGTTCAGGACCCGAACCTAATGATCTTTGATCTAGAAAATAGTACGCCACGTCTCCCCCATCAAATGGCTTTCCAAATTCCAGTGATAGTCAAAAACAGGCCTATTCATCGGACTGTGATTGATGAGGGAGCTTCTACGTGTATTATGTCGATTCAATGTTGGAGATCGCTTGGTTCTCCTTCGTTGAACCAATCCCCCACCATCCTTAAGGCCTTTGATGGCCGTGGGTTCCGTCCGTTTGGTATTCTACAAGAATTGCCTATAGGGGTTGAAGGTAAAACCGTTAGTCTGGATGTGGAAGTGGTTGATGCCCCTCTAGACTACAACCTTCTTTTGGGTCGAAGTTGGTCATATGCTATGACAGCGGTCGTTTCATCGGTCTTCAGAGTAATTAAGTTTCCACATAACGGTAAGATCGTGACTATTGATCAGCTGACATACTTTTCATCCGACCCAGCCTCTTCAGAGAGTATCCAGCATGTTGGTAAGACGACAATCCCTTATAGGGACGTTGGTGTAGGTTTAGTTAAGGATTCCGGTTTACTGGGAACTTTTCCTCTCCCTCCACTCAGCGCAGATCCTTCGTTTGCAACCATTCATATGATTACATCAGAAAACATTATTTATGATGATCCTTGGTTCGTCCCATCTGACTCTGAGATAGACTCACTCGGTAATGCTATGCCTTTGAGTCCATATGAAATTGCTTATGAAGCTCTCATGTCTTTTACCGACTTTCATTCAACCGAAGTCGACCAAATGAATGTGGTCAGTGAAGAGTCACTTTTCACCTCACCCTTAGAACGGATAACGTTTCCCGAAGTCGTGTCATCTGACGAACAACTTCGCGAAATCCTAAGTGTAGATGATCTACCATGGGAGGATCTCCATCACAGATCTTCGTTTTTACCTAAGGATGATGCATTTGAAAATGATTTTTCATCTATCTTTACCGCTGAATATGTCAAAGACGCTCAGGATCCAACGAAACATTCTGATTCAGAGTTGAATTTAGGGAATATTTCTCGTACTATTCCCATTGATATTTCAGTGAAGCCCGGAATCGAGGAAAACATTCATATAGGTGCCGCATGTACTGAAGAAGAAATCCAAACTTACAAGGCCCTATTCCAAGAATTTCGCGACGTGTTTGCCTGGTCTTACGAGGAAATGCCGGGAATTGATCCTGCCATTGTTGTTCATGAAATAAAGACCTACCCGGATGCTAAACCCGTCCGGCAACGGTTGCGTCAAATTCACCCTCGAAAAGCGGCTGCGATTAAAGCAGAAGTCGAAAAGCTGTTGAAAGCAGGTTTCATTTATCCGATCCCGTTAACGGATTGGGTATCGAATATTGTTCCAGTCAATAAGAAACAAGGAACAATAAGAATCTGTATCGACTATAGGGATATAAATCGAGCTTGTCCAAAAGACAACTATCCTACGCCTTATATCGATCAAATTATTGATGATTGTGCCGGAAGTGAAATGTTTTCCTTCATGGATGGTTTCTCGGGCTATAATCAAATCAATATTCTACCTGCCGACCAACCAAAAACGGCATTCATTTGTCCATGGGGGACATTTGCTTATTGCAAATTACCTTTTGGGCTTAAGAATGCCGGGGCCACTTTTCAACGGGCGATGTCTTATGCATTTCATGACATCAAGCACATTGTGCAACCCTATCTCGATGATTTGCCTGCTCATTCTTTACATCGAGCTGATCACCTTGTCCACCTACGAGCAATCTTTATGAGGTGTAGGCATTATCGAATTCGGTTGAATCCCCACAAGTGTGTTTTCTGTATAGAAACAGGTCGATTGCTGGGATTTGTTGTTTCAAAAGCCGGCATTCGCGTCGATCCCTCGAAAGTCGAGGCTATCATCAAATTGCCTCCTCCTTCGAGTTTGCGCCAACTCCAAAGTTTGCAAGGGAAAGCGAACTTTTTACGCCGATTCATCCCAAACTACGCCGAGGTCACTAAAGGTTTTACACGGTTGTTGAAACAGAATGCACAATTCTTTTGGGACGAGATTGCCCAACAATCTTTTGATGCACTTAAACACGCGTTGACCCATGCACCGTTATTGCATCCTCCCAACTACAACCAGGACTACTTCTTATACCTCGCAGCTTCGCATTCCACCATTGGAATGGTGTTAGTTCAAGAAGATGAATTCGGAGCGGAGCATGTGATATATTATCTTAGTAGGACCTTGAATCCCACTGAGCTAAAATATTCGCATGTGGAGAAATTGGCCCTGGCAGCCGTTCAAGCTGTCCAGCGTTTCCGTCACTACATTCTTCTCCGCAAAACTACAGTTATTTCGGATTGCAACCCTATGATTTATATTTTGACAAAACAACTGCTAGGGGGCAAGTACTCTAAATGGATTGTCATCCTGCAAGAGTTCGACTTGGAGTTCGAGAAGTCCAAGTCTAAGAAATCCTTAGTTTTTGCGGAATTGATGTGTGATTTCCCGAGTGCTGACACAGAGACTGTGGCAGAGGAGTCCATTGCGGACGAATCTTTGTTTCTTATCAGTACTGTAGATCCGTGGTATGGGGATATAATCATTTATCTCCAAACCCAAACCTTTCGGCCTGAAGCTTCCAAAGCGAAACGTCGAAAAATTCGGTTTCAATCCCAGCCATACAAAATTATTGGAGATACACTTTATCGCCGGGGGGCAGACTTAGTTTTTCGACGTTGTTTAACTCACGAAGAGGCTGAGAGGGTTTTGAATGATTGTCACTCTGGAGCATGTGGCGGTCATATGTCTGGGTATGCCACAGCTCAGAAGGTGTTGCGCGCTGGCTATTTCTGGCCGTCTATGTTTAAAGATTGTATCATTGCCGTCAGGAAGTGCCACAACTGTCAAGTGTTTGATCGCAAGATGCGCGCTCCACCTGCTCCTCTCCACCCTATAATTGCCGTTGGTCCATTCGCCAAATGGGGTATCGACTTTATTACTTGTAACCCTCACTCGGCCGGGGGGCATGCGTATATCATCCTTGCGGTTGATTATTTTACTAAGTGGGCCGAGGCGATGCCTACATTCGACGCAAGCGGCAAAACAGCTGCAGTTTTCGTATTCAATCATATCATAACTAGGTTTGGTGTCCCACAAGCAATCATTACTGACCATGGGAGCCATTTTCGAAACGTCATGATGACTGAGCTTACAAGCCAGCTTGGTTTGCGCCACGATAGCTCTACTCCTTATTATCCGCAAGCCAACGGTTTGGTTGAGTCTATCAACAAAGTTCTAGTTATCATGATCGACGAACCATTGGTGTTCATCGGTCGAATTGGCACAACATGTTATTTTCAGCGCTATGGGCATACCGAACCTCAGTGAAAAATTCAACAGGGTTCACTCCTTTCCAGCTAGTTTATGGCTTAGAAGCTGTGTTACCCATTGAATGCGAAATCCCATCACTTCAAATGGCTGTCGAATTACTTCCAGCTACTTCCGAAGAGGAGAAACGTTTATTGTACTTGGCTAAATTAGATGAGACTCGACGTGACGCTACATTGGCAATCGAGACTCACGCGAAACGAATGAAAGCTCAGTATGATAAAAATGTAACCCCTCGAAGTTTTTCGGAAGGAGACCTAGTACTATTATATGATCAAGCTAACGATAAGCTAGGTGCTGGAAAATTCGTTCCCATGTGGCATGGGCCCTACATTGTAAAGCGAAAGCTAGCAAAAGGGGCTTATGAGCTAGTTGACTTTGATGGGGACTCTTTGGGTAAACCCAGAAATGGACTTTACCTAAAGAGGTATTATGCTTAAATGATGGGTATGGAGAAATTTTTAGATAGGTTAGATTTTCTTTCTAGCTAGCAAGTGTGTTAGTTTAGTCAGTGTGCTTAGCTTAGAGAGTGTGGTTTTTCGTCGTTATTCTGGCTTATCTTGGTTTTACTCTTGATATTGCAGATGTCGACGCCTCTCCAAACATACATTGGATTTGCTGATGGTGCTTGTCGTAGTACACGGAACATCTCTTCCGCAGCTTGGGTTATCTATTCGCCCTCTGACGAGTTAGTTTCTATGCATGGGGTAAGCCTCGGTCAAACAACGAACAACATTGCAGAATACAGTGCAGTGATTGAATTATTATCCGAATCTATTTCATTTGGAATTCGACGTTTGATAGTGAGGTTAGATTCTGAACTTGTTGTATTACAGCTTAATAGAGTTTATGCCATTAGGAATCCTGTGTTATTAAGGTTGTTTTTGAGAGTGCGTCTCTTGGAACGTGAATTTGATTACATTGAATATCAACATATTCCAAGGTCTTTGAATACATTAGCAGATGCAATTGCTTCTCGAATGTTGGACAGACATTTACGATAATCATGCAAGTAAATTTAAAAAACATTTCATCACATATGTTAAACAAGATAAGCCGGTAATAGTGATATATATAGATAGAAGTGTGTCAAAAAATATATACATCGTCTTCGATCATAGGTTGAAAACACCTTATGATCGGCAAAATGATAGTACAAAAAGTCAAAATGTCACATGTGACTACAAAAGTGACTAGTCAATCACTGGTGGTGCTCTCTGTATGACACCACTGCGCGGGCTACCTTACGCAAAAATCTCCTAAACGGTCCAGGGACCGCGACTACGAAGCGCTGAAGCCGGGTAGGAATGTCATCCATAGTAGTCTCAGGTATATCTGCCGTGAGACGCTCTAGATCATGCTCCAACTCAGCTAGTACTTCTGCAGCCGCGTCTTGTGGGGCCGGTACCGGTGCAGCTGGATGTAGTCTATCAAAAGGCCGGAGGTTGGCTGGACGCTGTGGACCAACATCTGCATTTTGAAAATTTTACTGTTAGTTTTGAGACGATATATATGAAAAATAAAAAAAATACATAATTAGAGAACTTGTGAAAATAAAAGTACCTCTGTCATCCCATTGTTCTCCCGGTGGAAGAACCATGTCCGGATCACCTCTAAAATCCACTCCGGCATACGGAAAGTCCTGTATCGAAAAAACCTGGTCCTCTAACCAGTGAAAGTAACTATCTGAGAATCGAACCACTGTCGCACCCTCGTCAGGATGCCGGGCCATCACCGCAACCCATCGTATCAGCTTTGGCTCCCGAGGACCCAAGATATCAACAGTGAGTTGCTGAGGGATCAGCATTGGAACTCTCTCCAAGGCAAAGCTCACGACTAGAGGCCCATATCCAAAAGTCTTTAGTCGTCCGTTCTTTGCCTTGGTCAGTTGGCTCTTCATATGAGCCGACACAGCTTCACACCAGTTGAAAATGGTGCCTTGGTAACAGTCAATTGCCATCCGCATTTGGGATCCGAAAGCAATGTGTAAAGCGGCCGCGCCGCAAATTCTGGTAACCGTGAACGCTATGACTTTGAGTTCAGGCAGAGTGATGTGTTTTATCTCTATGCCTTTTGAATGGTGAGCCCCAGGTGTGCACCACTCGTCGCGGAGACTATCAAGGGATTGGCCACCCGGCCTAGTCCCCGCAAGACTGAGTTGCTCACCTCTGTTCGGCAAGCCAGTGAGAAAGTATACATCCGAGGGCTCTATCTCGAGCTGGTGCCCTCCTATGTAAAAGCATTGTTCTTGAACGTTCCATCGCTCAACCAGCCATTCCAAGAATCTTACCTGGCCCCTCATGCCCGGTATGGTCCAATATTTGTATAATCCGCATGCTCTTAGGGCATCCAGGGAAGGTTGATGATTTATTGCAGCTTCATCATCCTCTACATGCTCTCTTTCTCTCCAATCTAACATGGTTAATACCCTGCACATCAGAAATAGCAATTAGAAATTGATTTGGGAATTTTTGGTAGTTTTTTGAGGGAGTTGGGTTTTTGAAATGCGCACTTCTCGGAAGACGCACCCCGGCTTTGTAGCACAGGGCGCCCGGACGCGGCTGGCCTGAAGGCGGGCCGCGTCTTCCGACCATTTTCCCGTATGAGAAAAAGTCGGGGGACGCGGGTCACCCGAAGGGCACCCGCGTCCGCCGAGAAGCGCATTCCAAAACCAAAACCCCCCCAAAAAATGAAACTAAAACCTAAAAATTAATTCTAAACGGATAGAAATGCAGAGTAGGATGTGTAAAATACCTGGATAAGACGGCGTTCGATTCCGACGGTCGGATTTTCCGCAGCAACCACGGGAAGTTTCTTGTCAAAAGCTCCTTTTTCAACCTCAACAGTCAAACGGTAAAAATGACATGGTAAAAGGTCTTTTTATAGGTTTTTTGGATGAATTAGTTCATTTTTTTACCATGAAAAGGTGTTTTTCGATGTATTTTTGCCTATTTTAAACAGGTATGAGTAATGTGTTGCTTTTGTGCAGGACAAAGGGATTTCGAGGGAAATTGTAATTTTTCACAAACAAAAATATCAGAGTCATCTTTTAAGCCCTTTTCTGACTCCTAAAACATGAAAAGATCGCCGAGCGTTTCTTTTACACTCGTTAAAACGGATTTAAAGGACGGTCCCCTTTTAGCTCTTTTCTGACCGCAAAATCAGGAAAAGATTGCCGGGTTTTTGTCGTTTCAAACTCGATAAGGAAATAAAACGACGTGTCCTTGATCACTTTTTACTTTTCAGGTCAACGACACTATTATGAAAGTACTCCTTGGTCGCAAGATCAAGCGGTTCCCCCAGGTATTATTTTATACTTTTTCGGGCTTGAGGGACACAAATGTACGAAAAAGTTCAACGTGGAGTCTCCTTTTGTTTTTTCAGACTCTCTAAAAATTGAAAAACGCCGAGTTTCTCCTATACTGGGCTCGTTAAACTTTTACAGTAGAGGACCTGTTCAATTACAAACAGGAACAAACCACTCCTTCCTAGGGTTCGAATTTAAACTAGGTTGGACTCGTCCGAAGGATGAGCTTATAATCAAGCATATGTTATCCTCCTCAAGCTTGTTAAAAATAAAGAGGTACTTGCCAGAAATGGTGGGGGAAAAGAAAGAAGAATGAACCTGTTTGTTACCTTTTGTCTCAAAAGAAACTTTATTACCACTCTTGAACACGACACTTTTCATTCACCTGGGTTGGGAAATCTTTTACCTCACAGTTGACCAAACCACTTTGAAAGTCTTTAACCGGGTTCGGGGATTAACTTTGAGTTATTCGTCACCAAGCCATCTGTCGTGTCATTATGTGTTCAAGAGGTCTGCAAGCAAAACTTTCATCTGCAAAATACTTGTCATCCATTTGACCATCCCTGAGTCAGTCCTTACAGCAACATTTCTTCAACTTGAACAATGATTTCGTGTTGCAGGCTTGCCTGCAACGGGTCGCTTTCTATCGACATCGACACATTATCTAGAAAGATGACTTAGGAATCGACAGTACCTTGAAGTCTGCATGCATCAACGGCAGGTTTCTCGCCTTTGACGTCAGTTTACATCATTGACTTTCGATCAAAGGATTCCGTGAAGTGTTCGACATCAAAACATCTATTCACATTTCACGGGTTGTGCTTGGTACTTTGAGAACCATTGACATTACTGGTGGTCTCTCTCACGCTTGTTAACAATTTACATCATCGACTAGTAATCAAGTGGTTTCTAACATGTTCGACATCAAATCATTTAATCACATGGCTAGAATCGTACCAATTCGGGAAGTAGAAGTGAAGACCCTGGATCTAGTTTCTACCATCCAGGCTGCGAGGAGTTTTGTATTCATTATCTATGTAGACTAATCATAAACAGATGGCTGCGTCCATACTGTGTCTACAAAAGTCTATAAAAAATGATGTACTGCAAGATCATTCCTGTATCAGAATAGTTAGTCCATTAGTTAAAGTTTTGAATCTGAGTATGGGAATGCCTACCTCAGTGATGATATAATCTTATACATGTATTTTGTGTTGAAAATTGCAGGTTCCAACTAGGTCATCCACAAGACAATCCTTGAAATGATAAAGCACTTCACCCTTCCTAGAATTACAAAACCCTAATCTATTCCAGGCTTCGCACTTTAGGGGGCAATCTGTTACACTAAAAAATGTCACCATGACTACTTACAGTTAGTATGGCTCAAATCAACAGTCATGCTACCCTCTTAGGCAAGTCTTATGCCTCTGCTATCCATCTCAAACTCAAAGAAGAGAGAAAGTCTTGTAAAAAATGTGTTTATCTCTGGGGTCGCAGGTTCTCTCTAGCCTTACCTACGGGGATGCTCACAATGTTCACAAAAGTTGCGTCCATGGACGCTCTGTATGTTAAGGGACAGGTGCGTCCTTCTGTAAAAGGAAAAATGCGCGAGTTTCATCTTAAAAAAGTTACTTGTGGTTACTTCTAGAACTTTCTAGAGGTCGGTTTGATGAAATGGATGCGCCTCCAGTTGGTTCATGTATCCCTATTAAGGAGGAACTTATCCCATCAATAAGGGAGCTATCCCACCCAAAGAGGGGGATTATCCCATTGATGGTGGACCTGAATAACCTCTTTACAGCACTATAAATAAAGACATTGAGCCAGAGGGAGGAGAGGTTGGAGCTATACATTTTCTTTGGGTAAATGCTGCAGGAATTAGGACTCCCATTTAGAACCTTGTGAGGAGAGATTGTCTTTGCTTGATTCTACTTGGAAGTGGGTGAGCTTTGTCAAAGTAGAGGAAAACCCTTGATGGACCCTGGGAGGAACTTGCACAACACCAAGGCCAGGTTGTAAGAGTTTCTTTGTTTCGTTATTAATACAAACTGGTTTATTTTTCTCAATAGCTTGTGTTAATGAGTTATTTCATGTGTTCCTTGGTCTGCATGTTGAATATATGTTTTATTATATGAAATGCAAGTGCTTGGTAATTGTTTGATTGTTTGTGGTTGCAGGAATTGACATGAAGGAGGAGCTCATCCGGATCGGCAAGGACGGACCACAACAACAGCGTTTTGGAATAAGGTAAGCCTAAACACTTGTAGTTTTCATGTTTTAAAAGGTATATTTAGAGAAAGATCACTCCATTTTGTCTTGTTTGTCGCTAGAGAGTTTAGACTCCTAGGGAGGTCAGTTGTGTCCGCACAAACGACTTTTTCCGCCACGACAATGGTTTATGGTGTCAAGGTGAAGTTTACTCCAGCAAGAGTAACATGACTATCATGCAAATGTAAAACAAACAACTGAACTATCTCCTGATGATGCTGGATCTGAGCAATCATCTCACAATACTGAAAGCATGAAAGTTGCTGAAAGCATGTCATTGCAAGTGGGCAGGCCTGCAATTGAGTTAAGGAAGTAGGCTTTTCTCTACCATGTCTGCCACCTTTTCAAGGCCTTCTTGGCACATTAAGCTCAGTGGTTGAGTCACTGCCTTGCTCATATTCTTGCTCATATGATGAATCTGTCTTTGTCATGGTGCTGCAATGTGTATGTTTGATTGGTTTGACAAAGAGAAATAGGTGATGTGTTTTCAAATGCCGAATGTGCCAAAGGGAAATGGGACTGTGAAGAATATGGGACAGTCTCAGCCCTTCAAACAAAAAATTCGCTCCTCTAACCCTCAAGTCGATATCCTTTGACCTCTTGGCATAGCAATGGATGTTTCAATTAATGAACATGTCTAATGGAATGATGGTTTTGATTTTTATTGAAGCCACAATTATTTTTTGTCTTGGAGGTTCTGTGCGCTGCACGCAAGCCCAGTGTGTCGTGCCAGTGGAGAAAAGCACTGTGGCAGGGGGCCCAATGTGTCGCGCAGTCTATGTGCGCCGTGCTCTAAAACAATGCGCCACGCAGCCAATAAACACAGACTTGGCTTTGAAAATCGCCTTCTCACCACTAACTTCTACTTTCCTCGATCTTCTTGGATGCAAATGAAATTATACACACAGAAATATCTATATAAAGATATGGCTTTTAATTTTGGTTCTCAAAAACCCATCTTTGTAATGTTTTAGTTTTTGGCACTTTTTCACTTTAATAGAAACCCTATTCTTTTGTTTCTTATTTGATTATCTGACTTGAATAATGAATCTTTTGGCTATTTTTGCAAGGATAGTGGCATGTCTTGATAAAGGAAGGCCAGGGCTGCGCCTGGAGATTTCAATAACTGAATTTTTTTTGAAAATTACATGGCAATTTATTACAAAACGAAATGTCGAATTTTCTTCAAAATAGAGGTTTGAAGAAAAGTCATAATCCATCCATATGACGATAAGAATTTCATGAAATAAAACCTCCCTCTGGCCTGCTAGAATTATTGAACACTTTGAAGACACAATTTTTGAAACCCTAGACCTAGTGACTGAAATGACTCTTACTGATCAAAAGACTAAAACAGGACTGTAAGTGACTTTAAAAGCTTGCTTTTGATGAACATACCTGAGCCAACAGGGAAAGGCATGAGGGGTAACGAATAACAAGACCCTCCCGTCAGATTATGGCATGCCCCTAGCAGAATGCAATTGAGTGAATCGAGCAAGACACCTAAAAATGAAATGCAAAAGAGAAATTTTGATTGCTAATGGAGGGCTGACGAGACCGACTCTAACAGTTTCTTCTTTAGAAACTTTTTCATACCATAAGAGATAATTATCTTTCATGTTTTCCCCGCAATACCCCTTAATTCAACTTCCTTCCCTTCCGCACAAAATTTCATGAAAAGTTCTTGAAAACTAAAAGCTATTGTACCAAAGGATTGTAGCCATTAGACTCCTAGTACAACATCAGCACCACCGATTGGAATGGAAATCATTGGGCTATTCAATACATATTCTCCCATGGATAACTTGATATTATGGCACATTCTAGAGCAATTTATGGTTCCTCCACTTGTAATCGTCACTTGACACTCTGGTGCTAGATATAGGAAGCAATTCAATTCCTTGGCTATCTTACAATGAATAAAAGTATTGGTACTCCTGAATCAATCAACACTATTACCTTTTTCTTCTTCATATGTCCTTCTATCTTGATAGTTTGAGGAGTGGTAATTTCAACCAATGCATTACAAGATATGGTTGGATTCATTTCTTCTTTATCTAGGGTTTGTTCATGCAGTATATCCTCTTCTTTTGACATTTCTTGTTCCTTTTCTTCCTTCTCTTCACAATCTATGTAGAATAATTTCTTCTCAGCACACTTATGACCTTTAGTGTAATTTCTATCACAAATGTAACAAAGCCCTTTTGCTCTTTTTTCTTCCAAATTTTGTGGTGTCAACCTTGTAGGTTGTGGAAGGCTAGGGGCAACAACACTTCCATTTTTATAGTTGTGAGTGGTAGGCTTCCTAGTTGCCATAATTTTTCTTTCCATTTTTATTGCTAACCTAAATGCCTTCTCCAATGAATTAGGTTCCCAAAGGTGAACCTCATGTTGGATATTATCCTTTAAAGTACCTATGAACACATCAACCCTATTGTCCTCTGGAATATCTTTTACCCGTATGTTCAATTTTTGGAAATCCTCAATGTGCTCCATCATTGAACCCTTTTGTTTGAGATTTATCAATTGGCTAAAAAAGGTGTTTCTTTTTGTATCCTCATAATGTGTTATCATTTCTTCCGTAAAAATCTCCCAAGTGACAATTTGTTTATGAGAGGAAAGCCATCAATACCATACAAACTTATTTGGTTCCAAATATAAAGTTTCTATACATACCTTTTGTGTGTTTTGCACATTATGGAGATCAAGATATTACTCCATTTGTAGTATCCATGTTCCGGTATCCTTTCCATCAAACTTCCTCATATCAATTTTTGGAACATGGTGGGTCTTCAATCCAGCATTAGAGTATATGAAACCATGAATAACATTTCTTTTGTTCTCATCATGAGTTTCCTTTACTACCCTTTCACCATTAGCAACCATTTCTTGTAGCAACTTGTTCAAATTTATCTTCAATTCTTCCATCCTAGCGTCCATGCCATTCATCTTAGCATCCATGCCATTCATCTTAGCTTCCACACCATCCATATTAACTTGCACGGCATTCATATTAGCTTCCACGACATTCATCTTAGCGTCCATGACATTCATCTTAGCTTCCACACCATCCATATTAACTTGCACGCCATTCATATTATCTTCCACGCCATTCATATTGGCTTCAGTTGCCTTTTGTGAGAGTGAAATTTGTTGTACTTGGTCTCGTAATTTTGATATATCATGTTTCATTTCCTCCTCTTCTTCACAAGTCATGCTAGAACTTTTAGGTTGCTTACTAAGTGTTTCCATTTTCTTTCTTTGGGGCATCAATTAATGCTGTTTTTTTTCACTTTGTAAGAGCTCGATATTGAATATGTTCTATCTATGTAACTACGGATCTCAAATATCTGATATCATGTCCTACAGTATCCCTTTGAGCTCTCTTTATAACCCCACAAGTCTGATCAAGATTGGATTCTCTAAGGAATAGTTATGTCAAATCTCCCACAGTGACCTGATTATAGACTAGTTCAGTAGAGTGAACTTGTACAAAGTGCCACGTGTCACTGTTTCGAACTTAGTATCTGAAAATGATATATATAAAACTAAATTCCATCCTATCTCTTAAAATTCTCATGAAATTTCAACATGATGCTCAGAACAAAAGTTATGACGATTTTTCCTAGGTCACCTATTTAGAATGTAATTCAGGAGTCTGCAAAAACCCTAACTTCATCAGATTATATCTCCGAAAATATAGCAATATAAGCTCTAAAATTCGGACTCAATGTTCAGAACGAGTTCGGCTCAAATGGGTTTTTGTTTTAGCTTCTGAAATGTCACAAAACAAAATTTAGGTTGAAACTTCCACGATGTCCTCTTTGGAGTAGCAGAACCGTAGAATCCAAAACTCCGATACCAAATGTTATGAAACCAGCTCACAAAATGATAGAAAAGATAAATCAACGCCTTAGAATTTAGCCTCTTCGAAGGGAAAACCTCCTTTACATTACACAAATGAAAAATTATTGGATGATACAAATGATGAGACCTCCTTTCTATATATAGGAGTCTAAGGGGTCATAATATAATCAGAGCCCACATAACAATAATAATCTAAGGGCACACTAATAACAATAATTGGCTTCTATGGGGCACAACAATAACAATATGGGGACTGCATGGGCACAATAATAACAATATGGGGACTACATGGGCACACCAATATAATAAGGGGGTTGTAATAATAACAGTAAGGGGTTAAACTAGTAGTATAGGGACCTAACAAGAGATTTATGACTACATAGAGTCATTGGAAAGAAAGGAAGCAACAACTAAGGAATCAATCCAAAGTCTTGGGGAAGGAAGAAATTAGTTCAATGAACCACAAGAACCTTTAGCATCTAATTTTTTAAAGCAAGAAATATTTGAGCTGGAGACATTGAATAGATATATCAAGAATGAAAATTAGACATTGAAAGCGCAACATGGGATTCAAATTGCAAAAAGTGACAACCTTATCCTTCATTTGAGTTTGTGGTACAAAAAGAACAAAAAGTTGAAGAAGGAAAATAGGGCAATGCAAAGAGAAATCATCAACTTAAAATATAAAATCCTCATGAGGAAACCAAGGATTCCAGTGGTTTCTAGAAAGAAGAAGAAAGTGAATGTTGGAGGAGATGATCAAAAGGTAGAAGAGAATGAAAATGAAGTATTGTATGAGGACATATAAAACATCCAACATGGGAAATCTAGAGTCTAAGGACTGTCTTACCTTGACACCATTTTTGCCTATAATTCTTCCTTTTTTTCTTATACCTATCACCTAAATAATGCAATAGACACGAGCTTTTGTTAAAGGTAAGCACCTACATGTCTTCTTCTTCATATTTGTTTATATACCTTATTGTTTTGTTAAAGTATGCATTCGGCTATGGAATTGGCCTGTTTCTACAACTAATACATATTTCCGCAGCTACCTCCATTGTTGACAGGTTTCAGAAGCTCCAACTTAGTGAAGGAAGAAATGGATGGATGAGGAATGATCACCTCATGGATTCTCCTATTCCCTCAAACCAATTCGTCAAGAAGATCACATGATAGCATGGTCAACTTCAAAGTCAACTGCAAGATTATCGTCGGGACAGAAACCGAGTTTTCTCGAAGTCTTATCGATTTGCTTTTCCAAATAGAAAATCGATTATTTAGAAATATAGTTTGATTTAGTTGGATCGAAAAAAAAATATATAGGCTTGAGATTCTTGTACTGTTATACTGAGAAGTATTATAAAAGTAGTGGTCGCTCTGTGTTTCGGATGTGCACCAATATATGTAATATCTAAGAACATTTTGTTAAAACTTATTTGCAAGTAATAGACTTAGTTTATGTTTTTTCCATGTTGCATTGATTGGAGATTGTCAACTACTTTGTGGAGGGCCCCTACATCCAATACATGTCTTTAATCAATTGCACAAAGATTTCTTTAATTGCTTAATAGTAGATGTTTTGTTTTTTGTGTTGAAATGTAGTATGATGAATTCACCAGTGAATCGTTGTCTGCATAAGCAATCCCTTTTGCTTTATACCTAGCTTAATTCTATTGTTTCATTTGCTTTTTATCTGGTACAGTTCGATTATTTTCCTTGATTAGCATAGTCAACTGTTTCATTTTTATAGCATAGTTGCTTTTTAGCTTATTATATTTATGACTTTTTTGGATGAAGTTGAACGAGTAAAAGAGTCACAATCATTTTCTTGAACAATTAAATCTAGAAATCATTCCTTAATCTGATAGAATAGATCCCTTTAGCACATAGTAATTTAGGCTTGGCTGCATCATAAAGTTCAGAGATAAAATCCAAAATAGTCGGTTAGACAGTAATTTGTCACTGACCCCGCATTCCCTGATCCCGGATACTACTGGTCTATATTACTGACATCTATTCTGTGTCACATTGCCAATTATGTGTCAATACCTTCCTTGTAATCTCACGAAGAATGTCTTAGTTCATTATCCCTGAACCAGACCCCTTTTTACCTAGGTTTCTGGATTGTCATGAGTTATTAGTTGTCTTACCTGCGAAGATGGTCAAGTTTGCACTAGCCCTACTGAAGTCATCACTCTGGCCCTGTGTTTCACCCACGATGATATGATTTTGGAAAGTTTTTTAAAAACTCGTCAAAGCTTCAAGATGAAACTGCTTCATGGTCGGTCCTAGGGTTGGTTGTTGGGTCAAATGAGCTCTCCTCTTTCCTTTGGGATAGTTGTTCCACCTTTTGTGGAACCTCCCTAAGAGATAAACTCTTCCTCCTATCTCTTATGGAACCTTTCCCTCCTATAAATGTCTCATCCATGAATGAGATCAGCTAGCTTGGATGTAACTTGATGATAGCTAGACGTAATTTGGTAGCTTCAGGTTTCTAAGAGAGGAGTAGAGGCAGAGAGTGTTATTGGAGTGTGGAAGTAGCCTCACATGTATTTTATCTTGAGAGATGTTTGAGTAGAGTTGGTTTGAGAACTTTCTAGCATCAATCTTTTGAACTAAGAGAGAGTCATTTGTTCCCTTGGGAGATGGTTCACAAGTGAATGCTTATGGAGACATGCCAACAGGACCCTTCGAGGAGACTTACGATGTCAAGGCTCAGTTTTAAGTTTTACTTTGAATTATATTAATAAAAATCAATATCTTGTTTCCTCTATCATCGGTTGAATTGTATGTCGATAGCTTGAAGTTCCTTAACTGTTCAAGTAGATTGTTTGGTTGTTTTCTATTGCGTTTGTGGCGTTTCTCTACATGTTGTTTTCAATTATAAGTGAGTAGAAGAGCAAGAGCTAGAGAAACACGACGAGGAATTCATCAAACGAAGAACTGAAGGTAGGCCTTCATAACACCATATTTCTAAGGAAATTTGCTTTGGTATTGTCTTGCAGTGACTAGACCCACTCTAGGGTTAGAGGGGTTGCCTCTGTCTGTAGAGGGAACTTGCCTGTGTCACAAGTTGGCGTCTCCACTGGGGAGTATTGTCTTTTGTCTTTTTGTTGATTGGTTTTATTTTTTTATTGTCTCCCTTATTTTTTGGATAGAATGCTATATTTTGGAAGTTTTTAGACTACTCCTGTAGTCTTCCCACTCTCATGAGTGATAGTTTTGGCCTTGCCTCAGCCAAACTTTTGTTTTTTTCCTTTGATATGAGGTTTTTGCTATTTATGTTCTGATAATCGCAAATTAGTCGCATCTGCGCTACTTCCTTGGTTGCACCTTTTACTGTCTGGCGGGATTAAATTGCCTAACAGTCACAACGAGTCTTGAAATTGGCTCGACGCATCTAAATCGTGTACTTTCGCGACAATGTCACAAAGTGCTTAGTTAGAGGGGTGCAACAATTTATTGTCGGCGCATGTTGTTAGTTTTATACTCGCGACGATTCCTATAAGTTTCAAATATTGAAGTTTTTTGGTTGATTGGCCAGTGTGTTCTATCCTCTGAGCTTGTTTTTTGCCTCTTTATTGTATCAGAAGTGTTGGTTGTTAGAATTTTCGATTCTGGGTTCCAATTCCTTTGGAATCCTTCTTGTTGAACTGTGTGACCTAAATACTTTAGGGTTTCTTGAATGATTAGTTTTCTTAGGTCGCTCATTCATTGGGATCTTTAGGCTCTGCTTGGCATAATCTCTGACTTTGTTTGAGGCTTCTTCCTATTCACTATTTGTCATCTTCCTAGTTGGTGTGTGATGTTTGGTTACCAAGCTTTCGTGTCTTGTTCGTGCAGTTTCCTTCCTTCACTTGGCATAGATTTCATTGCTTCCCAGTCAGTGAGACAACCTTCCAGTTTTTCAAAAACAAATATCTCCTTAGTTTTGAGTCTTTGATTCATTTTGCATTTAGTTGCTTATCATTTATTTGAAAAAATAAAAAATTGCATTCATCTTGTATTAAGATTTGAAAGACAATTTTTTGCACTAGTAGATTCTTGAGATTAAGACATTGAAAATCAATAAGTGTGTTTTCCATTTTATTGTTTAGATTACTTGCAAGTTTTAGTAAATGGTAGAAGTATTCCTTTTTTCCTTGATTGGTTTTCTTTCTTTCCATTCGGCTATTGTGTATTGAACCTCTCACTCTTCCTTAGCTAGTTGTTCATCCAACGAGAATGGTCTTTTTGCTCATTTAGTTGCATTCTAGGAGCTTTGAAGATACATTCGATAGGGCCTTAAAACCGAGAATTAATTCAATATTAACTGTTAAAATTTATTGAATAAACTTAAAAATGCATTGGAACCTAATGCTGACATATGAGATCCTGGCTAGAGATGTGTTCCGGCATCGTTAAACCTAGTTGCTATTGTTTTCACTAAGGTTTGGTGATTCCTCCTTTTGTGATTCAATAGATACTAGTACAGATTTTTCCTCCCTGTACTGTAGCGTATATGTTGGGAGACCCCACTAGGTTATCATCCTATTATCCATAGGAAGCCAAGTCTACCACCTTACGAATCAGAACGCACCAAACACAGCATTCGGGAAGATTGTCTGCCATATGGGAAGTCCTTGGTCATTTCTCTTTCATTTTATTACCAAGGTGTATATGCAATTTTACGATTTGTCTGGTAAAACTTTTGCGTGGAATTCCAAAGAAGTCACTTTCATTCCTTTTCGAGTATTTAAAAGTAAAAGAATCATCTGAGCACTTGTCCTTTCAAGCTCATTAAACTTTGAAGGAGGCTAGAGTCATCTTTTGTCCTTTTTCTCGACTCTCTAAACATGAAAATGCAAAGTTTCATTCCAATGTCATAAAATTTATTTTTCCGCAATAACATCTTACTTGTTAATCTTGGCCATGTCATGAATAATTTCTTGAAAGGTTTTTCCAACCCTATTGATTATATATTTTCTCCCAGAACTTTGATTTTAGGCCATCCTGGCGGACTCACCGAATCCATCGTCCTTACCAAGTGATAGAGAGCCCCTTTCTCCTATCTCTTCTGAGGTATCATTTGTTACTGGTACTCTTCCTATTGTTCCGAGTGTTTAGCCTCTCGCCTCTCGAGCTCTAGGTGAGGAACCTTTCGATATCAATTTGACTCCTCCCAATGTTTGGGAATTTTTAGACGAGGATCTTCTATCTACTCCTCCTGGTGCTTTGATCCATATGGCTTCTTCCGACATGGACGATTCAAGTCCCATTAGCAGTCAAAAGAGCCTTGTGTCGACCGGGGAACATCAGTTTCCTCTGGAAGGTTTCCCTTTCCACATCTCTCCAAATGTTTCATTACCACTTCACTATCGCGCTCTGGCTAACATACCTGATTCTACATCTCTATATCAGATCTCTGTATGGTCTCGTACTACAATTCCGACTTCAGGACCTTTCATGTCTGCTTGGTCGGCTTTGACTTCCATTCCTCAGACATAGGTTACATCATTTATGTATGTTCCATCATACCCACCGTGTGTGTGGCATCTACAACCCCTCCTATTAGTGCAATTACCGCATCTTCTGTAGTTGCTACTGTTACTGGGATATCTTCTAGACCCGTTGGCAACAATCGTTCACCTCCAGTTTCTGGAGTCAGTCAACCTATAGGTAATGTACCAATCCCTTCAAATTCCATTCCAGCAGGATTATCGTATGAGCAATATATGTTTTCTCTTGAAAATCCAACTTCTAACCCTCTAGGTTGTCAACCATTTCCCATTCCACATAACCCTCCACACTACTATGATCACCATGGAGCTCATATTTATTACACCGGGTCTCTTCCTCAGGGGGTCCCAGTTGAAAATTACATTTCACTTTCGGTTGCCTGGAATCACACCACTTACCACGGCCTGTAAGGGCAACTTTCGGTCTTGCAATTGCAACCTTTTTAAGGACAACCTTCAGGCTTGCAAAGACAACCATTTCAGGGACAACCTTTGGCCCCCATAGGTTCCTCCTTTGTTTATTCAGGACAACCTTTTGGTCAGCTAGGTTAGCCTCAATTTCAGCAAGGCCAACTTGTTGCCCAACAAGGACAACCTTCTGGTCAGCTAGGTTAGCCTCAATTTCAGCAAGGCCAACCTGTTTCCTAACAATGCCAACCTTCTAGTCAGGTAGGTCAACCTCAGTTCCAACAAAGCCAACCTTCTGGGAAGTTGGGTTAGTTTTAGTTCCAATAAGGACATCAGTCTGGTCAAGTCAATCCATCCCTTAGTGAACCTGGCACTCAAACACAATTTGGTTCCCAAGCTCAACCTAGTCTCCAGACTCAAGCCGGACTCCAAACCCAACCCGATCCCTAGACTCAGGTTGGCTTCCAAGCCCAACCTATTTATCAGATGCAACCTAGACCCCAGGAACAGTTTGGACCTCAGCTCCAATATAGTCTCCAAGTACCTCAGCAGCCCTAAGGGCAACGTTAGGGTACTCTATATCAGAACTATTAGCAACCTCAGGTTAATCCTTACAAAAATTTTAGCAGCTATATGCTGCCCCTATTCGTCAAGCTAGTAACCAATGGTTTGTTGGCGGTCAAAATCCGGGTCAACAACTAGGTTATGGTGTTAATTCGCCCAACTATAATCCTTATGGACAAAATCCATGGGGACAACAAGGCTCTGGTTGGAACCCTAACACTGGCCCTTATCAAATTCCTATGATGTCATTCAACCTTCAATTATCTTTCTTGCGACTTTGGAACTACCCGATGTGTCGAAGTTGACAAATGACCCTATACTTCATAATCCATATTGGCCACCAGTTCCGACCAAGATTCCCGGTGATTGTCCTAAATTTGATGGAAAATCTAGAGAAGATCCCTAGACACATGTTATGACTTATCACCCTTGGTGTTCATCTAATTCTTGGCTTGATGATTCTATCCATCTTCATCTTTTCTAGAGGACTCTTACTGGTTCCACTACGAAATGCTATATTGAACTCGCTCGTCAAAATTTCCAAGACTTTAACTCTCTTGCGATGGAATTTCTTACCCATTTTTAGTTACCGATTCACTATGAAACAGGAACACACCTCCTTACTTCTTTGAAACAGGAAACGGCTACCCATATCTTTGATCATATTCATGAATGGAGAAAGCGTCACTGTTTGATCAAGTTATGGATCCTTGATTAGCTACTAACTGACTTGTTTACTACCTCTTTTTTCAGTCCGATAGCCCGAGATATTGCTATGGGGGCATGTGTTACTGAAGAGCAAGCCGTTGTGCATGCTTAGTATCTTGATTTGGTATATTCCCAATCTGGCATGCTTTATGATGTCTTACCTGATGCTCCACAATCTGGAACTTCTAAAGGCCTTCCAGTGCCTTCTGTTGATGGTTTTATTGGTCCCGTTGCTCAATCTTATCAAAAGTCTTCACTACCCCTACAAAGAAAAAATCTATTTCTCATGTTAAAAATGCTTCTCAATCTTCATCTAATCCTGGGAAAACCTCGGAAGTTAATTATGTTCAGTCTACCGTAGTAGAGAAAACTTCGAACGGTAAGGAGAAAGGGAAAGGTAAAAATAAGGTCGATGCACCAAAGCAAGAACCTCCTAAGACTCCTACCGATGATGGTTCTAAATGCAAATCTAAGTATCCTTGTCTTATCTGTGATGAGGATCACTACACTAAAGACTGTCCTAGACAGTCTGAGGTTAGTCGTTTGCTTAAGGGGCCTTCGAGGACTCTTGCTATACTTAAAGAGCATTTTCCCTCCCAACAAACTCAAATGGTGGTGGTCCAACCCCAATCCTCTTCCTCATTTGGTTCCCAGGTCTTTATGGCTGGGACTATCCCTATTCATGTGAGTACTCAATCGAAAGATTATGCTCCATCTGCCGGGAAGGAACCTGAAATACCTTCTAACATTCCTTCATCCATTTCTGGCCTTCTTCATATTGAACAACCCAACACTGAGTCTGTCATTAGACCACCTACTAAGGGAGTTCTCTAGAAATATTCCTATAACCCCAATGGTCATGACACACAGCATTATAGTATTGTTGAAGACCTAGCCCAAGCTCCTTTGGCTATGTCCACATTGGAGGTTTTCTAGAGTTGTCCTCCCCAACAGAAATCTCCACTATCCTCCACTGGTGGCATTGATCCAGTTGATTCTGAGTTATCTACATTCGATATTGAAAAACATGTGTCGCGTTTACCTCATCAAATTTCTCATCCAAGTCACTATTAACTCGAAAAATATTCATCACATTGTTATTGATGAAGGAGCCTCAACTTGCATCGTGTCTATTGCTTGTTGGAAGGCCATTGGTTCCCCATATTTGAGTCAATCTCCTAATACCTTGGAATCATTTAATGGAAGAGATTCTTGTCCATTTGGTATTCTCCCACACTTGCCTATCACCTTGGAAGGGAAGAAGGTCGAAGTCAAAGTCAAAGTTGTTGATGCTAATCTGACTTACAACCTTTTGTTGGGTCGAAGTTGGACCTATGTAATGTGTGTCGTGGCTTCGTCATTATTCTGCGTGCTCTGTTTTCCTCATCAGGGAAAGATTGTTACAGTCAATCAATTGTCCTTCTTTGCTTCCTCTTCCTCGTATGACAATGTTCCATTTGTGGAGCATACCAGTATTCCCTATGAGAGTGTGGTTGCTAGAATCTTTAAAGATCTTGCCCTTACGAGTGTTTTTCCACCCCCACCTCCTAATGTCACCTCTGTCAATATGATCTCTATCAATCCTGATCCCTGGGTTATTCACCCCTTCGATCAGGTGGATTCATGGGGTGATGTTATGCCATTGAGCCCTACAGAGCCCAACTATGTTGAAACCATTTCGGCTTTAGTTTCATCTTCTAACTCTACTCCTTCGAGTAGATCTCTCGACACATATGTGCAATCCCCTTGACTTGGATATATTACTTCTCTGGATCCGTTACGAGAGACGTTTCCTTCTGATGACATTATTCTTGAGACTATGTCTTTCGAAGATCCTCCTTGGGTCGATAATCATCATCATTCCTCGTTTCTCCCAGGCTATGGGGACATGACTGCTTGCTTCACATGTTCCTTATCAGTCACTTCAGACACCCATCCTCACTCATGAGGTATTTTTTGAAGGGAATATGGGAAATATTATGAAAACCATGCCCATCGACATCTCTATTAAATCGGGGTTGTTGAAAACATTCACATTGGAGTGACTTGTTCTCTTGATGAGATCCAGCTTTACACTAATCTCTTTCAAGAGTTTTGTGACGTGTTCACCTGGTCGTATGAAGAAATGCCCGGTATTGATCCAAGTATTGTGGTACATGAGATACCTACATATCCAAATGCAAAATGATTCGTCAATGTTTACGTCCCGTGCACCCGAGAAAGGCGCCTACCATTAAGGGAGAAGTTGAAAAACTTCTCAAGGTTGGGTTCATTTACACTATTCCACTGATAGAGTGGGTATCTAACATTTTCCCTGTGACCAAAAAGCAAGGCACTATTAGGGTTTGTGTTGACTATCGTGACATCAATCACGCATGTCTGAAAGATAACTATCCTACTCCCTTTATTGAACAGCTTATCGATGACTATGTTGGGAGTGAGATGTTCTCTTTTATGGACGGCTTTTTTGGCTACAACCAAATCAATATTTCGCCTATCGATCAGCACAAAAATTCCTTTATCTATCCATGGGGTACCTTTTCTTACAAAAAACTCCCTTTTGGTCTAAAGAATTCCAGTGCAACTTTCCAACGAGCAATGTCCTATGCTTTTCATGACATCAGACACATTGTTCAGCCTTATCTAGATGATCTTCTGGCTCATTCAGCTAAATGCACAGACCATCTGAACCACCTCCACCAGATTTTTCTTCACTATAGACATTACATTATTCATCTAAATCCACATAAATATGTCTTCTACATCGAATCCGGTAGACTCCTTGGGTTTGTTGTTTCTAAGGAGGGTATTCATCTCGATCCACTCAAGGTCAAAGCTATTCTAAATCTCCCACCTCCTGCTTCTTTGCATTAGTTGCAAAGTTTGTAGGGGAAGGCTAATTTCCTACGTCGTTTTATCCCTAACTATGCCGAGGTTGCCAACGGTTACACACGTCTCCTTAAGCATGACACTCCATTTATTTGGGATGACATTGCCCAAAGGTCATTTGAGCAACTCAAGGCACTTCTTGTTTCTACTCCCCTATTGCGTCCACCCAACTATCATCGTGATTATTCACTTTACCTAACTACTGCTAATAGTACCATTGGTATGGTTCTGGTCCAAGATGACAACAATGGTTCTGAACATGTCATATATTATCTTAGCCGCAACCTTCTTGATGCCGAGACTTACTATGCTTATGTCAAAAACTTTTCCTTGGCAGCTGTTTAGGCTGTCTAACGTTTTTGTCATTACATTTTGTTGTGAACTACAACCGTGATTTCAGATTGCAACCCGATGATGTACATTCTATCACGTCAACTACTGGGGGGAAAATACTCAAAATGGATTGTTATCCTTCAAGAGTTTGATTTGGAATTTACCACTGCCAAGTCTAAGAAGTCACTGGTCTTTGCTGAGTTGATTTGCTCATTACCATATGCTTCTGCTCCCTCTCAGATAGAGGACTGCATTCCGGACGACACGCATTTCTTGATCAGTACCGTCGATCCCTAGTATAGTGACATTATTGTTTACCTCCAGGCGTCTTCATTTTTCCCTGATTTGTCTAAGGATGCTCGATGATGCATTCATCACCATTCTCAACCCTATCGTATTGTCGGAGACACTTTATATCATCTCAACATTGATTCAGTTATCCGTCGCTGTCTAACTTTCGAGGAAGTTGAAAAAGTCTTAAATGACTACCACTCTGACACCTATGGTGGTCATATGTCTAGTTATGCTACTGCCCAAAAGATCTTTCGTGTTGGTTACTTTTGGCCATCCATCTTCAAAGATTGTATTCTGGCCGTCCGCTCCTATCATGCATGTCAAATAGACCAGTGAAAGATGCTAGCGCCACCTTCCATTTTACATCCTGTCATTACCTTCAGCCCTTTTGCTAAATGGGGCATTTATTTTATGACCTGTAACCCTCACTCGGCTAGGGGGCATGGGTATATCATTGTTGGCATCGATTATTTTACGAAATGGGTCGAAGCAATGCCTACATTGTCTAACGATGGTAAGACAACTGCACAATTTATGTTCAATCACGTAATTACCCTATTCAAAGTCCCTCAAGATATAGTCATTGATCATGGTTCCCATTTCCGTGGTTATATGATGACTAAGTTGACAACCCAGTTAGGCTTGTGTCATGATAGTTTGACGCCATATTACCCTCAAGCCAATGGCCAAGTCGAGGTAGTAAACAATGTGTTGCTTACTATGCTTCAACGTACCATTGGGATGCATAAGTCCAGTTGGAATTTGATGTTGTTTTCTGCTCTATGGGCCTATCGTACCTCGGTTAAGGATGCGACTAGATTCACCGCATTTCAACTTGTTTATGGGTTGGAAGATACCCTTCCGATTGAATGCAAAATCCCATCTCTCAAATTAGTTATCGAATTGCTACCAAATACTACTCTGGTGGAAGAACGCCTTCTTTATTTAGAATGGCTTGATGAGACTTGTCGACTTGCTTCTTTAGTCATTGAAGCATATAAGAATAGAGTGAAAACTCACTTCGATTAGATAGTCAACCCATGTTCTTTCACGGAGGGGTATTTAGTCCTTCTATATGATCAAGCTAATGACAAGTTGGGGGCAGGAAAATGTGAACCCATGTGGCATGGACCCTATATTGTAAGACGTGTTTTGCAAAAGGGGCCTATGAGCTAATTGAATACGAGGGAAACCCTTCAGATAAGCCCCGAAATGGGCTTTATCTCAAGAAATATATGCATGAGTATTTTGTGCATTTTTGTGTACATAAGTGTGTTTTTCATTTTGTACCTATTTGGCTTGGTGTGTAAGTGTTTGCCGCTTATTGTGTCATTTTTTCTTCTTATGCAGATGTTTGTCGCACCTTATGTCGATTTCGTTGATGGTGCCTGTCGCAGTACTCGGAATCTTTCCTCCGCAACATGGGTTATCTACAATCCTCACAGTGAGTTGGCAGATCCTCAAGGTGTTTGTCTAGGATGTACTACGAACAATGTCGTTGAATATAGTGCAGTCATTGAATTACTGGCTGAGGTTGTTGCCCTCAATATTTGCGCATTGATCATTAATCTAGATTCACAACTTCTTGTTCTTCAACTCAACGAGTGTTATTCTATCAGAAACCCTCAAATTTTAAGGTTGTATTTATGTTTTCGTTTACTAGAAAGTAATTTTGATTACATTACATATCGGCATATTCCTAGAAGACTAAATACATTAACTGATGCATTGGAAAATCATGTGTTAGATAAACATTTGCGACATTTGTAGAAATAAACATTAAAGACATAATAAGTCAATATAGAAAAACATAGGTATATATATGTATGTCAAGTGTTGCACATCAAGTGCTCAAAAAATATATGTTCGAGTTACATCACAAGACAACATGTCTCTCAAAATTGTAGAAATTAAACCTAGGAGTCTAATCTACGTGGTACTCTTTATAACAGACAATTACTAGAATGAAACATCTAAGTAGTCGATGAATCCTGCCCGACACCCCTGTTGTGTGTCGTTGGTACTGTCAAGGGACATCCTCAAATCTCACGTAGTTTTGGATCCCCTCTGTTAACCACTGCAGGTCACAAGCAATCTCATCCTCTACGTCTCCACTAGGGGGAGGGATCTATAACTCCCTCTCAACTCTTCGAGCAATCAGAGACAAACCTACAGGCATTTTTGGCCCAAAATCTGAAAAATTAAAACATAATGATCAGAACATATATGAAAAATGATAAAAATTGCAAAATCTTTAAAAAATCAACAAATGAATTTGTTACCTCTATTATCCCAGTGTTCCCCAGGGGGGAGTACTAAATTTGGATCACCCCTGAAGGCTCTCCCGGCATTTGGCCATTCCTCGACAACAACTAGTTGGTGATCTAGCCATTGGAAAAACTTAGATGTTCATGACATATGTTGGCCCCCGCTTCCTTGGGGCATCAACATCGCCCACCGAGTCATTTGTGGCTCCCACGGAGGTGGCCATGCCACGATTTCTTCCTATCTCTGGAAGATAGGAATACGCTCGAGGATGAATGATACGAGAATAGACCCATACCCAAACTATTTGACGTCCCCTCGCTGTCACTTTGCTAACTTTTGTTTTAAGTTATCTGTTATGGCCTTGGTCGAGTTAAAAATGATGGGATCCAAACAGTTGGCTGCCAGCGGAGTTGGGTTTTGGTGGCCTTGTGTAGGGCCTGTGAGCCAGCTGCTCTAGTGATGGTAGAGAGGAGACAAGTCTCTAATTGTTGTGATCTTGAGTTTTCCACCCTTATCTGACTTCTCCACCTCTGGACATAGTCTTCCCATAAGCATATCCATGGTTTCTCCAGTGATACAAGTCCCAATCATGTGGGGCCTTTCCCCCCTCCATGACAACCCTGTCAGGAAATAAATGTCTGCTGCCTCAATTTCTAGCTCCTACCCCCAAATGTTGAATTTCCCCTCATTCAGATCCCACGCTCCAACAAGATATTGGAGTAGGTCTGGTTGCACCCTCAGACAAGGCACCATGAAGAATTTCAGAAGCCCACAATTCCGGAGCACGTCCAGGAAGTTTTGATCCCCCATGGCTAATTCATCATCACCATTGTGCTCCCATTCCTTCCACTCAATCACCATGGTTTTATCCTGCATACACACATAAGCGATTATAAGTGCTCCATTTGTGCTTAAAATCCCATGAAATTGCTTAGTTTTTGAGAAATATTGAATATTGGCACTCGTCGCACCTGTTTTTCTAACAGGTGCACTGAGCCAAAATCCACCGTTCAGAAAATTCAGGATCTTCGCGACTTTTCAGTGTACAGTCGTGAAGACCCTGTTTTATCCTTGTTGAAGATTTTGGGTCGTTGCAGTCCCGAGCTGGTGACCCGCAACGACCGTCACGAATATCTTTACCCTAAAACCCTCCTAAATGGCGACTTATACCACTAAAAAATGAATCACCATCTATCTAAAATGCAGGGAATCATGTAGTGCCTACCTGGATAGACAAATTTGCTGACATCTGATCTTCCTCTAGTCGACCATTGAAATCACGAATGCACAAGGGTAAATTTTTCACTCTGAGGTAAAATAGTGAAAAGTAAATTGATTTTTACCTAATGACTATTTTTATAAGCCTTTTGTAAAATTAGGGTTTTTTTCTATTTTTGAATAGTTTATGTATTTTTATATCGAAAACAGATCTTACACTTGTTTTTGTGCAGCGACAGGGTTCCACAAACTCTGGTGTTGAATCTGCAAGTTGTGCTTTATACTTTTTCGGACTAGGTAAAAACATGAAAAGTTCCCTTTTGGAGTCACCTTTAAGCTCTTTTCTGACTCTCGAAACATGAAAATATTGCCAAGCTCTTGTAGCTTTGAACTCATTAAAGGCTGCGAAGCGTCATCTACCTAGTATAAGCTTTTCCCTTTTACGGACTGGGATAGATTACTTACGAAAAAGGTATACGTTGATCTATCATGGTCAATAGGTTCCATTGGATATTGTTTTCTGCCTTTTTAGATTCGCGGGACAAATTTACGAAAAGGGACATTGGGAGTTTTCTTTTCCATGTCTTTTTCAAACTCTCTAAACATGAAAAAGACTTTGGGTTTTACCTATGTCAGACTCGCTAAAGCCTGACGACATTGGACTTGTCACCATGATGAGACTGAGCTTCTCCTTCCTAGGGCTCGTTAAAAATCACTAGGTTGGATTCGTCCAAATGATGAACTTACATTATAAGCATATGTTATCCCCTTCAAGCTTGTGTTTCAAAAATAGTTTGGGCACTCGCTAGAAATGGTGGGGGAAAAATTGGAAACATTATGTTAATTTTGTTAATTATTACGGCAGCTTGTCACTCTTGGACATCAACACTCTTTATGCTTCGTGTCAGGTCAGGATATCCTCAGTCTATCATTGGCCTCCTGGGTTTTGGGTTACTCATTTTTCCTCATTCCATCTGATCCTTGCTGCATCATCATGTCCTTTGATCTCTTGGTATGAAAATGCTGCCAAATTCTGGAGTCATGTCACTGATATGGTCAAGAGCTTAATCCTTCCACAATTTGTATCCTTATACACCTTTCTCTGATTCTTTGTATCATCGACCTCATATTATTCCTTTGTCTCGCATCGATGATGTGGGAAACATTATGGCCCTCGTTCGACTGATCGCTTCCTGTCGACTTCAGCTCATTATCTGGGAAGTTGATTTAGAGACTTCTTTCTAGAACCTTGGAGCTTGCATGCCTCAACGTCATGTTCTTCACATTCGAAGATAGGTTGGCATCATTGGTCTTCAATTGAGTGATTTCACAAGTGTTTGACTTCAGATCATTCTTCACAATTTGTGGATTGTACTAGCAGTACCTTAAGAACCATTGACATTCCTGGTGGTCTCTCTCACGCTTGTTGACGGTTTACATCATTGGCCGGTAATCAAGTGATTTTCTAGTATCCTCGACTTCAGCACATTTATTCGCATATTATAATTTGTACCATGATCAGGTTGGGATTCATGACCTTGGGCTCAGATTACACAAGTCCAGGTTGTGTGGATTGATTCATACATGACTCTTTTGATAGAATGGATGTGACCATAGCTGAGTTTTTTTTGGTGGTCTTTCTGATTGGATGGATGCGTCCATACCATAGACCATTTATGTTTATCTTCTGGATGGTTGCGCCCATGCCTTATAAACATGTATTTCCTTTCACTATGTACTCATGTATCATAGATATTAGTTGCACTTGTGTTTGCAAGTTCTCTGCGAGGATTTTCTATTTCAGTTATGGATTCGTAAAGCATTTCACCTCTCCCACTCTCTTGGCCTTCATGCTTTAGGGGGCATCTATTACATAGTAATTTTCCACTAACCCCTCATTCCGTGATCCCAGATACTGTCGGTCCATATTACTGACAACTATTTTGTGTCATGTTCCCAATTATGTGTCAATACCTTCCTTGTAATCTCAAGAAGAATGTGGCAGTTCATTATCCTTGAAGTAGACCCCTTTTTACCTATGTTTTTGGGTTGTCGCAAGTTATCAATTGTCTTACCCACGAAGATGGTCAAGTTTTCACTAGCCCTAGTGAATTCATCGCTCTGTCCCTGTGTTTCACCAGCGATGATCTAATTTTGGCAAGTTTTTTAACAACTTGTTGAAGCTTTGAGATGAAATTGCTTCATGGGTGGTCCTAGGGCTGGTTTTTGGGTCAGATGAGCTCACCTCTCTCCTTTGGGATAGTTGTTCCACCTTTTGTTCAACCTCCCTAATAGATAAAATCTTCCTCCCATCTCTTATGGAATCTCTCCCTCCTATAAATTTCTCCTAGATGAATGATATCAGCTAGCTTGGATGTAACTTGATGGTAGCTAGATGTAATTTGGTAGCTTCAGGTTTCTAAGAGAGGAGTAGAGGTAGAGAGTGCTATTGGAGTGTGGAAGTAGCCTAACATGTATTTTGGCTTGAGAGATGTTTGAGTAGAGTTGGTTTGAGAACTCTCTAGCATCAATATTTTGAACTAAAGAGACGGTTCACAAGTGAATGCTTACGGAGACATGCCGATGGGACCCTTCGAGATGAATTACGACTTCAAGGCTCGGTTGTAAGTTTTACTTTGATTTATATTAATACAAATCAATATCTTGTTTCCTATATCGTATGTTGAATTGTATGTCGATAGCTTGAGGTTCCTTGACTCTTCAAGTAGATTGTTTGGTCGTTTTCTATTGTGTTTGTGGTGTTTCTCTACATGTTGTTTTCAAGTATAAGTGACTAGAAGAACAAGAGCTGGAGCAACACGACGATGTTAGGTCCCTATAATACTAGTGATTACCCCATTACTATTGTAGTTGTATCCATTATTATTATTGTTGTGCCCCTATTGTCCCCATATTGTTATTATTGTGCCCCATAGAATCCCTCAATTGTTATTTTTGTGCCTTTATATTATTATTGTTAGGTCGGCTAGGTTATACTGTGACTCCTTAGACTCCTATATATAGAAAGGAGGTTTTGTCATTTGAATCATCAAAGAATCATTCATTTGTGTAATTTCAAGGAGGTTTCCCCCTCGAAGAGGTTGAATTCTAAGGCGTTGATCTATATTTTCTATCCTTTTGTGAGCTGGTTTCATAACATTTGGTATCAGAGCTTCGGATTCTAGGGTTTTGCTACTCCAAATAGGTCATTGTGGCATTTTCACTGTAACCTTTTTAACACGATGTTTCAGAAGCGAAAAAAACCCATTTGAGACGAAAGTGCATTGAACCTCAGGTCTGAATTTCAAAGCTTTCTGAGCTATATTTGCGGAGATATGATCTGAGGAATTTGGTCTTTTTGCAGACTCCTGAATTACATTCCAAACAGGTGACCTAGGGAAAATCGTCATAACTTTATCTCTGAGCATAAGATTGAAATTTCATAAGAAGGTACAAAAAGAGGACGGACTGTAGTTTCTTGTATATATTTTTCAGGGCCAAAGGTAGTGTTGTGGTAAAAATACAACACCCCCCATTATTGATGCGTCCGCTTCGAATAATGGGGACCCTTTCTATAAAAATTTTGGCTAAGCACCTTTTTGATTTTTATTTTAATTGATTGCCCTACGCTTTCGTTAATTTTTAGTTTTCTTTGGATTCTTGTTTTGATTGCTTTGTTAGAATCGATTTTTTATAAGCTTCCCATCGACGCTTGTTTCGCCTCATTTGGTCAACTGGTTTGTAAATGGCACTCCTTCGAAATCTCATCATTTATCTAGCCTGGGTTAAAAATGCGTAAAATGTACAATATCGCATTTTGTAAATAAATTTGTCCAATAACGCATTCAGTTTAAATATTAACTTGTAGAGGGTTTTACTAACATTTTTCATTATGCAGCCAAATAATTAAGCATCGGGACTTAAGAAATTCACTCCAATTTTTCTAATCAAATCTTAATCTCGAAAAACCAAACATTCAAGTGGCTGTAGTTTATTTTTATTATTTTTCATTTATTTTCTAAGTGGCTGTAGTTTTATTTTTAGCTATAGTTTAGAAACTTATGTTCATAAAAATAAAACAAAAAATGAAAATTTTAGTTTTAAATTTAATTTTAAATTAATTAATATATTATATAATTAATTGAATTAAATTAAAATTTAAAACAAATAAAAAATAATATTGAATATTAATTTAATTAAGTTTAATTAATTTAATTTAATTAAAATTTAATATAAAAAAAAAAAAATAATAATAATATATATCGCATCGGGAGTTTATGCGATATCGCATCGGAGATTTTCATATGTTACAAATTAAAGAACCCCGATATTCATTTCCCTCCCGATGCGAAGTGCCGAAAGCCTTCTCCACGTCGATATGCCGACAAGCTTCTCCACGCCGATATGCCGACAAGCATCCTCCACGCCGAAATGCCGATTGTGAAAAAGTTAAAAGGCATTAACTAGTTTAGTTTTGAGTTAATGTAATTTTCAAAAACACTCATGCGTATGAGTGGAATTAATAAGGAGTGGAGTATGGTAATAGAAAGTTAGGAATAGTGTAGGTTAGCATATGTCTTTAATATTAGTTTATATGTTGAGTGAATCAGGTACGTAGGGTAATATAGTTAGTTTTAATGTTTTATATATTAGATATGGTAATATTAGTTAGTATATATATTAATATATAATATGTAATATATTATATTATTTAAATTAATACGTAGCATTTAATTAATTTGATTGATTTAAATTTAATTATCATTTAGATTAATATTAATTAGTTTCTTTAGATTAAATTTGTTACAAATCACTAATTAGATATCAAGTTAGTTAGATTAATAAATAGGTTATTAATAATTATTTTAGTTTATAATTAACAATTAATTTAGAATTAATTATAATTCTAATTTATGATTTAATTCTTAATGAGAATTTTCATTTTTTTTAGCCCAGCAACAGAATTTCCAGATTTACATCAGATTTGACCCATCAACTTTGGAAGCTCATAAATTGAGCTCTACTTGGCCAAATGAGGCCCAGGATGGCTCATTGGAAAGAGAAAATCAAGGAGAACATTTTGAAGGAGGTTTCACCAACAGATTTGATCATTTATTGGACCAAAAATCAGGCAGAAGATCAGGCTCCAAATTTTGAAAACAAAATCATTTTTCTAAGTTATTGTTTTCAATTTCATTTGTCCAAAGCCTCTTCTAATTGCAGATCCATTGGTCAATAATATCATTTACCAATAAAACCATTCCAAGCATCAATACAGAGCTTATATTTTGTTTTTAATTATTTATTTAAATAGAATTTGATTGGGTTTGACTTAATTGCCAGAAATGATATTTTGATTGCATTTTAATTTATTTTGATTTCTTTTGCAGGAAAACAGTGGAATAAATATGGAAAAAGAATCTCAATCAATGAGAAGGCTCCAGCAATTGAAGATCAGAATTAGGAGCAAGTAAAATTGGATTTAACAGATTTCTCTTCAACAAACTCTTCTCTCAACAATTCCTTCACAAATATTATAAATAACAGATTGCAGAATGTAAAAAAGGGGCTGCTCTCCTCTGCAATTTTAGAGCTTCTAAAAGCACTATTGTAATTGGAATTTAGAGTTGTAGGAGGGAGGAGTGAAAAATCTCAGATTTGGGGATTATTGAGGATTTTCCCTTTGTATATTGAATTATGCATGAAGAACAAAGCTTGCACTATTGTGGCTCTAGTTTTGAAGGCAGAAGTTCAAGCAATGTAAAGGGTTGTTGGAGACCAAGAACAGAGAAATGGATGCAATAAATTGGTATTTCTAATACTACTGTTTCAAATATCAGTTTTAATTTTATGGTGATATGAATGTGTCATTTTACTCATGTTTGTGCACTATTGTCAATATGGGTAATTTGTCTCAATCTTGTTATTATGTATCTCTGTTTTTATGGATTAATTTCTCATTTTGGAGTAACTACATACTCTGAAATCTTTCTTATGAAACTGATTTATTGAATAATAATGTGTTGTGAACTATTTCCACATATCATTATTCAATTATTGGATTTATTGATTTGATAATCAATATCATTTTGTGAACTACTTCCTGAATGTTGTTGATTTATTATTTCAGTTTTAAGGTCTCAATAGAATGTGTTTTGGTAACCATAATATCAGTTAATTGAACTACTTCATTAACTTGATATTCATTATAAACAAGACATGTTTAAATCCTAATATTTTAATTATCTTGCTCTTAGTTGGGTTAGATCTATATCTGCCTAATTAAGATAGGATTTAGATTAGTTTCTTTTGCTTGCATCATAGAATAAACTTGCATTTAGAGTAAATTATACACTCTGTTAAGTCCTCTCCTCAAAGAGGCAAAACTTTAGTTGTGGCTTGGCTGAACCCAAATCAGCTTAAGGGTCATTCTCTTGCCTGATCAGCAAGAAGAAGTGATCTGATGTCCCTGTCTATTGGTAGTTAAAGATACATTATAAACCAATAGCAATAGGGAGAAGGTAACTAGACCTAGATGAACAGTCGGAGCCACCACACCAAACGGAAAAGGAGCTGCTTTTAGGGTCCGGACCTGGTGGTTATCCCCCAATGTTGTTGCAGCGATTTTCGAGGCATCAACATTTTTGGCGCTAGAAGGAGGGCTGAGACTTTTTGTCTGTTGGAGTCTTTTCAATTTTAATATTTTATTTATTGTGATGGCTCCTCCTAAACTTCCAATTTGGAGTTGTATCCATGGACGTGCATCTTCCAATACTCCACCCGAAGTGGTAAGACTCTTGTCTCAGGAAAAGTTTAATGGTAAGAGAAATTCTTCTGCTTTTAACCATGTCTTTCAATTTATTCAAAATGTTTCAAATTATGATTTTCAAGAAATTGATGAAGGCATTTTATGCAGAATTTTTACTCTCACATTTGCGGCAAAAGCCAGAAACTGGTGCAAAACTCTTCCAGTTGCCTCAATCCATAGCTGGGATCAATTTGTTACAATTTTCATTTGTAAATTTGACGACTACGATTATGAACAAGTATGTCAAGAAATTGAATATCTACGAAGGTTTAAAAATGAGTCTGTTAATGATTTTAATGTTTGATTTCACTTGAATTGCTTAAGATTTAAAGATGAAGATAAGCCTACGGAAGAAAAATCATTAGATTGGTTTAAATATATTTGTTCTCTTCCAACCATTCCCAATCCATATGAAATTAGTTCAAGTTTTGTTTCATCCCCTTCCAACATAAATGAGTATCCCAACACGGATGTGCAAATAAATGCTGATGAAGCGGTTTCACAAAGATTGGAAAATATTTCCATTCAAATGCAAGAAGACAACAATAGCAATTTTGGAGAAAAAGCCGCCTTGAAATCTGAAAGCTACTTTGAAGTAAATTCGGAAAATCAAATCGCAAATCAGCAAGTACAAGCAGCAATCAACGTAAATAAAATACAAACTGCTGTACAAATTTCTGAATTTCTCCATGATGAACAAATGCCGAAATCAGAGCAGCAAAGCAGCATTCTTCAAGAAAGCATATGCACGCAAAGAAATGATCTACAATCTGAAATTTACAATGAGCATAATGCACAAGAGCTCTCAAACAAAGACAGTTTTAAATGCATTGTTTCAGGTTCACACTTTTCACTTTATCCTGATATTTTCAATAATGGTAATATTTTTCCTCTTGATGTTAATGATATTCCAGAAATTAAAGAGGCTGATCTAAATGAATTACCATTAAGTTTTTATCAAGATAAAGAAACAATAATTGATCATTCTTTTGCCACTGATGAACATGAAATTCTTGTCCCTCCTTGTTTTGATATATTGGATGAGATTGAAGGAAATTCTAGAGAATCTTGTGAGGTCATTTATGATGATTACTCTGATATTGAGGATGTTGATTTCAATTTTTCTCAAGAGAATCCTCTTAATAAAATTCAAATAACATCTGAGGATGAAGAACGCTTCAATTTAGGAATTATCTCAACTAATGCTCATTTTAGAGCAGCAAAATCTTCATGATTTCACCATTCAAGAAATCATTCCAATTTATGATTCATATGAGGATCAAACTCCCATTCCTATTCATAATCATAATTCGTTTTCTATTTCACAAGTTGGAATTCGAAATCACCCAAATTCCATAATTCTGGCCATTCCTTGTGAAAATGAAATCATTTCAAAATGATCCCAAATGTGCTGTAACATTAGTTGTACAAATAGTGACTTCATTTTAGTTTTTCTTTCACAGCTATTTTGTTTAAACTTAGATTTATTTTCTGATTTTATTTTGCAAAATTTCCACACTTTTCGCTGGCATATTGAACACCTTACTATCAAACACTCAATTGATGCCTTCCCCGATTGGGAAATTGAAGTTTCATATTATAATCATGAGCATCAAAAGATATCAATATTTCAATTTCAATCAATGCTAATGTTTCATCAAGAGCTTCTATTTTTTCAAAGGCAATATCAACAAGAGAATGTATTTTTGCAATCTGGCCAGCAATTCAATTCAATTAATAAATTGCCATTTTATTTGAAAGGCTTCCATCCATTTTTCATTGACTCGTTTGAAAATTGTTTGGAAATTTTTCCTTCAAGTAAAATTGACAATGATTTAACATTTGTACATAACACTAACAATTTTTTCCAGGCCTTTGAATTTAAAAGCTCATCTTCACAATCTGGCCTGTTATCTCTTCCTTTGAACATTTCTCAATCCTTAATAGAAATCCATCCAGATTTTTATGATCCAATTGGTAGTCAATTGGAAAGGAAATTTCAGGAGAGAGAGATTTTAATTAAGTTCCTAACAATAACTGTACATTCTGATTTCATATTTATTTTCCTTAGTTTAGTTAGATTTTTATTCTTATTGCTAACATTTGAATTGTACATAAACGCGGGAATAAAAATGAGAAAATGGCTACACTGGAAATATGACTATACCTAGTCATTTTCATGTATATGGTTAGAATAGGAGTAGAATTAATTTAGTTAGTTTGTTTTATGTAGTTAATTTATTTGCAATAGTTCTGTAGATTAAAAAATAAAACAAAGCAATCAGCCTTCTCATACATATTCAGTGGAAACATTTTTCCTTGTCAGAAAATTTTAATTCTTGCTTTCCTTTTTGAAATTTCTTATAGTGATTTCTCTACTCTACCTATTTTGAATAATGTCTTGATCAAAGTCAATTAAAATTGCACTTGGCATCGATTGTCTCAAAGCCACTTTTCTTCATTTCGGGATTTCCTTCTAAGATTTTATTTTGAAATTTATATGGTAAGGATTTGAGGATATAAAAGCTTCATGATCCCATTATCCTATGAGATGTATGATTGACTATGATAAGCCTAATTCTAATTCAATCATTATCAGTCAATCTAACCTGTCACAGCAATCATATGAAGTTCATATTATATTCCTCGGAATTTGCCAAAAGCTGATCTTAAGGATGCCCATTTTGCCAAGTGCACACATTTAAATCCGTTTTGACATTTTTCTACAATTAGTGGCTTAATCTCATTCTAATCTTTAGTTTATTATCTGATGCTGTAAAAACGCATCATATCTATTTACTAAAGGCATTATTAAAAAGTCACTATAACAATACAGATTTTTCTCAAGATTAATTCGGAATGAGCAGAGGTAATAAATTGTTACTTCACTTCGAAAGGGAAGCATAGTTTCATATTTATTTCTGGTAAATTTTATATTCCATGAACATGAATGATTGATTTCATTTAGGCTGATTGCGCACTTAAATTTAAAATAAATAATGAGATGATTTTAATCAAAAGAAGAATTTGAAGATTTATCAGGTAAAATTTACAGACAAATTCTTTTCAGGTACGCATTTACAACTTTATTTTCATCCATTATTAGATCTGTTTTTCGTAGCTTATTTTTTATTTATGTTCTGTTTTATTTGCAGGTTTTTATTTCTTTTCAAAATTTGAAGTAAGCAGCAAACTCATTTTAAATTTGCAAACAGGTTCAGGGAAATTCAATTCTGATTCATTAGAGTTCAAGCATTTTTTTAGCTTTGCTTTCATTCATTAGAAAACCCAATTGAAATTTCAAGAAATATCATAAGGCCATTCGCATCACAACATTTCATCGGAAGTAGCTCTTAGCATTCCTTTTGATCACAAATTGTTCATTAAAGACCTCCGATGTATTATCTTACTCATATGCCATATTGCATTTCACATATCGGAGTTTTCCAAGTGAAGTATACTTCCATGAACATGAATCGCCTATCTCCGATAATCGACTTTACCGATATTGCGATAAACACATAATTCCGGACCCGATATGAAATTCAAATCAAATTCATAAAATATCGCGTCCGTTCAATCGCAATAATGGTAGGAGTATAACTTTAAAGGAAGCCGATGTTTCGGATCCGATATGTTATCAAATTTTCAACATAAAATTATCGGGTCCACTCTTCATCACATATCGGCATATTGATAATTGTTAAATCGTGCGCATAACATTGCCGATCGCGATCACCGATTAGCCACGTCATTCATCGCATATCGGCATCGCAACAATCATATTGTGTTACATCGGGTGCTTAAGATTGCCGAACGCCGATTTACGTCATCCATCGCATCGCCGATATCGCAATCGCTTCCTTGCAGTTTTATTTATGGCCGATATCTCGGATCCGATATGTTATTAAAATCCCATCATAAAAAGTTATCGGGTCCGCTCTTCATCGCATATCGGCATCGCAAAAAAAATATATTGTGTTACATCGGGTAACCAAAATTTGCCGATTTCTGATTAGCTATGACTTCCATCGCATCGCCGATATTGCAATCATTTCATCACATTCTTACGCTCACATCACCTCTCTGAATCTACAATGTGTATTTTGCAATATGGGAAGCACGATGCAATTTATTCTCTGATCCCCAATATAATATTTCTTTCATGATGTGATCGCTTCATTTCATTGCATATGTTCTTATCGGCAATTTGCCATTGCAATCTCCGATGCAATAGCTTCCAATGCATGCCTATGAGCCATTAACATTTAATCGATATATGGCATAGCAATAAAGGTGAAGTTCTGCAGATTAAATTTAAAGCATGGTGAAGAAACATGCTATGTGAATCATCCGATACGGCAATGTGTTATTTTAAAAGCGAACTTGGGTAACCACTGTGGTAAGAAAGCAGTTAATGACCAATTTGCAGCATATCCAAATTATTTCAATTTCTCATACATTTTAGTTTAAATATATAATTCCATAATTAAAAATGGAATTCAAGACCTCTCTATCTTCATATTTAAATTTTATTATCATAGATTTGGTCTTGATTATGAACTATTTATAAAATCATGGAATTCATATGAAACTTGTGATATTTTGAGAAACAGTCATTGCTGCAAATTCTCATTCTCATTTTTGATGCATTTGTTTTAATTTCAACTCCCTTGAGCATTAAGCATTTCATTTTTACATTTTACTGCTTGCTTTAGTTTAAATAAAATAAATAATGATTTTGGGTTATAGGATTTTGGTTAGTGGGATTTCTTCATGTTTTTAATGATAATTAAAATAAGGAGTCAGCTAGTTTGGGGAAATTGATACCTTTCAGGTAAAGATCGAAAGCAATTACCCAATGGTAAGATTCATGTGCCCATTTTCATTAATTTCCATTTCATCATTCTAGTTTCATTTTTGTTTTTAAATTATGCTGATATAAAACTCTGTTTTGCAGCTCTCCATTTAAAGCTTTCAATCCTCTGCCAGATCATATTTTCGAAAGTCCATACTCTTCTCCTGCCTTTATTTCAAGAAGCAGCAATAATCCTCATTGAAACAGCCACACCAGGAAGTTTCTGAACCTTTAATCTGTTTCTTTAAGCATTCCTTTTCTTTTAGAAAATGATTAAGATGATGCTTGGGAACAAGAAGATTCATATTAGACAGAAGGTATTCATTGTGGCTGAATTTTACAATCACTGTTATCTAAAAGCCTGAAGCATTCACAACTCTGCAAGGTATGTTTTTCTAACTCTCAACATAAGAAGGAATGATTACATGCTTATTTTCCTTTTCTTCATATTGTTGAGGCATTGGTACAAACATTCTTGTTTGAGTTTATCTTGCGAAACATAGATTTTCCTTTTCATTCTTAGAGATTTCTTTGTTCTTGTTTTTATTTTTGTTTGTTGATTTCTTTTTTCACTTTAGCATAAGAATTATTTTCTTTTTGTTTTCAGTTTTGATTTTGGTGACTTTGCTGTGATTTATATGAAATACCTTCTTGTTACCTAACTATGGTCAGCATTCGTGGAGAAAAAAATTGTTAATAGTTACCTATTAGCTTTTTCTTAAATCTCTTAAAAGAGTTTTATTTTCTTATTATAAAGGTAAACATATTTAAGGAAGAGATTACCAATCAAGAGAAGTTGGCAAAGTATCATAAAATCTGAAAATTTCTTTTTCATCAAATTGTAATCATTTTGAGATTTCAAAATTTTATTAAGATCTTTCAGAGTTCTATTATCAGTCAAGAAAAGTTATTTTTAACCAAGTAAAGACACTTTACAGCAAAGCACCTTTAACTCTGAAATTGTCATTCTTAACTCTTAAGGAGTCAATGATTCTCCCTGCCTCAAAGAGTCTTATTTTTTCTAGAGAATAATCCAGAAATATATTTAAACTTAAAAGATAAGAGGTCTCATCGTGAGCCTGCTTACCATGATCATAGGGGAAAATAGGCTGACATTACCAACATTGCTAAACAAACCAGGGTAATGGCTTATGATTGCAAACAATTATAAGACAAGGGGTCTCATCACGAGCTAGCTTGTTCAGTCCAATTTTAACCAGTGAATGGCATTGTCAACTATCTGGCTACCATACTAGGACAATGGCTTTTAAGATTTAATAAAAAAAAAAAAAATTAAAATAAAAAGTAATACATATATAAATGGATTTATCTCTAGATCAATAATCCTTAAACAGATGGGATTCTGAATCATTTATGATTAAAAGGTAACCCTATCGAAACTATAGACGTTTGTTGGCAACAATGGCTCTACCTGTGACAAACAAGTATATTTTGAAAGCTAAGCTGTAAAGTGACCCCTGCTTTATCCCTTCAGCTAATTAATGACTGATATAGAGTTTCGAAATATTTTAATTTATGAGGAATTTTAAGAAAAATTACAGTTAGGTGATTTTGGTTTTTATTCAGACTAATGAACTAAGTCAAGCATTTCAAGCATAATCTTCTCTTCTTTAATTATTTTTGCTTTAATTTTAGGAAAATCTCATTCATAACAGAGATAACTGGTTCTTCTCCCGTGTGTCGCCAATTGTTGTGGTAAAAATACAACACCCCCCATTATTGATGCGTCCGCTTCGAATAATGGGGACCCTTTCTATAAAAATTTTGGCTAAGCACCTTTTTGATTTTTATTTTAATTGATTGCCCTACGCTTTCGTTAATTTTTAGTTTTCTTTGGATTCTTGTTTTGATTGCTTTGTTAGAATCGATTTTTTATAAGCTTCCCATCGACGCTTGTTTCGCCTCATTTGGTCAACTGGTTTGAAAATGGCACTCCTTTGAAATCTCATCATTTATCTAGCCTGGGTTAAAAATGCATAAAATGTACAATATCGCATTTTGTAAATAAATTTGTCCAATAACGCATTCAGTTTAAATATTAACTCGTAGAGGGTTTTACTAACATTTTTCATTATGCAGCCAAATAATTAAGCATCGGGACTTAAGAAATTCACTCCAATTTTCTAATCAAATCTTAATCTCGAAAAACCAAACATTCAAGTGGCTGTAGTTTATTTTTATTATTTTTCATTTATTTTCTAAGTGGCTGTAGTTTTATTTTTAGCTATAGTTTAGAAACTTATGTTCATAAAAATAAAACAAAAAATGAAAATTTAAGTTTAAAATTAAATTTTAAATTAATTAAATTAATTAATATATTATATAATTAATTTAATTAAATTAAAATTTAAAACAAATAAAAAATAATATTGAATATTAATTTAATTAAGTTTAATTAATTTCATTAAATTAAAATTTAATATAAAAAAAAAAAAAAAAATAATATATATCGCATCGGGAGTTTATGCGATATCGCATCAGGGATTTTCATATGTTACAAATTAAAGAACCCCGATATTCATTTCCCTTCCGATGTGAAGTGCCGAAAGCCTTCTCCACGCCGATATGCCGACAAGCTTCTCCACGCCGATATCACGACAAGCATCCTCCACGCCGAAATGCCGATTGTGAAAAATTTAAAAGGCATTAACTAGTTTAGTTTTGAGTTAATGTAATTTTCAAAAAAACTCATGCGTATGAGTGGAATTAATAAGGAGTGGAGTATGGTAATAGAAAGTTAGGAATAGTGTAGGTTAGCATATGTCTTTAATATTAGTTTATATGTTGAGTGAATCAGGTACGTAGGGTAATATAGTTAGTTTTAATTTTTTATATATTAGATATGGTAATATTAGTTAGTATATATATTAATATATAATATGTAATATATTATATTATTTAAATTAATACGTAGCATTTAATTAATTTGATTGGTTTAAATTTAATTATCATTTAGATTAATATTAATTAGTTTCTTTAGATTAAATTTGTTACAAATCACTAATTAGATATCAAGTTAGTTAGATTAATAAATAGGTTATTAATAATTATTTTAGTTTATAATTAACAATTAATTTAGAATTAATTATAATTCTAATTTAGGATTTAATTTTTAATGAGAATTTTCATTTTTTTTAGCCCAGCAACAGAATTTCCAGATTTACATCAGATTTGACCCATCAACTTTGGAAGCTCATAAATTGAGTTCTACTTGGCCAAATGAGGCCCAGGACGGCTCATTGGAAAGAGAAAATCAAGGAGAAAATTTTGAAGGAGGTTTCACCAACAGATTTGATCATTTATTGGACCAAAAATCAAGCAGAAGATCAGGCTCCGAATTTTGAAAACAAAATCATTTTTCTGAGTTATTGTTTTCAATTTCATTTGTCCAAAGCCTCTTCTAATTGCAGATCCATTGGTCAATAATATCATTTACCAATAAAACCATTCCAAGCATCAATACAAAGCTTATATTTTGTTTTTAATTATTTATTTAAATAGAATTTGATTGGGTTTGATTTAATTGCCAGAAATGATATTTTGATTGCATTTTAATTTATTTTGATTTCTTTTGCAGGAAAACAGTGGAAAAATATGGAAAAAGATCTCAATCAATGAGAAGGCTCCAGCAATTGAAGATCAGAATTAGGAGCAAGTAAAATTGGATTTAGCAGATTTCTCTTCAACAAACTCTTCTCTCAACAATTCCTTCACAAATATTATAAATAACAGATTGCAGAATGTAAAAATGGGCTGCTCTCCTCTGCAATTTTAGAGCTTCTAAAAGCACTATTGTAATTGGAATTTAGAGTTGTAGGAGGGAGGAGTGAAAAATCTCAGATCTGGGGATTATTGAGGATTTTCCCTTTGTATATTGAATTATGCATGAAGAACAAAGCTTGCACTATTGTGGCTCTAGTTTTGAAGGCAGAAGTTCAAGCAATGTAAAGGGCTGTTGGAGACCAAGAACAGAGAAATGGATGCAATAAATTGGTATTTCTAATACTACTGTTTCAAATATCAGTTTTAATTTTATGGTGATATGAATGTGTCATTTTATTCATGTTTGTGCACTATTGTCAATATGGGTAATTTGTCTCAATCTTGTTATTATGTATCTCTGTTTTTATGGATTAATTTCTCATTTTGGAGTAACTACTTACTCTGAAATCTGTCTTATGAAACTGATTTATTGAATAATAATGTGTTGTGAACTATTTCCACATATCATTATTCAATTATTGGATTTATTGATTTGATAATCAATATCATTTTGTGAACTACTTCCTGAATGTTGTTGATTTATTATTTCAGTTTTAAGGTCTCAATAGAATGTGTTTTGGTAACCATAATATCAGTTAATTGAACTACTTCATTAACTTGATATTCATTATAAACAAGACATGTTTAAATCCTAATATTTTAATTATCTTGCTCTTAGTTGGGTTAGATCTATATCTGCCTAATTAAGATAGGATTTAGATTAGTTTCTTTTGCTTGCATCATAGAATAAACTTGCATTTAGAGTAAATTATACACTCTGTTAAGTCCTCTCCTCAAAGAGGCAAAACTTTAGTTGTGGCTTGGCTGAACCCAAATCAGCTTAAGGGTCATTCTCTTGCCTGATCAGCAAGAAGAAGTGATCTGATGTCCCTGTCTATTGGTAGTTAAAGATACATTATAAACCAATAGCAATAGGGAGAAGGTAACTGGACCTAGATGAACAGTCGGAGCCACCACACCAAACGGAAAAGAAGCTGCTTTTAAGGTCCGGACCGGGTGGTTATCCCCCAATGTTGTTGCAGCGATTTTCGAGGCATCAACATTTTTGGCGCTAGAAGGAGGGCTGAGACTTTTTATCTGTTGGAGTCTTTTCAATTTTAATATTTTATTTATTGTGATGGCTCCTCCTAAACTTCCAATTTGGAGTTGTATCCATGGACGTGCATCTTCCAATACTCCACCCGAAGTGGTAAGACTCTTGTCTCAGGCAAAGTTTAATGGTAAGAGAAATTCTTCTGCTTTTAACCATGTCTTTCAATTTATTCAAAATGTTTCAAATTATGATTTTCAAGAAATTGATGAAGGCATTTTATGCAGAATTTTTACTCTCACATTTGCGGCAAAAGCCAGAAACTGGTGCAAAACTCTTCCAGTTGCCTCAATCCATAGCTGGGATCAATTTGTTACAATTTTCATTTGTAAATTTGACGGCTACGATTATGAACAGGTATGTCAAGAAATTGAATATCTACGAAGGTTTAAAAATGAGTCTGTTAATGATTTTAATATTCGATTTCACTTGAATTGCTTAAGATTTAAAGATGAAGATAAGCCTACGGAAGAAAAATCATTAGATTGGTTTAAATATATTTGTTCTCTTCCAACCATTCCCAATCCATATGAAATTAGTTCAAGTTTTGTTTCATCCCCTTCCAACATAAATGAAAATCCCAACACGGATGTGCAAATAAATGCTGATGAAGCGGTTTCACAAAGCTTGGAAAATATTTCCATTCAAATGCAAGAAGACAACAATAGCAATTTTGGAGAAAAAGCCGCCTTGAAATCTGAAAGCTACTTTGAAGTAAATTCGGAAAATCAAATCGCAAATCAGCAAGTACAAGCAGCAATCAAAGTAAATAAAATGCAAACTGCTGTACAAATTTCTGAATTTCTCCATGATGAACAAATGCCAAAATCAGAGCAGCAAAGCAGCATTCTTCAAGAAAGCATATGCACGCAAAGAAATGATCTGCAATCTGAAATTTACAATGAGCATAATGCACAAGAGCTCTCAAACAGAGACAGTTTTAAATGCATTGTTTCAGGTTCACACTTTTCCCTTTATCCTGATATTTTCAATAATGGTAATATTTTTCCTCTTGATGTTAATGATATTCCAGAAATTAAAGAGGCTGATCTAAATGAATTACCATTAAGTTTTTATCAAGATAAAGAAACAATAATTGATCATTCTTTTGCCACTGATGAACATGAAATTCTTGTCCCTCCTTGTTTTGATATATTGGATGAGATTGAAGGAAATTCTAGAGAATCTTGTGAGGTCATTTATGATGATTACTCTGATATTGAGGATGTTGATTTCAATTTTTCTCAAGAGAATCCTCATGATAAAATTCAAATAACATCTGAGGATGAAGAACGCTTCAATTTAGGAATTATCTCAACTAATCCTCATTTTAGAGCAGCAAATTATCTTCATGATTTCACCATTCAAGAAATCATTCCAATTTATGATTCATATGAGGATCAAACTCCCATTCCTATTCATAATCATAATTCGTTTTCTATTTCACAAGTTGGAATTCGAAATCACCCAAATTCCATAATTCTGGCCATTCCTTGTGAAAATGAAATCATTTCAAAACGATCCCAAATGTGCTGTAACATTAGTTGTACAAATAGTGACTTCATTTTAGTTTTTCTTTCACAGCTATTTTGTTTAAACTTAGATTTATTTTCTGATTTTATTTTGCAAAATTTTCACACTTTTCGCTGGCATATTGAACACCTTACTATCAAACACTCAATTGATGCATTGCCCGATTGGGAAATTGAAGTTTCATATTATAATCATGAGCATCAAAAGATATTAATATTTCAATTTCAATCAATGCTAATGTTTCATCAAAAGCTTCTATTTTTTCAAAGGCAATATCAACAAGAGAATGTATTTTTGCAATCTGGCCAGCAATTCAATTCAATTAATAAATTGCCATTTTATTTGAAAGGCTTCCATCCATTTTTCATTGACTCATTTGAAAATTGTTTGGAAATTTTTCCTTCAAGTAAAATTGTCAATGATTTAACATTTGTACATAACACTAACAATTTTTTCCAGGCCTTTGAATTTAAAAGCTCATCTTCACAATCTGGCCTGTTATCTCTTCCTTTGAACATTTCTCAATCCTTAATAGAAATCCATCCAGATTTTTATGATCCAATTGGTAGTCAATTGGAAAGGAAATTTCAGGAGAGAGAGATTTTAATTAAGTTCCTAACAATAACTGTACATTCTGATTTCATATTTATTTTCCTTAGTTTAGTTAGATTTTTATTCTTATTGCTAACATTTGAACTGTACATAAACGCGGGAATAAAAATGAGAAAATGGCTACACTGGAAATATGACTATACCTAGTCATTTTCATGTATATGGTTAGAATAGGAGTAGAATTAATTTAGTTAGTTTGTTTTATGTAGTTAATTTATTTGCAATAGTTCTGTAGATTAAAAAATAAAACAAAGCAATCAGCCTTCTCATACATGTTCAGTGGAAACATTTTTCCTTATCAGAAAATTTTAATTCTTGCTTTCCTTTTTGAAATTTCTTATAGTGATTTCTCTACTCTGCCTATTTTGAATAATGTCTTGATCAAAGTCAATTAAAATTGCACTTGGCATCGATTGCCTCAAAGCCACTTTTCTTCATTTCGGGATTTCCTTCTAAGATTTTCTTTTGAAATTTATATGGTAAGGATTTGAGGATATAAAAGCTTCATGATCCCATTATCCTATGAGATGTATGATTGACTATGATAAGCCTAATTCTAATTCAATCATTATCAGTCAATCTAACCTGTCACAGCAATCATATGAAGTTCATATTATATTCCTCAGAATTTGCCAAAAGCTGATCTTAAGGATGCCCATTTTGCCAAGTGCACACATTTAAATCTGTTTTGACATTTTTCTACAATTAGTGGCTTAATCTCATTCTAATCTTTAGTTTATTATCTGATGCTGTAAAAACGCATCATGTCTATTTACTAAAGGCATTATTAAAAAGTCACTATAACAATACAAATTTTTCTCAAGATTAATTCGGAATGAGCAGAGGTAATAAATTGTTACTTCACTTCGAAAGGGAAGCATAGTTTCATATTTATTTCTGGTAAATTTTATATTCCATGAACATGAATGATTGATTTCATTTAGGCTGATTGCGCACTTAGATTTAAAATAAATAATGAGATGATTTTAATCAAAGGAAGAATTTGAAGATTTATCAGGTAAAATTTACAGACAAATTCTTTTCAGGTACGCATTTACAACTTTATTTTCATCCATTATTAGTTCTGTTTTTCTTAGCTTATTTTTTATTTATGTTCTGTTTTATTTGTAGCTTTTTATTTCTTTTCAAAATCTGAAGTAAGCAGCAAACTCATTTTAAATTTGCAAACAGGTTCAGGGAAATTCAATTCTGATTCATTAGAGTTCAAGCATTTTTTTAGCTTTGCTTTCATTCATTAGAAAACCCAATTGAAATTTCAAGAAATATCATAAGACCATTCGCATCACAACATTTCATCGGAAGTAGCTCTTAGCATTCCTTTTGATCACAAATTGTTCATTAAAGACCTCCGATGTATTATCTTACTCATATGCCATATTGCATTTCACATATCGGAGTTTTCCAAGTGAAGTATACTTCCATGAACATGAATCGCCTATCTCCGATAATCGACTTTACCGATATTGCGATAAACACATAATTCCGGACCCGATATGAAATTCAAATCAAATTCATAAAATATCGCGTCCGTTCAATCGCAATAATGGTAGGAGTATAACTTTAAAGGAAGCCGATGTTTCGGATCCGATATGTTATCAAATTTTCAACATAAAATTATCGGGTCCACTCTTCATCACATATCGGCATATTGATAATTGTTAAATCGTGTGCATAACATTGCCGATCGCGATCGCCGATTAGCCACGTCATTCATCGCATATCGGCATTGCAACAATCAGATTGTGTTACATCGGGTGCTTAAGATTGCCGAACGCCGATTTACGTCATCCATCGCATCGCCGATATCGCAATCGCTTCCTTGCAGTTTTATTTATGGCCGATATATCGGATCCGATATGTTATTAAAATCCCATCATAAAAAGTTATCGGGTCCGCTCTTCATCGCATATCGGCATCGCAAAAAAAATATATTGTGTTACATCGGGTAACCAAAATTTGCCGATTTCCGATTAGCTACGACTTCCATCGCATCGCCGATATTGCAATCATTTAATCACATTCTTACGCTCACATCACCTCTCTGAATCTACAATGTGTATTTTGCAATATGGGAAGCACGATGCAATTTATTCTCTGATCCCCGATATAATATTTCTTTCAAGATGCGATCGCTTCATTTCATTGCACATGTTCTTATCGGCAATTTGCCATTGCAATCTCCGATGCAATAGCTTCCAATGCATGCCTATGAGCCATTAACATTTAATCGATATATGACATAGCAATAAAGGTGAAGTTCTGCAGATTAAATTTGAAGCATGGTGAAGAAACATGTTATGTGAATCATCCGATACGGAAATGTGTTATTTTAAAAGCGAACTTGGGTAACCACTATGGTAAGAAAGCAGTTAATGACCAATTTGCAGCATATCCAAATTATTTCAATTTCTCATACATTTTAGTTTAAATATATAATTCCATAATTAAAAATGGAATTCAAGACCTCTCTGTCTTCATATTTAAATTTTATTATCATAGATTTGGTCTTGATTCTGAACTATTTATAAAATCATGGAATTCATATGAAACTTGTGATATTTTGAGAAACAGTCATTGCTGCAAATTCTCATTCTCATTTTTTATGCATTTGTTTTAATTTGAACTCCCTTGAGCACTGGGCATTTCATTTTTACATTTTACTGCTTGCTTTAGTTTAAATAAAATAAATAATGATTTTGGGTTATAGGATTTTGGTTAGTGGGATTTCTTCATGTTTTTAATGATAATTAAAATAAGGAGTCAGCTAGTTTGGGGAAATTGATACCTTTCAGGTAAGATCAAAAGAAATTACCCAATGGTAAGATTCATGTGCCCATTTTCATTAATTTCCATTTCATCATTCTAGTTTCATTTTTGTTTTTAAATTATGCTGATATAAAACTCTGTTTTGCAGCTCTCCATTTAAAGCTTTCAATCCTCTGCCAGATCATATTTTTGAAAGTCCATACTCTTCTCCTGGCTTTATTTCAAGAAACAGCAATAATCCTCATTGAAACAGCCACACCAGGAAGTTTCTGAACCTTTAATCTGTTTCTTTAAGCATTCCTTTTCTTTTAGAAAATGATTAAGATGATGCTTGGGAACAAGAAGATTCATATTAGACAGAAGGTATTCATTGTGGCTGAATTTTACAATCACTGTTATCTAAAAGCCTAAAGCATTCACAACTCTGCAAGGTATGTTTTTCTAACTCTCAACATAAGAAGGAATGATTACATGCTTATTTTCCTTTTCTTCATATTGTTGAGGCATTGGTACAAACATTCTTGTTTGAGTTTATCTTGCGAAACATAGATTTTCCTTTTCATTCTTAGAGATTTCTTTGTTCTTATTTTTATTTTTGTTTGCTGATTTCTTTTTTCACTTTAGCATAAGAATTCTTTTCTTTTTGTTTTCAGTTTTGATTTTGGTGACTTTGCTGTGATTTATATGAAATGCCTTCTTGTTACCTAACTATGGTCAGCATTCATGGAGAAAAAAATTGTTAATAGTTACCTATTAGCTTTTTCTTAAATCTCTTAAAAGAGTTTTATTTTCTTATTATAAAGGTAAACATATTTAAGGAAGAGATTACCAATCAAGAGAAGTTGGCAAAGTATCATAAAATCTGAAAAATTTCTTTTTCATCAAATTGTAATCATTTTGAGATTTCAAAATTTTATTAAGATCTTTCAGAGTTCTATTATCAGTCAAGAAAAGTTATTTTTAACCAAGTAAAGACACTTTACAGCAAAGCACCTTTAACTCTGAAATTGTCATTCTTAACTCTTAAGGAGTCAATGATTCTCCCTGTCTGAAAGAGTCTTATTTTTTCTACAGAATAATCCAGAAATATATTTAAACTTAAAAGATAAGAGGTCTCATCGTGAGCCTGCTTACCATGATCATAGGGGAAAATGGGCTGACATTACCAACATTGCTAAACAAACCAGGGTAATGGCTTATGATTGCAAACAATTATAAGACAAGGGGTCTCATCACGAGCTAGCTTGTTCAGTCCAATTTTAACCAGTGAATGGCATTGTCAACTATCTGGCTACCATACTAGGACAATGGCTTTTAAGATTTAATAAAAAAAAAAAAAATTTAAAATAAAAAGTAATACATATATAAATGGATTTATCTCTAGATCAATAATCCTTAAACAGATGGGATTCTGAATCATTTATGATTAAAAGGTAACCCTGTCGAAACTATAGACGTTTGCTGGCAACAGTGGCTCTACCTGTGACAAACAAGTATATTTTGAAAGCTAAGCTGTAAAGTGACCCCTGCTTTATCCCTTCAGCTAATTAATGACTGATATAGAGTTTCAAAATATTCTAATTTATGAGGAATTTTAAGAAAAATTACAGTTAGATGATTCTGGTTTTTATTCAGACTAATGAACTAAGTCAAGCATTTCAAGCATAATCTTCTCTTCTTTAGTTATTTTTGCTTTAATTTTAGGAAAATCTCATTCATAACAGAGATAACTCGTTCTTCTCCTGTGTGTCGCCAATTGTTGTGGTAAAAATACAACACCCCCCATTATTGATGCGTCCGCTTCGAATAATGGGGACCCTTTCTATAAAAATTTTGGCTAAGCACCTTTTTGATTTTTATTTTAATTGATTGCCCTACGCTTTCGTTAATTTTTAGTTTTCTTTGGATTCTTGTTTTGATTGCTTTGTTAGAATCGATTTTTTATAAGCTTCCCATCGACGCTTGTTTCGCCTCATTTGGTCAACTGGTTTGAAAATGGCACTCCTTCGAAATCTCATCATTTATCTAGCCTGGGTTAAAAATGCGTAAAATGTACAATATCGCATTTTGTAAATAAATTTGTCCAATAACGCATTCAGTTTAAATATTAACTCGTAGAGGGTTTTACTAACATTTTTCATTATGCAGCCAAATAATTAAGCATCGGGACTTAAGAAATTCACTCCAATTTTTCTAATCAAATCTTAATCTCGAAAAACCAAACATTCAAGTCGCTGTAGTTTATTTTTATTATTTTTCATTTATTTTCTAAGTGGCTGTAGTTTTATTTTTAGCTATAGTTTAGAAACTTATGTTCATAAAAATAAAACAAAAAATGAAAATTTAAGTTTAAAATTAAATTTTAAATTAATTAATATATTATATAATTAATTTAATTAAATTAAAATTTAAAACAAATAAAAAATAATATTGAATATTAATTTAATTAAGTTTAATTAATTTAATTAAATTAAAATTTAATATAAAAAAAAATATATATATATATATATATATATATCGCATCGGGGATTTTCATATGTTACAAATTAAAGAACCCCGATATTCATTTCCCTCCCGATGCGAAGTGCCGAAAGCCTTCTCCACACCGATATGCCGACAAGCTTCTCCACGCCGATATGCCGACAAGCATCCTCCACGCGGAAATGCCGATTGTGAAAAAGTTAAAAGGCATTAACTAGTTTAGTTTTGAGTTAATGTAATTTTCAAAAACACTCATGCGTATGAGTGGAATTAATAAGGAGTGGAGTATGGTAATAGAAAGTTAGGAATAATGTAGGTTAGCATATGTCTTTAATATTAGTTTATATGTTGAGTGAATCAGGTACGTAGGGTAATATAGTTAGTTTTAATGTTTTATATATTAGATATGGTAATATTAGTTAGTATATATATTAATATATAATATGTAATATATTATATTATTTAAATTAATACGTAGCATTTAATTAATTTGATTGATTTAAATTTAATTATCATTTAGATTAATATTAATTAGTTTCTTTAGATTAAATTTGTTACAAATCACTAATTAGATATCAAGTTAGTTAGATTAATAAATAGGTTATTAATAATTAGTTTAGTTTATAATTAACAATTAATTTAGAATTAATTATAATTATAATTTAGGATTTAATTCTTAATGAGAATTTTCATTTTTTTTAGCCCAACAACAGAATTTCCAGATTTACATCAGATTTGACCCATCAACTTTGGAAGCTCATAAATTGAGCTCTACTTGGCCAAATGAGGCCCAGGACGGCTCATTGGAAAGAAAAAATCAAGGAGAACATTTTGAAGGAGGTTTCACCAACAGATTTGATCATTTATTGGACCAAAAATCAGGCAGAAGATCAGGCTCCGAATTTTGAAAACAAAATCATTTTTCTGAGTTATTGTTTTCAATTTCATTTGTCCAAAGCCTCTTCTAATCGCAGATCCATTGGTCAATAATATCATTTACCAAACAAACCATTCCAAGCATCAATACAGAGCTTATATTTTGTTTTTAATTATTTATTTAAATATAATTTGATTGGGTTTTATTTAATTGCCAGAAATGATATTTTGATTGCATTTTAATTTATTTTGATTTCTTTTGCAAGAAAACAGTGGAATAAATATGGAAAAAGAATCTCAATCAATGAGAAGGCTCCAGCAATTGAAGATCAGAATTAGGAGCAAGTAAAATTGGATTTAACAGATTTCTCTTCAACAAACTCTTCTCTCAAGAATTCCTTCACAAATATTATAAATAACAGATTGCAGAATGTAAAAAGGGGCTGCTCTCCTCTGCAATTTTAGAGCTTCTAAAAGCACTATTGTAATTGGAATTTAGAGTTGTAGGAGGGAGGAGTGAAAAATCTCAGATCTGGGGATTATTGAGGATTTTCCCTTTGTATATTGAATTATGCATGAAGAACAAAGCTTGCACTATTGTGGCTCTAGTTTTGAAGGCAGAAGTTCAAGCAATGTAAAGGGCTGTTGGAGACCAAGAACAGAGAAATGGATGCAATAAATTGGTATTTCTAATACTACTGTTTCAAATATCAGTTTTAATTTTATGGTGATATGAATGTGTCATTTTATTCATGTTTGTGCACTATTGTCAATATGGGTAATTTGTCTCAATCTTGTTATTATGTATCTCTGTTTTTATGGATTAATTTCTCATTTTGGAGTAACTACTTACTCTGAAATCTGTCTTATGAAACTGATTTATTGAATAATAATGTGTTGTGAACTATTTCCACATATCATTATTCAATTATTGGATTTATTGATTTGATAACCAATATCATTTTGTGAACTACTTCCTGAATGTTGTTGATTTATTATTTCAGTTTTAAGGTCTCAATAGAATGTGTTTTGGTAACCATAATATCAGTTAATTGAACTACTTCATTAACTTGATATTCATTATAATCAAGACATGTTTAAATCCTAATATTTTAATTATCTTGCTCTTAGTTGGGTTACATCTATATCTGCCTAATTAAGATAGGATTTAGATTAGTTTCTTTTGCTTGCATCATAGAATAAACTTACATTTAGAGTAAATTATACACTCTGTTAAGTCCTCTCCTCAAAGAGGCAAAACTTTAGTTGTGGCTTGGCTGAACCCAAATCAGCTTAAGGGTCATTCTCTTGCCTGATCAGCAAGAAGAAGTGATCTGATGTCCCTGTCTATTGGTAGTTAAAGATACATTATAAACCAATAGCAATAGGGAGAAGGTAACTGGACCTAGATGAACAGTCGGAGCCACCACACCAAACGGAAAAGGAGCTGCTTTTAGGGTCCGGACCGGGTGGTTATCCCCCAATGTTGTTGCAGCGATTTTCGAGGCATCAACAGGTAGAAACAGGGACACGTGGCACGTCGTACAAGTTCGCTCTACTGAACTAGTCTATAATCAAGTCACTGTGGGAGATTTGGCATAACTCTTCCTCGGAGAGTCCAATTTGGATTATACTGGTGGCATTGGAAAGAGGACATAGAGGGCTACTTTAGATCACAATTTCAGAACTAGATGATCCGAAATTACAGAGATACATCAGAGGCAATATTGAGCTCCTACAAAGTGAAAAAATGTGTGTAGATTTTTTTAAATTTTTGCTTAAGCTTGGTTTGAAAAATTACTTTGAAGGAATTCAAAGGGCATAGTAGAGCATTATTATTGGTAACTGATGCCCTGAGGAAAGAAAATGCAAACACCTAGTAAGCAACCTGAAAGCTCTAGCGTGACTTATGAAGAAGAGGAAGAAATGCAACATGATATATCAAAATTATGAGACCAAGTGCAACAAATGTCACTCGCACAAAAAGTAACAGAATCTAAGATGGATGGTTTAAAGAAAGATGTAGAAGCTAAGATGAATGATGTGGAAGCTAAGATGGACAATTTGAAGATAGATTTGAAGGCAGATTTGAAGACAGGCATGGCAGATTTGAAGACAGATTTGACAAATTTTCTACAAGAAATACTTACTAATAGTGAAAGGGTAGTAAAGGAAACTCATGATGCGAACAAAAGAAATGTTAATCATGATTTCATAGACGCTAATGTTGGATCAAAGACCCACCATATTCCAAAAATCAATATGAGGAAGTTTGATGGCAAGGATCCCGCAACATGGATATTACAGATGGAGCAATTTTTCGATCTCAATAATGTTGAAAACACACAAAAGATACGTATTGCAAATTTATATTTGGAACCAAATCAGTTTGTATGGTATCAATGGCTTTGCTCTCATAAACAAATTATCACTTGGGCAATTTTTATGGAAGAATTGACAGCACATTATGAGGATACAAAAAGCAACACTTTTTTTAGCCAATTGGTAAGTCTCAAACAAAAGGGTTCAATAATGGAGCACATTGAGGAGTTTCAAAAATTGAACATAAGGGTAAAAAATATTCCAGAGGAGCATAGGATTGATGTGTTCATAGGGAATTTAAAGGATAATATCCAACATGATGTTCGCCTTTGGGAACATGATTCATTAGAGAAGGCATTCAGGTTAGCAAGAAAAATGGAAAGAAAAATTATGGCAACCAGGAAGCATACCACTCACAACTATAAAGATGGAAGTGTTGTTGCCCCTATTCTTCCATAACCTATAAGGTTGACACCACAACAATTGGAAGAAAAAAGAGCAAAAGGTATTTGTTACAGTTGTGATAGCAAATACACTAAAGGTCATAAGTGTGCTGAGAAGAAATTATTCTACATAGATTGTGGAGAGGAAGAAGAAAATGAGCAAGAAAGGTCAAAAGAAGAGGATATACTCTAGGAACAAAGCCTACATAAAGAGGAAATGAAACCAACCATATCTTGTAATGCATTGGCTAGAATTACCACTCCTCAAACCATCAAGATAGAAGGACAAATCAAGATGAAAAAAGTAATAGTGTTCATTGATTCAGGAAGTACCCACAATTTTATTGATTATAAGATAGCAATAGAATTGAATTGCTTCCTATATCCAGCACCAGAGTGTCAAGTGATGGTTGCAAATGGAGGAATGATAAATTGCTCTAGAAAGTGCCATAATATCAAGCTATCCATGGGAGAATATGTATTGAATAGCCCAATGCTTTCCATTCCAATGGGAGGTGCTGATGTTGTACTAGAGTCCAATGGTTACAATCCTTGGGTACAATAGCTTTTAATTTTCAAGAACTTTTCATGAAATTTTTTGCGAAAGGAAAGGAAGTTGAATTAAAGGGTATTGCAGGGAAACCAGGAAAGATAGCCAGCTCTAACGGTATGACAAAGCTTCTAAAAAAGGAACAAAGAGGTGTAATTGCACAATTATGTTCGCTAGATGTTTCCAAGTCGAAATCATATATTTCTCCAGATCTCCAAGAAGTCTTGGACAATCATTCCAAGGTATTTGAGACTCCCAAAGGTCTCCCACCTATTCGTGATCATGATCATGTTATTCATCTGATTCCAGGAAGTGTTCCTCCAAACATCAGGCCGTACAAATATCCCTGTGCCCAAAAGAGTGAAATTGAATGTATGGTTGCAGAAATGCTAGAGGCTAGTATAATTCAACCTAGTCAAAGTTCTTTCTCTGCTCCAGTAGTATTGCTGCACAAGAAGGATGGATCATGGTGCATGTGTCCAAATTATAGGGAGCTCAACAAGCTCACTATTAAAGATAAGTTTCCCATTCCTATCATTGATGAATTGCATGGATCAATTTACTTCACCAAGTTGGATCTTCGTTCAGAATATCATCAAATCAGAATGAAGACTGAAGACATTCTGAAAACAACATTTAGAACTCATGAGGGTCATTATGAATTTTTGGTCATGCCTTTTGGCCTTACCAATGCACCTTCTACAGTTCAAGGTTTGATGAATTCCATTTTCAAACCATTCCTTAGAAAATTTGTGTTAGTATTTTTTGATGATATACTAATCTACGGCAAGTCTTGGAAGGATCATGTTGAACATGTTGACAGGGTACTACAACTATTAGAGGAGAAACAATTATATGCAAAAAGATCCAAATTTTTCTTTGGAGTACAAGAGGTGGAATATCTGGGTCATATTGTATCTCATGAAGGAGTTAAGGTAGACCCTAGCAAAATTAAAGCCATTAAGGAATGGAAAAGCCCCACATCCATAAAGCATCTGCGAGGATTTCTCAGGTTGACAGGGTATTATCGCAAGTTTGTTAAGAATTATGGGAGAATAGCAGCGCCTCTAACAACATTATTGAAGAAAGATGCATTTTCATGGACTTTAGAAGCAACAAAGGCCTTCGAACATCTTAAAGAGGCAATGTGCCAAGCACCGATATTAGCTACACCGAACTTCACAAAAACCTTTATTGTGGAATGTGATACTTCAAGAAATGGAATTGGTGTTGTTTTAATGCAAGATGAAAGCCCCATTGCTTTTGAAAGTCGTCCAAACGATGGAAAGTTTTTACACAAAGCTATTTATGAGAAGGAAATGTTGGCAATACTACATGCACTTAAGAAATAGTGACCCTACCTAATGGGAAGACACTTCAAGGTAAAAACAGATCATGATGGCCTTAAATACGTTTTAGAAGAAAGATTATCCTCTGAAGAGAAAAAAAAGTGGGTCACAAATATGTTGGGTTATGACTTTGAAATCATCTACAAAAAAGGGAAGCAAAATGTGGTGGAAAATGCACTCTCAAGAAAGGATGAGGATGTGGAAGCATTGTTGTGCACCATTTCTATTATCCAACTAGACTGGATAAACGAAACAAGGGAGGAAAGGAACAATGATGAAGAAGTGTGGGCACTTATTCGAAAGTTACAACAATATTATAGTACATCTGATACATTTAACTGGCGAAATGACTCATTATGGTACAAAGATCACTTATACCTCTGTAAGAATTCCCAACTCAAACAAAATATTCTTATGGAATTTCACACTTCTCCCTTAAGAGGGCACTCAGGATTTTTAAAAACTTACCACAGGGTTAAGAAGGAATTTTTTTGGGATGGGCTTAAATCGGATATTTAAAAGTTTGTGGCAAAATGTTTGGTTTGACAACAAAATAAAATTGAAACAATTAAGACCTCGGGTCTCTTACAACCTTTATCCATTCCAAGCCAATGTTGGGAGGAGGTTTCAATCATGGAAAATTTTAGGGGCTAATGTTCGCCCAGTGGGCTAATTTTCCATGATTTTTCCAAAAAATGATTCGCCAATTTCCAATTTTTATAAAAGATGATTCGCCCAAATTTTAGAATATAAAATTATTTTATCTTAAAAATCGCCAACATTATATAGAGACTATATATAAAATCATTATAAATTTGAATAATTTTGCAAATATATCATTAAAAATTTATAGTTTGCATATTAGGGATTAGTGAGATTCGCCAATGTTTTTAAACTTCAAGAAAATTTTCTATCCTTAAAATTTTCCTTGGTTTCAATGGATTTTATCATAGGTTTACCCAAGTCTGAGGGAAAGAGTGTCATCATGGTGGTAGTTGACAGACTTACCAAGTATGCAAACTTTTGTGCATTATCACATCCATTTAAAGCCAGTACAGTTTCTACTGCATTTATGGAAACAATTCAAAAGCTACATGGAAACCCAAATATTATTATAAGTGACAAAGATCCCATTTTCACTAGAAATTTTTGAACATAATTATTTTCTTGTATTGGTACTCAGTTAGCTCATATCTCATCTTATCATCCTCAATCTGATGGGAAAAATGAGATAGTAAACAAATGTTTGGAAGGATATCTTCGTTGCTTTGTATCTGATAAATAGACACAATGGGTCAAATGGTTGCCTCTGGCTGAATGGTGGTATAACACTTCCTTCCATACAGCAACAAAAATGACCCCATTTATGGCACTTTATGGATATCAACCACCATCCATCACATCATATTTAAGAGAAAATTCTAAGGTTCAAGCAGTGGAACATCACATCGAGCATCAACAAAAATTCCTCCAACTCTTAAAGGATAACCTCGTGTTGGCACAGAATATAATGAAACAATAGGCAGATCAACATCGCAGTGAAAGAAGTTTTGATGTAGGTGATTGGGTATTCCTATGGCTACAACCATATAAACAAGTGTCCCTCAAGCAAGCTAAGAAGGATAATAAATTATCACCAAAGTATTATGGTCCATACAATGTGTTGCAAAAGATTGGTACTATGGCATACAAATTGGAGCTTCCTGTAGCTTCTCGAGTGCACCCAGTTTTCCATGTTTCATGTTTAAAGAAGGTTATAAGCGACAAGCTCCCAGTTCAAACAATATTGCCAGAACTTGACAAGGAGGGAAAAATTATATTGGAGCCGGAAGCAGTCACAGAAACAAGAACTTGACAGCTACGAAATCGATCAATTTTGGAGTATCTCATCAAGTGGAAGAACTTATCCGCTGAAGATTCTACATGGGAGGATGATAATTTTATACAGAAGCATCCAGAACTACTCAAGCGTTGAGGACAACACTTTTTTGAAGGAGAGGGGCATGTTAGGTCCCTATAATACTAGTGATTACCCCATTGCTATTGTAGTTGTATCCCTTATTAATATTGTTGTGCCCCTATTGTCCCCATATTGTTATTACTATGCCCCATAGAATCCCTCTATTTTTATTTTTGTGCCTTTATATTATTATTGTTAGGTCGGCTAGGTTATATTGTGACTCCTTAGACTCCTATATATAGAAAGGAGGTTTTTTCATTTGAATCATCAAAGAATCATTCATTTGTGTAATGTAAAGGAGGTTGCCCGCTCGAAGAGGCTGAATTCTAAGGTGTTGATCTATCTTTTATATCTTTTTGTGAGCTGGTTTGTGAGTGTGGAAGTAGCCTCACATGTATTTTGGCTTGAGAGATGTTTGAGTAGAGTTTGTTTGAGAACTTTCTAGCATCAATATTTTGAGCTAAATAGAGAGTCATTTGTTCCCTTGGGAGATGGCTCACAAGTAAATGCTGACGAAGACATGCCGATGGGACCCTTCAAGATGACTTACGACATCAAGGCTCGGTTGTAAGTTTTACTTTGATTTATATTAACACAAATCAATAGCTTGTTTCCTATATTGTATGTTGAATTGTATGTCAATAGCTTGAGGTTCCTTGACTCTTCAAGTAGATTGTTTGGTCATTTTTTATTGTGTTTGTGGTGTTTCTCTACATGTTGTTTTTAGGTATAAGTGACTAGAAGAACAAGAGTTGGAGCAAAATGATAAGGACTTCATCGAATGATGAACTGAAGGTAGGCCTTCATAACACCATCTTTCTAAGGAAATTTGCTTTTGTATTGTCTTTGCAGTGATTAGACCCACTCTAGAGCTAGAGGGGTTGCCTCTATCCGTAGAGGTAACTTGCCTGTGTTGCACAATCTAACAAGAGTATGGATTAGAATCACACTTAAATTATCCATAAATTGATTCAATAGAAGCTAATTTATGAGATAAGTAGCTAACAACCTTAAGGCATAATTCTTTAATATAATTAGTAACACCATCTTCATATTAACTCTAATTTAGACTTTAACAAGAACATAGATATTTTAACAAAATCAATCAACTTCTAGCACATATAGTACACCTGTTCTTCTTCAATGTACATGCCCTGATCGATAATGTATGTTGACAACTTAAGGACATTAAATTGGCTAAACACTAACCCAGGGAGAATTCTTTCCCCTTCTTGCTACAACATCAACCCTCCCTAGCTTGTTCCTAAATTATACAAACTTCACCCTCAGACAGAGGCTTTATGATAATGTCAACATCCTGCTCGTCTATAGAAATGTGTTGGAGCCTCATTTTTCACTTCTATTCCATGTCCCAAATGTGGTGGTATTGTGATATTTTTGTGCTTTGACCAATCATGAAGGTCATCTCCTGCACCTGATAAAGGAGTCTCACGAATAGCGTCTGGAGTCAGATTTCTTCATAAATCGCCAAACTAGCTACAATATACACAACCTCTATAGTTCTCAATGTGACAAATGTCTATTTCTTTCCTAGGAATAATCCAGAATAAATCATCATCCTATTTTTCTCTTCCTATCTTCAACGCTCTTTGCCCAATGTGAATATTTATATCCTTGCAACTTCATCCTTCACTAGAACAATCACCACACCTACTTGAGACTAAAAAAAATATTAGTTTGGTAGTCATAGCTTCTGCCACATTTCTACTTGAAAGAAGTAATGTTTCAACCAACATACTTCATCTTGAATTCAGAGGCCAACTCCCTCTGACACTAATGTAGGGCTTGATTACTCCCTCTATCAAGAAAGAAAATTCTCCTACCACTGCTACTCCCTTTGTCACATGAGTACCTTTCCTCCCATCTAAAAAAAATCATATGATAACAAGATCAACTAGGATTCATTAGATATCCATACATCTAAGAATACCATGCCCAAGTTTCATACAAAGCCTTCTTTATTCTGCAAACATGATCTTCCCCCTCATGTACCTCAAATCCCTGAGGTAGCTCTATGAAAACTTCTTCTTCCTCAAATACTCCATTGAGAATGTGGACTCCACACCCACCTGATGTAATTTCGAACTCATATTAGAACCAACAGAAATAAAAGTTCTAATAGAAGTGTACCTGATAATTGGAGAAATTGTTTTTACATAGTCCTCTCCCTCTTTCTAGGAGAATCCTCACAATTCTTTCTTTGTACTTCTATTTTTTTCCATCTACCACACACTTGTATATCGAATTGGATGTAACCATTTAATTTCCTCATATCTTGGCACAATCTTCATTATGGAATTCTTCAAACTTTTTGGCCTACCTACGCCTTATGAAATAGGAGCTCTTCTCATCATTATGCATGATGATAGTACAAATTCTCCCTCTTGGAAATGAATCGTTCTTCAAGAATTATCTTGTCAAAAGTTTTTATTTTTTCCTCTCAATGCTTTCATCTATTTCTAGAGCCTTGGAAGCCCTTACGATCTACCTACAAACCTCACTTGGAGGCCATGGAAGAAACGATTATAACCTAGCAAAGGAAAGAAGGACAAGAGGATAACTAATGGTAAAACAATAATAATCAAGGAAAATAGACACAAATAATATATCTTTAGGGAATTTTCAACTTTTCTTCCTTGCAAAAGTCATTAAAAACCATCTACAAACTCATCCTCCTCCTCCTCATCAACATATTGCTTTTCTTTCCTTGCATGAGCTAATGTTTCTTCATTTAGTAGAATCATTGATTTTCAATACTTTAGTTCTATATCTAAGGTTTTATCCAAAAACCCTAGATCTTTCTCAAATTTTATGCTTCAATATTTATCTAGGGTTTGCATACCCTAGTACTATCATATTTTCCAAAAAGATGAGATTGTCAACAAAGTGATGTTATGACTCAATCAAGGAATACTCCATTTGTTTCTTTGTTGACTAGTATCAAAAACAAAATATATAAGGAATTATTTATAGATATAAGATGTTTCAATGTCTTCCATAGAATTCTTCCAAGAGTACTCACTACATCAACCTAGGCAAATAAACAATATTCAATTAAATATTCCATCACCATGTCAAATGTATGTATGTGCTAGTGCTTCACATCACATCATATGTTATACTTGAATTACCTAAGTTGTAAACTATCTCAGATTCTTGTAAGAAAATAGTAGACATGAGTTTTGACTCCAGATCGATTTTAGGTCTATTCTTAAATTGATTGAAGGAGTTTTAGACTTGTTTGTCATCTTAGAAAGTGCATCACAAAAATTTCATGGTCTTGTTTGAAGGCAGGCCTAATCAAATCCTCTTTAATCTATAAATTCAGTCTTTCTTCCAACCAATCCTCAAGAAATAAAATTCATTAATATATTATAATAATATATGTGTCTCATTCATAGTATCTATAGATTTTCCATAGGTCTAAGGCAACCTTGGACTGATTGAGGTACTTCAGACTAAGGCATATCGGACAGAGGCACTTCAGACTCTTCTGCAGCCTAGTACTAAGGCCCTTCGACCATTTAAGGGATGGAATGAGGCCTCCCATTCCTTTCTAGGTCTAACACCTATCCTCTTAACAGATCATGGCCTTCCTTCTTGTTATATTGGTTTCTTCAAAACAAGCTAACTTGGTTAGACTATTGTTTCACCCATCCTCTGATACCATGTTGATTTTTAGGATCTTCTAATCTGGTAATTGCTTATTGATTTCTTCACTAATTCATCTTGTTTCACATTCATCATTAAGAAATCATATATATAAATTCTTTAGAAATAAAGAAATAATGATAGTAGGATCATGAAGAGACAAACGAACACAAGAAAAAAATTACATTGGGAAAACCCTCCTCTAGGGAAAAGCCCAACAACTTTTTCTTAGAGAAATTGTGCAATTCAACAAGAGATGTCATCTAATTTTTCTAGTCAAATAAATTCAAACTTCCTAGCAAACAATCCTAGGTCAAACCTGGTAAAACTTAGACATTTCAATCTCCTACAATTTCATCCTCCTGAAATTTCGGGCTGCCTGAGAGAACTTGGTCTGCCTTAGAGAAATTTGATCTACCTCAAAAGAAAATTTGGTCTTCCCATAAACTTAGTGTGTAATATCTCTTTTTCCTTCACATAAACATAAGAATATGTATATGATATGAGTGACCTGAATTGGTGTCAGATGAAGAAAATAAGTTTCCTTTATATAATAAATCAATGAGCCCAAATATGTTTGTTAAAGGGTTAGGCCGACTTGAACCTTTGGGACTAGCCAACTTTTTCTTGGAGGCAAAAATAATTTGAATTTCAAAAATTCAATTTTCCTCTTTTTAAAGTGAACTTGAATTGTACATTTATATTTATTTTTCATTCATAGTTTGAGGGATAAATCATTTATGAAGACCGACCATAACTATAAAAAAAAATCAGCAATAGACACTTATTTCACCATGGTCTCAACAATTGGGACTGCACACCTTAGATATGAAATGTAAAATATAGATCCATCCACCCAAATCCACAATCGCATCAACATAGAGTAAAATCACAATACAACTTAATCTCATATAACTTTTCAAGAACAAAATAAACAATTCAAACTCTAATTACACCATTATCTTGATTAGTCAGGTCCCTTTCTTCAAGAAATTTTCACCTTGTACTAGGACAAACAACAACAAAAAATAAACCCATGGATAACTAGCACATACTCACTCAATTGGATGCCCTTTTCATGCGCGATGAGGTTATTTATATATACCCTTTATTTCCTAGATTAGACCAACCCAATGATTTACCACATGAAAAAAAGAAGTAAAATTTGATGATATTATGAGCCAACACAGAACCATTGAGATGACGACAAAATAAAAAAATATTAATTAAATTCCATTATGTTCTTGAATGCTAAACAAATTTCTTCATTGCTACCAATTACCCAAGGAAATTTCCATGGGAAGGCACACTTTTTCTCTTTTCATGTTACGGGATGTGGGCGTGAATTACCCTTGGTTGTCTGGGCTGCAAATCTTGATTTCCCATTGGAAATTTTGGCTATGAAATCTTATTACTAGTGAAAAACCAAAGTATATTAACTAATTTTTGGAAAACTCAAAATTTTTCCTCCCAAATCAACAACACTTGCTTCAAGACATCTACAAACATCCTTCCAAGCACCTTTAGCAACAAAAACACCTCGGTCATACATCAAAATTATGTACAAGAATCCACAACTATTGACATCAATTTCCATCACACAACTAACTCAACTATTGAGATCAATTCCAACACCATGCTTCCAACATTAACTAAGTTCCAAATCCCACCTATAAATATTTGGCTTTCGAAAATAAATTTTAGAGAGACCAAAACACACTATTATTGGTCCAATCCAAAATTGACACTTTTCTAGGTGCATTTGGGCAGCCAAAACTTAGTATAATCACTTAGAACACTTGAGAAAACTTTCCACACATGCATAACAACATTTAACTCATGAATTTTCTACAATAGGAACTCTTGCACCTCGAATCCCTATATGTATTACTAAATTATCTTCTTAGATGTTTGATCCACATGCTTTCTTCCATTTTCCTAGACCATTTTTGGGTCAAATATCAAATTGTAAGATGGATGATTTCCCATGATACACATTGAAGTCTAGAAGCACTCCAATACCACCACTCAACCCCCATAAATTTTATATGTGCTTGCTTCAGGAACCTAATACTTCATCCAATGATCGATGTGGATATTGGTGGCCACGCACCTATTCCACCTAGAACCCCAACACTATCTCTTTCATTTTTTCAGTTTCTTTAATTGTAGCACAATTTATTATTTTTGGTAGTTTTTCGGGTCCTAAAATTTTGGAGCCATTTCGAGGCCCTAAATGGATTTTTTAGGGAAAATAGAGAGACAATATGATGTGACTATGGGCTTGCTGATTTTCTTTTGTCCTCCTCTTTGAGATCTTTGAAACGAGGTATTATGATAGGAAAACAGAGATCGCATGCCAAAGTTATGACTCCAAGAAGTTGATGTACCAATTTATCCAAAAGGGGTCCACAAATTTTGTGCTTCATCTCCTACGGTTAGGTTTTTGGAGTTTTAGGGTTTTCCATTGTTTCCCAATAATGAATAGGCCTTTGAGCCTCATTGCAACACAATTCAGAGGCATTTAGCCACCACATCTCTTCTCAGAAGTAAGCTACCATCACTGAAGCTAATTTATTCCATTATGTTTGTAAGCATATTTCAGTATTTTGATAATAATGAAATGAAATGTTATTTATGTTGCATCACTATAATTATGGTTATATCTGTAATTTGTTGCATTCCTATTTAAGTTCGGATCATTCAATGAGCCGTGGGATGGTGGGAAAAGCAAAGAAAATTTCAAATTGAAAGTTTGGAATAAAATTTTGAGTAATGTTTTTCTAATTCAATAGCAAGGAAGATTAATTTTGTGCAACCTCAACACTAGTTCCCACTCATGGTATCATAGTTTGTAATGGTGTTCACATTCTGAAGCAATTGTCTAGCATTTCTAATTATCAAGGAAATATTTACATACACATCATTTATAAATTTTTCAATTTGGTCCATCATAACAATGAAATTTAAATGTCTGTATAATAAATGACTACATAATTATTTATAACAATCCTAGGTTCATAATAGGTTTGTTACAAGTTGTTATAATAAAACGTAATATAATATTCAGAATATTAGATCTTTTGGAGTAGAGAGTGAAATCCTATGCTGCAAAAAAATTGGATGTCCATGTCAGTGAGGAGCAAAAAAGATTAAAAATGGATGGAGACCTTTAGTAATTGAGTAAGATAATAAAGAAGATAATGAAATTTAGGATAGTGAATATGATTGAAGTGAAAAAAGTGAGTATGATATTGACAGTGAGATTATGTGGCATGACTTATAAGGAGGAGAGTTTTTGGAGGATGTTCCATGGGAAATCAATATTGTATTTGATAATTTGTTTGATAATGAAGAATTTGTATGCATAGATGTTGGTGAAGAGGATATTTTTAAAATGATATTATTTTAGATTTAAGAAAAGGAGGTTGAAGGATATCAGCACAACATCAGGAACAACAAGTTGAAGGAACATTCTATGTGGAAGGCAAGGAAATATATCTTGTAGAACTTGATATGAGAACAAATGAAGAACAACACTCGGGAACATCATCTTCCTTGGATTATAATGATGATATTGTCAAGCCTTATGAAAATTTGAAGGATGAGCAACATATGCTTGAGTTCTAGCAATGGTAAGTAAGACATGGTGATGAAATTCTCATGTTGAAAAGGGAGATGCCTTGGAGGACCTACCCATGAGGGTGCCAGAATTAAATTACCATGTTTATCTCAATACATGTTTTGATATGACAGATGAAGGATGTAGCATTGTTTATGATACAAATGAAGAAAAGGATATCCATTATTTAGTTATAAAAATGAGAAGACTTCAAATAATAAGTCATCATCTCTAGTATCTTACAATACACATTTCCACAGTTCAAATTCATGTTGGAGACAATTTTTCTCGAAAGAACATGTGTGGAGAAATTGCATTTTTTTACGTTTTGAGTGAAAACCTCACCCATTTTTAGGGGCTGTAAGCTTGAAATTTTTTGTCTATAGTGTTTGACTTGAAATAAATAATTTAGAGAAGTTGTGGAAGATGAAGGAATGGAATATATTATGATCTATATGGATGTTTTTAAAAATGGAATGGATGAAGCAATTATGAAATGTGTAGGAATTAAAGATACATATGGACGAAAACAAAGGAGAAGGAAACTATACATGCTATTGCAAAATCAATTAATGACATAAATAAAGAGACGGTTGAGCACATAGAATACTTTGTTAGAGTTGAAATAGAATATAATGAAGAAGAGCTTGTAGAGGAATAAATGCTCCAAGTTGACAAAGAAATGAAGCTTATTAAAAGGATGATGACTGGAGAAAATGAACACCTAATAGTGTGCATGAGGAATGTAAAGTAAACACACAACATGCCAAAATAAGAGGAAAATGGAGCCTAATGCTCAAATGATTTGTTGACTAATGATAATGTGTTTATTTTTGTACAAAATGAGCATAAAGTAGTCAAGTTTCCCATATCGATAAATTAAAATGAAACTACGGGATGTCATTCTCATCCATCTAATATTGAAGAAAGTATGTTTTCTCAATTTTATAATAGAAATAGAGGGTAATAGGAAAGTAGGAAAACCTTTAATGTTGATACATGGTAATGAACTTTCCCAAGAAGACAAGGTTATGAGTGAAAATGAATTTGAGGAGAACACTACTATTACAATAACCACAATGGTGGAAGAAAATAAATTCTATGGAAAAAGAGTAGAGAAAGAGGAGGGCATGAAGGAAACCTTTGTTTTATTTAATAATTTATTTTTTTGTGAATATCTAAGAATTTACAAAATTATTGAATTTACAAAAGCTAAGAAGAGCATTATGATGATGTGTCAAAACCATTGAGTAATAAAAGTAAAAGGAAAATAATTGAAGAAAAAATTACATTAAGATTTGAAGTAGTATAAATAAATAATATGGAGAAGAAATTATGTGTTAATAGAAAGACTCTTGAGGAGGATGGAAGGCATGGGGATTACATATTTAAATAAAGGTAATTAATAATGGTAAGGATTATAAATAAGGCAAAGAGGATAAAAGTGATGATGAGGGTGATGAGAGAGATAGAAATAATGGTGATGTAGGTGTCGATCATACATTGAAATTTTTTTATATGAAGACGTTTATGAGGAGTATTATAAGGAAATTCAAAGGCTATAGAGAATCAGAAGCACAAATAAGGTAACATGAGAAGATGATGAAAGTAAGAGAACTATAAAATTTTCAAAATAAAGCTAAAACTTTATATAAATATTTAATTTATCATGGAAAATAATGAATAAATTATTAAGTACATTCCAATAAGAAAGGAGGAGGAAGAGGAGGAGAATAAAATGGACAAATATTTTTTCATGCCTTTAAGCAAGGATATTTTAGAGAAATTTCTATTGAAGGGAATCTTGTGCTATGGAGGGTTCTAGAAACAAAGTATTATTAATAGTTAATGAGATTACATAAACCCATTGGTTAGATCAATGAACAATGAGGAAGATAACAAAGATATTTGGTGGGATCTTATTATGCCTATGCCACAATAAGGGGGAATAGTGATAGTTGAGACAGCAACCTATGAAGTAAATAACATTGTATTTTTGAATGATAGTGTGATAAAGGAAGAATAACTTATTATTAGTGATGATTGCAGCCAACCTAAGAGGATTAATTCAATATTGAGACTTATGAATAGGTTGAAGATGAAGGAATGAAAGTATGCATGGTTCAAAGTATAGAGTCAAAGGAAGAAGAAGAAGGGGCTTGAATTTTCTTTCATTCCTCATGAAAGGGCATATACATCATGGGAATGATCACATATTTTAGTATAAACATTTGTTTTCATCACAAAAACATGCTTTTTAATTACCAAGAGAAACTAATGTGGGAGCATCCAATCAAGTTCTAAAATCTATGGCATGGAGAATAAATGTGATTGAATGTGAGAAGTTAGATCAACCTTTAATCAACGGACCTTATTGCATCATGGAATTTTAATGATGAAAAGGACTTCAATAACGACATTTGTTTCAATCACAAAGAAATTATTTTTAATTACATGGAAAGTTTGATGTTGGAGCATCCAATCAATTTCTAAAATGTAGTTATGCCACGGGAATAAAGGGAAATAATTTTCAATCATTCGATCAACATTCAATACCTTGTTGCATAATTCCATTTTAAATATGGAGAGGAGGAGAGAGATCAAAATACTATTTTAACCATCCCTTAATTCATTATGAATGATCAATACTACATCACACATGCTGAGTTTGGGAGCAAAGTGGACATAAGAGATAGTTGATATCCAAGCGTAACCAATGGTTTTATGGCCCTAAGGGGGTCCTTGTTATAGAAATATTTGGGCACTACAACCCCAATCTTATATGTCGATAAACTAGGGCCTTTTAACCCCTAAAAGTGTTATTTCATACCCTAAAATATCATGGTCAACTGATTACATCATTCCCTAGAAGTTCCACCTGAAAAACCACTCAGAACTAGCAAAAACTAAACCATACTGGCTGCTCCACTGTCAGGGTGTGATGCATACTGACTGCTACACTAGCCAGGTGCGATGCATACTGAAGAGGCCTTCTGTAGGGTTCAATAAGCGACGATGGAAAAATGTCCAAGACTGTTTGCTAAGTGGATGCTCATGGAATCTTCTAGAAACTTCTCCTATGACACTTGCCTCTCAGAATTCGCCCAGGGATGAGTAAGAGATCCAAGAAATCTCAAAGTGGAACCAAGAACAAGTGGAATGAAACTAATCAAAAAACTAGAGATGACTCACACCCTTGCACACATCTATAAATGGATCCCTCATCCGAGAGATCTAGAGGCTGAAATTTTGGAATTTGCAAGGAAGTGCTGATAGTTTTTCTTTAAGAAACAACATTGTATTGTTGAGTGATCTTGCTTTTCATGAGGTGAAGAGGGCTTTGATGCTGGGAGGACAGCCGGGTTGTAATTCTCCCTTATATTTTAATAAAGTTCTTTGAGTTTTCTTCCATACAATCGTGTATTTGTGAATGTTGTTATTTGTGAATGCCATTGTATGTTCATTGTATTTATAATTCTGCAATGCTTATGTTAGAATAGATCAAAATGCTTTGATAGTTCTTTGTTACTGGGTTTCTACAGGTACTCTCCAAGCGGGATAAGTACGGAGAGGAGTTGCAAGCTCTGTCAAGGGGGAGAGAGATCAAGCAAGGAGTTAAGCGGAAGATCCAGGTTGGTTCCTTTGCCTCTCTCTTATCTATCATACATAGAGGAAATCCCAAATTTCTTTGATTGTTTATTTCTAGGATAGCTGCCAATCCTAGAGGGCTAGCAGATCGAAAAGACACTATTTTTCCCAGAAACGAAATGGCGACTCCACTGGGGAATGAATAGATGTTTGTTTGTTGTTGTTGTTTTCTTTATAAATTATAGACAGAGCCTAAAGTTAGCCAAATAGCCTTCGAACTACTCTTGCTCTGCAATTGCATAGTAGATGAATGCTGCTTCAGTCAATCTCTGGTTTAGTTTATGGATTGAAAATTTGACTTACAAGCATTCTAGATGCCCTTTTGGTAGCTCAGTAACCTCTTAAGATCATTCCTCTATACTTTTATCTTTACTGTTCATCATAGCTCAGCTTAAATAACTGAAATCAGCTGCAAATTTGAGCCAAAACCCATCTCAGTTGCGCTCCCTGGCCCATCGCATTGTCTGTCACTGTCAACCAGTATGCATCACACTTCCTGAGTGTAGCAGGTGTGATTCATACTTGTTTCTGTGAAGCATAGGTGCGATGACTGACTGAACCTATTTCTCTCCTTGAAATTTGGGGTTTTTTTTTCCTTGTTTTCAGCTCTATTTAGTTGTTTTTTGCTGCTTATGAACAATATCTCATTGCTGAAGCTTGCTTGCATTAAATAGATCATCCTTCATTGCTTAGGATTAGTAAATGTTTTTATGTATTTTTCCATCATTTACAATCCTTTGTCGAAAATTTTCTTAAATCGATCTGTCATTTTGGTACAATGAGTGTCGTAACTATCATTTTGTGTCAAAAAGAGAAGTGTTGTCAAGCCTTCCTTCTCTGAATAGTCGATTGAACTTTTTGTCATGTATTTGATTTGATTTGTTATTATTGAAACTGTCGAAAGCATTTTCTATTCGAATTTGAAAAGTCTCGTTTAGCCTTCCTTTCCATTTTGAAAAAGAAATTGTCGAAGTATCGCTTTGAGTAAAATATTTCAGATCTTTGCTACTTAGTTTTCCTTTTGGCATTTTTCACATTAAGGGGAAAGAAAAAAAAATACATGCATTTGCATTTTCATTTAGACTGTGTGTGAAGAATGATTTAGGAAAGTGGATTTAGTGTGTGCTCTTTGCTCTTCGTTTGAAAGAATTGTAATCTTCTTTCCTTAGTAGCTAGGATTTTCATTGCTCAAAATAAACAACGATAGTTTATCATTGTAGATTGCATATTTAGGAATTTTACATCTACATCACATGGTGAACCATTGAAAGGAAAAATTCTAAACAAGATCAACTATAAAATAAATTTCAATGAACTTAACAATGCTTTGGAACCTAACGCAACACATCAAGAGGTCTAGGCTAGAGATGTGTTCCGGCATCATAAAGTCTAGTAACTATCGTTTTCATCGAAGGTTGGGTGATTCCTCCTCTTTGATACGACAAGTGCTAGTATGGACTTGTGCTCCCTGTATTGTCGAGTATATATTAGGAGACCACAATAGGCTTATATCCTTTATCCATAGGAAGCTGTGTCTACCACCCTATCGATTGCAATGCACTGAGCACAACATTCAGGAAGATTGACTACCGTACATAAGTCCTTGGTAATTTCTCTTTAATTTATCACCAAGGTGTATATTGCAGTTTTGCGATTGGTTTGGTAATCCCTTTGTCTAGATTTCCAGAGTAGTCACTTTCGTTCCTTTTCGACTCCTTAAAAGAAAAGGTCCTTCTGAGCACTTGTCACTTCAGGCTTATTAAAAATTGAATGGGACGAGAGTCATCTTTAGCTTTTTCTTTACTCTTAAAAGTTGAAAAAGCAAATATGTGTCAAAGCATCATTAAAATTTATTAAATTTGGAATAACATCTTTGTTCCTTCGTTGATCTTAGGTTGAGATAATGGAGTCCACCAATCAAGGAATCCCTTTTGAGGGAATCCTAGTCCTTTTTCCTCTTGGGGAAATATTGGTGCTCCATATATGGTGACATTGTCCCTTCCGAGAATCACAATTGGCCTACCAGTATGGCTATTCTCAACCTTTGTCATTCAAAATACCGTGATTCCTCATCAATCGAATTAGCAACCAGTGAATACTGAAGTTGACCCTTTGCCTTATTCTTCGTTTGTTTCTCCCTCCCCTTCTTCCTCTTCACTTGGTGAAAGTAGCGATGCTAGTAATCGGGTGACTAAGAAGAAGAAGAAAGGGAAGGAGAAGAAGAAGAAGTCAGTTAAGCAAGGGGGCAACCATGCAGCATCTGGTGAAAATCCACACACTGAACCTTCCAAACCTATATTTCCTTGCATAATTTGTAGAGGAGACCATTTTCATTGAGAATGTCTGTGCATCCCTCGGATCTTGAGAGAATGGTCCCCCCGTTTGCACCAACCGGTGTCATCAACCTCTGGTGATCATGTTGACAACACACCATCAACTAGTAATAGTGGATAGAAAGGAAGAGTCAAAATTCCATGTAGCTTATGTGAAGGGGACCATACCCTTCCCCGTTGTCCTTTTTTGGATGAAGCCAAAAGAGTCTTGCATAACCGTCCTACTTCACCACAGTGACTTCCATCTGGATACAGGAAGTTCTCCCCAAGTCGTTTACTATTTGAAAATCCGACTGACATAACTCAACCGTCGGTCGAAACACCTATCGCTGAAAGCGAATCTTTTGAGTCCATACCGGACCAAAGTCAATAGGTCGAGATGGCAGTCGACCCAGTTTTACCTTCAAAAGATCCACCTTCAGATGATACCATTCCCAAAGAGAGTGAGAATGATACTATTCAAATTCTTTTTGTTACTTCAGAGTCCGATGAACTTGGGGGAAATCCACCCATTCCTTCACAACATGAAGAGAATCCCCAGTTCCCGCTACTTAAGGGGTTAATTCAACTATTTATTTGGTACCCCCTCCAAGCAGTCTAGTCACTTCCCTTGATTGGAACCAACTAGCAAGATCTCGCCTTCCATCTTACATGCCTTTCCGGATCATAGTACAAGCTTACAAAATGATCGTGTTTGGCACTATCATAGACAAAGGGGCATCAGTGAGTATCCTTTCCTCAACTGCTTGGAAAGCACTTGGTTCGCCATCGCTTTTGCCTATTACTCAGAATTTGTCAGGCTTTAACAAAGGAACCAGTCGACTGTTAGGGATCCTTCCTAAGTTACCATTTACTTTGGGAAGGAAAACCTTTCACATGAACGTGATGGTACTCCAAGGACCATTAGATTACAATCTACTCCTTGGACGCGACTATGTTTACAACATGGAAGCTATTGTCTCAACACTCTTTCGAGTGATGTGTTTCCCTCATGAAGGAAAAATTGTCACTATTGACCAACTTTCATTTCTTGGTTCAAGCACAGCTCCAAGACAAACATCATCCCTAAATGGTTCTTTTGCATCAAGAGTGTCTCTTTAACCTTCATCACGTCCACCTGATTGTTGGGAGTAGTCCAATGAATGTAATGAAGCTTAGGGGCATGCACCCTTGTATGCTTTGGCAGACAAACTCAACTGAAAAGATAGGTTTCCTTGTAGGTTATGTAATTGGAAGTGCCATCCCACACCAATCACCTTTGTCCACTTTGTGGACAAAGCCAAGGAAGTGTTTTGTCTAAACTGCTGACGAAACAATCCTGCTTAATCACAACGATTTCCATATGATTGTTGGAGACTCTCCTTTTCTCGATGCCTGGGGGCGTGCAAACCTTTTTATGCAAGCTAAAAATGACCAATTTCATTTTTTAGCTTTTTAGCTTTTTTAGCTTTCTAGATTATTAGTTTTTTAAGCTTTTTAACTTCTTAGGTTAGGTGATTGGTCTGACACACCATTCACCTTTGTCTACAACACAGACGAAGCAAAGGAAGTGTTTTTTCTGTTCCACAGACGAAACCATCCTACTTAACCTCAGTAGTTCCTTAGCTTTCTAGTTCTTCTAGATTATTTAGCTTTTTAGTTTTTCCATTTCTAGCTCACATAAAAAGAAAACTGAGCAATGTTATCACATGGTTCAAGCTCGTTAAAAAATAAACCTACCTCCGAGCATGTTGTCGCATGGTTTAAGCTCGCTAAAAAATAAACCTACCACTGAGCATAGTTTCTCCCAGTTCAAGCTCATTAAAAAATGAATCCACCTTTGGTAAATAACCTTTGTGATTGCCATACTATCAGCGTTTTGAGCCTTGGTTGTGTTCCTGCCATCACCTCCATTATTTTGGTTGATCATACACTTCCACTTGATTGTTTACCTTTTTAAGGAACAACTGCGACGAGTGGTCCTGTTAGCCACCCTCTTCACATCACCATGTTTTGAGAAGTTCCAAGCTTACCCGGAACCAGTTGCTACCCTAAACACCACTCGTTCCTAAAAAACGAGTCTCCTTTAAACTCTTTTCAGACTCGTTAAATATGAAAAGATTGTCGAGCTATTGGCCTTTCCAGCTCGTTAAAGTAATGGGAAGTGCCATCCCTCCTGTATATTTTAATCTTTTTTGGACCTGAGGGATTATCTCATGAAAAAGTTCGAGCGCTTGTCTTTTCATCTCGCTAAAGTTATCGAAAAATCATCCCTTTTGTATTATTTTATCCTTTTTTGGACTTAAGGGATTATGCTATGAAAAATAACTGCTGGAGTTTCCTTTTCATCCCTTTTCAAACTCTCTAAACATGAAAAGGACCAAGTTGTCTTTGTCATTAAACTCGTTAAAACAATAGCGATAAACTTGTCCCCTAGACAAGAATGAGTTTCACTGTCGCTAGGCTCGCTACAACATAGCGACAAGTTTGCTTGAAGGGAAAATTATAAAACAAGCATATGTTATCCTCCTCAAGCTTGACAAAAATAAAGAGGTATTGGTCAGCAATGACTGGGGAAAAAGGGAAGAAAACTTGAAGAATTTTATTGGTAGCAGGTCGCTCTTGAACATGACACTTTCAGTCCATCGCCATGATTGAATCGGGTTGGGTTTTCCCATTCATCGGCCATATCACCATTGGTCCTCCACACCATCCATTTTTTGGGGTTAATGCTACCAATCCATCTCAGTGTTGCTGATATGTTCAAGAGAATTCATTCAGACAATTCACCATCCAATTAATGCCTCATCCACTACAATACCTTCACCCTCCATTTTTCATGACCGCCATTCCTAAACCTTGTGTCGTCAAATTGTTTTCACCTCCAGAAAATTATTTGCTTAATTTCGTGTCATAGATGTGGGATACATTAAGGCCCTCTTATGATGGGTCACTTCTTGTCAACATTAGCTCCTTATCCAAGAAGCTGACTTAGAAACAACCCTTTCAGTACTTTGAAGCTTGCATGCCTCAATGGAAAGTTTCTCACTTCCGGCGACAGGTTGACATCAATAGCCTTTGACAGAAATATTTTACATGGTGTTTGACATCAGATCATATATTCACACCACATGAATTGTACTATAGTAACTTGAGGGTCATTGTCATTATTGCTGATTCCTCTCGTGTTTGTTAACAACTTACATTATTGGTTGGTAATCAGGCGATGTCTTTCCATGTTTGACTTCATAACATCTTTTCACATGGATCGAATTGTACATCGGGCGAAGATTGAATGAGTTTGATGACCCCAGATCTAGTTTCATCTATCTGGGTTGCAATATATTCAGGGATATAAAGACATCGAATGTACACAGAAGCTACACAAATGGTCATCCAAGCCAGCGATGATGACCCTACATATGAAGAATCACTAGTCTACAATTGCAGACGATTATCTGTTCTATGTACATGAAATGAATTTATAAAGTTGAGCATTGGAATGCTTGCCTCAGCTAGATCATGAAAATTATATGATGATGATGTATTGTATTGTATCTTATACAGGTCACCTTCCAGTTTCGAAAACCTCGGATCCTCATGATAAAGCATTTCACCCGACATCAAAGATTTACGACTTCATGATTTAGGGGGCAACTGTTATAGACATATTTGGGCACTACAACCCCAATCTTATATGTCGATAAACTAGGGCTCTTTAACCCCTAAAAGTGTTGTTTCATACCCTAAAAGATCATGGTCAACTGATTACATCATTTGCCAGAAGTTCCACCTGAAAAACCACTCAGAACTAGCCAAAACTATACCATATTGATTGCTCCACTGTCAGGGTGCGATGCATACTAACTGCTACACTAGCCAGGTGCGATGCATACTGAAGAGACCTTCTGTATGGTGCGATGAGCGAGGATGGAAAAATGTCCGAGACAGTTTGCTAAGTGGATGCTCATGGAATCTTCTAGAAACTTCTCCTATGACACTTGCCTCTCTGAATTCGCCCAGGGATGAGTAAGAGATCCAAGAAAACTCCAAGTGGAACCAAGAACAACAAGTGGAATGACACTAATCAAAAACCTAGAGATGACTCACACCCTTGCATACATCTATAAATGGATCCCTCATCTGAGAGATCTAGAGGCTGGAATTTTGGAATTTGCAAGGAAGTGCTGATAGTTTGTCTTTGAGAAAGAACGTCATATTGTTGAGTGATCTTGCTTTTCATGAGGTGAAGAGGGCTTTGATGCTGGGAGGATGATGCTGGATCAAACAGCTCGGTTTTAATTCTACCTTCTATTTTAATAAAGTTCTTTGAGTTTTCCTCCATACAATCGTGTATTTTTGAATGTTGTTATTTGTGAATTCCATTGTATGTTCATTGTATTTCTGATTCTACAATGCTTATGATATAATAGATCGAGATGCTTTGATATTTCTTTGTTACTGTGTTTCTATAGGTACTCTCCAACTAGGATAAGTATGGAGAGGAGTTGCAAGCTCTGTCAAGGGAGAGAGAGATCAAGCAAGGAGTTAAGCAGAAGATCTAAGTTGGTTCCTTTGCCTCTCTCTTATCTATCATACATAGAGGAAATCCCAAATTGCTTTGATTGTTTGTTTCTAGGATAGCTGCCAATCCTAGAGGGTTGGTAATCAGGAAATTTCTTTCCATATTCGACTTCTGAACATCTTTTCACATGGATCGACTTGTACATCGGGCGAAGATTGAATGAGTTTGAAGACCCCAGATCTAGTTTCATCCATCTGGGCTGTGATATATTCAGGGATATAAAGACATCAAATGTACACAAAAGCTACACAGATGGTCATCCAAGCCAGGGATGATGACCCTACATATGAAGAATCACTAGTCTACAACTGTAGATGATTATCTGTTCTATGTACATGAAATGAACTTATAAAGCTGAGCATGGGAATACACGCCTTAGCTAGATCGTGAAAATTATATGATGATGATGTATTGTATTGTATCTTATACAGGTCACCTTCCAGTTTTGAAAACCTCGGATCCTCATGATAAAGCATTTCACCCGACATCAAAGATTTATGACTTCATGCTTTAGGGGGAAACTATTATAGACATATTTGGGCACTGAAACCCCAATCTTATATGTCAATAAACTAGGGCTCTTTAACCCTAAAAGTTTTTTTATATACCCTAAAATATCATGGTCAAATAATTACATCATTCCCCAGAAGTTCCACCTGAAAAACCACTCAGAACTAGTCAAAACTGGACCATACTAACTGCTCCACTGTCAGGGTGCGATGCATACTGACTGCTACACTAGCTAGTCACGATGCATACTGAAGAGACCTTCTGTAGGGTGCGATGAGTGAGGATGGACAAATGTCCAACACAGTTTGCTAAGTGGATGCTCATGGAATCTTCTAGAAACTTCACTTAATGCACTTGCCTCTCTGAATTCACCTAGGGATGAATAAGAGATCCAAGCAATCTCCAAGTGGAACCAAAAACAACAACTGGAATGTCACTAATCAAAACCCAGAGATGACTCACACCCTTGCACACATCTATAAATGGATCCCTCATCTGAGAGATCTTAAGGCTGGAATTTTGTAATTTGCAAGGAAGTGTTCATAGTTTGTCTTTGATAAGGAGCATTGTATTGTTGGGTGATCTTGCTTTTCATGAGGTGAAGAGGGCTTTGATGCTGGGAGGATGATGCTGGATCAGCTAGCTGGGTTGTAATTCTCCCTTCTATTTTAACAAAGTTCTTTGAGTTTTCCTCCATACAATCGTGTATTTGTGAATGCCATTGTATGTTCGTTGTATTTTTGATTCTACAATGCTTATGATATAATAGATCAAGATACTTTGATGGTGTTTTGTTACTTTGTTTCTACAGGTATTATCTAAGCGGAATAAGTAGGAGAGGAGTTGAAAGCTCTGTCAAAGGGGAGAGAGATCAAGCAAGGAGTCAAGCAGAAGACCCAGGTTGGTTCCTTTGCCTCTCTCTTATCTATCATACATAGAGGAAATCCCAAATTGCTTTGATTGTTTGTTTCTAGGATAGTTGCCAATCCTAGAGGGTTAGCAGATCGAAAAGACACTAGTTTTCCCGGAAACAATCTTATATTGGCTTAAATGTATATAGTATAACCCAAATGTGGGGCTTATATTTGGTAAATGTACATGTAACATATAAATGTATATGTAGTAAGGTCATACCAATAATGAAGGGATAACATGTGCAAGGTGTGGATAGTTACATATAGGGATAATGTATTTATTATATAGGACATGGACATATGATTCAAATATACGAAATACTAAAATATTTCGAAGAGTTTATTATTATTTGTATTAGATTTGTGCTCCATGCTCATATTGATGTATATAGTGTGTATTCATTATTTTTACATCCATGGATAACAACATTTGGTAATAGAGCCTATGATACTAGGGTTTTACTACTTCAAATAATTTATCTTGGAATTTTCATTATAATAGTTTTTCTCGGATGATTCAAATGGTGAAATATCTAGCATATTGAGGAGAAATATTGAGGAACATATGGTTAAAATTTTATATCATTTTCACTATACTTTCAAAGATATGCTCTAAGGAAGTTATGGTTTTTAATGTTCCTGAAATCACATTCAAACATGCCATTTTGGAATTTTCGCTATAATTATTTTCAAGGATGTTTGATACTGTGAAATTTGGATAATATTAAGAAGAAACATTTAGGAACACATAATTAAAATTTTAGAATTCTATTCACTATACTTTTTGAGATATATTCTATGGAAATTATGATTTGTGAAGGGTTCCGAAACCAATTCTAAACAGGTCATCTTGGAATTTTCGTTATAGTTTTTTTTGGGAAGTTTTAGATGGAAAAATCTGGACCATATTGATGCGATATCGGGGAGCATCTAGTTGAAATTTCAGATTTTGGTTCACTATACTTTTGGAGATATGCATTCTAGAAGTTAGGGTTTGTGAAGGGTCATGAAATTAGATTTGTAGCAAGTGAGATTGGTATTTTTTCTATAACCTTTTTCTCTTATACCTCAAACTGTGAAATTTTTACCTTAGGTACAATTTTTAGAATTATATTTGAAGATTAGACATGTGACAATCTATACAAGTTTTCTCGTAGGAAGAGGAAAAAAATCATCAAGTTTTTGGAAAGTCATTAGAGAAATTTTGAGGTTTAAAATGGGAATCCTAAGGAATATTCTAAAATAATAGTGGAAATAATGAAATGAGAATAGATTACATCATCAAATTTTAGAGGGGAAAAATTGGTTTTTTACAACTTATCTCCCAACAATTTTACTCAAATTTCGAGTGGGAGCACTCATTGAATGCATAATTTAATTGTTGCATATTTTTTATGGGCCATGCTATACAAAAAATGAAAAATGCATAATAAAATGTGATTGCAATCACATTTTTCATGTATTAAGGACCGTTTAAAGTATGCAACATGGGTACTCCTTGAATGAGGAATTAAATTTTGCATGAAACGAGTTCGCTCTGTTGAAATTTGAGTAAACTTGTAGGGATATAAGTTGAAAAGGTGATTTTATTATTATTTTATTTTGTAAAATTTTTTAACTTTTTTCTCCAAAAATGGTGAATCATCCCCCATGGTTGACATCATCATCTTGAATCCTATTGGTTCTTATTAGTTGGGTTTGGTTGTAAATTTTTGTTTTGAGACCCATTTTAGACCTAAAAAGTTCTCTAATGTTACCATAACTTTCACTAAGTACATCACGTTTTTGGTCATACATATGGAATTGCAAATAATACATATCAGAGTATTATAGGATGAAATTTAATACTCATAAGAGTTCAAATTGCATAAATACATTAGAATCAAGGTAATCTAGACTAGAAAACACTCCAAATTAGTGTTTTAAAATATATGTTAACTTCAAACTACAAAATTTTTTGACTCGGATGTTGATTGAGGTGATTCAAAAACAATTGAAAAGAGAAAAAATAGAAGAATATATGTGATGAGGGATGATAATTGTTTTATGTCATTATTGTTAAGATATTAAAGTTGTGATATAAATGTTTGGGATAGACCTCAATTATGAAGCAATGGTGATAGATAAATTTAGCGGAGATGAAGATAGAGATGCAATCAATTCGTAGAATGGCTGAGGATGGTAAATGAATATGTTAATTATCCTTTACGAGAAAGTCAATAATTTATTAATGAAGTGCATGAGTGGTGGTGGTGTTTTGACATGGATACTTGATGGAACATGACATGAGAAACATTTGAAAAAATATTTAAATTCCAATAAATGGATAAAAGATAAAAAAATGATTCATTGTATAAAATGCAAGATGAATTAAAAGAAGACAAAGTAGAAATGAAGAAGAAAGGTGATAAGCTAACTAATATATTAATGAATCACTTATTTATGAGCTTGAACAATTAAAATAGGGAAGGAGTAACAAGGGGAATTATAAAAAGGATGATTCAAGGAAAGAATTGAAAAAGAAAGGTGAAGAAATATATAAATTACAAAATCATAATAGAAAAATACTAGATGATGTTAAGAGATTGAAAGAAGAAACAAAGCATTATCAAAGCGAAGATGAGACAAGTATCATAGATGAAGAGACTACTGAAAGGCTTGAAGAGGAAATTTGTAAGAATATTGAAGAATCCCTAGACACAAATATGGTAAAATGTGAAATTCATTCTAAAATTGAACAAGGACATCAAAATTCGATAGATGTTGTGACATTGAAACTTCAAAGGGAGAAAGAATATAATATTTGAGAGGGTCTCTAGAATATAGTTGAAGATGTTGAAATCTACCTAGAGGATATGTATGTCAAATATAATGGTATTATCTCGAAGGTTAGAGTATTCAAAGATCATGAACATGGGATATAGGAGGTCATTATGTTTGAAAATAGGATAGAGAAAATGGGTATATTGTTGGGTAAATGAAAATCATGAAATGTGAAACCATATTGACATCCTCATTACTAGGAAAACATTCAAGGTAGACAAGAAGATCAATATCAACATTATCAAGGAAGAAAAAAAATGATATTATCATTCAGAGGGAATAGGATGAAATACTCATCAATATTCATGCAATATGGCATCACCAAATCATTATTCAATAGGATGTTATCGAGTACCAACAACTACTACAAATTATGGAAGCCACAACAATAAGACATGGAATCAAATGAAAGAAAATTATTCAACACCCAACCATCAAGGATTAATAATGGAAAGAATTGAGTTTGGATGGATGGATGATCATCAATAGAAAAAAGAATGTAAGATTCTTAATAAATCCTATTATTTGGTTTCATCACATGTAACACCCTTAACAACAAATCTTTGAGGACAAAGATTTTCGAAGGAGGATACTATGTTATAACCTAAAGGGGGGGGTTGTATTGGGTTAAATATATGTGGCAGCAGTGAAAATGGGGGTATATATGGGGTAAATTTGCATGTATTGTGCAAATGTATATGTAATAAGATCATCCCAGTAATGAAGGGACCGCAAATGCAAGGTGTGGATAGATATATATACAGATAAGTATTCATTACGTAGGACATCGACATATGATTTGGATGTATGAATGTATTTGGATATTTGGAGGTCTTTCTCCTATAATTAGGTTTATTATAGTTGTGCTCTTTACTCACATTATTATACGTTGTATATGTTTCTAATTTGTATGTCTTCAGATCATAACAATTTGATTATCTTAACATCTCATAATTAAAAGTTTTATAAAATTTAATTGTGTTGTTGATTGTTGATTTAATACTCTATCATTTAATCTCAATCGTGTGATGCTATGGTCTACAATTTCGGGGTAATGCATCAAAGATATTAAACTTAATTTTTGAAGGCCCATGTTCTTATTGAATGAATTTTACTAGATACACTTATCAATTTGGCTATTCTCAAAATCTATGCATGGTAATGAGTAAATGAGTAAGGAAAGAAAATTTTTCTCAAACAACCACCTTATTTTACTAATGAAAAATTACTTTTTGTGTGAGGTGGGAAGTACTAAGAGACTATGGTATTATATTTTAGGGTAGAAAAGGTTAAAAAAAGGAAGGATGAGCTCATGTTGAAGGGGGATGGAGTACCTCAAGACATGTACTCATGACAAGAGGAATAAGAATAGAGATGAGGAAGAGATATTGGGATTGGATTGAGAAAAAAACATAACAAGAAAAGGAGGAATATAAAGAGGAAGATAAAATAGAGAAGGATAATGTAGAGGGTGGAATAAGAAGATTGACAAGTAAGAGATTATAGGGTTGGATTGAGAAAAACCATAATAGAGAAAACGAGTAATATAAAAAATAAGAGAAAATAGAGGAGAATGATAATATAGAGGGTAGGAAGAGGAATATAACGAGGAGAAGAATAAAAGTAGATGAAAAGAAGGTAAATTTATCTATGTAGATTTGAAGAAAAGATGGATAATAGAGGTTTAGTGAAAAAGATGGAATTCTAGTAAGCTTAGTTGGGAAAATTGAGAAAAGAACAAACTTGAACAACAAAATAGTGTGTATTAATTTGTTTAATTTTGGTAAAAAAATTTAGCCTAGCTAAGGCTTATACCAACCAACTTTGTAAATAAAAAAAATGAGTAGAATTTGAACTCATTTCTATATTCCAAAAGTTGCCATATAGGATTATAAATGATGATTTCATGAAAATATCATGTCGTTTAGTAGAAAGGCATACGGACCTAATTCTATGAAGGAAATTTCTTATTTTATGTGTATTTGATGTTTAATTTTACGAGATAATATAAGTTTGTTTGTGCAAAAGAGAGGCAAAAATTGCAGATTTTACCTTCGTTCCGCCGACGGGTTACTCGCCTCTCTGAGATGCATAATTTCAATTTCCTCCACTTGGCAAACAAACAGACCATGAACGCTAGAAGCACGCCACCCGCAATCCCAAATATCATGGGTAATGTTTTTGAAGAGGAACCTTTAGAATAAGATCATGGAATACATGATATTATTATATACAAAAGTTGAAATTACAAACAAATTGTATAATCTGGAAATCATAAAATTGAATGCAGCAGCGACAGATTACTTGCTTGGTGGGTGAAGTGCCATTCGCCAGAGGAGCCTGCGCAGTTACTGTGGGAGGGTTTGTGCCCGAGGAGATAGGGGATGCAGGTGGACTAGTATTAGTGGCAAAAAAGGGATATACAGTGAGCAACCTCGCCCGCAACAATGGGATCAATTCGGACGAAAGGAGGACTGGGCCTTTTGCCTTCAGATCTACCACAAACCATTCTGCTTGTGAGGCTTCGTTGGTGGAATATAACATACATTTCTGACTCTGACTATGTTTTTATTGTCTCTCCATGCATTTGTGTCGGTTTTCGGGTTTTCGTGGCTTCTTTCTGTTATGGATTTTGGCTGAGTCATGCTACTATTTCTCATGGGTTCTCCTGCCTGAGAATCTGTGCCGCCAGTGAATATAGATATAAAAGGTTTTTGTGCTTAGGTGAACTATTTATCTATTCTGATGGTATTCATGAATACCTGGATTCATTTGCAGCTAAGATTGCAAAAGTTTGGAATAATTTCATATTTTATATATATTTTGCCTTGCATTCGCCTGTGAAAGAAAATGTGAAAGCTTTGTATCAATTAGTTGGGTTTCGGATTTCCTATGTTAGTATAAATGGAGCGTGACAGCAGGCCATACTTGTTAGCCGTATTTTTTCAGGTTGTGTCTCTGTTTGAAAATGGAAGGACTGAAGCGAAGCATCAACCATTCTTAGGTTGTGTCTCTGTTTGAAAATGGAAGGACTGAAGGGAAGCATCAACCATTCTTAAAGGTAAAAAGGAATTTAAAATTTTAAAGCATTTAATGTATTTTGGTAAATAAATATGGGAAAGTATCTAATGTGCTAATACTGTCCACGGTCCACAAATGCGTGAGAGAAAATGGTGGAGAATTTTTTTCACTGTATGTTATTCCGCATGAATGTAAATCAATATAAACCTTAGTTTTTTACTTGGTGAATGAGTTGCAGTCTCATGTGAATGTATTTGCAAGATTTAGAAATCAATAGTAAGTTTTATTTGTGATGCTCCAAGCTTTTACTTTGTTTTTTTCCATAAGCTAATTTTGTGTATTTATTAAGTCTGTGAAATAGCTCCGCGAAATTCAAGTCTGTGAAATAGCTCCGCGGTGGGCGAAGCTAGCTGTGTGAAAGTAGATGCACGAGAGTCATAGACCTTTGCCCCTCCGCGAAAATTCTCTCGGCCTAAATTTTGTAATTTTTCTAACATGCTATTAGAGCGGGTTAAATATTGCTAGTGTAAAAACAAGTGTTTTTACTAACGGTAAGAATTGTTTTGAGGGCAGATTGTTTTTAGCATATTTACCAGCAGGTAGAGAGGGTTTTTTTTACGCTCAGTTTGACAACATCAAGAACAAGCTTGATTAATCCTCAAATACCTTAGTTTAATGGAAAAAATTATGATTATTGGCCTATTACAATGAAGGCCCTCTTTTCTTCTCAACACATTTGGGATTTGGTGGAGAATGGTTTTCAAGAACCAGCAAATGCACCAGCATGCAATGCCTTATCTCAACAAGAAAGAGATTTGTTAAGGGACAACAGGAAGAAGGATTCAAAAGGCCTATTTTATGTTTTTCAAGCAGTTCATGAAAGTATTTTCCAGCAGCAACGAAGTCCAAGCAAGCAAGGGACACCCTCCAAACAGCCTACCAAGGCATGGCGAAAGTCAAGACAACAAAGCTGCAAATGTTGATGAGAGATTTTGAAACACTTTGTATGGAAGAGTATAAGAATATAAACTCGTTTTTTACACATGTAATTTCGTTGGTTACTCAAATCAGGTCTCATGGTGAGACACTTGAGGAAAGAAGAATAGTTGAGAAAGTTTTGAGAAGTTTGCCATGAAGGTTTGAGGCCAATGTTGTGGCCATAGAAGAGATAAAGGATCTCTCACAATTCTCACTAGATGAGCTTAATGCATCACTGATTTCTTATGAACATAGATTAAATAGAGCAGTGAGCTCCTCATTGGAGCATGCCTTCAAGGCACAAGTATAATTTGGTCAAGGTCGAGGCAGAGGAAGAGGAAGAATCCCACACAAAGGTGGAAGAAGCAGCCTTTCAAGCTCAAGTGGAAGAGGCAACAATCAAAATCCAAGTCAATGCCCAAGCGAGAATCTAGCACAAGGTTAGAGGTATGATAAATCTCAAGTTCAATGTCATTACTATAAGAAGTATGGTCATTATGCAAATGAATGTAGAACGAAGCAATATGACATTAGTAACAAACCAAGTGTAAATTTCACAAGAGAAATTCAGAACCATGATAGCATGTTTTTAGCTTGTAATGTAGCACAAGAAAAACAGAGTGATATATGGTATCTAAATTCAGGGTGTAGCAACAACATGTCATGAAACATAGAAATGTTTTCCAATCTAGATGAAAGCATGAAATCTGAAGTTACATTAGGGGACTAATAACAAAGTATGTGTCATGGGAAAAGGAAGAGTTAATATCCTAACAAAGAAGGGGGAGAAGAAGTACATCTCATATTTTTACTTTGTCCCCAGTCTGAAACATCACCTCATGAGCGTTGGACAACTCATGCAAAAGGGCTACAATGTCTTATTTAAGAATGATGTATGCACAATTTTGGATAGGTCTCCAAGTAGACAACTGATTACAAAGGTTCAGATGACAAACAATAGAATGTTTCCCCTGAAAATAATATCAGATTTGCAGAAAGAAGGTGCACAAGCACAACTCTAAATGAACTCACAAGAAGCTGCACGAAAAGAGGCAGTTGTCATGCAAGTAAACTCTCAAGCACAGGTAAAAGATGAAAACTGGTTATGGCATTTGAGATTTGGACATCTCAACTTTGGAGGTTTAAATTTGCTACATAGGACAGGCATTGTGAAGGGTTTACCACTCATAGAAAAACTAGACAACATATGTGAAGGATGTGTATTGGGCAAGCAACATAGAGAGACATTTCTAGTAGGAAAATTAGTTAGGGCAAAGGCAACTTTGGAGATTGTCCACTCAGATTTATGTGGACCAATGCAAACACCATCAATTGGTGGTAGCCACTATGTATTTACCTTCATAGATGACTACACAAGGAATACATGGGTCTTTCTCCTAAAACAGAAAAATGAAGTGTTTGAGCGCTTTCGACAATACAAGGCTCTTGTTGAGAAGCAAAGCAGACATTACATCAAAGTCCTTAGGACTGACAGAGGTGGAGAATACATCTCAAATGACTTCCTTCGATTTTGCAGGGAGCATAGAATTCACAAGAAATTTACAACAAGATATACACCGCAACAAAATGGTGTGGCAGAAAGGAAAAATAAGATCATTATGGAGATGGCAAAGAGTATGTTGAAGGAAAATCATTTGCCAAATGACTATTGGGCTGAAACTATCACTTGTGCAGCATATACCTTGAATAGATTTCCAACCAAAAGCATCCAAAACATAGTTCCTGAAGAGGCATGGAGTGGAATAAAGCATAGTTTCACTCAAATGAGATTTTTTGGATGTGTGCCTTACACACATGTCTCAGATGAGTTGAGAAAGAATTTGTACAGCAAGGGGGAGAAATGTATATTTGTTGAATACAATGATGAATCCAAGGCATACAAACTCTACAATCCATTAACCAAGAAGGTTGTAATCAGCAAAGATGTGCAGTTCATAGAAGAGGAAGCATGGGATGGAAGTTTAGAAAATACAGACAATGTCAAAGCATGCATGCCACAGGAGGACAAAGAGGAATTAATAGCAGCAATTCCTCAACAGTGACTCCCTCTACACCTATTCAAACGCAACAAAGCAGGTAGCAAGCAACACCATCAACAAATAATAGGACAGTTTTGCACAACTAAGCAAGTGCTTCTTCAAGCACACTGTGAAGCGCAACACCAAGTGACATGTCAAGCCCATCTTCAACAAGCACAAAAAGGCCAAAATTCAGAAATTTAAATGAAATTTATGACCAAGATGAAGTTGATAGTAGCGCAGGTCTAAATTCCTTATTTGCATTATTTCGTCATGTAGATGATCCAATCCATTTTGAGGATGCAGTCAAAGAAGAAAAATGGGTTGCAGGAATGGAGGAAGAAATAGAAGCAATAAAGAGGAATGACACATGGGAGTTAGTGAACCTTTCGAAAGGAAAACATGTTATTGGAGTGAAGTGGGTCTATAAGACCAAAAGCAACATTGAGGGAAATATTGAAAGGCACAAAGCAAGACTAGTTGTCAAAGGATACAAGCAGCAACATGGAAGAGATTACGCGAAAACGTTCATATTGGTCGCGTGGATGGAGATAGTGCGAGCAATTGTCACGATTGCCGCGCAACATAAATGCATAGTGTATCAAATGGATGTAAAATCAGTGTTCTTGAATGGAACGCTGAAAGAGGAAGTGTATGTCACGCAACCGCCTGGTTATGAGATTGAAGGTCAAGATGACAAAGTTTATTGGTTGAGGAAATCCCTTTATGGGTTTAAACAAGCACCACACGCATGGTACAGCAGGATAGATGCTTACTTGTTGGACAATGGTTTCGATCAATTTGACGGTGAGCCTACTCTCTACATCAAAGAGAGCGAAGGTAAGATTCTCATTGTCATCTTATACGTAGACAATTTGACTTTTACAGGCAATGATGATTTCCTCATCGTTGATTTCAAAGAAGTCATGAAGAGTGAATTTGAAATGACTGACTTGGAATTGTTAAGATATTTTTTGGGCATAGAAGTGAAGCAAACAGAAAATGGAATTTTTTTTTCTCAAGCAAAGTATGTGACAGAAATTTTGGATAGGTTTAAAATGCAGAACAGAAAGTTTGTATCAACTCCAACTGTCATAAGGTTGAAGTTGAGAAAAGAAGATTGTAGCAACAATGTCAATCCGACATTATACAAAAGCATGATAGGCAACTTGATGTATTTGACCACCACTACGCTGGATATAACATATGCAGTAAGTTTGGTGTCAAGGTTCATGGAGACACCCAAGGAGACACATTGGCAAGAAGCTAAAAGGATTCTAAGGTATGTCAATGGGACAAAACAGTATGGCGTTTTGTACACAGCAACAAGTGATTTCAGGTTGGTTGGTTACATTGACAATGCTTGGGTAGGTAGTGTCAATGACAGAAAGAGCACGTCAGGATATGTTTTTCATTTGGATTCCGGAGCTATTTCATGGGCCTCCAAGAAGCAACCAATAATGTCATTGTCAATAGTAGAAGTTGAATATGTCACAGCAATAGCAACATTGTGTCAGGTAGTTTGGATGAGAAGGATGTTGAGGTATCTTCGTCATGACCAAGAGGGAGTGACAACTATTTTTCGTGACAACACCTCAGCAATTTCATTGTCAAAGAATTATGTCTTCCACAAAAGGACCAATCATATTGATGCTAAATATCATTTTATCAGAGAGTCGATTAAAAATTATGAAATTGTGTTGCATTACTATAGGTCACAGGAACAATTTGCTGATATTTTCATAAAATCATTAGCAGGCAAAAGTTTTTTCTATCTCAGAAACTGTTTGGGAATTGTCAATGGCAGCAATTGTGATTAAGGGGGAGTGTTGGAAATAATAATCCCAACCACCGCAATAAACAGTCTCATAGCAGCGATACTTGTCAAAGATATTTTATAGGTTGTGTCTCTGTTTGAAGATGGAAGGACGTACTTTTACAAGTTTCGTATCTGTTTGAAGATGGAAGGACTGAAGCTAGGTACGAACCATTCTGAAACGCAACAAAGAATTTAAAGCATTTAATGTATTTTGGTAAATATATATGGGCAAGTATTTACTGCGCTAATATTGCCCACACTCCACAAATGTGTGATTCTAATCACACTCAACAACAACATCATATTAATTAGTTTTTCTTTGTCATCAATTAAATGTAAAATTGTAAGTTGAGTTAAATATGAATGTAAAATTCATTTTGACAGGGTAGTAAATGTAAAATTGTATATTTAGAGTAAGAGAGAAAAAAATCCCATGTCTCTGGAGAGAAAAATGTGGAGCAAATTTTGGTGGGCGTGTGAAAACAACAATTACTGTGTTTTACTGTGTGTTATTCCGCATTAATGTAAATCACTATAAACCTTAGTTTTTTACTTGGTGAATGAGCTGCAGTCTCATGTGAATGTATTTACAAGATTTAGAAATCAATCCTAAGTTTTATTTGTGATGCTCCAAGATTTTACTTGGTTTTTTTCCATAAGCAAACTTTATGTATTTATTAAGTCTCTGAAATAGCTCCACGGATGCGAAATCAAGGTCCGTGAAATTCAAGTCTGTGAAATAGCTCCGTGGTGTTAGAAGGCAAGTGTGTGAAATAGCTTTGCGGTGTGTGAAGGTAGCTACGTGAAATACTCTCCCGGTGCACGAAGCTAGCTGCGCGAAAGTAGCTTTCCGAGAGTCATAGACCTTTGCCCCTCCACAAAAATTATCTTCACGTAAATTTTGTAAATTTTCTAACATTTGTGTCGGTTTTTGGGTTTTCATGGCTTCTTTTGGTGATGGATTTTGGCTAAGTTATGCTACTATTTCTCATGGGTTCTCCTACCTAAGAATCTATGGCACCAGTGAATATAGATATAAAAGGTTGTTGTGCTTAGGTGAACTATTTATCTATTCTGATGGTATTCATGAATACCTGGATTCGTTTGCAGCTAAGATTGCAAAAGTTTGGAATGATTTCATATTCTATATATATGTTGCCTTGCATTCGCCTTTGACAGAAAATGTGAAATCTTTGTCTCAATTAGTTGGGTTTCAATTTTTCTATGTTACTATAAAGATAAATGAATGGAAGAAAATGCAAGAAATTGGCATGTTATGAGATTGATATATAAAAATAAAAAAACTCTCATGCTTCAAAACTCCTTCATCTATCAGATCAACAAATGTACTAAGATGAATATGGTAATTTAATTCCAACATGCTCATGGGTAGGTTGTCCAAGGCCTCTCCATTTTCAATATCACAATTTCATCATCATCTTGAGTCACACCCTTGCTGAACTGAGACCTATGTTGTTCATCCTTCACATTTTCACAAGGCTCAACAATCTCATCATTATAAGACAGAGAAGATGATGTTCCCATTGTAGTTCTTCATTTTTTTCATCTACAGATCTTGGAAATCTATTTCCATGTCCTTCACATAGAATGTTCCTTCAACTTGTTTCTCCTCTTGCTATGTTGGTAGACTTCAATCTCCTTTACTTAAAAATAAAATGTTATAACTTCAACACTCTCCTCTTCACCAACATCTATGCATACACATTCTTTAGTATCAACGAAATCATCAAATGTAATATCTATTTCTCTTGCTCTGTTGGTAGCCTTCATTCTCCTTTACTTAAATATAAAATGCTATCATTGTTGGGTAGCAGAGGCCCCGCGTAACAGTTTTGGGACCCAAAGTCCAAAAATTTTGGAAAGAGTATGGTAAAGACTCCGTGAAGTGCATGGAGCGTGATCTGTAAGGAGTCAAGTCAAAGGGTTATCCATCCAAAAATAATGTAAAATAATAAGAAGAGAGTCAGCCTGCCCATGGTCCGCAGACCATGGGAATGTATAAATAAAGCAAGGATCTATGGATAGAAGTTAGTTTTTTGGAGAATCCTTTGTCTTGGATCTTGATATTAGGGTTGTGTGAAGACAGTATTTTCAATGTCTGTAAGTCTGATTCAAGGGTGTTGGTAGATAGATAGAGGCTCTGCAGCTGTGTGCGCAGATACCTGGTAGAGCCCGCAACTGTGTGCGTGGACCCCTGCAGCTGAGTGCGCAGGGTAGGTCTGGTTGTATTGGCAAAAGAGTTGAATAAAGATAAGTGGGTTCTGAAATATTGTGGATCTGGTTACTTTCTGGTTTATACATCTATTTGATCTGTGCAATTATGCTTATGTTCTGAGTTTATGCAAATATATAACATTTTTGGGTGCGCACACTGGTTATCTCTATTAAATGTTTGCTTAAAGACTATAAGAAGTAGATCTGATATGTAACAAACTCATTAATAATAAGTATTAAGGAATTGCCTTGTTTCGGATCTACACGGAAGCAGAGTGGCGCGAGGCCATAGAATGGTGAGCAACCCCTCCAAACCACATCAAGGCATCCCAAGGGTGTGGAAACTTGGTTCTAGCACCCTCCCCTACTACCTCGGGTGAGACCTCAGTCCACACTCCAAGAACTATTGCTAAAAGGGCCGGTAGCTGCAGCATTTGTTTGGCTAATAACTCTTCCAAATCTAGGTCAGGCCCCAATAAGCCAACAAATGGTTCCATTGCCGGGATCGGGATCTACCTAAGGGATGTTTGATGTAGGAACACTAGAACCCTACAAAGAAAAAGCTTGAAGACTGGTTGGATCAGAAGCTTCACGAGTTCGTGGTTCAGGAAAACAGAAATCCGCAGATATCGAAAGAAAGGTGGTTGGATCATTACATATACACAGAGATCCACGAGATCTTTTTCACGTCATTCTTGACAGAGTTGTACGAGTGGATCACAAGGTTAGATGATAGCATGGGGAGGTGCAGACTAGATCAACCAATTGTGTGGACTCCGTGATTGGTGCGCAAGCTAAAAGCATCTGAAGACAAAATCACATGTGCAGTAGATCACTGGTTGGATCGGATAATAGGAGGGTTTATCACTGAGTTCATGATAGACACAACTGTGAGTTATAGTGAAGCTATTGGGTAGCAGAAGCCTCGTGTAATGGTCATGGGGCACGAAGACCACAATTTTGGGTAAAGATTCCGCGAGAAGTGCGGAGCGCGATTTGTAATAGGTTGAAGTCAAAGGGTAGTCTGCCCAAAAATAATGTAAAGAAATGTAAGATGAGTCAGCCCGCCCATGGATCACAGTCCATGGAAAGGTATAAATAGAGCGAGGCTCTATGGGTAGAGGAAGCTAAGTTTTGTTGTATGTTTTTGGATCTGAAATGTAATGGGTTTTGAGGGAAGCACTCTGAAAGCATCTGTAAGTCCGAGTCAGGGGTTTGGGTAGTGAATAGAGGCTCTACAGCTGTGTGCGTAGAAGCCTGGAAGAGTCTGTAGCTATGTGCGCAGAACCCTACAGCTGAGTGCACAGGGCAGATCTAGAGGTATTGGTGATAAGTGGAAATAAAGATAAGTTTCTTCTGCAAATTCTGTGTTACAATCTGAGTTGTCGTGAATCTGACTGTATGAATGGTTGATATAATTGTTTAATCTATGCGCATAGGCTTATGTTATAGATATAAGTGAATATAAGTTTATTCTATGTGTGCGAACTGGTTAAATCTGTTAAATGTTTACTTAAAGACCCTTCTAAGTAGATCTAAGTTACAATACTTCATCAAATAGATTAGATCTGTAAACAACGAGATCATAGAAATTTAAAATCCTTTTGGGTCTAGATCTACGCGAATATAGAGTAGCGTAAGGCTACAGAACGATGCACGATACCTCTAGACCACATCCAGACATCCTAAGGGTGCGGAAAGCTAGTTCCAGCACCTTCCCCTGCTACCTCAGGTGAGACCTAAGTCCACGCTCCGTGGACTATTGCCGAAAGGGCCAGTAGTTGCGGGATTTGCTTGGCTAAATAATTCTTCCGAACTTGGGTTAGGCCCATATAAGCCAACAAATGGTTCTGTTGCCGGGATCGGAATCTGCCTAAGGGGTTTCTGATATTGGGGTGCTAGAATCCTACAAAGAAAGAGATTACAGAGTGGTGGGATCTAAAACTCCACGATTTCGCCACCCTGGAAAACATAAACGTGCGAGTATCAGAGGAATATTGGTTGGACCGTTATATATTCATAGATATTCACGAAATATTCTTCGCGTCATTTCCGATAGAACTATATGAGTGGATCACAAGACTAGCTGACAGCGTGGAAGGTATATATTGGACCAGCTTATTGTGTTGACCCCAAAACTGGTGCGCAAGATAAAAGCCACAAAAGATAAAATTGCATTCACAGTAGATCATTGGCTGGATCGGCTAATAGAGGATTTATTATCAAGTTCGCAATAGATACAACTATGAGCTATAGCGAAGAAGAAAGGCAGTTTCTTCAAGGACCTCGGGGTAGGTATATCAAATCATTGAATACGTGGTTAAAATGATGTTGTGTGAAACACAGATTATGCGCGTTTTGTTGATGTCTGGAGTAACGTGGAGCGGAAGAGGCTACCACAGAATGGGAGGAGTAGAGAATAGTCCTTTAGCTTCTATTTCCTAGGAAAGCGAGGAGGAGCTCATGAGGTTCTCACCAGGGAGTGCGGTCTAATTGATCAGGGAGTGCTTCCCATTGATACCAGCTCCATCCACAGCACCACCCACTTCACCTACATCGAATCTGTCCACCCCAATTCCGACCCCACCCCTAACCCCACCACCACCAAAATTTAGGATGGCGAGCGCATCCTAGCTGCCAACTTTTAAAGGGATAGGAGATGAGGAATCGGGTCGGTTCTAGTTTGTGATAAAGTCTGTATGGGATGCTCAGGGCATCACAAATGATAACATCAAGAAAGCTACCTTTTTTAGCGTGCTGCAGGACCACACATTGACCTGGTACATGAAATATTCAAGTGATCATCAAAATGAAGGGATGACAGCAATCCATGAGGCACTGAACAAGGAATTTGGGCGACCTAAGTCAGAAGCATAATTAGTTATTCGGTTCAAGGAGATTGTAGTGTTTCCTGGTGAAACCCCATAGGATTTAGATCAGAGGTTGAAAAGCACCATCTGCGAGGCCAATATGACACTGACGGATGCAGAACACCGCGCTTGGTTTGTCAGATCATTAATACCATATCTAAGATCGGCTTTGTCGCAACAAAAGATCTCAACCCAAGCTGAAGTGTTGGAGGCAACAATGCGGCTGCACAAAACCATAATACAGGGCCCAAGGTTGGGAGTACAGAAAATCCAAGCACAAATACAAAACTTATGTCTAGAGATGGGAAGCTTGAAACAAGGACAGGAGCCTAGAACAGAGGTATGGGAAGAAGTATGGTGTATCAAATGTAAGGGACTGAGCCACAATAAGGACCACTATCCAATCTTTGCAAACTATGTGGCAGGAGGGGGGCCAATAACGTTGTGACCAAAGGTATGAGCTGGGCCAAGCATGGTGCCTGCACGCTAGTGTGCAATCTGTGAGGTGGGAGGAAAGGATGCCACATACCATTGTCACCTATTGCCAAGCTTAAGACAACACCCTCCTCAACAATTATTTTGTAACTTTCGCATAACGGTGGGCCATGAGGAAAGAAATTGCCACAGTTACCAAATGTCGATGGATCGAACACTTACTTATAGGATGCAAACAGAGGCACATGAGCAGGATCCCACCGCACCATTCATGCGGGGAGGGTACTAGGGATGCGGATGGAGCCGCGGAGGCATGGGACCTGGATGGGGATGAGGGCAATTAATTTGCTACAATTGTGGAGGGTCGGGGCATTACGCATTGGATTGCACAAACCTGACCAAAGCATGTTGTCCTTACTGTTACCAATTTCACCACGAAGTAGTCGATTTCCCAGATGCGAGAAAAGGGGGTGCTTCCAGAAAACACCACTCAAAATGTCCAGATGATGAAGGTTGAACCTCGTGCGGAGGAGCCGAACGTAAATATGATGCTCTGGAGTGGCGCTACCACTGGCGAAGATAAGGAGAAACAACCAAAAACGGATGCATGGGTCCGTAAGGCTGCCCCGAAACAACCAAACTTTTACTTAGAGCATGTGAAGGAAACCTTTATGGAAGGCAAGAAGAGCTTCGCGGAAGCTTCTACATCGGGAATTAAGGATCAATTAGGATCAAAGAAGGATACATCTGGGTTAACCACCTTTTTGGAAACCTGCATGAACTTACTCAAGGATGCTAAAGCGGTAAAGGGGCTGCAAGAATTGATAACTCAGTGCGCGGGAGCGAATGAACCATGAATGATATGAAAATTAGGTAAAAATGCTTTGCGCACGGGGTGGGAAATGCAACTAACTATCTAGATCGAAGACTATGAGATGGATCAGGTCGTCTTAGATTTGGGGTCCAACACAAATGTCTTACCAAAGCAGATTTGGCAATGCATTGGCAGGCCTCCACTGCAATGGTCGCTGATTCAACTACGGATGGCTAACCAATAGACGATTCTGCGCATGGGATGCCTGCATGGAGTTATAGTAGACATTGATGGCGCCAACACCTAGACCGATTTTGAGGTCATTGAAATTGTGGATGATAGTAACCCATATCCTGCACTGTTGGGGATAGATTGGGCAATGGATATGAATGGAATCATCAACCTCAAGAAACGAAAAATGATATTCGAAAAGAAAGCTCTTCATGTGGTGGTCCCATTAGACCCCGCAAAAGGGGCACGATATACCGAGCTCGTGTGCAACAAAGATAATGATGGAGAGTTGGACTGTATCTACCATATTACAGTGCAAGATCAAGATAGGGTCAATCCAACAGTGGATGGTCGACTCTCATGGGACCGTGATAGTTCTTGCACATCAAACTCGGATGAAGAGGTTGAATGATGGTAGAACCAACTGCATGAAGTAACCATGCTCAATTGTAATCAGATGGTGACAATAGGAGCAAAGGAATAGCTGAAGATATTAGTGAAAACATCCCGTGCAACTGCTGCTTCCAAACAGGGTGTAACCCCGAAGATATGAACGACAGGACACAGATGTCGAAGGAAGGTGCATGCATGGCTGGAAGAGAAAAACAAAGTAAGCGGTGCTCGCCAGCATAGGCTACAGGTGTCTGAGGTGCGAACATCCACCCATCTTAGAAGTAGGAGCCCGAAGCCACCCCAATAGACCGGTGCCCAAGCGGTCGGTGCCAAGGTTAGCAGGGGCTCAGGGAAGTTGTGGATACCACGGGTTCATTGGGCCTGTAATAGACGATAGAAGGAAGCTCAGAAAAGATAGAGTGGCCACGGGCCCCTCAACACTGATAAACTATGGTTATAGCCAAAGAAGCAAAGTGTGCTATGAAGCAGAGTAGCCTAGGCACGCGCTATGACACTGCTATCATGGTTGCGCCCACACTCATGGAAGAACATAAACCCCAGACTGATGACCCAGATGCTTCAGAGGTGCTCGCAGCCCAAGCTAGCAGGGACGGTTCAAACTCGCACCAAAGGTGCGAGCACCTGACTAGCAGTAGAAACTACAGTCTCAGCGCCTTGAGTAGTTGAAAGAAGGCATGGGACTATAAACCAGTCTGCGAAAAACCGGGGCAGAAAAAGGATTATTTACCAAATTAGGTAGTCCCCAAGTTCATAGCTATGCCCCAAGGATAGCACTACCACGAGGAAAAGTCACAATATGGCCGTTAGCCACATTGGCCCTGACAGGGAGGTCCGATCACATCAGAAAGGACCGGGAGATGGGACATTAAGATGAAAGTTATAGACAAGATACACAAAGATCTACCAACTCGACACCACTAATGAACTGAAAACAAAGGGAAGGGATTTTTTCAAATCTCATAGTTTGTGGCCGGCACTGGACTTTTGGTGCTTTGAACCAGCAAAAAGTAGCAAGTACGCAGCTACCAGGCACTCCATGAGTACTATGGCAAGAACCCGAGCACGGTCACAGAAGAAATGCAGCTGAATCAAGAAGAGCCCGAGGATGTGACTCAAGTTCCTGAAGTTCCTAAGTCCCCACGTACCCCGCAACCCAGGAAGAACAAGCAGAAGATGGGAACAGTCCGGGCCTCCCCAAGATTCAACAAATGCTCGGCCGTTGACAAAGGCAAAGCAGTAACCACCAAACCCGCTGAGGAGGACGACGATCTGCAAGACCTGATCGATCAGATTGACACACAGGTGGAGGAAGAAGAACCTGCATTCCAACTTCCGTTGTTACCCCCGTATCTTTCTCCATGGACCGGGATGACCAAGATATCAAAAGACGTAGACGCTGCAAAAACTACGCTCCAGAGCCCGCTTCTTCCAGATGATATAAGGTTCGAAGGGTTGCCAATGGGGCGCGTTCCAAGCATCAAATTTGAATATTGGGACCTTGCAGACAATGACAAGTTCCCCAAACTAGCCGAAGACAAGTTATTTCCGCAGAAGTGGTTACTAGGTGTGGAGAGGGTAGGGCTACTAAATCTCAGGTGGATACCTCACTATCACCGCACGACCATCACCATATTTGTGATCCGACAACTGCTATGTCTCATCCATGATGGATATCTCTGGTTGGAAGAACCAATCCTGATCACAGCCGACCTAATCCACCGGATTACACACCTACTGCTTAAAGGGAATAACCCCGCAGACATAGCAGGAACTAGTAGCAAGGGAGGCCTCACCGAAACAGTGAAGGCAAAGTACCATCTGGATAAAGGAAAGCGAGGGTATGTCATAGCAAGCATCAGCGACTGTGCAGTACAAGTCGCCACTCAGCTACTAGCCAGTAAACTCATGAGAAAAAGTCACGTGGATAAGGTGCCAGCCCTTGTCATCACATTGGCATGGCAGTTTGCCGAGGGGGTTCAATTCAAGTAGGCATAATTTTTATGTGAGGAATTTTTGACCAATTGTCAAGAAGCATAGGACAAAGGTAAGACCTTTCATTATTCATGGTTTCTCTTATTAATCCTTCAGGTTACAGGTGACTTGCTGCAGGAGAGCCAGTTTCTCAACATTGACGATAGCCTACCCGAAGCAATGCGGTATATTTCGCTCTGGGCTACAAAGGATGTAGCAAGGGTTTCCGCGATCTGGGCATTTTGGACCTCCATGGAAGGGATGATACGGATGCGGATTGCTCGCAGACTGCGCATGTCCCCCACAATCTACAATAATTTTCAGAGTAAAACCGAGTTCAAAGCAGACATGCATCACGTCTATGTCTGTGCACGAAAGGATCCAGAGCGATCTTGGGTCACACTCCCGTTCCTTACAACAGATGATGCCATTTACGCGGTATTGGAAGCATGGCCTCTAGAATGGCACGCCCCAGACAAGGCCATTCTCGACAGATTGGCCGCACAACAGTAGAAGAAGAAACACTAGCAACGACTCACTCAACTAGCAGAAAAAACACGTTAGGAACAAAAAGCCACTTTGCAGCAGGAGGCTACCACGAGCCCGATAACAATGGGGAATCAGGGAGATCAGGGAATGGATTTGGAATAGGAACCGCAACAAGAAACAGACATGCAAGACCACCTCAATTGGTCGTGCGCCAAGGAATCACTAACCACTTGGAAAAAGTCCAAAACAACGAAGGCTCTGGAAAATGAATTCATGGACAGTAGCCAGCTCGAAAGCAATGTTACCAACAACGCATTGCCCAAACTAATCACCATGCAAACAATTGTGCTGGGGGAGATCAGAGCCTAGTTACAGACCTTACAAGAGCGACCCCTGGGCTGGTTCACTTGCAAGCCGACAGAAGACACAGCCGCTGCCGAACAGATGGTCAGAACGCTCACGCCACACATCCTCCCATTGCCAGCAAATGTTATCCGAGCTGCAGCCGCAGGTGATGAAGGTAGTTGGGAATTAAATCTAGCCACCCCATCTAGAGAAATACTATACCTACTACAATAGGGAGTAAATCAAGAGTTTCGAGCCAGGGAAGGTCACACTTTCCACATCTTGACAGAGCAGAAGGCAAAGATAAAACAGATCACTCTCTAGCATGAGGACCTAGCTGCATGGTACCGGGAGGTAGAACAAGCTATGAAAGAGGCGTGTATCATGGTACTCAAGCTAGCTATCCTCGGGGACCTCCCACCAGCTACCAAGATTCAACACATGGCAGCCATCTTTCGCATGGCCCAAGCAGAGGCCACAAGAAACTAGGAGGAACTAACGTTACAGGTTGTAGAGCTCCGTCTTAAGGCCCGGCCTCCCACACCCCCGACTGAACGGGAATGCCGCCACGGTGAAGTTGTATCTGGATTAGAAACAATGAGTAGTGTTGTACGTGAATGCTCAGGACTACTCGGTCAGTCGCTCAGTATACTCACCTTCCTCCAGGAGGACCCAACCATATAGCAAGTAGAAACCGAGGCGCGTGAGCTACAGCAGGCCTACGATACTGCCCTCGGGGCTACACAGATGGTCACTATCACACAGCAGTTGGCCAAAATGAAAGAGGCCCAGGCACTCAAAGCCCAAGTTGACATGGTGCAACAACAGGAGGCAGTACTTAAAGAATGTATCCAGCCCTAGCTCAATGAATCATTTAGCATATCTACAACCATTGAAGGAAAGGTAATGCAGATGCAGGCAGTATGTGTGACAGAGCAGGTAGCTGCAAGTGATAGGGATGCCTCAGCAGCTCACTTGGAAAAGGTACAGAGGCTCGCAGCTGAATTTGTCGCAGAGATCGGTGAGATGCAGAAGTTGTTGACCGAACTTCGCGCAAATATTCCCACACCAACTGAGTGAGTCGGGACGAGTCACGATGATTTTGTTGGGGGATTGTTGGCTAGCATAAGCCCCGCGTAACGTTCATGGGACACAAAGACTGCAATTTTGGGTAAAGATTTTGCGAGAAGAGCGGAGCACGATTTGTAATATGTTGAAGTCAAAGGGTAGTCCGCCCAAAAATAATGTAAAGAAATGTAAGATGAGTCGGCCTGCCCATGGATCGCAGTCCATAGAAAGGTATAAATAGAGTGAGGCTCTATGGGTAGAGGAAGCTAAGTTTTGTTGTATGTTTTTGGATCTGAAATGTAATGGGTTTTTGTGGGAAGCACTCTGAAAGCGTCTGTAAGTTTGAGTCAGGGGTTTGGGTAGTGAATAAAGGCTCTGCAACTGTGTGCATAGAGGCCTGGAAGAGTCCACAGCTATGTGTGCGGAACCCTGCAGCTAAGTGCGTAGGGTAGATCTGGAGGTATTGGTGATAAGTGGAAATAAATATAAGTTTCTTCTGCAAATTCTGTGTTACAATCTGAGTTGTCGCGAATCTGACTGTATGAATGGTTGATATACCTGTTTAATCTATGCGCATATGCTTATGTTATCGATATAAGTGAATATAAGTTTATTCTAAGTGCATGAACATGTTAAATCTATTAAATTTTTGCATAAAGACCCTTCTAAGTAGATCTGAGTTACAATACTTCATCAAATAGATTAGATCTATAAACAGCGCGATCATTGAAAGTTAAAATCCTTCTATGTCTGGATTTGCGCAAATATAGAGTAGCGTGAGGTTGCAGAATGACACGTGATACCTCCAAACCACATCCAAACATCCCAAGGGTGTCGAAACCTAGTTCTAGCACCCTCTCCTGCTACCTCGAGTGAGACCCCAGTCCGTGCTCCGTGAACTGTTGCGGAAAGGGCTGGTAGCTGCAGGATTTTCTTGGCTAATTAATTCTTCCGAACCTGGGTCAGGCCCATATAAGCCAGCAGAAGTAGAAAAGCGCTTCCTCAAGGACCACGGGGTAAGTATATCAAATCGTTGAATACTTGGATTAAAATGTTGTTATGTGAAAAATGTATTAAGCGCATTCATTAATGTCTGGCATAACGCAGAGCAGAAGAAGCTACCGAGGAATCGAATGATTAGAGAACAGTCCTCTGATTTCGATTTTGCGAGAAAGCGAGGAGGATCTCATGGGGTTCTCTCCTAGAAGTGTAGTCTATTTGATTAAGCAGCACATTCCACTAATACCACCACTATCCATGCATCACCTACTTCGCCTACATCAAATCAATCTTCACCAACCCTTCCTTCGCCACCCCTGAAGCTTGGAATGGCAAGTGCAGTCAAGTTGTCGGTATTTAAGGGTGTAGGAAGTGAGGAACCAGGTGAGTTCTAGTTTGTGGTCAGGGATGTATGGGATGCCCAAGGCATAACGGATGATAACATCAAAAAGGCTACTCTGGTTAGTGCGCTGCAGGACCGCACGTTGACGTTGTATATAAATTACTCAAGCGATCATCCGAATGCGAGAATAGTGGCGATCTAGGACGCATTGAACAAAGAATTTGGTCGGCCAAAATCAGAGATGCAGTCAATCATTGGGTTCAAGGAGATCACGATGTTACCTGGCAAAACCCCATGGGATCTAGATCAAAGATTAAAAAGCACTATCTGCAAGGCTAACATGACATTAACAGATGCGCAACAATGTGCATGGCTTGTGGCATCTTTGACACGACATCTGAGGATGAAACTATCATAGCAAAATATCTCAACCTAGGCTGAAGAATTAGAGACCGCAATGAGGTTGCATGAAACCCCAATATAGGATTCGGGGTTGGGAGTTCAGCAAATCCACGCACAAATTCAAAACCTATGTCTAGAGATGTGAAGTTTGAAACAAGGACAGGCACCGCGGTCAAAAGTGTGTGAAGAGGTGTGGTGTATCAAATGTAAGGGCCAGGGTCATGATAAGGATCATTGTCCACTCTTCACAAAATATGTACTAGCGGGGTGACCAATACCGTCGCAACTAGAGGTACAAGCAAGGCTAGGCACGGTGCCTGCACTTAGGTGTGTGATTTGTCAGGTGGGAGGAAAGCATGCCACAGACAACTGTCATCTATTGCAGGACCTAAGGCAACCCCCCCAACAGTTATTTTGCAACTTTTGTAGGACAATGAGCCATGATGAAAGAAATTGTCGAAGTTATGAGTTGTTTATGGATAGAACACCTGCTTACAGGATGCAGATAGAGGCGCGCGGGTAGGACCCCACCGTAGCAATAGCACAGGGTGGATTCCAAGGACACAGACGGGGGCGAGGGGGAATGGGACCCAGACGCGGATGGGGACAATTAATTTGCTATAATTATGGAGGATTGGGGCACTACAAGCGTGATTGCACGAACCCAACTAGAGCTTGTTGCCTGTACTGTTACCAATTGGACCACGAAGCAGTCAATTTCCCCACGCTAATTGCTCAGATGTGGGAAAAATGGGTGTTTCCGGCTACTCCCGCTCAGAACGTCCAAATGATGAATGTCGAACCGCACAAGGAAGACCCTAACATGAATATGATGCTAAGAAGTGGTGCGACTATAGGAGAAGATAAGGGGAAGCAACCAGAGGAGGATGCATGGGTTCATAAGGCCCTCACAAAACAACCTAAATTTTATTTGGAGTGTGTGAAGGAAACATTTATGGAAGCTAAGAAGAGCTTTGCAGAAGCTTCTACTTCGGGTAGCAAGGATCAAAAGCCGAAGAGGGATACTTCTATGCTAACGACCTTCTTAGAGACATGCATGAAGCTACTATGGGATACTAAAGTGGTGAAGGGATTGCAAGAGTTGATAACTAGGTGTGCAAGATCGGATGAATCTCGGATGGTTCAGAAACTAGGCAAGCATGCATTGCGCACTGGGCGGGAAATGCGATTGATTGCCCAAATTGGGGACTATGAGATGGATCAGGTCATTCTGGAATTAGGGTCAGATGAAAATGTCCTACCTAAACAGACCTGGGAGCACATGGGTAGGCCCACACTACAATGGTCTCCTATCCAATTATGGATGTCGAACCAATAGAAGATCTTTCCTATGGGAAGACTACAAGGAGTTACAATAGACATCGATGGTGCAAGCACACAAACCGATTTTGAGGTCATCGAAATTGTGGATGATAGTAACCCATATCATGCATTGTTAGGGATAGACTAGGCAATGGATATGAATGGAGTCATCAACCTAAAGAAACGAAAAATGATATTCGAAAAAAATTCTCTCCGCGTAGTGGTCCTGCTGGACCCAGCCAAAGGGGCACGTTATACTGAGCCGGTGTGTGACGAGGATAGTGACAATGAACTTGATTGTCTCTACCAGATCATAATGCAAGATCAAGACCGAGTGAATCTGACAGCGGAAGGAAGAATCTTATGGGACCATGACAGTTCCTGCACGTCAGACTCAGATTAAGAGATTGAGCGATGGCAGAACCAATTGCATAAGGTAACGACACTAAATTGCAATAGGATGGTTAGATCACTACGACGTGTAACGACAGAGGGAAGGGAGTAGCCAATTGATGGGGATGCCCAAAAGGCAAAGGAGCCAGTTGACTAATGTGAAATGACGAATCTATGAAAAAAGCCATAGGATGCCTCTGTGGAGGCACCGTGTGTGACAATTACTCACAAATGGGGTACATGACCAAAGATTCAACGAAAGTGGCACAGATGTCAACAGCAGGTGCGCGTACGGGTTGGAGGGCCAAATGGAGTAAGCATCCATCTCTAGCATAAGCTGCAGGCGTATGTTGTGCAGACACCCAACCAAAGCAAAATCATAGGTCCAAATTCACCACAAAAATCCAGTTTGCCAGCGGCCCACGACAAAGTTAGGAGGGGAACAAGGGGAAGCACGCACAATGCCCGCCCGATAAAACGACCCACTGGGAAGTTGTGGATACCACGGGTTCGATGGGCCTATACTAGAAGGGCAACGAAGATGAGATTGTTAACAATAAGACAGGAGGGAGCTCAGAATAAGCGGGGTAGCAACAGGCCTCGTGAAATCAATGAACCATGGGCGCGGCTAAGAAAGAAAGGAACGCTAGAGGAAAGCCACAAGATGGAAAGTAGCAACGCCTACGGAGGCCGCGCAAGTCTGTACATAAGGGAATCAAGCCCGATCAATTCTCCCGCAGAACCAGAGCTAGCCGCGACCCTACTATCATGGTTGCACCCACACCTACGGGAGGATAGACCCCACACAACAATGCACGAAGAGATAGCAGCTACAAAGAACAATGTAAACTTTGAAACGGGAACTGATACTATTACCCGTTTTGTAGAGATAGCAAAAAAGTGACTTGATTTTGAAAATGGGTGATGCAGAACACACATGTATTTTTTAGAGCATAGTTTTTGGCACTTTACATTTTTTTATGTACATTACGCTTTAGAATGGTATTGATTTTCCTGTTGATTTTAAAAAGTGGTAATTCTGCATCGGGCCATTTTTTTAAAAGACCCATTTTTTGACATTAAATTTTCTAATGTATGAAATGTAAATAATTATTTTCTAAATTTAATAATTTTTGAAGTGGTCTTCTTCATATATTCTTGTTTTCATTTTTTCTTTTTTTTGTAGTGAGGTTTTTAATTGTTTTGCATATTTAAAGAAGAAGGTCGATATTTTGAATTTTCAATATTCTACATATTTATACATTGTTAATTAATATTTCAATCCAAATAAAATAATTGTCTCTAAAAAAACAATAATTTTTAACAATTGACAAAAATAACCATTTTTAACATAAATATAACTAAAAAACTACATGTTTTGATAATTTTTTGTAATTTTTTGCTAGAGATGACGTGGCAAAATCACAAGTTTTATAGGAAAATTTTAACTAAAAATGGTTAAATAATAGTTTTTTTTTTGAATTTCATGTCAAAAAATAATAATAATCATTGTTTTTTTCCAAAAAATAATGATTAACATAAAAATGATTGTGAAAATCACATAATACAAATATTGAACACATAACAACCTTAATTGAGTGCTTATTCTTCTCATAAAATGTCCAAGTAAAAACATTACAAGTATAACTAATTAATAGTTTCCAAAAATGAACTTGATTTCCAAGCATAACTTAAATTTAATCAACAATGTCACGTAATCCAAACTCTTCGTCCTCTGGAGTATCATCATTGTCTTCTTCCACAATATTTTCTGCTTCATTTTGCTCATTTTCCTCCTCTAATGGATCTTTGATGTCTACGAATCTCCCAATGTATGCCTTTCCAATAATTCCGTGTAATGGTGGTTGGGGTTCCTTCGCATTTTTCGCCACACGTGATTCACTAAAGTCGCCTTTCTTCAACCCAATTTCTTTCATTGCATCTGGAAGAAATTGAAGAGCATTAATTCTTTGCTAAATAAAATTGCACTATATTGGATCTTTTTCAATTGCAATGCAATTTGAAACATTCAATAATAGTCCTGATGATGGATCCCTATTGGGATTTGAAACGTTGACATAAAAATGCTTTTTTACTATGGGTTCTCCAGTTACGAAGTTAGAAGGCAATGCAATTTCTTCCTTTTTGAAGACAACATGTTAGTGTTGTACCTAATTATCAAGCACAAAAGAAATAATGAAGTAAATTAGTACAATGACATATAAATTAAAAAATAACATATTGAAAGTCAATTCCATATAATAAAACTTACCTAAGCCAGAAAATAAATCCAAAACCCAATCTCCTTCATTTTACTGCTGCAAAGACATGGCTAAATCAAGCTCCTAAATAACATTGGGTTACATTGTTTAAGTGCACAAATGGCTCGATCGAGCGCTTAAAAAGGGCTCAATCAAGCAATCATTTTTTCCACCCAAACGTGCCATCTCTTACCAAAAAGTGTAACCCAGCTCCATGCTTTCACCCTTATAGATTATGAATTTCTATCAATCTATATCCTAATTATTATTATTATCCAATTTTAAGGTCATAGCCAAGCCAGACACCAAATTGGTGTATGAGACCTCCTTGTTTGTGGGACAAGAGACCCACCTCCACACACCGATTTGATTATTATTTCTACGAAGGCATACCTACTCTAACCCCTTCTGGGTTTTGAACCTGTGACCTCTTAGGAGGAAACACATGCTCTTAACCATTAGGCCTATTCATGCTCTAAGAAAGTGGATTTGATTAGCTAAAGATAGTAATATAGAAACTCACGATCACAATATATAACACACATGTAACACACCTATAAGATTACAAATTATGATAATATGTTTGAGAATACAAGCATAACTATTTCCTTTTATGCATCTCCAATGGGAATGTAATTATGAACTAGAATCTAGCCTAGGTTTGGAGGTTGTGTTTTTAAAAATGATGCATTAATAAAGCCTATATGTGTAATCTTAAATGTATAGAATTGTATTTTATGATATTTCAAAAAAATTGATTTGAACATTCATTTTGTTAGGTTTAAAGGTTACATAATTTAGCACAAAATTTAACATTTATTTCCAAGTTATTAATGTGTTTCAGTTTCCAAAAAAATTACATAATGCTACAAATTTTTCCACAATTCCCCAAAATAACTATCTAAGTCCAAGAATTTGAAGATATTAAAGTGTCAAAGCTCCATGATTTCTGGTAGTGCAATAAGTTGTTTATTTATTTTATTTTACTATTGAACCCTAATCTACATTACTTGCTAATTTGTAATGAACAATAACTAAGCATTAATGCCTTTCAAAGCATTTAGTGCTACTAAGTCTTCTTGATGAGCAATGCAATGAACACTTATTAAATTTGGCACAAGTTTTTTTTAATAAAATGATAAATCTTGTTTGATTAACAACCATAAAAGAAGTACCATTCGTGGAAACAAATACCATTTTTTTGATGTAATATGTTGGCTTCAACTTCTAAACCTTACACCATGGTGGAAATAGTTTTTTTCCCTTAGATATCATCTAGTAATTTTATAAGCTCCACACCTTATGAGACATGCTCCCAAAGTCCTTAAATCCAAAAATGTGACATGAATATCAATATGTTTTTCTATTGTATTATATTTTTATTTTTGTTTAACGTAAAAGAGATTAAAGGACTCTAAAGCACATTTCTCAATTGATCTCTTTCAAATATTCAAATTTAAATAATGGATAATCTTATTTTTGGCATATTTTGATACATTAAGAGATGACAATGAAACAAAGAGGCTTATGAAGGGAAAAAGATAAATCTTGTTGTGTTAGCTATAATATGCCTATTGTGATAGAAAACGTTTGGTTATAGCATAACCATGACATTTTCACGAAGGGTTATAGCATATCCTATTGTTTTAATTAAAACTTTCTTTGTTGAATCTAGTTATGCATGTTTAATGGACTGTCCAATATGATTTCTTTTACAATACAACAATTTTATAGTTTTCATACAAACTATATTAAATCTTAAGATATGGCAGTAGGTGAGGTTAGAGTGAGACCATTACTAGATGAAGGAACTGGAGGTGGAGTAGAAAAGGGGTTGAACATCCACATGACTACCTGTTAGAGGGAAAAGTGTCTACACAGAACTGCTTATCCCACTAAGATGTGATAGCTACCTTAGAAACAAACAAATTAAATCTACTTTCGTTTTTCCTTTATGAAGTATAGATGAGAGAAGAACAACGAAGACCAAACTCTGTCTTGCGCTAATCTCCTGGTTCGATTCCTCTCTCTCTTGATAGTCTTTCGCTACTTGTTCCCTTGCACGCCCAGCTTCACAAAGTACCTGTAAGATCACAGTAGCATAGCACTATACAAGAACATGGATCTATAATCATAAACAATCTAGGATCAGATGTAAATTGACCATACAAATGCAACAAACATAAATGACACAAGAGTATGGAGGAAAACTTGAATAGCTTTTATTGATAAACAAGAAAGAGCCAAGGGAGTTACAACCAGTTGTTCTGACCCAACATCATCCTCTCAGCAAAGAAGCCCCTCTTCACCTCATACAAAGCTTAGATCACCCAAAAATGTGATGTTGTCTCAAGAAACCAACAACAATTCCTTACAATATGCAAAATTCCAGCCTCTGGATCTCTGGGATGAGGGATCCATATATAGATATCTGTAAGGGAGATGAGTTAGCTTGTGATTTGATTAGTGTATTCCCTCTGATAGTTCTTGCTTCCACTTGGAGATTGATGATCTCTTACTCATCCTTGGTCGAATTCAGAGAGGCAAATGTCACAGGAGAAGTTTCTGGAAGTTTCCATGCCTCTCCACCTCGCGGAATGACACTGCCATTTGTCACTTCTCACCCTCGCACCCCATAGAAGGGATTTTTGAAATGCAACGCACCCACACAGTGTGTTTAGGTGAGATTCAATGCACTTTGCCTATGGAGCAGCTGAAATGATCCTGTTTTGACCAGTTCTGAGCAGTTTTTCATGGAGAACTTCTGGGAGAATTGTAATTAGTTGACCTTGTTCCTTTAGGGGTTAGAACAACACTTTTAGGGACTTAGGAGCCCTTGGTTTATGGACATTGCATGCTTGGGGTTGTAGTGCCCAAAAATGTCTATAACAGTTGCCCCCTAAAGCATGAGGTCGTTAATCTTTTGATGTCGGGTGAAATGCTTTATTATGAGGATCCGAAGTTCTTTCAAGATGGGAGGAGACCTGTAATAAGATACAATACAATACATTATCTTCATAATATTTTCATGATCTAGCTGAGGCAGGCATTCCCATGCTTAGCTTTATAAATTCATTTTCATGTACATAGGACAGACAATCATCTGAGTGTAGACTGATGATTCTGGTAGAGCCATCATCCCTTTGATTGGATGATTAACTGTGTACATTTGATGTCTTTATTTCCCTGAATATATATCGCAACCTGGATGGATGAAACTAGATCTGGGATCTTCAATCTCATCTGATCTTCACTCGAAGCACAAGTCTATCCATGTGAGAGATGTTCTGGAGTCGAACATGGAAAGACCTCGCCTGATTACCAGCCAATGATGTAAGTTGTTAACAAGCACGAGAGGAATCACCGATAATGATAATGACCCTCAAGGTACTGCAGTACAATTCACGTGGTGTGAATAAAGGACTTGGCGTCGAACACCATGAAAAATCTTTCGGTCGAAGGCCATTGATGTAAACCTGTCACCGGAAGTGAGAAACTTGCCATTGAGGCATGCAAGCTTCAAAGTACTGAACGGGGTGTTCCTAGATCGACTTCTTGGATAATGAGCTGATGTCGACAAGAAGTGATCCGTCATAGGAGGGCCTTAATGAATCCCACATCAATTACACGGAATGGAGCAAATGATTTTAATGGAGTGAAAACAATCTGATGACATACGGTTCAGGGTGGCGGTCATGAAAGAATGGAGTATGAATGTATTCTAGCGGGTGAGACACAGGCGAATTCTCTGAATGACTTCTCTTGAACATATCGGCGACACTGACATGATGGATTGGTAGCATTACCCCAAATGTGGATGGTGTGATGGGACCATGGTGATGTGACCGGTGAATGAAACAACCCAACCCGACTTCGATGTGGAGTGAAAGTGTCATGTTCAATAGCGACTTGCTACCAACAAAGTTTCTTCAAGTTTTCTTCCCAATTTTCCCCAGTCATTGCTGACCAGTACCTCTTTATTTTTGTCAAGCTTGAGGAGGATAACATATGCTTGTTCTATAATTTGCCCTTCGGGCAAACCCATCGCTATGTTTTAATAAGCCTAGCGATAGTGAAAGTCTTTCTTGTCAGCTGTGGACAAGTTTGTCGCTATTAAGTTTTAACGAGTTTAACGACAAAGATAACTCGGTCCTTTTCAATTTTAGAGAGTATGAAAAGGAACGTAAAGGAAACTCCAAAATTCCTTTTTCGTCATCTAATCCCTTAAGTCCGAAAAAGTATAAAACAATACAGAAGGGATGAATTTTCGATACTTTTAACGAGCTGAACAAAACAAGCGCTCGATCTTTTTGTGTAATAATCCCTCAGGTCCAAAAAGATTAAAATTAGAGGAGGGATAGCACTTCCGGTCCCTTTAACGAGCTGGAGAGGCCAATGGCTCGGAAATCTTTTCATGTTTTACGAGTCAGTTGAAAAGAGCTTAAAGGAGACTCGTCTTTTGAGGAACGAGTGATAAAATTAGGTAGCAGCTGATTCCAGGTAAGGTTTGGAATGTTCCAATCATGCCAGTGTTACAAGGATGGCTAGTGAGATCACTCTTCGCAGCTGTTACTCAAAAGGGGTAAACAATCAAATGGAGGTGCATGATCGGGCAATGCAGAGTGGAGGTGATGATGAGAACACGACCAAGGCTTTCAAAGGTTGAAGTAGTACATTCATGATGGTTATTTACCGGGAAATAGTTCATTTTTTAATGAGCTTAAACGCGGGGGGAAACATTTGCTCATGGCTTAAGTTTATTTTTTAACGAGCTTGAACTATGCGCTAAAACTGCTCGATTAATCTAGTCGTATAATAAGAATTTCCCATTTAAAAACGGCAATTTTTAGAGTTTTGCCCCACATCCTTTCTTTATGCAAGTTAGGAAACGACCAATCCTACGAGTTTAAAGGGTTAGAGGACCTACAATTTAAAAGAATAAATAGTCGCTCTTCGCTTGTATGCCAAAAGGTTTGCATGCCCCCAGGTATAAAATAAAGTTTCAAGGCCACCTTTTGTTCTACCGACAAAACATTTGTTTTATCAGGAAAGGTAATCCTCTTTCAGGTTACCAAAGATTGTTCTATTCATAGCGCAAACAAAACACTTCTTCGGCGATGTCTACCGAAATAGACAAAGGTGAGTGGAGGAGGCTACTCCACTCACATAACTTTGACGAGAGAGTCTTGTTCCAGAATAACTCCCTCTTCCAAACATGGACAGGAGTACAGTCTAGTCATATATCTCTCGCGGAAACCTACCCTATACTCGAAGTTTTCCTGCCGAAGCAGACTAGGGTGCATGCCCCCTGGGTTTGAGTGATATCTCTCGAATCACTCGCGCTCATCAGGTGGACAGACTGGAGATTGATGAGACATTCCTTGTGTGAAGAGACCATTCAGGGATGGTATATGACTATTTGCTATGCGTGATCCGGGAAATGAAAGCTGGTCTACGAGCTTGACCACTCTTCCTTCGTGCGGAAAACACATTACTCTAAAGAGTGATGAGACAATGGCTCCCATGCAATAAATATAGTCTCATCCAAGGAGTAGATTATAATCTAAGGGTCCTTGGATGACCATTACGTTTATGTGAACGGTTTTCCCTCTCAATATTATGGGCACATTGGGAAGGATCCCTAACCGTCGACTGGTTCCTCTGTCAAAGCCCGTTAGATTTATCATTTCAGGCAAAAGCGATGGCGAGCCAAGCGCTTTCCAAGCAGTCGAGGAAAGGATACTCACAGAAGCCCCTTCATCAATGATGGTACCAGCCATAACCATTCTATATATTTGAGTAATAATTCGGAATGGTACACTAGCTGGTAAACGGGGTCTGCCTAGTTGGTTCCAGTCGAAGGAGACAACTAGGTTGCTTGGAGGTGTGACCGAATAGACGGTTGGGTACGACTCTGACGAACTTCCTTCCTGCGGTAAAGGAACAGGTAAATTGCCCCCATGTTCATCGGAGTCTGTGCTTACGAAAAGAATTTGGACGGTGTCATCCTTATTCTCTTATGTGACTGTATCATCTGAAGATGGAACATCTGAAGGCAAGACCAGGTCAACTGCCGCCTCGACCTTTTGACTTTCATCTGGTATGGGTTAAGATGGTTTGTCTTCAATGATAGATGCTTCGGCTGACCACCTAGGCGGGTCAGCCGGATTTTCAACTAGTGACGGACTCGGCAAGAGTTTTTTATATCCAGGAGGAAGTCGTAACTGTGAAACCGGAAGATCATCTAAGACTCTTTTAGCCTCATCTAAGAAGTGACAACGGTGGACGGCATGGTCGCCTTAGCACAGTTTACAAGGAAATCTGTATTTTCCTTTTTGTCCTGGGGCTTCACTTTCACTAGTCGACGGTGTGTTTTCAACATGATCATCAGAGGTTGATGACACCGGGTTGTGCAAACGAGGAGACCAGTCCCTTAAGATCCGAGGGATGTAGGGACAATCTCGATGATAGTGGTCTCCTTTGCAAATGACACATGGGGATTTAGGCCTGGTCGGTGCAGTGTATGGATTTTTGCTAGATGATGCTTGGTTGCCCCCTTTCGTTTTTGGCTCCTTCTTCTTCTTTTCTTTCTTCTTATTTTCCTTCTTCTTCTCAGGTACTTGATTTTTGGTTTTACCAACCCCATCAAATGAAGAAGAAGGGGGAGAGGAAGAATTGGAGGAAGTAGAAGGTTGGTGGGTAACTCTGGATTCGTCTAGTTGCTGACTCGACTGTTCAGGAATTGCGGTGTTCTAAACGACAGAGGTTGAGAAGAGCCATACGAGCAAGCCGATTGTCAATCCTGGAAGCGACAATGTGGCCATATGGGGTGCACCAACATACCCCCAAGAGGAGAAGGGACAAGGATTTCCTCCAAGGGGAATTCCTTGGTTGGTGGGTTCCATTTTCTCAACCTAAGATCAACGTAGGAAAGGGTGATGATTATTTCGTTTAAAATACATTTTAGACGCTTTGACACAACTTGTTTTTTCAATTTCTAAGAGTCGAGAAAAAACAAAAGATGACTCTAGTCGCCTTCGATTTTTAATGAGCCTGAAGTGACAAGAGCTCAAATGGACCTTTTCCGTTAAGGAGTCTGAAAAGGAACGAAAGGGACTGCTCTGGAAATCTAGGTAGAGGGATTACCAAACCAATCGCAAAACTGCAGAATACTTTTTACGGTATGGAAATCAATCTTCCCGAATGTTGTGTTCAGTGAATTGCGATCGATAGGGCGGCAGACACTGCTTCCTATGGATAAAGGATTAAGCCTATTGTGGTCTCCCAAAATATACTCGACGGTACGTGGGAGCACAATTCCATACTGGCACTTATCGTCTCAATGTGGAGGAATCAACCAACCATCAGTGAGAACAACAGTTACTAGGCTTTACGACGCCGGAATACGTCTCTAGCCTAGACTTCTAAATGTTGTGCGTTAGGTTCCAAAGCGTTGTTAGATTCATTGAATTTATTTTATAGTTGATCTTGTTTATGAAGTTTGCCTTTCAGGTTCACCGCGATATGTAGATGTGTAATTCCTAAAATGCAATCTAAGATGATAAACAGTCTTTTATCTTCTTTGTGCAATGAAAATCCTAGCTACTAAGGAAAGAGAGACAATATTCTTTCACAAAGAGCAAAGAGCACACTCTAAATGCACTTCCCTAAATCAAACCAATCAAACAATCTAAATGCAAATGCACATGCATGTATTTGTTTTCGAATTTCTTAGTATGTAAATGATAAAAAGAAAGTTGATGCACAAATCTGAATTACTTTTCAAGCGACAGTTATCAACAAGTTTCTTTTCGAAATCAAAAATGGAGGCAATCACAACACCTTACGATTTGGAAATGAATACTCGTTTTCGACACTAGAAAATTACAAATTTAGACCAAATACAATAGTAACGGGATAATTGACTATCTACAACAATCAAACTCTTTCCTATGCCTAAAAACGACACTTGCGACGCTTTCAAATCAAAGGATGACAGTACGATTACGTTACTTTTGCAAAGGAGAACCGAAAATGACCCAATAAACACACAAAAACATTTACAGTTCTTTTGTAAAAAGGAGGCGGAATAGCAGCAAAGAAAAGGGGTTTCAAATAGAGATATACTGATCATAGGCAGCAAAATTCATGAATAGAACTGGAAAGAATGAACTACAGAAACCAAAACTGAACAATGCCTAGTCTGATCAGTGCACCTGTAACACAGGGAATTTGAAATGCAGCGCACCTACTACACTCGGGAAGTGCGCTGAATTTCAGATTCACAGAACAGTACCTACGCTGGGCCAGAGACGAGACTTTGCTTGGGTTCCGAGTCACAGTTTGCAGTTCAGTTCATGGGTTTTGGCCGAGCAAATGGTAATCAGTAATGCAACAATCAGGGGTAGATCTAAGGAGGATCTAAGAGCTATCACAAAGGGCAATCAGAGAGTTTGTAAATCAGTTGTTTAATTTATAAACAAATCCCAGAGATTAACTGAAGCGGCATTTATCTACTTTGCATTTGCATAGAAAATGCAGTTCGAAAGCTACTTGGCTCGACTTCAGGCTCCGTCTGTAAGTTTATAAAATAGACAACAAAGAAAATAAACAAACAAACTAATTCGTCCCCAGCGGAGTCGCCATTTTGTTATAGGGAAAAGTGTCTACACAGAACTGCTTATCCCACTAAGGTGTGATAGCTACCTTAGAAACAAACAAAGTAAATCTACTTTCGTTTTTCCTTTATGAAGTATAGATGAGATAAGAACAACGAAGACCAACCTCTGTCTTGCACTAATCTCCTGGTTCGATTCCTCTCTCTCTTGATAGTCTTTCGCTACTTATTCGCTTGCACGCCCAACTTCACAAAGTACCTGTAAGATCACAGTAGCATAGCACTATACAAGAACATGGATCTATAATCATAAACAATCTAGGATCAGATGTAAATTGACCATACAAATGCAACAAACATAAATGACACAAGAGTATGGAGGAAAACTTGAATAGCTTTTATTGATAAACAAGAAAGAGCCAAGGGAGCTACAACCAGTTGTTCTGACCCAGCATCATCCTCTCAGCAAAGAAGCCCCTCTTCACCTCATACAAAGCTTAGATCACCCAACAATCTGATGTTGTCTCAAGAAACCAACAGCAATTCCTTACAATATGCAAAATTCCAGCCTCTGGATCTCTGGAATGAGGGATCCATATATAGATATCTGTAAGGGAGATGAGTCAGCTTGTGATTTGATTAGTGTCTTCCCTCTTATAGTTCTTGCTTCCACTTGGAGATTGATGATCTCTTACTCATCCTTGGTCGAATTCAGAGAGGCAAATGTCACAGGAGAAGTTTCTAGAAGTTTGCATGCATCTCCACCTCGCGGAATGACACTGCCATTTGTCACTTCTCGCCCATTGCACCCCATAGAAGGGATTTTTGAAATGCAATGCACTCACACAGTGTGTTTAGGTGAGATACAATGCACTTTGCCTATGGAGCAACTGAAATGATCCTGTTTTGACCAGTTCTGAGCAGTTTTTCATGGAGAACTTCTGGGAGAAGCTATAATCAGTTGACCTTGTTCCTTAGGGGTTAGAACAACTATTTTAGGGACTTAGAAGCCCTTGGTTTATAGACATTTCATGCTTTGGGTTGTAGTGCCCAAAATGTCTATAACACTACAACCCAAGAGGAGAGAAGCAATAGATGATCAAGGAGGAAAGGAAATCAAATGCAACAAGTGTTGTTGGAACAAATGTGGATCCTATTTGAAATTTATATTAGTGACATATCGTAGAATTTTTTTTTCTTCTTAAGTAATAAATGCATCCCTCTAAGTGACTATTGTCAATTTAGCACCAAAATTATGGAGTAAGGTGAGGAGGTAAGCATCAATAATTTGCAGGAAAAGCATCAAAATTTTTACTAAGACGAGAATAGATAACCTTGTAGTGCAATGTAATTAATAGTAGGGAAATGATATGAGGTAAGTTTCCCCTCGCATGTAAGCAAGGTCAATCTAATGTGATGTGACGAGGTTATAAGTAAAATACAAATCTTATAAAATTTAGTCAATCAATTTTTTTATAGAGAAAGTAGGGGATAGATTTAAACAAAGCTTAAAAAAAAATGTTCAATATAATATGGATATAAACAATGTGCTATTATATAAATATAATAACATAGATCAATATTCATATTATAATAATTAAAAAAAGATAATTGAAGCTGCAAAGTGCAAACAACGATAAGAGTACCATAAAGAAAAATAAATAAAGTAGTGATATCAGTGATAGGCATGCCAAGCAAACAATGAATTGAATAATTGAGAAGCGGATCACGCGTTGCCAATTCATGAATACAACACCCATTTCAAAAGACAGCCCAATGGAAATGGCAACAGTCAGTCTTTGTAGGTGGTAGTGATAAAAAAACCGATTCAAAATCCGTGCTATGGCCAGAATGTTTTTATAATGGAGTTGCAGTGGCCCACAATCAATGAGTTTCCCATGGTTTGGTATTCTAGAGGCAAAAAATGTGGTGCGCAATACAGATTTATCTTTTTCAACTTTCACTTTGGCATATTTACAATTTTTAAACATGAAGATTTTGAAACATCAAAGCCATCAGGGAGATTCTGAGAATCACCCCGATGGCTCTGATATTCATAAAATATCGTATTTTATATTCATATTTTATTCTTCGGCTTCTACCAATATGAAATGGTTTAAGAACGTATGTATATGTGCAGTCCGGAGTGTAACTAGAGAACGAGATTTAACCGATAATTGTAATTCTCTGTAGACGACGCGGAAGAAGACATTTATAGTTTATGTCCCCACTGAGCTTGAGGTTCCCCAGTTGTAATCATAACTTTGTATTCCAGCTGTGATGGATGCTCAAACTTGCCTTCAATTTGATATTTAAACATATCCAAGTCCTCCACTTAACACAATGTTGCAGCAACTTTCTAGCTTCATTTTCTGTGCAAAAATATATGGACAAGGAGGCCTGCTTTCTTCCCACTTCATCAGCAGAAACTGAGGCACGCACCAAATCTACATCAACAGGTAAGGGTGGGATGAAGAGGATTCGAATGGAAGACGAAGCTGTCCCTTCACCTCCAGATGTGAAGAACAAGTTGAAGGTGCCATATCCAGCACACAGAGGCGTGCGTCGTCGTAGCTGGGGGAGATGGGTGTCTGAAATTCGGGAACCCAAAAAGAAAACCCGAATCTGGCTCGGCTCCTTCGATACGCCAGAGATGGCTGCTCGAGCTTATGATGTCGCTGCATTCTACTTGAAGGACCATGCTTATGCTTTCTGAGCAATATTGAAACATCAGAGCCATCGGGGCGATTCTGAGAATCGCCCCGCCACCCCGCGATTCTCAGAATTGCCATAGCAGCTTCCACCAATGCAATCCATCCGAATCTCTTTGTTTGGCGAGTGATTCAACCGCTCTTTATTTCACCCTGGCACGCCTACTCGCAAATGGTCATTGTGGATTTTCTTTTTGGTTTGAGTGGTCTTTTGATCCATAAAAATGAGTTGGTTTCAGTGGTCTTTTGATCCAGAAGGTATTAAGGTGAATTAAGGAAGCGCCATGGTATTCATCCCTCAGTACATAGTGGCGATCCAAAGAGAAATCGATCTGACAGGAATTTGTTAGATTGCAACCAATAATAAGAGGGAATGCCACATAATAATAAAGATGACTGAAATTTCAACCGAACGTAAACAGAAACTGATCTAACATGTTCAAGATATTCGATCACAAAAATAAAATTCCCATGTCCATGCTTGCATTCCAACATCTCGCCATCTCGAAGGCTGGAATCATGCCAATTCAATATAGACGATATTTATTCAACTTTCTCTGCTTTAATTCTGAAGAAATCTACCCTAAGTTTTAAAAGTTAAATGATTACAAGGTAACATTATGTTGATTGTTTGCAGAGTGGTGTGTGTGAAAGTAGGAGGAATGAGGTTCACCATTAATGGAAACTACTGCTTCTACCTCATCCTCCTTACTAATGTCAGCGGAGATGGCGCGGTGGAAAACGTGAAGGTGAAGGGGTCGAATATGAGACGAAATTCTTAGGAGGGCGATTCTGAGAATTGCCCACGCCTCGTTTTATGACAATATCCAAGAGGTGGCGGGGCGAGGGCGATTCTCAGAATTGCCCTCCTAAGAATTTCGTATTATATGAAAAAGTAAATATGAATAATAATGATAAACAAGTAGAATTAGAGATGTACAAAAGTTAATATTCACATGGATATTTGTTGGTTATTGCTGCTAGCAGCTTCCACCAACGCAATCCATCTGAATCTCTTTGTTTGGCGAGTGATTCAACCGCTCTTTATTTCACCCTTCAGACTGAGTGCCTGCATTCTCTTCAACGTGATGGACGCCTTTGCAATGGTCTCTCCCCCACAGAAATGAGAAAACACCGTCCGCTTGATGGCCTAGAGAAGTGGCACTCTGTAAGCTGCATAATCCATTAGAGACAATCTGAGCGCCTTTGATGAGCCCCAAAAATGGGTAACTTATTGGGCTCATTTTTCCTACCATTCTTGATTAATCCACCATTCTTCATAGTTTACGCATGATTTTTAGTATATTTATGTTAATTGAGTGAATAAGAATATTCACTTGACCATGAGGTCTAATACGTGTTTATTGCAGATTTTTAGACAACTTTTGGACCAAGGTCAAGCATTTATGAGCCAGTTGACAGCCAAATACGAGGGAAAAAGATTGATGATTTGTAGGAAGGGTGTCTCCTACACTAAATGGCCCCTCCCTCGAGTTCTCCACCATCAGCTCGGAGTTCAGCAGCCCACCAAAGTTGATTCCCAAGGGCAGCCAAGCAGCTTTTGTCAAGTGGCTGAGTACTTGCAGTTTTGAGCAACCAAGCCCCTTGAATTAAGGAGGACTGTTGGAGGTCCTCATAGTGCATAAGTAGTAAGGCTTCCAACCTTCGTAGTTTAGTTCTTGAACAGTTGTATTTTCGCACTTTAGTGCTGCTCTGCCTTCCAATCCATTTTGGAGCTTTTGCTGTAAACATTTTTGTGACATGGTTCTTTTTTGAGTAATGGAGATCAGTTTCATTTTGTATCAGCTCTGAGCTTCTTCTTGGGAGGCTGTAGCTCTTGGGGTTGGGCCCAACCCAAGTGCCAGTACCTCCTTGGTGTACTTTCATATGTTTTTGCTGCATTCATAGAATAATTTCTGCTAGTAGATTAAAATATTGCTTGGTTAATTAGGTCATTTTTGATGGTTGAATTAACTTTTCATGTTTCAGATTAATTTGATAGGTTGATAATAGAAAAGATATTCAAAAAATGCCATCAAGCAACCCCTGATCTCACCTCTCCCTCCTTGGGACCATGCGCTGAGACCAAGGCGTCCTTGTTGCCACAAAAACATTGTTCTTACTTCTTCACGCAATTGCTATTGTTAGATTCTTAGTTGCAAAAGTTGATACCAGTTGTGGTTACATGCTTAGATCTGTTCTTTCTTAGTTTCACATTTAACTTACATAATTTTCTACCAATAAATTTATGTTCATCATGGTTGTTGTTTTCTAGGTCAAATTAGGTCAGAATAGCTAGATCTTTGCTTTTGCATAGTCTTTGTTTGGTCAGTTTATAAAATAGTTTTGCATAACACCTGTGATACCTCCCTGCCTACCCTTCCTCCATCATACCACCTGATCCAACCCCTGATTCCAGATCTGTTCCCTTCATTCTCCACACTCTTCCAATTTGACCTAATTTCTACATTTTTGTGCAACATTGCTCTATTAATCCTTGAACAAACCCAACCATCCTCATCACTCCTCAGCTTCATTCACCAAGTCCTAGACATCTTCACATCCTCATCCAACCTCCATCTCCACTTTTCCACCTTTCTTCCGCCATCAACCCTCCAAAATCCTCTATCGGAACATCCTGTAGTACCCCTGCAGACTTCCTGTAGAAGTTCACGAGAGTGGTTTTTCGAGATCCGGTCACTGTGAAACTCTCTAGAAGGGTGTTAGGAACCCCTTAGGCCCTCTTATCACCTTCCCAACCTCCTGCAAGAACCTACCCCATCTCCTTTCACCAGCCAACCTCTGCACAGTTAAAAACAGTTAAAGTACATGCATAGTAAGTTTTACAAGATCACTCAAACATACAAAAAGATGTTCCCTTTTAATTTCACTTCAGAAGTATCTTAGAAACATGCACTTTACCTACCCAAGAGTCAATGGCATCCCTTTTTGTAGTTTCATCCTCTTTCTTGCACCAATAGGGTTAGTCAGTAAAGCTAGGGTTTGCATTTCCTTTCAACTTTCAGCTTCTTTCTGCAAGTAGATTAGCGTCATTTGAGTTGACTTTCATCCATCACAGTTAAAAGCTTCTTCTAAAAGCTCACAGAAGTTGGCTTAAGCTCCTAGCGGACTTGTGCTAGATGATCCAATGATAGCCTGCGGCAAGAGTTAGTACTTGTGCATATAGCACCGTTGCTTCCAAGTTTGTTATGAACTACCGGGTTGATAAAAGTAAAGAAGGGAGTCCCAGAAGTTGCAGAATTATTGCTGCAATACTAGAGCCCACCATATTTTTTGGAGTCATTGCCGGGGTAGCGTCAGAGTATTTGTGATTGCTGCTTTTCTTCTATTTTCTTTACTGCGACCTTCTGCTCGGTAGTTTATTTCAGCAAGCATAGAGTAGTTGTTTCATTTCCATTCTGAAATTTCATTTTCGCAAAAGTAGATTAGACATTTCCTACTTTCATAGATTAGCATTTCAATTCTGCAATTTCAATTCTGCAAGCGTAGATTAGCATTTCAATTCTGCAAGCGTAGCTTAGCATTTCATTCCTGTAATTTCATTTCAGAAAAATAGATTAGTCCTTTCCTGCTTTCATTTAAATTCCGCATTTTCATTTCAGCAAGATAGATTTTAGTTAGTTTCAGTTCAATATATTTCAGTTTTGTAGGCACAAGCAAAAAAAAAAAAAAGAGAAGAAGAAGAAGAAGAAGAAAAGATTTCCATTTCATGCCTCGTAGGAATAGAGACAATACAGGAAAATTCTTACCCAACACCCCCACCACATCACTGAGTCACCCTTCTCTCTTCTTCGGTGGCAATGATTCAGAAGAACCTATAGGTGAACCTTTAAAGATATACGAAGATCCTATAACAGAAGAAGAGAAAGAGAACATTCCTCTTGAGACCATGGCTGAACACAAAAACAATATAGGAGATGAGGAGAGAATAGAAGGTGCCTTTCCCATCCGAGAGACTAATGGGGACATGGAAATGAAAAACATAAGTCCCTCAGCTTTACCTCACTTCCATGGATTGACCACTGAAGACCCTGATACCTTTTTGTTCGAATTTGATGTCCTTTGTCAAACTTATGACTATGCAGAAGATGAGAAAAAGTTGAAACTCTTTCCCTCTACCCTCAAGGATGCAGCACTACGCTGGTTCATGGGGTTACCTGGAAACAGTATCACAACTTGGGCTCAGATGCAACAAGCCTTTAACAAAAAATACCGGGACTACTATAGGTCTAAGGAAACAAAGGGAGAGATATTTCAGATGACCATGGGAAGTGATGAGTCTTTAGAAGACTATGAAGAAAGGTTCCAACTTAGTTATAAAAGGGCCAGGTGCACACTTGAACCTAAATATCTGAAGCTGGTTCTTCTCCGAGGAGTCCCTAAAGACCTTCTAGATACCCTCCATTTGCTAGCTAGAGGAGACATCTACCAACTACCTTATGATGACATAAAGACTGTGTTTAGAAACCATTCTAGGGCAGCCTAGAAAAGAGGTAGGGGGAATCCACTTTCAGCTAGTGCCACGTTCTTCAAGCATGAGTTTATAAATCAGATGGAAGACCTCAAAAGTGAGTTGAGACAGACCATTGCCATGCAACTGGATACTTTCTGAATCCAACAGAAGAAAGAGGAAGCTGAGAGGGCTTTGGCCATCTTTTGTCCCAGATGTACAAGGAAGCATCCTAAGAACGAGTGTCCATTGCACTTAGTAGAGGTATGTTTCATTTGTGAGGAAGACCACCATACAAACTGGTGCCCAACCTTACCCGGACTTAAGGCTATGTACCAAGGGGCTGAGGGAGCCACTGAACCACTCTACTTCCTTAATCAAAGGAGCCTGCATGGATCTAGACCTTACCAGCAGGGGATGCAAGGGAGATCCCAAACTTAATACAACCCCAACCAATCCGCTCACATACCTTCTTGGGGTCCCCCTGCTCATCCTTCCTGGTCCGCACCCCCTCCTTGGTCTTATCCATCTCAATACCATACTCAACCTACTACTCATTCATTCCATTCTCATGTTCAGCCACAACCTCAGTGGAATGCACCTCATCCGGGGTGGAGGCCCCAATACAACTCTCCTCCCGCTATTCTGCCTCCACCACCTGCTCAACCACAACCATTGCCTCCTGCTCCTCCAAGACAACTCTAGATGCCTGCTCAACCGAACCCAAACCCCAACAACAGACAGGCCCAGCAGGTATATACTGGAGAGACAACGTGCTCTACCTATGCTGTGGAGATTCAGGAGATCAACCTATGATCTAGGAAGGTCCTTCCAGATCGCCAACCTCCTCGTCCGGAGGATGAGGAAGAGAAACAGGAAAGTGAATTCAAAGCCATTCCACCCTTTCCTGAGAGACTAACAATAGCCACGCAACCAAACCCAGTGGAACTGAACTTTTGGGAGAACTTAAACAGTTGTGTGTGAAAATCCCACTTCTCCAGGCCATAAAAGATGTACCAATCTACAACAAATTGATCAAGGAGAAGTGTTTTAGGCACCCAAGCAGGCGCAAGAGAGATGGCCCGACTATCAATGTCATAGGACAACTGTCTGATCTGATGTTGGGACAAATAATTTGTCCAAAATATTTGGACCCTGGGAGTCCTGTAGTTGATGTCCACATCATTGGCACCATAATCCCCCACACCTTGATTGATCTAAGGGCTGCCATTAATGTGATGACCAGGGACACTATGCTCAAACTTAACCTTCAGAGTTCCCTAAGAAAGACCTCGACAGTACTGCAGTTAGCAGACCGCTCCACCGTGACTCCCGAAGGGATTGTGGAAGATTTCATGGTCTCTGTTGATTCTTGGGAGTACCCTGCGGACTTCTTGGTCCTTCATCCAAAGGAAAAACTCACTGGATATCCCCTCATTTTGGGAAGGCCTTGGTTAGCTACTGTATGCTTACATCAATTGTCGAGCTGGGAGCATGACCATCAAGAATGGACCTATGTCCAAACAGCTAGTCCTATATCCTTCTGCCCAACCTCTGTTAGAACATGACTTACCTCTCTAGTTGGAGGAGGGGGATGAGGATGAAGTCTACTCTGCACCAGTGTGCATAGTGGAAGCCACCTAGGGAGGTCCTCAAACTGAGGATGACCTGATTGAGAATTTAATTCAAAATCCACCTCCCAGTGTGTTGCCACTAGAGGAATTAGTGGAAGGTACCCAAGCCAGTGCTTTAGTGAACCTCTATGTGGCTGATCCGACCTCTCCCAGAGTTAAGAATGTGGAATTTGGCCCTAAAAGAACCTTGAAGATCAGCTCATCCGTATCCCCCTCTTAGGAGAAGGAGCTGTGTAGCTTAATGAACCGCCATTTGGACGCCTTCACTTGGAGCTATAAGGAGATGAAAGGAGTCCATCCTTCAGTGTGTACCCATCACATTTACATTAAAGAGGATTGTAAACCAGTCAGTCAGCCTCAACAGCGAATGAATCTAGCCCTTAAGGACATTGTTAAAGAAGAACTGCAAATTTTTTGGGATGTGGGATTCATCTATCCCATCTCTGACATCGAATGGGTTTCTCCTCTAGTGCTTGTGCCCAAGAAAAATGGGAAGTGGAGAATCTGCGTAGATTATCGAGAACTTAACAAAGCCACCAAGAAGAATCATTTCCCTTTGCCTTTCATAGATCAAGTGTTATATGGGCTGTCAGGGAAGAAGTTCTTCTCTTTCCTAGATGGGTTCAGCAGGTATAATCAGATCCAAATCAGCCCGGAAGACCAAGATAATACCACTTTCACTTGTCCATGGGGTACCTTTGCCACTTTCCAGAGAGCAGTACTGAGCATATTTGCTGAGCTGATTCATGATTCGGTGGAAATCTATATGGATGACTTTACTCCTTATGGGTCCAACTTCCACGAAGAAAATTGACTAACCTGGGAAAAGTCTTAACCAAGTGTATTGAAATGAACCTGTCCCTCAGTCCTAAAAAACGTGAATTCATGATGACTGAAGGGACCATGCTAGGTCATACAATTTCTCAGCAAGGATTATAGGTGGATCCTAACAAAATTGCTATCATCCAAAAGGTTCCGCCTCCTCAAAAGGTAAGAGATGTTCAGAGTATTCTAGGCTTAGCAGGATATTATAGAATATTCATTAAAGACTTTAGTAAGCTAGCCTCACCATTGTTTGGTATTTTGGGGAAAGATTTTGAGTTTAAATGGACTGACAACTGTCAAGAGGCTTTAGATGAGTTAAAAGATAGGCTAGTCATTGCCCCAATATTGAGAGGTCCAAACTGGGCTCTACCTTTCCACATCCACACTGATGCCTCGAAAAAATCCATTGGGGCAGCCTTAGGACAGGTTGAAGAGAAGCTACCATATGCCATATACCTTTTCAGCAAAAACCTGTCCAAGGCAGAATTAAACTATACTGTAACCGAGAAAGAGCTCCTAGCTCTAGTCAATTCCCTAAACAAGTTCAGACACTACATCATCGGTTATCAAACATTCGTACACACTGATCATGTTGCGATTAGGTATTTGATGAATAAACCTGATGTGAATGCTCGTAACATTAGATGGTTACATTTACTGCAACAATTTGACTTAACCATTGTTGACAAGCCAGGTAAGGAAAATGTTGTTGCTGATTTTCTGTCTAGACTAGATTTGCCTGCAGGTGAAGAAGGGACGGTGGATGACCACATGCCAGATGAAAACCTATTTGCTATTTCAGTACTCTCTCCATGGTTTGCTGATATAGTAAACTACTTCGTTTCAGCACAATTCCCTCTACACCTATCCTCAAAAGGGAAGAGAAGAATTGTGAGGAAAAGTGCCCCCTTTACTTGGATTGGGGGCAACCTATTTAAACTCGGCCTAGATCAAATCTTGAGGCCTTATGTTAGGGAGGAGGAAGTTTTTGACATTCTCCTAACCTCTCACAATGGACTCTATGGAGGCCACTTTGCAGCAAAAAGGACTGCCTTCAAAATTCTACAGGCAAGCTACTATTGGCCCACTCTTCATCAAGATGTCAGAAGATACATCAGCCAACGTGACCGATGTCAAAGGATGGGGAAACCGACTCCAAGGGATGAAATGCCCCTCCAACCTCAAGTGACTTTCGAGCCATTTGAGAAGTGGGGCATGGACTTCGTGGGTCCTATCAACCCTCCTTCAAAGCAAAAGTCTTACATCATTGTGTGCACAGACTACCTGACAAAGTGGGCAGAAACAAAGGCAATCAAGGCAGTGACAGAAGAAAAAGTGGCTGATTTTTTACGGGAAAATATCTTCTACAAGTTTGGCTACCTAAGAGAATTAGTCACAGATCAAGGAAGTCAGTTCACATCCAACCTGATTGAAGACCTGCTTGCTCATCACAAGATCAAGCACAGAACCTCCACCCCTTATCATTCACAAACAAATGGGCAGGTGGACGTCACTAATAGGGCTTTGGAAGAGATTTTGACTAAAGTGGTGAGCAACAGCAAAAAGGATTGGGCAGATCACTTGGTTGAGGCCACCCGGGCCTACAACACCACTTGGAAAACTACAACAGGTTTCACACCTTATGAGATGGTCTATGGGAAGAAGGCTCTGCTATCCATAGAGTTCGAGTACAACACATTGGGGCTGGCAGCTCAGCTAGACCTGGACCTCAGCCATGCACAACAGGAAAGGTTACTACAACTGAATGGATTAGATGAACAGAGAATGCAGGCCCTCCTCCACTCAGAAGCAGTTCAACTCCAAAAAAAGATATGGCATGACCGACACCTTAACGAAAATTAATTTCAGCCAGGAGATTGGGCGCTGTTATATGACTCGAGATACAAGGATTTCAAAGGGAAGCTGAGGACAAGGTGGTTGGGACCATATACAGTGGAGAAATGCAATGACAATGGTTCAGTCCTTATCAGGACCATTGATGAAGAAGCCATCCCCATGCTCGTCAATGGGCATCGATTGAAAATCTACAGGAAGCCCCTTTCTAAGCAGGAGTTCATTGAAACTATGGATAAATCAGTGCTGGTAGTGGAGCAGGGCCCTGTCTCTACTCCACCCACACCTTGATCATCAAAAAAAAAGAAGAAGGAAAAAATAGAAAAAGAATAAAAAGATCCTTGGGTGAAAACCTCTTAGAGGCGCCCAGGGCAGACAGTGAGGGTGAAAACCTCCTAGAGGTGCCCCAGCTATCTCTCTCTCAAAAAAAAAAAAAAAAACAAGAAATAGACCTAATCTCTGTTGAATAATTGCAGGTTGCAGGGAAAGACATTGCAGGTTAGGAGGATCGCACAAAACAAGGACAGAGGTCAGCACCAGGCTGCAAGCATCCCTCACAAACAATTCCTCCATAACCACTCCCCTTTCCTCAGATCTGATCACATTCGAGGTAAGATTTCACCTTCTGCAGGAATTTTTGTGTCTTCTATAGGAAAGTCTATGTCTTCTACAGGAAGATCCTATAGAACCTGTAGACAGGCCAGAATTTATCACAAGAAAGAATCCAAAGATTGGGAATCTGCCTGCTAGGCCTGCAAACACCCTTGGTTCCGTCCATCACCATATGTCACCCTTTTTCATCTCTTTACACCTCCATTGCACTCATCCTTTTTCTTCTTCCTGCACCGTCACACACAGAAAACCTTCTTTTCTTCATACTGCCAGCAAAACCTTTTATTGACAAATCAAGAGCAGTTTTTCACTTACCATACCTGTCAATCTCCATCTGGACTCCTCATTAGCCAAACCCCTCGACATCAATATAGCCCTACTCATTTTAGCTTGCATCCTAGGAGGAGAAGCAACTACGGGACATCCTACAGCAATCCTGTAGCAGCCGATCTCTTTGGAAGGCATACTCTGGAGACAGGGGTAGCCGAAAAAAAACAACAAAGGAGACATGCAAAGGGTTCATCTTGAACGTGAGAATATCATCAGCAGCTGAAGCCAAGGAAAACCTGTGCATGCAGCGACAACAACCAATGGAATTGATTCCAAAACATGTGCATGCAGCATCAATGAATGAAGAAATTGGTTCCAAAACCCGTGTAGGAAGTAGCAGCATACGAAAGAGTGGTTCCAAGACCCGAAGTCTACATAACGTGGCCGTGACCACACATGTAAGTGTCTAAACTCATTCATCGATTGCATAAATCGTATTTTAAAACCTGCATGCCTATGGGAATTGTTCGGATTGAATGGAATCGGTGGCTAGTCACTGGCCACCCTCGGCTAGTTACATAGCCTCGTGGGATCCAAACGAGCACTGTTACATTCAAATTTGCTGACAAGAAGTGCAACCAGAACGTGTGGAGTGTCCATTCAGGGAGAAATCGTCTGGACTGGTAGTGGTGGCGGCGGATAATGGCCGAGGGGAGATGATGGCGGTCAAAAACACGCAAAAGCATTATGGTCGTGACGTCGTATCAAGGGTCTGGTCCAGCCACCTCATCCCCTCACCACGAATCATGCTACAGTTAGAAGATGCCCGGCTGAAACTCACACCACCTTCTGTTCATTTTGTGCTTGCAATGTCCTAGACTGGAGTACGCGTCCTCTGCTTCCAAAAACTATTAACCAGTCGTCCTCCACCATTTTTTCGGCCTATTTTTGAAAAATCTCCTGTGTATTGGGCTCGCTCAGAGGTGGAGTGACATTCTACAGGAACCGACAGGTCTTCTACAGGAATGGTTCTACAGGAAAGACTGCACAACTTTCTGGAGCGGGAAAACCTGGGATTTTTCGTCGAATTTGGAGCTCCAAACGAGGTAGGTTTGAAAAACTCCTCTATGCATGGTATTTTTTGCAAAGGTGGTGAATTGAATGGCATCAGGTTGGAAAATCAGAGGAAAAATATGCCTGTGTATTGGAAGTAAAACGTTTGCCTGTGTATTGCACTGAGTGTCCCAGTTTTTCTGCATCAAAATTCTCCTCCACGTTTCCTTTTTAAAATTCTCCTGTAGGGAAGATATATGCAGCTATGGAGGCCAGCCTGTGTGTGTAAAAAATATTTGAATTTGCATATCTATCTGTGTGCTGAGAAGAAAACTTGATCTCTGTACTCTGTCTGTAGAAACAAAATTCTTCCTTTCATAAACAGACAGCCGAGTTCTGGGTGACAGCAGTCTTAAAACTAGGGAATTGTGCTAGTTGATATTGGACACTCGAGAAATTCCTTCTTGGGTCAGGGGAAACCATAAAAAAACATCTCCTTTTTCTGATTAAAGCATACAAAGAGCACTCTCACCATGCCAGGAGGATTCATAAGGAAAGAACCCTCAGACTCTAGCAAGCTGCACGAGCATCCTGAGGTGGTGGACCTTTTCACCCGAGCCAATTGGATATCTTTCTTTGACAAAATTCAGGGTCATGACGAGGAGATAACTGAGGAATTTTTAATGTCCTTGAGACCTGAATCAAAGACACAGGCCACAGTTAATTTTAGGGGTTTAACCCTAGAACTTACCCCTGAGCTCATCAGTCGAGTTACTGGGCTACCATTGGGACTCCCTTGGAGCAAAGAAGAGAGGTCATTGGGCCAAGTTGCCAAGAAAACATTCTTCCTACCCGAGGAACATCTTGTAGAAGACAAAAATGGGGTTAGGAGAACCAGCTTGCCTCCTCTCTAGAGTGAGGTCAGTTTCCAAATTATGAAGTACATTACATGTGAAGGGAGGTTTAGCATTGTCTATGGTTATCATTTCAGGTTGCTGTGTGGGATTGATTTACCTCGAGCCAAGAAACTGAGCATTCCCTGTTTTCTTCTTCAGTCATTAATTGAATGTGGTACATAATTAAATGAAGGGATCCTGGATCAATTGGTCCATTGTGAGCTCATCAAACTATTAGTGGAAGATTCCTTGCACACCTACACTATCCCCATATCCTAGGAAATCTTCCGAAATATGTCCCGGGATGAAGATATTAGAATTCTAGCCAAAGACATCACCTCATCCAGCAGTGAGGAGGGAGAACACACTGAAGAAGGTGAGAAAACCAACGGTGAAGGAACACAAGAAATTCGAGCACAAAAAGGACAGAAAGAAAAAGGGGAAAGGGCCAGATTTTTTAGCCTAAAATAGAGGAAGAAACAACAGAACGAACACCAAGGGAAAAGAGAATGCAGAGTAGAGCAGAGAAGGCTAAAAAATTCCAAATTAAGGTTGTCACAACCAAAGCACACACACAGAAACAAAAGGAAAAGACACATCATGAAATAGCAGCAAAACAGACAGAAACAGTTGATACAGGGATTTATACAGGAAGCAGGGAAAAAGAATAGGAAGATGAGAAATCACCTGAGATATTGGCCAGGGAGGTAGTAGTTGTGCTTTCTACCTTAAGCACACCTCCAAAACAAAAAGGGAAGTGAAAGAGGCAAACCTCCATGTACTTTAAAGTAAGGAGGAGCACACGGATCAAAGTGGGCAGACCCCAATGACAGTCAAAGGAGCCAATTATCATTGAGGACACCACAACTTAACCAAAAGAGGAGTCTTATTCAAAGATATCCATCACCTATGGACGAGGAAGGCCAAAAACCTCCACCCGGAGAGAGAGAATTAGGATGATGGACTCAAATACAGCTCTACAGGAAGCTGAGATGGTTCTACAGAAAACTCTGGCTAAGTTAAAAGAGACCGAGAAATTGGAAGAAAAGGTGGCCAAACCATCACAGGAAGAAGAAAAGACCAAGGAAATATTGGAACCAAGCCCTCAGCCTAGCTTGGGCTCATACTACAACCTGTTAGAAGCCGGGAAGGTAATTCCCCAAAAATTTGCGGTACCACTATTATTTGCACTAGAACAGGAAAGGGTGAGGACTCACACTTGGATGAGGATTGCCAAGTCCAAGGGTGTGGCAGACATAGGTCACTTGGAAGAACAACTCAAGGAATCAAGAAAAGAATTGTCCCTCGTAAGGCATGTGGAAAGCAGTCAAAGGGCCAAACTACAGGAAGAGAACGAGCTGCTAAAACAGCAGCTACAGCTACAAGGAAGTCATAGGGAAGACAAGCCCTCCATTTTGGGAGAACAGCACCAGCAAGAGGGACCTCTAGCAAGCAAGGAAGCATCCGATAGACAACATAAAGAGGACAAGCTGCGGGTTGAGATTGAGGTGCTAGCAAAACAGCTACAGGAACAGGAGTCACAAGCAACAGAGGAAATATGGTTTCTAAAGCAACAGGTACAAGAGAAAGAAGCCCAATTGGCCTACATGGCCAGCTAGGAAGTAGAAGCCTTACAATGTAGGCAACCTACCAAGTCAGATGCCTTATATCTTAAAGATAAATGGTTTCAATTCCAAATTAACACCTTGGCCCAAAGGGGCACCATTCCATTTCAGAATTACCATCAATTCATGGTTTTTTGTGATAGCAGCTCATCAGAAGATAAGGCTAAGTTATCAGAATTCTATTTACACAACTTGGCCCTTCCAAACATGAACCTCAATGCTACATTGGGAGATGTGCAACTTATGGCCATGGCCTCTTGGTTAAATCATGAGGAAAAGAGGGCAGCAGAGATTCGGCATATTATGAACAAGGAGCTAAGTGAACCGCTCATGATCAGGGTAGAACCAGAGAATACATCAGCTTTAATACATGCCCATCAGCACTTGGCCAACAACCCTTGGGTTCTACCAGATTTCATTGAAAGACAAGCTCAAGCTATTGCTCACTTTGAGGACATGGAAATACTGATGGGAGATAACTGCATTCATGCTTGCACAAGGAGGTGGAACATACTGTCCCATAGTCTGAAAATAAGAAAATACCACTCCCCAACAAGGATGAGGGAGGCCTTGGCAAGAGTACCACTGTACAAACAGTCAATGCAAAATCTGTAGGCCAACTGGATTGGCCTAAAGTTTAGTCCTCCCTTGCTTTTAGGACTGCTGGAAGGAGTCAAAGAAGAAGAAGAGAATAAGCAATGGGAGGAGGTAGAGAGAAAAGTAGGGTTTCATGACCAAGAAGAGGACATCACCTCGGAAGCCTGGGATGTTAGAGAGGTAGTCAAGGCAATCAAAGATGATGAGCTGGATTAGTTGCTAAGAGGATGAGCAACCCATTTAGCAGGGGGGTGACGATGAGCCCCAAAAATGGGTAACTTATTGGGCTCATTTTTCCTACCATTCTCGATTAATCCACCATTCTTCATAGTTTATGCATGCTTTTGAGTATATTTATGTTAATTGAATGAATGAGAATAATCACTTGACCATGAGGTCTAATACATGTTTATTGCAGATTTTTTGACAACTTTTGGACCAAGGTCAAGCATTTATGAGCCAGTTGACAGCCAAATACGAGGGAACAAGGCTGAGGATTCGTAGGAAGGGTGTCTCCTGCACTAAACGGCCCCTTCCTCGAGTTCTCCACCATCATCTTAGAGTTCAGCAGCCCACCAAAGTTGATTCCCAAGGGCAGCCAAGGAGCTTCTGTGAAGTGGCTGAGTACTTGCAGTTTTGAGTAGCCAAGCCCCTTGAATTAAAGAGGACTGTTGGTGGTCCTCATAGTGCATAAGTAGGAAGGCTTCCAGCCTTCAGATTTTAGTTCTTGAACAGTTGTATTTTCACACTTTAGTGCTACTCTGCCTTCCAGCCCATTTTGGAGCTTTGTTGTAAACATTTTTGTCACATGGTTCTTTTTTGAGTAATGGAGATCAGTTTCATTTTGTATCAACTCTGAGCTTCTTCTTAGGAGGCTGTAGCTCTTGGGGTTGGGCCCAACCCAAGTGCCAGTACCTCCTTCCTGTACTTTCATATGTTTTTGCTGCATTCATAGAATTCTACTAGTAGATTAAAATCTCTCTTGGTTACTTAAATCATTTTTTATGGTTGAATTAGCTTTTCATGTTTCAGATTGATTTGATAGGTTGATAACAGATAATATATTCGAAAAAGGCCATCAAGCAACCCCTGATCTCACCTCTACCTCCTTGGGACCATGAACTGAGACCAAAGGTGTCCTCGCTGCCACAAAAACACTGTTCTTGCTTCTTCACGCAATTGGTAGTGTTAGATTTTTGGTTGCAAAAGTTGATACCAATTGTGGTTACATGCTTAGATATGTTCTTGCTTAGTTTTCACAGTTAACTTACATAATTTTCTACCAATAAATTTCTATTCATCATGGTTGCTGTTTTCTAGGTCAAATTAGGTCAGAATAACTAGATCTTTGGTTTTGCATAGTCTTTGTTTGGCCAGTTTGGAAAATAGTGTGCAGAACACCTGTGATACCTCCCTGCCTACTTTTTCTCCATCATATCACCTGCTTCAACCCCTGATTCTAGATCCCTTCCCTTCATTCACCACACTCTTCCAATTTGACCTAATTTCTACATTTTTGTGCAACATTGCTCTATCCATCCTTGAACAAACCCAACCATCTTCATCACTCCTCAGCTTCATTCACCAGGTCCTAGACCTCTTCACATCCTCATCCAACCTCCGTCTCCACTTTTCCACCTTTCTTCCACCATCAACCCTCCAAAATCCTCTGTCGAAACATCCTGTAGAAGTTCACGAGAGCGGGTTTTCAAGATCTGGTCACTATAAAACTCTCTGGAAGGGTGTTAGGGACCCCTTAGGCCATCTTCTCACCTTTCCAACCTCCTGCAAGCACCTACCCCATCTCCTTTCGCCAGCCAACCTCTGCACAGTTAAAGCACATGCATAATAATTTTTACAAGATTACTCAAAAATACAAAAAGATGTTCCTTTTTAGATTTCACTTCAGAAGTAGCTTAGACACATGCACTTTACCTCCCCAAGAGTCAATATCATCCCTTTCTGTAGTTTCATCCTCTTTCTTGCACCAGTAGGATTAGTCAGTAAAACTAGGGTTTGCTAGGGTTTGTATTTCCTTTCAGCTTTCAGCTTCTTTCGGCAAGTAGATTAGCCTCATTTGAGTTAACTTTCATCCATCACAGTTAAAAGATTCTTCTAAGAGCTCATATAAGTTTTCTTAAGCTCCTAGCGGACTTGTGCCAGCTGATCCAGTGACAGCCTACGGCAGGAGCTAGTACTTGTGCATATAGCACCATCGCTTCGAAGTTTGTTACGAACTACCGGGTTGATAAAAATAAAGAAGGGAGTCCCATGAGTTGCAGCATTATTGATGCAATACTAGAGCCCACCAGCATTCGTGCCCATTTCCAGAATTGGTTCGCAGGAAATGAGTTGGAGATTGAAGAACAAAGTGATTAGCTCCTTTGAGGTTAAGCTTGGGTACAATCCTTCTGCACCTTCGAATTTGGGAATGACAGCCATGGAAACCTGTAAAATTGGAGTGTAATTTTTACAGTTAATATAAGAGAAGCAAAATCAGCATCACATTGACAGAACAGTCAAAGAATTTTTTATTTTTTTTTAACGAGCAATCAAATCCAAAACAATAAACAATATATAATTATAAAAGGATATTTATGATAATAATAAAGGCTTAGCGTTTTGGTGTATTGCATTTTCCTGATTCGGGTTATGTCAGCATTGGGTTAACGCAGGTGATCAAGCGATGGATCCTAGCAATATTTAAGTGAATTTTTTAATAATAAATTATTCCTATCAAAGTGGATGAAATTCTTAGGAGGGCGATTCTCAGGGCGATTCTGAGAATCGCCCTCACCCCGCCACCTCTTGGATATTGTCATAAAACGAGGCGAGGGCCATTCTCAGAATTGCCCTCCTACTAATTTCATCCACTTTGACAGGAATAATTTATTAATGTGTAAATGTGGTTGATTGATTAATATAAACCTTTAGAATATATCAACCAATTTGTGCTGGTCTCCTATTATAATAAAAAATTATATGAAAAGAACATTTTTGGAAAGAAAAAGGTGAGACAGACTAGGAAAGGCGCTACAAAAGTCAATGATAACGCGTGGTGTAGAAAAATAGGACGAGAGAATCTTTGTGTGGCTATGTACTGCAATTTCCATGGAAATCTGATTATGGTTGGGTGGAAGTCAATGAATACGCGTGGTGTTAAAAATTTGGATCAGAGAATCTTCGTGTGGCCATGAACATAGAAAATCTGGAGCATGCTCCCTCACTCTCGGTTTTATTGGAACGGTAGGAAGAGTTGTCGGGATGTCTTTTTCTTTGAAACAAGATTCAACCGATGACTGTGTACACTGAGGGGTCACGATTTCAAAAAGGTCAAGAAGCGATTTAATCGAGCTTGAACCTAAATTCGTGTCGTTCACATGGAAACCCACCACTGAATATGTATGAGTCACTCTCCTTCAATATGGTAACTCACGTTGATATACGGTAGCTGATTTTAACGGGATTGCAGATTTTAAGAATTTGAATGGTAATTCATGTTAATATTCATAACCTAACTCGGGAAACTCTCAAAAGAGGAGTGAATATTCATAACCAAAAATGTTACAATAGTGAATATTATTCAATAAGAAAAATTATTATTTCTTATTGATTATAGAAATATGAAAGAGGGTTTCACATCTTCCGTAATGTCCTCTTAATAAAGCCAAAAAAAAATTATACGCAGAAAGGAGAAGACATGAGTATCACCATGACCAGCCATAGCCTTGGTGGTGCCCTCGCTCTGCTCAACGCTTATGACATCACAGCAAAGGGCCTCAATTCACTGAAAACTGATCCCGACAGGAATGTCCCTGTGACTGTGTTCTCTTTCGGAGCTCTGAGAGTGGGAAACTAGGCTTTCAAAGATAGATTAGAGGCTATGGAGAGACCGTTGCAGATGTGTCCATCACGTTGAAGAGAATGCAAGCACTTGATATGAAGGGTGAAATAAAGAGCAGTTGAATCACTCGCCAAACAAAGAGATTCGGATGGATTGCGTTGGTGGAAGCTGCTAGCGGCAATAACCAACAAATATCCATGTGAATATTAACTTTTGTACATCTCTAATTCTGTCTATTTATCATTATTATTCATATTTACTTTTTCAGATAATACAAAATCGCCCCACCACGTCTTGGATATTGTCATAAAACGAGGTGAGGGTGATTCTCAGAATCGCCCTCCTAAGAATTTCATCTCATATTCGACCCCTTCACCTTCATGTTTGCCACCGCGCCGTCTCCGCTGACATTAGTAAGGAGGATGAGGTAGAAGTAGTAGTTGCCATTAATGGTGAACCCCCTCTGGATCCGGCCAAGATGCACGAATCTATAGCCGCCCTAAGACTCATATTAATTACGTAGCCACCTACTCGCAATTCGTTGAAGTCTTTACTTAAATGGATGTTATCCATCCTCCGGCTTGATTTCATTTTTATGTTGTCAGTTTGAATGCTGTTTACGCTTTCTGAATGGCTGGCGTTTAATGCGACCAAGTTTACTGCCCAACCTAGCTACCGTGTGATTTACTATCAGTTTTCCCTTTGGTCCATGTACTTCAATTCCACCAGAAGACCAACAAATATGCCAGGTAATGAACTTCCATGGAAATAATGTTCGATTGATAAATTTTCTTAATATATGTATGAGTGGAAATAATGTTCAATTGATAAATTTTCTTAATATATGTATGAGTGTCCTATAGGGTATGACATTAAGAGAAAACGGAGAGTTGACTATTTCTAAAGCAGGAAGGACAAAGTTAAATTCATTTTAGAACTTTTTTTACGATAACAAGATTCACACCTAATTTATAATCGAGTTCAATACTAAAACATGATTTTCTTTCGAATAGTTTCATAACAATAGTTGGATTATCCAACAGAGCTAAGGAACATGACGATTTTTCTTAAAGTCAAACAAGCCAGATACCAAACAACAGAACTTGAATATTTTTATCATTCATTTGACTCTATGAGAAATAAGCTTAATCAACGAGTTTCGATGATAACTAATAAAATTCTGAATATTATGAATAATCACGTAATCACTTCCACTCAAATTTATGGAGAAACATTAATGATTACATAAAATGAGGCAAGGGCGATTCTCAGAATCACCCTCCTAAGAATTTTGTTTTCAGCGCAACTCCAAAATTAGGTATCTAACTCCTATCACTTCTACAAACGCGGTAGAAAAAACCTCATTCAAGTAATATTGTTATGATGACAAAGCACTTGTCTTTTCTATCTAAACCAGACATTAATTTCACTATACACATGATTTATTTTCTAAGACATATTGATATGTGATTTTGGGTTTCGCAAAGTACAATGAGATGCTTGTATCTATACTATTGTTTATCTTTATATGTAAACACTAGTTGTCTTTAACATTTTATGCCACTTATTACTCCTTGCTCAATTTCATTTCGGAGATGGTAGATATGTCACAGGAAATATTACATTTTGGCATTTCAAAATAATCAATTATATCACTAAAATATGTAATAAGAAATAAAACTTATTTATTTAAAAAGAGGGAAATATTTATTGTTTTGTTCCGAGAGAATATTACTTTCACATCTCATAATTATAATAATGTTGGCATTTTTTGTTTTGTTTTAGGAGAATCTATATCTTGTACAGAAGCCATGTATTGTATAGCCGCTCAACAAAATAAGGTCTACATAGACCATGCTGAGATCCAAACCCTGCTCGTCAAAGCCCATTGTCTGATTTTAAAAATAGATAGAAGAGCAGTTGCTTCAACCTCAACCCATTTTTATGTATCTTTTTGTGTGGTGCAAATAAGAAATGTTATCAGTTTTTCATTATTAATGATAGTGAAGGGAAGGAACGTTATTTGCACCTTTGCCGGCTATCACTTTCTGTGGATTGGATCCTTGCCGATCACCATTGATTTCTTATTCTGATAGCTACATCCTATGGCAAGCAACTCAGACGTCATTATGGTTTTGAAGGTGACCTTGCTTCCACAACCGACGTCCATAGGGAATTAGAATGCAAATTGTACTACCATAATATGGGGTTACAATTTTGTTTGGAAAATAGTAGAATATTTTTTTTAAGATATTGAAAAATGTTGGAAATTTTTGGAAATTTAAATTACAATAATCAATTTTGAGAAATCCATTTCCACAAAAAAAAAAAAAAAAATTCAAAAGCTCTCGGAATTAAATTTCTTGAAAAACAAAATGCCTTCAAATTTCTTGAATAAGCAACACCCTTGCATTGTGTAATGCATTCTCATGCTCTCATTCAAAATTCTAATAGTGGCACTTCAGCATTGCTCTCGCATCCTCTGTTTTTCATGGAAGTTGGCACAGAGAGAAAGGAAGCAGATCATGGTCAACCAATAATGGTATCCATCACTGAGGAAGCACTTCTAATGGTATCCATCACTGAGGAAGAAGTAATAGGGTGATTCTAAGAATCGCCCTCACCCCGCCACCTCTTGGATTTTGTCATCATATCAGCAAGAAAAAATAGGCGAGGGCGATTCTCACAATCACCCTCTTACTTCAAATTCGTCAGATGGAATTACCCAACTAAGAATTTCATCTCACTTTTACGTTGATGGTTTTTCTTTCTGTATTATGTTTTTTATTTGATTAATATTAATTTACATGTAATATATTTCTTTGAAAGATGTTTAAAATGTCTTTAGTCTGCCGGACCGAGAGGTTGTTGCAAGTGAATATGTAATGTATGAAAATACAAATATTTCATTATGAATCCGCTTTTATTATTCATAAAGCGAAAAAAAAAAAAAAAAAAAAAAAAAAAAAAAATGAAGCTTTCTACCCGCGTGCCATTCTCCTATACAGGTTATATGTTTTTAGTTAACTCTTTTAATTGGACACTTAGGAAAGAAAAATGTTATTCTACCAAAAACATTAGTGTGTTTTTTTCCTCATCAACAACTATTTTTTCGCACATAAAAATTCAGTTTTACTAGCATTTTTTAAAAATGTTGAAAATTGACCCTAAAAAAAATTGTCATTCTAGTATCAACACTTCTTCGTTTTCAAGGTTTTTTTTTGCACGAAAATTTCATTTTTACTACCATTTTTAAAACATGTTCAAAATTGACCCTAAAAAAAAACCCATCATTCTAGTATACACACTTTTCGTTTTTAGCATTGTTCTTAATGTTTTTTTGGGGATTTTTGGCGAGAGTTCCCATTTTGAGTTTATAGTTCCCATTTCAAAGTTTACATTTTTAAAGGCATTAGAAAGGTGCTCGCAGCCCGGGCTAGCAGGTAAGCCGAGACATCGCACCCGGGGTGCGACCACCTGACTAGCTGGAGAAAGCACAGTCTCAACGCCCCAAGTAATTGAAAGAGGGCGCGAGACTATAAACAAGTCTACGGAAGGTCGACACAGAAAGAATTTTCCGTGCAGGGCCAGTTGGATAGCACGACCGTGGCTACGCCAAAAGAGCTGTGCTGCCACGTGGAGAGGTTGGCAAGTGACCATTAATGCCACTATTCCTGACAAGAAGTTCCAGCTACAACAGAGAGGAGCGGGCAGCGGGTCATTAAGACAGAAGTTCCGAGATAGATACGAAAAGATCTGCCGCCTAGAAGATATTAATGACCAGGAAGTGGAGGGAAGGGATATATTCAAATCTATGCGCTTCTATAACACCCTCTAGACAACACTAGGAAAGGTGAGATCTGAACCAGTGACGACCAGCAAACACCCTGCTACCAGACGCCCCATGAGTTCCATGGCAAGAACCCGAGCACGGTTCGCGGAAGAACTGCATCCAACCCAGGAAGAGCCAGATGAAGTGACTGCGGCCCCCAAGGTTCCAAAGTCCCCACGCACACCGCGACCCCAGAAAAACAAGCAGACGATGGGGCCAGTCAGGGTATCACCAAGATTCAACAAAAGGTCAATAGCCGAAAAGGGCAAAGCAGTCACCAAACCCACCGAGGACGACGAAGATTTGCAAGCCCTAATCGCCCAGATTGAAGCACAGGATGAGGAAGAAGAAGATGCGTTCCAAATACCTTCATTACCCCCATATGTCTCTCCATGGAATGGGACGACCAAAATACCGAAGGACCTGGATGCTGCAAAGAGTACGCTACAAACCCCGCTTCTTCCAGATGAGATAAGGTTTGATGGTTTACCGCTGGGCCAAGTACCAAGTATCAAGTTCGAAGATTGGGATCTAGTGGACAATGACAAGTTCCCCCAATTGGCCACAGACAAGTTATTACTGCGGAAATGGTTACTAGGTGTGGAAAAGGCAGGTTTACTCAATCTGAGGTGGATACCCCACTATCACTGCGCGACCATCACCATATTTGTGATCCAACAGTTGCTTTGTTTGATACATGATGGGTATCTCTGGTTGGAAGAACCAATTCTGATCACAGCCGATTTAGTACACCGAATTACGCACCTACTAGTTAAAGGGAATGACCCCACAAACATAGCCGGAACCAGTAGCGATGTGGGCCTTGCAGAAACAATGAAGGCTAAATATAAGCTAGAAAAGGGAAAGCATGGGTATGTAATAGCAAGCATCAACGACCGCAGGGTGCGAGTCACCACCCAGCTACTAGCCAGTAAACTCATGAGGAAATGTCGCGCCGATGAGGTGCCAGCCCCTGTTATTACGCTTGCGGAATAGTGCGTCGAAAGAGTCTAGTTCAACTGGGTGCAGTTCTTATGCGACGAATTTCTAACAAATTGTACTAAAGCACAGGAAAAATGTAAGACTTTCCATTATGCATGGCTGCTACTATCAATCCTTCTAGTTGCAGGTGAATTGCCACAGGGTAGCTGGTTTCCCAACATTGAGCACAACCTACCTGAAGCAATGCGGTTTACCTCGCTCTGGGCCACAAAGGACGCCACGAGGGCTCGGGAGATCAAGGTGTTCTGGATATTCATGGAAGTAAGTATTTTGACATGGATCGCTCGCAGACCGCGGATGTCCCCGACAGTCTACAACAATTTCTAAAGCATGGCCGAGTTCAAAGCAGACCTGCACAACCTCTATATCCGGGCGCAGAAGGATCCCAAGCGAACATGGGTCAAGCTCCCCTTCATTGCCATAGATGATGCAATTTATGAAGTATTGGTGGCATGGCCCCCAGAATGGCGTTCCGGACAGAGCTGCATTAGAAAAGATGGCAACATAATAGCGAAAGAAGGAAATCCAGCAGCGACTCAATAAACTAGCGGAAAGGACACGTCAAGGTCAAAAGGCTGCTTCGCTGCAGGAGGCAACCCAGGAAGTAATTGCCGAAGACACCCCGGAGGATCAGGAAATGTCCTTGGAACAGGACAACCGGACAGAATTAGAGATACAGGAACACACTAACTTTACAGCAATAGTAACCCAAGGCAAAAGGCCGCACAGCAAGGAATCACCACTGGCATGTAAGAAGTCCAAAATAGCTAAGACTTTGGAGAAATAATTTCTTGATAGCAGCGAACCAGCACGTAATGTCGCTACCAATGCATGGGAGAAGCTAGTGACAGAGCAGACAACTGTGTTGGGGGAGCTCAGAGCACAGCTGCGGGCATTACAGGTGCGACCCTCGAGAGGGATGGTACCAAACCTAGCAGATGATACCACCACAGCCGAGCAGATGGTGTGTAATCACACAATGAACACTTTAGTGTTGCCAGCAAGCACTATCTTAACCGAAGCTGAGGGTGACGTACAAAGTTGGGGGCTAAATTTGACCGCTCTGCCTCGCGAAACCCTCTACCAATTGCAGGATGGTGTAACCACTGAGCTGCGTGCCAGGGAAGGCCGTGCACTCCAACTCTTAATGGAGCATAAGACAAGTCTAGAGCAGATCAACCTACAGCGTGATGACTTGGTCGCCCACCACCAGGAAGTGGAACAGGCCATGGTGGCAGCTTGCAGCAAACTACCAGAGTTGGTTGTCCCAGCGGAACTTCCAATAATGGACAAGATCCATTCCATGGCCGCCGGATTCTGTACGGCCCAAGAGGAGGCCGCGAAGGTTCAGTGGGAATTAAATTTGAAAATCGCGGAGCTAAGACTACAGGCGCAACCACCCACACCCCGGAAGTTCGAGAGCAGCACCACGGCGAAATTCAAGCAGGGTTGGAAGTCATAAAGCGTGCAGTCCAAGATTGCTCGGGATTGTTGGATCAGTCCCTATTTATGCTCACATCTCTACAGGACGACCCAACGCTACAGTAGGTGGAAACAAAAGTGCGGGAGTTACAACAGGTGTATGACAACGTCCGGGGAACTGTACAAACAGTCGCCATCACACAACGACTAGCCAGAATGAGGGAGGCCCAGGCTCTCAAGGCACAGGTCGACGTGGCTTGGCAGAAGGAAGTTGTGCTTAAAGAACGCATCTAGCCTTGGTTGGATGAGGCATTTGCGGTCTCTTCCAACATCGAGGGAATGTTAGCACACATGCAGGCAACATTGAACAGCAAGCAACAGACTCGAATACTGATACATCAGTGGCTCGCGTAGAACAGGTAAAACAGCTAGCGATTTATTTTGTTGCAAGGGTAAGCGACGCCTAGAAGTTGTTGGATGACCTTCGTGCAAAGATGACCACACTAGACGAGTGACTTGGGATGAGTCACGTTGATTGTGTTGGGGGTCTGTTGAGTAGCAGAGGCCCCGCGTAATGGTTTTGGGACCCAAAGTCCACAAATTTTGGAAATAATATGGTAAAGACTCTGCGAAGTGCGAATTGTAAGGAGTCAAGTCAAAGGGTTGTCTGCCCAAGAAGAAAGTAAAATAATAAGAAGAGAGTCGGCCTGCCATGGTCCACGGACCATGGGAATGTAAAAATAGAGCAAGGATCTATGGATACAAGTCAGTTTTTTGGAGAAGTCTTTGTCTTGGATCTTGATGTTAGGGTTGTGTGAAGACAGTATTTTCTGCATTTGTAAGTCCAAGTCAAGGGTGTTGGTAGATAGATAGAGGCTCTACGACTGTGTGTACAGACGCCTGGTAGAATCCGCAGCGGTGCGCAAACCCCTACAGCGGAGTGCGCAGGGCAGGTTTGGTTGTATTGGTGAAGGAGTTGAATAAAGATAAGTGAGTTCTAAAATACCGTGTTGATTCTGAAATATTGTAGATCTAGTTAATTTATGGTTTATACATCTATTTGATCTGTGCGCTTATGCTTATGTTTCGAGTTTATGCAAATCTATAACATTTCTGGGTGCGCGCACTGGTTATCTCTATTAAATGTTTGCTTAAAGATTGTAAGAAGTAGATCTGATCTGTAACAAACTCATTAATAATAAGTATTAAGAAATTGCCTTGTTCTGGATCTACGCAGAATCAGAGTGGCGCAAGGCCACAGAACAGTGCACAACCCCTCCAGACCACATCAAGACATCCCAAGGGTGTAAAAACTAGCACCCTCACCTTCTACCTCAGGTAAGACAATCCGTGCTCCACGGATTGTTGCCGAAAGGGGCGGTAGCTGCGGGATTTGTTTGGCTAATAACTCTTCCGAACTTGGATCAGGCCCCAATAAGCCAACAATCACTTCAACGCTCTCCTCTTCACCAACATCTATTCATACACATTCATTAGTATCAACCAAATCATCAAATATAATATCTATTTCCCATGGAACATCCTCCCAAGCTCTCCTCCTTGTAATGTATATATCCAAAACTCTCATCCTCTCTACAGTGTGCAAAGTAGTAAATAGAAATGCATACTACATATATCCATCTCATAAAATAACAACTTCTTGCATTGTTTTCCATTCATTTGTCTTTATCGTACCATAGAAAATCCAAAACCCAACTAATTGAGAGAAAGCTTTCACATTTACTATCAAAGGCAAAGACAATGCAACAAATATATAGAATATGATAGCCACAATTGAATCCAGGTATTCATAAATACCATCACAATAGATAAATAGTCCACCTAAGCACTACGGCGTTTCTCAGGTAGGAGAAACCATGAGAACTGGTAGCAAAATCCATAACACAAAGAATCCATGAAAATCCGAAAACCGACACAAATGCATCGAATGGCAATAAAAACCTGAAGTGTTGAACTCTGTTTGAGGATACCCCATTACCCTATTCCATCAGCGTAAGTAGAAGCATTATTGCATGTATACGGTGGCCCCCAATCAGATAAAACCGAAGTAAAAATGCTCATGAATAATAAGGCAATCAAATGAAAGAGAATAGTTGCATGTTTAGAAGAATTAGCGAAGTATAAACAAGTATACTTGTCGACGTTCCTCATGATCATCAGATTGACAAGAGAGTTGCAAAATCAAAAACATATGCGACACTTCAAATACAGAAAACCTAAACTAAGAATTCAAACGCTGAGAGCATACGACATTCCCCAAAGATAAACTTCCACGGGTCATTCCTCAAGTTGAATTGACTGCCTGCAAAGCTTGCTTGCGTCTTCCAGCATAAGTTAATGCGAACTCAACCTCAAGCATACGTCCAGACCAGAGCCGCGCAAGGAACTTGTTCTCAGCTTCTCAGGATTGTCTCTCGTTGTTTCGTTCAATCGTGACTGGAAGGCTAGCTGTAAGCTATTCAATGTAATTTCATGTACATCTCTATCCGAATTCCACGAGTAAAGTTTATGGAGGTGCAAGGTAAAGTCTAAGGATGGATTTTAACGGACTTTTACGAGGAAATATAAGCTTTTAATTATTAAGTTATACTTACTTTTGTATATATTATAATGAATAAATAAAATTAGTAGTTTTTATAATTGATTAGTATTTATCTATCTTAATTATTGATTTAACAAGATTGATTTAATAAGAGATCAAATTTTTTCATGTGTAAATTTAATTAGAGTGTAAAATACAATGTGTCATTTTTCTTTCTTTAAATTGTATTTATAGGGTACATACTACCAAATAAACATTTTATCCATAAAATCTTATTTGTTTCTTCATATATACTTATTTTTTTAAATGATATATAATATATATGTAATTGCGATTAAAATATTTTACAGAACATGTACATCCAGACATTTTAATTATCCAAATTAAAATGGTTTTTTATTATTAATATATTTTTAATTAGTATTATAATATTTTATTGATAACTACATTGAATATTTTTTTATATACAACATTAGAATTCTAACAAATTTTTTTCCTATATATATGAAGTTGATATTAAAATAGATTAGATAACATATATCTCCAAATAATTTATTTAAATATTTTTTTGAAATATTTTTTTTAAAGTATAAGATTTAAACATCTTACACATTTTTTTTTACCTGTATTCATTTTTTTTATTATAGCTTACATTATTTTTCTATTTGGAACATAATTTTTAATTAAAGGGGTGAAGCCACATTATTTAAATGTTTTGTATAGTTATATAATTTTTTATTATTATTATTTTTATTTTATTTTTTATTTTGGCCTACATGAGCAAAATTACAAATTTGATTTAGGGAGAGGGTTACACATCATACTTGGCTATAGAATGAGGCTCAATAATTGACATCAATTTATGATATCAGTTATGGTTTTTTGGCCATGTAAAATTAGTAACTGATGATATTTTAACAAGATATATATGTGTGTGTGTGTGTTAATTTTTATCATAGTTTTTATTTTAGTAATGTGAAATGTATCATGACATAAATATTTTGATGCCTATCAATATTTATTAGCCATTTAATTTCTATAGTTGAGCTATTATATGAGTTAAACATATATACATTAAAAAAAACATATAACAATATTTTTAACCATGGAGATTCATCTCCACATTATCGTGAATAGGGTATCAATAAGGCATGCTCGAAAACCATATATATATATATATATATATATATATATATATATATATATATATAATTTGATAAAAAAAAAAAATTAATTAAATAGAAAAGAAAAAATGATGTGCTTTGAGATAAATCTCACCCTTCTACTACTAAAAATATCCATGGCTATTCCAATATCAACCTTATACTACTAAAAATATTACATGGTTATTTCATACATCTTAACTCCCTAACATCTTAACTCCTTACCATCCATTTATTAATTATTGATAATTAACTTAAAATACTAAAAACCATATTCCAAAATAAACACTTCTTATTGATCTCCCATTAATTTTAACATTTATAAATATACATATACTTCTAGAGTTGTAAAATAAATTCAACACTCACTTAATTGGAGTGGCAGTCAATGAAGGATAGGAGTTTGAAATCAATTTCATTTCAATTCAAGGTTTCAATATATGTAAATTATTTCAACATTATTGTGAGGAAGGTGAAACTAAGGAGGTAACATTCCGTGATATACCCTAAGAAGAATGATAAAGGAGAAGGATTGATAATTAGGATATTGTTTCAACATTTAAGTTGGTAGACACAAAATTCATTGGAGTTATTATTATATTATTATTGTACATAATATGAAGCTAGATGAAATGAAATTTTTTGAGAGGCAACAAAAGTCCCTCATGAAATATGAAATGATTACTCACTTTCTCTTGTATATATGCATAATTGAACAGGTTAGGACCTAACTCCATGATTCTTACCCAAAAACACATCTCTATCATTTTGACTATAGATCTTCTTCTCTACTAGTCTCAACTTTGCTTGTGAGCCGATCATACCTTCCTCCAACATTTGGTGTACATGAAGTAACATTCATTTATTTATTCTCATGCACTGTAACATACTTTGTGTCACATTTGACTTAGCACATCACCTCTCTCTCTCTCTCTCTCTCTCTCTCTCCATGATGCCCATTCTTTCTCTGCATACATATCAACTTGTTGCACACCCATTTGTAACTCCTATCCTTTGCTTAGCTCTTCTCATCCTCATGCATGAAAGCCTCACATTAAGGCTCTTCAATGTGAACAACCCAACTTGTCACCGCTTAAGATCTAAAAAAAAATAGGAAACCCCTTCATCTCCCACCTAGTACATAATTCCAAGTTTTCTCTTCCTACCAAGGTAGGAATTCGCTTCACTCTTGCATATTTGGGATTGTCTTCGTTATGTTATTCATCATCATGATCATTTCTTGGTCAATGGTTAGGAATACTTTTCTATCTGATCTCATCACTATGCATTCTCATTTTCAGAGTTGGCATGTCATCAAATCAATTCTTTGAAGATGTTGGATTCTGTGGTCACTATCATCAACAAAATTTGGATAATTATTTCAATCAATAGAATCCATTATCAACCTATATACATTTGTGCATTTTAAAGAAATCTATGAAAAAATTTTATAGAGAAAACTTCCCTTCATGATGTTTCGAATAAGCTTTTATTATGGTGTAATCTTCTCAAATGCTTGGAAGTTCCAACTACTTCTAAAACCTATTGCAAACCATCAGTTTTATTCCCTAGTTGATATTATGAATAAAGACTAAATGTTGGCTCCAATGTGTACGTAGTAGCCATTGAATTGGTGCAAAAGCCTTCTTTTCAATAAAAAAATTAAAGACAAGAATTCCAAGTTTAAATCTAGTCTATGTTCTAGTAGTAACTTCATTCACTTTTTGTTGTTTCTGTAAATTGAAAATTCATTCTCTCATCTCTATTTTTGGTGTGGTGTTGATTGGCAAGAACAGCTACCAAGACTGGTCTAAAAATATCAAGCACACTCTAATCTTTATTGATTTTTTGGATGACATCTATGAAGGAGAAACTGACACTAGTAATGAAAAGGAGGACAATGGGCCTAACAAGCCTATATTACAGAATGAGCTAGCCATATGGAAGAAGAAAAAAAAAATCATATGCCCTTATGATTGCAATAGTAAGTGAGGAGGTGATTCATCATATCTTTTCCCATGAATATTCTTATGGTGCTCTCAAGAAATTAAAGGATTTGTATCACTCACACTTAGAACTAGAACTTGTACAAATTAAGGTAAAGCTCTTCAACCTCGATTTGAAGGTTGTTGATCCCATGGCTTTAGCCTCTAATATCAAAGCCATTACGCATGACATAGATTCCATTAGAGTAAGCATAGACCTTCTTCTCAGTGCCTTCATCAAGGCCCTCTACCCTACATATTCTCACTACCTGGAATGCTTGTAAGCTACTAACCAACAAAAGTCCATTACATTTGACTCTTCTATGGAGAAAGTTGTACAAAATGAGAATGCCTTTGAAAAAAAGAAGACAAATTACTGCATTAAAGAGACTAATTACCTTGCTCATAAATTGAAGAATTAATTAGATGATTCTTTTAGAGTAGATATCAATAAAATAGGACTTGGAAAAAATAATTCTAGAGATGGGGCGTAGACATAATCATGGTGACATATATGATCTTCAAAGTGTCAATTACAATAGAAATGGTCATTGATGCAAAGACATGCAAAGTTAACTAGGATAAAATCAAAGACAAACAAGATTAGAAATAAGACAAAGGTAAAATATTATATTCAGTTAAACATACGTGAATATGTTCATTACATTAGTTCCCACTACAATATTCAAGTAGATAAATATTTATTTCACACTTCATTTGCAAAGAGATGCATGGCTACTTGATACAAGTGCACATGCCACATGACCTTCGAGAAAGACTTAATTGAAGATTTTTAAAGTTTATTTTGTAGATAAATCATATCTCAAACCTTAAAAAATTGTCACCATCAGGCTTAAATGGATTGGATTCCATGATGTTCCTATGCATGACGTGCTCTACCTTGTCCCTTGTGCACATTTGATATCAAGGTCACTTTATTCATAACTTTGATGGAAAATTTGAAATGAGAAAGGTTTCTAACAGGATGGTTCTCATGATTGGAGTAGAGAATGAAAGATTGCCAAACTTGGGAAGCACAGATACTCATGCATAGAATTCAGAATACCACTCTCACAAAAATGAAGGTACAATTATCTAGTACTTATTTTTTTGAGGTAGCAAAAAATCACCCGATTTTGAAATGTGGTGATTCAGAATAAACCTTTTTTTTCGAAGCATATTTTTGGCACTTTAATTTTTCTTATGTATCAAGTATGAACATAGTTTTTAAAATGTTAGTGATTTTCATGCTTATTTTTAAAAGTGTTGATGGAGCATCAACACATTTTTTTAGGGTTTATTGTTGACACTTTAAATTTTTTTATGTATCAAGTATGAACATTTTTTTAAATGTTAGTGATTTTCATCCTGATTTTGAAAAGTGTTGATGCAACGTCAACCATTTTAATTTAGAGGGCTTATTTTTCACAACTTAAATTTTCTAATTTGTTAAGTGTGGATATATTTTTCTAAATATTGAAAATTATTTTTTACACTTTAAATTTTCTAATCTATTAATTGTAGATATATTTTTTTAATTGTTGTTGATTTTCACGTTAGTAATAAAACATAAAAATACAAATAAAAAACATAACAAATAACATATATATATATATATATATATATATATATCTATATATATATATATATATATATATATATATGAAAAAAAAAACCAAATTAACATATAAAAATAAAAAATTTAAACAAAAAAAAATAAAGCTAAAAAACATCAAAAAATAAATAAATAAAATGGGGAAATAATTTAAAAAAAAATTCATAATTTGAAGTATATATATATCATAATGGTAATAAAATTATCTTTTTTTAAATAATTAAAAAAATAAAATAAATTAAAATATAAAATAAAATAATGAAATTTAAAAAAAAAAAAAAATTAAAATATTAAAAAATTAAATAAATAAATAGTAAGCAAAGTCTTTTAGTAGAAATTACATAAGAGAAATTTTTGGCCATCATCATCTGGTCCTGATGATGAACCACACTTGTTGGTTTGAAACGCGTAGGCCAAAATTTTCTCTTATGTGATTTCTACCGAAAGGCTTTCCTTAATTCATTTTGGATCATAGAAGCTTCAATACAAGAATTAAAAACATTTACCCAAAAAAAAAAAATTCAATCAATAAAATAAAATAAAAAAATTAGTTTAAAAAAATAATTGAAAAAAAATTGAATTTGGCCTGCCCCAAGGCCACCTGGGCGGGGAGGCTAATTCCGGAATCGGCTTGCTCACCCAAGTGGCCATGATGCCTAGCCCTTGGGCACGCGAGAGGTTGTGTGCAACCTCTCGCACGCCCAGGGGCCAGTGCCTACTGCCTCCTCAGTGGGGAGATTGATTACAGGAATCAGCCTCCCCTCCCAAGTGGTCGTCGAGCATGGCTCTTGGGTGGTTGAGGAGTTGCCCATAACCTCTCGCTCGCCTAGGGGCTAGGCTCGATGACCTTCTGGGCATGGATGATGATTTCGAGAATCGACCTGTCTGCCGAGGTGGCCGCGGGACCTGGCCCCGAGACGGGCGGGAGTCTGTGCGCAGCTCTTCGCGCACCCATGTGCCAGGCCACGCGGCCACCTTAGCGCGGAGGTCATTTCCAGGAATCGACCTCCCCGCCCAGGTGGTCACAGAGCCTCCCCCCGCGGCGGGACAAGAGCTACGCCCAACTCCTTGCCTGCCAGGGGCCAAGCCCCCTGACCACCTATGCGGGTAGGTCGATTCTCAAAATTGACCTCCCCACCCAGGTGGCTGAAAGACCCACCCGATGTCAATAATTTCTTTTTATTTTTAATTTTAATTTATAACGTTTCTAATTTTTATTTTTATTTTGTTTAATAAATTTTGATTTTTTTTTAATATTTTTTTTAAACGAATTTTTTTTTGTTTTTTGTTTTTAGTTTTTTTAGTTTTTTTTTTAATTATTATTGCTTTTTTCAATGATTATTTTTCACTTAATTTTTAATAAAGTGTAAGTTTTTTTTTGAGTCGTTTTTAGTGCGACTTTTTGGAAGCTTTTATGGTGGGCTTTTCTGGTCAAATTTCTCTAAAATCTGGTAGGAATTTATTGAAATCACAAGCTTGATGGGTAAGCCTACACAATCGAAGTGCCCTAAGGGTTTTCCAGGGTGTTGAATCCACATATACAATAAAAAACCTAGTTTAAATAACACAAATCAAGATTTCACCTCAAATTTTTCCATCAAATTCCGACAACGGAAAGTTTAAAAAATCGCACTAAACACAACTCTTTTTTTTTCTCTTCATATTTTTATTTTTATTTTATTTTATTTTTATTTTCTATTTAGAAAAAATGAATTTTAATATTTTTTTTTGTTTTTAATTATTATTGTTAATGTTTTTAATTAATATTTTGAATATTTATAATTAATATTTTTAGTTTTTTTAAGGTTCTTTAAAATAATTTTTAATTTTTTCACTTTTTTAATCTTTTTTCAATTTTTTTTTCAATTGTTTTTTTTATTTTATTTTATTTTATTTTCACCGTTCTTTAAATTATTTATTTTAAAGTTTTTTTTTAATTATTTTTAATTGTGTATATTTTTTTTAATGGTTTTTTTTAATTTATCCCATCAATATTATTTATTTATTTTAGAATATTTTGTTGGTGTATTTTTTAAATCTTTTTCTTAAATTATGTTTTTTTTGAATTTGTTTATGTTATTTATTTATTTATATATTTTGTAATTTTGATTTGTTATAAGTTTAATTTATTTTTTTACCCTTTTTTAATGTTTGATTTGTTTTTTGTTTTTATATAATTTTTGTATTGTATTATTTTGGGTCTTTTTTTAATCTTCATATATATATATATATATATATATATGTATATATATATATACTTTTTATTATGTTTTTTTTTTTTTTAGTTTTTTTTTTTTCAATGTTTTCATATTCTCAATATATTTGATTGGATATGTGTGTGTGTGTCAAAAAAAATATCTAGAAGTAATAAGTCAAGGACAATATTTCTCTGTTGGTGGTGCACTTCCATAGTGATCTCCTTAGTGGTCGATAGGATTCTCGAAACAACATTTTTTTGCATAAATTTTAATATGTTTATTAGTTTTGATTTATTAAATTCAAAAGAAATTTAATTTTAATATTAATTATTTGTATTATTATTATATAAAATAAAAATAAAAATAAAAATATATCTATTAATATAATTTTTAAAAAACAATTTGCAAATTCGTAAATTTCAAAATTTCAAAATGATTTTAAAATAAAATATTGACACAAATTTCCAAAAAACAAATGTTTTAATGCAGAGAGTATCAAAAACTCCAAAGTCACATATAAATTCATCTGTTTTTTAAATTTCTTCATTCATCATAACTAAAGAGTTTCCTATCCAGTGACATCAATACATTATATATATAAAAACATTATATTTAATAAATTGTTATTAATATGATAAACTTAAAACTAAAATAAATGAATGATGATGATGATGATGACTAACGTCCACTAAGACCAATGTGGTCTATCAGACCTCAAGAAAAGAGAGCCTAATTGGCATTCTTCAAAATCTTGTTTCTGTGATCAAAGAGAAGGGAAAGAAGTGTTTCGAGATCGCTATAGTTGGGTTGGCTTAATAAATCAAGAAGATTGGAGGTGTGGCTAATGGTAGGGAACTGATAATGAATGTGGCCAAGAGTCAGGAAATCTAAAAGGAAGTTATTTTCATATTCCACCTTCTTAGGATCATAAATAGGACAAATCATATTGCCCTAAGGAGTCCTGGGAGTAGATCACCACCCAGTCTCACTCCGGAGCTCATGAGAGTTAGTTCTAATCATAGAGATGTTCATTTTCTTCTAAGTGCTAGTCAACATAGAGTGATAATTCTAGTTATTAAGGGTGGTGTTGATCATCTCCTTATAGTACCTTAGCTTCCTTTTACCATCTAGCTCCATAGCATCCCACATCTTGTCCTTAAAACTAGAGGTAATAGTATCTTTGATACTGTCATTGTTTCCCATGATGATCTCCTCCTTAACTCCCCAAAGGATTTTCATAGAGGTGATATTTTATCTTTAGTGTCATCCTTGGAATTTTAGGGCTTTTCAGAGACATGATATTTTATCTTTAATATCATGCCTAAAAATCATTAGAATTTTAAGACTTTTGATATTTTATATTTAATGTCATGTCTATCGTTGGAATTTTAACATTTTTCAGAGTCGTGATATTTTATCTTTAACATCATTATTAAAAAATGTTGACAATTTACCCTCGAAAAAAAAAGACGTTATTCCAGCATCAACACTTTTCATTTTCAAGATTTTTTTTGCACAAGAACAATTGCCTTTTACTTCTGTTTTTAAAAAATGTTGAAAATTTACCCTGAAAAAAATGTTATTCCAGCGTCAACACTTTTGATTTTCAGACTGATTTTTCATGTTTTTTGGGGGTTTGGGATAGAGTACCTGTTTTGAGGTAATAGTTCTCGTTTGATCGGTAACTATGTTGGATGTGAAGATTACTTTTTTGAATGGAGGCTTAAAAGTGAATGCCTTCATGTCTCAACTGGAAGGCTTTATTATGAAGGGACATGAATAGATAGTATGTAAATGCATCAAATTATGACATTGTTGTTGGGAAAAGTATCTACTCAGAACGCCCCTATCCCACTCTAAGGTGTGACAGTGCCTTAGGAACAAACAAGGAAAACTACTTTCGTATTCTTCTTTATGAAATGTAAACGAAGAGGAAGAATGAACTAACCTGTGTCTTGCGCTAGTTTGTTGATCCAATCGCTCTCCTCTTCAATAGCTTCCAGCTACCTGCTCCCTTACTTGCCCAGCTTCACCAAGTTCCTGCAAGATCACAGAAGAGGAAAGCTACACAAAGACATAGATTTACATTCATAAATAGCTTAGGATCAGATTTAAGCTAAACATGCAAATATAACAAAACATCATTGATACACAAGCATGTAGGAGAAACTCAAATAGTTTTATTGATATAAGAAGAAGATTCAGGAGGAGATACAACCAAGTGAGTCCCGATCCAGCATCTACCTCCCAGCAAAGGAATCCCTTCTTCACCTCCAACAAAGCATAAATCACCCAATGCACTAATCTCAATCTCAAAACCAACAGCAATTCTCTGCAAAGTACAAAATTCCAGCCTCTGGATCTCTGGGATGAGGGATCCATATATAGATGTAAGTAGAGAGGATGAGTCAGCTTATGATTTGACTTGTGGCTTCTCTCTGTCAGTTCTTGCTTCCACTTGGAGGCTGAGAGCCTCTTACTCATCCTTGGTCGAACTCAGTGAGGCAAGTGTCTTTGAGGAAGATTCTGGAAGCTTCCATTGTCTGTCCACCTCGCGGAATGACACTGCCATTTGGCATTTCCCGCTCAACGCACCCTGGTAGTGCATTTAGGTGTGTTGCAACGCACCTAGCTAGTGTACTTGGGTGCTATGCAACGCAGGTAGCTAGTGGAGCAGCTGAAATGATCCTGATTTGACTAGTTCTGAGTAGTTTCTGGTGGAGAACTTCTGGGAGAAGTTGTAATTGGTTGACCTTGTTCCTTTAGGGGCAGGAACAACACTTTTAGGGACTTTGGATCCCTTGGATTATGGACATTTCATGCTTAGAGCTGTAAGGCACAAAAATGTCTATAACAGACATGGTGTGAAACAAACATCACAAACCTAGTATAAACAATTCGCCAAGCATCTTCTAAAATTGAATTTCAAGTAATTTCATATTGGTGATGTAAATTTGTTTCTCAATAATGTCAGTAAAAATGTGTACCTTTTTAGTGTAGGTATATGATCTATTTATAATTAGGAACATTGAAATCTATATTGCATATATAAAGAAAGATTTAATGAAAGGCTTTAAGCTCATAGATTTCACACATCTTCAATACTATTTGGGTATTGAAGCAACTTAAAATCTAAAATACATATCGATTTCCCAAAACAAGTACAAGGGAAAAATTTTAAACATGATTGGCACGATTGAATATAATTCCCTCTCTACTCTAATGGAATAGAATTTGAAGTTCACATCAAAATAAATGAATGAATTTGATGATGTGACCAAGTGCACATAGTTTGTGGGAATTATTATCTACATTACCAATAATAGACCAAATATTTCACTTTTTTGTTGATACTGATTCTACGATTATGCAAAAACCTTGTGAAGGATATTGTTTTGTTGCAAAAATAGTATTAAAATACTTGAAGGGAATTAGAGATTTTAGCTCAAGTATTCTAAGGTGGATGACTTCATCTAATTGGATATTTTTATTCAAACTTTGACAAGCATAAAGAAAATAGAGTGTTGAATTTAGGCTATCTCATGAGTATTGGTTTAGTTGCTATCTCCTTGAGGTCATAGAAATATTCAATTATAGAAAATTCCACAACTAAAGAAAAATATGTAGTAGTTGCAAAAGAAACAAAGGAGATTTCATAGCTTAGGAAAATACTCAAAGATTTGCAAAAGAAACAAGTGAACTATACTTCGTTTAGTTGAAAAGACTTATGCAATCAAGTTGGTTAAGGATCGCAATTTCCATTATTGAAACCAGCATATTAACACAAATTACCATATGATTTGATATCATGTAGAGGCCAATACTATTTAGTTGAGACATTGATCCATAAATGAGTAGATTGTATACATCTTAACAAAACACTTGAAGAGAAAAGTTTGAAAATTTTAGATGATACTTGGACTCATGAACACCCCTTTGGCTTAAGGTGGGGAATGTTAGACATACACTCCTTTGGGATTATTATTATATGTAATGTGGAGGTAGATTAAATGAAGAGTCTTAGGAAAAAACAAAAGTCCCTCATGGAATGTGAATCAAGTAACCACTTCCTCTTGTATATATGAGTCTTTTAGTTAATGGAATATCAATTAAGCAGGTAGTTAATTACTATTCCTAATCAGAGCCACTTGAATGGTCAATGTCTTGGTTCGGCACCTTCTTAGTAGAATGTTAGTAAGTAAATCTACTAAGTGGTAGGAGGGGCTCTAGGGCTAGCTACATGGGTGTCAAGGTGGATTTCATAGATTGCACTAATGTGGCAATTTATGTCATTTTTTATTAAGGTTATCTAGTTGTTTACCCAACATTGTGCTTAGCAATTTGTTTCATCTATTAATGTTATTAATGAAGTAGCTCATTCTTTATAGTAGTTGGTTCTCCTTTCTAATCCTATCAATTCAATGGTTAGTAATTAGGCTATTGACTTACCAATTAAAGAAATATAATATATAAAAACCCATGACAAACAAAATGTACCTTTCACTAATATATTTAATGCTTTTCTTTTCCATTCAATATTAAAAGTAACTCAAACTTAAATTCAACTTAATTATAAAAATAATATTTAAATTTTTATGTCTTAAAATATATATTAACCTAGGAGAACTGAGGCTCTTGTGAAGGAAGAAGGATTGTTAATAAACGAGCTGGACGAAAGAAGAAAGCAAGAAGAAATCCTTTGGAAATATAAATCAAGGGTAAATTGGTTACGGGAAGGTGAACTCAACACCGATTTCTTCCATAAATCTATGGTCCAACACAAGCATCGCAATAGAATACACTCTTTGAAAGATGAGGAAGGGAATTGTATCATTCAACATGAGGAAATGGAGGAGCTTCTTGTGAACCATTTCAAATCTCCTCACTGAACCACAGAGGAACAGAGTGTAAGCCATACAAAGAATCACGAACAATATTCCTCATCTAGTATCTAGGGATTAGAATCTAGCCTTGATGTGAGAAGTGACGTTGGAAGAGGTGGGGGAGATAGTCAAAGGAATGAAAAAAATAAGGCCCCATACCCTGATGGATTCCTAGTGGAATTCTTTCAAGCAACTTGGAGCTTCATGGGACAAGACATTCTTGAGGTAGTGGAGGAACCACGTCGAAATCAAAAGGTATGCCCTAGTTTGAATGCTACATTTACTTCTCTTCAAAAACTTCAAAATATAAAGATCGCAAGGGTTTCGACCCGTAAGGTCCCCTCTTAGGGTCCTTTACCATACCTATATTTTCTAATTTTAAATGCAATAAAAGGGCAATTATTTATTTTCTGACAAGACATTCAACGATGATAATTTACCATTTAAAATTTAATTCATACATTTTAAATAGCGAACATTTTAGTTCCATCACTTACATGAGTAATCTATGCATAGAGGAATACCTGTACTGACAGCCCGATGGAGATGCCCTTGAGCTGCTGCTCCTGCTGGAATGCTCCTCTTGACTACTGACTGGATTTACCTCCTAGCCAACTAGGAAGTATTTCCTAGCCGAGGAAACCTCCACAGGTTCCCTAGCCCTCCGAGCCCAAGTCCAACCAGATGTAGTGTGTCTAAGATGAATAATACTCCACTCCTCTCTCTCAAACAATTCCTCCAAAACAGCCAAACCAAAACCATAATCGAGACCAAGCATCCCCTTCCTTCCCTCATCTTTCCCCTTTTATGGCCCCTTCTCTTCTCCACCTCAACCACCTCTCATTAATGCCATAACTTCTCCCTCATCCTTACATTTGACTTCTCGTCTCCCAGGTAAACATGAGAGGACATTTGGGAATGTGATATGAATATAAAATTGGTAATTAATTGGAGAGGACCATGTCTTCTCCCAAGCAAATATTTTGGGGATGAGAGATGAATATATAAATTGGTAATTAATTGGAGAGGACCATGTCTTCTCCCAAGTAAATGTGAGAGGACATTTTGGGGATGAGATATGAATATATAAACTGGTAATTAATTGGAAAGGACCATGTCTTCCCCCAAGTAAATGTGAGAGGAAATTTTGGAAATGAGGTATGAATATATATATATATATATATATATATATATATATATATATATATATATATATATATATATATATATATATATATATATATATATATATATATATATATATATATATATATATATATATATATAATTTGGTAATGAATTCGAGAGGACTATGTCTTCCCAAAATTTAAAAAATTGGGGAGGTAAATAACAAAATTTATATCAGTGCCAAATTTATAGTTTCACCAATGTAGGTATGTACCAATATTCCTTGATAATTATAAGTCCATTTTTTAAGGAAATTTAAACACTTAGTAAATTTGTAGGATAAGATTAAATAGGGAATTACATACACTCCTCCTTCAGAAAACTTCGTCCTGACGTTAGAGTGTAAAAGATACAAGAGTTCGAAGCAGTTTGGCAATAAGGCATAACAAATGGAGAGAGAGTTATAGTAGTCAAATTTGATAGTTTAGATAATGACATTCCTTCCCATTAAGAGTCTCCAACTGATCTATATCCTCCTATCCCTCCCGACCTACTTCCATTCCCACCCTATCCATCCTCTACCGTTATATACTATGGCATCGGCTATACCAATCTAACCACTACTAAAACCAATATGGCAAAAGCATCGACTATATCAACCTAACTTCCCTAGCATGCAAGTGGAAATTGTCATCACACGTCTAGGGGAGCGTGTACACCACTGCCCTCCCCCGATTCCATGTTTGGAGGTTACACAGTGGGAAATACCTCCACCCCTCCTTACAACTAGGGTCAACACCAATTGGTAATCGTCATCACACGTCTAGGAGAGTGTTTCCATCACTGCCCTCCCACGATTCCAGGTTTGGAGGTTACATAGTGGGAAGTACCTCCACCGCTCCTTACAACTAGGGTTAAAACCTTAGTATGGACCACACTATAGTGTTGGTTGGACTTGTCATCAAATAATCCAGTCAGGTAGTCTTGCCACCTTTCCTCATTAGATGTCTTGATCTTCCCCAGTGGAATAGTAGATCTTGGTTATCATACATTTCTTTCCAATTTGTAGGTTAGTTCTCGTTCATGCATATATGTAACAACAAAATATATATAGATAACTGATCTTAAACATCATGTTATTAAGTCTAGTACCCATGTGTCAATTTTGTAGTCCATACTGCAAATAAATCTTACATAAGATAAATCATAATTTCACTAAGTCATTCATTAGATAAATCATATCCACTTAAGCCATACATGAAACACAATAACTCTGATAAGTTATGCACTAGATAATCATAACCAAGCAAGTCATACAGTAGGTCATACATCAAACATTTCCATCATCAATACCTAATCCATCTAATGATTTATATAAGTGGTTTCACCTGTCCAACTAAATGCATCAATATTACATAGCGTTCATAAATAAATAACATGGAACTGCAAAATAGAGCCTTAGCATAAGTATTTATCTAAAAAATGGACATCATAAATGGTCAAAAGTGAGGGGTAATTGTGACATATAGTCTATGCATCCTCCCGAGTAGCAGATCTTGGGTTATAATTGCCCCATCATATCTTAACTTCATCCACCAAGTGATGTTTGAGCTATCGAACCCTGTGGTATAATATGCATATTGGTTTAACCCTTATGGTTACCACGTCTGAGGCTTATAATTTCCTCCAATTGAGTCAAAAACATAATGTTATAAGATAGATACATAAAAACATTATGAGTTCTATGAAAGTGGGGTGGTAGTACAAGACAATAGGAAACTTGTTCAATTTTCTCTTTGATTCTAAAAGGTCTTATAAACCGATGTGGTAACTTCACACATTTCTCAAATTGAATAGGAATAGAATAGATGCTTGCATAGTCTTCCATCGCATAATGGTAGACATTTGTACAAATTGCTTTCCATTTTACTCTAAATCTTTGTTTGTGGGTCACACAATAAGGAAAGAGATTGTGTCATCACTGATGCCCTTGGCTCTGTTCCGGGTATGGGAAAAGATGTCTTCCTTTGCAGGAAGGAATGGAGAATTTGATCCTATCTTCAAATAATATTTTTGTTCTACTTTTTGATGTCTTTAGAAAGTTGGGAGGTACACATCCCCTGTAACAATGTCAAAAATGTTAGGCACGATCCAGGGTTTGAAATACTTCACTCAAAATCCACCTAGAAACTTGTCAACAAGTTGAATTTGATCACATACACTTCTTACCACTCTTTCAACCCTTCAACTCTTCAAAGGCAGTGTTGGATTTTTTTTTTGTTTTTTTTTTTTGTATTTTCTAATCTATTATTGTTAAAATGCTAAAATTAACAATCTACTAAAAAAAATGCCATTATCTTCCAACTTCATACATTTAAGAGCTAAAACATCAATTGAATACTTGTGAAAACTTGAAGAAAATACTAAAAAAAATAAAGCAAACCCAAGGGGTGGGTTCTTCTGTCATGATAGGGGCCAGTCCAATTAACAATCAACCCAAATGCATCTACAAAAGACAACTTTATCCACACTCAGATTGTTTTAAGCGATAAAAATATGTATCTAGCAGTTTCCTTCCTTTCCTTCTATGGTGAAAGGTAGCGTTAAACAGTACAGAATGTTCAAAAGGAAATAAATAAAATCCTTCAATTCTATAGGCCAAACACACATTTTTAGATGCAAATCTGCCTTTACAAACTCATACTAGGAAAGAAAATAAACAAACTCTAGAATCAAGCAATGGCACCCTAATACAAGCAACATACCTCAACCAATATAATCATGATCAAAACAGTACAATGCAAGACATCATTTACATTCTTGACAAGAACCTGTATTCAGTTGTGCAAGATATTTCCGCAACAGTAAAAGTTTCATAATATATATGGTATCTAAAAGCTTATATCTCTGCAACCTCAACACATACTCTGCAATATAATGAGTATTTCCAAAGGAAGCATCCCTCTTGAAATACGGCTTGCATGCTTCTTTTAGGTCTTGTAAGACAATTAAGGTCATCAAATCAGTCATGTGCAAGTGAAAATGGGATAGTTTATTCAAAGCATAATAGGACAAGAATGTTCCGTGGGGTCCCATGCTTCTGTAAATGTGATGAGGTTGTTATCAATTAATCAAGGAATGCTTCATCTACATCTTTGTTGACTAGTATCATGTCAACAAAATATGTTTCAATGACTTCCTCAAAAGTCTTTCAAGAGAATGTGTTTCATCAACCGAGGGAAACAAACAATCTTCAAATGGTCCTTCACAGATTTTGAAGATACTTAATGTTATGAAATTTGTTATATCAATTCAAAAGCTCCTTGTCTAGTATGGTTGCTAATGGACTTCATATGAATACTTTTCTCTGCAATCCACCCAAACCTCCTTAAACAGACTTTTAAGGTTGCCCAAACAGGCCTGAACGTGAGCCTTTGTCTGGGCCCTGAATCTTGAATCAATACTGCACATTTCTTAATGAGACCTGACCCATGTAACAGAATTGTTAATGAGATTCCTTGAATCATTTTTTACCCTGTTATTAGAATCTCCAAGAACTACTACAAGATTTTGAATGGAGAGCGACTTCATGACTTCATTTTTCCATAAGGTTCATTTGTGTAATCATAGGATTAAGGCAAGCTTTACTCCATTAATCATACCTTGAGATTGCATGCCAAATCACTGCACCACTCTCGCATTCACATCATATGGTATCAAACCCAGGTCTCGATAGCTTACAAGAATTGGGTATCCTCTTTTCTATGTAGAGCATTAAGAAGGCCTTCCATCGATTAGTCCACCAGAGTCAGGCATAACGATCCATCCATATTACGTTTGCAAACCAAAACGTCTTTCAAGCTACACTTGTCTCATTTTCCTTCTCATATAAGATTGGAAGTCATGCTATGTGGGAACTTCATACATCCGATCAACAGAGGAATTATGTTGTTGGATATGGTAGATCCATCCAATATGGTATTTAGACAAGGCAATAGCTTTGCAAAACATGGATGGTGCTCTCAGATAATAATCATGGAACACTTCATATATTTGAAAATTGAATTTGATTTTGCATTGTCACATTTATAGATGCTAGGACATTTGATTAACTTGTATTTAAATTTCTGTTCTTTGATCTCAGACTTATACAAAGATATCAGTCTTTAGAATGACTACAAGGCCCCTGATATTTCAAGTTTGTAACGCTTTGAGGATAAGCTTTTTTTTTAAACCTTTCAACTAGGCCTATATTTGGTCTTGCAACTCAGCTTTTACACAGAAGACAACTTTGTTGGCTTCTTCATTGATTTGAGGTGTCAGGACCTGCTTCTTAGTCTTTCAAATGTTGGGTTGCTGATTGAGGCATTTTGTATCCCCTTTTTGGCCACCTCTGAGGCTTCTCTCAGCCTCTGTGATATCACCCCTGAGGCCTTTCAAACTTCCACTGACTGAGGCACATCTTCTATCTTTTCTGCAGCCTAGTTCTGAGGATTTTTGGCTTACAAGAGACAGCCCAAGGCCTTTTTGGCCTTCCTCCTATAATCTATAACTTTGTTGGCATATTATGAACTTGATCTTGCTATTAGACAATAGATACTCAGTGGACTTTTTTCGTTATGGTAAATGGACTTAGATACTTGGTGGACTTTGTCGTTATGATTTGGTTTTAGGCTATCTGGTTGGTGGCATTGCCAGGCTTTATCATTGCAGAAATGGGATTGTAGATCGCTTCTAAGTGCATTGATCCAAGACTATCCTGACAGTTGCATTACTTTTGTAACTATGGAACCAGTGTTTCAGATCATCCTTGATCTGAAACCTGTAATCGTTGAGGGTTATAGGTTATAAACTGGTGTCTCATCTTTTTTTTGTAGGTCAAAAGCATCTATATAGACCAAGTGCTTGCATATAGATGCTATTTACATTCTCCTGCTCACCTCTTACTAAAAAAAATGAACAAGTCTGTCTTGGAGGGCATCTATCAATAATGTCTTTACTGTAGGATTACTTCACCTAGGGCCTTCAGCCTCAAAATATTGTTTTAAACTAGATACTTCCTACATCAAAATGGATCTATCCATCTTCCAAGGGTATCTCTATTGGCTTTAGTGACTTATTCTCATGGACTATGAATTCCTCTCCGACAGAACAAGTGAATGCTCATCATCTTCACCTTACGATAGATCGTCATATTCCAAGAGACTAGCATATCTATAGGAACTACTTTAATCTTTATGAAAGAGGAGTCCACAAGATGTTCTGTCCTGATAAGATAAATCATTACTACCTAAATATCACCATGCATATCGATATAATTTACTCCTCAAAAGCCAAATTTGGAGACATTTTGTCTTCTGGTGTCCAGTTTACTATGAAATCGAAGGTTATGTCGGGACTCAGACAAGTCGGTCTACATCTTTTCATTGTGTTTAGATTTATTCATTTGGAAGTTGTGCATTCATTGGTGTTACTTGCTCAATGTAAGCATCCTATATAGATCCTCTCTTATTTACTCACTACCCGCTGATCCACATCTACAATTGGCCAAAACAAAAACATAGATTGGGTTGACTCTCAGTTACTAGACATTGTTATTAAGCTCAAAACTTTTAACAGAATATACAATATATGTATCCTCTTCAACTTTCTAGAATTTTCATCACACATAGTGAGATTTCTACACAAGCATTAAAATGAAAATCTACCTTGAATATAGGAAAAATACATCTTTATCGTCAAGAGAGTATGCACAAATAGTATTGTTCATACCAAAAAACATACAAACATGGAATGTTGGAGGTTAACCCCATAGTTCACGAAGGAAAGAGGAAAAATGAAATGTTTATCCCCATATTTGATAATGTAGCACAGAAACACAAAATATTACTTTGTATCTTTGTAGAATAAAACCTGATGGTCTGCCCGTCACTTTGGGTCAAGTATGTTGGAGGTTAAGACCATAGTTGTTGAATCAAACCAATAAAGGCTAATTTCTTTTCCGACTAGCCTACAAAAAACTTCAGATCAAGGGTACATTTTTTTAGACGTGTATCTTCATAGATTTGTCAAGACAAATAAAAAAAAAACTCGAAATGGAAATCTAGTAGAGGTGGAACACTGCTTATGTCGATTTGGTGGAATTTTGCCTTCAGACTAAGGCATAGTACAGTCTAATATAGCACAAACAATATTTCAGGATCTGAAGATGAAGTGACCCAAATGATTGATGTACTCATGTCACTTTCTTAAAAACCAAAGGGCACTGCTGTTGGTTATCCATGTGCCTCGGTATCTTACTTTATGAGCCAATTTTACGCCAGCCAAATAAATTTGAACAATTTGAACAGCAAAGTATTTCAATTAGTAAGACCATTTTGTACAATTTTGAGCTAGTAATTCTACGTTGGGGTAGTAAATTCTAGTTGTGGCATGGAGTGTCTACGAGGCTCTATATGACTAGAAAATCACTTACAATGCAGTGCACTGGTGCATGTGGTATGAAATCATCACATAAATTTACAAACAAAAATCACACTGATCACCATGTTGAACCAAAAACAAAATATATATTGAATAAACCAAAAGAATCAAAGCCCATATCTGCTTCTATAACTGTAAAAAAAAATGGTGAAGTTATATGCCTCAATCAATCCTTACCTCTAGTTTTAGAAAACCCAAAAATAATGTGTGGTGCCATTTAACAAGTGAGGATCAATGCAGTAAATAGGTAACATTCACGAGGAACATAATGGTGTTTATTCAATTGAATAGTGTCTGGTTAGAAAATTTTCAAATGAGTTACTAGTAGCAAGATCTGAGATTTATGTATCTCTATCTTGTTGCCAGCTCACTGATGATAATGGATTTCTTCATAGATTTGTGGAAGGATGTATTTCAGTTGATAAAAAAATAGATATTGAGTCACAAGAAAAAGTATTGTGGGTTTCCAACTAACAAAATATGTTCTTATGGGAGATATTCTTCTTGGGCTGAAGCTAAGCTGCCTGTTTCCCACATATTGTGTAAATAAGGGTGTGATCACAGGTTATTTGAACAAGCTTTCGATGTCTCTGCAGGATCTTTTTAGGATAAGCAAGTCCAAAATTCAGACATAACTTCTAGAATCTAACGTATGATAGTACCTAGCTTCAGTGATTTGGAATTGGCTTCACATATAGCTATTGGCATAACTAATCACCATGGAATATTCAATATTCCCAATGCAATTACAAGAAAGGAAAACCTGAAGCAGGATAAAATTGTTAATGTTGGATCATATTGCAAGATTGCCTTGATAGAGACGCTGAACAAAGAATCAAAGGGTATTTCCCCAGTTTTGACTTTTCCAGATGTGCCTCCTTTTACCCTAAAGGCTGAAGTTGTTGAAAACAATAATTTGAGCACTGGTTCTCTGTTTAAGAAATTAAAGACAAAATGCCCTAGTCAGGATGATATTATAATAAATATAAATGATTATACTGATGGAAATAAAAGAGCAATGGAGTTTATGGAACTTGTAGGTTGCTATGAGTATCCTATTCCGATTATTTCCTTATTGTTGAGTGTTCAGGGAAAACATGTTCAACTCTATGTCGTATGTGGTCTTCTACAAGAATCACTCCATTGGTCTCAGAAAGGAAGAAACTATTTAATGAATTAGTAACTGTAAAAGGAAATATAAGGGTATTTTGCCGTGTTCGCCCTCTGTTTGAGGATGAGGGTGTACCAGCAATAGAATTTCCTGATGATTTTACGATACGTATAAATCTTGGTGGTGATCATGTTACAAGTTCTAAAAAGGATTTTGAATTTGACAAAGTTTATGGACCTCATGTTGGCCAAGGGGATTTCTTTCAAGATGTTCAGCCTTTAGCACGGTCTGCTTTTGATGGATACAACGTCTCTGTATTTGCTTATGGCCAAATGGGCTCTGGGAAAAAATATACAATGCAAGGTTCAAGCCATGACCACGGACTGTATTTTAGGGTGTTTGAGGAGCTATTCAATTTTTCTAATGCTAATGCATATTCTTCTAAATTCAACTTCCATGTTACAATGTTTGAGCTCCATAATGAGGAGGTTCATGATTTGCTTTTCAACACCAGTGGAAATCCCTACAAAATATGTATGGGTCTCACCGAGTTTTTTGTTGAACTTTTATAGGAAAAAAGTTGAAAATCCAACTGACTTTTTGAGTGTGATAAAATTGGGAATACAAAACCAAGGAATGGATGCCATGAATGTTTGAATAATGCAACTATTCTCATTCAGTTGTTACAATTTATATACAATTGTCTAGCAACCTCACTGGGGAGTGACAATATAGCAAGCTTTCACTGGTTGATTTAGCTAGAATTGGGTGTTTGCCTAAGGAGGAAGCTAATGGGGACTACCTCAAAGAGTTGCTACATGCACATAAATCATTATCTACGTTGGGGGATGTTTTATTTGTTTTGACATTAAAGAAGGACCATGTCCCTTACGACAACTCAAGTCTCACTCAAACGATCTCAGAATCTCTAAGTGATGATTCCAAGACTTTGATTATTGTTAACGTGAGTCCCAGCCATGCAGAAGTACAAGAGACAATATTGCCTCTAAATTTTGCTGCAATAGCTCGAAATGTTGAACTAAGTCTCCGAAATCCTGATACCATGAAGAAGTGGAGAGATGTGAAAAATGAAGCTCACAAGGAGATATATGAAAGAAAAGGAATTTGCAGAGGCAAGGAAAGAGGTTATGCATTTAGAGAAAGCGCTGAAAGAGGCAGATGATCAATCTCTTCTCTTATTCAATGAAGTACAAAAAACTTGGAAAGTTGCATTGCAGGCAGATCTAAAAATAGAGAGTGTAATGCTACAAGAGAAACAAAAATCTGAAGAAGAAAAAAATGCACAACTAAGAATCAAGCAGCACATATTATGAAGGTTGAACAAGAACATAAGATCCAGTTGCCAGAACACACAACTGTGATTCAAATTCTCGAGACCAAAGTTAAAGAACTGGAAAATAAGCTTGCTAAAGCTCAGGCTACTAAGACATTTGGAGGTGTTGATGGTCACTGGAAGGGTGATTCAGCAAAAAAAGACAAATGGTAATTCGGAGACCAAAATTTTTAAAATTGGCAATGTTTGTTATAGAACCAAACACAAGTCAAGTTGGAGTTGTTCGCAATGGGTCCATTTGGCCATTGGAACAAGTGGTAAACCTATCGTCTAATGTCGATACATGTCACATTAACGATATGATAGATGTTATCAATCAATGGGACTTTATTCACAGTTGTGTAAAGCTTCAAGGGCCAAGTATCCCAATAGAAGATGTGAAATTGCTTGCTCCTATGCCTATGATTTCTTGAGTGATAACGTGAATTGGTAAAAATTATGCTGACCAAGTTAAAGAAATTGATACATGGAAAACAGCTCCTTCTCCTAATATACCAATGTATCCCATCGTCTTCAAAAGGGCACCACAGGTAGTTATTGGACCGGAAGCTGCAATAAGATATCCTCCCTCCATAACAACCCATGTGGACTATGAAATTGAGCTTGCAGTGCCATATGTGCTAGTTGAATATCCAGATTGAATGTTATAGGCAATCAACATTGTAACTATTGTCGTTTAAAATGGAACGAGTCTTTTCTAAATAATTGATTTTGTTTGAATTGGTAGTTAAGGATAGCAGACTGTGAGAAGCCAATGCATTGAATATATTGAAAGAATGACTTATTGAGATAATGACTTCTTGAGAGTAATGTGGAGAAATGATTTCCACATACCTTTTTTTTTAATTAGTGGAGATTCGTGTCTAGTGGGTCTTTGGTCCAGATATCAAACCTGCTCTGATACCACATGTAAGGTCCCCTCTTAGGGTCCTTTACCAGATCTATATTTTCTAATTTTAAATGCAATAAAAGGGAAATTATTTATTTTCTGACAAGACATTTAACGATGATAATTTACCATTTAAAATTTAATTCCTACAATTTAAATAGTTAACATTTTAATTCCATCACTTACATGAGTAATCTATACATAGACGAATACCTGTACCGATAGCCTGGTGGAGATACTCTTGAGTTGCTGCTCCTTCTGAAACACTCCTCTTGACTACCGACTGGATTTACCTCCCAGCCAACTGGGAAGTATTTCCTGGCCCAGGAAACCTCCACAGTTTCCCTAGCCCTCTAAGACCAAGTCCAACTAGATGTAGTGTGTCTGAGATGAATAATACTCCCCTCCTCTCTCTCAAACAATTCCTCCAAAACCACAACCAAACCAAAACCAAAAGCAAGACCAAGAATCCCCCTTCCTTCCCTCATCTTTCCCCTTTTATGCCCCTTCTATTCTCCACCTCAACCACCTCTCCTTAATGCCATAACTTCTCCCTCATCCTTACATTTGACTTCTCTTCTCCCAAGTAAGCATGAGAGGAAATTTGGGAATGTGATATGAATATAAAATTGGGTAACTAATTGGACAGGACCATGTCTTCTCCCACGTAAATATTTTGGGGATGAGAGATGAATATATAAATTGGTAATTAATTAGAGAGGACCATGTATTCTCCCAAGAAAATGTGAGAGGACATTTTGGGGATGAGAGATGAATATATAAATTGGTAATTAACTGGAGAGAACCATGTCTTCTCCAAAGTAAATCTGAGAGGACATTTTGGGAATGAGGTATATATATATATATATATATATATATATATATATATATATATATATATATATATATATATATATATATATATATATATATATATATATATATAATTTTCTAACGGATTGGAGAGGACTATGTCTTCTCAAAATTTAAAAATTTGGGGAGGTAAATAAAAAAAATTATATCAGTACCAAATTTATAGTTTCACCAATGTAGGTATGTAACAATATTTCTTAATAATTATAAGCCCATATTTAACGAAATTTAAACACTTAGTAAAATTTGCAGGATAAGATTAAATAGGGCATTACATGACCTACTCATTTGTGTAATGTCATTTATAAAGTTATTGCTACGCTCATTGTAAAATGTCTTAAACCTATTCTTCCCAACCTCATTTCCACGGAGCAAATTAGATTTGTAGAAGGAAGACAAATCTTGGATGGGTTTGTAGCCTCACAAGAAATGATGCACTCACTAAACACAAGAAAGCTTCTAGGGATGATGATTAAGTTAGACCTCTCTAAGGCTTGCAATCGGTTAAGCTCAGCTTATCTAAATGGCATCCTTAAAGCTTATGGTTTTGATCACAAATGGATAAATTGGATATATGCCATGATCTCCTCCACAATTATCTCTATTCTACTGAATGGGTCTCCTACCCTCACCTTCAACCCAACCCATGGCCTAAGATAGGGAGATTCAACATCTCCTTTTCTCTTTATTATCACAGTGGAACGTTGTGACATTTTATCACAAATGAAGTCATGGAATCTAGGCTTCGGGGCTTGAGGATCTGGGGCAATGACTTGGCCATTACCCACCAACAATTTGTGGATGATATCATGCTCTTTTGTCAGGTATCCCTACAAGAAGCGTGTCAAATAAAAGAAGTCTTGAGCACCTTCATGGAGGCCTCGGGGAAAAGGATAAACAATGAAAATATTGTATATATTTTTTTTAATACTCATGGGAATGATCGGACCTACCTAGCCAAGATCTTGGTGTTTGGAATGGGGAATCTCTCATCTAAATACCTAGGAATGCCCCTATCTAAAAATTCCTTGAAGACACCTTGCTGGCAATCGATTTTTCAAAATATTCAAGAAAAGCTAAGCAGTTGGGCCTTCAGATTCCTTAACTTAGTAAGCAAGACAATTCTCCTCAAAGTTGTGCTTCAGTCTATACACATTTATCAACTATTTGGCACGGCCGCCCTGAGAGTGGCTTGCTCCAAAATTGTTGACATGTAAAAAAAAAATCCTTTCGGTAGGTGCACAACAAGGTAGAAAATTGGCCTTGGTATCTTGGTATGGCCTAGTGAAAAGGAAAATGGAAGGATGGCTAGGCCTCAAAGACCACTATACGCTGAACTAAGTTATGGGAGGAAAACTTTGGTGGAGATAGATAGGCGGAGGATGGATCTCTAGAAACAAATATGGATAAGAAAATGTAGCATGACAAAGCGAACTGAGGATATTGTCCAATATAGAGACCCTCCTAAAGGATCGGCGGTGTGGAACCTGGCAACCCAAAACATGAACCTCATTAACCAACATGCTTTTTGGGAAACCCGCAACAGTAAAACATCAAGATTCTGGAATGACTCATGGCAATGAAGAGAATGACTAATAGAAAGGCAAGATTTTAGGGACCTATTTATATACACCAGAGATAGGAATATACACCTAGTAGAGAAGTTCTGGAAAGAAGAATAAGCAGTGGGGGCTGGAGACGATGGAAACACAAGGAAGATTGGCATCAAGCCCTAAAGACCGAGCAATGGATAGAGTTAGACAGAGAATTGACATCAAGACAAATAACGATATTAAATGATCTTGATATTCTAAGATGGGGGAATAACACAAAATGAACCTTTACCATAAGAGAAGCATATGACTTACAAATAGGACAAGCCCAGGAAGAACAGAATATAATATGGAAAAAAATATGGAAGGGAAGATGGTAGCAAAAGGTAACCCACTTCTTATGGATGGCTAGTAAAAGATGTATCCTAACTTGGGATCAGCTACAAAAAATGGGATTCCATGGTCCTTCATTTTGTTGGCTTTGCCACTAGCACAAGGAAGATCTAGAGCATATGCTTAACACGTGCCTATTTGCAGAAAAGAATGGAGGCAGATGCAAGGAGTCTTTGGAAGAATGGATTGAGATCACCACAATATCAAGGAAACAATTATCCTTTGGAGAAGTCACATCTTCTCTAGCCCGGTGATAAATAGAGCTTGGGGATTGGCCTTAGGGCTAAACTTATGGGCCATCTGGAAGGAACATAATAGTTGGATCTTTAAGAATCAATCCTCAACGCAAGAACAATTCTGGGAAGGAATAATTTAGAACATCAGGGAAACCATCTTAGCAGAGCAATGGCACCAAGAGGATTGGCAGGTCCCCCATAGGAAGCTCAAATTTTGAAAATCTCAACTTATCTCTAGAAATGATAGCCCCCACAGCTTGGAAAAAATGTAGGGTAGGAATGACATCCCTGGCTCACTTCACTACCCCAGGGGATGAATTAATAAAACTCAGTTTTAATGGGGCCTCAAAAGGTAACCCTAGACTGGTAGGCCTAGGTGGCCTCTTCTGGGATCACCATGCAAACACTCAGTTAATATATGTTGATTCTTGTGGGTTCACCAGTAATAACGAGGAAAAATTTGTCACAACCAAGAAAGGTCTGCAAATAGTTGTCCGCATGGGATATTGAAACTTAGTGGTTGAGGGTGACTTAAGTTGGTCATAAACACATTAATAAGGTTGAACCATGGAACTAAATGGGATAACCTCAGCTACAATTGGAGAAAAACCAGACTAATCCAAGAGATCAGTGAGTTGATACACAAGTTTAACTACATTATGGTAAATCCAGTTAGGAGAGAAGGGAAAAAAGGGGCAGACTTTCTAGCCAACTAGGGATGTAACCATCAAAATGACCAGATGGAAAAAATTTGGCCAGTTCAGCTTTGGGATGACAGATATCTGATTCTAGCTGAAATCGTGGGTCAAGATCAAAGGAAAAGTCTCCACTTTGGCCTTTGAGAAGGCCATGACCCTGATCGAGGCACGAGCTAGTGGTTGGAAAATCAAATAAAGGTTAATGCAGGGAACCTTTGAATATTGTATCACTGCCCCCCACATGTTCAAGGCAATGGGTGTAGTAGCCATTTTCATGATTGCATGCAGGGAAGGTGGGAAAGGTGGCAGGAGGGTCATGATGGTGAAGGCTTAAACAAGAGATATGGGAGATAGTTGGACATTGTAGTTTGGTTTAATCATGGATTGGGAGGATGGTGCATCGGATGGGTTCTGCGACGCCATCCTTAGAACCAAGCAATTCAACCACCTGCAAGAGTTCATGGGTATGTACTCCGATATCTCTCATCCCTCACAATGTTGACATGTTTTGGGTTTTGCTGGAGGGAGTGAGGGAGAATTATGGGGTAAAATTGTGAAGTTGAGAAGCGATGGAGAAATTGGGGGTGGAGACTTGTAGTTTTTTCTTGGTCCTGTGTCTATATCATGCATCCACTTGGTATTGTTTCAATTTCCATTTGTTTCGAAATTCTATTATCTTGCATGGCGACCCTGGGAATTGTGGGTAGAGGGTCGAGCGAGGATGCATGTATGGGTCTTGCGGGTATAGGTAGAGAGCTAGGTTTGGAGGGGAGGGTGTGGCAATGTACCTGTAGTTTAGGAGCCAATCCCTGTTGTAGATGCAAGTGCAGTTGCTAGGAGGTAGATAGAAACTAGAACAGAGAAGGAAATGTTGGGAACTATGGGTGGGAAGTCTGGAAAGGATGAGGGTAAGACTGGGCTGGGCTATCTGCTTGCGTCCTGGGCAGAGGGGAAAGGGTATGCATATCATGGCTGGTCGAATGAGGGCATGCGACATTGCTCACCAACTGGTAATTGGGGAGTGGCGGCTAACCTACCTGAGGCCAAGAGGAGGTCGGTGTGGAGACAGGGTATCATTAAGGATGGTAGTAGGCCAGCCCCTCCTGGGGAATGGACCTATGCCCATGAAGGCTCTGACAATGATATCGATGGGGAAGGGGAGTAACAAGGCAGGGTGGTCATTTGTAATAATACAACCCAGGGGCTAGAATATTGTTATAACTTGTTTAATTGTTCCTAGTTAATGAATTGTTGCAATGAACAAGATTGGGGCATCTCCACCATGGCTCGTCCTATGAAAAGTTGTGGTTGTGGAAGACAGGCCCAAGCGCCCAAAAAGGAAACGAAATCGGGCACATCCGAGGCACACAGAGGTATAAAATGTGTGGAAAGGCTTATTAGTGAGGCAGTAGAGGCATACCGTGAGGGCACAGATGAAGGTATTCGTAAAATTTTAGAGGAATGGGAAGAGGAAGTCAAGAAGGACAGTGAGACGGACGCAGAAATGGAGGATTGGAGGACCCTTGTCGTGGACCCTAACAACACTAGAGGCAGGATCACCTAGTTCAAACAGACCTTATACCTATATTGATTTATGAAAAGCCTACTCGTTAAGGCTATGGAGCAGATTTCAGTGGGCATGGTTGTCACTATCCAAGGCATGCCGACTTACAAATAGGAATTTCAGAAAGTGCAGTTTCAACTACACAAGCAAGATATCAGGCTTGGCAGAATTGAGAGGCACATCCCATGTATCTTGGAACTGTCAGAGATGCCTGGTTCGAACAACAAAGACCCTACGCCAGTGGATTCGGCCTCGGCAGAACAAAATGATTAGATAATTTCCCTTGTTATGTTTTGGTTTATATGCAGATAGCTTTTACATTTCCTTATGCAAAAATATGTATAGGTAGATATCTAGAGTATGGACATGAAACAAAGACTTATATAGCTTGGATAGAAACACTGAAACTCTTTTGTTATTGGATGACATACAATGCAGGTAGGTGGCCAACAGACTTGGTTTCCCACTCGGCAACTTGAGACCTTCAGCCAATCTATGTGATGTAAATTTACTTTATAAATGAATGGAAAAAAAATCTACCATACATATATATATAAACACTTTAATCAAATAATATATATTTTAACTTATAAAATATTATTTTATATTTTAACCTATAAAATATTCAATAAAATAACAAAGATATAGTAAAAAAATATATATTTATATATTTGATATTGCTTAGAATTTTTTTTTTTAACTTGTGATGAAACTTCTAAACCTGTGGTCCCCAAAGATTTGTTGACTCTTCATGGTAAAGAGAGCCTCTTTTGTCATATCTGTCTAAATTCATCCACCAAACAAACACTAAACGCTGAATATCAATGCCAATCACAGAATCAAAATCTTCCGAAAACGGCTCCGTTGTTCTCGGAGAATCCCACAACTTCTAAAGCAAAAAAAACCACAAGTATATTCGTATTAATATTAATATGTAGTTTTGATATTGAATAATAATATGAAAATATTTGTGTTAGCTGTAAGCCTTACCGAGATTTAATTTAGTATGTAGTTATTGATGTTATGGGATCCAATCATGTTTATTATTGCAATTTATTATGTTCTCACGTGTTGACTATACTCATGCGGGCCACACTGGAATGAAATAAAGACAAACACAGTGGAAAACACTAATTCTAAATCTCTCCTTTGGCAACGATGTGGTTGGGAGTTTGATCCACCCACTAGATTCTTCCATGATCTATAAATCCTTTTAGGTAATCTAGGTTGTCACATGGTAGTAAATGATTGGGCCATGTATTAGTCCCCAAATGGACCACATTCCAACCACATAATTTTCCTAATCACTTGGCACATCCCTTTTCCATGTTAGTGCCACACCACTGCCATGTTAGTGTTATATTTGCACCATATCAATCTCTTTCCATGTCAGTAGTGCCACATCTCACATTCTGGTGTTGCAACTTGTTGGCCTTCTCCACATTCCTTTCCATTTTTAATGCCACAACAACATGCATACAATCCAATTAGCATGCCACATCAAGATTTGTGCTTCCACGTCAACATTCGTACAACCATATGTCTCACCTACACATTTTTTTTCTATTTGGCCATAAATTCAAAACACCATAACTTTCTCATGCAATTTTTATTTCACCTCGCTCAAGTGTCATTAGAAAGCTCTCGATGAGCTCCTTGTCATTGAGTCCTTTTCATTAACATTTTAGAACATTATTTTTTATCTATTATAAAGGTCCACCTGGATTAGAATCCTAGGTGAGGGTTATAAAGCATAAATCCTTGGAAAAAGAGAAAATCTCGAAACATATATGGAACTTTGAGATGTGGCCAAAATAGCTACCTCCCTTTGTTTTTTAGCTAAGATTAAGGTATTAGAATGGGACATATTTAAAAAAAGAAGACTTAAGGGACCATCATTCTCCCACTCGTGTAATTAAAACATGAATGATTAGAGCATCTATTTAATTAATAATGTTTAAAGTTGATTTTTTATGAGATAGAGTAGAAAATACCTTCAAGCAACCAAATATTAGGAGGAATGACATCTTAGAAACCATAAAAAATGGAGGTGTTATCCTTTTGAGAGCATGATCTTAAATGATGTTTGGCACCTATTACCTCGATTCCACCTTTGGGTAAATTGAAAAGAAAAGTATAGACTCATATTTGAAGATGGATGGAGAGGAATGATGGAAGGATATACACCAACATATCAAAGAATTAGTTCAATCCTCTTCCTAGGAGAATACAACAAGAAATCTAAACCTCAAGAGAACAATTATATCCAATTGGAAAATAGAATTAAGAAACATTATAGGAACAACACCATCTCCCTCCCTTTATGTATGATTACCAAAATATTTTCTCTACTACCTCAAGGCATTATGAAACTCAATTTTGATGGAGTGTCAAAGGGAAATCCTAGGCTAATAGAAGTAGGAGGACTATTCAAATATTACTTAGGGAAAATTCTAAAAATACATGTGTAATTCCTTGGGATTAACTGATTTGTAAGCTATTGTGGAAATTCCATTAGACAATCTGTCACAAGAAATTTGATAAAAGTAGACTAAAAATCTTAAATCTGAAATATGAGGCTTAATTTTTCTTCTATTTTTAAATTTACTAATTACTATTTTTTCTACTTATGCATGAAATAGGTAAAATGCCAAAAATAGACAAAAGTGAAATAAAAACACACACAAAGCACCATCAACACTAATATATGATCTAGGAAATGGTTTCGGGATTAAACCCAACTAGAAGGTGAGCTTTCTCTCCTCTCCTTTGACTAGAATGGAAATGATTTAGATAAAGAGGAGAAGACACTCTCTATAGAATTGCATGAGACTTGCGGTCAATGAGATGATACTTATAAAAAAACTCCTTTGTTATGACATATCATGATATCTAACTAGGGGTTAATTTTGAGCCATTCAAACCTCAATATGGGTCACAATATGGGCCTTCTAGATTCTTCTTCATAGTCCCCACATGGGTAGCCCCTTTAACACAAGTAACAAGGGTTGACATGGTATCCTCTCAAACCATGGTGGTTAATCATGATAGGTTGAATTTTGAGAGGCATAAATTCCTCACACGAGTTTTGGTTGAGATAATTCTTGTGTTGTTGGAAATTTATTGTCGTGTAAATTATGGAATACATGATTGATGTGATTACTGTGTCATTGAAAGTCTATCAGTGTGTCAATTATGGAATATATGTCAATATAAGTTTTGGACTGTAAAAGAAAGTGATCATTTAAGGCCTCAAAATGGTTCCTAAATTTTTTTTTCACTAAATTTTCCAAACTAGGAGGACCTATGAAAATGACCTTGCAAGTTGATTTTTTCCATTCTCCCACACCAAAAGTATTGAAATGGATGAAAAATAATATAATGATTCAATCTAGATCATATCTCTCCCTTTTGGAAGGATTTTGGTGCCAAAAATATTTTACTTAATTAGGTTAATATGTTTTTCCTTTATCATTTCCCTAAAGTACTATTTGGCCTTGCCTACAAGTTTTCCTTTAAATCTAATCCACAAAAGTTTGTGTTTCCCTTGTCCTGTAGTTTTGTATTTATTTTGCAAAACTATATCCTCTGTCAACTCTACCTAAGAAACTGGTGCTAAATCCTCAATGGAGAGTAGGACCTTCTCCTCTTCCTGATCCAATGTGGAAAGCTCATAGATTTTGAGATTTTCCAGATTCACTTCTAGGTAAATGCATCTTAATGGGTCTAGATTGATTATGTAGGAATTATCTCCCACCTTTTCTAGCATATCCATGAGACCATATCACAAAGACTTTATTTTCTTACGAGGACCATATAGCCTCTCTTTGTTCAATTATAACCATACTTTATCTCACACTCTGAATAAATTCTCTGTAATGTTTTGCTCATACTTGGCCTTGTATTTTTTGTATGCCTTATTCAATATCTCTTGTACCTGTACATGGATCTTCATGATAGTATTAAAAAAATTTATTCCCTTAATGCATCCCCTATGAGATCTTTCCTCACTCATCCTTATTTTCCATATACTATGTCTAGAGGTGAAGGTGGAAAATATCCAAAACAAACCTAAAATTGTGACTTACCAATTGAAGTGTGGAGTATTGAATATAACTAGATTTTCATCCCAAGTCTTTAGATGCTTTTGATTGTAACCCATCAAAGGCTATACCAAATTCCTATTGACTAATTTTGTTTTCCCATGTTTTGTGGATTAAATGTTGTAGACCTCTTCAACTTTGTTCCCATATTGTCCCAATGTAATCCCAAATGCACTGAGAAATCTAGCGTCCTTGTCTAGAACAATGCACCTTGGTATCCTAGGGTGCACCAAAACCTATCTAAAGAACAAGTTTGTTGCTTGTTGTCCACTAATGGTATTTCTATAGGGCATGAGAATGCACATCTTTTTGAACTTTTCAAATACCATAACAAAGTAATCATGTCCCTTTCTAGTTGTTGGTAAACCTCCCACAATGTCTATGGAAATTGTTTCCCAAGGATGAGTGGGTAGAGGTGATGGATGGTGCAGACCAAGTTTCCTATTACTAATATTGTTTGTACAACAAGTCATACATCTTATTATGAACCTAGCTACATCTTATTTCATTATGGACTAGTACACATACCTCTATATGTTGGCCACTATTTTCCCTACACTAAAATATCATGCAACCTTATAGCTATGAGGCTATCTAATTAGTTGCAATCACTCAGCTTTAAGAACACGTAGTTTGTCGAAGTTGTAGAGTAACCCATTTTGGATATGATATCAATTTGTGTTATCTCCATTGTTTTCACAACTCTAACTCCATAAATGTTGAAAAACCTTCTGGAAGTCCTCATTGTCTACATATTCCTCTTTATATGCATCATGGGAGAAAGTCTCCATGTGAATCAGAGTTGCGAAAGCTATGATTTTTGATGTGGGTAACCCTGGAAGCATGTTAGAAAACTTGTTTGCTCTTCCCCTCTTGTAATTTATTATGAAATGAAATTGTTGTAAAAAAATCCACTTCTAATGTCTAGTATATCATGGCTTACTCTAGATATAGAAGTACTTTATTGGTTGACGATCTATGTGGATGGCTATCTCCTTTACCATAAGATAGTGTTTCCACATTTTCAAATCTTTTATTAGGGCATAGATATCTTTGTAACATGTAGGGAATTTTGGATTTGTCCCATGAAACACTTTATAATGGTATCATATAGTCCTTCCTTCCTTCGTCAAGAACACTAGCATAGCATAACCACTTGCATATCTATCCACTTCAAAGGGTTGTTGCAGTTTGATAATGCAAGAACTGGTGCTTAACTAATTTTCTTCTTCAAATCCACAAAGCCCTTTAGATGGCCCTTCACCCATTAGAAACTATTTCCACTCAATATTTTGGCATGCAGTGATGTGTCCACTACTAAAAATGAGGATATGAATTTCCTCGGGTACTATGGTGCCCAAAAAAACCTCTTGACCCTAAAAACATTAGTAGAAATTGGCCACTTTATGAAGGAATCCATATTGGTAGGTTCTATCGTGAGCTCCCTCTCCACCAATTACATAGCCTAAATACACCAAAGGTTGCTCTGAAAACTCATTTTTCTTGATATTTTCGAGTAGTTGGTTCTTCTTCAATGTCTCTAGAAGTTGCATTAAATGTGATATGTGCTCCTCCAAAGTATCATTTTATACTAGTATATCATCTAAATAAACAATAACATATTAATCTGGATATGGATGTGGTATATCATTCATTGATCTCATGAAAATAGCTAGTACATTGCATAGAGAAATTAGCATGGGTAACCACGCATAACAACCTTGTATATTTTTCAAGGTGGTCTTCCAAGTACATTATACTTTGACACACACCTCGTGATACCCTAATTTTAAATATAGTTTGGTGATGTATTTTTCTTATTGAAATTGGTCCATTAGATCATCAATCCTAGGTAGGGGGTACTTTTTCTTAAGTGTAATTTTGTTCAACTCCCTGTAATAAATGCACATTTTCCAAGTACCATCCTTCTTAGGCATAAATATGATAGGTGAACCACATGGTGCCATATTTGGTTGAATAATACCCTACTTTGGTAGTCATTGAGAACTACTTCTTCACCTCATTTTCTTATAAAATGAGGTACCTATATAGCCCAATATTTGGCAATGGAGAGTTCAAAAATAGTTGGATCTCATGCTCCACCCCTCTGTTGGATGGTAGCCCTTTAGGCTCTTAGAAGAATCCCTTGTATGCTTGTAGAAGCTCTTCTATTTTTTGTCTTTATCCCTTAGTGCACCCATCTAAGGATGCTCTTGCTATCATTGATTCTTCTACATACTAATTTTCTTTTAAGAATAATAAAACATACTTCTTAATAGAACTTATCAATTTGTTAGCCTGGTTGGTACTTACTAGTGAATTCTTAGACTTTCTGTTATGCATTTTGATGATGAAGGATATTTTTCCCTTTATGAGGTGATGCTAGTTAGCTCTCTACATTAATATTGGATCTCACATGTACAAATAGGGACTCCCAAACATGACACCACATACATAAAGTGGAACTACATCTAATTATACATCATTAATAAAATCAACATTGATAGAAAATTTGATTTTCTATTGTTTTGTTACCTTTATCTTTTTCTCCTTGTTGGCCTATTCCAATGAATATGGGATAGGATGTGCGATGAAGTAAAATTCTAAGTGCAGACACAAACAATTCCTCTAGCCCGATAGTGGGTCTAGCCACAAACAAGACATTCTATGGAAGATTTCCTTAGGTTAGAACCAATTAAGAGGGCCTACCTCTTAGTACGCTTATCATGTTTGATGATGACCTTGCTTGCTAACTCCAACTATATCCCATTTCTTTCTTCAGACACCTGAAACAAGTAAACAAAAACAAACAACAACCGTGATAATAGACAAATTGTAATTCAACCTACTTAACAAGTCAAGAAGAATTAAGCCATAAACATGTGAGATGACACATTATGTAGGAAATCAATCAATAGTTGCATATATATTAAATCAAGAAGAGATTACAACCATTGTCTTGACGTTGTTGTTCTTCTCTGACAAAACCAGGTTCCCACACACTTCCATTAACATTCCATGTTGGCCTCAACAATGATAATTTGAAGGCTTTTCCCTTTATTCTTCACACTAAAAAAAATTCACACTTCTCGCTCACACACAGCTAAAGAGCTACAACTATGAATAACTTGCTGATTACACCAAACTTAATTAGCACTAGCACACTAACATTAACACTAGCTTGTGCTTGGGAAAAAGGGAGGTTTATATAGCATGAATGGATTTGAGATGGTTCCTCTTCTTATGTGAGAAGGTCTTATCTCTTGAGGTAGTTCCATCCTTATAGGGGAAAGGAGCCCAAACTGACATCCTCGACTCCATCCGACCCAACAATTTACCAAACTTTCGTTACGAAGCTTCTAGAGCTAGAAGCTTCGGCTCATTATTTTAAAAACTTTCCAAAAGAGGATCGGCACGACTGGAACAAGGTTCAGTTACTTCGGTCGATAATAGGGATAGTGTTAAGCCCTGCATATTGGCGCGAGGAGAGTGGCCATTAGCATCGGTCTTGTAAACTGGGAAAAACAAAAGATTTTTGGGAAATGATGCAAAAGGGAATTGTTATTCTCATGAAGAGGGACACAATGGGAGTTTCTTCATGAAGGGGAAGTATGTAGGGTTCACTGTAGAGGTCCTCTAGGATCATGGAACAAGGAGTACAGGTATTTTGACAAAATGATGTGTAACAGATTCCCCCTAAAGCGTGAAGGCCAAACTAGAGTGAGGGATGGAAAGCTTTATGAATCAGTGCAGGGAACTGGAGTCTAATGTCAGAAAACCTGCAAGCAAGTACAGATACATGTATATAACCGAAAACTCGTTCAAATTATACATGAATCGTGGTATGGATGCAACCATCCAGAGAATGATCATGTAAATGGATCCAAGCATGGGCATAGCCATCTGATAAAGAGGATCAGATCAAAATCAAGGTATGGTCATAGCCATCCAATAATGAGAAGGACATGTATATCAACATGATCATGTCACGTCACCTTGCAACCTAGACTTATGTAATCTGAGCCTAGGGTATTTCACTCCAACACGACCCGATCAAAGTACAAATCCTAACATGTGAATAGATGTGTTGACGTCGAACATGCTAGAAAAATGCTTGATTACTAGTCGATGATGTAAACTGTTAACAAGCGCGAGAGAAACCACCAATAATGACAATCGTCCTCAAGGTAATATCAGAAAAATTCACGGAATGTGAATAAAGGGAGTGTAGTTGAACACTCGTGAAATCACTCAATTGAAAGCCAGTGATGTGAACTTGTCATCGAGTGCGAAGAACTTGCTGTTAGGACATGCAAGCTCTAAGGTACTGGAAGGGAGTCTCCTGGTAAAATTCCTGGATAATGAGCTGAAGTCGACAAGAAGTGACCATGTCAAAGGAGGGCCATATTGTATCCCACATCATCGACACGAGACAAAGGAATGAAAAATGGTTTTGGATGATACAGAGAATCAGGGGTAAGTGTAACTGCAGAAGAACAACTCTTGAACATATCAACTGCACCACTAGAAGTTTGGCAGATTTTGGATGCATAGTCAGTGGTCATGATGACATGGAAGAGATCAAATGGAATGAAACAATGAATGGCCCAACGCAGGAAGGTCAACGATAAAAAGGAGGATATCACATCCCGACATGAAGCAAAAAGTGCCATGTTCAAGAGTGAGCTTTCGACACAACTTATTAGATTTCCAAAATTCCCCCCACCATCTCTGGCAACCACCCCAATTATTTTTTAATTGCAAGCTTGAAAGGGATAACATATGATTGCACTATAACTTCATCCTTCGGACGAATCTGACCCAGTAATTTTAACGAGCCCTAGGAAGGAGAAGCTCATGTTCATCATGGTGACGAATCCGATGTCGTTTAATATTTTAACAAGTCTAAAAAAGGTTAAAATTGGTACCTTTTTCATGTTTAGAGAGTTTGAAAAAGACACGGAAAAGAAAAGTACACATGGTCCCTTTTCGTACATTTGTGTCTCTCGAGCCCGAAAATGTAGAAAATGATACTTGAGAGAACCACTTTACCATTTCAGCCAAGGAGTACCTTTTTCGTAAATAGTGCATCCCATCACGAAAAAGTGGTAAACATACAATGGGTGCACGACATTTTGAATCCATTAACGAGTTTGAAACAACAAGGGCTCGACTATATTTTCATGTTTAAAGGGTCGGAAAAGAGCTTGAAAGTGGACCCCCCCCCCCCATTTTATTCTCTTTTATGAGTCAAAAGGGAAAAAATACTCAGCAATCTTTTCATTTGAGTCTTACGAGTCGAGAAAAGAGCTAAAATGTGACTCAACACTGTTGATCCCCCGTTTTGTTCCTATCACTACCATTTTCCATCCCTATTTAGACCTTTTTGGCACCACTAAACCCACTTACTTGTTATTCTAATGCCCTAATCATTGTCCTAATCTCCATTTTGAGGTAAAGAATTTTGTGATTACATTTTGCTAGTTGTCGGTGAAATTAAGTAGATATAAGTAGCTAACCCCTAAACTAACTAATTATTATGATCGAAGTGTAAACCTTCCAGCATATGTGTAGGATGACAGCAGGAAGAAGCAGACAGTGAACCAAGAGTTATCTTGAGTTCTGTACCTAACCGTACAGGAGATCAGTGGCCACATGTTTCTAGATAGAAATAAGTGCCTCTAGACATACTTGAACGCATTCGATTCCAACTACACCAAGGGTCTGTGATTATTCTCTCTGACTGGAGCAAACACTAAGATTAGAATCGGTTGGAGGTTGTTGAACCAATTTGGACCAGTGGTTCAAACCATCCGATTTGAAGGAGTAGATTAGTTGGGTTGTTACGATTTACCATCTATAGTTTAGTTGTGTAAACTTAATTAAATGCCTATAAAAGGTTGGATGTGATATGTTAAAGATAGAGAACAAACATTGAATTGGTTAGTGTGTATTGCATGACTTATTTTTAATCAAAGTGTTTACAATGGTTCTGCCTTGAATTCGAATTAAACGTTTGGTGATTTTTTGGTGATGACAAGTTGATCGTGATCGAAATCTCTCCCTTACTGTAAGTTAGTCAGCTCCCAGGTGTGGTCGGGCCTACCCGTATCAGTTAGCTTTGTACATTAAATAAGAAGTAGCTCTGTGTGTTAGTTATAGTTAGTTCTTCATTCCCTACGATTTATTGTCAGTTTCGTTTGTTGCATGAAGAATTATCTTAGTTTCATTTGATTATAATATCTTGATGTGTTGATGCACTTACAACCCTTTTTTTAAACAATCCGAAACCAAAATCTATGGGGTGATTCTCATTTTTCATCCCGGGACAAAGTCATACTCTGCTCATAAACCTCGCCATCGCATTGATTTGCAATTGACATAGATGTGCATGAACTACATGGTCATTTAATGATTGAGAAGAGCTGTTTATCCATTTGACAATGCCGAAATCACTTTTAAATACTTAATCAAATAACCTATTTTGAGATAAGGGATCAATGGGATTCGAGTTAGTTTAGAGTGAGATCTATCCATTCCCAAACCGTCTCATCGTTCCTCTAATAACTGGATCGGTTGACTCTGTGTTGGATTGTTTAGCAGGTGATTCAACATAAGGAAATACTTGTCAATTGTTTGAACACTGTGATTGGATTGATGTTAGGTTGTCTGCATAAATGTGTATACAAATAGAACACTGCTTTTAGGATATCGGTTTGAATGACTTGTTATAGTTAAGTTTGCGTGGTATATAGATTTCTCGATTGATACATGTGTGAATCAAACTCAGAATGAAAAAGGGTGTTTAGTGTTAAATCAGTTTCATTAGATTTGTTTTGATTATTGATTTCCCTGTTTTGTTTATTAGTGTTAAAGGAATTTCTTTAGTTTTGTTGGATTATTGATTCCCCTGTCTTGAGTGATAGTTGATTTCATCAATTTCATTTGGATTATTTATTTCCTTGTTTCGTGCTTGATTATATTTCTCATAATTTAGATACCTGATTGAATGTCAACAACAATGCCTTGATTTTAAATAGGGTTACTTATAATTGAGGATTGGTGTGATTGTAGGGTGATTTAAAGTACAGTTTCTCATAATTGTTTGTTGGATTGCCATGTATTGAGTAGACTTAATGTTTGAAGTCATTCTCATCACTATGATTAATTAGGACCTATATGCAGTTGATTGAGAACACAAAATTAAGTTGGAGAATCAAAGAGTGAAACAGAGTGTTCAGTTCAGTACTTAACTTCAAAATCTTTGGTAGGGAACGAGTCAATTAAGTACAGATTGCTTGTTTAAGCTAGAATTGGAAGTGCTATCACAAATAGTGAATCTTTATTCCTTTTTGAGTGTGGATTGTAAGAATTAAAACCAGAACTCGAGTGTTTTTTATTGATTAAGTCTGGTGTGACTAGGTATTCACTTGAAATCAGTAGTAAAGAATTTAGTAGTTTGTTAAGTTTGGATTTCAATCCTAGGTTAAGTTCGTAAAGATTTTTGAAGTCTTTAGATTAAATTTGATTTTTGGGTCTGCTCATATCAGCTAGATGTTTGATTTCTTTTAATTTTGAAAGAATTCATGTGTTTATTAACCCACTAATTATTATAAGGAATTACTAAAACTCTAATTGAGCAACTGAACAAAGAAAGCACAAGGAAACTCGTGCTTACAAACATGGATTGACAATTAATATTAAGAGGTTTAATTCTCTAATTTAATCTCTCAACATTTTGGCGTCGTTGCTAGGGAAGTTGTCATTTCTTATTCAGGTAACCATTATCATTTGAGTTTCAGGATCTTGCAGGACTGTCAGAGGGTGGAGAAAAATTAAGATGAAAACCTAGAAGAGTATCTCGAACCATTCCTATACAACTTCCACAAATCTCGTGGGTCCAACCTAGATGAAAAGATTATCAGAACTATGTTCATAAAAGGGTTGAGAAATGACTGCATTGAAACATTAAACCTGCTCAGTGGTGGAGACATTTATAAAAAGTAATTTGTTGAAGTCATTGTGCGATGTCGCACCTATTCTAGAAGCCAATCCAAAGAAGCTAAAAAGCTTCGGGAACTTAGAGACAATTCGAGAGACTATGTGCAAAATAAAACTGCGGCTAATGTTGTTACGAGAGTCGAGCTAGGGAACCTATTAGAAAACTTTAAAATTGATATATTGAACACAATCAGTGACCAACTAGACACCATGAAATCTAAACAAAAGTAGGAAGTCGAGAAGGCATCCATGGCAGTCTTTTGTTCCAAGTGTAGGAATAAACACGCAGAAAGGGAATGTCCTTTAAACACCATTGAGGTCTGTGGAATCTGTACCCTAGAACACCCGACTAAGAAACGCCCATCACTTCCCCCCTTACAAGCCATCTACGAGGGGAACGCTGAAACCGTTGACCAATCTCAAGCAACCAAAAGACCCACCTAGAGAGGCCAGAGTCAGAATGTGTTTCTAGATCCAAATCCTCAAGGTTATAGCCAGACTCAGCCATGGACCTTTCCTGCATCCTACCCTCCTTGGGTTTCTCAATAACCACAAAATACTGCCTGGGGCCAAAATTGGAGGTCAAACCCCTATGCCAACAACTATCAACCTCAGCCCCAATTCTATGTGCCTTATCCAAATATGCCAAGTACTTCATATAATCTGACCATGCAAACCTATCAGCAAGCATATAACCCTAATATGTATCAACAACCTACACTGCCACCACCTCCTTTGCATCAATTATTACCTGCACCTACTAACCCATCATCTTCACAGGCACCTGCTACCATAAACCCACCCCGTCCTACATTGTTGCCTGCGCAACCTGTACCTAACCCAAGTCATAATAGGTTACCTCAACTAGTGCAAAACATTGATATTCAGCCTTTTCCTACATACATGATCACTACCATTCCTATGAACGAAATCCAATTACGATCAAGAAAGACAGTCAACAAAGGAAAATCAATTGTTGTCATCCAAGAAGAGGTACCCTCCACGTCATCTGAAAATCATTCACAAAATGAAAAACAACAACCATAGAAGGAAGAAGAATCACCTGAACCACCATACCTGGAAAGACTAATAGTAAAGAAAGAAGAGGTCCTGCTTGAATATGACATGGAAAATGAACTTAGGAATGTCTGTATTAAAATCCCACTTTTACAAGCAATTAGAGACATCCCCATATACACCAAAATTGTCAAGGATCTTTGCATTAAGAAGCCGGTAAGGAAGGGGCATAAGAACCAGAATGTCAAAACCATGAGCCAAATGTCCACTATGATCTCTGGCATTCCTGACAAATACAATGACCCTGGGAATCCCATTCTCACTATTGAGATAAACAGAGTACTTATGCTAAACATTCTTGTAGATCTAGGGGCAACAATAAATGCAATGACTTATGAAACAATGATGTCATTACAGCTACCGAGACTTAAAACCACCCCTATCCTTTTAGATACGGCAGATAAATCCATCGTTAGACTGATAGGATCCCTGGATGACATAGTAGTTACTATTGCCTCTTGGCAATACCCCATAGATTTCATAGTCATTTCTCCAAAAACCTCTAGGCCTGGACACCCAGTAGTCCTAGGGTGGCCATGGCTGGCAATGGCTGATGCCGTCATAGGATGCAGAAATGGGGAAATGATCATTTCTAATGGTCCTCAAAATCAAACATTGTCTATTTTTCCACCTGCTCAGATAGCTATCAAAGTACCATTATGGCTCGAAAACCCATATGGAGACGAAGACTGCATGTTCCCCTTGTTAACATTAGATCAGTCTAGAGGTCTCCAGGAGCATTCTGATGAGCATGTTTTGTAGCAGTTTTTAGCGGATAGCTCTTGTATCAATTATCCCATCTCTTTTAATGGTTATCAACATGTGTTTAGTGATGAGTTTCAAGAAACCTTCCACCCAACTATATTCACCTCATTTGCAGCAATGGAGGAAAGCCATGAGCTCACCACAGAACTGGTGGAAATATTTGAAGGGAAAATTTTACATATTTGTACAGAATTAACTATAGAACAAAAGCAGCAGTTGATGAGTATGGTTCATGAACAAACTGGAGAATTCGCATGGGATTACTTGGATATGAGGGGTATACATCCAGACACTTGCATCCATCGTATTTATATGAATGAAGAAATGAGACTTGTTTGACAACCACAAAGGCATATGAACCCAACATTAAAAGACATTGTCAAGGAGGAGCTTCAGAAACTTTTGGCCGCAAATTTCATCTACCCCATTTCTGATAGTAAGTGGATGTCACCTCTGGTAGTAGTTCCAAAGAAGAATGGCAAGTGGCAGATCTGCATTGACTACAGAGAACTAAACAAGGCCACATTGCATGACTATTTTCCATTGCCCTTCATCGATCAAGTTCTCGACACGCTTTCAAGTAAGAAATATTTTTATTTTCTAGATGGTTACAGCGGGTACAATCAAATACAAATAGCTGAAGAAGACGGGAGAAGACTACCTTCCAATGCCCATGGGGTACTTATGCATATAAAGTCCTTCCCTTTGGTCTTTGTAACACCCCCGCCACTTTCCAAAGGGTTGTACTTGCCATTTTCTCTGATCTAATCCATGACTGTGTGGAAGTCTATATGGATGACTTCACAATCTATAGAGATGACTTCCCACAGGCTTTGGAGAATCTAGAGAAGGTATTGATCCATTGTCAAGAAGCTAATCTACCCCTTAGTAGTGATAAATGTAGAATGATGCAAACTAAGGGAATTGTTCTAGGCCATCATGTGTCATTTGAAGGGATTCAAGTTGACCCAAAAAAAATCGAGATAATTTTGTGTATCCCTATTCCGAGCTTGCAAAAAGACGTAAGAATTTTTCTAGGGCACGCAAGATATTATCAACGATTTATTGAGAATTTCACTAGAATTGTTGCACCATTATTTAAATCGATAACTAAAGTTGTGAATTTGTATGGAATGTTGACTCTCAACAAGCTTTTCAAGTACTGAAAGAAAGATTGTCTACAACTCCAATGCTAAGAGGGCCAAATTGGTCCTTGCCTTTTCATATTTGTATAGATGCTTTAGATACTACACTGGGAGAAATTTTGGGACAAAGGGAGGATAACTTTCCCCATGCCATTTACTTTGTTAGCAAAAATCTCTCTCCCGCTGAATTAAATTATATGGTTATTGAAAAAGAGTTGTTAGCAGTTGTGCATGCTATAGGAAAGTTTAGACATTATGTTACCAGTTATGAGACATTTGTCCACACTTGTCATTGAAAATAAACTTCCTTTTTCTGAAAATAAAGAGCAGCCTCTCTAAAGGTCTTGAAATCATGTTCAAACAGCCTATGCCTTATACTTTGTCTAAATTCAATTGGTTTTTATGAATGAGGATCCCAAAATTATGGTTCAAATAGCATATGTCTTATATTGTGTCTGAATTCAATTGGTTTATGTATGAGGATCCTGGAATCATGTCAAACAACCTATATTCTATGCTCTGTCCAAGATGCAACTTGTATTAAATATGACGGTCCTGAGATTTTGTCTAAATTTGTGTCCTATAATTACACATTTTCTATCACAATGTGTGCGAAGAAGCCTCCTGCATCATGAAAGAGATCATTTTTGTATATACTGACATGTTTTCTGAGTCAAGACCTGTCTTCACTAGCAGTCGAAGAATGATCATGGTTAGAAATTCACTCTGTGTAAGTACAGATTCATGGAATCAGTACTCAATTTACTGAAGTTACCACATGGAAATTGAGTTCCATTTCCAGGATCAGGGTCGCAGCACACAAATTGCAGCAGGTGTTACTTAGATGCAAGTTTTGATAAGCACATTCGATTACACACTCGACACAAAATCATTAAAGTAGTTCAGGTACACGCTTGTATTTTGCTTGAATTTAACTGATAGGTGGTTAAAATGTAAATCATAGAAGTATGCCTCTGAATCTATCCTAAGATCACCATAATCATATATCCTACTCCCTTACCCATCTATTCCTAGTCCCATAAGCGGTTACCCTCCAACACATTGATAGGACACGAACCATAACTACCACCACTCATGGTCTATCCTTGCTGCGTGATGATGTCTGCTCGCCTGCTTGGCCATTGTTTCATGGTACCCCTCATCCATCATGAGAAGGATGCACCGCCTCTTAACCGAGATGCTCACATGCTCCCTCAGGTGATCTCACATTGCAATCAAGTGTCCAAGCTCCAAACCAATTGAGGATGTGATGATCACCATAATGGCAATCGATCTCACATATCCAATCTATCAGCATGATGATCATTCATCAACAATTAAAACAGGGGGTGTTTTCAATCATGTGTAAAGAATCAATAAGAGACCAAGGGTGAAGACAATTGGGAGAAAGGGAAGTTACAGCTAAACGCAGCCATCATGGGTGCGGATAGGCACGAGCCTACCTTTGGTCAATTCGTCTGTAGCATAGAGTATGAACAACGAAAGGGTATTCTGGAGGAGAAGGGATGGATTACTTTTCTACAGAGGTTTCAAGGCTATAATGATCAAGTGGCGATGGAATTCGCATGAAGCTTTAATGGTGAGCATGCCCAAGTCGGCAATTTAAACTTCAGAGTTACAGAGGAATCTATGAGCAGGGCCATTGGGTTACCGGCCATGGGCGAGCAATTTTTCAAAGGTGGCTAGCTAGAAATTCCCAATTGCACCTTGTTTCTGAGGCCTACCTACCAGTCGATCAGTTGGGCGAAAGGAGTGCTCCGCAACTGTATAGAGGAATGATGGCATCTATTACTGACGATTCTTCATCGCTTCATGACCAAATGAAGGTTTGTTGTGGTATTCCTATACCATATTCAGCTCATGATACATTTTACTGAAGGTAAACAATTGAATATGCCTTATTTTTTGAAGCTAAGCTTGCACAAGATGGCTATAGGTGTGCAGTCGGAGGGGAAGAAGCCCGAGACTGCACTATACCACCATAGTGTAATTAAAATACTGTTGGTGAGCTCAAGAGACCAAAATGGTGATGGGAGGACTTCCACATTGAGGATTCCCTAGGCAAGAAACATAGACTAAGGGTCGGAAACAAACAGTGGGTTGCTCCCTGAAAATTGATGATTCAACACCCCCATCCAAGTGAAATTCTACCCCTACCCACTCTCCCACACCTATTTCTGCACTCCCCCATATAGCCGCAATCAATTTGAAAGATGGCGCAAGAACGATTCTTGTAGAAATCTCAGTGGGCTCACACCAAAAAAGAAGCGTGATCAGGCTAAGCCTAACTAGCCTGAATTGAGTCCCATGTCAGAAAGAAACATGTTTGAATCTCCAACAGCAGCTCCACTGAACCTTGAAGTGCCACTCCAAAGTCTAAATTCTGAGGACCCCTATTCCCCTTCAACATTCCCCTGGTTTCCGTGGTCGAGACCTCAGCTCAAGGGCACCGTTGGACTCGAAGCATGACCCATACTCTGTAGTCCAAGGCTGAAGGCACCAACTACGAACATATCCATATCTCATCCTCCCGTGATGTTGATGTCCAGCAATAAAAAATGTCCCTTGGAGAAAATCCTACTGCCACGACTGTTGGGTCTTGAAAATGTCATTCATTTCCATTACACTTTCACTATTATGTCCATTATATCACCTCCATTTCACCTCCATTTCACTACTATGTCACTACATTCATCCCACTTTCATTATCATTGGGCCACATTTATTTTTTTCCAAAATTTATTAATTCTTAGCCTTTTTAAGTGAATTTGTGGTTAAAAATTAGAAAATAATGTGCATATGTTTATACCTAAGAAGTGGGTTGAGATTGTTGACATGTGTAGGTCAAAAGGAGGCTTCTAGAAGACCTTTATGTGGCACCCTAAGGCCAAATTCGAATTTGACTGGAGATAATCATGGGATCATGAGGATATGTGTCACATCTCCTAATTGTATTGAAACTCTAAGAAGACATGTATCTTATCATTTCCTATTTTGATTAGGACTCCAGAGGTAGAGGGAGAGATTCATGGACTCTCATTAATGAGATGACTTCTCATCTTTTTGTATAAATAGGAGATCTCTCTCCTTCATTTTTTAGTTCTTAAGCTTGTAGCTTTGTTAGCTTTTTGGTAGCTCTTCAGCTTAAATCTTAGAGTTGGTAGCTTGGAGCTTGTAGTTCTTCTTTGATGGCTTTGGAAGGCTTTGGAGAGCTTTGTTGTACTTTGAAATTTTGTAGAATTTGAATAAAGCATTGATGTTCTCAACATGGAAGGAGATGTGAAGTAGATGTCATGGAGCATATTAGAATGTAAGGTAGAGTAGATTTTATTTTGTAGTTTTGCTTTGATTTCATTCAGGTATGTCATTTTATTTCTCTCAAGTTTGATAGTTTAGATTTTCCATTCATGCAAGTGTGTTCAACCGGTTGATTGTATATTTATCTAATTGTGTAATCTATGCTTAACAAAATAGTCCAAGAAAGTAGTCCTCCTATTTTCCGATTGGTGATTGGAGCATTAGAGCACACAGTAGATTAGTTTTTCTTTACATGTTCTTGTATTTGCTTATTAGATCATTCTCTCATGCTATATGATGATATTTCTGGAGCCTTTAGTTGATAACTAATTTGCAAGTTAGTTGTTAGCGAAATTGGCGAAATATTATGATTATGGATGGGATTATTGGCTTGCTTTTCATTAGTGTAAAGTTAGATAGTTTAATGTCATTCTCTCATGCTATATGATGATATTTCCGGAGCCTTTAGTTGATAACTAATTTGCAAGTTAGTTGTTGGCGAAATTGGCGAAATATTATGATTATGGATGAGATTATTGGCTTGCCTTTCATTAGTTTAAAAGTAGTTTCAAGTTTTACTTTTTCCTTTAGTTTAATTGCAATAGTTTTATTTTTGCTTTCTTGGATTTCATTTAGCTGTTATCATTTTTTCTTTCATTTCATAGATATTTTGTAGGCTTAGATTAATCTAACTGTTCAAAGTTTTGATTTGTTTCATTTTCTCTTTTCTTTAGAAATTAGATTCTAACATAAGAAACAAAACCCCAAAAACAACATAAACTATAAAACAACAAAGTAAGAAAAAGGGTTAACTAAGCACATATGGTGCACCACACTTTATCAGTTTACGATACCTGGATTGATAATTTATGTAGAGCAATTTAGGACACTAAATTGACTAGATAATGACCAAAGTGAAAATCCCTGTGGATATCGCATGGATATGGAGACTTTGTCTCCCAACCGACCTTCAGCAAGTAGGAGCACCACAAAGGCCACCTTGCATCAGTCTTCCCTAAAGGAACATAAAGGAAAGTCACCTAGAGGTAGCACCCGACAGCAGTCGACAACTTCGACCAAAGCTCCTACATATGATGTCGAAGAAAATTTAAAAATTTGCCTTGTCAAATTACGAAAAACGATCACCAAGCTCAGGGAACAAGCAAATAAATACAATGTTTTATTCCATTTCGTAAGGGATGTGAACTGGAAATTACAGGACTCTAACATGAAGTTGTATGCCCAAAATGATGCCTTGGCCAGGAAAAAAAAGCACCTACTATAGTGGGAAGTGGCAAGGAACAAGCCTGCTAAACGGCTGAATGCCAAAGGATTAGCACTTCAATTTCAAAAATGCTCACCACCTATCAAACAAGGGATCAAGGTGTTGATAAAGAATGTTGGTCTTTTACCTCAGCCTTTTTTTGGTTAACTACAGTTTTATTTTTTCTGATGCATGAGGGCATGCATCAGAATCGGCATGGGAGGATGTTGATCCCACGTTTTGTTCCTGTCACTATCGTTTTCGATCCCTATTTAGACCTTTTTTGCACCCCTAAACCCACTTACTTGTTATTCTACTACCCTAATCATTGTCCTAATCTCCATTTTGAGGTAAAGACTTTTATGATTACATTTTTCTATTTGTTGGTGAAATTAAGTAGATATAAGTAGTTAATCCCTAAACTAACTAATTATTATGATCAAGTGTAAACCTTCCAGCAGATGTGTAGGATAACAAGAGGAAGAAGTAGGAAGTGAACCAAGAGCTATCTTGAGTTCGGTACCTAACAACACAGGAGATCAGCGGTTGCATGTTTCTAGATGGAAAGACTGCCTCCAGCCATACTTGAACGCATTCGATTCCAGCTACACCAAGGATCCATGATTATCCTCTCTGACTGGAGCAAACACTAAGATTAGAATCGGTTGGAGGTTGTTGAACCAATTTGGACCAGTGATTCAAACCATCCGATCTGAAGGAGTAGATTAGTTGGGTTGTTACGATTTACCATGTTTAGTTTAGTTGTTTAAACTTAATTAAATGCCTATAAAAGGCTGGATGTAATATGTTAAATCTACAGAAAAAACATTGAAGTGGTTACTATGTATTGCATGACTTATTTTTAATCAAAACGTTTACAATGGTTCTACCTTGAATTCAAATTAAACGTTTGGTGATTTGCTGGTGATGACATGTTGATCGCGATCGAAATATTTCCCTGACTATAAGTTAGTCAGCTCCCAGCTGTGGCTGGGCCCACCCATCTGGGTTAGTTTTTTACATTGCATAGCAGTAGCTCTTTGTGTTAGTTACAGTCGGTTCTTCATTCTCTGTGATTTATTATCAGTTTGGTTTGTTGCATGCAGAATTATCTTAGTTTCATTTGATTATAATGTGTTGATGTGTTGATGCACTTACAACCCTTTGTTTAAACAATCCAAAACCAAAATATCTGGGGTGATTCTCATTTTTACTCTCGAGACAAAGTCATACTCTGCTCATAAACCTCTCCATCACATTGATTTGCAATTGACATAGATGTTCATGGACTACATGGTCATTTAATGATTGAGAAGAGTTGTTTAACCATTTGACAGTGCCGAAATCACTTTTAAATACTTAAATCAAATAACCTATTCCGAGATCAGGGACAAATGAGATTCAAGTTAGTTTAGAGTGAGATCAGTCCATTCCCAAATCATTTCGTCGTTTCCTCTAATAACTGGATCGGTTGACTCTCTGTTGGATTGTTTTGCAGGTGATGTGACATAAGGAAATACATGTCAATTTTTTAACATTGTGATTGGCATGAACTTGGTTTGATTTTTAGTTGATTGGATTGATGTTACGTTGTTTGCATAAATGTATATACAAATAGAACATTGCTTTTAGGATATTGGTTTGAATGATTTGTTATAGTTAAGTTTGCGTGGTAGGTAGATTTATCGATTGATAAGTGTGTGAATCGAACTCAGAATGCAAAAGGGTGTTTAGTGTGATTAGTGTTAAAGTAGTTTCATTAGCTTTGTTTTGATTATTGATTTCCCTGTTTTGTTTATTAGTGTTAAAGGAATTTCTTTAGTTTTGTTGGATTATTGATTCCCCTGTCTCGAGTGATGGTTGATTTCATCAGTTTCATTTGGATTATTTATTTCCTTGCTTCATGCTTGATTATATTTCTCATAATTTAGATGCATGATTGAATGTCAACAACAGTGCCTTGATTTTAAATAGGGTTACTTATAATTGAGGATTGGTGTGATTGTAGGGTGATTCAAAGTACAGTTTCTTAGAATTGTTTGTTGGATTGCCATGTATTTAATAGACTTAATGCTTGAAGTCATTCTCATCACTATGATTAATTAGGACCTGTATGCAGTTGATTGAGAACAAAAAATTAAGTTGGAGAATCAAAGAGTGAAATAGAGTGTTCAGTTCAGTACTTAACTTCAAACTCTTTGGTGGGGAACGAGTCAATTAAGTACAGATTGCTTGTTTAAGCTAGAATTGGAAGTGCTATAAAAAATAGTGAATATTTGTTCTTTTTTAGTGTAGATTGTAAGAATTAAAACCAGAACTCGAGTTTTTTTGATTGATTAAGTATGGTGTGACTAGGTATTAACTTGAATTAGTAGTAAAGAATTCAGTAGTTTGTTAAGTTTGGCTTTCAATCCTAGGTTAATTTCGTAAAGATTTTTGAATTCTTTAGACTAATTTTGATTGTTGGGTCTACTCATATCAGCTAGATGTTTGATTTCTTTTAAGTTTGAAAGAATTTGTGTGTTTATTACCCCACTAATTATTATAAGGAATTATTAAAATTCTAATTGAGAAATTGAACAGAGAAAGCGCAAGGTAATTGATCTGATATTCACCCTATGAGTGACATCAGTTAAGATTTATTAAACAAAAGGTATTACAGACTCATGCGCTGGTGTGTGTTCTATGTTATTTAAGCAACGGATCGAGCAGATTTCCAGTACAAAGACATTTAATTGGAAAGACAGCAGAGAAATACAGTAAGCAACACAAAGACACAAATAGTTTTAATAAGGAGTTCACCCTATTCTCCAGGGCTACGTCTCCGGTCCAGCTTCAGTGGTGGCCTTGTTTATTGTGTCTTTAAGTAGAGAAATTACAATACAGGGACTCAATATGAGTTCTCTTGAAGTAGGTTTGCTTGGCACGGTGGTTCTTGGATTCCCTAAGCCACTCAGAGTACACAGGCTCTCGTTCTTCCTACCAACTCTGTGACCCTTGGTCTACAGTGGAAAGAGCCAACTGAGATGCTCAATCCAGACAGATTCCTCTATGGGAAGGCTTGAATATTCAAGCTCTCTGGTGCTAGATGTTGCCTGTGGCTAGTTCGGCCCTCTATCACCTATGCTTGGCTTTACTGCTCTTCGTGTTCAGTCCTCCTCTCAGGGTTCATTGTTCACTGTCTTTCTTTTTCCTCTTCTCCGTTAATTCGACTGTCTTTGTTCATGGCTTTAGCCATTCGATCCTCATGCCTGTTCAGTTCCTCTCCTACTTGCGTCAATTCTCCTTCCACCTGTGTACTGGGAGTTCCCTGTTCGACATCAGCATGAACGCTCGGGATGTAGCCACGTGTCTCCATCTAACTGGTGCTAGCATGCTTCGTCAGTTCGTTTCTTCTGTTACATTGGGTATGCATTCTTCCTCCACTGTGGCGGTCAAACGGATTCCAAATCTCTTTAGAATGCGTCTTAATTTCTTGTCGATTTCGCTTCTTTCCATCGGGCGCAATCTCAGTCGTCTGATCTAGGCTCCTCCAGATCCAACGTCATACGCACGTCGAGCGCTGTTGACTTGCTCGACCGATAACGCGCGATCACGGCAGTTTTTCTCTCACCTCCGCTGCAACGCGTCAATCGCTGTGTGTGATCACTCCACTTCCTCCAAAACCTCTTACCGTTCAAGGGCGCCCCGATCAATACCGTCGGTTTCCCAGAGCATAGGTCCCGCCTTTGTCCTTTAGCGCATTTTGTTTCTCCGCCCGCGGTCCTCTGGCTCCCAACGTGACCAAGTTCTCAAGGCTTCTCCATTTTAGCCCAGTTTTCCCAGCAATCACAAAATCATCCCCTTTTCCCGATCCGGGGCTCCCAGGGGCTGTTTTGGCCTCCTGCGCAGTCTCCATGGGCCTCGGTCAGCATGCTTTGACCGAGGTTCTCGTCGTTCCACGCCGACTGCCAGGGCCACTGGTTCAAGGCATTTTTTATCACTGTTTTGGAATTTTCAAATATTTGTTTGACCTGATTTAGTCATGATTCTTTGACAGTCGGTTATGGATCTGATTTGGATCAGTAACTCGTGTTTACGAACCCAGATTGACAATTAATATTAAGATGTTTAATTCACCAATTTAATCTCTCAATAGGCACCATCGTCGAACATCCATCACCTATTGTTGCGCAAGAAAGGTAAAGTGCATTATCCAATTCTTGAGGCAAAATAGGTAAAAAATAATTAAAAACCCTAATATTTCATGAAAAATTGAATAAAAGGAAAGAAAAGTAAATATTTTTTACCATTTACCATTTTAGCTTGCTGTGAAAAAAAAATTACCCTCTTTTGCCCTAATTTTTTTGGAGCAGATTGCAGAAGATCCGGGAGGTCATTCGCTAAGCCGCTAGTTGCAGGTAAGAGACAAGTCCCTAAGCTCCATTTCCATACTATTTATTCATGGTTTTATCCATTTTTTGGATTTCTGAGGGAGGTTTTGGAAAAAAATGTTTGCCCTCGATCAACGTGATTTCTGTGCATCGAATCATGCTAGCCGAGGGTTGTTAAAATGCCCAACCACACCATCGGCACAACTATTTTTAAAACAAGTGCGTCGGCGCCTTGAACAAGGAAAAATCTATTTTCCTCTCAAATCCACTGTTTGAATCTAAACTTCACTTGCCAAAAATTATTATTGACTTGAATACATGATTTTTACACAAAAGAATCATCGAAAATGGTAGACTGGAAAGAACGTGAGCAAGAAGATGTGGACACTCAAGAAATGAATGATCCAAATTGCTTGAACGCCTTGAGGAACTGTGGGCTCCTCAAGTTCTTTCTCACACCAGGGATGCGAGCTCAACCTGAGCTACTTCGATACCTGATTAGTCTCTGGGACATAAATCAGGAAATATTCATCATTGGTGACCAAGAGCTGGAGTTAGAAACTTCAAACATCTATTTCATCACAAGACTGTCCCGGAGAGGGGAACCAGTCAACCTATATGGGTCACGACCGATTGGGGCAAGCATATCCATGCTACTTGCCGAACATTGCCCAGAAGCCCTCAAATCTAAGATCAGCAAAATTGAGATTGCCATTGTGCTAGATCTGACACTGAGAGTGCTACTATTGACTATCAATAGAGTAGCCAGGTCCAAAGCAGAGCATGAGACTAACAAGTCAAAATTTCTATATGCTATTGATTGTACAACACCGACGATCTTGAATTGGGAAGAAGCCATGAAGATCAACATGAAACGCAAGCTGACAAAAGCTAAGGTGGGGAATCTGAAGCAATTTTGCTTCGGATCTGTACTAGTGACCTTTTTCCTGGAATGGGTTCCACTGTTCTAGTACCAACTAACTGAGGTAGATCCGCCGATGCCACAAGACTCACGGATGGTCCGTTGGAGTCGTTTGATGCCTAGGATCATTGGGGGCCATCATATGTCCTACAGGCCCGCCTTCTTGTCATGCCTACGATGAGAGTTGATCGTAGTAGAGGATTGGCCATACAATAGTACCAAATTTCGCAGAGATCCAGACATGCCACTGCCATATGGGGAGGATTTCGATGATGAAAGTAAAAAATCAATTTTTGATTTTTTGATTTTTTAATTTATATATATATATATATATATCTATCTATATATATATATATATATATATATGTTTATAACATTTCATTTTATCAATGTAGATGTTGGACCAGAGGGTCTTGCTGGGATGTCCCCGATAGCCAGGTGCGTCGCTTGCCAGTTTGATGTTGCTCCTTATCAAGAGGGGAGTGATAACAAGAAGGAGATTGCAAGGAACCTTGAGGGGTTTACTCGTGCCATCCCATAGTATGCCCAGGTGGGAGACATCCCAAGCTAGTACCAGAGGAATACGGTAAAGGTATCAGACCAGATCCGCCGATTGTTGACTCTTGTTGCACGAGCAGTTTCATGTTACCACGATCACCATGCTGATTAGTTCATAGGTCCAGCATTTACATTTTGAGGCCTGCGTGACACGGATATATGAGGCTTGTGAGCCGTCGCTGTTATTTGAACAGACATATTCTTTTTTGGGGCTTTGATGTATCAAACATTATCACCATATATATATATATATAGATAGATATATATAGATATATATATATATATATATATATATCTATATATATATATATATATATATATATATATATATATATATATATATATATATATATATATATATATATATATGTTGTATTTTCTTGCTTACTATGGTATAAATGATTTGTTTTAGCTTTTCACGTGTTTAGTAAATGTCTATCCAACACATAATTATCTAATGCATCTGTCAATGTATTCATGCGTCTAGGAATATGATGATACGTAATGTAATAAAAATTTCTTTCCAGTAGATGAATATGTAGATACATTCTCAATATCTGAGGGTTTCTAATGGAATATTGCCCATTGAGTTGAAGGACAACAAGCTGTGAATCCAGGTTGACAACCAATTCCTGAATGTCAAGAGCAATGGCTTCTGACAACAATTTGATGACTGCGCTATATTCAACAATGTTATTAGTTGTGTGACCTAAACAAATACCTTGAAGATCAATCAAATCACCATGAGGGTCATAAATGGTCCATGTCGCAGAAGATAGATTCTGGGTACTATGGAAAGCACCATTAGCGAAACCGATGTGAGGAGTCATAGACATCTGCAAAGCAGGGAAAAATATAGTAAACAGGAAAGTTTTTTGAAAACTAACACACCAAACAACACTGCACAAAAATGAATGACACACTAGTGTACACAAGTAACCATGCAATATGACCTAAGCATAGTACTTTTTGAGAGAGTCCATGCTCGGACTCAAGTAATCAATCAACACAGATGAACATCGGAGTTTTATCATTGTCATGACGAGTAAGCATCGACTCGGCCAAATAATAGAATATAACTCATATAAGGCGTTTCCCCCATGCCGCCTAGGTGAGGGAGGTTTACAAGTCAAATGGAAACCCCATTGCAATAATGGGAAATCGGTAAAAATTCGGGAAGGGAGAAAAATCCTAAATCCATGAAGGGATAAAGGTTCCCTCAGTTGAAAGAGCTTGACAATGTTAGGCAAAACTGACATGTCAATAGGCAGCGGAGAAGAGAAGCTCTCAAGACATATAGACATGACCGTCTGGTGAAGCAGGAATGAGGAACGATAAAGAGTATCATTCCATGGCAGTTCCTCGAGAGACATCACTTCCATGATACCTTCATCAACAACAAAAGTCTCTTCTAAGGGATCAAGATATTCTGAAGCACCAGTCCATGGGGATTGAGAATAATAATCGAGATAAGTCATCAAAACAGGAAAATCAGAGGATAAAGAACTTGAGGCAGAAACAATTTCCATGTAATTGATTTCAGCAGGACTGAGTGGCATAACCTCACCCCACGTATCAAAAAGATCCGGCGAAGGTATGACCCAGGGATCAAATTTAACCAAGATCATGTTGACAGAAGAAACATGAGGAGGTGGAAGAAGAAAAATTCCCATCAAGGCAGAATCTTTAAAAAGACCTGCCCCCATACTCTCATAAGGAGCACCAGTGCGCTTGACATACAAAACACTGCCATCTGAGGAGGAAGAGGAAAAGAAGGATAGTTGTTCGATTGTGACGATCTTCCCTTGATGGGGAAAACGAATCATGCATAACAAGGAGGAGGCTATAGCATGCATGGCATGGGTCTAGCTTCGTTCGAGTAGAAGATTATAATTGAGATTGGTGTCAATAATCTTGTTGGGTGTAGAGCCTAATTATCTTATGTATTCAAAGGTATCACTGCATTTGACTCCAGTTTGTAATAGGGCGGCAAAGTCGCCCGTAAAATATACGCTTTAGGGGGGGTCCAGGGGAGGGGCGACTGCGACCTTTGGGAGCCCCCCCCCCCCTGGCGGGGGATCGAGAGCAGCACCCCCTGGTGGGCTCCAGTATTGCAACAATAATGCTACAACTCCTCGAACTCCCTTCTTTAATTTTATCAACGCGGTAGTTCGTAACAAACTTAGAAGCAACGGTGCTATATGCACAAGTACTAGCTCTTGCCGCAGCTGTCACTTGGTCAGCTGGCACAAGTCCGCTAGGGGCTTAAGCCAACTTCTATGAGCTCTTAGAAGAAGCTTTTTAATTGATGGATGAAAGCTAACTCAAAGGAAGCTAATCTACTTGCGGAAAGAAACTGAAAGCCAAAAAGCAACGCAAACCCTAGCAAACCCTAATTCTACCAGCTGGTCCTACTGATGCAAGGAAGAGGATGCAAGCTACTGAAAGGAATGCCATTGACTTCTAGGAAGGTAAAATGCATGTGTCTAAGCTATCAATATCTGAAGAAAGCATCTTTTTGTATTTTTGAAGAAGTTATTAGAATTATCATGCATGTGCTTTTTAACTGGCTTTTGACTGTGCAGAGGTGGATCGGTGGGAGAAAATGCTTGCAGGAAGTTGGGAAGGTTAGAAGAGGTCCTAATGGGTCCCTAGCACCCTTCCTGAGAGTTTCAAAAAGTTTGGCTATCAAGAAACCGCATTCGTGAGCTTCTACAGGAAGTTTGCAGGGGTTCTATAGGATGTTCTGGGGATTTCTACAGGATGTTCTATAATTTTTCTACAGGATGTTTAGAAATGGAATTTTGGAGCATGTATGGAGGGAAAAAGGTGGAGGAATGAGTATGGAGGTGAAATAGGGGTGTGGGGAGTTCAAGACTTGGAGGATGGAGTTGAGGAGAAGGTGTAGATGGTGAGATTTGTTCAAGGAGGGATGAAACGATGTTGCACAAGAATATGAGAATCATGGCAAAGTAAGCGAATGAGGTAAATGTAAGGTAAGAGTTCTGAGTGAAGGATGAAACAGGTAGGTTGGATGGAGTATGTGCAGGTAGGGAAGGGTAATAGGTACTCTGCAAGTGGTTTTTTCAAACTGAACAAACAAACACTTATAAAACCTATGACCTAGATACTTTACTCTATTCTGAGCTAAGTAACAACAAAAGGAAATGAACAATAGTTTATTCGAAATGAAATGCGTGAAATAAATTATGCCACTAAGAAATCATCAATTGAAGCATTTAAACACTACTAATATCAGCATCTACAAAAGAGGGTTCCAAAACCAAGAATTGCATGGCAAAGCAAAACAGCGTTTTTGTTGGCAGCACAGTCACATTGGTCCCAGCTCATGATTCCACTGAGGGGGAGGTGGGATCCAAGGTGTTTGGTAGCCTTTTTCTGAAGATATTCCTTATGATTAACCTATCAAGCAAATCTGGACATGAAAAACCTTTTTAATCATCAAAAGCAACCTAAACAACAACACAATATTTAAATCTAAATAGCAGATTTTATTCTAAGAATGCAACAAAGACACATGAAAGTAAACAAAGGAGGTACTAGGCACTTGAGATGGGCCCAACCCCAAGAGCTACAGCCTCCTAAGAGAGATTTAGAGCTGGTGCAAAGCTGGATTCATGTTTATTGAGCAAGAAATGTTACATTCCAAAAACTGTCCACAAGGAGAACTTGAAAATGTGCTGAAAGCAAAGCTAATCTACTGCCTAAAAATCGAACTACAAAATGACTACAAAATGAATACAAAATGACTATAAAGTGACTACAAAATGACTAAATACTATCTAACTATTGGCTAACCAAAATGAGTCCCTAAGCCCTCTTATTTATACAAATTGAGGACCCCAACAGTCCTCCTAAACTTTAGGGACTCAGCTGCCCAAAACTTGTAGTTAACAGAAATCCTACTTGACTTGCTTGGTTGCCCTTGTGCTAATTGATTTGGTGGCCCTTGAACTCTAAGCTGATGGTGGAGAATTCGAGGTAAGGGCCCATAAATGAAGGGAACACCTTCCTAAAAATACTCTCCACGAATTTGGCTGCCAAGTGCTCATTTCAACATTTGACTTTGTCTCCAAATTGACCAAAAAGGCTACACAAAGCACACATTAGACTTGTTGGCATAATGACTAACCCAATTCACTCTATTAGCATAAATATAATCAAAAACATGCAATAAACTAATGAGAATGGTGGATTAAGTCGAATTAGGAGGTTGAATGAGCCCAAATAATCATCCATTTTTGGGGCTCATCATCACCCCCCTACTGAAAGTGTTGCTCATCCTCTGAGCAACCAATCTATCTCCTCATCTTTGATGGCCCTGCTGGCCTCCCTGTCATACCAAGATGTTGAAGTGATGCCCTCTTCTTTTTCATGAAACCATGCTTTTCTCTTTGCTTCTTACCACTGTCTGTGCTTCTTTTCGTAGAGAATTCTTAACTTCCTGTAGAACTGTCTCAGCATCCTGTAGTGTTATAGACATTTTTGTGCCTTACAGCACGAAGCATGAAATGTCCATAATCTAAGGGATCCAAAGTCCCTAATCATGTTGATCCTACCCCTAGAGAAACAAGGTCAGAAAACCACAGCACTGAATAACAGTTCTCCACCTGAAAACACTCAAAAACAAGGCAATTCTGGATCATGTCAACTGCTCCACTGAGCATCTGCGCTGAATGTCAAGTGCTCCACTGTCTACCTGCGTTGAATGTCAACTGCAAAGAAGGCTACCTGCGCTGGGCGAGTTTGGACATGTGGCACAGTCATTCCTCAAGGTGTCAATGCCCAGGAAGCTTCCAAAATGACACTTGGATCAAGGAATTCGACTGGTGATGAGTAAGAGGGTCTAGATCTCCAAGTGGAAGCAAAAACCTCCAAGTGGACTCAAGAACTGAAGAATAACTGAAGTGAGAGAGGACACTAGTCAGCTTCATGCCAGTCTCAAGCTGACTCATCCTTTCTCCAAAACTCCTATATATAGATCTCTCTCATGAGGTCTACGGAGGCTGGAATCTTGTGAATGTAAAGAATTACTGTTGGTTTGAGTTTAGAACTATTGGGTGATTTGCTTTGAAGGAGGTGAAGAGGAGATTTCTTTCTGCTGGGAAGGTGATGCTGGATTGGGCCTCTTATGGTTGTATCACTTCCTGAACTTTACTTCTTCCATTAATAAATCATTTGAGGTTCTTCTATATGCATGTGTCTCAATGATGTATTGTTATACTTGTGTATTTGATTTATTCTAATCCTTGAATCAATTATGAATGTATGCTTCTTGTAGTTTCCCTCTCTTGCCATTTTGCAGGATCTTGGTGCAGCTGAGCCAGTGAAAGAGCAAGGAGCTGGGAGCAAGCAGCAAGGAGAGAAGATTGGATCAACCATTAGCGAAAGACATCGGTTAGTGGATCTCTTTCTCCCCTATTTTACTTTCATAAAGAAGAAATCTTAGATAGCTTTACTTTGATTGTTGCTGAGGTACTATCACCCTTAGAGTGGGATAGGGTCATTCCGTGTTGGATACTTTTCCCAACAACATGCAGAACTGTTTTTAAGTCCATTATCTGAATTCTCTCTCTTCCAGTGAAGGTTTTTGGCTTCCTCATTCATAGGTGAGGGACATCCTTGAATGAGGCTCCTTTTGTTTAGCTTTTTTGTCCTCAATGACAATTTTCTTCTTTGACTGTGGTTTAGGGTCTACCAGTTCTTATCTACATGCCCTTTCTTGCCTTAAAATATAGTGGAAGCTCCCTCTTTCACTTCTCCTTCGGCTTGGGAGAGGTACTTAGGGCGGCCAGCACAGCTGCTACCTCCCTAGCAAGGATTTCGGCCGACTTTTCCTTCTGCTGTCTTTTTTTTGGACTTCCTGTAGAAAGTCCTGTAGTGGCTGGTTTCTAGCTTCCTGTAGAAACATCCTTCCGGGTTCCTGTAGAAGAAGATGGAACTTCTTTAGCCTGCTTGGCCGATGGTGCTTTTTCCTTTAGCGTGGCTGAGGCTGCCTTAGGGGTGCCCCTACTTATTTGGCCTTTTTCAGTCTTCTCTGCCCGGGTTCGCAACCGCTTCTCCTTTGGCGTTTGTGTCTTTATTTCACCCGCAGCTTTGACCTCAACAGCTTGTCCTTTTTCTTGCTTTTCCTGTGGCTTCTCTTGTTGCTTTACCTGTGGCTTTTCCTATGGTGGTCTGTCTTGGGTTTCCTTACCCTTGGCTTTCTCTTCTGCCTCAATGTGCTCCCTTTCCTCACTGCTGGATGAAGTGAGTTCCTTGGCCAGAATTCGGATATAATTCTCTGTTTTGGCTTGTGCTCTGATCAGAAGGGGAACTCTGTGTATGGTTTCCTCCTTTGATTCTCAGGACAGGGTTTCTCAGATGCTTGTATCTCCCTTTTCACCAATTCCTTGGTTATACTATTGCTGCTGCCCCAAAACTTGACTATAAAAATGAAATTAGGCTCTCAGAGACAGAGTGCAGAGCTTAATTTTCACACCCACCATATACAAGTCACATTTTTTTTTATGCATAGATCATTCCTTACAGAGTTTTATGGTTTGTACAGGGGGGATTCGTTAACAGGCACCATGGAGGAGAATGTAATATTGAAGCAACTAAAAAGAACTTCGTGTATTGCCCAAGCAAACGACAATTCTTGACCCACAGGCAGACTTGTTTTAACTTTCCCTACTCCAAACAATTTAATTTACCACCTTTTGAAATTTCATGCACGGGTATGGCATTTTTCGAGCCTACCTCTCTTCAAAACTCCAATTTGTCGAAGAAAAATCCAGGCTTTTCTACTCTGGAAGGTTGTTTTCTGTGTTTCCTGTAGAAGACTTCCTGTAGAAACGCCTGTAGAGCGCGACAGGTGGGAATTTTTTAAAAAATAGCAGAAATCTCGAGAAACCGGGAAGGAATCTTGCAGAGGACCACTGGTTAACTGATCTGGACGTGGTGGAATTGTGCTCCAGTTGTGACTGCAGTTGAATAGAGGGTGGTGAGATTCAGCCAAGCATCATTTAATTTTGACGTGATTCGTGGTGAGGGAGTGCAGTGGCCAAGCGTACGTGGCCACATGCAGACGACAGTGCTGTGATGAGCTGCATGTCCTCTTCTCATTAATCAGTTGCACTGGAGTTAAAATCTCTACCACTGTCTGTTTTTTTTATATTTTTTTTATTTTTTTAATTCCCGTGACTGACTACACACATGCGCTGATGATCCCTGGATGAGTGCAATCAGACTTGCTACCTTTTTGGCTGAATCCCACCATCTCATTCGTTTAGGCAGTTCTCAAATTACATTCATGCAAATAGAGGAACGAGTTTAGTCACGTACCTGGAAGTCGTGCGTGGTTGCTGTGAAGTGCTGAGATCTTTCATTTGCTGCATGCATTTGGTTATGTGGTTGCATGGTGGCTTGGTTGATGATTCATGGCTGTTTTCCTTTTGCAGGTGTCCTCTGACCAGATCTAAGCTACAGGCATTTGTTTCCACGTTCAAATCTGCACCTTCAAGCTGCTGCTGTTGGATTTTCACAGGACCAGAACTTGTTTTCGCCATTGCTCCCAAACGGTAAACTGGATCGATCTGAAACTTGTTGAGCATGTTCCTATCATCATGATGCACCTCCCATAGCAAAATTGCGATCAATGGATGCACAGATTTTGAGAAGAATGGAAAATGGCTGAAGATTTCAGAGATCAAATTCTCGGAAACCGTGCATCAGAATTGGCTGAAACTGCTTGGGTAGGTTACTATCACCCATATGCATCTCCCCATAAAACAAGTTTTGAAACGAATGCACGGATATGGAGAAAATACAAAAATGGTTGAAGGTGATGGAGGCATATTTCTTGGAAACCATGCATCGGAATGGGCTGAAATTGCTCGGGCATGTTGCCATAATCCCTATACAATTCCCTGTAAAATGGTTTTCAAATGGATGCATGATTTTCAAGTTAGGGAAAAAACAAATTTTGTTCTAGGTATTTTTGCTTCAAGGCATTCTGCAGTTTTGTTGCATGGTAAGAAAAATGAACTTGGGCTGTGATGCAGGTATGGAGATGATGGAGGAGGAATTTGAAGATTGCAGGAGGACTTCTGAACCCTTGAGGAAGCTACCATGTCTGCCAAACTACTTTTTTTGCAATCCATTTTTAAGTTCTTGTAATTTCTACAGGAAGTTCCTGTAGAAAACACAGTTTTCATAAAAGAAGCAAAATGGGGTGGAAAAAATGATGGAGAAAGATGAGGGATGGATACAGAGGTGTTTGCAGGCCTAACCAACAGATTCCCACCATCATATTCCCTTTTAAAATTGAATTTGGTTCGTCCAAAGGTTCTACAGGATGTTTCCTGTAGAAATATAGAACTTCCTGTAGAAGGCACAAAAATTCCTTCGTCTTTGCTTTGAGTGATCCTCCTGACCTGCAATGTCCTTCTTACAACCTGCAATTATCCAATGGAAATTAGGTTTATTTTTATTTTTCTTTTTCTCTTTTTTTTTGAAAAACAACTAGGGCGCCTCATGGAGGTTTTCACCTAATTGCCTACCCTAGGCACCTCCAAGGAAGGTTTTCACCCAGGGATCTTATTCTCTTTTCTCTTTTTTCCCAACCCATTGACTGCCTCGTGGAGGTTTTCAATCAATGAGCCAATATAAGGCACCTCCGAGGAGGTTTTCACCTTAGATTTTTATTTTTCTTCTTATTTTCATTTTTTTTTTCTTGTTTTCCTTTTTTTTCTACCATACCCTACTTGAAAAAAAAATTCATTTTCAAGTATAAGAATACTTCCAATGGAGCCATGTGCACATCGAGATTAGAGACAAGATGATGTGAAGGCTTGAAATGCATGCTTTGACAGTTATCCATATTTCATAGACAAAATGATCTGACTTTGAAGGGATCAAACATAGCCGAGGAAGAGAGTACTGCTGCAACTTAGTGACTGTCTGGAACCATGTCTCAATATAGCTTTGATATCCTTGGTCCTTTTGCTGATCTGGATCATTCTTCATGTCACCTTCTATCATGACTTTCTCATCTCCCTCTGTTTTATGATCTTTCTCTTGAATACATGGAAGATTTGATGGTAACCATGAGGCAGCTTTCTTAATCTATACTTCTGATGTCTTCTCTTCATTAAGTGCAGCCCAGGGTTCTTTGATCTCCTCTTTTGAATCTTCTTTTGCCGGATGTGGTCCTTCAATGCTTTCAAGATAATCTCTTTTTTGCAATTCTTTTCCTGAGCTATGGTGAAGATCATTAAGCTCAAGAGGAGTCATTTGGACATGTTGTGCCTCAGCTTTGCAATTTTGTTGAGCTACTCCAATGGACAAGTTTGGAAATGGTGGTATGGGTAGCTGAGTGGGGGTGTATATTTGAGATGGATGTGAATGGGGTTGTGGTTGGGTAGGCATTTGGGGTTGCCTTGGTGGAGCAGGAGGCGATGTTTGTGGATGAGCAGGTGGTGGAGGAAAAGAAGTGGGAGGAGTGTTGTCTTCCACCCCTGATGAGGTGCATTCCACTGAGGTTGTGGCTGAGCATAAGATTGAAACGAATGAGCAACTAGTTGGGCATAATATGGATCTGTGAAGGAACAAGGAGGAGGTGTGAACCCGAAAGGATGAGCAGGGGGACCCCAAGAAGGCATGAAAGTGGCTTGATAGGGGTCATAATAGGTCTCGGGTGTCCCTTGCGGTTCCTGCTGGTAAGATCTAGGTCCATGCGGCCTCCTTTGGTTCATAAAATAGAGTGATTCAGTGGCTCCTTTGGCTCTCTGATATGTAGCTTTGATTCTGGGTAAGGAAGGGCACTGATCTGCAGGATGGTATTCTTCATAGACAAAACACACTTCTATGGAGTACAATGGACATTCGTTCCTAGGATGCTTTCTAGTGCACCTAGGACAAAAAATGGCCAAAGCCCTCTTGGCTTCCTCTTGCTTCTTTTGGATCCACAGGGTATCCAATTGCATGGCAAGAAACTGCCTCATATCACTCTTGAAATATTTGATCTGATTTTCAAATTCGTCTTTGGACAAGGTGCTGCTCCCAACATTTTTGCTTGTAGCCATTTGATCCAGAGGAATGGTTTCTTCTTCTTCTTCCCTTGAGGTTCTTCAAATATGTCTTGCTGTCCACCTAAGGGTTATTTAATCACATCCATCTAAGAAGAGAGAATGTTGGCTGTGTGAAGCAGCGGGGGTGTTGTGAAATCATTTTTCTAACTTATCTCTACTCCTACAAGGCATGAAATGAAATCTTTTTGGTTGATTTTTGTTTTTTTCTACTTCTACCTGCAAAACTGAAATAAATTGAACTGCAACTAACTATCTTGCTGAAATGAAAATGCAGAATTGAAATGAAAGCAGGAAATGACTAATCTGTTTTGCTCAAATGAAATTGCAAGAATGAAATGCTAGTTTACGTTTGCGGAATTGAAATGCTAATCTACTCTTGCAGAAATGAAATTGCGAAATTGAAATGCTAATCTATGAAAGCAGGAAATATCTACTTTACTTTTGCAGAAATGAAATTACAGAAATGGAAATGAAATAAACTATTTCGCAGAAGTCGAGAGTAGGAAAATAGAAGAAAAGCGGCAATCACAATACTCTGGCGCTTCCCCGGAAATGGCGCCAAAAAGATGGTGGGCTCCAGTATTGCAACAATAATGCTGCAACTCCTGGAACTCCCTTCTTTAATTTTATCAACCCGGTAGTTCGTAACAAACTTGGAAGCGACGGTGCTATATGCACAAGTACTAGCTCTTGCCGTAGCTGTCACTTGGTCAGCTGGCACAAGTCCGCTAGGGGCTTAAGCCAACTTCTATGAGCTCTTAGAAGAAGCTTTTTAACTGATGGATGAAAGCTAACTCAAAGGAAGCTAATCTACTTGCGGAAAGAAACTGAAAGCCAAAAGGAAACGCAAACCCTAGCAAACCCTAATTCTACCAGCTAGTCCTACTGATGCAAGGAAGAGGATGCAAGCTACTGAAAGGAATTCCATTGACTTCTAGGAAGGTAAAATGCATGTGTCTAAGCTATCAATATCTGAAGAAAGCATCTTTTTGTATTTTTGAAGAAGTTATTAGAATTATCATGCATGTGCTTTTTAACTGGCTTTTGACTGTACAGAGGTGGATCGGTGGGAGAAAATGCTTGCAGGAAGTTGGGAAGGTTAGAAGAGGTCCTAATGGGTCCCTAGCACCCTTCCTGAGAGTTTCAAAAAGTTTGGCTATCAAGAAACCACATTCGTGAGCTTCTACAGGAAGTTTGCAGGGGTTCTATAGGATGTTCTGGGGATTTCTACAAGATGTTCTATAATTTTTCTACAGGATGTTTAGAAATGGAATTTTGGAGCATGTATGGAGGGAAAAAGGTGGAGGAATGAGTATGGAGGTGAAATAGGGGTGTGGGGAGTTCAAGACTTGGAGGATGGAGTTGAGGAGAAGGTGTAGATGGTGAGATTTGTTCAAGGAGGGATGAAACGATGTTGCACAAGAATATGAGAATCATGGCAAAGTAAGCGAATGAGGTAAATGTAAGGTAAGGGTTCTGAGTGAAGGATGAAACAGGTAGGTTGGATGGAGTATGTGCAGGTAAGGAAGGGTAATAGGTACTCTGCAAGTGGTTTTTTCAAACTGAACAAACAAACACTTATAAAACCTATGACCTAGTTACTTTACTCTATTCTGACCTAAGTAACAACAAAAGGAAATGAACAGCAGTTTATTCGAAATGAAATGCGTGAACTAAATTATGCCACTAAGAAATCATCAACTGAAGCATTTAAACACTACTAATATCAGCATCTACAAAAGAGGATTCCAACACTAAGAATTGCATGGCAAAGCAAAACAGCATTTTTGTTGGCAGCACAGTCACATTGGTCCCAACTCATGATTCCACTGAGGGGGAGGTGGGATCCAAGGTGTTTTGTAGCGTTTTTCTGAAGATCTTCCCTATGATTAACCTATCAAGCCAATCTGGACATGAAAAACCTTTTTAATCATCAAAAGCAACCTAAACAACAACACAATATTTAAATCTAAATAGCAGATTTTATTCTAAGAATGCAGCAAAGACACATGAAAGTAAACAAAGGAGGTACTGGGCACTTGAGATGGGCCCAACCCCAAGAGCTACAGCCTCCTAAGAGAGATTTAGAGCTGGTGCAAAGCTAGATTCATCTTTATTGAGCAAGAAATGTTACATTCCAAAAACTGTCCACAAGGAGAACTTGAAAATGTGTTGAAAGCAAAGCTAATCTACTGCCTAAAAATCGAACTACAAAATGACTACAAAATGAATACAAAATGACTATAAAGTGACTACAAAATGACTAACTACTGGCTAACTATTGGCTAACCAAAATGAGGCCCTAAGCCCTCTTATTTATACAAATTGAGGACCCCAAAAGTCCTCCTAAACTTTAGGGACTTGGTTGCCCAAAACTTGTAGTTAACAGCAGTCCTACTTGACTTGCTTGGCTGCCCTTGTGCTAATTGATTTGGTGGCCCTTGAACTCCAAGCTGATGGTGGAGAGTTCGAGGTAAGGGCGCATAAATGAATGGAACACCTTCCTAAAAATACTCTCCATGAATTTGGCTGCCAAGTGCTCATTTCAACATTTGACTTTGTCTCCAAATTGACTAAAAAGGCTACACAAAGCACACATTAGACTTGTTGGCATAATGACTAACCCAATTCACTCTATTAGCATTAATATAATAAAAAACATGTAATAAACTAATGAGAATGGTGGATTAAGTCGAATTAGGAGGTTGAATGAGCCCAAATAATCATCCATTTTTGGGGCTCATCACCCCCAAAGCTAAAAATACATGTAAAATTGCCCTTTAAAATGTTGTAGTTTCATAGTCAATCTGGATAGTTCATTAGGCGAAGATCTTACGGTAGATGTTATGTTTAATTTATGGTTTTTTCCCTAGAAGGCACCCCCTCGCTATATATGAGGGAATTGTATTGCATCTATGTAGATCTGTATTCCAGGAGAGAAGAGAGAGGAGATTGAGTGAGAGAGAAGAGGGAATTATAGCAGATCCACTGTAGGTTGTATCTCTTCAGTTTGATGGATAATATAAAAGGAAAGACTAGCTGTTTCTCTGTGTATGTAGCCCAAATTGGCTGAACCACGTATATCTATGTCTCTCTTGTTTTATGAATTTTCTGTGTTTATATTTCTGCAATATTTTGTGTTCCATTGCTCTATAATATATAATTTTCTAACAACTGGTATCAGAGAGGTCTATTTGGCTGATAGACTCATAGGAGAGAAGGGTTCCTGGTAAAAGTGGGAGCAATGGAGGAAGATGGTAGGTTTAGGGTCGAAAAATTTAATGGCAAAAACTACCAGCTGTGGAAGATGCAGATGGAAGATTATTTGTACCAGAGAAATTTGTACAAACCATTGAGCGGAAAGGCAAAGAAGCTGATGAGTATGACAGACACTGAATGGGATATTCCTGACAGAAAGGAACTTGGAACAATACGACTGTGCCTAGCAGCGTTGGTAGCGTTTAATATTTCAAAGGAAATGACAACTGAGGGTTTAATGTCAAAATTGGCGAAACTATATGAAAAACCCTCGGTCTCAAATAAGTTATTTCTTACGAAGCATTTATTTAATATGAAAATGTTAGAAGGTGAATCTGTTGCTAATCATTTAAATGAATTTAACACAGTTACCAATCAGTTAAGTTCTGTAGGGGTAACGTTCGATGATGAAGTTACGACACTGTTATTTTTGTGCTCATTGACAGAAAGTTGGAATGGTTTAGTTATGGCCATTAGTAACTCTGTCTCTGGATCTAGTACTTTAAAGTTTGATGATGTTGTCGGTGAAATCCTTAGCAAGGAAATGCAACAGAAAAGCTCCGGTGAGAGATCAGGTAATGCTTTGAATGCTGATACTAAGGGAAGAAAAATGGAAAGAGGAAAGAGGCCAGGATATCGCAGTAAGTCAAGGAAAGGCAGATCCAAGTCCAGATTGGGGATAGTGTGCTAGAAATGCAGGAAGAAAGGACACCTGAAGAAATATTGCAATTCTCGGAAGGGAAAAGAAGGAGACACACATCAAGAAAACAACCATGAAGTGAATGTGACAGGTGATGTGTTGCAAGATTCTTTGATTCTTTCTTTAGAAAATATTATTGGTGCCTAGGTGGTAGATTCAGGGGCCTCATTCCATGCCACACCTAATAGGAAAAATTTTCATGATTATGTTCAAGGAGATTTTGGACAGGTTCAATTGGGTGATGATAAACCCTGTAAAATCATTGGAATGGGTACAATTTTCATAAAGCATCGGAATGGAAATCAATGGCTATTGAAGGAGGTAAGGCATGTTCTAGATCTGAAGAAAAATCTTATTTCAATAGGGCAGTTGGGAGGTGAAGGTTGTGTGACTACTTTTATAGATAAATCCTAGAAGGTCACTAAAGGATCCCTGGTAATAGCAAAAGGAGAAAAGGTTGGTACATTGTATTTATGCAATGGTATTTCTAATTCTATTAATGCTTTAACTCATACAAGAGAAGATACAACATTGTGGCATCATAGACTCGGGTACGTGAGTGAGAAATGGATGCAGATTCTTCACTCAAGAAATTTGTTGCCAGGCTTGAAGCATGTTGATTTAAAATTCTGTGGGAATTGTGTTTATGGAAAACAAAAGAGAGTTAGATTCCTCAGAGTTGGGAAAGAAAAGAAGAGAGAAAAATTAGAGCTTGCGCATGCAGATGTATGGGGACCTGCTCAGGTATCATCTCTTGTTGGCTCTCGTTATTATGTTACCTTTATTAATGATGCAACCAGAAAACCCTAGATCTATTGTATTCGAAATAAATATGATGTATTTGATACTTTCAAGAAATGGAAAGCCTTGGTTGAAAATGAGACAGGAAAGAGGTTGAAGTGTCTCAGATCAAACAATGGAGATGAATATTGCAGCAAAGAGTTTGATAGGTACTATTCAAAGAATCGAATTCGCAGAGAGAAAAAAGTTCTAGGAACACCACAAGAAAATGGTGTGTCAGAAAGAATGAACAAGACAATCATGGAGCGTGCAAGGTGCGTGAGATTGCATGCAGGATTGCGTAGATACTGTTGTTTATCTAATAAACAGAGGGCCTTCAAGTTCCTTGGATGGTGGTATTCCAGAGGAGGCATGGACAAGTAAAAAGGTAAACTACTCATTTTTAAGAACTTTAGGTTGTGAAGCCTTTGTCCACATTAATAAAGAAAATAGAACAAATCTTGAGGCAAAATCGAAGAAATGTACTTTTATTGGATATGGTGTTAATGATTTTGGTTATCGATTTTATGATTATGAAAAACAAAAAATCATTAGGAGCAAAGATGTCATATTCTATGAAAAGGTTTTGTATAAGGATCAGCTATAGGAAAAGAAACAAGAAAAAGAAAACAGAGAATACACAGTGCTTGATAAGATCACAGAAAAAGTGATGGTGCCTGAAAATCATAATGATCAATGGCCAGAATAACAACCACAACAACAATATGCACCTCAAACACTTGAAAGTGGTGTTAGAAGATCTACCCGGATAAGTATACCCCTGATGATACTCTCCTTCATTATATTATGTAGTGTTGATTGTTTCTGGTGAACCAAAATGTTATAAAGAAGCAGTGCAGGTAGAAACTAGGAAGAAGTGGGCGCAAGCCATGAAAGAAGAGATGGACTCCTTAGCACATAACCAGACTTGGGACTTATTCAGGTTGCCTGCAAGTAAAACAACATTGCAGAATAAATCGGTTTACAAGTTGAAGGAAGAAGATGGAGGTAGAAAAAGGTATAAAGCTAGACTTATGGTGAAAGGGTTTGCACAAAAAAGGGATATATGCTTTGATAAGATATTTTCTCCTGTTGTTAAAATGAATTCAAACAGAACTATTTTAAGTCTAGTAGGAACTGAAGATTTTCATCTTGAGCAGTTAGATATAAATACGACCTTTCTCCATCGAGATTTGGAGGAGGAGATATATGAAGCAGCCACAAGGATATGAGGTAAAAGGGAAGGAGAAACTAGTTTGCAGGTTGAAAAAGAGTTTGTATGACTTAAAACAGGCTCCAAGGCAATGGTATCTAAAATTTGACAGGTTTATGTCTGAACAAGTTTATACTAGATGTCACTCCAATTATTGTGTTTATCTCAAAAGACAAAATGATGGAAGCTATATTATATTGTTATTGTATGTACATGACATGCTTGTTGCAGGCTCTAACATGCAGGTAATAAATGTGCTCAAAAGAAAATTGGCAAACTCGTTTGCAATGAAGGATTTGGGTGCTGCAAAACAAATCCTTGGTATGAGAATAACTAGAGACAGGAAGAATCACAAATTAACGTTTTCTTTGAGTGATAACATACAAAAGGTGTTGAAAAGGTTTAATATGCAAAATGCAAAACCAGTTAGTATACCTTTGGCTAGCCATTTCAAACTATGTAAGGAAATGTGTCCCAAGACTCAGGAAGAAATGGTTGATATGTCTAAAGTTCCATATGCATCAACAATTGGAAGCTTAATGTATGCAATGGTCTACACAAGGCCTAATATTGCACATGCAGTGGGAGTTGTAAGCAGGTACATGAACAATCCATGAAAAGAACATTGGATGGCAATAAAGTGGATTCTCAGGTATTTGAGAGGTACCATAAATCAAGCATTATGCTTTGGTGGTTCAAACATTACTCTACAGGGATATGTTGATACAGATATGGTGGGTGGTAGAGATAATAGGAGGAGCACCACATGGTATGTGTTTACTGTAGGTGGAATAGCTGTCAGTTGGGTCTCAAAACTACAAAGTGTTGTTGCACTCTCAACAACAGAAGCAGAGTATGTTTCTGCTATAGAGGCTAGTAAAGAAATTATTTGGTTACAAAGGTTTCTGGATGAATTGGGCAAGAAGAAGGAGTTGGGAAAGTTATACAGTGACATTGAGAGTGCCATACATCTTGCAAATAACTCTACATTTCATTCCAAGACTAAACATATACAACTTAAGTACCATTTCATACGGTCAGCATTGGAAGATGGACAGTTGAAGATGGAAAAGAAGCACATTAGCTAGAACCCTACAGATATGTTAACAAAAGTTGTAACCAGGGAGAAACTGAGAGTCTGCTCAGTTTCAATTGGTCTTTAAGTATGATGAAGAAGATGAGAAACATCGAGGTCGAAAGTGGAGTCATTGTCCAGCAAATGAAGCAGTGGTGGAGTTACTATAATCAGTCTCTAAGTGGGAGATTGTTGGGTGTGGAGCCTGATTATCTTCTGTATTCAAAGGTATCACTGCATTGGACCCCAGTTTGTAATGGGGAGGCAAAGCTGCTCGTAAAATATAAGCTCCAGGGGGGGTCTAGGGGGGGGGGGCGTCTGTGACCTTTGGGAGCCCCCCACTGGTGGGGGATCGGGCAGCGCCCTCGAAGCTAAACATAGATGTAAAATTGCCTTGTAAAATGTTGTAATTTCATAGGCAATCTGGGCCGTTCATTCGGTAGAGATCTGACAGTAGATATTATGTTTAATTTAGTTTTTTTGCCCTAGAAGGCACCCCCTAGCTATATATGAGGGAATTGTATTGCATATATGTAGATCTATATTCTGAGTGAGAAGAGGGAGGAGATTGAGCAAGAGAGAAGAGGGAATTACAACGGATCTAATGTAGGCTGTATAATTTCAGTTTGTTGGATAATATAAAAGAAAGGACTGGTTGTTTCTCTGTGGACATAGCCCAAATTGGGTGAACCATGTATTTCTGTGTCTCTCTTGTTTTATGCATTTTCTGTGTTTATATTTCTGCAATATTTTGTGTGTTCCATTGCTCTATAATATATATTTTTTTAACAAATATCTACCTCGACATGTACTGTCTTGCCCTCTAATGTAATGGCAAGGTTGGGTAAGACACCAAAGGGTCACGAATAGCGCCCGTAGAAAGCTTCCAAAGTGCCAGGGGATTTGTTCAAAGTAGGAGAACCAATTTCCTTCTAGCAAGCGACTGACATGATGCAGGTAGAAGCAATTTCATCAATGATGGTCCTATGAATGGTTTTCGCATTGACGATTACCTGAATGAGAAAGGCAATTTGATGAGGCAGGCGCGGGACATGGTTTTCTAGATAAAAACATATCAAGTTGGAGTCAGTAGGATCAATGCCCCCAATAGCCAACAACAAGGATTTTTGTTGAGACGGATAGCTTTGGAGTACCTCGAGAGCTAACATAATCGATGGCGCCTGAGCCAAATCCTCAACAATATTATAGTGTTGAGCAGCTCGAGCATTTGGATTGTATGAGGACTTCCTTAGCACACCTTGAGAAGGTGGTCGAATTGCATAATCAGGGTTAGGGCGCTCGATATGAAGAGGGACAGAAATCGAGGCAAAAGAAGGGGTGGCCTCTTTCTCTTTCCTGGTTATCGGAGCAGGATTTTGATAATATTTGGATCTATTAGCCACATTAATAGGTGTACTCATCATGAACACTTGAGATCCTGAGGAAGCAGATGATTGAGGTTGGTCTACTATTTGAGTCTGTTGAGACAGAAATGGGCCTTTCAGGACAGGAGGGGTCCATTTGAGTAAATGACTAACTTCGGACCATCGGGGACAATCCTTAGTATAGTGATCCTCCTTGCAAATGAGGCATGAATACTTAGGCTTCTGTTGGGAAGAATCACTGGCAGATGGCTTAGGAGGACCCTATTTTGGGGCATCAGCTTTACCCTTACCTTTTCCTTTCTTCTTACCTGTCGAGCATTTGTCTGTTGTGGTAGACTAGACAATGTGGACCTCTGAGGTTTTACCAGGGCCAGGTGGATTCTGGGAGGAACTATTGGAAGCAGTGTTTGAGGCCGATTCTTGTTTGGAAGAAGATTTGGTAGGGGTCTAGGACACTAAACCAATTACTCCATCAACATGAGGTGTAGCCTGTGACATCGATGCCATGGGATTAGATGATGGCCGTGGAGCATCGGGTAATAACTCATGCAAAGTGCCAGACTGAGAATAAACGAGATCTAAGTACTAGGCACGAGCAATGGCTTTTTCTTCAGTAAGGCATCCATCCATAGCTATATCGTGAGCAATTAGAGTGGCGAATGACTTGGTAAACCATTTTGTGAGCAATTGGTTAGCAATCTCGAATTTGATTAGGCGATGTCTACATCTCCATTCATGGATGTGATCCGAGATGTGTGTCACAGTATCTTGCTTAAGCAATGTGAGCAAACAGGTGCTAGTCTCATAGCGAACTGGCAACTAGAAATGTGTGAGGAAAGCCATGGCTAAAGAGTTGAAGTCATGGTAAGTACTTTGAGGGAGCTCAATGTAGCACTTGGCTACAACACCTGTAAGGGTTCGTTGGAAAAGACGGAGATGAATAGAATCATCAATGTAGGAATTTGAAGAGCACCAGAGGTGATATGTCGTCACATGGGCTTGAGGATCTTCTTTCGCTTTTCCATCGAACTTAGGACAATCACTCGGGATCTTGGACAAAACCGGAGGCTAGTATGGCGAATGAAGAATTGGATGATTTTTGAGTCGAGACACATCTGGCAACTCTAGTGTGGCCCATAATGGAAATTGAGTATTGAAAGGCATTGGAGGTCGATAAGCGGGTCTAGCCGGAGGAGCCCATCCCTACTAGTAAGGATTTTGGCCCCATAGTGGAGGGTTCTGACCATATGGCATTTGGATTTTCCCCCACTATAGGTTACCTTGGGCGTAGGGAGGATTCTGACCTTGAACACCTTGGACCTGTTTGGCCATAGGTTGCTGATAAGAAACATATGGGTTAAGAGGCTTTTTAGACTATTGACCTTGGACATATGCATATTGCACCTATTGTCCCTAAACATATGGGTTTTGAATCTGCTGCCCCTAAATAAGGGGATTTTGGACATGTTGTCCTTGGACATAAGGGTTGTGAACTTGCTGCCCTTGGATATAGGCATTCTGTACCTACTACCCTTAGACAAAAGGATTTTGGACCTGTTTCCCCAAGACATTAGGAGTTTGGGCCTGCTACTGCAGGACATGACCCTGGCCTTGTCCTTACAAGGGTTGTTGCTGCCCGGGTTGGCTCTGCTACTGCAAGGATTGAAGTTGCAGCTGTAAAGGTTGTCCCTATGGCTGCAGAGGTTCACCTTAAGAAGACATAGGCTGGGAGGTTTGTGGAGCATGCTGCATCTGCTGGTGCATGGTTTGCTACAACTGTTATGAGGGTTTCCCCTATGGTTGTTGCAGTTGTCCTTGTTGTGGGATCATTTGCCCCTGTTGTTGCACGGCTAGCCCTTGCTACAAAAAGGTTTCCCTTGTTGTTGTAGAGGATGTCCTTGCTGCTACAAGGGCACTTGAACAATTCCTGAGAAATTTTTGAACTGTATCTGGCCATAGCCACCATGAAACGTTGATGGACCAGGCTAAACGTACTGCCCAAACTGAAGGACGTAAGGCAGATTAACCATTCCTTGAGAACCATATGGAACATAAGGAGCTTGGTACTAGAACTAAGCCTCATAAGGCTGCTGATACTAGAAATTTCTTGACCCAGACGAACCAATGGGATTTTGGACCTGTTGGTACTGGACATTGCTTGATCCAGCAGGACCAGCGGGGTTTTGGATAACACCAGAAGAAGGTTGGTTCATCCCAACCATGTGAGCCTATGAGCTACTCACATTTGTTTTTCCTAACATCATGGAAACACTCAGATTTTTCCCCCCAGGCGGTGGCATAGATTTTCCACTTAATGGAGGGATTTAAGAACTGACAGTAACATTCTTTGAGACCATCGACTGAACCAGACGGGTGACTGGGACAGACAACACAAGAGGGTTCGGAATGGTGGGTTGCACCGAGACTGAGGTAACGACCTGTTCACTGGTCGGGTTCACAATGAACGGACCTGTAGTAGGCATGGCATTAGACGCTCAAACAGAGTTGTGATAAAGTGATGAGGCATTAGGTGTACCTGAGACCAATTGTGCTAAAGTCACATAATTAGGTGGAAAATCTCGATACACACTGATGGGAATGCTCCCCATATAGGGGAAACACTGAGGAGGAAATTGATGTTCTTCCTCTTTGAGAGTCTGTGGTGTAAAAACTTTTGATTGGTCCGGAGAGGTAACTTGAGCGTCGCCTTCGGGTTCCATAGCTGGGAACAAACAACAACGAACGACCGAAGATGTACGAGGAGATAATTCCAAAGGAACACCCGGTTGATCATATGTATTGTATGGACACTGTGGTGATATCACAACAGGGTCAAACAAAGGATTCAGAGGATATATAACCAGTCCAAGCTGACCATCAGTAGTCGACGAACTCTCAGGAGTCTGGACGGGATTGTTTGGAGATTCTGGGCCAATATCAGTAGGTGACCCAGTATCTAAAGTAGGTGGAGGATGAGATGACAAAGGTTGAATTCTCAGAATGATTCTGAGTTCAACACCTTGGTCCTCGAGTGACTCTAGTAATTCAGGAAAAGGCTCCTCAGACAATCTTTCAGATGGAGGAGAGGAAGAGGAACTAGGTGAACCAGATGGTTCAGCCACGATGACCTTGTCTTAGTTAACAAGAAAAGAGAGATAAATTTCAAGGCTTTAAAATGTACTTTAGGGAAAAATCATGATTTGGTCTAGAAAAGAATAACATGATACTATAAGATCGTGGGAAATAATTTTTTAAGATGCATAAATAAACAAGTGCACTTTCATGTTTTAAGAGTCGAGAAAGAAGCAAAGATGACTCTATCACTTTCAATTAGAGATGAGCTCGAAAGGACAAGCACTCGAATGATATTTTAAGTTTAATGAGTCAAAAATATCCAATGACTACTTCGAATGATCTAGGTAAAAAGGATTACCAGGCAACTGTGAACTACAAAATACCTCCCGGCGAACCGAAAAAGTATGGGCAGGCAATCTCCCCGAATGTTGTGTTCGGTGTATCACGTTTGCAAGGCGGCATACTCGGCTTCCTATGGATAAAGGATTGCAGCCTATAGGGGTCTCCCATTATATACTCGATGGTACAGGGAGCACAAGTCCGTACTAGTGTTGTCTAGTGCCGAAGCTAACGACAACTGCTAGGTTTAAAGATGTCGAAACACGTCTCTAGAATAGACATGCTACATGTGATCATTAGGTTTCAAATGCTCCTTAGGTTAATTGAGTTCATTTTAAAGTTTATCTTGAATTATGTCTTGGTTTTCAGGCCTTAGAGATGTGATTCGAAAAGCCCTAAATGCTGCTAAATGAGACAAAACCCTTTCAATTAGATGATTGTCTACACTAGAGAGGGTAGGAGACAGAATCAAATGCAAACAACCAAGCAACCGAAAGAAAAATTAGTTTTCACTACTTCACTTTTCGAGAAAATAAACTAATGAAAAATACATTCCAATTCCTAATTTCCTAACATCTACACTCGAACAGTCCTTTCAAAATTAAAGAGAATTCCTTTTCTTTTCAAATTCCAATACAATCCTAGTCTTCAATGATGCTACCTACCGTAACATATTGATGCAGCAAACTAGAATTTTGTACTTTTCATGAAATCACAAAATGAATTTCTCATAAAACAATTCAATGAAAAAGTTCTGAGACAATCGATTCTCAAGAAAAATGTAAAACACAAAAAGAGAATCTCTTTCAAACTAATGAAACAATGACTTTACCAAAAACAAGACAAGCAATGTGATCTATGTTGTAAAAGAGATGTTTAGACAAGAAAACGAAACTTTTCAAACTTATGTAATGGAGGTCAAAGTCGTAGAAGGATCATAAACGAAATGCATGGAGTAAATGCACCAATGACTTGACTCATTGAGTTCACAATTAGCTAAATGGATGACAACCTGGATTCCCTAGGGCCACAAACCATTCAATGACCCAATAAATCAAGCGAAAAGAAGGAAAATCAACAAGAAAATTAACCAAATTAAAAGCAACTTTCTAGTCAGGGATAAAACAGTCTAAACAACTTACAAGGCAGAAATGAAGAGAGAAAGACACACTAGCCAAGATCTGAGGTGAACCCTAATCTTCACTTACAGGCATCAGCATGACTTCCTAACTAACAACAAGCACCAGAAGGGGGTCAGCGCGACTGTTCCTCAACATATCGCGTTGATCGACGCGACTATTAGCTAAATAAGCACGTTGAGCGAGGGTGCAAAGAAAAAAATAATTTTTTTCAAAAGTTGGGATCATACTTGCTACTGTGAATTTCAAACCCAGAGTAGTAAGCAAAGGAAAGCAGACAGAACTAAAGGGAAATGGTGAAACTAGAAATCTTCACACAAAACCATGAAATTCCAAGCAAACATACAGAAGGATTGGTTCCTGTTGAAGGATGGTCATAGGCCTTAATTTATGTTTTTAAATTAGAGGCATGGGCCTTAATTTATCTCTAATTTAGAGGCCCATTATACCCCCTACTGAAAGTGTTTCTCATCCTATGAGAAACTTAGTGACCTAATTTTTCCTCATCCATGGCCCTGATGGCCTCTCTCTTGTGCATTAAGAATCTTGGTTGTAAGCTTTGCAAGGACAAGCCCAAAAACATATTTGTTCAAAGAAAAATCATTGTTTCTTGAGACAATTAGCCTGCTTTCTTGCCCTTATTCAAGATGAGTTCTTGAATATTTTTTTTTGTTTAGCAAGGTCTTCCATATCATTATAAACCTTCTGCTACCTTGTTCCACCATTTGGACACCTCTAAAGCCTTCAAAACGCCTTTAGATGAGAACTAGGAGATCCTGAAGTAATTCCTGTCAAAACTACATGAAACCTAAATGATAGTCTGAGGTTAGGGAAGGCCCTTACTTGACTTCCATTTCTTTCTCCCATTTTTATAACATATTTTAGGCCTTGGAAAAAATCTAGAAATAGATTAGAGACCACTTGGAAACCCTCTTTTAATCATTGCAGTTTGAGTTCTGTTTTCATGGAAAATGCCCCACTTCCTTTTGTTGCCTTCTTCTTCTGTTTTGTGGCCTAGGTGAATTCCTAATCACCTTGGATTTCTCTGAAAAATCTCTGCAATCTTCGGGTTTAGCATAATTTGTTCATGTCTTCCTTCTTGTAGCAACATTCTCCCATCCTGTAGAAGTCATTCCTCCTCTTTCATGGTCTTATACCTATATAAAAATCTTCTTCCCTTTCTTGTTGTTTTCTGATGACTCATTTGATTGTGTAGGTACCCATGGTTTAAGATGGTGGTAGTGGTGCTGTTTTGGAGCTCCTTTTGCTTTTGGATCATCATATTGGAGGCGTGCCGCTGTTATGATTTGTATTTTGTGGGATAGGCTGCTACAGGATTTCCTACAGGATGTCCTGTAGCCGTTCTCCCTCAGAACTCTTAATCATACACTTTTCTGAAATGGTGACATGGATGGAGAGAAAGACGAGGAGTGTGGAGAACAAGGAATATTCAGGTGATGCTCTCTATTCCTCCATGTTTCCCTTCTTTTCGAAAACTGATTTTTTTTTTTTTTTAACTGATTTTGTTTTTAAGGGTGAATGCAGGGGTGATGATGGTGGACAAGGTATGGTGATGGAATGATGAAGGGGGTGCATTTTATTGGCATAGCAAGTCATTTATTTGCCTTAGGACTACCTCCTGTAGGATTTCTGGGTCACTGTAATTCCTACAGGATCATCCTGTAGAAAACACAGTCCCTTTGTAAACTGAAGTAAAGGAGTGGAAAAAATGATAGAAATGGTGGAGGAATGAATGGTAATGAGTGGTAAAATAAAAATGTGAGTGACAGAGGTCTCTTTGTGATCGTGCTTTTCTCTTTGACCATCCTTCTTGCTGATCTGCAAATGGAAATTTCATGAAAATGGAGAGGATGCTCTCTTTGTCTTTTTTTTCTCAAGAATGAAATGGGATGGATGAATGATGAATAGATAGTGAATATGAAGTGGATGGAGGGCTTGGAGTGTTGTGGTGACCTTTGTCTTTGCAAAAATTTATTTTTTTAACTGATGTCCTTATTCCTTGAAATCATCACCCTTCATAATTTGACTTTTCAACATTACATGAGTGAAGGAGTGAGCTACAGTAAAATAGTTGAAGGCAGATGAGACTATTGACCCATCCTTAGCTTATAAAACCTCATCTCTCATTCATTGACAAGAAATTTCCATCTTAAACTATCTTCACCTGTATGGATTCATTATTTAACAACAAATTTCTAACTATAATATGCTCAAGAGAAGAGGTCAAGAATATTGCATACCTATACCTACCTGATGGTTGTTGGAGATACATGCATGATACTACTGAGTTGATGTTGATGTGAAGGTGTTGGTTGGTGATGATGATGATCCTGATGCTGCTGCTAAGCTTTGGAGGAGCTTTTTTGACCTCTAGATCTCCTTTAAAATTGCGCACTACCAATCCTGTAGGTGTTGTTTTGTATCCTGTAGGTTTACAGAACAGCGACTTGTTTTGTCCATACCTCCCAAACGATAGACTGGATTGAGATGAAAATTTTTCAGCATGTTGCCATCATCATTATGCACCTCCACTACAAGAAAAAAGGTCATTGGTGAGGGTCATGCCTATGACAGACCTTTAAGGTCTGTCACCAATGTCACATATGGTGATGGTCTTTAAAAAAGCGTTGTTGTAAGTGTATATAGTGATGTTCCTTTAAGGTTTGTCACCAAATCCATTTTCAATGACACTTTTGGTGAGGGTCATTAAAGGCCCGTCACTAATTCTCTCTTTGGTGACACTTTTGGTGAGGGTCGTTAAAGGCCCATCACTAATTCTGTCTTTGGTGACACTTCTAGTGACGATCTTTTATTGACTGTCACTAATAATTTTTTTGGTTACTTTTGGTGAAGGTCGATAAATGTTCGTCATCATTGATCATTCCAATGAGTTTTTGATGACGCTTCATGCCTGTGATGGACCTGTAAGGTCCGTCACCAATGTCGCATATGGTGATGGTCTTTAAAAAATCATTGTTGTAAGTGTATATAGTGATGGTCCTTTAAGGTTTGTCACCAAAGCCATTTTCAATGACACTTTTGGTGAGGGTCGTTAAAGGCCCATCACTAATTCTCTCTTTGGTGACACTTTTGGTGAGGGTCGTTAAAGGCCCATCACTAATTCTCTCTTTTGTGACACTTCTTGTGACGATCTTTTATTGAGCCTCACCAATTCTCTTTTTGGTTACTTTTGGTGACTGTCAAAAAATGATCATCATCATTGATCATTCCAATGATTTTTTGATGACGCTATGTACCTATTACTATATGTTTTGTCAAAATATAATGATTTAAGACCATTGTTGTGGAGTATTTGTCATTATGTGTCCAAGGTCATATTGGTTATAATAGTCAATCAATTTGTTAAGAAGTAATTAGTGTGTATCATTTCCCTCAAGTCATAAGAATATAGTTTTCCTATGAGTCAACACATGGTTCATCTCTATTAGGTTAATTATCAAGCAAATTTCCTTTAAATAAATCTCCACTAGTGTGTTTAGGAACTATATTATTTAATACATAATCAAGCTCTGTCAATTCTATCAATGAGAGAGACCTAGCACTCCTCAACACTCATGGCACACCTTAACATGCTTTGGGATAGTACACTAACATTCCTTGGCACCTCGCATGTCTTCGAACATCTTTTTACCTGGATCATCTTTGTACCTAGAAAATATTTCCATGAGTAGGACGCCCATGCACATGTTGGCATGCCCTGTAGTCCCTAGCATTCCCTGGAACACCTTGGCATAATATTGCATTGACAAACATTAACACTTGAAACACATTGGCACTTGGCATGTATTGGAACATATTATTAGTGTGTCTAACATGCCCCTTTTGAAAAAGATAAAGTCCTGACTTATTAACCCTCTTATGTTTTCATTTCCTTGCATTTTAGCTTGGTTATTCCTTTTTTTGCCTTGAAACTCCTTGACGCATATTGGCATACTCTGGCACCCTGCAAATCTTAGCATGTCTTAGCACCTGGCATGCCTCGGCACCATTTGGCACATGTTAGCACACCCCAGAACTACCTAGCACACCCTAGAACTTCTTGACATTCCCTGATATTCCCTGGCATGCCTTACCCATGCTTAGCATACCTTGTCACTCCCTCCTTTGCATGACGTCTAACACTCATTGACACTCCCCGATCGACCCTCATATTCATTCACTTCCATGCATTTTGACCTAGTGCTCCCTTGTGTTTTCCTAGTACTCCCTAACACTCCTCATTATGCATTGGAACTCTCTAGCACGCCTTAGCACTCTTTGATATGCTCTACCACTTCATAGCATGCATCACACTCCCTGACATGCATTGGCACTTGGCAAGTCTTATAAGCATGTTTAGCATGCGTTGAGATGACTTCGTATGCTTTGGCATGCTTTAATATTAAAGTTATTTGAGATCAATTATTGGGAACTAGATGAGAAGAAACGGAGGAAGATTTGGCACTTAGAATGCATTAACATTTAGCACTTGGAACCTATTGGCACCTAGTGTTGGTGTGCCTAGCATGCCCCTCATAGAAAAGGTAAATTGATGAATTATTAACCCTATTATGTGCTCATTTCCTTATAGTTTAACTTGTTCCTCCCTTCTATCCCCTTGACAGTCCCTAGCATGCATTGTCACCCCCTTGTACATCTTGGCATGCCTTAGCACTTGGCACATCTTAGCTTGTTTGACATGTCTTCGTATTATTTGGCACATGTTAGCATGCCTTAGCATTCCCTAACACACCTTGGCAATCATGACCTCACAACTAGCATTACATTTTTCCATGACTTGGGAACCTTACATTCACTAGATCACCTCAGCATTCCCTAGTTTTCATGCCCTCTGTTATCCTCAACAATGTCCTAGGATGATGAGGAGATCGACGGAGGTAACCACAGACCAAGCTTTTAGTTTGGTAGATATCCCTACCAAACCCGAGAGGGCTCTCTCTATGAAATCACAGCCAAGAGATGATTGGAATGTAAAGGATTGTAGACTAGAAAGATAGGCTCAGGTGGGTGTTACACAGTAATTTGTCACCATCCCTGTTACTCCTCTTGTCATACCTTGGAGGACCCATCCCGAGAGTTATAAGAAGTGAAAAAGTCTAAAAACACTTGCATTATGTTCCCCTGAGTATGTACTCCATGTTCCCTGAAGACATCTTCTGCAGATTATCCCTGAAAAATGATCTTTTTCCATTGGCGCTCTGCCTTAGAACAACAGTCGCGCCAACCAAATTTAGTCGTGCTTTTTGCCTTAATGCACGTCCGACTGTTGTTTCCTTCATTACATGGAGCTTTTCTGAGGATAAAAAATCAGTCTTTTGTCGAGCTTTATCCATCTTTATGGCTTTTGCTAATCCGCAAAAGGTGTCCCGGTTCATCGTATCCTCCTCCCTTCTTCATCTATATAAGCTTGTCATTATGCATTGGACAAGCTAGAGTGTTAGCTAGTCTTGGAGAGTGTTAGTGCTAGTGATTTAGTGATTGAGTGATAGTAGTGATGATTAGTGGTCATGGAGTGTTAGATGTTGAGTGCTAGAGAGGTTATGCTGCCGGAGAGGAGATGCATTGCAAGACACATATAGTTATTCGCCCAGCCAGGAGAAGGGTCGACGTCAGAACAATGGTTGTAACTTTTCCTGTTTATTAATTGATGAGCAACTGCTATTATAGTTCCAATCTCATTATCTATCATGGTGAGGTGTTGATTTATTTCCTTTCTGACTGAAATATAGTTGTGCCTTGGTAGTTTTTATGTTGGCATCTGTCTCTTCCTTTGCATGTGCAGGTGTTCGTTTGTGATCTGTTGGAGCAAGGGAGCGAGGATATCAACTCTGCTTCAATCATAGCGTTGGACTCCAGGTTAGTCTTCTTGATTCACCTTTGATGCATAACTAGGAACTTGCATAGCAGCGTGGTTTGTTTGTGGCTAGTTCTGTTATAGGCTAGTGGGATCGCCTCTGTCCATAGAGGGGATTTACCTGACCAAAAAATTGGCGACTCCGCTGGGGAGTAACTATTTGATTTTTGTCTTGAATGTTAATTTTCTTCTGCTTGCTTGAGTGAATGAGCTTCCTGAGTCAGTTTTGAGATTATCCTTTACTGTTTGACCCATCTGAGCACTGTCAACCCGACCTGAGGTCGTATCATTTATTTTTCTATTTGGCAAGCTTAATTGGCACGGTTATTTCTCTGACAGTCGTGCCAGTTGGCGCATGTTTCTCAAAAGCAACTCGCGCCAATCCTGTAGTAGCGCAAGTTGCAGGCTGACAGTCGCGCCAGCTCTGTAAATTTTGCCTGTGTGTGGGTAGAAAGCTCTTTCAGTCTCTTTATATATCTCTCTCAGCCTCTGGAACTGTGTTGAACCTCTGCTTGACTGGTTTTAGCCTGTATCCCTCAGCTATTTGCTCATTTTGATTGATTTTCGTCTCAGCCCTAGGATATCTAGTGACTTTGCATGTCTGGCCTTCTGTGGGAAGTTTCGATCTCTTGATTATCCAGTCAACTTGTTGGTTGTATTCTGCACCTATCCAGTGCTTTGTTAAAGCCTGATCTTCTATACTCTGAATACTTCACTTCTAGCCTCTTTGAAGTTCACTAGTCTTTGTGTTTTTCCTTGCTTGCATGGTTCATTTTAGTGTTTCAGAATTGGTTCTATTTCATTAACTGAACTCGGATTGTGCATATCTCTTAGAATTTGTTTACATGCATCATGCCATCTTAAAGGAAAGAAAAATAAAAAATCTCTTGCATCATAGTAGTTAGCATTTATTGTTATTTGTTGCTATTAAAAAGAAAAAGACAAAATTTTGTTTCTTGTTATTAGCTGCATTTAGGATCTTTGTTGTTTGTTGAAGTGATCATTTCGTTTGTGAAAAAGATCTCAACCCTCCTGTAGATAGAATTCATCGAATCAAATGATTTAATTTTGGCATATAGTTTGCATGTAAAAAGTTTTTGAGATATCACATACGGTAGGACCAAAAAACTGAAACATAATCAAAGATAAACTTTAAAATGAACTCAATGAACATAACAACGCATTGGAACATAACACAAACACTCTAGAGGTCTAGGTTAGGGACGTGTTCCGGCGTCTTTAAACCTGGTAGTTTATCGTCGAGTGGTTGGGTGATTCCTCCACGGTGAAACGATAGGTGCCAATACGGACTGTGCTCCCACGTACCGTCGAGTATATATTGGGAGACCCCTATAGGAATAAAGCCTTTATCCATAGGAAGCCGTGTCAGCCGCCCTACGATTCGCAATGCAGTGAACACAGCATTCACGAAGATCGACCACCCGTACCCTAAAAAGTATTTTGTGGTTTTGCGAAAAGTTTGGCACACCCTCTACCTAGAATTCCAGAGCAGTCACTTTTGATCCTTTTCGGACTCCCTAAACGAAAAGGTGCCTGTGAGCGTCTTGTCACTTCGTGCTCATTAAATATTCGAAGGAGACTAGAGTCATCTTTTATCCTTTTCTTGACTCTTAAAAAATGAAAAGGTTAAGTTCAGTGTCTTAAAATTTATTGGCCACGATAACATTACCCAATTAGATTTTGTTTGCGTTAGCTTGAGTAGGAGTTATCTCGATAAACTTCTCAAGTTTCATCCTGGCAGAATTACCAGTTTCGTCTTCTACCGAAACACCGGTGGTAAGTCTTCCTGTGGTTCTAAGTATACAACCACTGAGTTCCCACGCCCCGGGTGACGAGACTTACCAGTTTCATTGGAACCCTACGTGGGAACCTTTTGAGGACGGCATCCCTTTTTGGGACCATCCTTCTCCTCGTGGGTCGGTCCCACCAGTTTCATCCGACATGGATGATTTGTCTCCTACAACGACCGATGAGTCCGTTGCAACGAGCGGTGAAATTCCCACCTCAACGAACCCTATATATGTTAGTAGTACGCCTACTACTACAAGTTTACCACTGGGCTATAAAGCTTTGAGAGATGCTATGCCTTCTGGAACTCCGTTCACAGGTCCCATTTGGTCATCACACACTTTTCCTACTACGGAGCCTTTTACTCCACCAAGTCGCAGTCTATCTGTTACCTCCGTCACAACCGCTCCAACGGTATGTGCAGCCCCCTTGACTTCTATTTCTAGTCGTCCCTCAGCTTCTTTGTTTGGTGTCTTTGACCCCATGACAAATGTCCCAATGCAGGAGCCATATGATCCATATTTGTCATCTCAACCGATTGATGAGGTATCGGTCCCATTGTCGATTGATTGGACCTCCACCTCTTTCCATGGTGGTCAAGTTTTATCTGCGCAATCTCCAATACAACCCCCTCAAGACCAACCAGGGCAATCCGTTCACGGAAACCCTTTCGTTACTGTTGCTCCTTTTTCCTCTTCTTATATGCAACCTTCTGGTAACTCAGGTCAGTCGTCTTTTCAACAAGTCCAACCTGGTATCCAGCAGGGCTATCCCGTTGGACAAAGTGGTCAACAAACTATTAACCCAAACCAATCCAATGTCCAGTATAGTCCAATGTCTGGACAAGTTACTCAACCACTCGGTCAACCTACTGTCCAATATTCACAACTCTCTGGGCAAGTTGGTCAGCCTCAAACACAGTTGGGCCAACCAACTGCCCAGTCTCCTCAACCCTCTAGTCTACTAGGACAACCTTCAACTGCGCAACAACAGTTCCAGCAGGTAGGCCAACCTCAGTATCAGCAGGTACAACCTTCTGGACAGATCGGCCAACCTCACCATCCACAAGGTTTTCCTTCTGGCCAGATAGTCCACCCTATAGGACAGTCTATTGGCGCTGCTCAATCCGGTCCGTGGCCCCAAATGGGACCCCAATACCCATCTGGTCTTCAAATGCAGGCTGGGTCTCAATCACAAGCTTTTTATCCAACCCAGCCTGGTACTTCAACTCAATTCGGAGCCCCACCACTGTATGGCTACCAACAACCTCAAGGGAAATTTTCGTTTGCCCCGTACCAGAACTATCAGCAACCACAAGCGAATCCCTCGCAAACTTATCAACAGCAATACGGCACACCTGCAGCATCATTTGGTAATCCTTATGCTGGGGGGCACTATACAAATCCCTATGGTCAATCCACTATGGGGCCAAATCCTTCCGGACAAACTCTATGGGGGCAACCACCACCTAGCTGGAACCCTGGTGCTCCACCCTACCAACAGCCCCAGATGCCTTTCAATCCTCAATTACCATTCTTAGCGACTTTAGAATTACCAGATGTATCCAAATTAACCAATTATCCTATTCTTCATAATCCTTATTGGCCTCCAGTTCCAACTAAAATACCTGGTGACTGTCCAAAATTCGATGGTAAAGCCAATGAAGACCCACAGGCCCATGTTATGACCTATCATTTGTGGTGTTCATCTAATTCATGGCTTGACGATTCAATTCGGCTTCGCCTTTTTCAAAGGACTCTCACTGGCTCTGCCGCTAAGTGGTATATCGAACTTCATCGCGGGTCCTTTCAAGATTTCAATTCCTTGGCTATGGCATTTCTCACTCACTTCCAGTTACCCATTCGATACGAAACGGGTACGCACCTCCTCACTTCCTTAAGACAAACGACAGCTACGCATATCTCTGATCATATCCATGAATGGAGACGACGTAGACGTATGATCAAATTTTGGATTCCCGACCAGCTTCTTACCAATTGGTTTACGACTTCGTTCGTACCTCCGATAGCTCGGGATATTGCCATGGGGGCGTGTGTCACTGAAGAGCAAGCTATTGCTCGAGCTCAGTACCTTGACTTGGTTTATTCTCAGTCAGGTACGTTATATGATTATCTGCCTGATGTCCCAAGACAAGGAACATCTAAAGCCTCGCCAACACCCACTGTTGACGGTATCATTGGTTCGGTTAATTCATCCTCAAAGAAAAATTCGACGAACCCTACAAAGCAAAAAACATCTGCTTTGAATGGACAACCTTCCCAGGCATCGCCAGGTTCGAATGTTACTTCTGAGGTTAATTTTGTCCAATCTAATACGGCAAACAAGGCTTCGAAAGAAAAGAAAAAAGGGAAAGCGAAAAATAAGCCAGAGCAACCTAAGCAGGAAACCCCAAAACCTCAACCTGAGGACGGCACTAAACGCAAACCCAAATATCCTTGTCTTATTTGCAATGAAGATCACTTTACCAAGGATTGCCCGAGGCGGTCCGAAGTTAGTCGTTTGTTAAAAGGCACCTCTGGGACTCCTGCGGTGCTCAAAGAGCCCTTTCCCACCCAACACACTCAAAAAACTCAAATGGTGGCTGACCCTACTCAGCCTCCCTCTTCCTTTGGTTCTCAAGTGTTTATGGCTGGTACAATACCCATTAATATCAGTACTCGAACGAAAGATTATTCGTCCTCTGCCAGGAAGGAGCCTGAGGTTCCCCCAAGTGCTCCCCCATTCAGTTCAGGTCCGCTCCACATCGAGAGACCTACCACTGAAACGCCTCTTCGACTCCCTCCAAAAGGAGTACTCCGGAAATCCTTGTATAATCCGAATGCTCGTGCTGCACAGCACTACAACATCGTTGAGGACTTAGCATAGACCCCGTCAGCTATGTTCGCTTTAGAGGTTCTCCAAAGCTGCCCTTCTCAGAGGAAGTCCATGCTATCTGCCATTGGTGGCATAGACCCGGCCGATTCGGATTTAATAACTTTTGACTTAGAATGCCACACTCAGAGGCTGCCTTCCCAAATCGCCTTCCTCATACAGGTAATTATTGATTCCAAAACGATTCATCGTACAGTTATTGATGAAGGTGCCTCAACTTGCATCATGTCCGTTGACTGTTGGAAAGCGATTGGATCTCCGACGTTGAGCCAATCTCCCACTACCTTGGAAGCTTTTGATGGAAGAGCGTCCCATCCTTACGATATACTCCAACGTTTACCAATCTCTTTGGAAGGGAAGACGGTCGAGATGGAAGTTGAAGTCGTTGATGCCACTCTAACCTACAACCTCCTTCTCGGACGTAGCTGGATATACGCAATGCAAGCTGTTGCTTCATCTTTCTTCCGAATCATCCATTTTCCTCATCAAGGGAAGATCGTTACCGTTGACCAGCTCTCTTTTTTTGCTTCTTCTTCCGAAGGCACCATCCTGTTCGTGGACCATACCTCCAAATTACCTAAGACTTTGGGAGCTGGACTTTTCAAAGATCCTGATCTTATGGGTGTTTTTCCACTCCCTCCTATAAATGTCGCCTCTGTCAATATGATCGCTACTGGCTCTGATCCGTGGCTCGTACCCCCTACAGACCAAGTAGAGTCCTGGGACAACCAGATGTCATTGAGTCCCGCCGAGTTTAATTATGTTGAAATCATTGCTGCCTCGGCTCCCTCCTCTACGCTTACTCCATCCTCAGGACTTCTAGATAAGGCTTCTTCGGATTCTCTAGGAGAAATATTCCTCTCCGATGAAGCTATTATTGAGACTATGTCTCCAGAGGAACCTCCCTGGTATAGTTGTCACCATCGTTCCTCATTTCTCCCTGCCTCGCCGCATTTCCTGACATGCCTCGAGCGGTTTGCTCCTTGTCTACCATCACAAATCCTTCAAACGCCTATTCAAATTGATCAGGTTTTTTCTGAAGGAAATATGGCAAACATTACACGAACCCAACCCCTCGACATCTCTGTTAAACCTGGGATAGTCGAGCATCTTCATATCGGAGTCACTTGTACTCCAGCGGAGATTCAACTCTATTCCGAACTTTTTCGCGAATTTCGTGATGTTTTCGCATGGTCCTATGAAGAAATGCCTGGCATTGATTCTAGCATAGTGATGCATGAAATAATCACGTACCCAGATGCTAAGCTTGTTCGTCAACGTCTACGCCCTGTACACCCTTGGAAGGCTGCGGCGATTAAGGCCGAAGTTGAAAAGCTTCTTAACACCGGTTTTATTTACCCTATTCCTCTTACAGATTGGGTTTCTAACATTGTCCCTGTAACTAAAAAACAAGGTACAATCCGGGTTTGTGTCGATTACCGTGATATAAACAAAGCTTGTCCTAAAGATAATTTGCCCACACCATTCATTGATCAGATCATTGACGAGTGTGCCGGCAGTGAAATGTATTCTTTTATGGACGGTTTCTCCGGTTATAACCAGATCAATATTGCTCCTGTTGATCAACACAAAACGGCCTTTATTTGCCCATGGGGGACTTTTGCCTATAAGAAGCTCCCTTTCGGTCTTAAAAATGCCAGTGCTACCTTCCAGCGCACAATGTCTTATGCATTTCATGACACTCGGCATATTGTGCAACCTTATCTGGATGATCTTCCTGCTCATTCAGCTAAACGTGAGGACCACCCTACACACCTTCGCGAAATCTTTCTTCGCTGTCGGTACTACCGCATCCGGCTAAATCCCCACAAATGTGTCTTCTGCGTTGAATCTGGCAGACTTCTCGGTTTTATCGTTTCTAGAGAAGGCATCCATTTGGATCCCCTTAAAGTCGAAGCTATCGTCAATCTCCCTCCCCCAAATTCTTTGCATCAGTTGCAAAGTTTGCAGGGGAAAGCCAATTTTTTACGCCGTTTTGTTCCCAACTATGCCGAAGTAGCTAAAGGTTTTACGCGATTACTGAAGCGTGATATCCCTTTCCATTGGGATGCCACAGCTCAGGAATCTTTTGAACGTCTCAAGAGTTTACTTGTTTCTGCTCCATTGCTTCGTCCTCCGAATTATTATCGCGACTACACCTTGTATTTGGCTGCCGCCGATACCACTATCGGCATGGTTCTTGTTCAAACTGATGATGATAACACTGAACATGTTATTTACTATCTCAACCGCAACCTGTTAGACACGGAAACTCGATATGCTTATATCGAAAAGTTGGCACTAGTCGTAGTTTGTGCTGTACAACGCTTCTGTCATTATATTCTTTTGCGTACTACTACTGTGATTTCTGATTGCAACCCCATGACGTATATATTGTCACGCCAGTTACTAGGGGGCAAATACTTAAAGTGGATTGTTATCCTCCAAGAGTTTGACTTGGAATTTACCACTGCCAAGTCTAAGAAATCCCTTGTGTTTGCTGAGTTAATTTGCTCTTTGCCATCTTCTTCCTCAACCTCGCCTACAGAAGTTCCAACCCTAGATGCTCTTACACCTGAATCCAAACCAGACAACAGTCAAACGGTCCGGATTACAAGTGACCCGGTTTCGCCTTCAGAAGTTACCTCCTTAGATGATGTTATCACTGCCAAGAATGAAGAACCCACCGTTCAAATTCTATTCATTGACATAGACGTTAATGATCAAGTGAGCGTCCCTCTCATTTCTTCAAACCAGGAAGAAAGTCCATTAGAATCATATCCGGCTGTCTATCCAGTCCCACCTCCAAGCAACCTAGTTGTTTCCTTTAATTGGGATCAACTAGTTAATCCTCGGTTACCAGCCTCCATACCATTTCGAATTATAGTCCAAGTCTATCGCATGGTTATGGCTGGTACACTTATTGATGAGGGATCTCCTGTGAGTATCCTTTCTTCAACAGCTTTGGAAGCACTTGGTTCCCCACTGCTTCTGCCTGAGATGAGAAACCTTATAGGTTTCCATCGAGAAATCACTCGACCTTTAGGAATTCTTCCCAATGTACCTATCACGTTAGAAGGGAAGACTATCCAAATGGGTCTCATGGTAGTCCAAGGTCCGTTAGATTACAATTTACTCCTTGGACGAGACTATATTTATCGCATACGTGCTATTGTGTCCTCACTCTTCAGAGTGATGTGTTTTCCGCATGAAGGAAGAACGATCAAAGTCGTAGACCAACTTTCATTCCCCGGTTCACACTTCACATATAGTCATCTGCCATTCCTAAATGGTCTTATTTCCACAGGAAATGCCCCAGCACCCACCCCGTCATTCTGATGACGGCAGCTCACCCGGGCGCGTGACTGAAGCCCGGGGGGCATGCATCCTCCTTCAAAATCGAGTCTTTCCAAGTAAACCTTCATTCCATCCACTCCGTGAATGCCATGAAGCTTGGGGGGCATGTACCTCGATTTGTATGATCATGCTGGGGGCATCATGCTGGGGGCATGCAACAAAAATTTTAACAAGCAAAGTTCTCCATGGTTCAAGCTTGTGTAAAAATGAACCCATTTACATCCCGTGATTGCCTTTTATCCGCTAAATCACTAGATGAGCCTTGGTTGTTTCAATCCATCGCCACCATCTTTTTGGCCGATCATATGCTTTCACTTGGTTGTTTCTCCTTTCCTGAGGAACCGCAGCGATGAGTGGTTTTATTAGCCAGCCTCTTAACCTTTACATGTTTCAAGAGAGTTCCACCATTGCCGGAACCAGTTGCTATCCCTTATACCACTCGTTCCTTCAGGACGAGTCGCCTTTACGCTCTTTTCTGACTCGTAAAATATGAAAAGATTGCCGAGTATTTTTCCCTTTTTGACTCGTTAAAGAAAATAAAAATGGAGGTCCGCTTTCAGCTCTTTTCTGACCATTTAAAGAGGAAAAGATTACCGAGTCGCTCCTCTTGACTCATTAAATGGTGATAAGGGGCGGTCGTTTTAAGTTCTTTTTGTCGACCGTTAAAACATAAAAAGATTACCGGGTTTTTGTCGTTTCAAACTCGTTAGTGGTTACGAAACGACGTGGTTTTGACCGCTTTTTTACTTTTTCAGGTCGAAGTCACTAATCATGAAAAGTACTCCTCGATCGTAATGATCGGGCGGTTCTTTCGGGTATTATTTTATACTTTTTCGGGCCCGAGAGACACAACTTTACGAAAAAGGACATCCCTGGAGTTTCCTTTTCTACGGTCTTTTCAAACTCTCTAAACATGAAAAGACGCTGAGTCCTTCCTTTGTCATACTCGTTAAAACTTAATGACATCGGATTTTGTCACAACACAAGCATATGATATCCCCATCAAGCTTGTTAAAAATAACTGGGGTACTCGCCAGAAATGGCGGGGGGAAAAGAAAATTTTTGAACCATAATTATTACCGTAACGGCAGTATGTCGCTCTTGAACATGGCACTTTTGCTTTCGTGTCCGGGGTGGGGATATTTCATCTCATATCTTTCACTTGCTTCCATGGACTTGGGTACCCTATTTGACCTCTCATTCACTCATTGCCTTGTCATCATGACCTTTGATACATTGATGTCAAATACTGCCAATTCCGTTAATGTGCCGACAATATGTTCAAGAGAAGTTGACCTCTGCAAAACAACCTCCCTCTGATAGTTCGCACAATCTTGATTCACAACTTCATCTCTCTGTCTCGTGTCGATGATGTGGGAAACATTATGGCCCACCTTCGATCAAGGTCACTCCCTGTCGACTTCAACTCATTATCCAGGGAATTGATCTAGAAACTCCTTTCCGGTGCCTTGGAGCCTACATGCCTTAATGGCAGGTTCTTCATGTTCGACGTGAGATTTTCATCATTGGCCTCCGATCGAATGATTCTACGGGTGTTCGACTTCAGACCATTTATTCACACGCCGTAGATTGTACCTATAGTACCTTGAGGGCCATTGTCATTATTGGTGGTACCTCTCGCGTCTGTTAACAGTTTCCATTATTGACTGGTAATCAGACGATGTTCATGCATGTTCGACTTCAGCTCATATATTCACATGCTTGGACTTGTACTCTTGTTCGGGTCGAGATGGAGCGCAAGACCCTGGATTGTGTCTGTAGTAATCCAGGCGTGATTCTCGATACTTGACTCATTCACTGGATGGCTGCAACCATACCTGAGTCAATTCATTGATCCTAACCAGATGGCTGCGTCCATACTATGGATCTAGATTATTTATGTACTCTCTTATGGATGGCTGCGACCATACCATGTACATCATGTAATTGAACTATCAGTCATGTCTCTTAATACAGCTCCTCGGCGGCAGTAACTATATGTGCTCTTATGTGCTCTTATGTGTTCTTGTAAAGCATTTCACCCCTCTCCACCTCTCGGACTTCATGCTTTAGGGGGCATCTGTTACACAGTAATTTGTCACCATCCCTGTTACTCCTCTTGTCATACCTTGGAGGACCCATCCCGGGAGTTATAAGAAGTGACAAAGTCTAAAAACACTTGCATTATGTTCCCCTGAGTATGTACTCCATGTTCCCTGAAGACATCTTCTGCAGATTATCCCTGAAAAATGATCTTTTTCCATTGGCGCAAGTCCACAGTGTTCTACCCGCGCCAATGATGGAGATCCTCAAAAGAGGGCGCGACCATTGGCGCTCTGCCTTAGAACAACAGTCGCGCCAACCAAATTTAGTCGTGCTTTTTGCCTTAATGCACGTCCGACTGTTGTTTCCTTCATTACATGGAGCTTTTCTGAGGATAAAAAATCAGTCTTTTGTCGAGCTTTATCCATCTTTATGGCTTTTGCTAATCCGCAAAAGGTGTCCCGGTTCATCGTATCCTCCTCCCTTCTTCATCTATATAAGCTTGTCATTATGCATTGGACAAGCTAGAGTGTTAGCTAGTCTTGGAGAGTGTTAGTGCTAGTGATTTAGTGATTGAGTGATAGTAGTGATGATTAGTGGTCATGGAGTGTTAGATGTTGAGTGCTAGAGAGGTTATGCTGCCGGAGAGGAGATGCATTGCAAGACACATATAGTTATTCGCCCAGCCAGGAGAAGGGTCGACGTCAGAACAATGGTTGTAACTTTTCCTGTTTATTAATTGATGAGCGACTGCTATTATAGTTCCAATCTCATTATCTATCATGGTGATGTGTTGATTTATTTCCTTTCTGACTGAAATATAGTTGTGCCTTGGTAGTTTTTATGTTGGCATCTATCTCTTCCTTTGCATGTGCAGGTGTTCGTTTGTGATCTGTTGGAGCAAGGGAGCGAGGATATCAACTCTGCTTCAATCATAGCGTTGGACTCCAGGTTAGTCTTCTTGATTCACCTTTGATGCATAACTAGGAACTTGCGTAGCAGCGTGGTTTGTTTGTGGCTAGTTCTGTTATAGGCTAGTGGGATCGCCTCTGTCCGCAGAGGGGATTTACCTGACCAACAGTGGGTTTTGGAAAACTTAGGCTCATCATGTTTGCTTGATGACCCTACCTCCATGGGTTGTACTGACATGGTTTGGTGTTGGCTTGGTGAAGTGGTTATATGCAGTTTCAAGGGTGCCTCAATGAAGGTGTCCCATGTCATGTTCTTCTCTTTCAACTGATGGAGTACTATAACCTTTATCAAGCTATGGTGAAAGAGGTTGGGATAATTCACTTTTCCTTTCAATTGCACCCTTTCAGACAATTTTTTTAGGCTCGTATACAAGTAGCTGGACACATTTAGAGACTTGGGAGCTGTAAAGTGCATGAGCAGTCTTATGTGGTATTGATATAGCCTAGAAAATCTTCCCCCACATGTGAAGGACTTCATGAAAACGTTCATCAATGGTGCATATCTCTCCAACAAGTATATGAATGGGAAAACATGTGAGTGAGCTCCTTTGTATTGTGATTTCAAGTAGAGTGTACTCTTATAGATCTAGGTTCATGCCTTTGAACCAGTTTTCACCATGGTTTGGTATGCCTGTAGATTGAGATATGGCATCCACTGAAAACATGAAATCAGTCCCTGCAATGGTGATTTTGTCTTCCTTCAAGCTGAGGGAAAATAAACTTGTGAGATGCTCATGGTAACCTACTTCTTGTACTCTTTGAGAAAACCCTAAACAATTGACATCTTCAAAGCATTTCATGACAAATGGGGAGGAGGTGATTTATTGCAATTAGAGGGCTCAAACCTCAATATCTTCCCCCCCTCAGTATCTTTAGACCCAAATAATTAATGCTATTATAGCTAGGTGCCTTTGGGCTAGACCTAAATCCACAAATAAGATACTTTTGGTCTATTTAGAGGTGCTTGCGAGACATGACAAGGATTGAGGGTGGGGTATAAAGGACAAATAATGTTTTAGTAAGGATTCAATTGTCAAGAAATTATGGAAAATTTCCTAGGGCAAAGGTATTCGGTAATAGGTTATTAAAGAGAAATATCTAAAAAATAGACTACTTAAGGAATGGATTAAAAAGGCGGCTCCAAAGAAGAAGGTGGCATCTTATATATGGAGAAACATGATGAGAAAAAAATATTGGCTGCTACAAAATCTAAGATGGGAGTTTGGAAGGGGGAATAGGATAGAAATAGGACTAGATGATATCAAAGGAGTGGAGGGAATACATACTCTTTCTATTCGCATCCTTGAGCATTTACATAAGAAAAGGCTTTACTTTATGAACTAAATATCTTGTGATTGATGATCTTCTTCTATTACAAGTTATTGGCTTAATGCATTTGAACTTGGATTTCCAGAGGATCTATCTATGGAATGGGCATGTTTCACAACACAGTTAAGTCTAACAGGTTTAAAAATCACTCAGAAGAAAGAAAAGCTAAAATGGGAAGGTGTTATGTATAATGAGCAGATCTCAGTTAAAGAGATTTATAAACATATTTCTCATGGACGTGGCTTGAATGATAATGTTTTTTGGTTTCATAACATGTGGAGATGGGATATACCTCTAAAATTAAAATTTTGTTTGTGGCTGGTGATCCACAATAATATTTTAACTTGGGATAATATCCATAAAAGGGGCTTTCACGATCTTGGAAGATGCTCTTTATGCAAAGAAGATTTAGAGACATGGAACATCTATTTCTAACATGTCCTTTCGCGATCTCAGTATGGAGTGGGGTTCTTAAAAAACTTAAAACACACGTAATCTAGAACATGGTTTCCATTTAGATATGTCTCACTTAATGGTTTGAAGGTTTCAAGACATATCATTCCTTGCCTTTCTATATTTTGTGGGGCATATGGAGAAGCAAAAATGAGAAGATTTTTAAAAAAACAGAACAAGATACTAGAGATGCCTATTTAAAGATCCTGCATATTTTATGGAGATATGGCTAATGAAGGAGGAACAACCTAGAAGACATTTTCGACTCGTGGAGCTATGGTCATACTTTTTTTTTTTTTTTATGGAGCATCCACCAACAGGGTTTGTGGAAGTGGGACACATTTGGTTTTGAAGCCAGACAACACCTTCCATTTCAATTGGTATAGTGGCACAAGGTCAAATAATAGAGTTGAGCTAATCATACTCTTGGGGGCTCTTCTATGTTTTAACTGGCTTGCAATTGAAGATTTACCTGTGTTTGGAGATTCCAAGATGATCCTAGATTGGGTACACTTGAGAACAAAATTTGGGTCACCTTCCCTTAGTTTTTCGATGTAATGCATAAGATCTTTGATGAATACCTTTCAAATACTGGCCTCTAATAATGTCTATAGAGAGTAGAATCAAGTGGCAGATCTCCTATCAAAGAAGGGATGCAACTGTGTGCCAAGGAGGATTTTCTACTCAATTTTTGACAAAGGAATCTGTTGATGGTGCTAGACCCACCAACATTTCAAGGGGATCTCCCCAGTGAGAAGTCCCAATTAGACCTCAGACTGTTCAGTGTAGGAGTCCCAGCAGTGGGTCATAAAGCAATGCCTTGACCACGATGTCGCACATAGGCAAGTAAGATAACTCTATCAGTAGCAAGGGTGTGACTGTTGTAGTGAGCCAAGGAAGGTGCATGAGAGGTTCTAACATAGGTGGGTTGGGATGAGTGCACCCCTTGGAAACCTGTAACAGTACTCAGCTGGGAAGGGAACACACGAGCGAAGATGCATAACAAGCTGGGACGCAGGTCAACAGACAATCCAAAATGATGGTTAAACCAACAACAAATTTGTAACAAGATTCATATAATTGCATACAAAGTATTTCATACACATCTACATAATTTAAACAACATACATCGCTACAACAACCAGAAAATTCCAACTACCATAACAACATATGCATGAAAACATGTTGGCTCTTATTATATAAATAAGTGTAAGTTCCAATCATACAATACATCCATGTAAACCTGCTAGCCCCAACATTGGAACGTTACAGCCACATCTGCCTGCTCCTCCAAAGAGATGAACTAGCTCCATGTAGTGGAGAAGCCAAGGCACGTTACAATACTGTCCAAGCTCTTTCCAAGATAGTCTTATCAGAATCTTGGCTAATCAAAATCCTATACAATGAGTTATGAGGGACTATTTATAGCAAAGAGCAGGGTGAACCTTGACATTCCCCTTTATGACCATTCAACTACCCTCATGAATCTTCACCTACTCGATGACTGTTACATCCACTAATGACACTTGACTTACACTTGACATGACTTAAAATTACAATGCACATGTACCCATGTGAACAAAAATGGCTTGATCAAGCCAAACTAGACATCACTCTAACTTAGACAACTACAGAAGTCCAACTACTCGACATCCTCATGCTGATCAACAGTAACATATTGATGCCAAGATCTGTAGTCCTTGATAGTGTCTGTGTGTTCCGCTGTGACATTTGTTTGAAACCTGAACCTTTCCTTCATAGCATATGGGTACACTGCTCGGGCTCCTTTGTCGACCAACACGTCTAAAAGCATGTGCATCATTGTCATGAATGTGACCGGACCAGAAACATACTTGCGCATGATGTCTGCACTGATAGGAAAGCCTAAGCTGGTGGCGTTGTGCATCAACTTATCGAGGTACGAGTTGAGCTCTAGCCGGACCTGCTTCTTGGTCTTCGCCTGTTGGGTGTGGAGCCTGATTATCTTCTGTATTCAACGGTTTTAGCCGGATGTATACCCCAGGAAGACTGTAAACCCCTCCATGCAGGGGGTACTTGTCCCTCGAGCGAGGGTTCGGGGGCAGCACCCCCGAAGCTAAAAATAGATGTAAAATTACCTTGTAAAATTCTAGTAATTTCTAGTCAATCTAGGCCGTTCATTAGGCGGATGATCTGACGATAGAAGTTATGTTTAATTTAGGGTTTTTTACCCTAGAAGGCAACCCCTCACTATAAATGAGGGAATTGTATTGCATCTAGGTATATCTACATTCTGAGTGAGGAAGAGAGAGGAGATTGAGAGCAAAGAGGGTGTTACAGCAGATCTGCTATAGCTTGTATCTCTTCAGTTTGCTGGATAATATAATAAAAGAAGGACTGGTTGTTTCTCTGTGGATGTAGCCCAAACTAGGTGAACCACGTATATCTGTGTCTCCCTTGTTTTATGCATTTTCTGTGTTTATATTTCTACAATATTTTATGTGTTCCATTGCTCCATAATATATAATTTTCTAACATCGCGTGGGTGAAAGTCGCAAGTGATGGGATCGCGTGTGTGTGCACCACAACATCCATGCTCTTGGAAACTTGTGCATGGGAAGCATGTATGCTAGTGATGAGTTGCGAGAGGTCGTCATAGTTATGGATCTGACTCCTGATACGTGTTTGCAACTCGACCACATTGGCCCTCATCATCTTTGGCAAGTGAAGCGGGGCTCCCTTATACTTCATCATCCATGTTTTCATGTTATCAACAACATCATGCACGTTCGTAAAGATGCATTCTCTTCTAGAACATCATTGCTGACTTCCGTTGAGATGGACGACTCCCTTGTGCATGGTACCAAACTTGGAGTACAATGCTTGCATAAATGTGCCAAGGGATAATACTTCATCTAAGATTTCCTTCTTCAGTTCATCTGAAGCGAACATTGTCACCAAGTCTCCTCCTTGCTTGGCGACCTATATTTCCTTCGCCATTCACTCATTCTTAGCTATTAAAAAGCGAGCACTTGAGCTAGTGGCTTTGGCATACACTCTGGTTACATCAGCCAAGGAAACTGGATGCTTTTGCACATCAGTCATGTTCGCTCGCTCCTCAACTTTCGCAGGAGATGTTTGATCCTCCAGACTTGGTAATCCCTGATACTGCACAACTCTGTGATGAGATTTGTCAAAAGTGATGTTGTGCATCTCTCCTTTCGATTGACCACCAAGGATATCAGTTCCTCCTTGGTCATTCACGACTTGCTCATCATCTAGATGCATTGAAGTGGGTGAGTCGACCTCTTTGTGGTGATGCATGAGGTTGGTGTCCTATTCCAACTCCTGCTATTCCATGTCTACATCCAACTGTTGAAGTGCTTGTTCTACCTCATGAACGAAATCTTACTCCTGTGATGGTTCAACCTATTCATCTGATGCCAACTGTTGAGATGAATCAACTAGTTGTATGGGAGCTACTTCATCTATCTATACACGTTGTGCCCCGTGATGTATCTATTGCTGCTACACTTCCCTCTCCTGTTTGCACAGCTCTTGTTCTTTCCGGAGTTGCTCCCTCAGCTTGTGAAACTTCTCCTCTACTTCTTCCATTCTCTTCTTATCCCTCTACCTTTGCGTGATTCACTTGTCGCACTGCTTCCTCTTTTCCCGAATAGCCATAACTTCTTTTTCTACAAGTGGATTTGCTCAAAACTTGCAGCTTTGCTCCTCCTCCATGCAATCGACAATATTCCTCTTTTTGAATTTAAGTATAGGGGGTGTACATAGTGCATTATATTAGATATCATTCAGCGTGCTTGAGCCAGAGGTGATCTGGGATGGGTGACATCCCGGGAAGTCCTAGTTACCGGGTGCAAGCCTTGAAAGTGATGGTTGACGCTATGTGATTTATTTCTCCAGTTTCAATCCCACTTCTTCACGTGAGCATCATCTGATGCAATGAGTGCTAAGTGAACTCTTCAAATCATGAGAAATTAGTCACTTATGACTACCTCTCACGGAAATGGTCATACGTGAATGACTTACTTAATGCAGTTGAATCCCAAACATGATATCTAATATTCCTCTTCCCTTTGTCACGCACAAGTATGCTTGGCCCTGTTGCCTTTGTTGCTGCAACTGCTACTGTTGCTACTATTGGTGCTCTTCATGATGCTTCTTCATGTTGCTTCGCTAACCACTCCACAATGAAGCCGACCTATTCATTCGGTCTAGAGGAATTGTAGCAATACCTCCATGAGTCCTCCTCAGCCCAATGAAATGCCACATGGATCCCGTTGAACTGAACTCTCGTGCAGTGATCCTTCATAATGAAATATGGGTCATATGGATTGAATCTTTAGAGGTTGAATGGGTACTTCTTCATATGCTCTGCTTCGACATCCGCTTGCTTGATACTCCAGATCTCATATAACCCAATCTGCAACAGAAGAGCGGGCCAAGGTACCTTCTTCTTCTACTACAATCTAGTTGTCAATCTTGATGAGATGTGATATGATACTTTATGCATGAAAAGTACGTCCAAGGAAAACTTGGGAAGAACATGTGGAGGTTTCTCCGCACTGAACATTCAAATGAAAGTGTCGGACTGTGAGGCATACCGATTTGCAATTCCTAACAATGCCTCCATTCTTCCTTTGACATGCAGGCTGGATCCTATTTGAATATCATCTTGTAAACTAGGGTGAAAGAATGGTCAGAAAGTCGTGCGATTATTCCTCTGAAGCTGCATTCGGACAACAACTTGAAATATGTGTTCACAACAGTCTCTGCTGGTGACCATGCCCACTCCAAGCCCAGGAACTCATGTCGAGCACAAACTGCATCTAGGATGTAGGCGAGCATGTAAATATCTGCATGCATACCTTCGGGTGACTGTCGAGCCTTCCTGACTTGCTCCTTTAACTGATGAGGTAGTATGCCGAACCAGTTACATGGTTTTCCTTCTCTAGCCAGTTGGTCAAGTACGATCACCTAACTCTGTGTAAAGGTTTCAGTGCTTGCTTGGCCACAAAGTTGACATGTGAATATGACCAAGTATTGGTATGCCTTCCTTAGTATCTTCGTCTTGTAGATCTGGTTGGGTGTCATCCTGAATGAGATGGCTCCTTTACCCAATCCTTTAGAATGTCTCTGGAGTTAGCTTTGTTGTTGGGCAAGCTGAATGGAGGATTCATGACAGTCATGGGCTATACCATATGGTACATCTCATTATAATCTCATGCCCAGAAGGTTTCAAGCTTCATCCCACTGACATTGCTCAAGGTCATCATCTCAAGATCAGTGTGAGAGATGATCCATTGTATCATGTCTGCACATGGGAACGCGGGGTATCTGCATGCAATCCGGTACAAGCTGGACATGTGAATGTTAACGTACACCTGACAGTCTTCGAGGTCTTCCCAAAAAGTGCTTGCGAATGTTTCATTGACCTCTTTCCACTTTAGTTTGATTTCCTTGTCTATATATAGCTTCGTATCTTCATAGATCAATAGACTAGAGGAAACTTGCTCAACTACTGCTCGAGCTGCAATTCCATCAATGTCATGTGATCCTATTCTCTTGGAAGCCATTGAGATAGAAGAACACATGAAATATCTAGAAAAAAGCAACATGCATGGAAAGAAATATGTCAACAAAAAAAAAGCAAATTCTGGGGAATGACATAGCACATACATGGGAAACTGATGAGAAAGATTGCACAATTTCTTCTAGGAGGCTGGGTGATTGGCTGCCTGAACTACACAAAAGGTAGTTTGGCTTGTCTGGGAGGCAAGACTGGCTGTTGGATCTACAAAATGCGCAATCCAGACTGGATTCTCACTGTTGGGATTGTGCAATGCGCAATTCCAATTAAGAAGGACTGCATTGCACAATTTCATGGGCCAGCAGTCACTGTCCTCCAAAAATGTGAAAAACAGTCCTGGAGGCTAGGGCTAGATAGAAATTCCCATTTCTGGAGAGGAAGGTATAACCTTCCTTCCCCAGATTATGCAATGCAGCCTCAATGAAGGCAAAGTCTGAACCAAGGTTGGCCTAACTCGCAGATGGGAAATTGAAAGCAAATAAGACATTGAATGCATGGCAACACTAAGTGATAGCAAAAGTGATTGAAAATTCATGCAAAGCATGAATGAAAGATTCAGCAAATAGATCAACATGCATGTGGGTGAGGCGATTTGTTGGTTCAGTGAACATTCGTGCAAAATAGTTTCATGCATGCGACAACAATGAGATAACAACAAAAATTAAAACTAAGCTAGGACAAGCGAGTATACATGTAAATGACAAAAAGCGTTCAAAGAATCAAGCAAACAACACTCACACAAGCGGATACACAAAAAGCAACAGAAATGCTGAAAAAGACAAGCTGAGGCCACTTACCCATGAATAGATTAGTCGGATGTGTCGAAGAGTCCTGGATGTGCTTTTGGATGTCAGAGCTGCAAGAATTATGTGAATGAATAAGCTCTAACGTGTCTAATAAATAAGTTTGGTCTCATGATGCGCATGCCACAAATCTAGGAAAAAGCAACACTTGGAGGAAATTTTCTAAAATAACATTGCATGTAATCCTTGGCTGCTAAAAATACCTCACTGAATCATGGGATTCCTTTCTCATGTTGCCTCTTGCTATTCTGGAAAGAGAAATGTCATGCATGCATGCAGGTCAAGTTTCCTTGGTCCCAGGTGGAACTGGTCAACCAACCTGCTCATGCATGCAGTTTCTCAACTGCTTAGGAAAAATGTGCATTTCTGGTTGGGAGCTAGGCTGACTGTGTAGGAGGTTTGCACAATTTCTAGGTAGAGCAGCTGAATACTACCTAGATTTGCACAAATTCTCAGCTGAGTAGCCCTGCTCGGGAAAATTGCACAATTCCTTGGCATTCTTTGTCACTCCCTAACGGACCCTACCACTCCCTAACATGTCGTGTCACTCTAGCATGCCTTGGCACTTCCTAGCATATAACCTTGTCACTCCCTCCTTAACACAATTGGAACTTTTTGACACTCCCTATCACACACTCTTATCCATTCATTTCCATGCATTTTGAACTAGTTCTCCCTTGTGTTCTCATGGCACTCCCTGACACACATTGGCACACCCTAGGACTTGGCACATCTTGCCATGCTGCTCTGTCACTCTAGCATTCCTTGGAACTACCTAGCATACCTTGTCACTCCCACCTTAGCACACCTATAATTCACTGACAATCGCTGTCACACACTCTTATTCATTCATTTCCATGTATTCGAAACTAGTTCTCCCTTGTTTTCCTTAGCACTCTATAACTCTCCCTGGAATGCATTGGCACACCTTAGCACCTAACACATCTTGGCATGTTTCCCTGGCCTCTAGAATGCCTTACCACTGCATAGCATACCTTGTCACTCCCTCCTTAGCACACCTTGAAATCAATGACACTCACTGTCACAAAGTCTTATTCATTAATTTGCATGCATTATTTTCACCTAGTGTTCCCTTGTGTTTCCCTAATGCTCCCTAACACTTCCTAGCACTATTTGGCACACCTTGGCACCTAGCACATATTGGCTGCATGTCACTTTGGCATGCTAGAATGATTTAGCACTGCTTAGCATACCATGTCACTCCCCTCTTACCACACCTGGAACTCATTGACACTCCCTATCACACACTCTTATTCATTCATTTCCATGCATTTTGACCTAGTTCTCCCTTGTGTTTCCTTAGCACTCACTAACACTCATCACATGTTCGGACACCTAACTGCAATGAGTTTCATTAACAGTCAATCCAAAAACCCTTCCAGAGTCTAGCTAGTTACTTGTTCTTCACTAATATATTAGGGTTAAGTTTATTGTATAGTGTTTAGTGTGAAAATACTATTAGGTGTTTTTATCGCATTTATTGGAAGGTGGCTAAGCCACAAGCATGACGATAAGGTTCTTGAATCTTGGACTGTAAAACTAACCAACAAATATATTACTATAAGATATTTGGGAAATTGTAGTTCTCTAAAGAGATTCATGGTAGTTATTTTCCCATTACACTAGACCCGAGAACTCTATTGTTAATTAGATGCACAGAAGTGGTATTTTGATGTAGTAAATGTCAAATGTATAGTTCAAAAACATGATGGAGGCTTATCTCTGATATCATAATTTAGTTTTTTATCTTCGTGGTGCAAACCCCACAATGTCGAAGTGTGACACCTTCCTTGCAAAAACACCCTTCGAGTAGTTACCCAGTGACTTCCCTGCCTTTGATTTCCCTCTCCTCATCTTTCTCACTCTCAGTTCCTTCTCCCTTACTCTCCTCTCACTGTGCTCTTTTTCTTCCTATTCTCCTTATCCCAATTTCTCTTCTCTTTCTACTTCTCAACCCATCCTTCTGGTTATTTAGGGTTTGGCTAACTGGATTTTCCCTTTCCTTCCATTTTGCCTCCCATTTTCTTCCCATCTGTCATTTACCCTCTTCTTAGATCTATTCTAGAATGGACAAGGTGTGAGGAAGGAGAAAAATCCATTCATGTGTGCTACTAGGTTGCAAAATATCTCCCTGCCCTCATTGACTACATCAAGGCCTATAAATACTATGCTTGTTAGTGTCTGTGAGTCTCTTCTTAGGTCTTGGGTCGAATTATTTTTTCTCTTTCAACTATATGAGTCGAGCTATATGCTATTCAACCCCCCCATCGATAGAGTTCCTTATACTTGTATCATACCCCTGGTATAAAGACATAAGTATAGGTTATTATGGTATAGGTTGAACTTTTGTTATTACGCTCACCTTGAAGTCATTGAGGTTCCATCTAAATCCCCCTAGTTAATACAAGCTTCATTGAGTTAGAAATATGTGCCATCAATAATTATAAGTGGTTACCTTAAGGAAGGACCATTGGGTGAAGCCTCATGAATGGAGATTGGGTCGATGGTTAGGGTTCTGAGTCAATTAGACACTATTCACTATTATATTTGTGGGCATAGAGTAATTATGATCTTCCCCATGTACACAAGGATAACTGAGAAGTGTTTCCCATAATCATGCAAGTGGAACATCAACATGTACATCAGGGTAACCACAAAATATTTATCATATTTATACAATGCAAGGTGATAGGAAAATATTTACAATATGTACATGAATGTACTAAGATCAAGACCATTCGAATCATATCTACATACTTACCACAAGATGAGGGTCATTAAAACCCCTTAAAAATAGCCATAAGGCCTTCCTCTTTTGCATCTCCTTGACCACAATGGTTTAATTGAAAAACAAAGAGTTCCCTTAAATATTTAAAGGTTAAGGCAACCACTTCAAGCCCTTGAACTTAAAGATAATCAAATATTTGCAATTTGTTACAATAATAAGTCCATTATGCACACTCCTCATCTTAGAGGTGGGTAGGGAGGGAGAATACTTGGTTGATGCCAAACTTGTAAATGAACAACTTTGCCTACTTATTGGTTGGACTCTCCACCTCTATTTGACACCACTAACACAACCAAAAGTCCAAGAGACCCATAAGATGTGCCCTACACCCAAGAGCTTAGACTACACCTCCATAAAGTGTACCTTCAACTTTAGATGTCCCAAAGCAGTAACGTCCTAACCCAATATAGCCTATTTGTTAGATTTTTGTAACTTTCTCCTTAACTAACACTTGTTTTTAACTATTTAATCCACTTACCATATACTCTCTCTTGTTTTCACCTACCTAGTATACAAGAACACTTATGTTTTTAATACAACGAAGATAAGAGGGCATGTTTCTTTCTTACACTTAAATGTTTCCAATACGACCAGGTTAAGAGCATGTGTTTCCTTTTCAAATTCCAAAAGTATAACATGTCTATCTCTATAAACTAACAATAAAATCATTGCATAAAAAAGGTAAGCTTAAAATTAAATTATTATTATTATGATAAATACACCAAATATGGAAAAAATGTTTTCAAACACAACCATAAAAAAAAAGTGTTAGTTTGTCAAATACAACTACAAACTTATTAAACCATCCTAGATCCATCTTAACCTGGATCTATCAAGCGCCGAGAGGGATCCAATCTCTCGATGTGCAAACATATTTTTTGGCACTTGATAGATGTAGGTTAAGATGGATCTAGGTTGGTTATATAATACTATATAATATCTATATTTGTATCTATGTGTCTCTTTATTATTCCCTCTCTCTATCTCACCCCAGAAACATACGCACTCTCTCTACATATCTATCTCTCTCTCCCTCCCTCTTCCTCTCTGGCTCTCTCTCTTCCCTCTATCTCTCTCTCCATCACTTCCTTGTCACTCACTCTCCCTCTCTACCTTCCTTCCTCTCTGTCTTTCTTCTTCCTTCCCTCTCTCTCCCCCTCCAACTTCATCTCTCTCTCCTCTCTCTTAGTTCTCTCTCCCCCTTTCTCTCTCACCTCCCTATGTCCCCCTCCATCACTCTATCTCTCTCTTCCCCCTCCATCTTTGTGCCTTCCTCTCTCTCTTTCCCTTCTCTCCCTATCTTTATCCCCACCTATTCTCTCTCTTCCCTCCTCTCTTCTCTCCCTCTCTCTCTATCCATCTATCTGTTGTCACCCCCTCTCTCTCCACCTCTATCTCCCTATGCCTTAGTTCTTTCCTCCCTCTCTCCCCCTCCATCTCCATATCTCTCCCCCCCCCCCTTCTTCTCTCTCCCCTCCTCTCTTCTTCTCTCTCTTCCTACATCCTTCTCTCCATCTCCCCCCATCACTCTCTAACTCTCTCTTTTTTTCTCTCTCTCCCTCCACCCTCCATCTTTGTCACTATATCCCTCCCCCTCTCTTCCCTTAACGTTGCTTGCTATCATCACTTGGATCCTTAGTTAAGATAGATATATGTTGGTTCTTACTAATATTTGTATTAGATAAATTTCACATCTTTAAATATAAAAGTATTCTCATTTTTAATTTTATTAAAACCTTAATTTAATTTATATGGGAATAATTTTAGTAGTTGTGAGGATAGAGAGTTTATATATATCTCAAAACTAATTACAACCCTTTTCCTATTACCTTCTAATGAAAAATGTTATAAAATTAAATTAGATTTAAAATATTTTTATTGTGAAATAAGTTATGGTTTTTGGGCATGTGTATTGATAAGCCATGGTATTGGCCCATGAAATTGTAAAAAATCCTATTTACAAGTTAATAATATCCATGGTAAATTGGGGGTGAATATCGATGGTTAAGAATCTTTTCATATTGTTATAAAATATTTAGATTGTGAAATAAGATATGATTTTTTTGGCATGTAGTATTGATAAGCCATGGTATTAGCCCATGCTATTGTAACAAAGTATATTCACAAGTTCATAATATCAATGACAAAGCGGGGGTGAATATCCATGATTAAGAATCCTGTCATATTCTTATAAAATATTTTGTTTTTGAAATAAGTTATGCTTTTTGGGCATGTGGTATTGATAAGCCATGGTATTGGCCCTTGGTATTGTAACAAAGTCTATTTACAAGTTAATAATATCCATGGTAAAGTGAGAATGAATATCCATGGTTAAGAATATTTTCATATTGTTATAAAATATTTTGATTGTGAAATAATTTATTTTCTTAGAGCATGTGGTATTGATAAGCCATAGTATTGGCCCATGGTATTATAACAAAGCCAAATTTTTACAAGTTAATAATATCCACTGTAAAGTAGGGCTGAATATCCATGGTTAAGAATCTTGTCATATTGTTATAAAATGTTTTGGTCGTGAAATAAATTATGATTTTTGGGCTTGAGGTATTGATAAGCCATGGTATTGTAACAAAACCTATTCACAAGTTAATAACAAAATCAAAATATAACAAATTGAATCTTATTATTTTTATTATTAATTGAGCCAACATTTAGCTTTTTGCACTCATCCACATACTTTTGGCTTTTATTTGTATTATTACTATTATTATTTAACTAAGCCCATATTTAGAATTGTTTACATACTTACATTACACCTACACATCTACTCTATAATCTACAAATATTGTATTTATTATTTTTTAGGAAGGAAAATTTTAACATTTTTGAAAAAAATCAGCCTTAATTTTGATGTAACAAAGACCTCCCAAATCCAATCTTCATTTAGGTTCTAAAACAAGTTTTCACTTTTTATAGGGCAGAGGGAAACAAGTAGCACATTTTCACTTTTCATAGGGCGGGAGGGATAACAAGATTAAAACTAGTATATTTTCACTTTTCATAGGGCGGAGGGAAAGCAATATTAAAACAAGTAGTATGTTTTCACTTTTCATAGGGAAGACGGAAAATGAGATTAAAACAAGTAGTTTTAGTTTTCATAGGGTGGAGGGAAAATGAGATTAAAACAAGTAGTGTATTTTCACTTTTCATAGGGCAAAGGGAAAATGAGTAGCACATTTTCACTTTTCACAGGGCCGGAGGGAAAATGAGATTGAAGAGAGTTGTGAATTAAGGTTTTGCCAGACTGATATCAAACCCCACCATTGGATCTTCAGTCCATTAATGACCCCCAGGTATGTTTCATTTCTAACCTCACTACATTTCCACCCCACTTTTATTCTTCTTCCACATAGGGAGGGGTACACACACCTCAGATCTCTGGTTCAAAATTCACTATATTTTTTATCCTTGCTTTTAATTTTATGCTTCAATCTCTGTGCCACACTTTGTTACTACTCAAAATTCACTATTTTTTCATCCTTGCTTTTAAATTTATGCTTTAATCTCTGTGCCACACTTTGTTACTATTTGCAGGGATGGCATTGGCATTTGATGACTTTGGGAGGCCATTTATCATAATAAAGGAGCAGAGGTAGAAGACCCAAATCAGAGGCTTAGATGTTCAAAATGTCTAACATTGTGGTAACCATGGCTGCTATGAGAATATTGTGCACCTCACTAGACTACAATGGAATAAAAATGATGCTCTAGAATCCCTAGTGTGATATCATCATCAGTAAGCTCCTATTCCTTTTATTCATTCTCTATTTCGCGATCAATGAAACCGGCCTTAAATTATGAAAAATAGTAGAATTTACTTTAAAACTTGTATGATTCATAACTAAAAATTACATAAATTTTCTGTTAAGACTGAAATAAGCCAATACTATGCAATCTACTCGCTCTTTCTCACAAATCCTGAGGCCCACCGAGCTAGATGACTACATATGTCGATGTCTGCCTACTAAAGCTCTTAAAATTGGTCAATGCATTCAGAAGTCGTTTGGATCATTGGACGTCTAACGTGCATTAAGGGCATTTCAACCCATAGATTTGTATGCGTCATATTCCATCATGTTGGTTCCATTTATAGGTGCATGTCGGTTTTAGTTGTTGGTAGAACTTGACACAATCATTTTGGTTAGATTTCGAGATCTTTCTATTTAAAGTAGTTCTCCTATTTCCTACATGTCAAACATAGCTACATGGTATTGGGCCATGCATGTAACTTTTGTGCACTTTGAGGATGTGGTACTTTAGTTTACCACCCAAATTCACACAAAAACTGAACCCAAATACACAAATTTACGAAGTAACTGAACTGAATAATTCACACAAAAACTGAACCCAAATTCACACAAATTTATGAAGTAACTAAACTGAATAATTCACACAAAATTTGAACCCAAATTCACACAAATTTAGGAAGTAACTAAACTGAATTGTTTCTGTTTTTTTTTTATCAAGTAAGAGTGGGACCTTCCATTAATCTAGAAAAATACATAATGTACAAAGAGCAGCACCAGCTCTATGAAAACTCAATAGGTAGCTAGGCCGGCAAAACCCGAACCTAACTCCGAAAACTATGAAAAGCCCGAACAAGACTACAAAGGGGTTGTAAACAAAACATCTTCCCAACCTAGTGTGCAGAGAAACCAAGAAATACCCATGAACACTCCGCCTGTGGGTTATGGCCCACAAAACCTATCGGAAGTGTTCATTTGAGGCTTTAAGCCTTAAAACCAACCCACAACACTTTATCGGGTTTTCCTTTTAAAAACCAAGACCATTCATTATATCGGAATATAAAGGAATACATGGGAAATCCCACTCAACACCCAAAACGCCAGACTTCAAATATTTTACACCCGCGATTATAAATATCAGTGGGTCCGCACTCCCGGTCCATCGGTGTTCCACTGCGCTCTCCATTCACAATCTCCGCTCGGCCCAATCTCCACCGTCGATTCCAATTTCTGATCCAATGGCTATTGGCGCGTCGCTTAATCGCCCATCGGCGTATCACAAATCTAACTCCACTGTCCCTTGACCTCTCTCTAATGTGCTTTGCGATTAGATCTTGGCCATTGATCTGGAGCTTGATCTGATGTTTTTCGCTGGTGTAATCAACCAACTTGCACAACAAACCTCAACCATTGATCTACTCGTACTAGATCCGACAACTGTTAGGGATTTCGGGTGGACAAGTAGCACGAGGATTAACCGCCCAAAAAGCGGTTTCCTCTCTCCTCCTCGCTGCTACGTGTTGCTTGATGAGTGGCATCGGGTGCTCACCCTTCAATACCGCTTAAGGGTTTGAGGTCACCCAAAATACCACTTTTACTGTTGTGAAACCATTTTCCCCACAAATTAACTCTGTGCTCTTTCACCATTACTGTCCATCGATCTGAAAGATCTAACAGTTCTCGTTCCTTTCTGTCTATGTCGTTGATCTTCTGCTTATCGATGGATTTACACTTAAACCCCAGTTTCTCTGCCATACTCTGTCTTTACACAGAACACTAGTCGTCTCTCTGCTTATTTCTCATGCTTTGAAAGTACTCCCTATCTTTGGTAGCCTGTCTGTGACAGTCTTCGTGCAATCTCCCTGGGGGAGTCGACATCCAGTCATATCTTCTATTACTTTTTGAACAGAGTACTCCTTCATTCACCAAACGATCTGCTAACCTGTTGGCTGTTCTGCGCACATGAACAAAATTGAGGGTTCTCAGGGCTCTCAGGTGGGATTGTATACATTGATAGACCTGCAATAACCTCCAGTGTTTCGACACTCTTTCTGGTGTTGTGCCATTGCATATTTTCTTGACCAAATTAATTATCAATTCAGAGTCAGCTTCAATGATAGTATTATGTAAATTTGACTGAATCAAGATTTCTAGGCATTGCTATAGGGCCATGAGTTCTGCCATATTATAAGTGGCCTTCCCCAAATGACTATGAAAGATGACTTTTATGTATCCCTGCTCATCTCTTATGACTCCGCCATAACCAACCACCCCAAGGTTTCCTTTAGAGGCTCCATCTATATTGAATTTCAAAAAACCATGAGGAGGAGGTTGCCAGAAGTCCTTATCTATTGTTATATGACTTACAACCTTGCTTATGCCCTGGGGAAAAGGCACCTGTAGACCCAAATGTAATAGTATTTGTGCATCCTGGTCTTGAGGTGGGTTCTCGGGGGGTTTCTTTAGAAGAGTTCCTATAGTCTCTTTGAGTTGTCTAATGATCTAAGCTATGATGCTCTGGGTTGAGCTAATTCTGCTCTTAAAAATCCTATTTTTTTGTTCTTTCCAGACTTCCCATATTAGAAAGCCTGGAACCAGAGTCCAAGATTTGTTGATTATTTCATTTTCAAAGAAGTTTCTCCTCCAATTCTTCAAAGTGCCAGTAATGCTGAAATTGTCCCTATCTGTTTGTCTGAAGATTGAAGCCACCCAATTCCACAAGGTGGAGGTGAATGGGCAAAGGTTGAGTAGATGTTCCATTGTTTCTTCTTGTAATTTGCATAACTGGCATCTAGATGGACCAACTACACCTCTTTTCCGAAGGTTTTCCCAAGTCAGAATTTTTTTATGTTGCACCAACCACATGAACAGTTTGATTTTCATCCAGTGTTGGTTCTGCCATAGGTCCTTCCATACCTTATCAGGGTTTGGAAAGTCAAGCCCTAGGGCCATTCTCTTGGCTTCTTTGAGGTTGAAGTTGCCTTCATTGTTTCTTCCCCATCTCAGTTGGTCTAATGAAGTTGATGTCAAAATATTTCTCTGTTCCAAGATCACTACAAGAGCTTCTGCCTGGGCCTTCAAAGGGTTTCTTCACTATATACCAGGTCCTTCCATATTCTCCATTTGCCCTTGTTCCTAGCCTGATCCCAGAAGTCATTTACCCTGAGTAAACCTTTGTTGTTAGTGTCATTCTTGAGATTGGCTAGTTCTTCTCTTAACAGGTTAGGTTCCTATTGCCAGTTGTCCTCCAAAAACCAAGCTAGGTTTCCATCTTTGATCTCCCAGAAACTGTGTTTCTAAACAATGGCTCTATTCTCCCATGCTTTTTTCCAAATGTGGGAGCCTTTGATGAGCCCAGACACTTGAATGTGATCCCTTTCTTGCAAATTATTTGCATACTTATGTTTCCATACCTTGGCCCAAGGGGTTACAGATTTCTTTAGCCATCTCCACCATAGTTTTTCCCCCAAAACTTTGCTTAGGGTTTCAGGGTCATGAAGTCCCAAACCTCCATGTGTCTTAGGTTTACAGATCTTAACCCATGCTAACAAAGCCCATTTATTTTTCTCTTCCCCTTTGCCCCAAAGAAAGTCTCTTTGGATATTTCTTATGTGTTGCACAACTCCTTTAGGAGTAGGAAGGGCCAAAAATATGAAGATGGGAACAGTTTGTAGGACATATTTTGTTAGCACTAGCCATCCTGCTCAATTCAAAGACTTGCTTGTCCATTTCTGAACTTTGTCCTGGAGTTTATTAGTGATTGGCTCCCAAATTGCCTTGTTCAGAGGTTTGTCTGGTGCTCCCAGATATTTGGCGGGTAGTTGTTCTCTTTGAAAGCCAAGAATTCTGGTGAGGTTTCTCTGAATAGCAATGTCAGTATTAAAAAAGAAAATCTTTGATTTGGTAAGGCTTACCTCTATACCAACATCCATAGCAAAGTCATTCAAGATTTTCTTGAAAGATTTAGCTTCCTTGACCATGGGTGTACCCTACAGCATAGTGTTATCCACAAATTGTTGATGAGTCAAGGCATCCCCATTTTGGTTGAGTTTGAGACCCTGGATTTTTCCTTCTTCTTTGGCTGATTTAATCGCATTGATTAAACCTTCCATCATGAGAATAAAGAGGAAGGGGGAGAGTGGATCTCCTTGTCTAAGGCCTCTCGAAGGCCTAAAGGTTCTGGATGGTGAGCCATTAAGCAGGATTGAAAAACTAGCTGTGGTGACAAGGGCCATTACCCATCTTATCTAGTTATGGTCAAAGCCATACGCTTTTAGTACTTCCCTAATGTATGTCCAGCTTAGCTTATCATAAGCTTTCTCTAGGTCAAGTTGTATGATCATACCTGCTTTCTTATTGCTCTTGAGAGAATGAACCACCTCGTGAGCTTGAATGATGTTATTTAGAATTTTCCTTCCTTCCACATATCTAGTTTGCTCCTCAAACACAAGAGTTGGAAGAAGGGGCTTGAGCCTGTTTGCAATTACTTTGGATATAATTTTTTACACCACATTGCATAAAGCTATGGGTGTAAATCTGTCTAGTGTCATAGCATTTTCCTGCTTTGGAATCAAAGTTATGAAAGAGGCATTAAGCGCTCTCAAAACAGTTTTGTTTTTCCTCGAGTCCTCCACCACATCAAGGATATCTTGTTTGACTATTTCCCAACATGCTTTGAAGAATTCTACGTTAAACCCATCTAGGCCTGGAGCTTTCCCATTTTTCATCTCTTTAATGACTTCGATGACCTCCTCTTCAGTCACTGGCTTGTTAAGATTGTAATTGTCTTCTCTTGTTACAAGCTTAGGAATGTGCTTTGTGAAGTTGTTGATATATTGTGATCTGTCTATGAGAGGCTCCTCTACTATGCTTTGGAAATGTTGTACCAGAGCAGATTCTATTTCTTTGTGGGTGCTGAGCTGTTTTCCTTGAGTATCTTTGAGTTTTGAAATCCTGTTATGAGACCTGTGATCCATGGTTGACTTGTGAAAAAACTTTGTGTTTCTTTCTCCTTCCTTTATCCATTGCACTCTCAATTTTTGTCTCCAAAATATCTCCTCTTGCTTGCATTTGTCTTCCCATTCCTGTTGAAGAGAGTCCACTTGTATTTTCCTTTCCTCGGTAAAGCCATATGTGATGAGGACCTGTTAATTTTTTGTAGTTTCTATTCAACTTCTTTTTTGGCTTTGAAGATATTGCAAAACTCATTTTTGTTCCACTCTTTAAGCTTGAGTTTGATGTGTTTTAGTCTATGATGTCGAAGGAACATATTAGTTCCCTGAATGGGCATATCTTCTACCCACCATTTTCCAATATTGCTAAACAAGTTGGGGTGCCAGGGTGAGCCAAATATTTTCAAACCTAAAAGGTATGTTTCTTGGAGTGCCTATAAAAGAAGCTTTAAGTTGGACAGGCCAGTGATCCGAGCCTCCAAAAGGGAGGATTAAAGCAGACAAGTCAATGTCTATGAGAATGATGTCCTCAGAGATTATGAATCTATCTATTTTAGAAGCAAATTGAGAAGTACCTCCCCGCTTATTATTCCAGGTGAAGGTACCATTTTTTGTCTCTGTATCCACTAGCCTCATGTCGTTTAGGAAGTTTTGAAAGGCTATGGAGTCTCTTCCTAGTGTTCTGGTCCCATATTTTTTTCTGAAAGAGATTTGATCATAAGTCCCCTCCCAGAATCCAGGGCATAGCAGGATATCTTTCTCTTAGCTCCTCCAGTGAGCTAAGAAGCCTGAGTTTGTCTTCAATTTTTTGAGGACCATAGACATTTGTGATCAAATAGACTTCCTTATCACCCAAAGGTTGGATCACCATCGATAGGTAGTTCTTGGATGCTTCAGCATCTAGGATTCCAAGTTTCTGGGGGTTCCAAAGTGTGAGAATCCCTCTTACTATTTTGTCTGCTTTAACTTCTAGATATTCATACTTGATGAGCCATTTTATATTTATCTCTCTTATTTTATCTATTGAACATTTTGTTTCCTGGATAAACACCATATCTAGTTTTTCCTCTTTTATTCTATTACTAATATTTCTTTGTTTCCTTTTTCTTCCTAGACCCCTAATATTCCAGGTTGTAAGCTTCATTAAGAAATGTTTGTAAATGAGTAACTAGTAAGGTATTTCATATTACCTGAGTTGATCATGAGTTTCCCACACTCTATCAGCAGCTCATTCTGTCTTTTCCTTCCTCTTTTCCTGCCTGGGTTCTTGGGAGCATGTCTCGATGTTGCCTCCATCATTTTTACCCCTCTGTTTTCCTGGCTATCATGGTTTCTTTTGACTCCAGAACCCTTTGCTTGAGATCTCCAAAGGAAGAGCTATTGTACTCTGTAAAAATCCTCTTGTGGTAAAGAATCAACCCCTTTGGTGGTTCACTACTCCAGGAACTTTTCTGGATCGAGATTTCAAGAATTTCCTGCAGATCATGGTCCTCCATTACAACCTCGCTTGGGGTCATCTCATGTTCCCTATCAAGTTCCATAGTGCGTGGCAGATCATTCTTCAGTTTGCTACTTTCAGGTATATCCTCCATGCTGTCATCTTTTTCCTTCTCTGCAGGACTATCCTCCAGTACCTGGTTCATTCCATTGTTCCCATCTTCTTATTCTAATATATTGAATCTGTTATGACTTGGTTGCTTCTCCTCATTGATTTTCTTCTCGTTCTTTTTCCTTTCTTTCCCTCTGCCTCCCACCTTAGTAAAGCCTTTAGTATCTTTTTCTATGTTTGGTTTTAATATTGCTCTACATTTTGTTCAATGGGCAGTCTTTGAAGACGTGCCCATGTTGATGAAATTTGTGACATATGAATGGGACATGTTCATAGTCCACTACCTGCACCCATTCTTCATCATATACTTCTAGAATTATTTCGTCCAGAAGTGCTCCAGATAGGTCCATTTCTATGCATATTCGGGCAAAGGAGGTGTATTTTCCTCGCAGAGTCGCATATGATATTTTTTAAAAATGACCTAGTTTATTGCCTATGGCTTTTAAGGATTCTAGCAGCCAATAATATAAAGGTAGGGAGTAGAGTCTTATCCATACCAACACTGATGTGAATGTCTCTTGTTCCAGGACAAAATTCATCACCCATGGTCACATGTAGAGTCCTGCAGCAGCATAAAAATATGGTCCTCCTTCGAACACTCTGTCTTTGTCCTCTAGGTTTGTGAACACTACTGTGAAGAAACCCTCGGATCCAAGGTGAAGATTTATTTATCCCTTAGGTTTCTAGTGGTTCTTTATCCATGCATGCCAAGCCTTCTCCATTGGCCATATCCCCATAAATTTTCATATTACTGCATACGCCGCCATGTGATCCCTATACACTTGTAGCGTTGGATCACTTAATACAATCCAGGGTGTGATGGTTGATCTAGGTTTACAAAGTCTTGTCATATTCTTGTGCTCATCTCTCTGACTACCTCCTCCTATTCTCTTCTCTCTTCTAACTTCCTCATGATTCTCTTCATGTTCCTCTGATTTGATGTTTTTTTGTTTTTCTATGTTGATACTCCTACTTTCGGCCTCCATTAGTTTCTTGAAGCGGTTCAAAACTGCATGACTGTAGGAGGGAGTTGAACTCCCCCTCCTTTCCCCTCCATGGTAACCATCACTGATGCCCTGTTGCAAACCTTATTTCAGCTCGCTTCCCCCACAGTCCAAAATCTACTATAGCATAACCACATGTCGGCTAATCCACTGAATTGTTTCTATTATTAACTATTTACTATTGAATTGTTTATGTTATTAATTATTTACTATTGTCAGGCATGAAATTATAGATTTATGCAACCTAAATGCACACAACCATTCCATTATTCACGAATCCATAAATCACAAATGCGGCTAACACAAGCAGTTAGAGAGGCAACCTAAAAATTAATTCAGTCATGAAATAAACCATGAAAAATTAGTAATAATTCAATACAATTCATATATATATTTAGGAATACTTATCTGTCTCGAATTGTTCAACAATTAGTTGTAGAAGAGGGAAGTAAGATCACAACCATATAATTGAATATCAATCACAGTTCATATTTTACTCGATCACTCGCTTCATCATTGACATTATCACTATTTCACTTGATCACATGATCCATTGTTAGTAAGATATTTGTTTGAAAATAGACCACACATAATGGTATGCAGGCGTATTGTCTTACTGTCCATAAGAATCCCTGAAATATAATCTCTTCATGAGTATAATTGATGGACTTTACTATATTGCAGCGAAGCAGTTGCTAAATTGAAGATTAATTTTTGCAAAGGATAGTGAGTAATTTCACTTCCTTTTTTTTTTTTTATAAATCTTCCTCCCAGACCTGTAGTTGTTCCTGAATGATAGGTACAAACAAAACAACATGATGCACTTCTTGTCTTCACATTATTGTTTTTCAAGTCTATGCTTAGAACAATACATAATATCCCTTTTGACGATACAAAAAAAACACTTAATACTTGGTGAATAATCTAAATAAGTGCCTTGGTGTTGCTGTGCAGAAACTTATAGACAAGAACAAGAAAGTGAAAGAGAGATGTAAAATTGGTTAGACCATATATTTTCTATTGATCACTAGATCCATAACTAATGATATCACAGTCTTAGTAGATAATCTTTCCTTCAAATAATGATCCTCATATGTCTCGGGTTATTTTTGTTTTATTCCACCTTCCGTGGCACTGATTTGTTATGTGGAAATTTTTTTCTGATGAAGGGTGCTAAAATAAGAAACCAACTTCATAGGGCTCCAATTGAAGTTCTTATGTCCAGCTTCTAATTTCTAGTCTTTAAGCTCTCTCACAATGGTGTATATATATATTGATGGGCCTTTCTAGACTATTTACATAAACAACTGATCTTTCACTAGATAGACAATAGAGTTAGCAGCTTGAAGTTTTCTATCACATTTTTATTTCAAAAGAGAGTCCTCAACTTCTTCTCTCAAGGTTCCTCTTAGGCTTCCTTTTTTCCCTTCATGTTCACTTCCATCATTGACTTTGGCTGTAATTTTTCTCAATTAGGCTGTTTCGATGGTTTTAGTGTCGTAGTAATTCTTCTAAACATCTCCATAATGTTTTCATTTATTCGATATATGCTTCTCCAATTCACGTCCACTCCTCCACATACCATGTTTTTTCTCTTTTCGCAAATGGCTTCTGGACATCATATTGCCAGTTCTCATCCTGGAGCTACTTCTCTCCCCTGAATCTCCTTTGTTGGATTTGAAACAAAGGAGGGAGAAAAAAAGCTTCTTTGTTGGATTTTCCACACTACAGGTTTTTCCTGCTTTAATACCAATTGATGGGTGCTGGAAAACAAAAAGCGTGTAGATAATAAATAAAATTTACTACCCATATCAGTGGATGGTGTCAATCACAAAAAATGTATTTCACTAGACAGGAGCTAAACAATTCCACATAACGATTTTATCATTAAACTTGTATTATAACACTCAAGTAAATTAGTGAAATAATAGTGATGCTACTCAATTACATTCACTTTGCAACAGAAATTGATCCTCATGCACGAGATTGAGAAAGGATAAATAAAAATAAATACTATGTTTCTCACAGAACAATGAGTTGCACGGTTTCTTGTTTAGGCAGAGATTCCATGCTAGCTCTCTTTCTAGGAGTTTACCCTTCTTGTTGATCAGTGTTTATTCCTTAACAATCTCCTTCATTATCAGTGGAGTGATCTTCCTTAATTGCACAGTGATATTCCTCAACTGATCCAAGGATCTTCTTGCCCAATGATTGTCCTCAATTGCAATTGTGGAGAATACAGAAGCCCTCTATAGTAACATCATCAGACGTGAGTACCAAATACACGACATTGCCATTCTCCAGCAGATCTTTGTAAGAAATTCCCGCTTCCACCAGAGCTATAATTTGGCTTTGCTTCATAGATATGCTGAGGGAATAACCAGCATCCAACTTTTGCTTTCCTAGCCTTGTATTTGCCATGGCAATGGCCTTATTGAACTGACCACGGTATCTCTGAGTGATTTTACACCAACTGTACAAAGACGGCTCTAGGATCTTCCTGGCTTCCAAGGACTAAACAAAATCTGCCACAATGGAATGCTAAGAAAGGTTGAATCTGCCATACCAAATCAGATCAGCATCCACAGTAGGACTACTCGTTAGCATGGGACCATTGTGATAAGTTAAAACAAGGGGCTGCTATTTAACCAATACGGAGGAACACAGATCAATCAAAAGAAGCAAACATACAATAAAATTAAACCCTCCCATTACCAAAATCAGAGAAACCCTATAAACCCTAGTGCCGCTGGGTCTTGCCTGACAGACAAGAAATGCCTAAATTTTGTTCTCCCTCCTTTGTTGGATTTGTCTCACTGTAGGTTATTCCTACTTTAATACTAATCGATGGGTGCTAGAAAACACAAAACCTGCACAAATGCATGTTAATATGTTGTAAGTAGATAAGAAATCATGCACGAGATTAAGAAAGGACAAATAAAAATAAATACTCTATTTCTCACACAACAATGGGTTGCACGGTTTCTTGTTTAGGCACAGATTCCATGCTAGTTCTCTTTCCAGGAATTTACACTTGTTTTTGCTAAGTGATTATTCCTTAACAATCTCCTTCATTTTCAGTGGAGTGATCTTCCTCAATTTCCTCGTGATATGCATCAACTGTTCCAACGATCTTCTTTCCCAATTATAGTGTTGAATTGGATTTGTGGAAGTCGGCACTTGCTTCTCGAGAGTCTGCTGCTTCTCTTAATTTGTTTTCCTCAACGAATTCTTCCACTTTAGCCTAGTGATTTCTAGTCTATGTTAAAATTTCTTTCTCAATGATCTCCTCCTTTGCAATGAATGTCTTAATTATTGATGGAGTTGATTTTTGTTTCATCATTCAGCAAGATGTTTCTGGAAACAACAAGATCGTGATGCCATGCCATCATACCCTGTTGTATTTCTATTAATTCAGTATCTTTTTGCTTTTGTCTAATTTATCTAGTAGCAGCAATCCGTCATCTCAACTCCTCTTGTTTTTATTTTGGTTCCAGTGTAATGGGTGAATAAACTAAGTACACTGTATCTTGCCTTTCCTGCCAGCTATTTTTAGAAATGTCATGTTTAAAGTGGGAGTCGGTGAAACTAAGAGTGATCTCCTGTGGGCTCATGTAAGTCTCACAAGCACAAATTGATGATTAAACATGAACGAGATGCTGGAATTTAAACACGTTTTTGGTGATGCAAGAACACTAATGGACTGGGGATGCTCCTGCATCACTCATTCCAATGTCCAACAAATAGCCTTTGTTTGAAAATATATGTTGAAGTTACAATTTATTTATCATGTGGCACCATTTGGTGCAGTTATAACAGATTGAGTAGACAAGTAGATGAATAGATTCAATAGAGAAGTGGATCCAAGCCTGAGATTCCAATGGTAGTTTTCTTGATTTCAATGATAGGAATTGGATTTGCAACATGCCCCTGATGTTTTAACTGCTTTAAACTTTTCCATTTGACAACATATTTATGCCTTTGTTTGAATGCTAGAATTTAGTTATTTTCCTAATAACTATTTGGAGTAGTTTATGTTCTATTTGTAGCAGTAATCCTTATTTATCAGGGTTCTTTGAATTTATAGTTTCATGCTTAAAGACATATACATTTGAGTTCCCTTGGGTCTAGTTCATTTTATTTCATCCTTTTATTCTATCAATCATTGTGTTTGTTGGTGATTTACAATTTGGTGATATCAGTTTCTAGCTACAACACCTTGTTAGATTTCTTAAAGATATTTCCTTGCCTTTATCTTACTATCTTTCTTGCAAAGCATGATTATTTATTTTCATACATAGGGTTGAAGTTCAAGCAGTTGGTTCTGCATTTGAAGGACGATTTTCTTATATGATTTGGTTCTATTTGGCATGTATATCAACCTTTAGAAGAAGAAGTGATGGGATTTCTTGATGCCTATGTAAATATAGTTTCCTTGGATTGTAATAAGGCTAGTGATGGTGATCTTTTATTGTTGTGTGATCGCTATGATTCAACATATCATACATATTGTGTTGGCCTTGGAAGGGCTATCCCTTAAGCAGATTGGTATTGTCAAGGGCTATCAAACATCTATGCCTCGACAGTCCAGCACACATGATGAAGATGTTGAGGATTTTGTTCTTGATTTTGACAATGGGGATGAAGCTTAGGAATCAGAGGATTTTTGGAAGATGCTCCAGTTGGGATGGTTGTAGAAAGAATAAACTTAGAGCTCAATTTATCACCACCTTCTTCTTCTTCTGCTCCTTTCGCAAAAACAAGGCCAACTCATGTAATAACAATTCACATAAGCATTTTGCGACGAAGCACTCCAAATCCATCTCCTAGATTTCCAGATGCAGCAAGGGCTTCACTTAGGAAAACTAAAGTATCTGGGTCTACCTCCCAAGTATCCTTTGTATGGACAAAAACTCTCTTAGGTTAGCACATACTTCAGGAGTGTGTACAGGCTTTACATGATAATTGGTCTGCACCAGGAAGAGACTTTTAGCAGTTTTCACCTAGCTCTTCCCTTGATAGATTTGGTGCCACAGATGGGACTGATGCAATTGTACAACCCACACCCAATAGCAGGTCTCTTCTCTTTCACGGATCAGCTCAGAGAAGTAATTTAGCCCCTGTTTTAGAGATGGGAAATTATACAGTTAAATTTGATGTTGATCAGGCGCAGGAAATGATGTAACATACTCTAGCATCAAGAGAAGATAATATAGGTCCGACTGATTCTCATAAAGATGGAAGACATTGGCAAGGATCATCTTCTAGTCATAAAAAATTATTTATAAGAATTGGTGGGAAATGCAAGGTCAATTGTTGTGAGCAGAAGCATCTTAACTGCTCATGTATGATCAACAACTAGATATAGTCAAGATAGACACATTCCTGCAACTACTAACTATTTGGAAAATCCAGAAAGGATAACAGAGGAGATATCATGTAGAGATGTTTGAAATAATAGGCTGCTAGCACCTAGTGTTTCTAATGAGATATTGGGTATAAGATTATCTGAAATAGGTAACAGTTTACATCATCAAATAAACAATGGTAGTTCATTTAGTAAACCTCATGAAAATGGAGTCTGCAAAGTTGAGGGTGCAAAGGAGAAGGTGATCTCCATGGAAAAGTCTCACATGAAGTGCACACGCACAAGGGAACATAGGTAAAAGCATATGTATTTTTCCTTATTTTATGGTTTGTCTCTATAGAGTTGATTTTACTGGGTGTACACTATATGCATCTCAAAATTTCTCTTTAGGAAATCCTATTTTTATTCTTTCCATGAAAAACTTTCTAGGGAACCCCAATGGATGTTTCCCCACATTCATGGATGGCATCCCTAGTAAACCCATTGGCACTAACTAATGCACCTCACCCAAGGGCTTTCGAACAGAGCACCTGCCAGCACAGAACTATCCAAATGCCTAGTAACATTAATGACATTCACTTGGGCTAACCCTTTGGGCTCAATAAATCATAATCAACTACACTATTTTCCATATTTATATATTGATCCTGTTTAACATTTTGCTAGAGTAACCATAACAGTCCAAGCTTGTTCTTATTTTTATTTTGGTTTTTAATTCCTTTTTTAGTGCGGTGACAACTTTATATGACCATATATATGTTTCTTTTTGATAGAGTATATGTTGAGAAGTAGATGCTCTCTTACATTCTACCTTGCCTGTTATGTATTGATGGAGTTCAGTTTCATAACTTGTGACCAAAGAACTGTGTCAGGCATGTATACAAGGATTCTTGTATCACTATTTATAAAATAAAAAATTTCCTTAACCAAGCAAAGTAGATCCTTAATGCTAAATGTTTGCATCACAGGGAACTTCCAATCCTAATAAATGAGGTGAAATTTAAGTGTTTCCAGAATCCAAATATCAGGTTTTGTGAATTCTCTCATATATGGTCCTGGAAAAGCGAAGTGAAATTTAATTATTTCCAAATCTTAAGTTCTGTGAATTCACTCATATTTGGTGCTAGACTCTTTTGAGAAAACGAGAAGAATTCTTTTAGTTGCATTCAAATTTTCCAAAAATAGTACTAAATTTCTCCCTGACTAAAATTCGCCCTTAAATGGCTTTTGGATTGAAAATTTGGTGAATATTTTTAGGGAAAAAACCAAAAATACTTTTTCCTAATTAGAGTTTTATAACACTAGGTATTAAAAACAATCTTTGATTTTCTGCTGCAAATGTATGATAGAGTCTGCCTAGAAACTAATTAGAAAATTAGGTAGATGCATTAGACAGACTAAATAATTTTGAATGAATAATCACTTAACATAAATGATATATTAGGTTGCATAAATATATAACTTAGAAGCATGAACTGAAGAATAAATCTCAACGACATTGATATATTATTAATTGAGTTGAATGAGGCCAGGAATAGCTTTGACTAGAGGGTGTTGAAAATGGCATAATTTTGTTCTCGTTGGATAGATTTAAAACTAAAAATCAGCAGTTTTCTTGCTTGCATAACTTGGGAAGATTTTTGTATATCAAGTCTCAACCTTAATGAATAATATGGTTTATGCCTTGCAATGTTGAGATATGTTGTGATACCACTTGCTAGTAACCTAAACACTTCGGATGAAAATTTAGTTGTGAATTTTACTTGCAAAATATATAAGTGCAAATATAGATCAATTGTCTATTCTGTAGAATTTCCTTGAAATTCTTCTACTACTTGAATGAATATATATGAAACTAATTGTTGCACCAATACAAAAAATATATCTACCAATTTGCAGTGGAATAGAAGAGAAACACAGTCACACTATAGCAAAAAAAAACAAAATTTTCTAGGGAACCCAACTGAGAATACCCTCTACTAGCTGTAGAAATTTAAAATACTATCCATATTATAGTTTGAGACACCTTCTTCAAGACCAGGTTCGATTCTTATTGCTTTCCATATTCATTTTCATAAGCATTAGGTCTGTTTTCTGTCAAATCATAGTAGCTAGAAAGTGTCTCTTTGATTTCAGAAACCAGACCAGGATCAACTTCATCCAAGAATCCTCTAGAAGGCTCATCGCTAGCAAGAAGAAAGGTATATTATTTTATTTTTTTTCATCACATGCATCCATCATAATCACTTATTTGTCTTCATTTCTTTCATAGTCATTTTCAATGTCAGATGCAAAAGGTAATTTAGTATGATATAATCCTTAGGTAAACAACCTCATACATATCATTGGTTAATCTACGTTGCTTGAAGCTTATTGAGTTTGATTTTTATCATGAAACTACTAGAAGCGTACTAGCATGGGTGAATTGATTATCTTGATAAAAATGTTATGGTTTGATCTAGTCCTTGAAAGGAACTTATAGTTGATGGTCAAAATTTAACATTCCATTCATTTTTTTATCTTCACATATAACAAATATCTTTATGTTATAGCCTCTAGCTAGATATATGTAGTAACTGTCACTCAGAAGTTGGAGGCCATCATTTTGGAGCTTGAGCTTACTCAACTTACCTTTGTTTTAGATGAAAATGTCATTAGACCTCATTATATCGTCTATTGCAGAGCATGAATCCAATTTACCTTTGTTTCAGTTAAAAATGTGATTAGATCTTGCTATATCATCTTTCGTAGAGAATGAATCCCATTTCTCAGAGTCCATTTGGTTGAGGTATAACAAATCTACTTTAATTCATTAAACTTACTTTTCATATTATGTTTGTTGATTGTGATTCTGTAGACCACATATGCATTGGAAAAGCGGCATATTTAAAGAAGTGTGGAAGGAGAAAGAAGCTTCAGTTATGTCCTTTCTAACTTTCTAAGGTATGGAATTAAATTTTTAAAAAAATTCTCCATAGAATGTTGTGCTTTAACTTTTTCTTTTGATAATGGATTATTTATGTGATCTCCCCTCTCTCACACACAACCATAGCCCGGACATACATGCTTTTTTGGGATATGTGGACAATCGACAGATTTAGGCTAGCCATTTATCTAGAAATTTACACTATAGAAGATCAGGAATTTATAGTTGAATATTTCCTTGCCACTAAATTAGAGTTGAAAAGTCAGACTCCTATTTGTCAGGCATATACCTCACTTTTAAATCAATTTATTGCTGACTCTATATAGACCTTCCATGGGAGGGAAAAGAGTGATCACTACCATTGCTTAATTTGTCTGCAGACCAAGTAAAGATTCCAAACATGTATAAGTCAGTGGCTCCTTGGAGAATCCCAAGAGTGGCGCTATTGTAGCAACAAGAAATTCGTTTATTTTGAGTTCTTCATTGGTGCATTGATAGTATATTGTTTATTCCATACAATACCTCAACAGTGTATGATCAAATTACGGTTAAGCCTGTCATAATATTTTTACTTACCCTTTTTTAGAGGGAAACTAGAGTGTGTGTCAAGCTTGCACGTCACAATTGTATCACGAGGAGTTTACCTGGGACAATTTTCCTGGATCTAAGCAGCAAGATACCTATTGGAATTCAAGAGGCAACAATACTACAAAGTGGGAAAGAGGTTTCATAGTTAACCTGGCTTTCACATTATGGTTGGAGTAGGTTTGTTGGCAAGATGCTGGATACCCAAACTTCCTTTTTATGAATGAGTGCAAGATTGAATCCTTTGACATATTCCTCGCTCAATTTTCATTAAGTGACGGGTTTTCTCAGAAGTGATTCACACCTATAAACTTTACTAGAGTTATTCTTGAGTCTTTGGAGGTGGTTAGCTTTTCAAAGCACACAAGTACAAGAAGACAAGAAATAGTATGCCCGACCAATTTGAAGTTATCTCCCTGCAAATAGGTTGTTCCCATTCATAAATCTGGCAACTCGCTCTACTTCTTTCTAGTGAACAACTTTGGGACTTGCCATGAATAATGAGACAATTCCAACCCCATAACTATAATTTTCTTATTTAAATCTATACCCACTAGATTAGAATCTGCACAAGGAGAACTTCATTCTTGTTTTGAAATAACCTACAATCGACTTGTATCGTGCTATTTAATATTTTCTGTATTTATTCGCATCCTTGGTCTGTGACATAAATATGCAAAAGGCTACCATGAATTTTCTATACTAACACTCCTAAAAAATAATAAAGTATGCCCAAATTTATCATTTCAAATGACTTATGTAGCTCACCTTTTGGTCTTTCAATTATTGAAGTTGTTACCTATATTGACGAGATCTTCTACAACTGATACCACAATGACAATATGTGTTATAGTTTTATCCGTGTTGCTCTGAAGTGTACCCTGTAGCAACCTTGGCCTATGTACGGATGGGTTGAATGCACATTAGACTCTGTCTGTTGTTTTGAAGGTGTTTCTCCTTCAACAATACTTCATATTAGTAGATCCTTTCGGTCTACACCTTCAGTAGATGCATGCAACCTTGGGATACATGTTGTAGATTATAGTTTTCTTATGAGCGTGTAGCAGCGATGAAAGAAGTGCATCGATTTTGGGCATATTGTTGTTGTTGTATGAAAGCATGCTTATTTAGTGTTTCCCAAACATAGATAGAGCCATATTTAGTATGCTTTTATAGTTTGACTTAGATGCTCACTTTTCTTAATTTAGGTGTTTTTATTAGTTCTATTTCATGCACAGATTTATCTCTAAGAAAAGTGCATAGTAGAGAAGGGTTCTATATTTTGAGTATGGGACACACTTCTAGGTAGGAGGTACTCTATTCTAGGAAGCTTTTTCCATGTAGGTTAGGTGCTTTATCCAAGAATCCAAAGAGTGGCGCTATTGTAGCAATAAGAAATTCATTTATTTTGAGTTCTTCATTAGTGCATTTATAGTATATTGTTTATTCCATGCAATACCTCAATAGTGTATGATCAAATTACAATTAAGATTGTCATAATATTTTTTTCTTATCCTCTTTTAGAGGGAAACTAGAGCGTGTTTCAAGCTTGCACGTCACAATTGTATCATGCAGAGTTTACCTAGCATGAGTTTTGTGGATCTAAGTAGCCAGATACCTGTTGGAATTCAAGAGGCAAAAATACTACAAAGTGGGAAAGAGGTTTTACAGTTAACTTGCCTTTCACATTATGGTCGGAGTTGGTTTGTTGGCAAGATGCTGGATACCCCAACTTCCTTTTTATGACTGAGTTCAAGATTGAATCCTTCGACATATTCCTTGCTCAATTGTCATTAAGCGATGGGTTCTCTCAAAAGTGCTTCACATCTATAAACTTTACCAGAGCTATTATTGAGTCTTTGGATGTGGTTATCTTTTCAAAGAACATAAGTACAAGAAGACAAGAAATAATATGCCTGACTAATTTCAAGTTATCTTCCCACGAATAGGGTGTTCCCTTCCATAAACTTGACGATTCGCTTTGCTTCTTTCTAGTGAACAAATTTGGGACTTTTCATGAATTCTGAGACAATTACAACCCCACAACTATCAATTTCTTATTTAAAGTTATACCCACTAGATTATAACCCACACAGGGAGAATTCCATTTGCGTTTCAAAATAACCTGCAATCAACTTATACCATGCCATTTAATATTTTATGTATTTCTTTGCATCCTTGGCCTGTGACACAAAGACACAACATGCTACCTTACTAACACTCCTCAACAACAATAAAATATGCCCAAATCTATCATTTCAAATGATCTATGCATCTCACCTTTTGGTTTTTCAATTATCGAAGTTATTACATATATTCATGAGACCATATAGAACCGAGGCCACCGTGACAATATCTGTTAGTTTTATCTGTGTTGCACTAAACATGTTTTTTCTTTACGAGCACTACAATACATTACAGTTTCCATTCAGCGGAGAAGTGTACCCTGTAGCAGCCTTTGTCTGTGTTCAAATGGGTTGAATTCACAGTAGAATTTATCTGTTGTTTTGAATGTGTTTCTCCTTAAATAGTACTTCATCTCAACAGATCCTTTTAATCTACACCTTCAGTAGATGCATACATCCTTCGGGTACATGCTATAGATTCTAGTTTTGTTGTGAGAGTATAGAAACGATGAAAGAATTGCATCGATTTTAGGCATCTTATGGTTTTTGTATGCAAGCATGCTTGTATAGTGTTTCCCAAACTCATATAGATACATATTTAGTATACTTTTATAGTTTGACTTAGATGCTCACTTTTCTTAATTTAGGTGTTTTTCTTAGTACTATTTTATGCACAGATTTATCTTTAAGAAAAGTGCATAGTAGAGAAGGGTGCTATATTTTGAGTAGGGGACACTCTTCTAGGTAGGAGGTACTCTATTTTAGGGAGCTTATGTCATGCATGTTAGGTGCTTTATCCTAGACAGAGTTCCAAGTCCCTACCTCCTTGAAAAATTCCATGCCAGACAAGACACTGGTGGACAGAGTTCCAAGTCCCTAAATTTTCCAAAAACCCACCTGAGCCTAGCTATCTAGCCTAAAATCGTTTACATTCTAGTCATCTCATGGCTGTGATTTCATAAAGAGATCCCTCTCTAGGTTGGTAGGGCTAGCTACCAAACTAAAATCTTGGTCTGTGGTTACCTCCATCGACCTCCTCATTAGCCTAGGACATTATGGAGGATAATAGAGGGCATGAAAACTAGGGAGTGCCAAGGTGTTCTAGTGAATGTAAGGTTCCCAAGTCATGGAAAAATGTAATGCTAGTTGTGAGGTCATGACTACCAAGGTTTGTTAGGGAATTCTACGGCATGCTAACAAGTGTGAGATAGTACGGAGACATGTCAAACAAGATAAGATGTGCGAAGTGCTAAGGCATGCCAAGATGTAAAAGGGTTCCAGGTCCTTGCCTCCTATTCTTCCATATGCTACCCACTTATGACATTTCCTTTGCAATATTTGGTGCATTTGCTAGTTATAGGTCATTTATAGGTCATAAATGTCTTCAAATTTTCACTTCTAATTGTGTATTCAACTGAACATATTGATTCTCTTATACAAAACTATTTTTCCCTCCACCCACTTTTCATAACTTCAATAACCATTAGGTAGGGACATGCAACTTCGATGTTTCTTTGCTTGTTTAGTTAAATATTGTCAAGACTTTAATTTATTGAAAGTTGTAGAATTTACAATTTATGAAGTTTCAAGGTCTAATTTTTAAAAGTATAATTCTTTAAAGGGTGCTAGCTCAATGCAAGAGCACCTGCTTTACAAGCAGGAGGTTGGTGGTTTGATTCCATCATGCCCAAACATCCATATGCAATGGTGATAATCAATTTTTGGTGACGGAGGCTCTTTTGACCATCACCAATGAGCTTTGGTGACATTTTCGACCCTCACCAAAAATATGAAATGGTGACGGTCAACGAACGCCATCATATATGCGCATCAATAGTGATGACCCTCAAAGGCCCGTAACCATAAATAATTTTTGTCGACATGAAATGGTGATGGTCATTGTCCATTATTATAGTCATTATTCGTAACATACCTTGCATGTGACCACAACACCTATACTTCTATCAATGTGAATTTTGGTGACGGTCAACAAATGTCACAATATATATCCACCAATAGTGACGACCCTTAAAGATCCATCACAATAAATCATTGTGATGAGCCCCGAATTGGGTAACTTATTGGGCTCATTTTGCCTAATTATTCTTGATCAATCCACCATTTTTAATATTTTATGCATGTTTGTGAGTATGTTTATGTTAATTGAATGAATAAGGTTGGTCACTTTACCAAGATGGCTAATATGTGGTTGTTTCAGGTCTTTTGGACAAATTTTGGAACAAAGCCGAGCAATTATGAGCTAGGTGATAGCCAAGCATGAAGGAACAAGGGTGAGGATTTGTAGGGAGGTTGTCTCTTGCATTAAATAGCCCTTCCTCAAAATCTCCACCCTCAACTCGGAGCTCAGCAGGTCACCTCAACGAATCTTATAGTCAGCCGAGCAGTTTTATTGAGAGTGACTATTTACTAGCAGTTTGCACAGCTGAGTCCCTTGAGTCAAGGAGGGCTATTGAGGACCCTCATCGGCATAAATAGGAAGGCCTTTAGCCTTCGTACTTTACTTTTTGAACTATTTTTTTTGCACTATAGTGCTGTCATCTTCTTAACTCGTTTTTGTAGCTCCTACTGTATAACTTTCTTATGACATGATTATTCTTGGGTAATGAAAAGCAATTCTATTTGGCATCAGCTCTGAGTTCTTTATAGGAGCATGTAGCTCTTGGGGTTGGGCCCAACCTAAGAGCCAAGGCCTCCTTATGTACTATTATTTGATTTTTATGTCTTTGCAAAATCATTTCTGCTAAATAGATTAAAGTCTTGCTGATTATATAGGTCATTGTTGATGAGTAGAAAGAATTTTGATGATTTAGATTGAGTTGATAGGTTATTAACAGGGAAAATCTTCAGAAAAAGGCCAACAAGCACCTCTGATTTCACCTCTCCCTCAGTGGGATCAGGAGCTAGGATCAAGGTGACCTTGCTGCCCACAAAAACACTGACTTTGCTTTGCCATGCAATCATTATTGTTTGATTTTCATTCACAAAAGTTGGTTACATGTTCAGATTCTTGATTGCTTTGTTGCATAGTTAGTATACATGGTTTTCTTGTGATTAAAACTTCTGTTCATTCTCTTTATTGTCAGCTAGATCAAATTAGGTCAACGTAACTAGGTCTCTCATTTTACAAGTCTTCGTTGGTTCAGTTGGAAAAAAAACTTGCAGATCACCTGTACCACTTCTCTATCTTCCCATACTCCATCAAACCCATCTGCTTCATCCCCTAACTCAGATTCTTGCCTCACATTTTTCATTTGCTCACATTACCCTAATTCCTATACTCTCACACAACATTGCTTCTCTTATCCTTGAACCAACCCACCTTAGCCACTCTTCAGCCTCATTCACCAAGTCTTGGACATCCTCACACCCCTATCTCACCTCCATACCACTCATTCATATTTCTTCCTCCATCCATCCTCCAAAATCCCATTTCTGAACATCCTGTAGAAAAATTACAGACATCTTGTAGAAATTCCAGAACATCCTGTAGAACCCCTGCAGACTTCCTGTAGAAGCTCACGAATGAGGTTTATTGATAGCCAAACTCTGTGAAACTCTTTGGAAGGATGTTAGGAACCCCTTAGGCCCTCTCCGAACCTTCCCAACCTCCTCCAAGCATTCCCTCTCACCAATCCACCTCTGCACAAACAAAAACAGTTAAATTGCATCCATGATAATTCTGACAACATATTCAAAAATACAAAAAGATGTTTTCTTCCAGACTCTGCTATAGAAATAGCTTAGACACATGCATCTCACATTCTTAGAAGTCAATGGCATCTCTTTCAGTAGCTTTTGTTCTCTTTCTTGCATCAGTAGGACTAGCTAGTAAAATTAGGGTTTACTATGGTTTACATCTCCTTTCAACTTTTCAGTTTCTTTCAGCAAGCAGATTAGCATCTTTCAAGTTAGCTTCCATCCATCGGTTAAAAAGCTTCTTCTCAGATCTCATAGATGTTGGCTTGAGCCCCTAGCGGACTTGTGCCAGCTGACCAAGTGACAACAGCGGCAAGAGCTAGTACTTGTGTATACAGCATTGCCGCTTCCAACTTTGCTACGAACTATCGGGTTGATAAGAGTAAAGAAGGGAGTCCCAGGAGTTGCATCATTATTGCTGTAGTACTGGAATCCATCATCTTTTTGGTGCCATTGCTGGGGAAGCATCAGAGTATTAGAGATTGCTGCTTTTCTTCTATTTTTCTACTACAACCTTCTTCTAAGTGGTTTATTTCATTTCCATTCTGCAATTTCATTTCTGCAAAAGTAGAATAGACATTTCCTACTTTCATAGATTATCCTTTCAATTCCGCATTTCAATTCTGCAAGCGTAAAATGGCATTTCAATTCTGCAAGCGAAAATAACATTTCAATTCTACAAGTGTAGAATAGCATTTCATTCCTGCAATTTTATTTCAGCAAAATAGATTAGTCCTTTCCTGATTTCATTTCAATTCTACATTTTCATTTCAGCAAATAGCTTTTAGTTAGTTGAAATTCAATCTATTTTAGTTTTGCAGGTACAAGCAGAGAAAAAAACAAAAAGCAAGCAAAAATATTTCATTTCATGCCTCGTAGGAACAGAGACAATACCGGAAAATTCCTAGCCAACACCCCCACCACATCACTGAGTCACCCTTCTCTCTTCTTTAGTGGCAGTGATCCAGAAGACCCTATAGGTGAACCTCCTAAAATATATGAAGATCCTATAACAGAAGAAGAGACAGAAACCATTCGTTTTGAGACCATGGTTGAAATAGAAATGTTAGAGAAAATTGGGAGAGAATACAAGGTGCCTTTCCCATCCGAGAGACCAACGGAGACATGAAAATGAAAAACATAAGTCCCTCAGCCTTATCTCACTTTCATGGATTGACCACTGAAGACCCTGATACCTTCCTATTTGAGTTTGTTGTATTTTGCTGAACTTATGACTATGCAGAAGATGAGCAAAAGTTGAAACTCTTTCCTTCTACCCTCAAGGATGCAGCACTACGCTGGTTCATGGGTTTACCTGGAAACAGTATCACCACTTGGGCTCAGATGCAGCAAGCCTTTAAAAACAAATACCAGGATTACTGTAGGTCAAAAGAAACAAAGGGGGAGATCTTTCGGATGACCATGGGTAATGATGAGTCTTTAGAAGACTACGAGGAAAGGTTCCAACTCAGTTACAAACGGGCCAGGTGCACACTTGACCCTGAATCTCTGAAGCTAGTTCTACTCCGAAAAGTCCCTAAAGACCTTCTAGATACCCTCCATATGCTAGCTGGAGGAGACAACTACCAACTACCTTATGAGGACATAAAGACTGTGTTTAGAAATCATTCTAGGGCAGCCCAGGAAAGAGGTAGGGGGAATCCACTTTCAGCTAATACCACCCTCTCCAAACATGAGTTTGCCAATCAGATGGAAGACCTCAAAAGTGAGATGAGACAAACCCTTGCCATGCAACTTGATAATTTCCGAATCCAACAAAAGAAAGAGGAAGCTAAGAGGGCTTTGGCCATTTTCTGCCCCAGATGTACGAGGAAGCACCCGAAAAGCGAGTGTCCATTGCACTCAGTGGAGTTATGTTTCGTTTGTGAGGAAGACCACCCCACAAACCAATGCCCGACCTTACCTGGATTTAAAGCCATGTACCAAGGGACTGAGGCAACCACTGAACCTCTCTACTTCCTCAACCAAAGGAGGCCACATGGGCCCAAACCTTACCAGCAGGGTATGCAAGGGACATCCCAAGCTTATTATGGCCCCAACCAAACTGCTCATATAATTTCTTGGGCCCCCCCTGCTCATCCTTCCTGGTCCGCACCACCTCCTTGGTCTTATCCATCTCAATACCATACTCAAGTTGTTGCTCATTCGTTTCACTCTCATGTCCAACCACAACCTCAGTGGAATGCACCTCAACCAGGGTTGAGGCCGCAATACAACTCTCCTCCTGCCATTCTGCCTCCGCCACCGGCTCAACCACAACCATTACCTCCTGCTCCTCCAAGACAACCCCAGATGCCTACTCAATCGAACCCGAGCCCCAACAACAGATAGGCCCAGCAGGTATATACTGGGGAAACAACATGCCCTACCTATGTTGTGGAGATCCAGGAGATCAACCTATGATCTGGGAAGGTCCTTCCAGAAGGCCAACCTCCTCCCCCAGAGGATGAGGAAGAGAAACAGGAAAGTGAACCCAAAGCCATTCCACCCTTTCCTGAGCGACTAACAGTAACCACGCAACCAAACCCAGAGGAGACTGAACTTTTGGGAGAACTCAAGCAGTTGTGTGTGAAAATACAACTTTTCCACACCATAAAAGATGTACCGATATACAACAAATTGATTAAGGAGAAGTGTTTCAGGCACCCAGGCAGGCGAAAGAGAGATGCCTCGATATCAATGTCATAGGACAACTATCCGATCTAATGTTGGGGCAAGTAATATTTCCAAAGTATTTGGACCCTGGGAGTCCTGTAGTTGATGTCCACATCAATGGCACCATTATCCCCCATACCTTGATTGATCTAGGGGCTGCCATTAATGTGATGACCAGGGACACCATGCTTAAACTCAACCTTCAGAGTTCCTTAAGGAAGACCTCGACAGTCCTGCAGTTGGCAGGTCGCTCCACCGTGACTCCCGAAGGGATTGTGGAAGATGTCTTGGTCTCTGTTGACTCTTGGGAGTACCCGGCGGACTTCTTGGTCCTTCAACCAAAGGCAAAGCTCACTGGATACCCCCTCATTTTTGGAAGGCCTTGGTTAGCTACTGCGGATTCTTACATCAATTTTCAAGCTGGAAGCATGACCATTAAGAATGGGCCTATGTCCAAACAGCTAGTCCTATACCCTCCTACCCAACCTCTGCTAGAACATGACTTACCTCTCTCATTGGAAGAGGGGGATGAGGATGAGGTCTACTCTGCACCATTGTGCATAGTAGAAACCACCAGGGGAGGTCCTCAAACCGAGGATGACTTGATTGAGAACTTGATTCAAAATCCACCTCCGAGTGCACTATCCTTAGAAGAGTTGGTGAAAGATACCTGAGCCAGCACTTTAGTGGACCTCTGTGTGATTGATCCGACCTCTCCCAGAGTTAAGAATGTGGAATTTGGCCCTGAAAGAACTTTAAAGATCAGCTCCTCCCTATCTCCCTCTCAGGAAAAAGAGCTATGTAGCCTGTTGAACCGCCATTTGGAGGCTTTTGCCTGGAGCTATAAGGAAATGAAAGGAGTCCATCCTTCGGTCTGTACCCATCATATTTACATTAAAGAGGATTGTAAACCAGTCAAGCAGCCTCAGAGGAGAATGAATCCAACCCTTAAAGACATTGTCAAAGAAGAACTGCAAAAATTGTTGGATGCAGGATTCATCTACCCTATCTCCGATAGTGAGTGGGTTTCACCTCTAGTGCTTGTGCCCAAGAAGAACGGGAAGTGGAGAATCTATGTAGATTACTAAGAACTTAACAAAGCCACCAAGAAAGACCATTTCCCTTTCCTTTTCATAGATCAAGTGTTGGATGGACTGGCGGGGAAGAAGTTCTTCTCTTTCCTAGATGGGTTCAATGGGTATAATCAAATCAAAATCAGCCCGGAGGACCAAGATAAGACCACCTTCACTTGTCCATGGGGTACCTTTTCCTACCGTGTCCTTCCCTTTGGGCTATGCAACGCTCCTGCCACTTTCCAGAGAGCAGTATTGAGCATATTTGCTGAGCTGGTTATGATTCGGTGGAAATCTATATGGATGACTTTACTCCTTATGGGTCTAACTTCTGAGAAGCCTTGTCCAACCTGGGAAAAGTTTTAAACAAGTTCACTGAGATGAACCTGTCCCTCAGTCTTGAAAAATGTGAATTCCTGATGACTGAAGGAACCGTGTTAGGTCATACCATTTCTCAGCAAGGATTGCAGGTGGATCCTAACAAAATTGCTATCATCCAAAAGGTTCCACCTCCTCAAAAGGTGAGAGATGTTCAGAGCTTTCTAGGCTTAGCAGGATATTACAGAAGATTCATTAAAGATTTCAGTAAGCTAGCCTTGCCTTTGTTTGGCCTCTTAGGGAAAGATGTTGAGTTTAAATGGATTGACGACTGTCAAGGGGCTCTGGATGAGTTGAAGGATAAGCTGGTGTCCGCCCCAATCTTGAGAGGTCCAAACTGGGCCCTACCTTTCCACATCCACATTGATGCCTTGAACAAAGCCATAGGGGTAGCCTTAGGACAAGTTGAAGAGAAACTTCCATATGCCATATACTTTGTCAGCAAAAACCTGTCCAAGGCAGACATGAACTATACTGTAACCGAGAAAGAGTTCCTTGCTGTAGTCCATTCCCTAAACAAGTTCAGACACTACATCATTGGTTATCAAACATTCGTACAAACTGATCATGTTGCAATTAGATACTTAATGAATAAGCCCAATGTAAATTCTTGTGTCATTAGATGGTTACTTTTGTTGCAACAATTTGATTTGACTATTGTCGATAAGCCAGGTAAGGAAAATGCCGTTGCTGACTTCTTGTCTAGATTGGATTTGCCTATAGGTGAAGAAGGAACAGTGGATGACCAGATGCTAGATGAACACCTGTTTGCTATCTCAGTACTCTCTCCATGGTTTGCTGATATAGCAAATTACTTGGTCTCAACACAGTTCCCTCCACATCTATCCTCAGAGGAGAAGAGCAGAATTGTGAGAAAGAGTGCCCCATTCACTTGGATGGGGGGAAACCTGTTCAAACTTGGCCCATATCAGATCTTGTGGCATTGTGTTAGGGAGGAGGAAGTCTTTGACATCCTCCTAACTTGTCACGATGGACCCTGTGGAGGCAGGCTACTATTGGCCTACTCTTCATCAAGATGTTAGAAGATACATCAGCCAGTGTGACCAATGTCAGAGGATGGGGAAACTGACCCCAAGGGATGAAATGCCTCTCCAACCTCAAGTGACTTTTGAGCCATTTGAGAAGTGGGGCATGGATTTCGTGGGACCCATCAACCCTCCTTCAAAGCAAAGATCTTACATCATTGTGTGCACAGACTACCTGATAAAGTGGGTAGAAACAAAGGCAATCAAGGCAGCGATAGAAGAAAAGGTGGTTGAGTTCTTAAGGGAAAATATTTTCTACAAGTTTGGCTACCCAAGAGAGTTAGTCACCGATCAAGGAAGCCAGTTTACCTCTAACCTGATTGAAGACTTGCTCGCTCATCACAAGATCAAGCACAGAACTTCCACCCCATATCATCCACAAGAAAATGGGCAGGTGTAAGTCACTAATAGAGCATTGGAAGGGATATTGACTAAGGTAGTGAGCAACATCAGAAAGGATTGGGCAGATCACCTGGTTGAGGCCACCTGGGCCTACAACACCACTTGGAAGACTACAACAGGTTTCACACCTTATGAGCTGGTCTACGGGAAGAAAGCTTTGTTGTCCATAGAGTTCGAGTACAACACATTGAGGGTGGCAGCTCAGCTGGACCTAAATCTCAGCCATGCTCGACGTGAAAGATTATTGCAACTGAATGAACTAGATGAACACCGAATGCAGGCCCTCCTCCACTCAGAAGTAGTTCAACTCCAGAGGAAGATATGGCATGACCGACACCTTAATGAAAAGTAATTCTAGCCTAGAGATTGGGCGCTGTTGTATGCCTCAAGATACAAGGATTTCAAAGGAAAGCCGAGGACAAGATGGTTAGGACCATATAAAGTGGAGAAATGCAATGACAATGGTTCAGTCTTTATCAGGACCATTGATGACGAAGGCATCCCCATGCTTTTCAATGGGAATTGATTGAAAATCTACAAGAAACCCCTTTCGAGGCAGGAGTTCATTGAAACTGTGGAAAAATCAGTACTGGTAATAGAGAAGGGTTCTGCCTCTATTCTGGCCACACCTTGATCATCAAAAGAAAAAAAAAGGGGGGGAATAAAAAGATCTCTGGGTGAAAACCTCTCTGAGGCGCCCAGGGCAGACAGTGAGGGTGAAAACCTCATGGAGGTGCCCCAGCTGTCTCTCAGGAAATAAAGAAATGGGATAAAAAAAATCCTTGGGTGAAAACCTCTCTGAGGTGCCCAGGGCAGGTAGTGGGGGTGAAAACCTCATGGAGTCGCACCTGCTATCTCTCAAAAAGAAAAAAAAAAAAGAAAAAAAAGAGAAAAAGAAAAAGAAACAGGTCTGATCTCTAGAATTATTGCAGGTTGCAGGGAATGCAGTGCAGATAAAGAAGGTCACACAAAACGAGGACAGGGGTCCATACCAAGCTACCAGACATCTCACAGACACTTCCTCCATGGCCACTCACTTTTTCCAGGATTTGAACACATTCAGGTTGAGATTCAACCTCCTAAAGGAAGTTCTGAGCTTTCTACAGGAAGTTCTGCATTTCTACAGGAAACATCCTATAGAGCCTTCGGGCAAGCCAAAATCAATTCTAGAAAGGGTTTTAAAGCTTGAATTCTGTTGATTAGGCCTGCAGCCACCCCTCTCTTCCATCCATCACTGGTTTCATCTCTTTCCACCGCCATTGCAACAATCTGGTTATATATTCCTGCACAGTCATACAAAGAGTCCTGTTTTCCTCAAATTGAATTTTTTTCCCCAAGTGACAAATCAAGCACACAAAGGCTCGCACACTCTACATGTCAAAGCTCCATCATGAACCTTCATTTGTGAATACAACCTTGCTCGTTTCAGCATGCATCCCAGGAGGAGAAGCAACTACAGGATGTCTTACAGGAATCCTGTAGCAGCTGATCCATCTGGAGCACATGCTATGGAGTCGGTAGCAGCTGAAATCGACATAGGGACATGTAACAAACTCTGCTTGGACGTGAACACCTCCTCGACAACTGAAATCAGACAGAACCTGTGCATGCAATGTTTACAACCAGAGGATTGGGTCCCGAAGCCGTGCATATAGCATCAGCCAATGAAAGAGGGAGTTCCAGTGCCTGTGCATGAAGCAGCAGTGAGCAAAGCCATCATTCCACGTCCTGAAGCCTACAAAACACGTCCACAGCCACATAGGTAAGTGTCTAACCTTATTCGTCAAATTGCATAGACTATACTCTCAAAACTGCATGTCTGTGAAATGGTGAGGATTGAACGAATTCGGTGGCCAGTCAACTAGCCACCCACAATCAGTTGAATGGCCTCGTGGGATCCGAACGAGCTCGGTTACGCCAAAGAGACGTGTAGCCGACATGTGGGAAGTGTCAAGTCGGGGAGAATCGGCGGATTGGCAGTAATGGCGACGGTTAATGGCAGAGGAAGGATAACGGTGGTCAGAGACATGCCGAGGAATGATGGCCGTGACGTTGGCTAACGGATCGGCCTTAACACATCACCCCCTCGCCATGAATTGTGTCGTAATTCAAATTGCTCGACCAAAGAACTCACAATGAACCGCTGTCATTTACACTTGCAACTGTTTTCAGCCAAGTACGCGTCCTCCTCCTCTGGAGTTTGTTAGCCGGAGCTTCTCGGCCCATTTCAAAGTCCTCCCACGTCCCAGGCTTGTTCAGAAGCGTCGTGACATCCTCCAGAAGCCGACAAAGCTTTCTATAGGAAGGATCTCTACAGGAAACATGGCATAGCCTCCTGGAGTAGAGAAACCTGGACTTTCTGTGCCAAAATTGGAGTTTCAAAGAGAGGTAGGCTCGAAACCACCATTCCCATGCATGATATTTAGAAAGGTGGTGAATTAAACTGTCTCGAGTAGGAGAATTAGAAGTAAGTCTGCTTGTGGGTCAAGAATAGTAGTTTTCCTGTGTGATACACAAAATTTTTCAGTTGGTTCTACGTCAAATTCTCCTCCACAGTTCCTGTTAACAAATTCCTCCTATAGAAACGATAAACCATTGTAAGGGCTAACCTGTGCATAAAGAATGTGACTTTTATGTGGTTGGGGATAAAAATTAAGCTCTGCACTCTGTCTGTGGGAGCCTAATTCCCTTTTGACAGTCGTGTTTTGGGCAGCAACAACATTATAACGAGGGAATTGGTGCAAAGTAACATATAAACACCTGAGGGATACTGTCTTCAAAGTTCTAGGGAGGAAACCATACACAGAATTCCCCTTCTGATCAGAGAAAAAGCCAAAACGGAGCATTCTCACCATGCCAGGAGGGTTTATCAGAAAGGAACCCTCGGATTCGAGGAAATTGCGAGAAACTCCCGAGGTGGTAGACCTGTTTACCCGTGCTAATTGGATGACCTTCTGTGACAGAATTCAAGGTCATGACAATGAGGTAACAGAAGAATTCCTAATGTCCCTACAGCCTAAATCCAAGACACTGGCCACTATAAATTTCAGAGGGTTGACCTTAAAGCTTACCCCACAACTCATTATTCAAGTCACTAATCTGCCATTGGAGATACCCTGGAACAAAGAGGAGAGGGCATTGGGCCAAAAAGCCAAAAAGGAATTCTTCCTACCAGAGGAACAATTTTCAGAGGATAAGAATGGGGTCCGGAGAGCCAGCCTACATCCATTTTGGAGAGAGGTCAGCCTTCAGATCATGAATTACATTACCTTTGAGGGGTGGTTCAGTATTGTATACAGTTATCACTTCCGGTTGCTAGCTGAACTCAGACATAAGATGGATTTACCCACAGAACAAAAGTTAAGCATCCCCTATTTCCTCCTACAATCATTAATTTCATGTGGCACAAAACTGAAGGAAGGGACACCGGACCAGCTGGCCCATCATGGGCTTATCAAGCTTCTAGTGGAAGATTCCCTCCATAGCTATACTGTCCCTCTCTCCTAGGAGATTTTCCGCAATATGTCCAAGGATGATGATATTCGAATTCTGGACGAGGAACTCACTTCATCCAGCAGTGAGGAAAGGGAGCACATTGAGGCAGAAGAGAAAGCCAAGGGTAAGGAAACCCAAGACAGACCACCACACAAAGAATCAGAAGAGAAACAAGAGAAAGGCCAAGCTGCTGAGCCCAAAACCGTGGGTGGAATAAAGGCACAAACGCCAAGGGAGAAACGATTGCAAATCAGGGCAGAGAGGACTGAAAAAGTCCAAGCAAGTGAGGGCACACCCAAGGCAACCACAAAAAAATTAAAAGAGAAGGCACCCTCAGCCAAGCAGGCCAAAATAGTGAAGATCGTTTCTATAGGAAGTGAGAAAATCGTTTCTACAGGAAGCCACAAAACAGTCAGCACAGGACTTTCTACAGGAAGTCTGGAAAAAGGGAAACAGAAGGAAAAATTGCCTGAGATTTTAGCCAGGGAGGCAGCAGCTGTGCTGGCCACCCTAAGCACATCTCCAAAGCAGCAAAGGAAGCGGAAGAGGGAGCCTTCCATGTATTTTAAGGCAAGAAGGAGCGTGAGGGTAAAGACTAGCAGACCCCAGCCACCGTCAAAAAAACCAATCACGATTATAGACACCCCAGCTACACAAAAGGAGAGGTCTTCATCCAAGGTGTTAGCCTCCTGTTGCAACAGGTTTTCATATTTCATGATTCACATTTTTACATGCCAAATATGTCATACTTTGCATGTTGCAATGCTCCATATTTCCTAAAAGAGGCCAACGAAGAGGCCATGAGAGTGTGCCAGTCTAAATGCCACTGCTGTATTCCAATTTTCATGACTTATTCCTTTTTGAACAATTTTCTGTTAAGGGAAGGCCAAACAGCTTAATCTTGGCTTCCCTAGGTTTCAATTTCTTGTTTTAGAATATTGATAATGAATATCTGTCCAAACAGTTTAACCTTGGCAGATTTGTAGATAGGTAGAGAAACAAAGGAGCCCAACTGCTTAATCTGGGCCCTTGGAAGAAATACGTGTAGATTTAGATAGGATGATAATTAAAAGAAAAAAGCAATTAGGGTTTGCAATTCTAAGTGCACCCTTCCTGAAGTAACAAAAAATGCTAGGAGGTAAAAGCTGGGTAGGTAGCCTGGGGTTGCAGAAGCTAGATTGTCTTCAGTTATGGCCTTGACAAAGAATGTTAATTTCATCAATGACAGAGGTACCAAAGCGGTGTTGTGATGGCAGAATTCTGGAGGCATGTCTAACTCCCCCTTCTTCTCATTTACCAAAACACTCACTAACTTCCCTGAAATGGTCAAGATCTGGTTGATGCCTCTTAGTTTCATCATTTTCCATATCATTTGCCTTGGTAAAGATCTGCTTTGCTCAAGGCATGTTCATACTTCCTCTATGGATCAATTCCCTCCCCTATTAGCCTAAGATTCACATACTTAGCACTTTCTTATCACTTGCCATATTAACTACTAATTTTACTATGTAGCTCCCTATCTATCTCCCCTTCCCCTACTAAAACTATGTTAAAAAACTCCCCTATATACATATTCCCATCCCCAGGCACTATAGCCCTATTTTATCAGTTTGGGAAATGCTAAGTCCATTTGGGGCTTAGCATTAGCCTTCCATGTCCTAACCAAGAGTTAGTCTGACACCTGGTCACCCTAACAACCATTTCCCCCTAAGTCCCAACCCTACAATACCCATTCCCCGCCCTTATCCTAAGGTCACGCACATAATTATATTTCCCCCCACTTGCAAAAAACCCAAAACCCACATTTCTAATGTTTAAAACCCCCTCGCCATATAAAATCACATAATTAAATATGCGCAGGCCCGTCCCTAACCGTCCGCTGCCTTGCTAGGGCCGCCAACCGTCACATTTGGCGCGCCCAAGGTCTACGGTGGGCGGGCCTTTTTGTGCCCCGATCTGCCGAGGGTTAACGCCCGGGAGATGGGCGGTTTTTCCATCATACTCCCGTCACGCGTCACCCTCTCAGCTGTGGCGGAGCTCCCTCCTCCTATACCACCTGCGCACAAAAGCGGAGCGCCCGAAACCGGATACCGCCTTTGCCCCTCCTGCGTCAACGCCACGTCATGCTAACGTCACCTTGCCGCGTCGGCCTCCTGATGCCATGTCCTTGCCATGTCCCTGCCACGTAACCTCCTCCACTGTATCGCCACATCACCCGCCGTACTACTGACGTCACCCTGCCATGTCACCCACCGTACTGGGTCCCACCGCATGACGTCATTCTGACGTCACCGTCAAAAAGCGAAAAAGGCGCAAATCACAGCCTAGGAAGCCCAGAATCAAAATCTGAGGCAGTTTTTCATGCACGATTAGCGCCTAGCGCTAATCGCGCATGGCTATGGGAAATAGGCCAAAATGGAAATCCCTTTCGTAGCTCGTCTCCAGCAGGCCCGAAAGGCGCCGAATGACATGAATTTCTTCGCGTAGCATTCAAAAAGGGGCAAACACAGTTTTAAAAGCAAACAGAGGGCCGAACAGTAGCCATGAAAGGTCGATGCAACAATTTAAAGAGTATCAGGAGTGAGAAATGCGCACATTCAGTGCCAAAGCATATCCAGGAAATGGCAAAGAGTATCAGTCGAATGTTTTAAAGGAAAACCTTTATTCCCAATGCAGGTGAACATTGAATGACCTCCAACAAAGTCAAAGAAAGCAGTAAAGGCCAATCAAGGCTCTCCCATCACAGTTAATGCTCCTCAGAAACACTCAAGAGCATGGATCAAAACCCAAAGCACAGTTATGGCTAAGTGATCAACAGAGAGCCATAAAAACAACACATTAAACTCATTTTGGTACAGCGGCACCCAGCGCAGCTCGAGGATATTTTCCCACATTTATTTCAGACATGTATTAGGTTAAAGACACTTATTACGGCAGATCTGTCTGATATCTAATCTTTATAGATATTTTACTTATAAAAAACACCCTAATTCTCTGTTAAAGGGGTTGGTTGGTTGTATAGCTCCAAGAGAGACTCTCTCTGTATACAAGATGTTTTACTTAATCAAAGACTGTTGAAAAGCTTGGAGGAATGATTGTGTGCTGTGTATTAATGGTCTGAAGAATTGAATGTGGAATTCTTGTGCTGCAACATGATGCAATAAGTGTTTCTTAACTTTGTTTCAATTTCATGTATGTTTTTATCATACCTATATCACCGTCTAAATAGCAGAAAGAAAGATTAGCTTAGAACTGGTTTAATTTCCCTCTATGCTCGATTTCTGTTGTTTCTATATGTTTTCATCTGAATTAGAAATGAATATGAATTCCCTGTGGCTCATATTTCCCCTAATTCACTCATGTTTGACAGTTATCTAGGGATTCTTCACTGCTCCTAGATAGAGCTCATTCACCTTCCCTCTGCTAAGCTGAATGAGAGATTCTTAACTGCCTCTCATTCCTTAGCCCTCATTCCATCCTTTTAAGCTTGAATCATTGTTTCATATGTAGCTAGCTTGCTCCATTTTCCTTCTTGTGACCAAGAAAACGCACCAACAGTCCCACTCCTTGACTCCATGCCCAATGGTTTTAGAACTTTCATGTTATCTCTGCCTCTTTACTTGAAAGCATCATCCTTCCCACTAAAACCAAAACAAAACCCCTTGTACCAAATAACTAGCCTAAAATCATCTTCAACAAAGCTAAATCCTAAAGAGATAGCCCTCTCTGACTGCTGGTGGGCTAGCACCTGCAGTCCAAAGATTGGTTTGTGGTTACCTCGGTCGTATCTCTCAAGGAGCTAAGGGACAACCTGAGTGATAACATAATGGCGACTCCGCTGGGGACCATCCTCGGTTAAATCTCACAAATCAAGTTGGAAAGCTCCACTGGGGACCATCCTCGGTTAAATCTCACAAATCAAGTTGGAAAGCTCCACTGGGGAAAAATAATGAATTTTCCAATTGCTGCATATGCCTTAAAATTACAGATGAAGCCTGAATGTCAGCTAGGAAGCCTTTGAAACTATGCTTGCTTTGCATTCACAGGATTAAGCAAATGTTGCTTCAGTCCAACTTTGTGCTAGTTTAAGTTATAGATAGCTATTCCAAAATTTGATCATTTCCTTGCTAATTCTAAAAAAAGCATTCACAGAAAATACCAAAACAAGTTCAGAATCTGGCTCCCAAAAGGAATTCACGGTATACAAGGTCAATTCCAAACCCAAACCCTCCAGCTGTTTTGACAATCCCAACTTAATCCCAAAGATTCTTAGGAAACAAGAAGATTTTGCTAATAATAGTCCTGAAGCAGTTCAACCAAGCTGTGTTTCAACCCCTGACAAAGTTTTATTTCGTTCAACCCCCACTTCCCCTTGTTCATCATCCACCTCTCAAGGCACTCCTTCCACACCTCCATTTACTGCACATACTCCCCTGACCGCTGTTGTTACAGCTGTTCCTATTGTTCCACTTACCCCCGTAAACATGGCTAATAGATATGCACCCCTACAGTTACCCGCTAATCCAGGGGCTATGCCTCAGGATTATCAAGCTAAAATTACATACTTTGATGGAACTGGTTCTTGCACAGCCCTTCAGCATACAAAGAAGATGCAAGACTATTTTGAGAACTACGAGATAGATGATGATAGCGTTAGAATGAAGATTTTTGTCCAAAGTTTGACAGGTGATGTTAGAACTTGGTTTAGAGCACTCACAGCCAATTCCATAGCAGACCGAGAAGCCCTATACCAGTCATTTATCAATAGATGGGAGAAAAAGAAAGACCCCTTGCACATATTATCTGAATATGACACCATCAAAAGAGGCCCTCAAGAATCTGTCTTGGACTATTGTGCAAGATTTAATAATATTTATAATGCAATACCACAGAACTTGAGACCTCCACCTGATCTTGCTTTGTATAAATTCCCTGATGTTTTTGACGCTGACATGGCTTATCAGTTATGGGAAAGAGCCCTCCAGACCCTTGCAGACATGAAAAATGTTGCTGTTAGCATAGAGGCAAATCTAATTGCCAAAAGAAACAGAGCTAGAACTGAGAGAAGAACCACCTTTAAAGAGGAGCCCTCAGCCTTAGACCAAAAGCTGGATGCTATTATCACTGGCATGCACAGGCTGGGTGACAGAGTAGAGAGCATTGAGAGGAAATCATCATGGGAAGGACAACAGCCCAATACCATAAGGAACCCAAATTTTCGAAAAACTCAGAATACAAACGCTGGAAGGTCTAGCCCATACCATGATGTAAGGCCTCCTTTTCACGAAAATTACGTTGAGGCATCTACATCTAGTGAACAGACGGAAGATACTCACATGAACTTGGTGGATTTGAAGGCTGAGCAACAAATTTTCCTAACTCAACAAGACCAAGATGAACATGACCTTAATCAATTTCAGACTAAGTCTGGTGAGTCTTTTGATTTTAAACAAGGCTATGATACTATTGTGTATGAAGTCCACAAACAATATAAGCTGAGGACGAGAACCATAGATGTGCTTGAAAAGGTTAAGGCAAATGATACCAAGCAGGCGAAGAAGATTAAAGAAAATGTTGCCTTCATGGAAACTGCTGGTAAAACAGTCCCTAATCCCAAGGATGTCACCATAGAGGACATAACAGAAATGCAATCTTCTAATGATCAGCCTCTGCCACCTTCTTTCTCCAAAGAGAACGTGAACAACATTCCAAAAAGCCCTCCTAAAACTGAAAAATCGCAAGCAATTACTTCCCTTAACGCTGACAAACAAGACCAAACTGTCGATACTCCAATAGAAAAAGGGAAGCCTGCCTCCCAAAATACTAAAACCCAATCCGAAAAATCGTTTGACTTAGAGGCAGAAATAGGTAAACTCAAGATTTCCATCCCCTTATCTGAACTTGCCAAACATGAAGTGTATAGGCAACAAATTCAAAGATCACTTCAAATGCCAGAGGTTAAGGATGATGTGAATGTTCTTGATGATCAACCTAAACTGTTGTTCGGTCCTGAAGTTAATGGAAAATCAACTTATGGATATGTTCTACCTTTTTTTTTCAGTTTACACATACATGACAAAGTCTCGCATAATGCTATGTTTGACTCAGGTGCCTCACACAACCTTATGACCAAAGCTGTAATGGAAAAACTCAACCTTGATGTCACAAGACCCTACAAAGATCTATTCTGCTTTGACTCAAGTCAAGTCAAGTGTTTAGGCCTTATCAAAGACTTGTGTGTCTCCTTAGTCCAATATCCCAACAAGACTATCCTCATGGATGTGGTGGTTGCTGACATTCCACCAAAGTATGGCATGCTGTTATCAAGATATTGGGGAGAAAAACTCCAAGGATCCCTCCAATTAGACCTCTCTTATGCCACTATATCTGTCTTTGGGAAACCAAAGAGGCTATATAGAGAAACACTGATGAAGTATGTGGTAACCAGTGAGGATAAGCCCCAAAATTTTCCTATACACTCAATCCATTCTGATATGGATTCTTTTATTCTATTTAATGATGAAACAAATACTCTCACTGATGACAAGCCCTTGGCTTTAGAACTGAATACACACACCGATGAAGAATTGGTTTCCCATACTGATGAAACTGTCAAAACAATCAAGGCAACCAGCATACAAGAAAAACCTCCCCAAAAAGAAATTTCAAATCTGCCCAATCCTAAAGTGACTGAAACTCTTGATACTAACCACAAGCAAGAAATCACATGGTACTTAGAGTTTGATGGCTCTGTTAATAAGTTAGGAGTAGGGGCAGGTGTTTGGATTCACAATACACAAAACAATCATGCAAAAGGTCATGCCTACAGACTAAATTTCAAATGCACCAATAACATGGCAGAGTATGAGGCTCTCCTTTTAGGCCTTAAACTGCTCAAAGCTCTAGGAGCTAAAAAAGTGTCTATTCTAGGTGACTCTGATCTAATCATACAACAAATGAAAGGTAACTTTGTTACCAATGACAATAGAATGAGGGCCTATAGGACTGCTGTTATTAATATACTCAATGCATTCACTGAATCCAAGCTTGCCAAGATTTCAAGAGATCATAACATTCATGCACACAGCCTAGCCACTTTTGCTAGTACATGCAAGCTTCCCTTTGATCCAAATCACCATTTTACTGCTGAGATAAAACATAGGCCTGCTATCCCAAATAATGTTAAAGATTGGCAAGTGTTTGAAAGTGATGCCCAGATTAACAACTTCCTCACTCTTGAGCATGAGTTTTCAAATACTAACATTGACATGGATGCTATGAAGGATGAACAACAGCAAAACGAATGAAAATCAGCAGGCTGTAACCGCTGTAGCAGCCACGCAAATCCTAAACCCAACTATTTTTGACAATGCAAACATAGAAGAGCTGAAACAGATGCACTTGGAGGATATAGTAGAAACAGAGGCCGAGATCATGGATCTGAAAGATAAATTTCTCCCTGTTGGCCTCACTCCATTAGAAGATATGTTTGACGCAAATGATGTTCCCAAAAAGCCGAAAATACAACCCCTAAACACTGTTGTAGAAGAACACAACATTGGGACAGTAGACAAGCCCAAAATGATCAAAATATCTCAAACTTTACCACCCGATCAAAAACCCAAATATATTGATTTGTTCAAATAATTTCAAGATGTATTTGCTTGGAGTTATGAGGACTTGAAGTCCTATGACACCTCAGTGATCCAACACACCATTCCCTTAAAACCAAACCAAAAGCCCTTCAAACAGAAACTTAGAAGAATCAATTCCGTACTCCTTCCCTTAATTGAAAAGGAAGTGAAAAGGATGTTTGAAGTAGGTATTATTTCACCCATCAGATTCTCTGAATTGGTATCCAATCTCGTTCCCACAAGAAAAAAGACAGGTGAGATTAGGCTATGTGTAGACCTAAGAAATTTAAACCAAGTCTCCCTAAAAGACGACTAACCCTTGCCAAAAATGGACCACATCCTACAAAGAGTTGTGGGGTCATCTAGAATTTCTTTACTAGATGTCTTTTCAGGTTTTAATCAAATACTGGTTCACCTGGATGACCAAGACAAGACAACCTTTACCACACCGTGGGGAACATTTAAGTATGTGAAGATGCCTTTCGGAATTAAAAACTTTGGTGCTACCTTCCAAAGGGCAATGGATATTGCATTTACCAAGGAAATACATGATTTCCTAGTTGTCTACCTTGATGACTTAACCCCTTTCTCCAAATCCGATCAAGAGCACCTAAAACATTTAAGGCAAATATTCATGACATGTATCAGATATGGCATTTCCTTGAACCCCAAGAAATCCCTCTTTGGCCTTCAATAAGGCAAACTCTTAGGCCATATCATCTCAAAAGACAGTATTAGAATAGATCCAGAAGGGATCCAAGCCATCCTCCAAATCCCATATCCAAGAAGCATAAAAGAATTACAAGCATTCCTTGGAAAAATCAACTTCTTAAGAAGATTTATTCCAAACCTAGCTGAGCTAATAAGACTGTTAAGTAACATTTTAAAAAAGGATGCTAAGGTAAAATGGTCTCTTGAGACCAAGCATGCCTTTGAGAGTATTAAAACTGCCTTAACCCAAGCCCCTGTCCTCACCAGTCCGCAATTTGACAAAGATTTCATCATATTTTCATTTGCATCTGAGCACACGATAGCTGTTGTCCTTTTGCAAAAGGATGATCAGGGAGCTGAAAAGCCAATTGCATTTTTCAGCCGAGCCTTAAGAGATGCACCTTTGAAATACCAAATCATGGAGAAACAGGCCTATGCCCTTGTTAAAGCAATCAAAGATTTCCGAGTTTACATTTTGTATTCACATGTGATTTCCTATGTCCCAAATGCTGTTGTAAAAGACATATTAACCCAAGAAGGGCTAGAAGGAAAAAGAGGCAAATGGATTGCTAACATCCTTGAGTATGACATAGAAATTAAACCAACCAAGGTCATAAAGGGACAAGGTTTAGCCAAACTGATGTCTGACACAAACTTTCAAGCGCTAGACATCAACCAACTGGACAATGAATAGAAGCTGGCGACTCCACAGATCAGTGAAACCTTTTTGCAATCCCCATGGTATGTTGATATATGCTTTGTATTGTTAAACCTATTTGCTCCCTCGGGATTGTCCAGAACCAAGAAAAGATTTTTAAAAATGAAGGCTTCAAACTTTTGTGTCATAGATCGTGCATTATTTTGGAAAAATCATGAAGGTATATTGCTTAATTGTTTAACCATGAATGAAACTAATAATGTCATGAAATAATTCCATGCAGGGGACTGTGGAGGACATCTATATTGGAAGTCCACTGCTGATAAAATTTTAAGGGCTAGTTTCTATTGGCCCTCTCTATTTGCAGATATAAAGAAGTTTGCTATCTCATGTCATAAATGCCAACTCTTTTAGGGAAAAAGAAAGCTGTTACCCTTGCCCCTTAAGCCCATCTCAACCGAGAAACCTTTTCAACAATGGGGTCTTGATTTCATTGGAGAGATCCACCCCTCTTCCTCAGGCCAGCACAAGTGGATTTTAACAGCCACCGACTATTTCACTAAATGGATTGAAGCCATCCCATGCAGACAGGCCAATGACTCCATCATTATCCAGTTCCTTGAGTACAATATCCTTTCTAGATTTGGCTGCCCTGAGAAGATCATCACTGACAACGCCGCTGCTTTCAAATCCAAAAAAATGATCAGTTTTTTCCATAAATTTCAAATTACCTTGGGCCACTCCACAGCCTATTATCCCCAAGGTAATGGCTTGGCCAAGTCATCTAACAAGAGCCTGATTAATATTATCAAGAAGGTCTTAGAAGAAAACAAGAAGAACTGGCATGAAAATCTCACAAATGCCCTATGGGCAGATAGACTTTCAACAAAAGAAATCCATTGGGATGAGCCCTTATGAGCTGGTGTATGGCATGGAGGCCACATTTCCGTCCTCCTTGGGCGCTCCTATCATGAAAATGTTGCAAGAGATCCAAGCAGAACCAAATGATATTCAAAGAAGAATCAATCAGACCATTCATCTTCAGCAAACCAGAGAGAAAGTTTATAACAGAGCTCAAATATTGCAAGAGAAACAAAAAAATATGTTTGATAAAAGAGCTAAGGCTGAGGATTTCTACATTGGCGACAAAGTTATAAGGTGGGACTCACGAAGAGAATACAAGGGCAAACATGCAAAATTTTATTTTTTATGGAAAGGGCCATTTTTTATTTCTGTTGTTCAGGGAAATAACACATATTTCCTCAAGTCTGTAGAGGGCAGCACTGTTGAAGAAGGCCCTGTTAACGGTCAGATGCTAAAACATTACCATGATCCCTATTAAGGGGTACAATGCAACTCTGTACATATTTCTTTGTACATTAATATTTGTATATATTAGCACTTTGTTTTATTTTTTAGCAGTCTGAGTGTTAGAGGAGCAGCAGCAAAGTTTGCTAAGACACAGCCAGTGCAAGTACTCCATTCTTAAGGCTCTATCTCTGCATTAGTCTTAGCAAAACAGCAGGAGTAGCGCTGTCATATCACAAAAATTCATGATAAAAGGAAAATGGTTGCAGTTTGCAGTATCCAATCAAAAAGTATCAATAAGAGAGAAGCATTGTTTAGTTTCACATCAGCAACTGATTCTAGACCAGAAGCTAAGGGAAGTACATCAGTTTTGATCCATGTCTGGTTCTATTTCAAAGGCAATGCTCAAAGCAATATGGTATGTAATAGCAAGCACGCAGAAGAAAGCAGGCAGTGCTATGTATTTCACAATATTTCAATGAAGGAGATGGCTGCCCCTATTTCAGAGTTTCACATTTTTAGTAGCCAGCACAAGGAAATTCTTCAGTCCACAGCAACAATAGAAGATCAAGGCAGTCTGACCTACTGTTCTTGGCTTTTCACAAGGAAAAGCCATCCCCAAGTGGAGCCACTGTTAGCCTCCTGTTGCAACAGGTTTTCATATTTCATGATTGACATTTTTACATGCCAAATATGTCATACTTTGCATGCTGCAATGCTCCATATTTCCTAAAAGAGGCCAAAGAAGAGGCCATGAAAGTGTGCCAGTCTAAATGCCACTGCTGTATTCCAATTTTCATGAGTTATTCCTTTTTGAACAATTTTCTGTTAAGGGAAGGCCAAACAGCTTAATCTTGGCTTCCCTAGGTTTCAATTTCTTGTTTTAGAATATTGAGAATGAATATCTGTCCAAACAGTTTAATCTTGGCAGATTTGTAGATAGGTAGAGAAACAAAGGAGCCCAACTGCTTAATCTGGGCCCTTGGAAGAAATACGTGTAGATTTAGATAGGAGGGCAATTAAAAGAAAAAAGCAATCAGGGTTTGCAAGTCTAAGTGCACCCTTCCTGAAGTAACAAAAAATGCTAGGAGTATTAAGCTGGGTAGGTAGCCTGGGGTTGCAGAAGCCAGATTGTCTTCAGTTATGGCCTTGACAAAGAATGTTCATTTCATCAATGACAGAGGTACCAAAGAGGTGTTGTGATGGCAGAATTCCAGAGGCATGTCTAACTCCCCCTTCTTCTCATTTCCCAAAACATTCACTAACTTCCCTGAAAGGGTCAAGATCTGCTTGATGCCTCTTAGTTTCATCATTTTCCATATCATTTGCCTTGGTAAAGATCTGCTTTGCTCAAGGCATGTTCATACTTCCTCTATGGATCAATTTCCCCCCTATTAGCCTAAGATTCACATACTTAGCGCTTTCTTATCACTTGTCATATTAACTACTAATTTTACTGTGTAGCTCCCTATCTATCTGCCCTACCCCTACTAAAACTATGTTAAAAAACTCCCCTATATACATATTCCCATCCCTAGGCACTATAGCCCTATTTTATCAGTTTGGGAAATGCTAAGTCCATTTGGGGCTTAGCATTAGCCTTCCATGTCCTAACCAGGAGTTAGTCTGACACCTGGTCACCCTAACAACCATTTCCCCCTAAGTCCCAACCCTACAATACCCATTCCCTGCCCTTATCCTAAGGTCACGCGCATAATTATATTTCCCCCCACTTGCAAAAAACCCAAAACCCACATTTCTAATGTTCAAAACCCCCGCGCCATATAAAATCACATAATTAAATATGCGCGGGCCCATCCCTAACTGTCCGCCGCCTTGCTAGGGCCGTTGACCGTCAGATCTGGCGTGCCCAAGATCTACGGTGGGCGAGCCTTTTTGTGCCCTGATCTGCCGAGGGTTAACACCCGGGAGATGGGCGTTTTTGCCATCGTACTCCCGCCATGCGTCACCCTCTCGGCTGTGGTGAAGCTCCCTCCTCCTATACCGCCTATGCACAAAATTGGTGCGCCCGAAACCGGATACTGCCTTTCCCCCCTCCTGCGTCAACACCACATCATGCTGACGTCACCTTGCCGCGTTGGCCTCCTGTCGCCGTGTCCTTGCCATGTCACCGCCACGTAACCTCCTCCACCGTACCACCATGTAACCTCCTCCACCGTACCACCACATCACCCGCCGTACTGCTGACGTCACCCTGCTGACATCACCCTGCCACGTCACCCGTCGTACTGGGTCCCACTGCATGACGTCATGCTGATGTCACCGTCAAAAAGCGCGAAAGGCACAAATCACAGCCTAGGAAGCCCGGAATCAAAATCTGAGGCAGTTTTTCATGCGTGAATCATGCAAGGCTACGGGAAATAGATCAAAATGGAAATCCCTTTCGTAGCTCGTTTCCAACAGGCCCGAAAGGCGCCGAATGACATGAATTTCTTCGCGCAGCATCCAGAATGGGGCAAACACAGTTTTAAAAGCAAACAGAGGGCCGAACAGTAGCCATGAAAGGTTGATGCAACAATTTAAAGAGTATCAGGAGTGAGAAAGGCACACATTTAGTACCAAAGCATATCCAGGAAGCGGCAAAGAGTATCAGTCGAATGTTTTAAAGGAAAACCCTTATTCCCAATGCAGGTGAACATTGAATGACCTCCAACAAAGTCAAAGAAAGAAGTAATGGCCAAACAAGGCTCTCCCATCATAGTTAATGCTCCTCAGAAACACTCAAGAGCATGGATCAAAACCCAAAGCACAGTTATGGCTAAGTGATCAGCACAGAGCCATAAAGACAACACATTAAACTCATTTTGGTACAGCTGCACCCAGCGCAGCTCGAGGATATTTTCCCACATTTATTTCAAACATGTATTAGGTTAAGGACACTTATTACAGCAAGTCTATCTGAGATCTGATCTTTATAGATATTTTACTTATAAAAACCACCCTAATTCACTGTTAAAGGGGTTGGTTGGTTATATAGCTCCAAGAGAGACTCGCTCTGTGTACATGATGTTTTACTTAATCAAAGACTGCTGAAAAGCTTGGAGGAATGACTGTGTGTTGTGTATTAATGGTCTGAAGAATTGAATGTGGAATTCTTGTGCTGCAACATGATGCAATAAGTGTTTCTTACCTCTGTTTCAATTTCATGTATGTTTTTATCATACCTATATCACCGTCTAAATAGCAGAAAGAAATATTAGCTTAGAACTGGTTTAATTTCCATCTATGCTCGATTTCTGTTGTTTCTATATGTTTTCATCTGAATTAGAAATGAATATGAATTCGTGGTGGCTCATATTTCCCCTAATTCACTCATGCTTGACAGTTATCTTGGGATTCTTCATTGCTCCTAGATAGAGCTCATTCACCTTCCCTCTTCTAAGCTGAATGAGAGATTCTTAACTGCCTCTCATTCCTTAGCCCTCATTCCATCCTTTTAAGCTTGAATCATTGTTTCATATGTAGCTAGCTTGCTCCATTTTCCTTCTTGTGACCAAGAAAACGCACCAGCAGTCCCACTCCTTGACTCCATGCCCAATGGTTTTAGAACTTTCATGCTATCTCTGCCTCTTTACTTGAAAGCATCATCCTTCCCACCAAAACCAAAACAAAACCCCTTGTACCAAATAACTAGCCTAAAATCATCTTCAACAAAGCTAAATCCTAAAGAGAGAGCCCTCTCTGACTGATGGTGGGCTAGCACCTGCAGTCCAAAGATTGGTTTGTGGTTACCTCGGCCGTATCCCTCAAGGAGCTAAGGGACAACCTGAGTGATAACACAAGGCATCCATCACTTATGAACAGGGAAGCCTGAAGACATCCACCTGGAGAGGAAGAATGAGAATGTTGGACACGAAGGCCTCTCTACAGGATGCTGAGACTGTTCTACAGGAAACACTGGCTAGGCTAAAGGAGACCGAAGGAATAGAAGGGGAGGCAGCTAAATCACCACAGGAGGAAGAAAAGGTGGAGAACATTGCAGAACCTAGCCCCCAACCCAACTTGGGCTCCTACTATAACTTCTTAGAGGCTGGAAAGATCATTCCCCAAAAATTCACAGTGCCACTTTTCTTTGCACTAGAAGAAGAGAGAGTGAGGACCCACACTTGGATGAAAATCGCCAAGTCTAGGGGAGTGGCAGATATAGGTCCCATGGAGGAACAACTCAAAGAGGAAAGAAGAAAATTGGCTATGGTAAAACATGTGGGAAATTATTAGTAGGCCAAGCTACAGGAAGAAAACGAGCTGCTTAAACAACAGCTACAGCTATTGAGACAGACGAAGGAAGACAGGCCTCCAATCCTGGGAGAACAACAACAAAAGAAAGAGCCCAAAATAGACAAAGAAATCCCTGATGAACAACAGAGAAGAGATGGGTTGCAGGTTGAAATTGAGACACTACACAGACAGCTACAGGAGAAGGAATTGCAAGGAGGCCAAGAGATACAGTCTCTGAAACAACAGGTACAAGAAAAGGAGGCCCAATTGGCCTACATGGCCAGTTGGGCGATGGAAGCTCTGCAGTCTAGGTAGCCTACCAAATTGTACGCCCTCTACCTCAAGGATTAGTGGTTCCAATTTCAGATCAAAGCCTTGGCCCAAAGGGGCATCACCCCATTCCAAAGTTATCATCAACTTGCAGCTCTATGTGGCAGTAGTTCATCAAAGGACAGGGCCAAATTATCAGAGTTTTACTTGCACAACTTCACCCTTCTGAACATGAATGCATGGGATCCCAACACTGTGATAGGAGACATACAACTTATGGCCATGGCCTCTTGCCTAAATCATGAAGAAAATAGAGCAGCAGAGGTCAGAAATGTTATGAACAGGGAACTAAAGGAACCACTATTGATCAGAGCAGAGCCAGAGGATCCCATAGCATTAATCTCTGCCCACCAGCACTTGGCCAATGACCCTCAGGCCGTACCAGATTACATGGATCGACAAGCTCAATCCATAGCCCATTTTGAGGACATGGAGAGGCTGTTAGGGGAAAACTGTGTTCATGCTTGCACACGAAGGTGGAACACACTATCCCACAGCCTAAAAATTAGGGAATATCACACCCCAACTAGGATGAGGGAGGCCTTGGAATGAGTACCTCTCTACAAAAAGTCCATGCAAAATCTTCAGGCAAACTGGAAAGGCCTCAAGTTAAGTCCTCCTTTGCTTTTAGGGCTGCTAGAAGGAGGCAAAGAAGAGGAGGAACATAGGCAGTGGGAAGAAGTGGAAAGAAAGGTCGGATTTCATGACAATGAAGAAGATATCACCTCAGAGGCCTGGGATGTGAGAGAGCGATCAAGGCAATCAAGGATGAGGAGATGGACTAGTTGCTCAGAGGATGAGAGATCCATTTAGCGGGGGGGTGATGATGAGCCCCGAATTGGGTAACTTATTGGGCTCATTTTGCCTAATTATTCTTGATCAATCCACCATTTTTCATAGTTTATGCATGTTTGTGAGCATGTTTATTTTAATTGAACGAATAAGGTTGGTCACTTTACCAAGATGGATAATACGTGGTTGTTTCAGGTCTTTTGGACAAATTTTGGAACAAAGCCGAGCAATTATGAGCCAGGTGACAGCCAAGCATGGAGGAACAGGGGTGAGGATTTGTAGGGAGGTTTTCTTTTGCATTAAATAGCCCTTCCTCGAAATCTCCACCCTCAACTCGGAGCTCAACAGGGCACCTCAACGAATCTTATAGGCAGCCGAGTAGCTTTATGGAGAGTGACTGTTTACTAGCAGTTTGCATAGTCGAGTCCCTTGAGTCAAGGAGGGCTGCTGAGGACCCTCGTAGGCATAAATAGGAAGGCCTTTAGCCTTCGTACTTTACTTTTTGAACTGTTGTTTTTGCACTATAGTGTTGTCATCTTCTTAACTCGTTTTTGTAGCTCCTGCTGTATAACTTTCTTGTGACATGATTATTTTTGGGTAATGAAAAGAAGTTCTATTTGGCATCAGCTCTGAGTTCTTTATAGGAGCCTGTAGCTCTTGGGGTTGGGCCCAACCTAAGAGCCAAGGCCTCCTTATGTACTGTTATTTGCTTTTTATGTCTTTGCAAAATCATTTCTGCTAAATAGATTAAAGTCTTGCTGATTATATAGGTCACTGTTGATGATTAGAAAGACTTTTGATGATTCAGATTGAGTTGATAGGTTATTAACAGGGAAAATCTCCAGAAAAGGGCCAACAAGCACCTTTGATTTCACCTCTCCCTCAGTGGGATCAGGAGCTGGGATCAAGGTGACCTTGCTACCCACAAAAACATTGACTTTGCTTTGCCATGCAATCATTAGTGTTTGATTTTCATTCGCAGAAGTTGGTTACATGTTCAGATTCTTGATTTCTTAGTTGCATAGTTAGTATACATTGTTTTCTTGCGATTAAAACTTCTATTCATTCTCTTTACTGTCAGCTAGATCAAATTAGGTCAACGTAACTAGGTCTCTGATTTTACAAGTCTTCATTGGCTCAGTTGGAAAAACAACTTGCAGAGCACCTGTACCACTTCTCTATCTGCCCATACTCCATCAAACCCATCTGCTCCATCCCCTAACTTGGATTCTTGCCTTATGTTTTCCATTTTCTCACATAACCCTAATTCCTATACTCTCACACAACATTGCTTCTCTTATCCTTGAACCAACCCACCTTAGCCACTCTTCAGCCTCATTCACCAAGTCCTGGACATCCTCACACCCCTATCTCACCTCCATACCCACTCAGTCATCTTTCTTCCTCCATCCATCCTCCAAAATCCCATTTCTGAACAACCTGTAGAAAAATTACAGACATCCTCTAGAAATTCCAGAACATCCTGTAGAACCCCTGCAGACTTCCTGTAGAAGCTCACGAATGAGGTTTCTTGATAGCCAAACTCTGTGAAACTCTTTGGAAGGATGTTAGGAACCCCTTAGGCCCTCTCCGAACCTTCCCAACCTCCTCTAAGCATTCCCTCTCGCCAATCCACCTCTGCACAGACCATGCATGATAATTTTGACAACTTATTCAAAAATACAAAAAGGTGTTTTCTTCCAAACTCTACTGTAGAAATAGCTTAGATACATGCATCTCACATTCTTAGAAGTCAATGGCATCTCTTTCAGTAGCTTTTGTTCTCTTTCTTGCATCAGTAGGACTAGCTGGTAAAATTAGGGTTTACTAGGGTTTACATCTCCTTTCAACTTTTCAGTTTCTTTCCACAAGCAGATTAGCTTCCTTCGAGTTAGCTTCCATCCATCGGTTAAAAAGATTCTTCTCATAGCTCATAGAAGTTTGCTTGAGCCCCTAGCAGACTTGTGCCAGCTGACCAAGTGACCGCTGTGGCAAGAGCTAGTACTTGTGCATACAACATCGTCACTTCCAAGTTTTCTACGAACTACTTGGTTGAAAAGAGTAAAGAAGGGAGTCTCAGAAGTTGAAGCATTATTGTTGCAATAATGGAATCCATCACATTGTTGTTCATATGAAATGGTGACAGTCACTATCCATCATTATAATCAATATTCTTGATGGACCTTGAATGTCACCATAAAACCTATAATTTTGGAGATGCCACCTTTGGTGACATTCAGTTTTTGGGGCTATGGTCCGTCACCATTTCTCATGTGCAATGGTGACGGTCACTATCCGTCATTATAAATCATTGTTGGTGACGAACTTTGAATGTCACTACAACACCTATACTTTTGGCGACGCCACCTTTGGTGAAGTTTAGTTTTTGGTGACAGAGGCTATGGCCCATCACCATTGCTCATATGAAATGGTGATGGTCGCTATCAGCCAATCATTATTGGTGACGGACTTTGTATGTCACTGCAACACCTATACTTTTGGCGACGCCACCTTTGGTGACGTTCAATTTTTGGTGACGAAAGCTCTTTTGACCGTCACCAATGAGCTTATGGTGACATTTTTCGCCCCTCACCAATTTCCTTTTTTCTTATAGTGCTCACCATAGAAACATATTGGTCAATGGATGCATGGATCTCGAGAAAAACTAAAAATGGCTGAGGGTGGTGGAGGTCGATTTCTTGGAGACCGTGAAATGGATTTTGCTGAAATTTCTTGGGCATGTTACCATCATCCATATGCATCTCCCCATGAAACAAATTTTTAAATGGATGCACAGATATTGAGAAATGCAAAAATGGTTGAAGGTGATGGAGGCCAATTTCTTGGAAACCCTTCACTGGAATTTGCTGAAACTGCTTGAGCATGTTACGATCATCCATATGCATCTCCCCCTAAAACAGCTTGGCGAAAGGATGCATGGTTTTCAAGTTATGGAAAAAACAATTTTTTGCTCTATGTATTTTTGTATCCTATAGTAAAACAGAGCATCCTGTAGTTTTTTAGGAAAACAAGGAAAATGAGTGGGAGAAGCTTGAGAATGATGGGTGGTTGGTGAACACAGATGAGGGTGATGGATTGGAATGGCCTTGGCCTTGTTGGAGCATTTGAGTGAAATAGGAGAAAGTCAAAATTTAACTTCTTTTGACTAGGCTTGACCAATTTTCATTTTGGTACCAACTTGTTCTTGTTGCTTGCAGATGTTGGAGAGTACATGCATGCATGGAGCAAGGATTCTTTTATTTTCTCTCTTTTTCTTTTCTTCTAGGCCTACTAGCCGCCTCAATGAGGTTTTCAACTAGTAGGTCTGCTTAGGTGCCTCAAAGGTGGTTTTCACCTAGGATCTTCTTTTTTCCTCTTTTTTCCCCTTTTTTCAACCCACTAACCGCATTATGGAGGTTTTCAATCAATGAGTCAATCTGAGGCACCTCCAAGGAGGTTTTCACCTTAGATTTTTATTTTTTCTCTTATTTTTCATTTTTTTTTCATCTACCCTACCTACTTGAAAAACAAAATCACTTTCAAGTATAAGAATATTTCCAATGGAGCCATGTGCACATCAAGATGACAGACAACATGATGTGGAGGCTTGAAATGTATGCTTTAACATGTACCTAGATTTCAGAGACCAAATGATTTGACCTTGAAAGGCTCAAGAATAGTTGAGGAAGAGAGTGATGCTACAACTTAGTGACTCTCTGGAACCATGTTTCAATATAGTTGTGATGCCTCTGGTCCACTTGCTGATTTATATCATCTTATATGTCTTCTTCTACCATGACCTTCAAGTATTCTTCTTTTTCCTAATTGATCTCCTGAATTCATGGAGGATTTGATGGTAACCATGCGAGAGCTTTCTCACTCTCTGATATTGATGTCTACTCTTCATCAAATGCAACCCATGGTTCTTTGATCGTCTCTTTCGAGTCTTCTTCTTCTGGATGTGGTCCTTCAATGATATCAAGATAATCTCTTTTTTGCAATACTCTTCCTGAGCTATAGTGAATACCATTGAGCTCAAGAGGATATGTTTGGAAGTTTTGTACCTCAGCATTGTAAGTGGGCTGAGCTACTTCAATGTGTGGGTTTGGAAATGGTGGTACATGTAGTTGAGTGAGAGTGTATATTTGAGATGGATGTGGATGGGGTTGTGGTTGTGGTGGAGGTGAATGGTAGGGATAACATGGAGTTGGGTATGAAGGATATTGAGGAAAATATTGAGGATATTATGGATGGCTCCCATAAGTTCCTTGCCAACCTTGTTACCAAGATTGGTATTGGGGTTTAGATGGCCAATGTTGCCAAGGAAAACGTGTGTTCCAATTACTTTGAGGTGGATTTTCATAAGCTTGAAATTCTGAATTAGGCTCTTGCATCATATTAGGCTAAATAGGCTTCCATGGTCCTCTTGGAGCTACATAGCATTGCTGCATTGGCAATTGACTTGCTCCATTGTCCTCTTGGTGAACTTCCTTCAACCTTGGTAATGAGGAGCAACATTTAACATCATGTGATTCTGCATGGACAACAAAAACATCTACTTTTTTCTCATTTTGTATTCTTAACATTTCTACCTGTTTGGTTAGATTGCTAGGAATTTTGGTTTTAAAGTCATCAAAAAAATTTCCAAGTTTAGCTTGACTTACCAATCCTGAAGTTGATTTACCTACTCTTGCTTTTCCTCTTGATATGTGTTGGCATGTTTCAAGAATTTCCTCAAGTGATAATTGATATACATCACCTCTACTTATGAGATTAAGGAGATCAATCCACTCATCCCTAATTTTTCTAAGAGGGTTTTTAGTTTGTCGGATCCTAAATGATGTAATTTTGCCCTCTTAACATTATATATGAACCTCTCTATTAGATCCTCTAGACTCTCATCTTCTCTTTGATTCATTCTAAATATTTCTTCTTTAAGATCATGATCTTTATATTTTTCAATAAATATATTTTGCATATCATTCCATGATCTTATTGAATTAGTCCTTAAACTCATGAACCATTTAAGAGATCTATCCTTCAATTTTTCCGAAAACAATCTCAATTTTTGAGTTTTTAATAAGTAACCATAAGATCTACAAACAATTTCAAATCCAAAGAGAAAGGTTTCCAGATCCTTGGACCTTATACCATGAAATTTTGGAAGAAAAGATGGAGGGATGTTCTTCATGTGCACACTACCATGAGTATCTTAAATGGGAAATCCGAGAGGATCTTCCTCATTGTCATAATCTCCATCCATTTCTTCTACATTCTTTGCCATATTCTTCTTCTACCTGCAAAAGTGAATGGTGATATGGCTCTTACTGCACCATGTGATCAAATGGCGGGGTGGGTTGGTGTTGGAGAATGATTGAATGAAAACTATAATGCAATGCAATTTTCTACTTTTGAAATTAAATATGCATAATGCAAATATTTTTCTTTTGCAAAAAGTGAAAAGACATGAATCAACTAGGGAAGAAAACAATGCATATTTTGACACCTCCCCGGAAACAACACCAAAGAGTGATGAGCCTCGGTATTGCAACATGAATGTTGCAACTCCCAGGGTTGCGACTTTAATTATCAACACAGGGTTCGTACAAACTTAAGAAGTGTCGGCACTATATGTGCAGCATACAATGTGTCCTTCCTTTGCTGTCATGATGTAATGGAGTGCATGTACTGAAGTTAAATCCTAAACTAATTGTAGAAGATAAAATGTTCGAAATGGAACATTAACCTATTGCAAGAAAGAAAGTACAAGGAAAGAGACAGAAATTCAATGCTAAATCACACCATTTCCTAATTAACTGCCAAGAAACTATGCTTTGCAATAATGCTAAATTATCATGAACCAAATTCTACTATCTAAGAATGTAAGTAAGAAGCATCAAACATCACTAATGTGCAAGTAAAGGGACTGAAACAAATTTGTTTTTGTCTTTTTGTATTTTCATGCAAAATCAAGTATGTAAACTAATTTCCTTTGGTGATGTGGCAAGTGAATTAAGGATGTTGGAGGTTATATAGAAGGGTTAGGATATGGTGGGATGGTGTGGGAGACCCTTGGGAGGCTTTTGGTGACTTCCCAGAGGCTTTCTCTCAATTCGGCCTCAAAACAGGCCATTTCAGGAAAACCTACAGGATGTACTAGAAAGCTACAGGATCCCGTGAAAACCTACAGGATATATTCGAGAGAAAAATAGAAGGTGTTGGAGGTGATGGAAGGCTTAGGGAAGGTGGTAGATGGGTGGAATGGAGTGAGAAAATTCCTAGGATCACTCAGAACTCAAAACCAAAGTTGGGAGATGGATGGATTTTCTCAAAATGTTTGGAGAAGTTTCCTACAGGATGTACAGATTCACTACAATTCATCAAATGACCAAGAAAATCAAATTAAAATTGGTTGGGACAAATTTTTTTATTAAATAGGATGTCTTAGGTCCCCATTCCAAGTGGAATCACTCAAAACTCTGTTAACCCATTCTTAAAAAAAAAACATTACTAGTCGAAAATCTAGAAACTCGAGAACTAGTGAGCTAGTAAATACAAAAAATGTCTAACCAGATCAAGTGAAAATGCAATGGGATAATTTTTGTTATGAACTAGAATGTTTTTTTAATCTAATTTAAGTGGAATCAAGTCGATTTAAGCTTGTTAGCACGCTCTAAAAAATGGCCGAAATTTAATGTTCTTTGCTAAAAAAGAGGTCCAACAATCTAGATTTGGGAATAAGAAGACTAATCAAAGAAATTCAATGATTATTATGAACTTCCAAATATTTTCCAAGGATAAATTAATTCTTGTGATCCTGCAAAAAAACTTACATCAACCATTTAACTCAATCCTACAACAATAAATCATTAATACTAAATGCGGAAATAGAAAGAAATAAAAACTAGAGATGCATGTGAATAAGCAATGAAAAGAAGGAAAGAAAATGATAAAAAGGGCTATGAGGTTCCTAGGATGGCCAAGCCCAAGGAAACTCAGATATCTATGGAGGAGAGCAAGATTTAGAACTTGAAAATGGCACCAATCTTCATTATTTTCATCAATAGAATTACATCACTGCAAGAAAATACAATGGAGCTGCAAGAATACAAGCTCTCTCCACAATAACACTAATGAAAAACTTTATCCCTAGAGGAAAATTAGACTTGATACTTATACAAAATTATTAGGAATCATTCCCCATGAATGGAGGAAGCTTTCCCCACCAAAATCCCTTGATTAGTGGATCTAGTCCCCAATACTAGGAATTTGCATTAAATGGCAGGGAACACATTCCTAAATTTTCTCAATCATTCCCTAGAGGCAAATTCGACTTGGTACTTATAAAAAATGATTAAGAATCATTTCCCATGGATGGAGGAATCTTTCCCCACTGAAATCCCTTGATTAGTGGATCTGCTTCCTTGATTGGTGGATCTGCTCCCTTGATTAGTGGAACACATTCCTAGATTTTCTCAATCATTGGAGTTCTACAATTTGTGCCATAATTCCATAATATATTGTTGAATTATTATTTATAATTGATCCTCCAGTAGTAGGGAACAATTCCCTAAATTATCTCCTCCTCGAACTCTTCATAATCTGCCCAACATTCTCATAATATTCCACAAAAAATAATAATATTAGGCACAAATATTCAATTATTCATAAACCTCCCTAATGAATATATTAAAGTTAAAAATAAATTATCTAATGCAAAAAGAGAGGTTTAATGTGCTGAAGGATGTTTATAGGCCTTAATTTATGTCTAATTTAGAGGCCCACCAGTTCCCCAGTGGAGTCACCAATTTGTGGTGAAATAAAATTCTATGTGCGGACATAAACAATTCCTCTAGCCCGATAGTAAATCTAGCCACAAACAATACATTCTATGGAAGATTTCCTTAGGTTAGAACCAATTAAGAGGGCCTACCTCTTAGTACGCTTATCCTATTTGGTGATGACCTTGCTTGCTCACTCCAACTATCAATCGCTTCCTTCTTCGGACACCTGAAACAAGTAAACAACAACAAACAACAACCGTGATAATAGACAAATTGTAATTCAACCTACTTAACAAGTGAAGAAGAATTAATCCATAAACATGTGAGATGACACATTATGTAGGAAATCAATCGATAGTTGCAATATATATTAAATCAAGAAGAGATTACAACCAATGTCTTGACGTTGTTGTTCTCCTCCGACAAAACCAGGTTCCCACACACTTCTGTTGACATTCCATGGTGGCCTCAACAATGATAGTTTTAAGGATTTTCCCTTTAGTATTCACACTAAACCAAATTCACACCTCTCCCTCATACACAAGTAGAGAGCTAAAACTATGAATAACTTGTTGGTTAGTCCAAACTTAATTAGCACTAGCACACAAACATTAACACTAGCTTGTGCTTACAAAAAAGGGAGGTTTATATAGCATGAATGGATGGGAGATGGCTACACTTATCATGGGCAAAGGTCTTATCTCCTGAGGTAGTTCCATCCTAATAGGGGAAAGGAGCCCATGCTGACATCCTTGACTCCATCCGACCCAACCATTTACCAGACTTCTATTACGAATCTTCTAAAGCTTCAGCTCCTTATTTAAAAAAATTTGAAAAGAGGATCGATGCGACTGGAGTAAGGCTCAGTCATTCTGGTCAATTCTAGAGAGAATTTTAATCCATGCATATCGACGAGAGGAGGACACTGGTCATTAGCACCAGTCTTGTAAACTAGGAAAAAGAGAAGATTTTTGGGAAATGATGCAAAAGAGAATTGTTCTGCTCATGAAGAGGGACACAGTGGGAGTTTCTTCATGAAGGGAAAGCATTTAGGGTTCACTATAGAGGTCCTCTAGGATCATGGAACGGGGAGGACAAGAACAATGAAAAAATGTTATGTAACAAGATGGTAATGAACGTCCAATCCAAATTTGTTGACCAGATTTGATGCTATGATATTTTCTGGTGATCTTGGTATATATTTATGAAGGAATGAAATGGAATACAAATTTAAACAAAAACATAGAGATACATTGAGACATAACTTCAATTAATAAATAGAAACTATTGAAAATTGTTTACATGCATAAAGGAAATAAACTAGCTTGGGGAATACTAGCTTATCTCTAAGAAGAGATGTGATGGCTACATGACTTTTGAACTATGTTATAATGAGGCTTGAAAGAATTTTTATCATGAATAAACATTGAGAAACAATAAACATCCAAAAACCTAATCCTATGAGATGAAGCACCAATTTTATGGGCCTCGATGGGGTTAGGTGGAACATCAACTTCCTGGGTCATAACTTTGGCATATGATCTTCGTTTTGTGAACATGATAGCACATTAGAAAATTCTATCTGATGACCTTTTTTTTACTACAACCATGAATCAAGGATGCATGTTTTCATGTTTCCCCAAAAAACACCATTTAGGGCCTCAAAAAAGACTTTGAAAGTTCAGGACCCAAAAACTCCCAAAAACAGAAAATTGTTGAAATAGGAAACTATGTTGAAAAATAGGAAATTGATACAAAGAAGTGTTGGGGGTAAAAGTGTAATAGGTGGGTGGCCAACAATATCCAACTAGATCAGTCCTCCCTCCTTAGGAAGCAATAACACCCATTGTGTTGAGTTCCTCCATAAGATGAGGAAACGTTTGTTGAACTTGGTCCTTGGTGAGCCAGTTGCCTTGGTGTAGGAGATGGCCATATTTGACAAAAAGATACATATGGATCCACTATTGGTGAGTGTTATTAAGCTTTGTGTTCATGATTTGATAAATTGTGGCATATTAAATGCAGTTTGTATTGATTTATGTCTATGTTATGTGCTCAACAATTTCTGATATGTCCAACAATGGTGGAAAGTATGGTCAAAGGCAATATAAATTGCATATGCGGTGCAGGGGAATGAATGGGGGGGATACTTAGCTCAAAAAAATTGTCAACCATAACCTTGATGATGGTGTAAGTCTTGTAACAAAGTGGTTGAATCTTTTGACGGGGTCTGACAAGGTGTTCCTTCTACAAATGCAACCACACTTTGTTTCCCACTTAAAACATATGTGGGACTTGATTATGATCATGAGATTGTTTGTACTTGGAATTGGATTTATCTAGGATATCAGTGGATGTGATGAATGCATTCAATAAACCTGGCGACTTTATCAACTTCAGATCGAACATGTGCATAGTCTAACTGTGTAGTTGCAAGAGGTATTACAACACCAATTGGGCACAATGGTTGAAATCCTAGGTGTAGAGCTATAACAAGGGTCTCTTTCACCTCTAGTTATGCCACATTAATAAGTCAATCCGGGAACACTTTGTTATTGCAAAGAGTATCTCATTCCGAGGCTATTCGTCAGAGTAATGCTTAGTAGTATAGTGTTCAGAAAATACAAGGGTAAATGGATGCTAGACTAGATTACTTTAAAGGCATAAAATCACACAAGGCAGCTTATCAGTCAAAGGTGCGGAAGCGATAACCTATCCCTCTAGAAACTGATGGAAAAGAAATTAGAGCATGGACCATAGGTCTGGGAGCTAGGCAATGATAGCTGAGGCTCTCTACAGCCTTAGACCTTCTCTCACACCAAAGCAACAATTGCAAGTAAATAGAACGGCAGAAAGTAAAATGGAACAACAAACAGGAAATGGAACAGCAAGTCTGAAATAGAACAGCAGTAAATGGAACAGCAATCAAATAAACTAAGCCTCGCAAGTCAGAACTAAACTTGCTCTATTGAGCCAAACTCACATTCTGCAATAAAATAGCAATCTTCTCTCTTAAAGCAAATTGGATGAAATATACTTTACTGATAAATTATGGAACAGCAAGCATCAACCATATATACACACACCACGCTAATATAGCAATCTGATGGTTAAAGAAGATATGACTATGTTTCCAAATAGAACAACATTACTTCCGGATTCCAATGATTGGGATTTCACACGAATCCAATAATAGTAATATTCAGTACAAATGCTCTGTAACAGAAATAGTTGGCTTAGATTGATAACATGCAATCAACTCTGAAAGGATTCACTCATATGATACAGAGTCACTACATAAATCTCCTGAAGAAACCATTAATGAATTAGTCGGAACAGAGCATGGAATAGCATATAAAAAGCATGTCAGATTGCTGAGCAATAGAGATAAGAAAATCACGCAGAAATCAAATTATAATGATACAAAAGCAAGTGTCCTTCGGAGCCGGGCCCTTAGCTTCCAACGGTACACTGCCTTAGATTACTCCAGACGCAGAGATGAAATAAACACCAAGTCTTTTATATTAACGCATCAACAAACGTACAGCAAACCAAGTCTCAGTGAGAGTCGATGATCAAAGTTTAGTCTGAAACTTAAGATTACATAATAAAAAAAAGTCCCTTTGCTTAACGGTGTTGTTCCTTTTTATAAAGGTAACGACGGAGGTATCTAGGTAACAAAAATAAGAAAAACAGCGATCCCTCAGGATCAAAGATCCTGAGGGATTTGCCAAGTCATTAATCCTTTACTTTTCTTTCCTTGTTCCACCGAATTGGTAACCCTTCTTTCTTCCCTGGGTCATTCTGCTTCGATCTGTTCGATCTCGTTTGCATCCGGTTTCCTTCTAGAGGGACAGTAGTTATTCCTCCTTTGTCTTTCCTTTTTGGACAACAGTTCTTCGTTTCCACCTCTTCCTGCATAGAAAAATGAAAATTATCAGCGATTAAGCTTTCCATACTAATTCTCACACATTCTATTAAAATTCTTTATTTCTTTAAGTTCATTATGCAGAAAGGGTTACAATTGTTACTGAAAAGTCACTAAATTGTTCGTCAAAAACATACCTTTCCAGTTCTCCACACACCCCCCTGCTTACCCTGTGTCATGCCCTCATGAAAACATTATAGTTGACATGCAAGGCTGTAAGAGAATAGGCTGGAGAGGGAACCTCATGTGGAGGCCTACAACCATGATGAGCAACTAGATCATCAAAGAACTGATTTGTTTGACCTTCAGGCATTTCATACAAGGCCTGATATCCGGGTGCAGGGTGCCAAATGATTGGACTACGAAATCGATACCCTAACCAGGATGGCCCTGCTTGCAAAATACGCTCGCCATAAAGGTTCAATCGGCTGGCAGCTAGCTCAAAATTTTCATATTTGAATGGTTCCCTGAGTTGGATGTTTGGGTTAGAAGTCCAGTATCAGAATTTTGCAGCATCGATGGCGAGGTCTTTAATAGTCAGAAAATATTCCAGACTGTGTCGGATTAGGTCCTCGTGCATGGGTCCTAATGTCTCCATAACACCCGGGGTTCTCATAAGGTTCCTATGTGCTCTCCATAACAGCACTGGGTCTCTAGGCTCAGCTCTTACCCACAAGTCTAGGCTATTTTCCTGTCTCTGAAAAGTGTTATAAGCCCTGAGCCATTTTAGCTGATTAACCCCGAATGAAACGAAGGCTTGCAATTGTATGTCCCCAACAAAAGGGCCAGGATTTAAATCAGTTTCCTGGTCTAGCACGAGGTTATGCAAGTAAAATTCACACAATAATCTTTGAACCTTAATTCCATAATGCTTGCAACAATCTATAAAATCATTAACAGTATTGATTTGTATAGGGGCACCCGCCCTGACAGCTTTTATCTTTAATCATAAATATCGTTCAAGAAAAAATAAAGCATAGTTTTTAGCAGGGTCCCTATAGGCCAGAACGTCATTATACAAAGAACACACAGTGTCCATCTGCCTAACAACAATATCTAATCGACGAGTTACCTTGGCAACCTTTTCTTGCTCCTTTTGCCAGCCTTCGAAGGCCTGGCTCTCAGACTGACTCATATCCCGAAGTTGTTGTTGCAACTCTTCATATTTCTCCCGAGGGACTGTTTGTTCTCTCAGCTGTTCAGTTTCTTGCTGAGCTTGCTTCAAAATCTTGTGCAAGTTTCTTGTTTTCGGATCCTTTTTCCATAGAGCTGTAGAGGTCGGGAGTTTTACCTGAACCTTTTTGTTATACTGTTTGGAGTTCAGAACCCGAATTACCCCTGAGGGTGGTGCCTCTGTTTGGATCTCTTTATTCTCTTTTTCTTTCTTAACACGAATGAAAGGTTGCTGTGGTTCCCCTGTCAATGGAACATCATCCTGTCCCTCTGTCTCAATTGGAACGACAGTCCGTTCTTCAGTGTCAATTGGAACAGCAGTCTGTTCCTCAACGTCGTTTGGAACGGCCGTCTGTTCTTCAGTGTCAATTGGAACAGCAGTCTGTTCTTCAACATCGTTTGGAACAGCAGTCTGTTCTTCAACGTCATTTGGAACAGCAGGGTTTTGACCAACATGGCGCCTATAAGTCCTTCGTCTTCTTGTTCTACGGGATTTTGCTGTAGTGGCTGTTACACAGTAATTTGTCACCATCCCTGTTACTCCTCTTGTCGTACCTTGGAGGACCCATCCCGAGAGTTATAAGAAGTGACAAAGTCTAAAAACACTTGCATTATGTTCCCCTGAGTATGTACTCCATGTTCCCTGAAGACACCTTCTACAGATCATCCCTAAAAGGTGCTCTTTTTCCATTGGCGCAAGTCCACAGTATCCTACCCGCGCCAATGATGGAGATCCTCAAAAGAGGGCGTGACCATTGGCGCTCTATCTTAGAGCAACAGTCGCGCCAACCAAATTTAGTCGTGCTTTTTGCCTTAATGCACGTCCGACTGTTGTTTCCTTCATTACATGGAGCTTTTCTGAGGATAGAAAATCAGTTTTTTGTCGAGCTTTATCCATCTTTATGGCTTTTGCTAATTCCACGAAAGGTGTCCCGGTTCATCGCATCCTCCTCCCTTCTTCATCTATATAAGCTTGTCATTATGCATTGGACAAGCTAAGGGCGAGAGTGTTGGTGTTAGTGTTATGCTAGTGATTTGGTAATTGAGTTATAGTAGTGATGATTATTGGTCATGGAGAGAATGTTAATGAGTGCTAGAGAGGTTATGCTGCCGGAGAGGAGATGCATGTCAAGACACATATAGTTACTCACCCAGCCAGGAGAAGGGTCGACGTCAGAACAATGGTTGTAGCTTTTCCTGTTTATTAATTGATGAGCGACTGCTATTATAGTTCCAATCTCATTATCTGTCATGGTGATATGTTGATTTATTTCCTTTCTGACTGAAATATAGTTGTGCCTTGGTAGTTTTTATGTTGGTATCCGTCTCTTCCTTTGCATGTGCAGGTATTCGTTATGATCTGTTGGAGCAAGGGATCGAGGATATCAACTCTGCTTCAATCATAGCGTTGGACTCCAGGTTAGTCTTCTTGATTCACCTTTGATGCATAACTAGGAACTTGCGTAGCAGCGTGGTTTGTTTGTGGCTAGTTCTGTGATAGGCTAGTGGGATCGCCTCTGTCCGCAGAGGGGATTTACCTTACCAACAAATTGGCGACTCCACTGGGGAGTAACTCTTTGATTTCTGTCTTGCATGTTAATTTTCTTCTGCTTGCTTGAGTGCATGAGCTTCCTGAGTCAGTTTTGAGTTGATTCTTTACTGTTTGACCCATCTGAGCACTGTCAACCCAACCTGAGGTCGTATCTTTTATCTTTTTAGTTGGCAAGCTTAATTGGCGCGGTTATTTCTCTGACAGTCGCGCCAGCTCTGTAAATTTTGCCTGTGTGTGGGTGGAAAGCTCATTCAGTCTCTTTATATATCTCTTTCAGCCTCTGGAACTGTGTTGAACCTCTGCTTGACTGGTTTTAGCCTGTATCCCTCAGCTGTTTGCTTATTTCCAGTGACTTTGCATGTCTAGCCTTCTGTGGGAAGTTTCGGTCTCTTGATCATCCAGTCAGCTTGTTGATTGTTCTACACTTATCCAGTGCTTTGTTAAAGCTTGATCTCCTATACTCTGAATACTTCACTTCTAGCCTCTTTGAAGTTCACTAGTTTTTATGTTTTTCCTTGCTTGCATGGTTCATTTTGTGTTTTAGAATTGGTTCTATTTCATTGACTGAACTTGGATTGTGCATATCTCTTAGAATTTGTTTACATGCATCATGCCATCTTAAAGGAAAGAAAAACAAAAAATCTCTTGCATTATAGCAGTTAGCATTTGTTGCTATTAAAAAGAAAAGACAAAAGATCTTTGTTCTTTGTTGAAGTGATCATTTCGTTTGTGAAAAAGATCTCAACCCTCCTGTAGATAGAATTCATCGAATCAAATGATTTAATTCCGGCATATAGTTTGCATGTAAGAAGTTTTCGAGATATCACATACGGTAGGACCAAAAAACTGAAACATAATCAAAGATCAACTTTAAAATGAACTCAATGAACATAACAACGCATTGGAACATAACGCAAACACTCTAGAGGTCTAGGTTAGAGACGTGTTCCGGCGTCGTTAAACCTGGTAGTTTATCGTCGAGTGGTTGGGTGATTCCTCCACGGTGAAACGGTAGCTGCCAATACGGATTGTGCTCCCACGTACCGTCGAGTATATATTGGGAGACCCCTATAGGAATAAAGCCTTTATCCATAGGAAGCCGTGTCAGCCGCCCTACGATTCGCAATGCAGTGAACACAGCATTCACGAAGATCGACCACCCGTACCCTAAAAAGTATTCTGTGGTTTTGCGAAAAGTTTGGCACACCCTCTACCTAGAATTCCAGAGCAGTCACTTTTGATCATTTTCGGACTCCCTAAACGAAAAGGTGCCTATGAGCGTCTTGTCACTTCGTGCTCATTAAATATTCGAAGGAGACTAGAGTCATCTTTTACCCTTTTCTCGACTCTTAAAAAATGAAAAGGTTAAGTTCAGTGTCTTAAAAATTTTTATTGGCCACGATAACATTACCCAATTAGATTTTGCGTGCGTTAGCTTGAGTAGGGTTAATTCTCGTTCAATGGCAGCCTTTCCGGTGCCCACCGGCCAAGGTGTTCCTCCTGATGGGTACCCTTGCCCATTTCCTTCTGTTGGAAATGTTGGTGTTCAGTATATCGCAACATTGTCTTTGCCTGGGTTGACCATTGGTTTACCTGTATGGTTGTTTTCAAACTCGGTGGTCTCAAGTGTGATGAATCCTGTCCCACCACCACCTCCTCCACCCGAACAACACCATGTTGATTCTAAGGTGGACCCCTTCCCTTCTTCGCCTATTGCTGCGTCCTCATCTTCTACTTCGCCTGGTGAAACCTTGGATTTCACTAACCAGGTGGCTAAGAAGAAGAAGAAGAAGACCAAAAAGAAGAAGTCTCCTAAGGGAAAGGTCGTATCTACCACGAAGCTATCAGAAGTGGAACCACCTTCTGCTCCTTCGTGGAAGCTCCGGTCTCCTTGTCGATTATGCAAAGGGGACCATTTTCTTTCTGATTGTCCTGGCATTCCCAGGGTCCTAGATATATGGTCCCGTGACCCGACTCGCCCCTTGCTGTCGCAAATTGACGATACCTTACTAGTTGATAACAGAAAATGGAAGGTTCGTTTCCCTTGTCGACTTTGTGAAGGTAATCATCTCCTTCGACTTTGTCCACTGATGGATGAAGCTTCCCGTCCTTTGGCAAGTCTGTCGGATTCCTTACCCCAACTACCCGCTGGATATCAGCGTCTTGTTACACCTGCAAAGTGTCTCTCCACTAACCAAGAGATCAAGCATGATTCCTCTTTGGTCCAGCTTTCTCTTCCTGAACCTACCTGTGCTCAGCCTTTTCCAGACCAGTACCTGGTCAGAAAGAGTGTTGCTCAGCCTATTCCAGACCAGTACCTGGTCGGAAAGAATGTTGCTCAATCTGTTCCAGACCAGTACCTGGTCGGAACAAGTGATTTATGTTCATCATCTACGCACTACTTGATCATCAAAGATGAACCCCCTGAGTCCAAACCGACCGAAAGTCCACAGTTCAAGCTTACAAGTAACCCGGTCTTTCAAAAGGTCCAGCTTACAAGTGACCCGGTTTTGCCTACAAAAGTTCCATCTTTAGCTGCTCTTACATCTGAATCTAAACCAGACGAAAGTCAAAAGGTCCGGCTTACAAGTGACCCGGTTTTGCTTTCAGAACTTCCACCCCTAGATGATCCTACATCTGAATCCAAACCAGACAACAGTCAAACGGTCCAGATTACAAGTGACCCGGTTTCGCCTTCAGAAATTACCTCCTCAGATGATGTTATCACTGCCAAGAATGACGAACCCACCGTCCAAATTCTATTCATTGACATAGACGTTAATGATCAAGTGAGCATCCCTCTCATTTCTTCACAATAGGAAGAAAGTCCATTAGAGGCATATCCGGCTGTTTATCCAGTCCCACCTCCGAGCAACCTAGTTATTTCCTTTAATTGGGATCAACTGGTCAATCCTCGGTTACCAGCCTCCATACCATTTCGAATTATAGTTCAAGTCTATCGCATGGTTATGGCTGGTACAATTATTGATGAAGGATCTCCTGTTAGTATCCTTTCTTCAACAGCTTGGGAAGCACTTGGTTCCCCACTGCTTCTGCCTGAGATGAGAAGCCTTGTAGGTTTCCATCGAGAAATCACTCGACCTTTAGGAATTCTTCCCAATGTACCTATCACGTTAGAAGGGAAGACTATCCAAATGGGTCTCATGGTCGTCCAAGGTCCGTTAGATTACAATTTACTCCTTGGACGAGATTATATTTATCGCATACGTGCTATTGTGTCCTCACTCTTTAGAGTGATGTGTTTTCTGCATGAAGGAAGAACGATCAAAGTCGTAGACCAACTTTCATTTCCCGGTTCACACTTCACATATAGCCATTTTCCATTCCTAAATGGTCTTATTTCCACAGGAAATGCCCCAGCACCCACCCCGTCATTCTGATGACGGCAGCTCACCCGGGCGCATGACTGAAGCCCGGGGGCATCCTCCAATCGAGTCTTTCCAAGTAAACCTTCATTCCATCCACTCCGTGAATGCCATGAAGCTTGGGGGGCATGTATCTCGATTGGTATAATCATGCTGGGGGCATGCAACAAATTTTTTTTAACAAGCATAGTTTTTCGTTTCAAGCTTGTGTAAACATGAAACCGAACCCAAGCATAGTTTTTCGTTTCAAGCTTGTGTAAACATGAAACCGAACCCAAGCATAGTTTTTCGTTTCAAGCTTGTGTAAACATGAAACCGAACCCAAGCATAGTTTTTCGTTTCAAGCTTGTGTAAACATGAAACCGAACCCAAGCATAGTTTTTCGTTTCAAGCTTGTGTAAACATGAAACCGAACCCAAGCATAGTTTTTCGTTTCAAGCTTGTGTAAACATGAAACCAAACCCAAGCATAGTTTTTCGTTTCAAGCTTGTGTAAAAATGAAACCGAATCCAAGCAAAGTTCTTCATGGTTCAAGCTTGTGTAAAAATGAACCCAGTTACATCCCGTGATTGCCTTTTATCCGCTAAAATTCTACTAGATGAGCCCTGGTTGTTTCATTCCATCGCTACCATCTTTTTTGGCCGATCATATGCTTTCACTTGGTTGTTTCTCCTTTCCTGAGGAACCGCAGCGATGAGTGGTCTTGTTAGCTAGCCTCTTAACCTTTACGTGTTTCAAGTAAAGTTCCACCATTACCGGAACCAGTTGCTATCCCTTATACCACTCGTTCCTTCAGGACGAGTCGCCTTTACGCTCTTTTTTGACTCGTAAAATATGAAAAGATTGCCGAGTATTTTTCCCTTTTTGACTCATTAAAGAAAATAAAAATGGAGGTCCGCTTTCAGCTCTTTTCTGACCATTTAAAGAGGAAAAGATTGCCGAGTCCCTCCTCTTGACTCGTTAAATGGTGATAAGGGGCGGTCGTTTAAGTTCTTTTTGTCGACCGTTAAAACATAAAAAGATTACCGGGTTTTTGTCGTTTCAAACTCGTTAGTGGTTACGAAACGACATGGTTTTGACCGCTTTTTTACTTTTTCAGGTCAAAGTCACTAATCATGAAAAGTACTCCTCGATCGTAATGATCAGGCGGTTCTTTCGGGTATTATTTTATACTTTTTCGGGCCCGAGAGACACAACTGTACGAAAAAGGACATCCCTAGAGTTTCCTTTTCTGCTGTCTTTTCAAACTCCCTAAACAAGAAAAGACGCCGAGTTTTTCCTTTGTCAGACTCGTTAAAACTTAATGACATCGGATTTTGTCACAACACAAGCATATGCTATCCCCATCAAGCTTGTTAAAAATAACTGGGGTACTCGCCAGAAATGGTGGGGAAAAATAAAATTTTTTGAACCATAATTATTACCGTAATGGCAGTATGTCGCTCTTGAACATGGCACTTTTTGCTTTCATGTCCAGGGTGGGGATATTTCATCTCATATCTTTCACTTGCTTCCATGGATTTGGGTACCTTATTTGACCTCTCATTCACTCATTGCCTCGTCATAATGACCTTTGATACATTGATGTCAAATACTGCCAATTCCGTTAATGTGCCGCCGATATGTTCAAGAGAAGTTGACCTCTGAAAATAAACAACCTCCCTCTGATAGTTCACACGATCTTGATTCACGACATTATCTCTCTGTCTCGTGTCGATGATGTGGGAAACATTATGGCCCACCTTCGATCAAGGTCACTCCCTGTCGACTTCAGCTCATTATCCAGGAAGTTGACCTAGAGACTCCCTTCCGATGCCTTGGAGCCTGCATGCCTAAATGGCAGGTTCTTCGTATTCGACGTGAGGTTTTCATCATTGGCCTCCGATCGAATGATTCTACGGGTGTTCGACTTCAGCTCATTGATTCACACGCCGTAGATTGTACCTATAGTACCTTGAGGGCCATTGTCATTATTGGTGGTACCTCTCGCGTCTGTTAACAGTTTCCATCATTGACTGGTAATCAGGCGATGTTCATGCATGTTCGACTTCAGCTCATATATTCACATGCTTGGACTTGTACTCTTGTTCGCATCGAGATGGAGCGCAAGACCCTGGATTGTGTCTGTTGTAATCCAGGCGTGATTCTTGGTACTTGACTCATTCACTGGATCGCTGCGACCATACCTGAGTCAGTTCATTGATCCTAACCAGATGGCTGTGTCCATACTATGGATCCAGATTATTTATGTACTCTCTTATGGATGGCTGCGACCATACCATGTACACCTTGTAATTGAACTATCAGTCATGTCTCTTAATACAGCTCCTCGGCGGCAGTAACTATATGTGCTCTTGTGTGCTCTTCTGTGTGTGTTCTTGTAAAGCATTTCACCCCTCTCCACCTCTCGGACTTCATGCTTTAGGGGTCATCTGTTACACAGTAATTTGTCACCATCCCTGTTACTCCTCTTGTCGTACCTTGGAGGACCCATCCCGGGAGTTATAAGAAGTGACAAAGTCTAAAAACACTTGCAATATGTTCCCCTGAGTATGTACTCCATGTTCCCTGAAGACACCTTCTGCAGATCATCCCTAAAAAGTGCTCTTTTTCCATTGGCGCAAGTCCACAGTATCCTACCCGCGCCAACGATGGAGATCCTCAAAAGAGGGCGCGACCATTGGCGCTCTATCTTAGAGCAACAGTCGCGCCAACCAAATTTATTCGTGCTTTTTGCCTTAATGCACGTCCGACAGTTGTTTCCTTCATTACATGGAGCTTTTCTGAGGATAGAAAATCAGTTTTTTGTCGAGCTTTATCCATCTTTATGGCTTTTGCTAATTCCACGAAAGGTGTCCCGGTTCATCGCATCCTCCTCCCTTCTTCATCTATATAAGCTTGTCATTATGCATTGGACAAGCTAAGGGCGAGAGTGTTGGTGTTAGTGTTATGCTAGTGATTTGGTAATTGAGTTATAGTAGTGATGATTATTGGTCATGGAGAGAATGTTAATGAGTGCTAGAGAGGTTATGCTGCCGGAGAGGAGATGCATGTCAAGACACATATAGTTACTCACCCAGCCAGGAGAAGGGTCGACGTCAGAACAATGGTTGTAACTTTTCCTGTTTATTAATTGATGAGCGACTGCTATTATAGTTCCAATCTCATTATCTGTCATGGTGATATGTTGATTTATTTCCTTTCTGACTGAAATATAGTTGTGCCTTGGTAGTTTTTATGTTGGTATCTGTCTCTTCCTTTGCATGTGCAGGTATTCGTTATGATCTGTTGGAGCAAGGGATCGAGGATATCAACTCTGCTTCAATCATAGCGTTGGACTCCAGGTTAGTCTTCTTGATTCACCTTTGATGCATAACTAGGAACTTGCGTAGCAGCGTGGTTTGTTTGTGGCTAGTTCTGTGATAGGCTAGTGGGATCGCCTCTGTCCGCAGAGGGGATTTACCTTACCAACAGTGGCCCTTTTTCTTTTCCATGTGGTCCTTTGTATCCTCAGATTGGCTTTCAGAATCCGAATTTGCTGTCGGAGCCGGGCTATAGTGCTCAGTAGCCTCTGCTATTTTCTCCTTAATTTCTTGATTTCCCTTGCCTCAGCAGAGGGCTTATGACTGGCCCTTAAATCTGCTTCTACTCCGTCTAAAATTTCTTCTGGTGCCTTGGGAACAGATTGTTCCCGATTGGTGTCCCTTATTTCTTCCTCATGAATGGGCGGGTTTTCTTCTCCTTCCTTTTCTGCATGTGAATTCTCAGGTATGTCTTCCTCTGGAGGTCCATCAGGAGGACCTGCTGGGCTGGCGGGTTGGCCATATTCCCCCATATTGGCCAGGATTGCGGCCAATTCATCTTAGCCCACAGGGTCTCGCAACGGGCTGCTCTCTGGCTGTACTACTTCCTCCTCTTGATTTTCCTGCTCAGTGACTGCCTTGGAGTGTTCAGCTTCTGTTTCTGTTTCGGAGTGCACTTCTCCCTCCTCGCCTCCTCCGGCTTGCTTAGCCTCGCCCCCAGATTGTCCAGCATTTTCTTCGGAAGGTCCTCCTTCTGGTTCTGGAGGTTCATCTATAATCTCGATTGGCTGGCTGGTGCTTTCCCGAATCTTTTCCAGCCTCCCTCGTATTCGAGCTAGCCGGGCTGATTTTCTTGGTTTCTCAGGTTGTTCAGGTGTATAAGCAACAGGTTTTTCTACCAATTCTTTGCGTTTTACTGGTCGCTCCAGTGTACTTGAAGAATGTTTACGTTTCGGAGCAACACGTTTTTCTGCTGCCAATTCTCTGCATTTCTCTGATCATTCCGGTGTGCTAGAGGAATGTTTAGGTTTTGGGGATGGTGCAGCCAATCCCCCCTCAATCAATGCAATGAGCTCCTCCCAACTGCTCTGCTGTTGAGTGAGACTATGGCTCACTATCAATCGAATCAATCCATGGTGGCTAACAACTGCTTCTACGTGTTGTGCCTTCTTCAGGCTTCGGACCGCATCATGCAATAGTGAATTTAAAAGTGTAGGCAGATTTACAGAACATTTTTCTTTCAAAACAACTAAGAGTTTAAGATGACGTGGTCTTACCACGTCTTTCCTTCCTTCGCAAGTAAAGTAGCTCTGCACTATCTTTGCTAATTCGGTCCAGGGTTCTCCTAACGTTGCTGGCATAACTCCCTTCCCCTTCACTGTCAAGCTTCGACCTTCATCTTGGAAAATCTCCATAATCTTTTGTAGTCTTTCTTTCCTCAGCGTCGATACAGGTCCGGTGGCTGGTAGTCCTGAGACTTCTGCAATTACATCATCAGTGACTGCTATCCACCTTTCTCTTACTATGGAGTAGTCCTCCTGCAAGTTTTGCAGAAATTCCAACGCCACAGTCTCATTTGATTCTTGTAGGCGACTGAAATAATTCAGCCATCCAGCCTTTTCCAGGATTTCCCGGGCAGCAGCAGAGACTGTTAGTTCCTGAGGTTCGCTTCAGATTGCCTTTCCTCCCCTGGTTCCACTAAGAATTCCCAATGGAACAACAACTGCCTGTGCTGTTTTCAGACGCAGAGAGGGTGATCGTCACAAAAAAAAACAGAGTATGCAACAAAAATGGATTGTGGATGGCAACTTTGCGTAAAATAGAATTATCATACCGTTAAACCATGCCATACCTTCGTACACTATCTACCCCGAATGGTGTGTTGACACGTAACTCGTGGAGTAATGAGATTACCTTCCCCCCCGCGATGTGATAGGCTGCCCTAGCCATCAAATAGAGGAGCAGTAGCCATCGTGTAACCAGTCATAAAGGAATAGCATATAAAATTACGCCATGTTTTAGATGGACAACGAAATACCGAAATCGAGGCAAAAAGGTGGATCGCGTTTTACATAAGAGCCTGCGTAATATGATGCGAGGCCAGGGGATGGGACGTCTGTCAATCGTACGAAGTCTCCAGAGGTCATTGTCAGTTCCTTTGCCATGATTGGTGGTAATGAGTGTTCATGCGATATATTCATTGGGACATAAAATATGAATTATTTATAGGATATAAGAGACAAAGAGGTATTAATATCATACCTATCGGTGTAGTCATTATGACTTCTATACCATTAACAGAGCTCTGCTGCCGACAGATGTTCATAACCTTGGCAGAGTTGTTTATTTCACCCTCGGAACCAAGGATAATTTTAGGGGCGAATGTTCGCCTTTTGGCGAAATTAAGGGGTTTTAAATTTTTAGTGGGCGAATATTTTGTATCATAGTACATTTTTACACATCACCTCAAATAGCCCACCTTATTTTAAGGGAGAGGGTAGAAAAGGTAAATTTAGCCCTTGAAATTAGGAGTTACAACCTTCCCTTCGCCCATTTTCAAGAATAGGTTTTATTTAAGTGAATCCATTCGCCCATTTTCAAGAATAGGTTTTATTTAAGTGAATCCTATGGGCCAAATACCATATTTATAAAAGAGGTATGGTAAATTAATAAAAATATAAATAAATAAGAGGTGTGGTAAATAAATAAAACATTTTTTATATTTACTCCATAAGTCACTTGGTGTAAACAAATAAAAATATAAGTAAAGTGGAGGTATGGTAAATAAATAAAACGTCTTTTTATACTTACTCAAAAGGTATGGTAAATAAATAAAAATATAAATAAACTAGACGTATGGTAAATAAATAAAACCTCTTTCTATATTTAGTCCATAACCCTCGTTCTATTTATGAAGGCTCAAGAAAGAGGTTTTATTTAAGTGAATCCTATTGGCCAAATACCATATTTATAACATAGGTATGGTAAATTAATAAAAATATAAATAAACAAGAGGTATGGTAAACAAATAAAACATTTTTTTATATTTACTCCATAAGTCACCTTATATTTACGAACACTCAAAAAATGGGTTATATTTAGGTGAAACCTATGGGCAAAATACTATGGGACAAATACCATGGACTAGATTGTTTTTAATACCATGCAAAAAACCATTATTAACCCTAATATTAGAATTAATAAAAATAAAAATGGCACATGGTATTGACCAATGGTATTCACCAAAATGGCACATGGTATTGACCTATGGTATTCACCTGGAATGTAGCCTATTTAAATGGGGGAATTAATTAATCCAGCATAGATCCATCTCTGGATCTACTAACCCCGAAGAGATATCAAATATCGTGATATCCAAACTAGCATAGAGTGAAAAAATATTTGATCCTCTTGGGGCTTGGTCAAGAGTAAAAATGGATGTTGTAATTTAATGTAGGTTAAACATTTTAGCTTGGTTAAAATAAAAAATAAAATAAAAATCAACTATTAATTTTATTAATTTCTATAAATTACTAATAGTAATTTTTAAGCTCTAGGTTTATGATAACCCATGGTATTGACCCATGGTAATACTATGGTAGTCATGTGATCATAGACTATTTAAATGGGAAATTCTATCGTCTTAGATCCATACAAAGTTTTATTATTTAGTGAAAGACTTGCCAAGATCTTACAAGATTTTATAATTGAGTAAAATATTCGCCATGCGTGGTGAGAGATTTGCCAAAAAATTATATATACATATTATATTATTGATAAAATCGCCTTCCATTTTTCCTATATACCATGGATATTCGCCCATTTATTATATTTATAAATTTAGGGGGGGTTCTTAAAATTTTCCCTGCTCGGAACCATGATCCTTTGTGTGTATTTTGAAAAATATTTTGTCGAAATGCAGGCCATTATGCTGGCTTGGTAACCAGGTAACCATAATGCCATTCACAAGGAAGGTGCGAAACGTGGACAGGCCAGCTCGTGATGAGACCCCCTGTTCCAAGGTCTGTTTATTTAGTGTACCTTTTGGACCATATCCCTGGTGTGGTGGCCATACTGGGAATGCCACTTCGCTTCCATCTTGATGATCATGGTAGGTTGGCTCGTGATGAGACCCCCTATCCTGCATTTGACAATCCATATTCATTTTTTCTTTTTGCAAAACACTTTTTTCTTATTTATTTACACATAAGGGTGGTTTAGCACTCCTTAAGAGTGGGAATGGTGGAAGAAGTCTTATCATCCCAACAGGAAGATATGAATCCTCTGCTCTTATCCCTAAGTAATAATCAAAGAAATTTTTTAAGGAAATCGCCATGATAAAGATAACCAATCAAAACAATGGGAATAAGTCAATGACAACAGAGATGAGAGGTAAGTATGTCCCTCCTCTTGTCCTCTTATCAATACTAGGCTCTATAAAGATAGCGATCTTATGATCTGCTGACTTCGGTATGTCGTAATTTATGTTCATTGCATAAGTGCATAGCTGTATCTTAAAGACTGGAGAGAACATGGCTAAAATCATCCTCAATATAAATCATCACAGAGGGAAAAAAAATGGCTATGGTGTTATTTTTTGAAAAAGGAACATGAGAGAAGAATCCATGCAAAGCAAATAGTTGAGATGCCGTTCTTTGAGAAGGAACAACCGAAGATCATGAATGTTGTCTCCTTTTGAAAAGGAACAACAAAAACTTTCAAATGCTGTTCCTTTTGAAAAGGAACAGAAAAAACTCACAAATGTTGTTCCTTTTGAAAAGGAACAGCAAAAACTCACAAATGCTGTTCCTTTTGAAAAGGAACAGCAAAAACTCACAAATGCTGTTCCTTTTGAAAAGGAACAGCAAAAACTCACAAATGCTGTTCCTTTTGAAAAGGAACAGCAAAAACTCACAAATGTTGTTCCTTTTGAAAAGGAACAGCAAAAACTCACAAATGCTGTTCCTTTTGAAAAGGAACAACAAAAACTCAAAAACGTTGTTCCTTTTGAAAAAGAACAGCAAAAACTCACAAATGTTGTTCCTTTCGAAAAGGAACATCAAAAACTTCACAAAAGCTGTTCCTTTTTAAAAAGTAACAGCAGAAAATTACAAATGTTTTTCCTTTTGAAAAGGAACAACAAAAACTGAGAAATGTTGTTCCTTTTGAAAAGGAACAGCAGAAACACAAAAACAAGCAAATGTTGTTCCTTTTGGAAAAGTAACAGCAAAGACACGTTGGATGCAAAAATCAAAATTAAAAAGAAAGATCAACTAAATGTTAAGAAAACATATATACAAGAGCTTATGTATAAGTCATAGGAAAAAAAATGCATTCCTTACTGAATTATAGGTGAGGAAGATTTTACTTCCTCTCCTAAAATTTCCATATCAGTGTCTTGACGTAGCTGCTGACAGAAGGATTCCCGAGTGAGTGGCCTGCGATAGAGACGAACTCGGTGGCCATTTACCTTGAATGCATATCCAGAACTGTTGATTGTGATCAAAGTAAGGGTCCCATTATCATGTACTTTCTGGATTTCGTATGGTCCCAACCAACGAGTCTGCAGTTTCCCCGGGAAGTCCTGAAACCGAGAGTCATATAACAGAGCCCAGTCCCCTTCGTGAAAGACTTTGTTCTTGATAAGTGCATCATGCCATTTAGCTCGTTGTTGTTGAATAAGTGCTGTATTCTGTAATGCAGAGAGACTTATTTCCTCCAATTCATTAATCTGCTGTAATCGATTAATTTGTGCCTCACTTAAATCTAGGCCAACTTCCTGTGCAGTTCGTAACGTTTGGATTTCGAATTCTATGGGGAAAATAGGTTGTTTTCCAAACACTAATTGATAGGGTGAATAATCGGTGGTACTTCTCCATGTGGTTCTATAAGCTCAAAGTGCTTCAGGTAGTCGGGCGGCCCAATCACGCCTATGTGAAGCAATGGTTTTTGTTAAAATTGATTATATTACCTTATTGCTACTTTCTACTTGCCCATTCGCCTGCGGGTGATATGGGGTAGTAATTTTATGCTGGACATGATAATTGTTAAGTGTTGCAGCTAATTTGTTTCCAGAAAATTGTGGTCCTCCATCTGTAATTATTTCTCTCGGAAGGCCATAACGTACAAACAAATGGAACAGGAACTGTATTACAGAATCTTCTGTAGCTCTAGGCAACGCTTCGGCCTCAACCCATTTAGTGACATATTCTGTGGCTACCAAGATATATGTTCTCTGGTTTGATGATGGGTTGATGGGTCCAACGAAATCAAGAGCCCATCGTTCGAATGGTTCAATGACTAATTGTGGCCTCAAAGGCATTTCGTCGGCTTGACCAGGTCGTCCTGCTCGCTGGCAGCTGTCACAGGCTTGGACAAATTTCTTTGCATCCTTAAAAATTGTAGGCCAGTAGTATCCTGTCTGCAATACTTTATGTGCTGTTCTTTTTTCAGCAAAGTGTCCCCCACATGGTCCGTCATGACAGGCTTTTAAGATGTCGAAAATTTCATCTTCTCGAATACATCTCCTAATTTGCATGTCTGCCCCTGTGTGGAACAAATGGCCCCCAATCCACGAAAATCGAGTGCTCTTCTGAACAATCTGCTTACGTTCATTAGGGGTTAAGTGTTTTGGTAGCTTACCTACTGCAAGGTAATTGGCAACATCAGCATACCAGGGTGTTTGAACAGCAATGGCAAACAGGTGCTCATCCGGAAATTGGTCTTCCACTGCTGCTGCCTCAATTGATTTTGGTATTCGAGAGAGAAAATCAGCTACAGGGTTTTCCTTGCCGGGTCGATCCTTGATTGTGATATCGAACTCCTGCAATAAGATCAACCATCTAGTTATTCTAGCATTTGTAACAGGCTTATTTTCTAAATATTTAATAGCAGAATGATCTGTATATAAAACAACAGGATAGCCTGTAATATAATGTCTAAACTTATTGACAGCATGTATCACAGCGAGGAATTCTTTCTCAATGACAGTGTAATTCAATTCAGCAGCGGATAAGTTTTTGCTGATATAATAAATATCATATGGTTTTTTATCCTCTTCTTGCCCAAGGACTGCACCGATTGCTATATATGAGGCATTAGACGAGATTTGGAATGGTAAATTCCAGTCTGGTCCTCGAAGGACTGGAGCTGTTGATACAAGCTTCTTTAATTCCTGGAAATCGCGGTCACATTTTTCTGTCCATATGAAATCAACATTACCAGTTAGTGCATATAGAGGTGCAGCAATGTGTGAATAATGTTCTATGAATCGTCTATAATACCCAGGAAATCCAAGAAAGTTGCGTACCTCTGTTTGAGTAGTGGGAGTGGGGATAAGCAAAAGTATTTGAATTTTGTCCGGATCTACCTGAATGCCAGCTGCTGAGACAAAGTGTCCTAGAATAAGCCCTTCAGTCATCATCATATAACATTTTTTGTGGCTTAAGCAAAGCCTGGTAGCAATGCAACGCTGTAGGACTTTTTCTAGAGTGTCTAAAGCTGGGTCAAAATCATCTCCATATGGTGTAAAGTCATCCATGTACACTTCAAGTCCATCATTTATTAAATCTGCAAAGATGCTAAGAACAGCCCTTTGGAATGTGGCAGGAGCATTACATAGGCCAAAGGGTAGAACTCTATAGGCAAACGTTCCCCAAGGACAAGTAAAGGTAGTCTTATCCTGGTCCTCAGGGGCAATCTGAATCTGATTGTATCCACTGAAGCCATCCAGGAAAGAAAAGAATTTCTTTCCTGCTAAAGTGTCCAATACTTGGTCTATGAATGGGAGAGGGAAGTGATCTTTTTGTGTGGCTTTGTTTAACTCCCTATAATCCACACAAATCCTCCATTTCCCATTCTTCTTGGGTACAACCACAAGCGGAGAGACCCATTTACTCTCAGAAATAGGGTAAATAAAATTAACATCTAAAAGTTTCTGAAGTTCAGCTTTTACAACATCTTTTAGATGAGGGTTGAGTCTTCTTTGCGGTTGACGGACAGGTCTTACATATTTTTCTATATAAATATGGTGGGTGCACAATTGGGGATCAATCCCTTTCATATCAAGGTAATCCCACGCAAATTCTTCTTGATACTTCCGTAACAGATGGATGAGTTTTATTTCTTGGTCCGGTGTAAGGTTGGCATTGATGTTTAGAGTTTTTCCCGGTTCAATTTCCACTACTTTACTATTGGCAACAGAAGTCACAGGTATTGTTTGGTCATGCGCATCTTTCAAGGGATCTTCTTCTAGTTCGCTATTGAATGCAGCTTCTATCATGAAACACTGTGTGTGAGGTCTAGATTCAGTTTGACTAATGAAGTTATTGATAGCATCGTCTTCTGTTTGGTCTTTAAAGTCTAGGGCCTTCTGTATAGTCAATGGTGATCTGATATTGTCAGTAAGATATGATACAAGGTGCTGGTTAGTTTTTATCATTGACAGACTTGGCTGTGCTGGAGGGTATAGGACTAGATTTTTAATATCTGGTCCTCTGGTTATGGTCATGTTTCCCTACCGGCAACCAATGTAAGCATCGGCGGTAGCAAGCCAAGGTCTACCTAAAATTAGCGGGTGTCCATCCAGTCGTGTTTTTGGATTAATTACCAGGAAATCAGTTGGGTATTCCCAGGAATCTATAGAAACCATGACATCGTATAGAGTACCTTCTGGTCGAACTACAGATCGGTCGGCCAATTCTAACAAAGTAGAAGTGGGTTCTACCGATGTAATGCCGAGCTTTTGGCAAGTAGAAGTTGTCAAAATATTAATTGCAGCTCCTAGATCAACTAAAGCATTAGCCAGGGTCTGACCATAGATTTGAACATTTACGATTGGGTTTCCCGGATCTTCATATTTAATGGGTGTTCCTGATAATAGGTCAGATAAAGTGCCGACTACCTGGGCTCTTGGGTTAGTGGTTGCATTCCTCCTTGATTTTTTTATGCACAATTCTTTTATAGTTTTTGCATATATAGGGATGTCTTGAATGGCTTGGAGGAAAGGAATTCTTATGTACAGATTTTGTAACTCCCACAGAATATCAAAGTCTAGATATTGTACAGGTCGTGGTATGACTAATCGTTCTGGGAAGGGAGGGGAGGATGTACTTGCTTGCTGATGAGTCTACTCCTTATTTACACCCTCTTGTTGTAACGGATGTTCTGTTGGTAACTGATCTTCAAGGTGAACTGTTTTATCTCCCTTTGTTTCTATTATACGTCCAAATCTTAACTAAAGATCATTGCACTCCCTCAGATCAGGTCCGATTTCTGATGATTCTATGATTTGGAGGGATTGGACCGGTCTATTATTGGGATTGGGATTGGGTTGGGCTGGGAGTTGCGGTCTTAGATTAGACTGGGGATTTTGTTGTAAAGCTGGCAGAGTCGGTTGAGGGAGCGGAATAGTTCCTGTTGGCTGATATGTCGATTTTGGCCAGTTTGTCTGCCAGGGTGAACCTTGTGAAGTAGGGGGGGTCCATTGTGGAGGATATGGGTTATTCTCCCAATATGGTGGAGCATAGGGAAAATTCGGCCAACTAAATTGGCTTGTCTGATTCATCCACGGATTTGGAGAAGGAAAGGGTTGTGATGACCAATTCGGAAATGGGGGTTGAGATTGGTTTTGCCACATAATATATTGCTGAATATTATACTGCGGAGGCTGGAAAGAAGAAGTTGGGTCTGAAAACATACCAGATTGCCTTGGTTGCCATTGGCGACGCTAGTTAATGAAGTATGCTGATTCTGGCTCTTCTTCCGCTTCCTTTTATACTGCCTTCAATCCAGGAAGTGAGGGGCAGCTCTCAGTAAGGTGGTCTTTTGTACAGATAGCACATGTTTGAATTGCATCCAGTGGACATTCCTTATGACTATGTTTTCTTCTACATCGGGGGCAGAAGATCACCAAATTCTGTTCTGCCTCCATCTGCTTCTGTTTAGCCTGCACAATATCAAGTTGTGTAGTTAATGTCCCCAGAATATCAGTTTTAAAAATTTCTAATAAATTCCCAAGTTCTACACGTGTTACTCCTTCTGTCGATATTTTGTTATCTCTGACAAACCGATCATATTCTGCTGGCTTTATCCTTGTGCTGCCTCTCGAGCTCCTGATACATAAGTCGATGATGTCAGCAAAATTCTCTTGATAAATATCCCCTTTTCCCATGATATTTAATGTTTCAATCCATTGTTCCTTCATGCCTCTGATCAATGCTGTTTTTAACACATTATCAAGAAGAGGTAGTGATGCATATGGAGATCTTTGTAAATTATACTGAAAACGTTCTACATATTCTTCTAATGTTTCATTTGGTCTAGCTATCATCTAAAATATTTCATCTTTCAGTTCTCTAGACCTACAATAATCTTGATACTTCTTTAGGAAAGATTCCTTCATTTGCTCCCAGTTATTTATAACTCCACCACCTAAACCCATAAACCATCTTAAAGCTACCCCTTTCAAGGTGGAGGGGAATAGTTTTAATTTCTGGGGGTCAGTGGTGTAATCATATCCCCTGCATAACACATCAAATTCAAATAAGAATGCATCAGGGTCCTCTGATGTAAGTCCGTGAAATGTAGGAATGTGTTGAAGGGGAATTGCTTTCATAGGAGCATTTGCTGCGGAATCCACTATAGGATATTGTAATGTAGAAGTTTGAGTATTTGGCTGATTCTGCGCCATAGGGTCGAATATGTGCCAATAACCTTCTAGGATTTCTAGGAGGGTATTCCTAGGCTGAGAAGGAACGGCCTTGACAGGGATTGTTTTAATAGCACTTCCTTTGTCTGGAATAATAGAAGTCCCTGCTGTTTGAGGAGATTGAATCCCCCCAACAATGATTTTTGCAGTGCTCCCTTTATCTGGGCTATTTAATGGCTGAATTATCCTAGAAGGAGATCTTGGCTCTTCAACTTCCCCTGTTTCCCCTTCTCCTTCACAAATATTGCTTAGATTCCCTTCCTGCAGTTGTTCTGGAATAGAATTTTCAATTTCTTGAAAGTCTTGTTCATCAATCTGACTATGCACCTCAGCGAAGGCTACAGATGGTGATCCTGCGGCCTGAAGGGAACTAGTAGGCTGTTTAGAATTGGTTTTCCTGGGCCCTAGTGATGGCTGAGATTCAGTTTTCTTATAGATTTCGTCTATGAAGGTTGTTCGGCCAAGGGTCACTGGCCCTTTGGCTTTTTCGGGTTTGAATGGAGGTTTGATAATTTTTTCTGGCTTTTTCTGCTTAGTCATGCACTCTATAAACTACCAGATCCTATTCAACCCACAATTCTACCAGGAAAGCGGACGGTGGAGCAAGGCTTTTACATGCTCCATACGCAGGTTCTTACCTTCCGTTTTTAAAATCCAACTCTCCCCTAGTAGATTCGTACACTACTCTGTAAAAGACAAATGGCTATACTCTTTCCCTGCCAATGGCGCCAATATGTAGAGTTGTAACAAGGGTCTCTTTCACCTCTAGTTATGCCACATTAATAAGTCAATCCGGGAACGCTTTGTTATTGCAAAGAGTATCTCAATCCGAGGCTATTCGTCAGAGTAATGCTTAGTAGTACAGTGTTCAGAAAATACAAGGGTAAATGGATGCTAGACTAGATTACTTTAAAGGCATAAAATCACACAAGGCAGCTTATCAGTCAAGGGTGCGGAAGCGATAACCCATCCCTCTAGAAACTGATGGAAAGGAAATTAGAGCATGGACCATAGGTCTGGGAGCTAGGCAGCGACAGCTGAGGCTCTCTACAGCCTTAGACCTTCTCTCACACCAAAGCAGCAATTGCAAGTAAATAGAACGACAGAAAGTAAAATGGAACAACAAACAGGAAATGGAACAACAAGTCTGAAATAGAACAGCAGTAAATGGAACAACAATCAAATAAACTAAGTCTCGCGAGTCAGAACTAAACTTGCTCTATTGAGCCAAACTCACATTCTGCAATAAAATAGCAATCTTCTCTCTTAAAGCAAATTGGATGAAATATACTTTACTGATAAATTATGGAACAGCAAGCATCAACCATATATACACATGCCACGCTAATATAGCAATCTGATGGTTAAAGAAGATATGACTATGTTTCCAAATAGAACAACATTACTTCCGGATTCCAATGATTGGTGTTTCACACTAATCCAATAACAGTAATATTCAGTACAAATGCTCTGTAACAGAAATAGTTGGCTTACACTGATAACATGTAATCAACTCTGAAAGGATTCACTCATATGATATAGAGTCACTACATAAATCTCCTGAAGAAACCATTAAGGAATTAGTCGGAACAGAGCATGGAATAGCATATAAAAAGCATGTTAGATTGCTGAGCAATAGAGATAAGCAAATCACATAGAAATCAAATTATAATGATACAAAAGCAAGTGTCCTTCGGAGCCGGGCCCTTAGCTTCCAATGGTACACTGCCTTAGATTACTCCAGACGCAGAGATGAAATAAACACCAAGTCTTTTATATTAACGCATCAAAAAACGTACAGCAAACCAAGTCTCAGTGAGAGTCGATGATCAAACTTTAGTCTGAAACTTAAGATTACATAATAAAAAAAAGTCCCTTTGCTTAACGGTGTTGTTCCTTTTTATAAAGGTAACGGCGAAGGTATCTAGGTAACAAAAATAAGAAAAACAGCGATCCCTCAGGATCAAAGATCCTGAGGGATTCGCCAAGCCATTAATCCTTTACTTTTCTTTCCTTGTTCCGCCGAATTGGTAACCCTTATTTCTTCCCTGGGTCATTCTGCTTCGATTTATTCGATCTCGTTTGCATCCGGTTTCCTTCTAGAGGGACAACAGTTATTCCTCCTTTGTCTTTCCTTTTTGGACAGCAGTTCTTCGTTTCCACCTCTTCCTACATAGAAAAATGACAATTATCAGCGATTAAGCTTTCCATACTAATTCTCACACATTCTATTAAAATTCTTTATTTCTTTAAGTTCATTATGCAGAAAGGGTTACAATTGTTACTGAAAAGTCACTAAATTGTTCGTCAAAAACATACCTTTCCAGTGCTCCACACACCCCCCTGCTTACCTTGTGTCATGCCCTCATGAAAACATTATAGTTGACATGCAAGGCTGTAAGAGAATAGGCTGGAGAGGGAACCTCGTGTGGAGGCCTACAACCGTGATGAGCAACTAGATCATCAAAGAACTGATTTGTTTGACCTTCAGGCATTTCATATAAGGCCTGATATCCGGGTGCAGGGTGCCAAATGATTGGACTATGAAATCAATACCCTAACCAGGATGGCCCTGCTTGCAAAATACGCTCGCCATAAAGGTTCAATCGGCTGGCAGCTAGCTCAAAATATTCATATTTGAATGGTTCCCTGAGTTGGATGTTTGGGTTAGAAGTTTGGTATCAGAATTTTGCAGCATCGATGGCGAGGTCTTTAATAGTCAGAAAATATTCCAGACTATGTCGGATTAGGTCCTCGTGCATGGGTCCTAATGTCTCCATAACACTCGGGGTTCTCATAAGGTTCCTATGTGCTCTCCATAACAGCATTGGGTCTCTAGGCTCGGCTCTTACCCACAAGTCTAGGCTATTTTCCTGTCTCTCAAAAGTGTTATAAGCCTTGAGCCATTTTAGCTCATTAACCCCGAATGAAACGAAGGCTTGCAATTGTATGTCCCCAACAAAAGGGCCAGGATTTAAATCAGTTTCCTGGTCTAGCACGAGGTTATGCAAGTAAAATTCACACAATAATCTTTGAACCTTAAGTCCATAATGCTTGCAACAATCTATAAAATCATTAACAGTATTGATTTGTATAGGGGCACCCGCCCTGACAGCTTTTATCTTTAATCGTAAATATTGTTCAAGAAAAAATAAAGCATAGTTTTTAGCAGGGGCCCTACAGGCCAGAACGTCATTATACAAAGAACACACAGTGTCCATCTGCCTAACAACAATATCTAATCGACGAGTTACCTTGGCAACCTTTTCTTGCTCCTTTTGCCAGCCTTCGAAGGCCTGGCTCTCGGACTGACTCATATCCCGAAGTTGCTGTTGCAACTCTTCATATTTCTCCCGAGGGACTGTTTGTTCTCTCAGCTGTTCAGTTTCTTGCTGAGCTTGCTTCATCATCTTGTGCAAGGTTCTTGTTTTCGGATCCTTTTTCCATAGAGCCGTAGAGGCCGGGAGTTTTACCTGAACCTTTTTGTTATACTGTTTGGAGTTCAGAACCCGAATTACCCCTAAGGGTGGTGCCTCTGTTTGGATCTCTTTATTCTCTTTTTCTTTCTTAACACGAATGAAAGGTTGTTGTGGTTCCCCTGTCAATGGAACATCATCCTGTCCCTCTGTCTCAATTGGAACGGCAGTCCATTCTTCAGTGTCAATTGGAACAACAGTCTGTTCCTCAACGTCGTTTGGAACGGCCGTCTGTTCTTCAGTGTCAATTGGAACAACAGTCTGTTCTTCAACATCGTTTGGAACAGCAGTCTGTTCTTCAACGTCATTTGGAACAGCAGTAGGTCTTCCAGCAGGGTTTTGACCAACAGGGCGGCTGTAAGTCCTTCGTCTTCTTGTTCTACGGGATTTTGCTGTAGTGGCCCTTTTTCTTTTCCTTGTGGTCCTTTGTATCCTCAGATTGGCTTTCAGAATCCGAATTTGCTGTCGGAGCCGGGCTATAGTGCTCAGCAGCCTCTGCTATTTTCTCCTTAATTTCTTGATTTCCCTTGCCTTAGCAGAGGGCTTATGGTTGGCCCTTAAATCTGCTTCTACTCTGTCTAGAATTTCTTCTGGTGCCTAGGGAACAGATTGTTCCCGATTGGTGTCCCTTATTTCTTCCTCATGAACGGGCGGGTTTTCTTCTCCTTCCTTTTCTGCATGTGAATTCTCAGGTATGTCTTCCTCTGGAGGTCCATTGGGAGGACCTGCTGGGCTGGCGGGTTGGCCATATTCCCCCATATTGGCCAGGATTGCGGCCAATTCATCTTAGCCCACAGGGTCTCGCAGCGAGCTGCTCTCTGGCTGTACTACTTCCTCCTCCTGATTGTCCTGCTTAGTGACTGCCTTGGAGTGTTCAGCTTCTGTTTGTGTTTCGGAGTGCACTTCTCCCTCCTCACCTCCTTCTCCGGCTTGCTCAGCCTCGCCCCCAGATTGTCCAACATTTTCTTCGGAAGGTCCTCCTTCTGGTTCTGGAGGTTCGTCTGTAATCTCGATTGGCTGGCTGGTGCTTTCCCGAATCTTTTCCAGCCTCCCTCGTATTCGAGCTAGCCGGGCTGATTTTCTTGGTTTCTCAGGTTGTTCAGGTGTACAAGCAACAGGTTTTTCTGCTACCAATTCTCTGCGTTTTTCTGGTCGCTCCGGTGTACTTGAAGAATGTTTACGTTTTGGAGCAACACGTTTTTCTGCTGCCAATTCTCTGCGTTTCTCTGATCGTTCCGGTGTGCTAGAGGAATGTTTAGGTTTTGGGGATGGTGCAGCCAATCCCCCCTCAATCAATGCAATGAGCTCCTCCCAGCTGCTCTGCTGTTGAGTGAGACTATGGCTCACTATCAATCGAATCAATCCATGGTGGCTAACAACTGCTTCTACGTGCTGTGCCTTTTTCAGGCTTCGGGCCGCATCATGCAATAGTGAATTTAAAAGTGCAGGCAGATTTACAGAACATTTTTCTTTCAAAACAACTAAGAGTTTAAGATGACGTGGTCTTACCACGTCTTTCCTTCCTTCGCAAGTAATGTAGCTCTGCACTATCTTTGCTAATTCGGTCCAGGGTTCTCCTAACGTTGCTGGCAGAACTCCCTTCCCCTTCACTGTCAAGCTTTGGCCTTCATCCTGGAAAATCTCCATAATCTTTTGTAGTCTTTCTTTCCTCAGCGTCCATACAGGTCCGGTGGCTGGTAGTCCTGAGACTTCTGCAATTACATCATCAGTGACTGCTATCCGCCTTTCTCTTACTGTGGAGTAGTCCTCCTGCAAGTTTTGCAGAAATTCCAACGCCACAGTCTCGTTTGATTCTTGTAGACGACTGAAATAATTCAGCCATCCAGCCTTTTCCAAGATTTCCTGGGCAGCAACAGAGACTGTCAGTTCCTGAGGTTCGCTTCGGATTACCTTTCCTCCCATGGTTCCACTAAGAATTTCCAATGGAACAGCAAATGCCTGTGCTGTTTTGAGACGCAGAGAGGGTGATCGTCACAAAAAAAAACAGAGTATGCAACAAAAATGGATTGTGAATGGCAACTTTGCGTAAAATAGAATTATCATACCGTTAAACCATGCCATACCTTCGTACACTATCTACCCCGAATGGTGTGTTGACACGTAACTCGTGGAGTAATGAGATTACCTTCCCCCTCACGATGTGATAGGCTGCCCCAACCGTCAAATAGAGGAGCAGTAGCCATCGTGTAACCAGTCATAAAGGAACAGCATATAAAATTACGCCATGTTTTAGATGGACAACGAAATACCAAAATCGAGGCAAAAAGGTGGATCGCGTTTTACATAAGAGCCTGCGTAATATGATGCGAGGCCGGGGGATGGGACGTCTGTCAATCGTACGAAGTCTCCAGAGGTCATTGTCAGTTCCTTTGCCATGATTGGTGGTAATGAGTGTTCATGCGATATATTCATTGGGACATAAAATATGAATTATTTATAGGATATAAGAGACAAAGAGGTATTAATATCATACCTATTGGTGTAGCCATTATGACTTCGATACCATTAACAGAGCTCTGCTGCCGACAGGTGTTCATAACCTTGGCAGAGTTGTTTATTTCACCCTCGGAACCATGATCCTTTGTGTGTATTTTGAAAAATATTTTGTCGAAATGCAGGCCATTATGCTGGCTTGGTAACCAGGTAGCCATAATGCCATTCACAAGGAAGGTGCGAAACGTGGACAGGCCGGCTCGTGATGAGACCCCCTGTTCCAAGGTCTGTTTATTTAGTGTACCTTTTGGACCATATCCCTGGTGTGGTGGCCATACTGGGAATGCCACTTCGCTTCCATCCTGATGATCATGGTAGGCTGGCTCGTGATGAGACCCCCTATCCTGCATTTGACAATCCATATTCATTTTTTCTTTTTGCAAAACACTTTTTTCTTATTTATTTACACATAAGGGTGGTTCAGCACTCCTTAAGAGTGGGAATGGTGGAAGAAGTCTTATCATCCCAACAGGAAGATATGAATCCTCTGCTCTTATCCCTAAGTAATAATCAAAGAAAATTTTTAAGGAAATCGCCATGATAAAGATAACCAATCAAAACAATGGGAATAAGTCAATGACAACAGAGATGAGAGGTAAGTATGTCCCTCCTCTTGTCCTCTTATCAATACTAGGCTCTATAAAGATAGCGATCTTATGATCTGCTGACTTCGGTATGTCGTAATTTATGTTCATTGCATAAGTGCATAGTTGTATCTTAAAGACTGGAGAGAACATGGCTAAAAGCATCCTCAATATAAATCATCACAGAGAGAAAAAACATGGCTATGGTGTTCTTTTTTGAAAAAGGAACAGGAGAGAAGAATCCATGCAAAACAAATAGTTGAGATGCCGTTCTTTGAGAAGGAACAGCCGAAGATCATGAATGTTGTCTCCTTTGAAAAAGGAACAACAAAAACTCTCAAATGCTGTTCCTTTTGAAAAGGAACAGCAAAAACTCACAAATGTTGTTCCTTTTGAAAAGGAACAACAAAAAATCACAAATGCTGTTCCTTTTGAAAAGGAACAGCAAAAACTCACAAATGTTGTTCCTTTTGAAAAGGAACAGCAAAAACTCACAAATGTTGTTCCTTTTGAAAAGGAACAGCAAAAACTTCACAAAAGTTGTTCCTTTTTAAAAAGGAACAACAGAAAATTACAAATGTTGTTCCTTTTGAAAAGGAACAACAAAAACTGAGAAATGCTGTTCCTTTTGAAAAGGAACAGCAAAAACACAAAAACAAGCAAATGTTGTTCCTTTTGGAAAAGGAACAGCAAAGACACGCTGAATGCAAAAATCAAAATTAAAAAGAAAGATCAAAGAAATGTTAAGAAAACATATATACAAGAACTTATGTACAAGTCATAGGAAAAAAAATGCATTCCTTACTGAATTACAGGTGAGGAAGATTTTACTTCCTCTCCTAAAATTTCCATATCAGTGTCTTGACGTAGCTGCTGACAGAAGGATTCCCGAGTGAGTGGCCTACGATAGAGACGAACTCGGTGGCCATTTACCTTGAATGCATATCCAGAACCGTCGATTGTGATCAGAGTAAGGGTCCCATTATCATGTACTTTCTGGATTTCGTAAGGTCCCAACCAATGAGTCTGCAGTTTCCCCGGGAAGTCCTGAAACCAAGAGTCATATAACAGAGCCCAGTCCCCTTCGTGAAAGACTTTGTTCTTGATAAGTGCATCATGCCATTTAGCTCGTTGTTTTTGAATAAGTGCTCTATTCTGTAATGCAGAGAGCCTTATTTCCTCCAATTCATTAATCTGTTGTAATTGATTAATTTGTGCCTCACTTAAATCTAGGCCAACTTCCTGTGCAGTTCGTAACGTTTGGATTTCGAATTCTATGGGGAAAATAGGTTGTTTTCCAAACACTAATTGATAGGCTGAATAACCAGTGGTACTTCTCCATGTGGTTCTATAAGCCCAGATTGCTTCAGGTAGTCGGGCGGCCCAATCATGCCTATGTGAAGCAATGGTTTTTGTTAAAATTGATTCTATTACCTTATTGCTACTTTCTACTTGCCCATTCACCTGCGGGTGATATGGGGTAGTAATTTTATGTTGGACGTGATAATTGTTAAGTGTTGCAGCTAATTTGTTTCCGGAAAATTGTGGTCCTCCATCTGTAATTATTTCTCTCGGAAGGCCATAACGTACAAACAAATGGAACAGGAACTGTATTACAGAATCTTCTGTAGCTCTAGGCAACGCTTCGACCTCAACCCATTTAGTGACGTATTCTGTGGCTACCAAGATATATGTTCTCTGGTTTGATGATGGGTTGATGGGTCCAACGAAATCAAGAGCCCATCGTTCGAATGGTTTAATGACTAATTGTGGCCTCAAAGGAATTTCGTCGGCTTGACCAGGTCGTCCTGCTCGCTGGCAGCTGTCACAGGCTTGGACAAATTTCTTTGCATCCTTAAAAATTTTAGGCCAGTAGTATCCTGTTTGCAATACTTTATGTGCTGTTCTTTTTTCAGAAAAGTGTCCCCCACATGGTCCATCATGACAGGCTTTTAAGATGTCAAAAATTTCATCTTCTCGAATACATCTCCTAATTTGCATGTCTGCCCCTGTGTGGAACAAATGGCCCCCAATCCACGAAAATCAAGTGCTCTTCTGAACAATCTGCTTACGTTCATTAGGGGTTAAGTGTTTTGGTAGCTTACCTACTGCAAGGTAATTGGCAACATCAGCATACCAAGGTGTTTGAACAGCAATGGCAAACAGGTGCTCATCCAGAAATTGGTCTTCCACTGCTGCTGCCTCAATTGATTTTGGTATTCTAGAGAGAAAATCAGCGACAGGGTTTTCCTTGCCGGGTCGATCCTTGATTGTGATATCGAACTTCTGCAATAAGATCAACCATCTAGTTATTCTAGCATTTGTAATAGGCTTATTTGCTAAATATTTAATAGCAGAATGATCTGTATATAAAACAATGGGATAGCCTGTAATATAATGTCTAAACTTATTGACAACATGTATCACAGCGAGGAATTCTTTCTCAGTGACAGTGTAATTCAATTCAGCAGGGGATAAATTTTTACTGATATAATAAATAGCATATGGTTTTTATCCTCTTCTTGCCCAAGGACTTCACCGATTGTTGTATCTGAGGCATCAGACGAGATTTGGAATGGTAAATTCCAGTCTGGTCCTCGAAGGACTGGAGCTGTTGATACAAGCTTCTTTAATTCCTGGAAAGCGCGGTCACATTTTTCTGTCCACATGAAATCAACATTACCAGTTAGTGCATATAGAGGTGTAGCAATGTGTGAATAATGTTCTATGAATCGTCTATAATACCCAGAAAATCCAAGAAAGTTGCGTACCTCTGTTTGAGTAGTGGGAGTGGGGATAAGCAAAAGTATTTGAATTTTGGCCGGATCTACCTGAATGCCAGCTGCTGAGACAAAGTGTCCCAGAATAAGCCCTTCAGTCATCATCATATAGCATTTTTTGTGGCTTCAGCAAAGCCTGGTATCAATGCAACGTTGTAAGACTTTTTCTAGAGTGTCTAAAGCTGGGTCAAAATCATCTCCATATGGTGTAAAGTCATCCATGTACACTTCAAGTCCATCATTTATTAAATCTGCAAAGATGCTAAGAACATCCCTTTGGAATGTGGCAGGAGCATTACATAGGCCAAAGGGTAGAACTCTATAGGCAAACGTTCCCCAAGGACAAGTAAAGGTAGTCTTATCCTGGTCCTCAGGGGAAATCTGAATCTGATTGTATCCATTGAAGCCATCCAGGAAAGAAAAGAATTTATTTCCTGCTAAAGTGTCCAATACTTGGTCTATGAATGGGAGAGTGAAGTGATCGTTTTGTGTGGCTTTGTTTAACTCCCTATAATCTACACAAATCCTCCATTTCCCATTCTTCTTGGGTACAACCATAAGCGGAGAGACCCATTTACTATCAGAAATAGGGTAAATAAAATTAACATCTAAAAGTTTCTGAAGTTCAGCTTTTACAACATCTTTTAGATGAGGGTTGAGTCTTCTTTGCGGTTGACGGACAGGTCTTACATATTTTTCTATATAAATATGGTGGGTGCACAGTTGGGGATCAATCCCTTTCATATCAGGGTAATCCCACGCAAATTCTTCTTGATACTTCCGTAACAGATGGATGAGTTTTATTTCTTGGTCCGATGTAAGGTTGGCATTGATGTTTAGATTTTTTCCCGGTTCAATTTCCACTACTTTACTATTGCCAACAGAAGTCACAGGTATCGTTTGGTCATGCGCATCTTTCAAGGGATCTTCTTCTAGTTCGCTATCGAATGCAGCTTCTATCATGAAACACTGTGTGTGAGGTCTAGATTCAGTTTGACTAATGAAGTTATTGATAGCATCGTCTTCTGTTTTGTCTTTAAAGTCTAGGGCCTTCTGTATAGTCAATGGTGATCTGATATTGTCAGTAAGATATGATACAGGGTGCTGGTTAGTTTTTATCATTGACAGACTTGGCTGTGCTGGAGGGTATAGGACTAGATTTTTAATATCTGGTCCTCTGGTTATGGTCATGTTTCCCTGCCGGCAACCAATGTAAGCATCGGCGGTAGCAAGCCAAGGTCTACCTAAAATTAGCGGGTGTCCATCCAGTCGGGTTTTTGGATTAATTACCAGGAAATCGGTTGGGTATTCCCAGGAATCTATAGAAACCATGACATCGTATAGAGTACCTTCTGGTCGAACTACAGATCGGTCAGCCAATTCTAACAAAGTAGAAGTGGGTTCTACCGATGTAATGCCGAGCTTTTGGCAAGTAGAAGTTGTCAAAATATTAATTGCAGCTCTTAGATCAACTAAAGCATTAGCCAGGGTCTGACCATAGATTTGAACAGTTACGATTGGATTTCCCGGATCTTCATATTTAATGGGTGTTCCTGATAACAGGTCAGATAAAGTGCCGACTACTTGGACTCTTGGGTTAGTGGTTGCATTCCTCCTTGATTTTTTTATGCACAATTCTTTTATAGTTTTTGCATATATAGGGATGTCTTGAATGGCTTGGAGGAAAGGAATTCTTATGTACAGATTTTGTAACTCTCCCAGAATATCAAAGTCTGGATATTGTACAGGTCGTGGTATGACTAATCGTTCTGGGAAGGGAGGGGAGGATGTACTTGCTTGCTGATGAGTCTGCTCCTTATTTACACCCTCTTGTTGTAACGATTGTTCTGTTGGTAACTGATCTTCAATGTGAACTGTTTTATCTCCCTCTGTTTCTATTATACGTCCAGATCTTAACTGAAGATCATTGCACTCCCTCAGATCAGGTCCGATTTCTGATGATTCTATGATTTGGAGGGATTGGACCGGTCTATTATTTGGATTGGGATTGGGTTGGGCTGGGAGTTGCGGTCTTAGATTAGACTGGGGATTTTGTTGTAAAGCTGGCAGAGTCGGTTGAGGGAGCGTAATAGTTCCTGTTGGCTGATATGTTGATTTTGGCCAGTTTGTCTGCCAGGGTGAACCTTGTGAAGTAGGGGGGGTCCATTGTGGAGGATATGGGTTATTCTTCCAATATGGTGGAGCGTAGGGAAAATTCGGCCAACCAAATTGGCTTGTCTGATTCATCCACGGATTTGGAGAAGGAAAGGGTTGTGGTGAGCAGTTCGGAAATGGGGGTTGAGATTGGTTTTTCCACATACTATATTGCTGAGTATTATACTGCGGAGGCTGGAAAGAAGAAGTTGGGTCTGAAAACATACCAGATTGCCTTGGTTGCCATTGGCGAATGCTGATTCTGGCTCTTCTTCTGCTTCCTTATATACTGCCTTCAATCTAGGAAGTGAGGGGCAACTCTCAGTAAGGTGGTCTTTTGTACAGATAGCACATGTTTGAACTGCATCCAGTGGACATTCCTTATGACTATGTTTTCTTCTACATCGGGGGCAGAAGATCGCGAAATTCTGTTCTGCCTCCATCTGCTTCTGTTTAGCCTGCACAATATCAAGTTGTGTAGTTAATGTCCCCAGAATATCAGTTTTAAAATTTTCTAATAAATTCCCAAGTTCTACACGTGTTACTCCTTCTGTTGATATTTTGTTATCTCTGACAAACCGATCATATTCTGCTGGCTTTATCCTTGTGCTGCCTCTCGAGCTCCTGATACATAAGTTGATGATGTCAGTAAAATTCTCTTGATAAATATCCCCTTTTCCCATGATATTTAATGTTTCAATCCATTGTTCCTTCATGCCTCTGATCAATGCTGTTTTTAACACATTATCAGGCAGAGGTAGTGATGCATATGGAGATCTTTGTAAATTATACTGAAAATGTTCTACATATTCTTCTAATGTTTCATTTGGTCTAGCTATCATCTGAAATATTTCATCTTTCAGTTCTCTAGACCTACAGTAATCTTGATACTTCTTTAGGAAAGATTCCTTCATTTGCTCACAGTTATTTATAACTCCACCACCTAAACCCATAAACCATCTTAAAGCTTCCCCTTTCAAGGTGGATTCGAACAGTTTTAATTTCTGGGGGTCAGTGGTGTAATCATATCCCCTACATAACACATCAAATTCAAATAAGAATGCATTAGGGTCCTCTGATGTAAGTCCGTGAAATGTAGGAATGTGTTGAAGGGGAGTTGCTTTCATAGGAGCATTTGCTGCGGAATCCACTATAGGATATTGTAATGTAGAAGTTTGAGTATTTCGCTGATTCTGCGCCATAGGGTCAAATATGTGCCAATAACCTTCCGGGATTTCTAGGAGGGTATTCCTAGGCTGAGAAGGAACGGCCTTGACAGGGATTGTTTTAATAGCACTTCCTTTGTCTGGAATAATAGAAGTCCCTACTGTTTGAGGAGATTGAATCCCCCCAACAAAGATTTTTGCAGCGCTCCCTTTATCTGGGCTATTTAATGGCTGAATTATCCTAGAAGGAGATCTTGACTCTTCGACTTCCCCTGCTTCCCCTTCTCCTTCACAAATATTGCTTAGATTCCCTTCCTGCAGTCGTTCTGGAATAGAATTTTCAATTTCTTGAAAGTCTTGTTCATCAGTCTGACTATGCACCTCAGCGAAGGCTACAGATGGTGATCCTACAGCCTAAAGGGAACTAGTAGGCTGTTTAGAATTGGTTTTCCTGGGCCCTAGTGATGGCTGAGATTCAGTTTTCTTATAGATTTCGTCTATGAAGGTTGTTCGGCCAAGGGTCACTGGCCCTTTGGCTTTTTAGGGTTTGAATGGAGGTTTGATAATTTTTTCTGGTTTTTTCTGCTTAGTTATGCACTCTATAAACTACCAGATCCTATTCAACCCACAATTCTGCCAGGAAAGCGGACGGTGGAGCAGGGCTTTTACATGCTCCGTACGCAGGTTCTTACCTTCTGTTTTTAAAATCCAACTCTCCCCTAGCAGATTCGTACACTACTCTGTAAAAGACAAATGGCTATACTGTTTCCCTGGCAACGGCGCCAAAATGTAGAGCTGTAACAAGGGTCTCTTTCACCTCTAGTTATGCCACATTAATAAGTCAATCCGGGAACGCTTTGTTATTGCAAAGACTATCTCATTCCGAGGTTATTCGTCAGCGTAATGCTTAGTAGTACAGTGTTCAGAAAATACAAGGGTAAATGGATGCTAGACTAGATTACTTTAAAGGCATAAAATCACACAAGGCAGCTTATCAGTCAAGGGTGCGGAAGCGATAACCCATCCCTCTAGAAACTGATGGAAAGGAAATTAGAGCATGGACCATAGGTCTGGGAGCTAGGCAGCGACAGCTGAGGCTCTCTACAGCCTTAGACCTTCTCTCACACCAAAGCAGCAATTGCAAGTAAATAGAACGGCAGAAAGTAAAATGGAACAACAAACAGGAAATGGAACAGCAAGTCTGAAATAGAACAGCAGTAAATGGAACAGCAATCAAATAAACTAAGCCTCGCGAGTCAGAACTAAACTTGCTCTATTGAGCCAAACTCACATTCTGCAATAAAATAGCAATCTTCTCTCTTAAAGAAAATTGGATGAAATATACTTTACTGATAAATTATGGAACAGCAAGCATCAACCATATATACACACACCACGCTAATATAGCAATCTGATGGTTAAAGAAGATATGACTATGTTTCCAAATAGAACAACATTACTTCCGGATTCCAATGATTGGGATTTCACACGAATCCAATAACAGTAATATTCAGTACAAATGCTCTGTAACAGAAATAGCTGGCTTAGACTGATAACATGCAATCAACTCTGAAAGGATTCACTCATATGATACAGAGTCACTACATAAATCTCCTGAAGAAACCATTAATGAATTAGTCGGAACAGAGCATGGAATAGCATATAAAAAGCATGTCAGATTGCTGAGCAATAGAGATAAGCAAATCACGCAGAAATCAAATTATAATGATACAAAAGCAAGTGTCCTTCGGAGCCGGGCCCTTAGCTTCCAACGGTACACTGCCTTAGATTACTCCAGACGCAGAGATGAAATAAACACCAAGTCTTTTATATTAACGCATCAACAAACGTACAACAAACCAAGTCTCAGTGAGAGTCGATGATCAAAGTTTAGTCTGAAACTTAAGATTACATAAAAAAAAAATGTCCCTTTGCTTAACGGTGTTGTTCCTTTTTATAAAGGTAACGACGGAGGTATCTAGGTAACAAAAATAAGCAAAACAGCGATCCCTCAGGATCAAAGATCCTGAGGGATTCGCCAAGTCGTTAATCCTTTACTTTTCTTTCCTTGTTCCACCAAATTGGTAACCCTTCTTTCTTCCCTGGGTCATTCTGCTTCGATCTGTTCGATCTCGTTTGCATCCAGTTTCCTTCTAGAGGGACAGCAGTTATTCCTCCTTTGTCTTTCCTTTTTGGACGACAGCTCTTCGTTTCCACCTTTTCCTGCATAGAAAAATGACAATTATCAGTGATTAAGCTTTCCATACTAATTCTCACACATTCTATTAAAATTCTTTATTTCTTTAAGTTCATTATGTAGAAACGGTTACAATTGTTACTGAAAAGTCACTAAATTGTTCGTCAAAAACATACCTTTCCAGTGCTCCACACTAGGCCACCTTGAAAGTGGTTGTGGCCAGTCGATTTGTGGAGAGATATGTTATAGTTTTGTTGCACATAGGGAACAATTTCATCCCATGCTCATGGATGCTTGGAGTTCTACATGTGTAGGATGTGAATTATCATCCTGTTGATGACCTTTGTCTGACCATTAGTCCGAGGATGGAATGTAGTCAAATTGGTGAGCTTGGTGTCCAACAATGACCAGAGGCTTGACCAGAATGTGCTCATGAACGTTTTATCCCTATCTGATATAAAGGTTTTCGTGATGCCAAAATGCACCCACACTCATTCAAAGAAGAGTTTGGTAGTGTCTTCTTTTGTGGTACTCTTATTGCAGACATCCAATATAGCCATCTTAGAAAATATATTAATGACCAAAAACACACAGTAATTACCATGCTTGGTAGAAGGAAGGATATACATATAGTCAATGGACATGGATTCCCAAGGTTAGATAGGAGTAGGCAGAGTAGTGTACATGCCTTGCTTCTTAATGGTTGGCTTGGTGATGACACATGCAATCTAGGATTTGATATATTTTCAAACATCCTATTATATTTTTTTCCATTAAAAATACTTCTCTAGTGCTACCAATTTTTTCTCCAAACTAAAGTTTATTGCGACCGGACTATAGTGTGCCTCCCAAATCATCTTGGCATGCTTGCTTGAAGGAACAAAATGATTCCCCAAGTAGCATAAAAATGCATCTTGTATTGGAACTCTTGTGCTTTCTTCCCATCCATTAACATATGATATAAGTTGTTAAATTTTGGATCATTTTTGTATAGATATGGCCACCCATAACTCTCATGCCCACAAGTGTTGAGAATATTGGTAAGTGCCACAAATGGGGGCCAACTAAGGCCATATACAATGTTATTGGTGCTTCCCTTCTTGTATTTAATGTTCAAATGGAATTTTTGTAGATATGTGGAACATTTATGATGGAAATTGTTTTACAACTTCCCTTGTGTTTACATAAATTGAAGAGGTCGATGATCCGTGTGGATGATCGCCTCCTTCCCTAGAATGTAATGTTCCACTTTTGAAAAGCTTGAGTGATGGAATAAATCTCTTTATCATATGTGTGGTATATATGAAAAGTATTTGTTTCCCACTATGATAGGCCATCAGATGTCCTTATTGAGTGATAACTACAAAAAGAGCATAGTTGGAAGAATTTATCTCAGTTTCAAATGACTGTTGTAGGTCTGGAAATGTGAGTAATATCAAAAGGAAAATCCTTTGTTTCATCTCCATGAATTCCTTCATTTGTGACTTGTACCAAAAGTTATTTCCTTTTTCTCCACCTTTGGTAACTTGACTCAAAATCCAAGTGATATGAGAGAACCCCAGCATGAACCTTTCCTAGAAATTTGCAAAGGCCCAAAACGCTATGAAGCTCTGTTAGATTCACCATGGCTAACCAATCCTGAAAGACTTATATCATAGTTGGATCCACATGCACAACTTTCTCATCAATTATGTAGCACATGTATTGGACTGGGTTCATGCCAAAAGGGCATTTCTCCAAGTTGGCACATAGTTTTTGCTACCGCAGGTTTTGAAGGACTTGATGAATATGTTTCAAGTGCTCTCCCCAAATATTGCTAAACATGATGACGTCTTCCATGTATACACCCACAAATGAGTTGGTGAAATACTATAATATGTAATTCATCATCACCATAAAAGTTGCAGTGGGATTTTTCAACCCAAAGGGCATGAAAAAAAACTCAAAGAGGCCCTCCTTGGATTTGAAGGCAGTTTTCCATACATCTGTGGGTATTATTGGAACTTGGTGATAACCATACTTCAAATCAACCTTTCTAAAGTACTTGGCCCCTTGATAAGGTCAAGAAGGTAATAAATTAATGGGATCGGCTACTATTTCTTGATAGAGATTTTATTCAGTGCTTGATAATCGATGTAGTCTCTAGGTCCCATGTTTCTTTTGTATGAGTACCTTTGGGCTCTAGGAAGGTGAGGAACACAAAATAAAAGACAAACAAGATTAGAAATAAGGAAAAGATAAAACATTATATTCAGTGAAAGGTAAAGTATGTGAATGTGGTCATTACATTGTTTCCCACTACAATATTGGAGTAGATAAATATTTATTTCACACTTCATTTGTAAAGAGATGCATGGCTACTTGACACAAGTGCACATGCCACATGACCTTCAAGAAATACTTATTTGAATATTTATATAGTTTATTTTGTAGATAAACCAAATCTCAAACCTTCAAAAATTTTCACCATCAAGCTTAAATGGATTTCATTCCAAGATGTTCTTATGCATGATGTGCTCTACCTTGTCCCTTGTGCACATTTGATATCAAGGCCACTCTATTCATATATTAAGTGGAAAAGTTGAAATGAGAAAGCTTTATAACAAGATGGCTGTCATGATTGGAGTAGAGAATGAAAGATTGTCAAACTTGGGAAGGACATCTACTTATGCATAGAATTCGGAAAACTCCTCTCAAAACAATGAAGGTACAATGCCATTTGGTCTTCTACAGAATTCTATATTTAAACATATTAACTATTGCCATCTTCATTTGTTGATAAAGAATGGTATTTTTGGTTTGCCTACTATTCCTAGGAAATTGAAGCAATGTGATGTTTGTATCCTTCGAATATATAGCAAACAACCCTTCGATGATTCCACTTCAAGGGCATGTAGAAAACTTAGATCAATACATTCTCATTTGTGTGGCCCCAAGCATGTTCTATATATTAATGGAAATAAATATATAATATTTTACTAAGATTTGGGTGTACTAATTGAAAGATAAATCACAAACTTTTGAAGATTTTAAAAATTTTCATGCATAGATGCAAAATAAAGCATAATCACATATGGTTTTCTTTATACTGATAATGGAGGAGAATATACATCTTATGAATTTAAAAACTATATTCACCAATATGGGATTGAACATCAAACCACGGTTGCACACAATCCTAAAAAGAACAGTGTAATTGAAAGAATGAATAATACTATCTTACATATGGTTCATTCCTTATAAAGTTGATGGAACTCTATGTGTAGTATATGTAAAAAAATTTCCATATCATGATCTTGGAAACAATGCTCTATATGAAATTTGTTATGGCTACATTACTTTAGTGAGGCATCTTACGGTGTTTGATTCCACCTACCATGCATTGATTCCTAAGGAGAAAATAAACAAGCTTGATGAAAAAATTCCAAAGTAAATCTTCTTAGGGTAGTCAAATACCATTAAGAAATATCATCTTTAAAATGAAGTAAACAAGAAGTTTATTTTTTCCCAGAGATGTAATTTATTTTGAATATTCCAGGAATGAAAAAATTGTTGAGTAATCATTTAATCATCTAGATAGATTCATTTATGTAAATACATATTCTGAATTCGATGATGAGAGTCCACATCATGAAAGCGGGATACCTATCTTGGATCAATATCTCAAATATCCTTTTGATGCACCATCTCTTCCCTCATGAAGTTTTGACTAGTTCATAAGATGAAGAAGATTCGTTGGATGACATGATTGAGAGGATTGAAAGGATTAACCTTGATGGAAGTGCACAACATCTAAAATTATGGAGTAACTTGGATAATCTCAGAAAGGTCCATCAAAGTGTCTCATGAAGACACTTCAAAGTGTTCATCCTAATGAGGTTGGAAAGACAAGAACTAGAGGGACGTAGATAATTCAAATTTGGGTGATGTAAATGATATGGGTGTTTCATATGATTGTGAATTTATTTTATTTACAAAATTTGAATCAATTTCCTTTGAAAATTTTTCATCTCATGATGAGTGAAAAGAAGCCATGCATAACAAGTGTGATGCTCTCATCAAGAATGGGAGATGGAAGTTGGTGGAATCTCCACTCCAAGCCAAACTAATTGGATGCAAGTGGGTCTATAAGAACAAGTAGAAATTTGATCATTCACTTGACAAGCATAGGGCAAGGCTCATGGAAAAAGGATTTGCATAAAAAGAAGGAAAGAGTTAAGAGGATTTTTTTGCTCCAATAGTAAAATGGGACACCATATATACTTTATTTTCCTTGGTAGCACATAATGGATGGAAAGCTCATCAAATCGGTGTGAAGATTACTTTTTTGAATGGAGGCTTAAAAGTGAATGCCTTCATGTCTCAACTAGAAGGCTTTATTGTGAAGTGACACGAATATATATTATGTAAACTCATCAAATTCTTACACGATATGAAACAAACATCGTGAAGCTAGTAGAAATAGTTCCCCATGCATCTTCTAAAATTGAATTTCAAGTAATTTCATATTGATGATGCAAGTTTGCTTGTTGAGAATGTTGGTAAAAATGTATACCTTTTTAGTGTAGGTATATGACCCATTTATAATTAGGAACAATTGAAAGCTATATTGCATCTATAAAGAAAGATTTAAAGAAAGGCTTTGAGCTCATAGATTTCACACATCTTCAATACTATTTGTGCATTGAAGAAACTTAGAATCTAATGTACATATTCATTTCCCAAAAGAACTACAATGGAAAATTGTTAAACATGTTTGGCATGATTGAATATAATTCTCTCTCACTCTAATGGAATAGAATTTGAAGTTCACATCAAAAGAAATGAATGAACTTGATGATGCAATCAAGTGTAGATAGTTTGTAGGAACTATTATCTACGTTACCAATAATAGACCAAATATTTCATTTTTTGTTGATATTATTCTAGGATTATACAAAAACCTTGTGAAGGGTATTGTTTTGTTGCAAAAATAGTATTAAAATACTTGAAGGGTACTAGAGATTTTAGCTCAAGTATTTTAAGGTGGATGACTTCATGTAATTGGATATTTTGATTCAAACTTTGACGAGCATAAAGAAAATAGAGTGTCGAATTCAGGCTATCTCAGGATTATTGGTTTAGTTGTTGTCTCCTTGAGGTTATAGAAATATTCAATTCTAGCAAATTCCACAACAGAAGAAAAATATGTGGTAGTTGCAAAAACAACAAAGGAGATTTTGTATCTTAGGAAAATACTTGAATATTTGCAAAAGAAACAAATGAACTATACTCCTTTTAGTTGACAACACTTATGCAATCAAATTGGTTAAGAAGCCCAATTTCCATGATTGAAACAAGCATAATAACAACAAGTACCATATGATTCGATATCATGTAGAGGCCAATACTATTTAGTTGAGACATTTCTCCATAAGTGAGCACATTGTAAACATCTTAACAAAAACACTTGAAGAGAAAATTTTGAAAATTTTAGATTGATACTTGGACTCATGAACACCCTTTTGGCTTTAAGGTGGGCAATTTTAGACATACACTCCTTTGGGCTTATTATTATATGCCATGCGGAGGTAGATTAAATGAAGAGTCTTAAGAAAAAACAAAAGTCCCTCATGGAATGTGAATCAAATAACCACTTCCTCTTGTATATATGAGTCTTTTAGTTAATGGAAGATCCGTTAAGCATGGAGTTAATTCCTATTCCTAGTCGGAGCTACTTGAATTGTCAATGGCTTGGTTCGTCACCTTCTTAGTAGAATGTTAGTAAGTAAATCTCCTAAGTGGTAGGAGGGGCTCTAGGATTAGCTGCAAGGGTGTCAAGGTGGATTTCATAGATTATGCTAATGGGGCAGTTTATCTCGTTTTATTAAGGTGATCTAATTGTTTACCCAACATTATGCTTAGCAATTTGTTTCACCTATTAATGTTATTAATGAAGTAGTTGATTCTTTATAGTAGTTAGTTGTCCTTTTAATCTTATCAATTCAATGGTTGGTAATTACGCTGTTGACTTAGCAATTAGAGCAACATAAAAGATAAAAGAAACATGACAAACAAAACGTATCTTTCACTAATATATTTAATGCTTTGTTTTTCCATTCAATATTAAAAGTAACCCAAACCTAAATTCAACTTAATTATAAAAATAATATTTATATTTTTATGTGTTAAAATCTATATCAACTTATAAAAAAACTTTGATCAAATAATATATATTTTAACTTATAAAATATTATTATATATTTTAACCTATAAAATATAAAATAATTTATTATTAAATGTATATTAATCTTCAGTAAAATTAAAATACACACACACACACACACACACACACACACATATATATATATATATATGAGATAATGTTTAGATATGTTTTTTAAACATACTTAAATCTCAAAATAACTTATGATGAACCTTTTAAACGTGTGGTCGCCACAGATTTGTTGACCCTTCATGGTAAAGAGAACCTCTATTGTCATATCTTTCTAAATTCATCCACTAAACAAACCCTAAATGCTGAATATCAATGCCAATATAGAATCAAAATCTTCCGAAAACGGCTCCGTAGTGCTCGTTGAATCCCACAACACTTAGAAACACTACAGCACACAACTAAACACAGAACACACTGAAGACTCATGAAAATGAGCTTGATCATTGCATTAACAAACACGCAAATTTATACACACGGATAGCCGTAAATTCTACAGTGATTTGCCGACTACCGCCGCTCGCTGCCGACTTCTCCAGAACCTGCACTTTGACTATCTGTTGTATTCTAGATTAATCTAGCTACTGCATTAACAGTGGTAGTTGGAATTAATATCTTCCAACACTCCCCCTTAATTCCAACTATATAACAAATATATACTATAGCACGATATACAAGACACTATACTCTTAATCATGACGACCTAAACTTTAACTTGCCTGCTGGTCTAAGTCTCAGCTAGGCTTACAAAACATTTCATTTTTGCCTTCTTGCTAAAGGGTCCATGCTTGTTCATTTGCTGGTACAGTTTCATCTTCACCTTCTTGGGTTTCCTTATGAAATTCCTTTGCTCCTTGCTTACGTACTTAACGTCAACAACCTCTTCTAGATTGAGATGCAATGCAAGATCCTGAACAAGGTAATCTAATTCATGTTCTCCCCACTTTCCATGAGGAACCAGCGAAGGAGTCACCAAAATGCAGTCATCTTTGAACATGAGCGGCCTTCGAAGAACATCCATGGTAGTATCCTCCATAGTAGCAGTCATCTTGAAAGCAGATCCAATAAAACTTCTAACAATTGGGTTATGAGAGAAGCAAGTTTTACTCTGAGTGATTTCTTCAACGACTTGATCCTCAACAACATGAGTGATTTCTTCAACAGCATGATCCTCAACAACATGATACTGTTTGTCAATGAACTCAAAAATACTGCTAATCCCAAATGGGTTCCTGAGGAAATGATCATCGAAAGGATCATTGTCAAAAAGCTCTAAAAAGATAGACATATCAGCTAGTCTTAAATTTTCCTTAAACTCTGGCCAGCTTTGACTTCAGAGTAGCACCAGGTTGTAGACAAACAGATTCGAAACCCACAACTTTGGATTTCATACAGTCAACACACACCCACACAATTCAGGCATACACAGTCAGTCAAAACACTCCTTCAAGTTAAATCTAAACTAAAATATAATCATTGTTTCTGATGATTTCAGTAACAGATTAAGCACTGTGCATGAAATAAAAGAAAATCTGTAAATCATTGCGTGGTCCCACAGAAAGGGCAGAAATTGAATTTCTGTTCCAACAAGCAGGAACAGGACCAACAACGTAGTTTTCCAGCAAGGGAATCGCTCTCTGCTCAGCGAACAGCTATACCCTTCTCCCAAATTGATTTACTCCGTCGCCTCAGCGAACTGCTTTCTTCAGAACGCACCAGCGCAAACTTATGCACAACAGTTCTCCACGCTCAAACCTTCAACGACTCCTCACCGCGCTAGCATTCACACGCTCTTCTTCTCCAGAGCACACAGCTCTTCTACGGTCTCCAGGAACACAGTGTTCTCCATACATCAAAACGAACAACGCACGCCAAACACAAGTATCTTCTCAGCAACAAACAAGACACTCGGCTGCAGTCTCCAGTTTTTCATCCAACGGACCACTCTGTCGGCCAGCGAGCACAAAGCAGCCTCACCAACACCAGAAAACAGAACTCTGTCGCCCACGCTCACGGCTCACCAACACTTAACACACTGTCTCCTCCAAATGGCAACAGTCTTCAGCAGCTTCACTTTCGACTGGAAATTCTTTACAATCTTCAGCTCAACACGTCTCCCACGCTTCCAGGGAGCTCATACATACAATATCACAGCGCTACAAGTTCACTCAACAGCGAATGCTCTCTTCCACGAGAAAAGATTCGGCCTTCTCCAATGGCCCATACAAATACTAGGCTAGACGGCTAGACTCAACAGTCTCACGACAGCACTCAACTTCAACGCACATGCTTCACAACGCTTCTGTAATATTTTTTCTGTAATTTTGGGCTCTTAGATTCGATGAGAACAACGCTCAACAACTAAGCTTTCATGCACAATGAGCAACTTCTTCAAACAGAAGACTGAGACCTCAGCTCTTCACTCCACCAAGCCTCCTCACGCAGCACTCATACTCCTGCAACACTCAAACAGCGACACTCCCAGCGGCACTCAGCAGCACCCTAGCGGGACTCAGGGCTCTCGGCATCTCCAGCAGCAACAGACAAAACACTCGGTTCCACAGCTTCGCAGGTGGCACAAACAGGTTCACTCTTCAACAGCAGATCCGGCCTCACACAAACACCACTCGGCCTTCCTCACCTGCGCTCTCACCCAAGCTCAAACCCTGAGCTCCGATACCAACTTAGAAACACTACAGCACACAACTAAACACAGAACACACTGAAGACTCATGAGAATGAGCTTGATCATTGCATTAACAAACACGCAGATTTATACACACGGATAGCCGTAAATTCTACAGTGATGTGCCGACTACCGCCGCTCCCTGCCGACTTCTCCAGAACCTACACTTTGACTATCTGTTGTATTCTAGATTAATCTAGCTACTACATTAACCGTGGTAGTTGGAATTAATATCTTCCAACAACAACTTCTAAAGCGAAAAAAGCCACAAGTATATTCGTATTTCGTATTAATATTAATATGTAGTTTTGATATTGAATATTAATATGAAAATATTGAATATGAATATGAAAATATTCGTGTTAGATATAAGCCTTACCGAGATTTAATTAGTATGTAGTTATTGATGGTATAGGATCAAACCATGTTTATTATTGCAATTTATTATGTTCTAACATGTTGACTATACTCACGTGGGCCACACTAGCACTGAAATAAAGACAAACAACACAATGGAAAACACTAATTCTAAAACACATACGATTCTACAATTCAGTGAATTTTTTGATTAAGTTTTAAAATAGATAAGGAATTAGTAAAATGAAAAAGAAATGGGAAGATCCAACCCAATGACCACACTAATTCTAAAACAAATATGACTCTACAATTCAGCGATTTTTTATTATGAAGTTGTAAAATACTTAAAGAATTAGTAAAAAGTAAAAGAAATCTGAAAGATCCTTTTCCTATATAACATTGGAGCTGAGCGTAATCTAAATATAAATTAATCTTAAAAAATTAAAGGAATATTAACTTATAAAGAGCCACATAAAAAAACACAATCCTTATAGTATCAATGCATCAGAGATCATCAACATAATATTACAATAATAATAGATAACAGTGCGTTTAAAACTTTTGATGGTTTTAGAATACCAATCAATTAGATAACACCTACCTAATTCTCATTGACATTGCATTTGAAACATTTCAATTTTTTTTAAAGGGGATGAGATGTGCTCAATTATATCTATGATATAATTGATGTATATTATAAATCTATTAAAGATAACGAGAAAAATGAAAGATTTCAAATAGTTAGTTTATATAAATAAAGATAAATTAGAATTTTCAATATATCTATTATTTTGAATTTTGTTCAATAAATATTTTCTTTAACTATAAATAAGTTAAAGATTAAAATAAGTTTATATATTATTGTCACAAATCTAATAATAATTTATTGGATTTTTTTTCTTTAAATTTTTTTAAAGATTAATTTTTTAAAGATTAATTTTAGAAATGTGAGTTCATTAACTAGTAGGTGTTTAAAATTACAAAGTTATATTATGTTTAGGATAACAAAGTTGTATTTATGATTCTTCAATTGACTTTTTAATGAATAATGAATTGTTTAACTGTTTCCATGTAATTCATTTGTTATAGGTTCTTATCAAGAATCAATTACTAGAATAATCTCATTCTAGTGAGACAATAGTTTGACTTCTATTTTGTCATTGTTGTCAATTATCTATTATAAAAATTTCATAATAAGTATTTCTAGATAGACAAAACATATTGCTAACACTTGTCCTTAACTAGCACAATTTTAGCAACAATGCCTCCCATTAAATATCAAATATCAAATCGACATCAATATAATCAACCAATTAACATCCTTTTCTTCTAATATAAAACATCATGTGTTGGTTGGAAACAACTTGCCATAATTAGTTTTTTTCTTCTTTATGAATCCTCTCTAGTTGCTTCTCATTAATCCACACAACCTAGTGACTTTTCCTTAATCAATCCTTACTTCAATTCAATTTCATATTATGTATCCTTTTGGGGTAGCTTTTGGTCACCAAAAATCTTATTAGTTCTAAAGAATATGGAAAATTATATCCTCTACCTCCTTTAGCATATACCTATGGGAAAAAGAGTTAAAAAACAAATGAATAAGATTCAATAATGGGAAATATGTTATGAAACTAGCTCACAAAAATATAGAAAATATAGATCAACGCCTTAGAATTCGGCCTCTTCGAGGGGGCAACCTCCTTTACATTACACAAATGAACAATTCTTGCATGATACAAATGAAAAAACCTCCTTTCTATATATAGGAGTCTAAGGGGTCACAATATAACCAAGACGACCTAACAATAATAATATAAAGGCACAAAAATAACAATAGTGGGATTCTATGGGGCACAATAATAACAATAAGAGATACAATGACAACAGTAATGGGGGAATCACTAGTATTATAGGGACCTAACATGCCCCTCTCCTTCAAAAAGGTGTTGTCCTCAATGCTTGAGTAGTTCTGGATGCTTATGTATAAAATTCTCATCCTCCATGTGGAATCTTCAACGGGTAAGTTCTTCCACTTGATGAGATACTCTGAAATTGATCGATTTCGTAGTTGTTGATTTCTTGTTTCTTTGACTGCTTCAAGTTCCAATATAATTTTTCCTTCCTCATCAAGTTCTGGCAATATTGTTTGAACTGGAATCTTGTCACCTATAACCTTCTTTAAGCATGAAACATGGAAAATTGGGTGCACTCGAGAAGCTGCAGGAAGCTCCAATTTGTATGACATAGTACCTATCTTTTGCAACACCTTGTACGGACCATAATACTTTGGTGATAATTTATTATCCTTCTTAGCTTGCTTGAGGGACATTTGTTTATATGGTTGTATCCGTAGGAATACCCAATCACCTACATCAAAACTTCTTTCACTGCGATGTTAATCTACCTGCTATTTCATTCTATTCTGTGCCAAGGTGAGGTTATCCTTTAAGAGTTGGAGAACTTGTTGCTGATGCTCGATGTGATCTTCCACTGCTTGAACCTTAGATTTTTCTCTTAAATATGATGGGATGGATAGTGGATGATATCCATAAAGTGCCATAAATGATGTCATTTTTGTCGTAGTATGGAAGGAAGTGTTATAAATGATGTCATTTTTGTTGTAGTATGGAAGGAAGTGTTATACCACCATTCAGCCAGAGGCAACCATTTGACCCATAGTGTCTGTTTATCAGATACAAAGCAACGAAGATAACCTTCCAAACATTTGTTTACTATCTCTGTTTGCCCATCAGATTGAGGATGATAAATATGAGCTATGAGCTAACTGAGTACCAAGACAAGAGAATAATTATGTCCAAAAATTTCCAATGAAAATGGGATCTATGTCTCTTACAATAATCTTTGGGTTTCCATGTAGCTTTTGAATTGTTTCCATAAATGCAGTAGAAACTGTACTCGCTTTAAATGGATGAGATAATGCAAAAAACTGTGCATACTTGGTAAGTCTATCAACTACCACCATGATAACACTCTTTCCTTCGGACTTGGGTAAACCTGTGATAAAATCCATTGAAACCTCCGCCCAACGTTGGCCTGGAATCGATAAAGGTTCTAATAGTCCTAGAGTCTTAATTGTTTCAACTTTATTTTGTTGGCAAACCAAACATTCCACCACAAACCTTTTAATATCCAATTTAAGGCCATGCCAAAAAAATTCCTTCTTAACCCTGTGGTAGGTTTTTAGAAGTCCTGAGTGCCCTCCTAAGGGAGAGGTGTGCAATTCCCTAAGAATCTTTTGTTTGAGTTGGGAATTCTTACATAGGTATAACCAATCCTTGTACCATAACGAATCATTTTTCCAGCTAAATGTATCAGATGTATTGAGATCTTGTTGTATCTTTTGAATGAGTGCCCACACTTCCTCTTCATTCTTCCATTCATCCCTTACTTCGTTTATCCAATTTGGTTAGATAATAGAAATGGCACAAAGAAATGCTTCCAGATCCTCATCCTTTCTTGAGAGTGCATCTGCCACAACATTTTGCTTCCCTTTTTCGTAGATGATTTCAAAGTCATAGCCCAACATCTTTGTGAACCATTTTGCTACTTTTCTGAAGATAATCTTTGTTCTAAAAGGTATTTAAGACTAGATCATGATATTTTTTTACCTTGAAGTGTCTTCCCATTAGGTAGGGTTTCCATTTCTTAAGTGCATGTAGTATTGCTAGAATTTCCTTCTCATAAATAGCTTTATGTAAATACTTTCCTTTGATTGGACGACTTTCAAAAGCAATGGGTCTTTCTTCTTGCATTGAAACAGCACCAATTCCATTTCTTGAGGCATCACATTTCACAATAAAGGTTTTTGTGAAGTCCGGTGTAGCTAAGAGTAGTGCTTCACACATTGCCTCTTTAAGATGTTCAAAGGCCTCTGTTGCTTCTGGAGTCCATGAGAATGCATCTTTCTTCAATAATGTTGTTAGAGGTGCTGCTATTCTCCCATAATTCTTAACAAACTTGCGATAATGCCTTGTCAACCTCAGAAATCCTCGTAGATGCTTTATGGATGTGGGGATTTTCCATTCCTTAATTGTTTTAATTTTGCTAGGGTCTACCTTAACACCTTCATGAGATACAACATGGCCCAAATATTCCACCTCTTGTACTCCAAAGAAACATTTGGAGAATCTTGCATATAATTGGCTCTCATCCAATAGTTTGAGCACCATGTCAACATGTTGAACATGATCCTTCCAAGACTTGTTGTAGATTAGTATATCATCAAAAAATACTAACACAAATTTTCTAAGAAAGGGTTTGAAAATGGAATTCATCAAACCTTGAAATGTAGAAGGTGCATTAGTAAGGCCAAAAGGCATGACCAAAAATTCATAATGACCCTCATGAGTTCTAAATGTTGTTTTTGGAATGTCTTTAGTCTTCATTCTAATTTGATGATATCCTGGACAAAGATCCAACTTGGTGAAGTAAATTGATCGATGTAATTCATCCAATAATTCATCAATGACAGGAATGGGAAATTTATCTTTAATAGTGAGCTTGTTGAACTCCCTATAATCTGGACACATGCGCCATGATCCACCTTCTTGTGAACCAATACTACTGGAGTAGAGAAAGAACTTTGACTAGGTTGAATTATACCCGCCTCTAGAATTTCTGCAACCATACATTTAATTTCACTCTTTTGGACATAAGGATATCTGTAAGGTCTGATGTTTGGAGGAACACTTCCTGGAATCAAATTGATAGCATGATCATGATCACAAATAGGTGGGAGGCCTTTGGGAGTCCCAAATACCTTGGAATGGTTGTCCAAGACTTTTTGGAGATCTGGAGAAATGGATGATTTCGATGTGGGAACCTCTAGTGAACATAATTGTGAAATTACGCGTTGTTTTTCTTTCTTTAGAAGCTTTGTCATTTCGTTAGAGCTGATTATCTTTCCCGGTTTCCCCGCGATACCCCTTAATTCAACCTCCTTTCCTTCTGCAGAGAATTTCATGAAAAGTTCTTGAAAATTAAAAGCTATTGTACCCAAGGATTGTAGCCATTGGACTCCTAGTACAACATCAACACCACCCATTGTAATGGAAAGCATTGGGCTATTCAATACATATTCTCCCATAGATAGCTTGATATTATGGCACTTTCCTGAGCAATTTATGGTTCCTCCACTTGCAACCATCACTTGATACTCTGGTGCTGGATATAGGAAGCAATTCAATTCCTTGGCTATCTTACAATGAATAAAATTATGGGTACTTCCCAAATCAATCAACACTATTACCTTTTTCTTCTTGATATGCCCTTCTATCTTGATAGTTTGAGGAGTGGTAATTCCAGCCAATGCATTACAAGATATGGTCAGATTCATTTCTTCTTTTTCTAGGGTTTGTTCCTGGTGTATATCCTCTTCTTTTGACATTTCTTGCTCCTTTTCTTCTTGCTCTTCACAATCTATTTAAAATAATTTCTTCTCGACACACTTATGACCTTTAGTGTATTTGCTATCACAACTGTAACAAAGCCCTTTTTCTCTTTTTTCTTCCAACTGTTGGGGTTTCAACCTTGTAGGTTGTGGATAGCTAGGGGCAGCAACACTTCCATCTTTATGATTATGAGTGGTAGACTTCCTTGTTGCCATAATTTTTCTTTCCATTTTTCTTGCCAACCTGAATGCCTTCTCCAATAAATCTGGTTCCCAAAGGCGAACCTCTGATTTCTGTTGTGTTTGCTGAATCCCACAACTTCTAAAGCGAAAAAAGCCACAAGTATATTGGTATTAATATTAATATGTAGTTTTGATATTGAATATTAATATGAAAATATTCGTGTTAGCTGTAAGTCTTACCAAGATTTAATTAGTATGTAGTTATTGATGTTATAGGATCAAACCATGTTTATTATTGCAATTTATTATGTTCTAACATGTTGACTATAATGACGCGGGCCACACTAGCAATGAAATAAAGATAATAATAATAATAATATCTATTTTTAAGGTCACAGCCAAGCCAAACACCAAATTGGTGTATGAGACCCCCTTGTTTGTGGGACAAGGGACCCACCTCTGCTCAGCAATTTGACTGCTAAGTCTACGAAGGCATACATACTCTACCCCCCTCTAGTTTTGAACCTGTGACCTCTTAGGAGGAAACACATGGTCTCAACCATTAGGCCCACTCAAACTGTATTCTAAAACAACACAATAGAAAACACTAATTCTAAACACATACGATTCTACAATTGAGTGAATTTTTTATAAAGTTTTAAAATAGATAAGGAAGTAGTAAAATAAAAAAGAAACGGGAAGATCCAACCCAATGGAGCACACTCATTCTAAAACAAATATGACTCTACAATTCAACGAATTTTTTTTTTGAAGTTGTAAAATACGTAAAGAATTAGTAAAAAGAAAAAGAAATCTGAAAGATCCTTTTCCTAAATAACATTGGAGCTGAGTCTAATCTAAATATAAATTAATCTTAAAAAATTAAAGGAATATTAACTTATAAAGAACCACATAAAAATACACAATCCTTATAGTATCAATGCATCACACATCATCAACATAATATTAGATGGTTTTAAAATACCAATGAATTAGATAAGACCTTCCAAATTCTCGTTGACATTGCGTTGGAAACATTTGAAATTTTTTAAAGGAGATGAGATGTGCTCAAGTATCTATGACATAATTGACTTATTTATAATATATCGTTGACATTGCATTTGAAACATTTGAATTTTTTTAAAGGGGATGAGACGTGCTCAAGTTTCTATCATATAATTAATGTATTTATAATATATTATAAATCTATAAAAGGTAACGAGGAAAATGAAAAATTTCAAATAGTTACTTTATATATAAAGATAAATTAACATTTTTAATATATCTATTTTTTTTAATTTTGTTAAATAAATATTTTCTTTAAGCATAAACAAGTTAAAGATTAAAATAAGTTTATATATTATTGTCACAGAATCTAATAATAATTTATTGATTTTTTTTTCTTTCCATTTTTTTTAAGATTTATTTTAGAAATGTGAGTTCATTAAATAGTAGGTGTTTACCATTGCAAAATTATATTATGTTTAGGATAATAAAGTTGTATTTATGATTTTTTAATTGACACTTTAATGAATAATGAATTGTTTAACTGTGTGCATATATTCATTTGTTATAGTTTATTGTCAAGAAACTATTACTAGAATAATCTCCTTCTAGTGAGACAACGGTTTGACTTCTATTTTGTTATTGTTGCCAATTATCTAGTAGAAAATTTTCACATTAAGTATTTCTAGATAGACAAAACATATTGCTAACACTTTTCCTTAACTAGCACAATTGTAGCAACAATGCCTCCCATCAAATATCAAATATCAAATCGATATCAATATAATCAACCAATTCACATCCTTTGCTTCTAATATAAAACATCATGTGCTAGTTGGAAACAACTTGCCATAATTAGTTTTTTTCTTCTTTATGGATCCTCTGTAGTTGGTTCTCATTAGTTCACATAGCCTAGTGACTTCTCCTTAATCAATCCTTACACCAATCCAATTTCATATTATGTATCCTTTTGGGGTAGCTTTTGGTCCCCAAAAAGCTTATTACTTCTAAAGAATATGGAAAAATCTATCCTCTACCTCCTTTAGCATATACCTATGTGCAAAAGAGTTAAGAAACAAATGAATAAGATTCAATAATGGGAAATATGGGGCGAAAAAGGAGATCATTAAATATTTTTTGTGAAGGAATTTGATCCAAAATTCATGACTTGATTTGTATTAATTACAGGTGCGAGTTAGCTTAATGAGTGAATGGAAAGATTAAACCAAAGTAATAAATAGTAGAAAAGAGAGACAAGGAAAACTCATATTGTTAACAGAGTTCAACCACTACGAGTTATGTCTACGGTCCAAATTCCAATGAGTGGCCACTCTATTATCTGATGCAAAAGAGATTTTCACATTCACTAGGTCTCTAATGTACAATAAGACTCATCACCAACTTTTCCACAAAGGTCATAGTATCTAGAAAACCACTTTCCTTCTCTTCAAACAACTAAAAATAGGGCTTAAAACATCTCCTTCCCCAAATTACAGAGAAACATAACAACATAAATGGAATTGCTATTTGACAATTTCTCACACACCAATTCTTTGATGCAGTGGAAAAAATACATGGTTGATATATGACATGTTGTGGGTTCAAAGCCACACACCATTGTGGTCTTTAAGATCTTGGTTGAAACACATTTCAAATACCATATTCTTTGTTTCACCATACAAGGCATATTGTTGGCTTATTCGTTAAGTTGTTGGACTAGTAGATGGGAGGTTGTAGGGTCAAGCCCATGGGCCACCCATAAGTTAAACAAATTGCCTTTAAATACAACTTTATCCATCATCATTACAATGTTCATCTAGTGGCATAACAATAAATCTCTCCTTTGACGGTGATGTAGTCGGGAGTTTGATCCACCCACTAGATTCTTCCATGATCTATAAATACTTTTAGGTAATCTAGGTTGTCACATGGTAGTAAATGATTGGGCCGTGTATTTCCTTAAATGGACCACATTCCAACCACATAATTTTCCTAATCACTTGCCACATCCCTTTTCCATGTTAGTGCCACACCACTACCATGTTAGTGCTATATTTTCACCATATCAATCTCTTTCCTTGTTAGTAGTGCCACATATCACGTTCTAGTGTTGCAACTTTTTGGCCATGTCCACATTCCTTGCCATTTATCACACTTTGATTAGTCTGTTTGTCATGCCACAACAACATCCATACAATGCAGTTAGCATGCCACATCAGTATGTGTGCTTCCATGTCAACATTTGTACAACCATATGTCCCATCTACACAAATTTTCTCTATTTGGCCATAATTTCAAAACACCATAACCTTCTCATGCAATTTAGATTTCACCTGATTCAAGTGTCATTGGAAAGCTCTCGATGAGATCCATGCCATTGATTCCTTTTCATTAGCATTTGATAACACTATTTTGTATCGGTTATAAAGAAACACCTAGATTAGAATCCCAGGTAAGTGTTATAAAGAATAACTCTTTGAAAAAAAGAGAAAATCTAGAAACATATGTGGAACTTTGAGATGTGGCCAAAATATCTACCTCCCTTTGGTTTTTAGCGAAGAGGAAGGTATTAAAATAGAACATATTTGAAAAAAAAAGGAATACTCAAGGGACCATCATTCTCCCACTCGTGTAATTGGAACATCAATGATTAGAGCATATATTTAATTAATAATGATTGAAGTGGATTTGTTACGAGATAGAGGAGAAAAAACCTTCAAGCAACCAAATAGTAGGAGGAATGACATCTTGGAAACCATAAACAATGGATGTGTTATCCTTTTTAGAGAATGATATTAAATGATAATTGGCACCTAATACCTCTATTCCACCTTTGCGTAAATTGGAAAGAAAAGTATAGACACATATTTGAAGATGGATGAAGAGCAATGATGGAAGGAAATACACCAACATATCGAAGAATTAGTTCAATCCTCTTTCTAGGAGAATTCAACAAGAAATCTAAATCTCAAGATCAAACAATTATATCCAATTGGGAAATAGAATTAAGAAACATTAGAGAAACAAAACCATCTTCCTCCCTTTACGTATGATAACCAAAATATTTTCTCTACTACCTCAAGGCATTATGAAACTAAATTTTGATGTACCCTGAAAGGGAAATCCTAGGCTATTAGAAGTAGGAGGACTATTCAAAGATTACTTAGGAAAAATTCTAAAAATACATGTGTAATTCATTGGCATTGACTGATTTGTCAACTATTGTGCAAATTCCATTAGACAATCTGTCACAATAAATTTGATAAAAGTAGACTAAAAATCTTAAATTTAGAAAATGAGGATTAATTTTCCTTCTATTTTTAGATTTACTAATTACTATTTTTTCTACTTATGCATGAAATAGGTAAAATGTTGAAAATAGAGAAAAGTGAAATAAAAACACACAACAAACACCATGAACACTAATATATGATCTAGGAAATGGTTTTATGATAAAACCCAACTAGAAGGTGAGGTTTCTCTCCTCTCTTTTGAATAGAATGGAAATGATGTAGATAAAGAGGAGAATACAATCTCTATCGAGTTGCATGAGACTTGAGGTTAATGAGATGCTACATATAAAAAAATTCCTTTGATATTTTCTCTCTTTATCCACAGTTAACTGATTTTCTCTACTATGGAACAATATACACTCAAACAAAATGGAACCCCTTTTCCTCCTAGTGGCCCGGCTATGACATATCATGATAGCCAATGAGGGGTTAATTTTGAGCCATTCAAACCTCAATATGAGTTACAATATGGCCCTTCTCGATTCTTCTTCATAGTCCCCACATGGGTAGCCCCTTTACCATGAGTAACAAGGGCTGACATGGTATCCTCTCAAACTATGGTGGCTAACCATGTTAGGTTGAATTTTTAGAGGCATAAATTCCTCACATGAGTTTTGATTGAGATAATTCTTGTGTTGTTGGAAATCTATTGTTGTGTATATCATGGAATACATGATTGATGTGATTATTGTGTCATTGAAAATTTATCATTGTGTATATTATGGAATATATGACCATATAAGTTTTGGACAACAAAAAATGACCATTTAAGGCCTCAAAATGGTTCCTAAAGTTTTTTGCCCTGAATTTTCCAAAGTAGGATGACCCTTGAAAATGTCCTTGCAATTTGATTTCTTCCATTCTCCCACACAAAATGTATTGAAACGGATGAAAAATATATAATCATCCAATCTAGATCATATCTCCCCCTTGTGGAAGGATTTTGGTGCCAAAAATATTTTACTTAATTAGGTGAATATGTTTTTCCTCTATATTTTCCCTAAAGTACTATTTGGCCTTGCCTAGAAGTTTCCCTTTAAATCTAATCTGCCAAAGGTCATGTTTCCCTTGTCCTGTAATTTTGTATTTCTTTTGAAAAACTATATCCTTCGTGAACTCTACCTAAGAAAATGGTGCTAAATCCTCAATGGAATGTAGGACCTTCTCCTCTTCCTGATCCAATGTGGAAGGCTCATAGAGTTTGAGATTTTCCACATTCACCTCTAGGTAAATGCATCTGAATGGGGCTAGCTTGATTATATAGGCATTATCTCCCACCTTTTCTAGGATCTCTAGGAGACCATACCACAAAGCCTTTATTTTATTACCATGACCATATAGCCCCTCTTTGTTCAATTATAGCCATACATTGTCTCACACTCTGAATAAATTCTCTCTATTTTGTTGATCATACTTGGCCTTGTATTTTTCGTATGACTTCTACAATATCTCTTGTACTTGTACATGGATCTTCATGATAGTCTTAAAAAATATTATTCCATTAATGCATCCACTATGAGATCTTGCCTCCCTCATCCTTATTATCCATATACTACATCTAAAGATGAAGGTGGAAAATATATAAAAAAAAAAACCTAAAATTGTGACTTCCCAATTGAAGTGTGGAGTGTTGAATATAGACTAGATTATCATCCCAAGTCTTTATATGCTTCTGATTGTAGCCCGTGAAAGGCTATACCAAGCTCCTATTGAATAATTTTGTTTTCCCATGTTTTTGTGGATGGAATGTTGTAGACCTCTTCAACTTTTTTCCCATCTTGTCCGAATGTAATCCCAAATGCACTGAGAAATCTAGTGTCCTTGTCTAGAACAATGCACTTTGGTATCCTAGGGTGCACCCAAACCTATCTAACGAACAAGTTTGTTTCTTCTTGTCCACTAATGGTATTTCTATAGGGCAGGAGAATGCACATCTTTCTGAACTTATCAATTGCCATGAAATAGTTGTCGTGTCCCTTTCTAGTTGTTGGTAAAGCTCCCACAATGTCTATGGAAATTATTTCCCAAGGATGAGTGGATAGAGGTAATGGATGGTGTAGACCCTGTTTCCTATTACTAAGCTTGTTGGTAGAATAAGTTATACATCCTATTATGAACCCAGCTACATCTTCTTTCATTATGGACTAGTACACATACCTTTGTAAGTTGGCCACTATTTTCCTACACTAAAATGTCATGCAACCTTAGAGCTATGAGGCTATCTAATTAGTTGAAATCACTCACCTTTAAGAACACATAGTTTGTCGAAGTTGTAGACTAACCCATTCTGGATATGATATCAACATTTTCTATCTCCATTATTTGCATGACTCTAACTCTATAAATGTTGAAAAACCTTCTTCAAGTCCTCAGTTGTCTATAAATTCCTCTTTATATGCGTCATGGCAAAAAGTCTCCATGTGCATCAGAGTTACGAAAGATGTGAATTTTTTGTGGGTAACCCTAAAAGCATGTTAGAAAACTTTTTTGTGTTTCCCCTCTTGTAATTTATTAGTAAATTAAATTGTTGTAAAAACCAAATCGACTTCTAATGCGTAGTATATCATGGCTTACTCTAGATATAGAAGTATTGTAGTGATTGATGATCTATGTGGATGACTATCTCCTTTCCAATAAGATAGTGCTTCCACTTTTTCACATAGTTTATTAGGGCATATAGATCTGCGTAAAAGGTAGGGAGTTTTGGAATTGTCCCATGAAACACTTTATCATGGTAGCATATAGTCCTTCCTTCCTTCAACAGAACACTAGCATAGCATAACCACTGCCATATGCATCCACTTCAAAGGTTTGTTGCAAGTTTTGTATGCAAGAATTGGTGCTTGACTAATTTTATTCTTCAAATCCTCAAAGTTGTTTAGATGATCCTTCACCCATTAGAAACTATTTCAACTCAATATTTTCCCATGCAGTGATGTGGCCACTACTGAAAATGAGGATATGGATTTCCTCGAGTACTGTGGTGCACAAACACACCTCTTGACCTTAAAAAAATTAGTAGTCATTGGCCACTTTATGAGGGAATCCATCTTGGTAGGTTCTATCATGAGCTCCCTCTACACCAATCACATAGCCTAAATACACCAAAGGTTGCTATGAAAATGCATGCTTCTTGATATTTTCTAGTAGCTGGTGCTCCTTCAATGTCCCTAGAAGTTGCATTAAATGTGATATGTGCTCCTCCAAAGTATTGTTTTATACTAGTATCTCATCTAAATAAACAATAAGATATGAATCTAGATATGGGCATGGTATATAATTAATTGATCTCATGAATATAGCTAGTACATTGCATAGAGCAATTGGCATGGGTAACCACTCATAACAACCTTGTATATTTTTTAAGGTCATATTCTAAGTACATTATTCTTTGACACACACCTGGTGATACCCTAATTTTAAATATAGTTTGGTGAAGTAATTTTCTTATTGCAATTGGTCCATTACAACATCAATCCTAGGTAGGTGGTACTTCTTCTTAAGTGTAATTTTATTGAACACCCTGTAATAAATGCACATTTTCAAAGTACCATCCTTCTTAGGCATAAATATGATAGGTGACCCACATGCTGACATATTTGGATGAATAATACCTTACTTTGGTAGTCATTGAGAACTACTTCTTCACCTAATTTTCTTATAAAATGAAGTACCTATATAACCCAATGTTTGGAAATGGAGAGTACAAAAATAGTTGGATCTCATGCTCCACTCCTCTATTTCAGGATATCCCTTTAGGCTCTTAGAAAAATCCTTTGTATGCTTGTAGAAAATCTTCTATTTGTTGTCTCTATTCCTTAGTGTACCCATCTAAGGACGCCCTTTATTTCATTGATTCTTCTACATACTATTTTTATTTCAAGAATAATAAAACATACTTCTTACTAGAACTTATCAATTTTTTAGCTTGGTTGGTACTTACTAATGAATTCTTTGACTTTCTGTTATGCGTGTTGATGATGAAAGATTTTTTTCCCTTGATGAGGTGATACTAGTGGGCTCTCTACATTAAAATTGCATCCCACATGTAGAAATAGGGACTCCCAAACACGATGCCACATACATAAATTGGAACTGCATCTAATTCTACATCATTAATAAAATGAACATTGATAGAAAAATTCATTTTCTATTGTTTGGTTACCTTTATCTTTTTCTCCTTGTTGACCTATTCCAATGAATATGGGATAGGATGGTAATGAACCTCCAATCCAAATTTGTTGACAAGATTTCATGCTATGATATTTTCTTGCGATCTTGGTTTGTATTTATGAAGGAATGAAACAGAATACAAATTTAAACAAAAACATAGAGATACAATGAAACAGAACTTCAATTAATAAATAACAACTCTTGAAAAAGGTTATGTGCATAAAAAAAATAAACTAGCTTGGGCAATAGCAGTGTATCTGTAAGAAGAGATGTGATGGCTACATGCCTTTTGAAATATGTTACAATGAGGGTTGAAAGCCTTTTTATCATGAAGAAATATTGAGAGACACTAAACTTCCAAAAACCTAACCCCAGGAGATGAAGCACCAATTTTTATCGACCCCGATGGGGTTAAGTGGAACGTCAACTTCCTGGGGTCATAACTTTGGCATACGATCTTCGTTTGGTGTACATGATATCCCATTAGAAAGGTTTATATGAAGACATCTTTTATTTACTACAACCATGAATCAAGGATGCACGTTTTCTTGTTTCCCCAAAAAACACCATTTAGGGCCTCAAAAATGACTCGAAAAGTTCAGAACCCAAAAACTGCCAAAAATAGAAAATCGTTGAAATAGGAAACTATGTTGAAAAATACGAAATTGATAGAAAGAAATGTTGGGGGTAAAAGTGGAATAGATGGGTGGCCACCAATATCCACTTGGATAAGTCCTCCCTCCTTAGGAAGCAATGACCCCGATTGCATTGAGTTCCTGCATAAGGTGAGGAAACTTTTGTTGAACTTGGTCCCTGGTGAGCCAGTTGTCTTTGTGTAGGAGATTACCATGTTTGAAAACCCGATACCGATCGATCCACTATTGGTGAGTGTGATTTATCTTTGTGTCCATGATTTGATCAATTGCGGCCTATCCAATGCAGTCTAGATTGAATTATGTCTATGTCAAGTGCTCATCAATGTTTGATATGTCCAACAATGGTTGAAAGTATGGTCGGAGGTAGTCTAAATTAAATATGGGGTGTAAGCGAAGGAATGGGGGAATACTTAGCTCAAAAAAAATGTCACCCACCTTTTTGATGGTGTAAGTCTCATAAAAAAGTGGTTGATGCTTTTGTATGGGTTCGAAAAGGTGTTCTTGCTACAAATGCAACCACACCTTGTCACCCAATTGAATCTTATGTGGGACCTGATGTTGATCATGAGATTGTTTGTACTTGTTATTGGATTTATCCAGGGTATCATGAAACTATTGGTGGATGTGCTGAATGCATTCAATAAGCCTAGCAACTTTATCAACTTCAGATTGAACATGTGAATATTATACCTGTGTAGTTGCAAGAGGCATTGCAACATCAGCAAGGCACAATGGTTGAAATCCTAGGCTTACTTGAAAGGGGTTGTGGCCAGTCAATTTGTGGAGAGCTACGATATAGTTGTGTTGCACATAAGGAATAATTTATCCCATGTTCATGGATGCTTGGAGTTGTACATGTGTTGTATGTGCACTATCATCCTATTGATGACCTACGTCTGACCATTAGTCTGGGGATGGAATGCAGTGGAATTGGTGAGCTTTGTGTCCAATCATGACCAAAAGCTTGACCATCATGTGCTCAGGAATGTTTTATCCCTATATAATATAATGGTTTGTGGGATCCCAAAATGCACCCACACTCATTCAAACAAGAGTTTGGAAGTGTCTTCTTTTGTGATACTCTTATTGCAGACATCCAATATAACCATATTATAAATTATATCAATGACAAAAAATACATAGTCATTACCATTCTTGGTAGGAGGAAGGATAGACATATAGTCTATGAAGATGGATTCCCAAGGTTGGCTAGTTGTAGGCAGAGCAGTGTACATGCCTTGCTTCTTAATGGTTGGCTTGGTGATGACACAAGAAATGTAGGATTTGATATATTTTCCAACATCCTATTATATTTGTTTCCATTAAAAATACTTTTGTGTACTACCACTTTTTTCTCCAAACTAAAGTGTATTGAGACCCAACTGTAGTGTGCCTCCCAAATCAGCCTGGCATGCTCACTTAAAGGAACAAAAATATTCCCCAAGTAGCATAAAAATGCATCCTGGAGGTGGAACTCTAGTACTTGCTTCCCATCCATTAGCATATGGTATGTGTTGGTGAATTTTGGATCACTTTTGTATAGATACGGCCACCCATAACTCTCATGCCCACAAGTGTTGAGAATATTGGTAAGTGCCACAACTAGGTCCAACTAAGGCCATCTACAATGTTATTGGTGCTTCCCTTCTTGAATTTAATGTTATAATGGAATTTTTGTAGATATGTGGAACATTTCTAATGGAAATTGTTTTACAACTTCCCTTGTGTTTGAATAAATTGAAGAAGTCAGTGATCCCTGTGGATGATCACCTCCTTCCCCAGAATGTAATGTTTCCACTTTTGAAAAGCCTACATGATGGAATACATCTCTTTATCATAGATGTGGTATTTATGAATAGTATCTAATATTATCTCACCGTGATAGGCCATCATATGTCCTTACTGGGTGATAATTACACTAATAGCATCGTTTGAACAATTTATCTCAATTTCAAATCACTGTTGTAGGTCTAGAAATATGAGTATTGGCAAATAACAAAGGTGGTGTTTCATCTCAACCAATGCCTTCAGTTCTGACTCATACAAAAAAATATTTTCTTTTGCTCCACCGTTGGTAACTTGACTCAAAATCCAAGTGATATGAGAGAACCCCAACATGAACCTTTAGTATAAATTTGCAAGGCCCAAAACGTTATGAAGCTCTGTTCAATTCACCAAGGTTGACCAATCCTGAAAGATGTATATCTTAGCTAGATCCACATGCACACCTTTCTCATCAATTATGTAGCACATGTACTAGACTAGGTTCATGCCAAGAGGGCATTTCTCCAAGTTGGCACATAATTTGTGCTACTGCAGATTTTGAACAACTTGATGAATATGTTGCAAGTGTTCTCCCCAACTCTTGCTAAAGATGATGATGTCGTCCATATATACAACCACAAATTCATTGGTGAAAGTCTATAATATGTAATTCATCATCATCATAAAATGTGCAGGGGGATTTGTCAACCCAAAGGGCATGAAAAGAAACTCAAAGAGACCCTCCTTGGATTTGAAGGCAGTCTTCCATACATCTATGGGTTCTATTGGAACTTGGTGATAGCCATACCTCAAATCAATCTTGCTAAAGTACCTGGCCCCTTGATCGGTTCAAGAAGGTAATAAATTCATGCAATTGAGTATTTTTTCTTGATAGAGATTTTATTGAGTGCTTGATAATCAATGTAGGGTCTCCAAGTCCCATGTTTATTTTTTATGAGTTCAATTAGGCTCTCGGAAGGTAAGGAACTTGGTCTTATGTGCCCTTTTTGTAGCAACTCCTAGATATGATTCTCAATTTCATCATTTTCCAGAAGGGAGTGGTGGGATATTGGGAGATTGGGTAGAGGGAATCCATGAGTTAGGTCAATTTAATGCTTGAATTGACAGTGTAAGGGTACCCATGTGGGTGAGGAGAATATTCCCATGTACTCTTCCCTAACCTTATCAAATTGGTTATGTTGCATAGAGGAACCCTTTCTGGGGGATGTTGACATGGAAACGATCTTCCCCTTACTTTGAGAGTGAACCAGAAGGAAAACAAATTTCCTAGACTGGAAGATGATATTACCGCATTTCTTAGCAGAGATCAAATAAATGGCAATAGGTAGCGCTACAGTATGAGGTTTGGACTCATACACGACATGACATTTACAAAACTATTGTTGGCCTAATAAAACATCACAAAATTCAAGGGGAAAAAAATCACATAGTACCTCATTCGTGAAGGGCTTGATGTTGTAGGGAAGGCAACATTGTTGGTTAGCATGGAGATCTAGCCCTTGGTGGAGCTACTTGATGGTGTATGGTTGCAGGTGTGGTGTGTTTGAAAGGCCCAACTACTTAATTAACTTTAATGTGATGAGTTTATTTTAACTCTTACTATCAAAAATTAACTGCAGCGGAGAACCCTTCACCCACATTTGTGAGTGGAGAAGATGCTCCCCCTCCTCTGTATTTTCGAGCTCAAGCTTCTGCACCTTGGTGGTGGAAATAGTGATATTGGGTTCTGTATAAATAATATATTACGCCTTATCATTCCCCTTGTTTGGTTCTTGCTTAGAGTTGGAACATGCATATGATTCTCAAGCTTTTAGCTTGGCCAATAATGACTGCTTAGTGCGACACTCATTTGTATTGTGGTTGAGGCTCTTATGGAGCTCACACCACTTTCTTAAGTCCTTCTTCATCTTCATGGTGTTATTATTCTCTTGTGGCTTTTATGGTGTTTCTTGGGTCACCCCACCTTGGCTATATCCCTTGTTTTGCAGTTTAGAGGTGCATTTTTGCTGCTTCTTATTCACAAATCCAAAGTCTTTCTTCTTTTGTTCAAATTTATGCTCGACCTTGATAACATATCGACACACTTCACCAAGTGTATATATTTACAGAAACTCCATTTATGCCTGGATTTAGTTGTCCAGATAGCAATGGTACTTGAGTACCAGACGCCACTCAAAATACTTGATACCCAACTTTATGCATAGGGTATGAAAAATATTCGTGAATTATGGCATGTCTTGGTCCCTTTCCTGCCATAGTGTGGTCCATTTTATATACTTCTCTTCAAATCTCTCTATAGGGTAATATTGTTCCTTGACGACATATGAGAAATAATTCCAAAAGGGTACAACTAAAAGTAGTTAGCATTCCTAATCATATCTCTACTCATAATATGTTTCCCACTAGTCCTAGACATGGGGGGTAGCTTTAAGGAGTACAAAAGTAATATTTTCCCTACTGGAAAAATTATGGACCAAAAAATATCATTCTAGCATATTTACCCATCTATCTGGCCTTCAAATATAGGATTGTAAAAGTTAATGTGTACCTTAAAGGGGGAGGTGCCTCTGAAGTGATTGTTGGATGAAGATGCTTCGCCCGTTAATACTTGCCGAAGGGTCTATGAAATTTATCCATCATCTCCTACTCCCTCGTCTTTCATTTCTTCTGCTAGGGAGGCTTTTGGGGTCAGTGAGGCTGGTCTTGCAAGGGTTCAAATAGTTCAAGTCCTATATCGTTATATCATGACCTCATTAAGTATGGCATGTGTGCTTTTCCTAGTTAGTTTTAGTGCATTTCTAGTTTATATCCATAAAAACTGTACAGGACTGTGGTCTGTCTTCAACTATAGATTGCATAGATAACTCAAAGAAAAGTAGAAATAAAAAGTGAATTTCAGAAGCATTATTGGTCGAATATATCCCAACTGAAAGCTTCTAGGTCATATCTATTTGAGTCATAACCCTCATATCATGGAGCTAATTCCATTTCATCAGGGAACCCTAATTCCCTAATTAGAGGATCCCATACTTCTCTTTTGGATCTGAAACTTCTTCCTCTTGGCCTATAAATTGACTAGAAGATAGAGGGACTATGAGGTTCCATTAGGGGACTTTTGAGGTCTAAAATGGGTCTCCTAAGAAAAATGTACAACCAAAATGAAATTTATAAGAACCAACAGGGTTCAAGATGATGATGTCAACCATGGGGGATGATTCACCACTTTTGGAGTAAAAAAGTAAAAATATTAAAAAATAATAAAATAATAAAACTACTTTTTCAACTCATATTTTTAACTTATCCCCTTAAGGTTTTACTCAAATTTTGAGTGAGCATACTCATTGGATGCAAAATTTAATTCCTTATCCAAGGAGTACCCATGTTTCAAACTTTCGATGGACCATGATACACGAAAAATGAGAAATACATGAAAAAGCATGATTGCAATCACGTTTTTAATGTATTTCTTATTTTTAGTATAGTAGGGTCCATCAAAAGTATGAAAAATGGGTATTCCTTGGATGAGGAAACAAATTTTTCATCCAACGAGTGTTTCCACTCGAAATGTGAGTAAACCTATAGGGAGATAAGTTGAAAATACAAGTTGAAAAAATAGTTTTTCTTTTTTCCCTCTAAAATTTGATGATGTAATCTAGTCTTATTTTATTATTTCAACTATTAATTTATAATTTCCTTAGGAGGCCCATTTTAGACCTCAAAATTCACCTAATGAAGAAATTATACACTTATGCTATTCGATTTAGATTGGAAGGCTTATAAGCTAAGGAGATGTTTAGACGCATTTGGGAGGAACTTCATGAAATCCAGGCAGAGGTTGTATGGCTCTTCTTTATCGTTGAATTAATAAAAATTAATGTTTTTTCTCATTGTATTGTTGTATTGAGATGATGAAAGATTTATGCTTCATTTGATATTCATTAGGATAATATCAATTTCTAATCTCCTTGATCATTAGGTTAATCTTGTTTGAATTGTTATGATTGCATATGCCTTTGATCTCTCTTATGTTTGTGATTGCAGGTATTTTTGAGCATTGGGAAGCTTCATCGAGACAGAGCAAGGATCTTCATCAAGCATTTCGCAAATAGGTAAGAGTTTTATTATCCTACTCTTGTATTTACAATTCAAACAAAATAAGATTAGGGGAAGAGTTATTCAATTGTCTGTTTTTTTCTAGTTTCCTTTAGGATCTAGGGAGATCTATGTTGTAAGCAAGAGGAATTTATCAACCATAATAGGTATTATGTTTGTACACAAGCCTCATCCATTGTTTTGGGTTTTAAATACATCAATTTCTTTCACAAATGGATATGTCGCCCCCTAAGATACTTGAAAGTCTCAACATTATTTCCATATAAACTTTGTGGTGTACTCCTATACACTCTGGTCCTGTCTCTTCCTAAAGTAATGCCACTAGATCCATTGGTCCTCTAGATACTCGATAGGGTAGATTGGAACATTATGAGAATAAAATCCTCCCACTAAGTTACAAAAGGATCGCTCTCTAGCCGTAGGTTTTTTTGTCGCCTTTTTACCAGGTCAAAGCATGAAATTATAGTATCAAATCAGAAAATATTTTTTTTGTTCCTCATCTACGTGGTTAACACTAAAGTAAACCTCTAACTACTTCAACCAATGATTTAATTTCAAAGCATAAATCTCACCTTGATAAAAATTGATGTCCATATTTGCTTCCATCGTGAAAGTAGACTATGAATGGTTCATGGCACTTGAACTAGGCTTGCCTTTTTTGGGTTTCCTCAACTCCTCTGGTTCTTCATGATCCGTGATTCCCCCCATTTATGACATTTATGTTGGAATCTCCATCTTCTCTAAACATCTTTATATTATGGTTAGGGCCATGATGAGGAGGCACACATTATGGTTTACATCTATGACTTGTGCATCCAGACATACAAACCTCTCCTTTGCTAGATCTCAAGGATTATTATAAGCTAATTCATTGACCATGAATGTAGTTTTATGATTTATACTTAAATGATTTTATTCTTTGCAAATCCCACAATATACTAAAATAAACAAGACTTTGATACTATTGTCATTGGAATAAACACCCTCTAAAATTTTTCCTTCACTAGAAATTTGGAGCCTCCTTGTGATCCTATGATATGTAATTGATTATTCTTAGACGCCTTGTGATCATTTGATGATTGTCTAAGTGTTTAAGTATTATTTTGAGATTCTAACTATTGAAACCACTTTCTTACACATGCTTAGCCGTTGATGCATTAAGAAGAACAACCCTTTCTAGTAATCCTAATAGTCAATGTGCCCCTTTAAAGCCAAGCATTATTCAATCCTTCATGAGTCTATGCACAAATCCTAATAACAATGATTGCGCAGTTCCTAGGGACAAGAATTGCAAATTTCCTCGTGGATGATGACATCGTAGTCCTAAAAGATAGTTCTTGTGTAGTCTCTAGTGATAGTGATTGCACAATTCTTAGAGATAGAGATTGTGCAATCTATATGGATAGTCAATGCACAATTTCAGTTAATAGTCTCTCCCACTATTATTTGCAAGTGTACTATCATCCTAGTGAGTTTTCTCAGTTGAATGCTTTTTCTTTCATAAGTGTCGTTTTCTCTTTCACAATTGTCGTTTTTTGTTTCTTTCACTTTCACATGTGTTGATTTCACTACCTCTTCTCTTTAGCATGTATTGCTTCTACTTTCTTTATCTTTTTATTTTCCTCTTCTCTTACTTTAGCAAGTGTCGCTTTTAACTTCTTGTACTCTTACATGTGTTTCACCTTAGAACACTACTATAGGAAGATCTAGTGCGCTCTTGTACATAACTTGATAACATATATCATAAGAATATGCACTAGAGACTTTTGCACAACTTGGCGCACTTTTTGGTTTTAGTCAACTCTTTTGTCATAACTTGTATTCTAAGTGTTATAAAGCTACATCTCAAATATCACACTTAGAAATAAGTGTCGTTTTGTTGTCGTTTCAAGGTATGCATGTGTATTTTAAGTAAAATTTCTTTTATTGGGTTGTTTTTGATGGAATACATGAGTGTGATTTGGTTTCAGAACTTCTTCTCTCCCTTGTTCCATTGATCCAACACTTAGCCAATTTTGTAGTTCATCCCTATCTTAACAGCATGCGCAACTCATGAGCACATTTGATCTTCTAGGAAAGTGATGAGTACTTTACATGCTCCTGAGTCTCAATGATGAAATCCTTATCTCTCGGACCTGTACACACTACTCATCTTAAGGGTAGGTTGCTCCACCTGCACATTGAGAAATCTTGGAGTCTAGGCCATCAATCTAGCTGCTTAGCCTTGCCAATTGCATAGTTCATAGTTCCTCTTTCCCTATATTTCACATTACAAAGTTTCATTGGATAGTGGAGCCTCCCTCTGCCACTAACTTTATAAACTACACATTCTCCCAAACACCATATTCAACTATTGTGCATTGCATAGTTACAAGGTGCAACCTTCCATCCCTATCTCCCTAACTTGTCAAACTGTGCAATCGCTTCATGTGGTGGGCCTCCTATTGTGCATTGCATAGTTATAGTGAGAAACAGGTCACCACCTTGACTCCTGAGCTTACCTAATGTGAAATTACTAAGCTTGTCCCTAAATCATTGTGCATTGCCTAGTTAAAGTGGCTAGTCATGTCCCTCTTGCTGACTGAAACCCCTCACTGTGGAATAACTTGTCCTGGATCCCCCCCACTATGCATTTCTCATTTCAATGGGACAGTGGGGTCATCCCTAAACCCCTGATATGCTCAACTACACATTATTTTCCTCGTTTTACTTGCGAATTGTGGGTTGTGCATCTTTAGTCAACAAAATCACCACCTTGACTCTTGAGATTCCCTATTGCGTAGAAACTTAATAAGATTTCCCTAATTGCAAATTGTGTATTTCTAGATGAAATTGTAGTCATACTTGGGCACTGAAAGCCCTCAATTGCATAATTCTGGAAACATTATATCTTGCCTCGTCACAAGCAAAATGTTCCCAAAGTAAGAAATTGTAGAATAGGTGGTTTCTGGACTGATGTTGGATTTTCACGAGACAACTTCATTTGCAGGTGTCATCATTGCAACATGGCAAGGTCATCCTTAAGGGATGTCATCATGGAAATGCTACAAGAGAGAAATTGTAAATAAGGAGAAAAAGGAAGAACCATCATGAAGGATATGAAGGAATCTTGGACCAAGTGGAAGTTTTTGACACTCATATAGACCCTTTGGAGGGTGTATATTTAGTACAAGAAAATATCTATCATGAAGACTTCAAATGCATAATAACAAGGAGAAGAGGATGCCATTTATGAAATGAAGTCCAATGTCATCGTCGCCAAGTCATGGCTTCTCAAAATGTAATTAAAAAGTCACATTTTTCAATGTATTTTACCACATCACTTGTTGAATGTAACTATGTAATTTCCAAAAAAAAAAGATAATGTAAAATGTGTGGAAGCCTAAGGGTCCCACATGGAATGTGAAAAGTCACTAGTAAGTTCTAAAGTCGTGAAGAAGCTCAAATGTCACTTAAGAATTTGATAAGTCATAGTAGGAGATCAAGAGCCATGAGGATGGTCAAAAGTCACATGGGAAGTGGAGATTCACCTCATTTATTATAAATACACCCTTGTAGCTTAAGAAATGGGACTTTGGAATTTTCACCTTGGCTTCCATAGTTTGGCATAGGAGAAAATATATTTCTTTAGAGAAGCAAGTGGCGACTTAATGTTCTATTATTGGGCTAGCATGGCAACATTGTCCTTGTATATATTTGGACTTTACTTAATGTATGAAGTTCTTAGAGCTGGCGCACTTTCATACATATTTCATGAATGATTGTAAGGCTATTGTTTAATTATTTTTGGTGTATTTTTATATTAACACATATTAATGAAAATGAATTATTTCATTGGCTTTGGTATTTATCTGTGCATTCTTACTTTCTTTTATGAGCACTTCTATGTTGTGAAAGTTAATCATCAATTTGTTCCATGCTCTTGTGTGCCTTTACTAGAATAGTATTATTAATTTTCTCTTAAAGGCTCATTCTTTCTACTTTTTTTTGTGGAATAACCTTATATAAATTGCAATTGTATGCCTCACAGTGTCAACTACTTTCTTGTTTCAAAGATTGTTTGTAAGATATTTCTAGACAAGGAAAATTCCTAAGAGTAATGGAAATCAACCTTATCTCGTGATTGGGGCTCCTACTCTAAATGATGTGAGGTCTAATTAGGACTTCATACTACGGATATGCCCTTGGTTGATGTTTTTCTAGCATCGTGAACAGATACCAATATATTTTGTAAACTTTTGTGGATATTCCACTAGATAGTTCATCACAACGTAATTGATAAAAATAAATTGAAATATGAGATCCATGTCTTGAAGATTAATTTTCCATATATTTTTGGATTTACTAATTACTATTTTTTTCTTATGCATGGAACATATTAAATGTAGAAAATAGAGAGCAATCAAATATAAATACACACCAAACACCATGAACACTAAGATATGGTTTAGGAAATGCTTTCACGAGAAAACCCAATTAGAATATGAAGCTACTTTACATTCTTTTGTTTGGAACGCAAATGATGTAGGTATAAAGGAAAATATGTTTTCTATGGAGTTTGCTAAGACTTGTGGCTTATGGGTTTCTACATAACACAAACCCTCTCAATTATGTTCTCTCCCTATCCATACATGGCTAATTTTATTTACTATGGAACAAAATGCAGTTGAATAGAATGGAACCCCTATTCCTTCTAAAAGCCCAATTATAACACAACTAATCAAGAATTTTTTGAATTTCACGAGATTAGATAAACAAATAAGTAGTTGAAAGTTGTGCTTAGGATGGAATTCCATTCTTCAAACCATCATTCAAGTACCTATATTAAACCACTCCATCTTAAGTGAAAAGAAAATCATCTCGCTAATAGACTAAGGGTGTGAAATCAAAGGTATAAGACTGAGAGGTTTCATATTCTAATACGTCTCAAAATAATTTAAGGGAAGATTACATGAATATTTATAGATCAAACGTGACACCGATGAATAGGGTGATAGGGATGCTACTACATAATTTAATAGATCAAACGTGACACCGATGTATAGGGTGATAGGGATGCAACTACATAATTTAAGGCAATGATGTAACGATATGGAGAAGGATACAAGGCAATGATGTAACGATGTGGAGAAGGATAAAGAGAATAAGACCACATCTTAGATTCAAAATGTGGAAATGAAAATAAGCGAAGAACAATTTCAAAACTCATCTCGACATTTCACACTATAAGTGACAACTTGAGAAGGTAGAAACTTGGTCACGGGAAAAACAACATCAAGAATCTCTAGATGTGGAATGTAGAAATGTGAAAATATATGTAAAGAAAAAGCAATGTGAAATATTAGCTTTGTATTCAATATTTACATCTGATGTAGAACTATGAAAATGTGAAAATTCGACAAAGAGAAAGAAAAGGAAAGCTCTTTTGATTTGATGTAAAAAATAAATAAATAAAAACTTTGTTATCTCCATAATAGTATATTCAAATGAAATAACATAAATACACTAATAACCAAATTTATTATTATTAAAAATTGACATAATTTCCTTTTTGAAAAAATACCGCACGTATATGTATATGTATGTATATATATATATATATATATATATATATAATTATAATTATAATTATAATTTACTAATTTTTGAAAAATTATATATAATGTTTCTTAATATATTTAAAATGATAATAGATATATAAATAAATGATAATAGATATATAAATAGAAATAGAGAAGATCATTATTTTTTTTAGTTTCATAAATTATTTAAAATTAACATGAATTAAATAATATTAATATATAAATAACAAATTATTTGGTTTAAAGTTAGAAGTTATTTTACATTATGCTACTTTATATCTTTCTTAATTCTGGATCTATGAAGGGAGAAGAGGGATCAAATCTCTGAAGGTGCAAACTTCCTTTTTTTAGTGCAAAACATGAGGAAAGAGATGCACTTTGAGATATTTGATCACTCTCGGAGCTTCATAGATCCAAACTTAAGATAAATCTAGGCTACTTTAATTATTAATAATTAATGATTGTAATTATAGTTATTATTTTTTACAATATTTTTAATTTGATGTTTATTTTTATGTAATATCACCTAATAAAAATGTTTTAATTAATAATTATGATTAATATATTTTTCAATTTATATATATATAGAGAGAGAGAGATTGTTTTTGGGCATGTTGTATTGATGAGTCACGGTATGGGCCCATGGTATTGTAACAAATACTATTTACAAGTTAATAATATCCATTATAAAATGGAGGTGAAGATCCATAGTTAAAAATCTTGTTAATTGTAAGTATAAAGTTTTGATGTGATTGTTAATGAAATTTAAATATGGTTACAAAATTGTTATATTAATTTATATGTTAAAATGAATCTTAATTTATAGATACTTTTTATATCTTATATATTTTAATATGATAGAGGATTTATATATACAATAAAATAATTATAATTATTTTTTCCTTTAGATTTAATTAAAAGAATTCATAAAATTAAATTCAAATAAAACATTTTAAAAATATTTTGTTTCTGAAATGAGAGATGATTTTTGGGCATTATGAGTTGTGGTATTAGGCCATGGTATTGTATCAAAGCCTATTTACAAATTAATAATATCTATGGTAATGTGGGTGTGAATGTTCATGGTGAAAGATATTATTATATCGTAAGTATTAAGTTTTATGTGCTTATTAATTAAATTTAATATGGTTACAAAATCATTATTTTAATTTATAAGGTAACATGGATTTTAACTTATAACTACAACTTACATATTATATGTTTTGATGTGATATGTATATTAAGATTTTCTTTTATCTAAAAAATATTAGTAATTTATTAATAAATGTAAAATTACAATATAACAAATTGAATTTTATTATTTTTATTACTTTTAACTTTTTAAGAAGGGCATACTCTATATTAATTTTAACCTTTAATTATTATTATCCCGAGGGAGGTGATAACGTCGCTTTTCTTTGACATTGTATTACTTGGAGTTTGTAAAAACATTGTATTAGTTCACGAATTAACTAAAACTCAAATGATTTTACATAAAGTTTAACATTATAAATTTAATTTATTTATTTTTATTATTAATTTAATTAATTTATATGTATTTTGATTAATGAGAATCTTATTTTGCCAGTAGTATAAATTTACATAAAATTATAAATTTAATTTAATTTTTTTTATTATTAATTTAATTAATTTATATGTATTTTGATTGATGAGAATCTTATTTTAAGATCATTTGATACAAATTTACCTGACTTTTACAACATTGTACCATCCGCCATGAGCCATGTGAATGAGTTAGCACCTGCATTCCATATTATTACTTAAAAATGAGATGAACGCATAGCTCCGCAAAAAGGTCGTACATGTGGTCCAAATCCGCAGCATTCTGGTGCGAATATAACATGTTCTCGTGAGAGTAATGAATGACGTGAGTACCTTTCCTGGATTTAATGAACAATAAATGGTCTCTCGTTCACTCCGTTCAGAATCCAATGGGATTGAGGAGATCAAATTGCATTGCAATGATTTTAGAGAGACAAACTGAAGACCAAGATTTCACAATAGGTGAGTTATATATATATATATATATATATATTTATCCATAAATTATCTTTATTAAATTAAATTTAGTATGTATATTAAATGAGATCTAATGGTGTCACTGTTTTGGTATATTTTTTTTGAACCCACATAAATTTGTAAATTTGTTTATTTAATAGTAAAGAGAATAATTCATATTAATTAAATTTATGATATTTAAGTTTGGGTCAAAATCTTTATTACCCAAAACACCTACCCACAGTTATCAAAGTCAGATTTACATATTACTGTATTAATCAATCCAATTTGATTTCCATTATGTAGTTAAATACCTTTAGATATTTATATTGGGCCAAAGCCGTTATTAAGCAAAACACCCAATCACCCTAGGGTAAAACATATGGTGAGTTTAGGTTTCAAAAGTTTTTCATTTTTTGGAAAGTGTTTTATTTATAACAAAAATTTATTTATAAAATTTTAAATTTAGTTTTACACGGATTCAAACTAGGTGCATAAGTGAAAAATACTCTTTCTAAATTTAGTTGAGGTCAATGGACATGATAAATATGTGAGATCCACATATTTGATTTTTTTGGGTCAGTTTTACACGGATCCAAACTAATAACAAGTGTGACCAGTACGGCTTTTCAATGCAATAGACCATAGCTATATACAATTCACATATTAATTACATATTTGGTTTTAATTATTTATTATTATTATTATGTGTGGTCAGTTTTTAAACGGATCCAAACTAATGAAAATTGTGACACGTACGACTTTTAAAGTTAACAGACCATAGATATGTACAATTCACATATTAACTGTAATGTTATATTAGTGTAAGAGATTCATATTAAATGAGTGAGCAGATAAATGCCCATGATCTCCTGCACTATGGTCCCATCTACTCTTGAATCCGATTTGATTGAGCCAAATAGGTTGAGAACTAGCGTTCAAAACCTGCTTCCTAGAGTACGTAAAATTCGGGAGAAATATAATGGCAGGAAGGGAGTCAATGGAGTCAAATAAGTTAGAGAACTAGCGTTCAAAACCTTCTTTCGAGAATAAGTAAATACGATTCCGTAGAAATATAATGGCACGAAGGGATTTCCTTCAAGTGCAATGTTTCGTTCATTTCATATTTTTTCCCTTCAAAACTTAACAAATAGTGCAATGTTGCAATGTTTAGTTGATTTGATGTAAAATAAAATTTTTATATTATTTTTAAAAAATAAATGTGATGATAATTTTATGAATTCATAATTTCAATATAAAATAATAATATTTATTTATAAAAACAAAATACATCCGCTTGTCTGCTTCAGCAGAAAACTCAAAAAAAATCTAGGTATCACATCTTCATTGATAAAGCCCATGTCATTGTCAATGTTAGTCATTTCCATAACCATAAATTAAGCGAGCCCTTGGAAATTGAAAAAGACCTAATAATCTTAAATAGAGACTATGGTTGGATTACTTTTTTGTATGTTTGAGGTTTCTATTTATGATTTATTTTTTTTATTTTTTTTATATAGGTATCTTCATTTAATGTTAATTTTCTTTTGATTTATTTTCTCACCTTAAAATATATAAATAGAGAAATAAATCCTTCCCTTTTGATTCTTTGTTTTAGTCTCATTTAATTATTATTTTTGTTGTAGGATATTGACTCATTAATGAGGTCTTGACTCCTATATGTATACTTTGTTCGCTATCTTTAGTTGGGTTGGATTGTTTGTCTCTTATTATTGTTTATGTTTTTCGTTGTTTGTATATATATGTATGTATGTATGAATGAATGATTATTTTTTTTTTTTTAATAATGTATTATAAATTATAATATTATTGTTCTTAAACTAGTCATCATAGGAATGCTGTTTTATCATAACAATCATTATTAAAATATTATTTTTCATAATAATAATAATAATAATAATAATAATAATACTCTCTTTCTCATTCTTTTAGTTTAATTTTAGTCTTCCTTCATTAATTTTTTTTTAGGATGTTTATTATTAATAAAGTTTTGAGACTTATTTATTTATTTTATTTTATGTTATTTTTTATTTTATTTTATTTTATTTTATATTTTATTTTACTATGTTCTTGTATTTGATTGACTTGGATTGTTTGTTTCTTATTAATGTTTATGTTTTTTTGTCCTTTGTTCTTTATTATTATTATTAATAAAGAAGGGACTTCCTTCCAGTTAAATGTTTAGTTCATTTCATATTTTTTCCCTTGAAAACTTAACAAATAATGCAATGTTGCAATGTTTAGTTAATTTGATGTAAAATAAGATTTTTATATTATTTTTTTAAATAAATGTGATGATAATTATATGACATCAGTTTTTATAAATAAAAATTCATAATTTCGATATAAAATAATAATATTTATTTATAAAAACAAAACACATTGGTATATATACATAGTGAGAATCAGAATTCGAAAAATATTATACAATTATTTAAATTAGGTACATTAAATCTTCCGATGTGAAAAATTAGTGGATTGTACACGTAAATCACCATGATTTGTTGCCTTATAGGTCTCCACCTACTCCAGAGTCCAATTTGATTGAGTGAATTGGAGTGTAAATAAATGTGATTCTTAAGAAATATATGTTAGAAATCTGCTATTGGAAACAACAAATGCTTTTAACGTTAAAGCAGTTTCTAATCTTAATGTGACCCGATCTAATCTTAAAGCATTTAGATCTTATCTTAAAGCAGTTTCTAATCTAAAGCATTAGATCTTAAGCGTTGAATTGGTATATGATGGACGTACCAGATTAGAGTTAAATAATATATAAAGGATTGGGTCCTCTCTCTCCCACACAAGAGTTGTATTCTTCTCCATCAAGAAACGCATAAAGGAAGTGAGGGCAAGAGGAGAGAAACCGAATTCTGAGAAGAAGACAGAAGACAAAAGACAGAAGATGGCAGCCATTACTTCTTCCACTGTTAATCAAGGTATGTCATCTTAAACAAAGATCATATTAAGTTTGTCAGTGAAATATTTGGTATTGATAATCTTTGGGCTGTAAGTTAAGATTTTTACATTTGGTATCAGAGCCAAAATCAATAACTGAATATTTCCTATGATTGCCCTTGCGAATGAATATTATGAAATTTGATTAATCAAGAGATTTTGTAGCTGTGCATGTCGATGCCGAAGGGGATTCTGGACCTCTGTGTTTTTTTTTTTTAATTTTACTTTCGGCAGAAGCGCGCAAACCGACATATTACTGTGCTTTTCCTTAAGATTTTTACTAGTTTAAACGCAATATCCCTAAGTTTCATCATGCCCTGCGATCATCCATTAAGTTTTGGGAAATCCTGGAGGTTTAACATTCCCAAATATCATTTATGAAAATGGCAATGACGAGTCCATCCTCCCTTGGAAAGATCGATTTCCTTGCTGGTGGGTACTGTGACAACATGAAACCGTTGATCTAAAGAATAGCCTCAAACTGAAGGATCGAATCCCCACACTGGCTATTCGACTTGAGAAGAAAAATAGTAGTCGGCCCTTTTGAATACGTCCTTCTGCAGCCACCGGCTTTTAATTCTGAAAAATATGCTCGGCCTCTGTACTAAGAATCAAATCCGACAGCTCCTGAGAATGATAGGTGTGCTCACGAGAAACTTAGGCTACCACTGAATTTTCCAGCGCTGTCAAAAGTTCATCGCATTGCCAGCTTCGAATCATACATTCTGTGCCTGGGCATATAGTTTGGAGTGACGTCTTTCCTTATTGGATTAATTCTGTTTTGAATGCGTCATATTGTATGATATGAAATTTGGGCTTCTCTGGAGAATAACTATGAATCCCCTCAATATCGAAATGTATACTATAATCACATAAGGGTTTGAATTTTATGCCCACCCAAACAATAATACTAAAGCTAAAGTAATGCGATATGGGGCCGATATGGTGAATAAATTCATCGTTATTACTTGCCGTCCTGTCTCAACCGCCGTATTGTGATTTTTTCATCATTTTGTATTTGCTGTAATGGAATCTGCGAAACTCTAAGTTGTTCCGTGGTGGTTGAGTGGTAAAAATCAAGGTTTTGGTTGCTGCTAGCTTGAGGCGTAAGATTTTGGTCCATAGTGGAATCAATAACAGCATATAAATATCTTGATATAATCCATTATATATTTTGTACAAGAACATGCTCTATAGAATAATGTGTTGGAAATTTATTTCCACAGAGTAATTGCGTTGATAATAGAAGTTATTGACGTTTGATTGTTTTGCCATATAATGATGGATCTCTATAGTAATTGTTCTGTGACTGATTGTTTCGCATCAAGTATGTGTTATAAATCATTTATGCACATGAGATTTATGATTTTGTTAATCACCAAAGTGGTCAAAATCAGAACAATCATTTAGTGCATAAGTGACATAATGATTATTGATAGAAATTGCCAGTTATAAAAATACCAATTAAAACTGGCGTCACTAATGATAGAACCTGAGAACTTACCCAAAGGAAAGTCTTGTTCTATAACTAGTTGACATGATGAGGTTTAATAGATATTTTGATTAAATAAATATTGATCATCCAAAGATGTCAGTTCTATTTGATTGAATATATTTATTACCTGCTTATGTTTTGGTATTTAATTATGTTAAGTATAAGATAGTATCTACGCAAAGGAGTGCTATATTATACTATTATGTCTACATCTGAATCGCGTTAGTTATGAGCTTATAGTTATTTCATTTTTAATTTGCAGGAGTTACCATGAATACACATGCTTCATCTGTTACATTGTTCACTGGTGTTAATTTTTCTGAATGGAAAGAACAAGTCAATTTCCATTTAGGTATTCAGGATCTTGAATTGGCACTCCTTGTGGATAAGCCTGCTGCTCTTACAAGAGATAGTACTGAGGCAGAAAAATCACACCATAAAGCATGGGAACGCAGTAACAGATTGAGCCTTATGTTTATTAAGATGACTGTTGCTAACAACATCAAGTCAACAATTCCACAAACAGAAAGTGCTAAGGAATATATGCAGTCTGTGGAAGAGTGTTTTCGTTCAGCTGATAAGTCACTCGCTGGTACTCTTATGGCAGAACTCACGACCATGAAGTTTGATGGGTCGCGAACTATGCAAGAGCACATTATAGAGATGACTAATCTTGCAGCAAAGTTAAACTCCCTGGGACTTACAGTAGAGGATTCTTTTCTTGTTCAGTTCATCCTGAACTCGCTACCTTCTGAATATGGACCTTTTCAGATTAACTATAACACTATAAAGGATAGGTGGAATGTTAATGAATTGGCCAGTAGACTTGTTCAGGAAGAAGGACGTTTGAAAAATCAAATGAATCACTCAGTAAGTTTTGTGAGTAATAAAGCTGGTAAAGAAAAGAAAGGAAAATCAAGTCATTTCAAGAAGAAAAAGGCACCTGCTAAGAATGGGCAGGATAAGGAAAAGAAGGAACTAAAGGATGTTCAATGTCATTTCTGTAAAAAGAAAGGACATTATCAAAGTGACTGTCCGAAAAGGAAAGCTTGGTTCGAAAAGAAAGGTAATTATCTATCTTTCGTATGTTTTGAATCAAATTTAGTTGAAGTTCCTATTAATACATGGTGGCTTGATACTGGTGCTACAACTCATGTTTCCAACAATATGCAGGGATTTCTTACGATCCGAACCATAAATCCAAATGAAGATCGTTTTCTCTTTATGGGAAACGGAATGAAATCTTCAATTGAAGGCATTGGGACTTATCGTCTAATTCTAGAAAGTGGATATGTATTAGACTTATACAGTACCCTTTATGTACCTTCATTATCTAGAAACCTTATTTCCGCAAGTAAATTGGATATTTCTGGTTTTAGATGTATGATTGGATCTGGTTGTTTTGATTTATATAAGAATACTGATAATGTTGGTTCTGGTATTCTAATTGATGGTTTACATAAATTGAAACTGAATGACACTTATGCGAATTCCTTGTTGAATGTAGTAAATAATGTTGGATGTAAACGTAGCATGTTGAATGAAAATTCTGCTTTCTTGTGGCATAAACGACTAGGTCATATATCCAAAGAAAGAATGATGAGATTAGTAAGTAATGAAATTTTGTCAAATTTGGACTTTAGTGATCTAGAATTATGTGTGGATTGTATTAAAGGTAAACAAACCAAACATAATAAGAAAGGAGCCACTAGAAGCAGCCAGCTTCTTGAAGTAATACACACTGATATTTGCGGACCTATGGACTCTCCAGCCTTTAATGGAGAAAAGTATTTCATCACTTTTATTGACGATTTTTCCCGTTATGGTTATGTCTATTTGCTTCATAAAAAAAATAAATAAATAAATAAATCTCAATCTGTGAATGTCCTTGAGATGTTTGTAAAGGAAGTTGAGAGGCAATTAGAAACTGGTAATGCAAGATTCATTGAGAATGGTGAAGTCAGTGGGAGTACTAGAAGAGAAATAGTAGAAATAAAGGAAACAAGGGTAAATGTTACATTGCCTAGAATAGTTCCTCCATCTACTATTACTCCAAATGTTGTTCCAACTGTTGTAGAACAGCATGATGATAATGAACAACATATAAATGAAGAAGTACTTCCTGAAGGAAATGACTTACATAATGCTGATATGCATGAACCACAACAAGTAGCATTAAGAAGACCTCAAAGAAATCGTAGGTCAGCTATTTCTAATGATTATGTGGTTTATATGCAAGAATCAGATTATGATATTGGAATTGTTGATTACAAGGAGTTTCTGAATGGAGATCTTGATGAGGATGTTTATATGGATCAACCTGAGGGTTTTTCTGTAGAAGGTAAAGAACAATTGGTGTGTAAACTTAAGAAGTCAATATATGGGCTTAAACAAGCATCCCGGCAATGGTATATTAAGTTCAATACCATTATTACATCTTTTGGTTTTAAGGAAAATACGGTTGATCACTGTATATACCAAAAGATCAGTGGGAGAGGCATCCTATGTGATTGGATATAGCGATTCAGATTTTGTTGGATTCATCGATACTAGAAAATCGACTTTTGGTTACCTGTTTATGTTTGCTCAAGGTGCCATATCATGGAAAAGTGCGAAACAGACTATCGTTGCTTCATCCACTATGAAGGCAGAATTTGTGGCATGTTATGAAGCCACGATTCATGCATTATGGTTGCGGAACTTTATTTCAGGACTTGCAGTTGTCGACACCATTAGCAAGCTGCTGAAAATTTATTGTGATAACTCTGCAGCAGTATTTTTCTCAAAGAACGACAAGTACTCTAAAGGTGCCAAACATATAGAACTGAAGTATCTTGTTGTGAAAGATGAGGTTCAGAAACAAAGAGTGTCAATCATGTACATCAGGACAGAACTTATGATTACAGACCCTTTGACGAAAGGGTTACAACCAAAACAATTTAAGGAACATGTTCAAAGAATGGGTCTTGGTTGTATTAATAATAATTGATGTGTGACATTCTGAGCTCTTTTATGTGTTTCTGATATACAATTATGTGTCTCTTGTTTTAATGTAGTAGTACGTATTTTATGTAAAAACAAGAAAGAGTCTTATAAAGATATTATGTTTAATCATTATGATATAAGACATTATGTGGACCATTATGCTGTTTTATATAAATTATGAGTATGAATTGATGGATTGCTGGTATTGTAGTATATGGAAGGGAATGCATTGAATTAATAGTGCACAACAGCCATAACTCTCAGCAATTTATCATAGTATGATGTTCAACACTTAATATTATGAATAGTCGGGTCAAGTGGGAGAATGTTAGAAATCTGCTATTGGAAACAGCAAATGCTTTTAACGTTAAAGCAGTTTCTAATCTTAATGTGACCCGATCTAATCTTAAAGCAGTTTCTAATCTAAAGCATTAGATCTTAAGCGTTGAATTGGTATATGATGGACGTACCAGATTAGAGTTAAATAATATATAAAGGATTGGGTCCTCTCTCTCCCACGCAAGAGTTGTATTCTTCTCCATCAAGAAACGCATAAAGGAAGTGAGGGCAAGAGGAGAGAAACCGAATTCTGAGAAGAAGACAGAAGACAGAAGATAGAAGATGGCAGCCATTACTTCTTCCGCTGTTAATCAAGGTATGTCATCTTAAACAAAGATCATATTAAGTTTGTCAGTGAAATATTTGGTATTGATAATCTTTGGGCTGTAACTTAAGATTTTTACAATATAATGGTAGTGGCAGAATTTGATTTTTATTAAAATTAATGGTGTTAATATACTAAATAATTTTCAGTATCAATGATGCAATTTTTTTTTAGTGTGGTTTACGAACACCTTGGTCAGTGAGTGGTTGCTACATCCACACTGGTCAGTGAGTGGTTGCTACATCCCTGGAGGTCACGCTGGTTAGTGAGTGGTTGCTACATCCACGGAGGTCACGCTGGTCAGTGAGTGGTTGCTACATCCACAGAAAAATCTCAGTGAGTGGTCGCTACATCCATAGAGGTCAGTTAGAGGTCAGTGAGTGGTTGCTACATACATCCATGGAAAAATCTCAGTGAGTGGTCGCTACATCCACGAAGGTTAGTGAATGGTTGCTTCAGTTAGAGGTCAGTGAGTGGTTGCTACATACATCCATGGAGGTCAGTGAGTGGTTGCTACATCCACGGAGGTCAGTGAGTGGTTGCTACATCCATGGAAAAATCTCAGTTAGTGGTTGCTACATCCATAGACATCAGTTAGAGGTTAGTGAGTGGTTGCTACATACATCCATGGAAAAATCTTAGTGAGTGGTCGCTACATCCACACGGAGGTCAGTGAATGGTTGCTTTAGTTAGAGGTCAGTGAGTGGTTGCTACATACATCCATGGAGGTCAGTCAGTGGTCAGTGAGTGGTTGCTACATACATCCATGAAGGTCAGTGAGTGGTTGCCACATCCACAGAGGTCAGTGAGTGGTTGCTACATCCACGGAAAAATCTCAGTGACTGGTCGCTACATCCATAGAGGTCAGTTAGAGGTCAGTGAGTGGTTGCTACATACATCCATGGAAAAATCTCAGTGAGTGGTTGCTAGATCCATGGAAAAATCTCGGCTAATCGATGGCAAGACCTAACCCTAAGGGCTTCAAGCAGAATGGACCCCGTGACCTCCCGATGGCGAGGCACAGTTTTTGACCAACTGAGCTAACCCTTGGGGCTTCAATGATGTAATATAATAATAAATAATTGTTAAAGTATTTTTTGAATTCAAGCTTCTCGGATACATATTATATTAAGAAGAGTCGTTTTTCCTATTCATTTTCAAACCAACTAGTATGGTTCATCATCATGACCACCTGAAGATACAGATCATGGCACACGTTTAAATAGAGGGTGATATAGAGACCAAAAGATCATATAACGACTAGTTTATGAAAATTAATATTTTAATAATGATAATATTACTATACCAACCAAATACACGGAACAAAGTCAAAAAAATATAAAAATAAATAAATAAAATAAAATAGCATAACATAAAATAAATAAATAGGAGCCAAGACCTCATTCATAAGTCAAGATCATGTAACAAAAATGATAATGAAAGAAGACTAAAATTAAACAAAGCAATCAAAATGGAGGGTAAAATTATTATTATTATTTATTTATTTATAATGATCAGTTTATGAAAAATAACATTATAATTTATAGTAAATTATTAAAAATCAATAATAAACACACACACATATATATAAACAACTAAAACAATCAAAGCCAACCAAAAATAGGGAACAAAGTAAAATATATATATATATATATATATATATATATATATATATATATATATATATATATATATATATATATATATATATATATATATATATCTATATATATATATATATATAAGTGAAGACCTCATTAAGAAGTCAAGATCATATAACAAAAATAATAATGAAATGAGACTAAAATTAAAACAAAGTAATCAAAAGGGAGGGATTTATTTATTTATCTATATATTTTAAGGTGAGAAAATGGATCAAAAGAAAATTAACATTAAATGCAAATTCCTATATAGAAACAAAAAAAATCATAAATAGAAACATCAAACCTAAAACCAAAATAATCCACAACCAAAAACAGACTACGAGGACAATATTCCAACCATCATATCTATTTAAATTATTGGTTTTTTTTTTTTAATTTCCATGTTCTCTGTGACATCAAGAATGGCAGGACCGACTTGTTTGCTTTAGCAAAAAATTCAGAAAAATCAAGGCATCACATCTTCATTGAAAAAGCCCATTTTTCTATTTATGATTTTTTTTATTTTTTATATAAGTATCTTCATTTCATGTTAATTTTCTTTCCATCTATTTTCTCACCTTAAAATATATAAATAGAGAAATAAATCTCTCCCTTTTGATTCGTTGTTTTAGTCTCATTTAATTATTATTTTTGTTGTAGGATATTGACTCATTAATGAGGTCTTGACTCCTATATATATACTTTGTTCCATATCTTTAGTTGGGTTGGATGTTTGTCCCTTATTATTGTTTATGTTTTTCATTGTTTGTTTATATATATACGATTATTATTGATAATGATGATGATGGTGATAATGGTTAAATTCACATTTTTTGATAATGTATTATAAATTATAATATTATTGTTCTTAAACTAGTCATTATAGGAATGTTGTTTTATCGTAATAATCATTATTAAAATATTATTTTTCATAAACTAGCATAATAATAATAATAATAATAATAATAATAATAATACCCTTTTTCTCATTCCTTTGTCTCTGTTTTAATTTTAGTCTTCTTTCATTATTATTTTTGTTTTAGGATGTTTGTTATTAATCAAGTTTTGAGTCCTATTTATTTATTTATTTATTTACTATGTTCCTGGATTTCGTTGACTTTGATTGTTTGTTTCTTATTAATGTTTACGTTTTTTGACCTTTGTTCATTATTATTATTATTATTGTTATTATTATTATTATTATTATTAAACTAGGCATTATAGGAATATTATTTGATCTTAATAATCATTATTAAAATATTATTATAAATTATAATAATATTATTATTAAACTAGTCGTTAGCAGTTATAGGAATATTATCATTATTAAAATATTAATTTTCATATATGATCTTTTGGTCTCTACATCCCCTTCTATTTAAACCTATGACATGATGTGCATCTTCATCTAGTGGTGATGATGAACATACTAGGTGGTTCGAAAAGTGTCACCATAATTTTCTGCTATGTGATTTCTACCTAAAAATCTCTTCTTAATGTTAAAGTATTATCAAATAAAAGAATTTGTTTTTTTGTTTTTTTTTTTGGTAAAAAATTAGATTATAAAAACAAATGTCATATATACTTGTATATTAAAATTTTAAAATATTTGTAATAATATTAACATCATTAATTTATTAATTCATCAAAATTATAAAGATTTAAAAAACTTTTATCTTTTTATTCTTTATTTATTTTTTATGAAAATAAAATTAGAAGACAAGCTATCCATTTCTTTGTGTTTTTTCTTAAAGTCTATACATCACTTAATAGTAATAATCATAATGGTTGTCATCATCACTATTCATATAATTAGTATAATATTGAAATAGATAAAGGGAAGATTGATGTGAATTGAGGATGCACATGTAAGTTGAGTTGATAAATAGTTTTGTTATTTTCACTTGTATAGGATTGCAAATTAATAACTAAACATCTCATTTGTGGTTATTGGAGCACTTGACCAATTATCATTGAAGATCCCATCCTTAGTTACCTTTAATGAACTAGGACTTTAATTTGCTAGAGAAAAATGCAACCTCTTTCTTTGCTATGAGCATCTACTTAGATAAACGTTAACATGAAACTTGCTAGATTGTTATCTTTGCTCCTAGAAAAGAAGTGCTGAAGGAGATTTTTTATAGTCAATAATAGCATATATTACACCATGGAGAGTGAGGGTGTGGTCTCACATTTTCTTAATTTGGTTCATTCATCAAAATATATGCATTTTCCACTTGTGACATGTTCAAAAGGTAGTAAAGTATAACATGAGTTACTAACAAATATCATCTGTCATGATTCTTCAATACATTTACAACAAGAAGCATGTCGTTAGAGGGTGAATGTGGCCTCTATTCTTCCCTAAGTCAAATGACTAAATGCTTGGAACCACTCAAAACAACTCACTAACTTAACATTGCATTACATGACATCTTATTTCATTTCTCTTTTTATGTTTTGGACAACATTTTACTATACATATACCAGGAATTTATAACTGAGAGAAAATTCAAAATTGAAATATCTCAATATTATCCAAATACTTCCTCATTCAAATAAAAAATAATTCTATTTAAAAATAATATTTACTCTAATCAAAAGTTCAATTTTTTTACATTTTAAATTTACATATGAAGAAAAATAATTAAATAACAATCACAATTAACTAATAATAAACCATTTCATTAATTAATATATTAAATTAAACTAAAATAATAGACACTTTTTATTTTTTAGATATATAATTGAAATTAATCAATCCCAATTAAAATAAATAAAATGTAATTCAATTCCATATTTCAATTATTTTAGGTTAGTTATCTAAAAAATCTTGGATAAAAAAGGATTGGGTGCCATTCCTACATATTAAGTCACTTATTTGTGTTATATATATATATATATATATATATATATATATATATATATAATTTAGCTATATTTAAATTAAATTAAATTTATAATAAATTAAGAAAACACTAACTATATAGCTTAACTTAATTTAGCTTTTTTTAATTGTAAAGCACTTATCCCTGGAAAAATTAATTAGTTATAACGACATCTCATTCGTAAAATTGGTTATTTAAAACGTCATGTCATTCGTGTGTGTATGTGTGTGTGTGTGTGTGTATATATATATATATATATATATATATATATATATATATATATATATATATATATATTTATTTATTTATTTTTTTTTTTATTATGCTGCTTTTGCATTAATGACATCGTATTATACCTGCCAAAGTTGTTATATTGTTATATTTTAATAGTGTTTAAAAAAAATGAGTGTTGGATTGGATATTATATTCGAGGTCTTATTGCAGGTAAGGAGGCAATATCATATGTTTTTAATGTATAAGTTTAGATTTGCAAACCTTACAATATTATAAGTTTATAATGTATTAGTTTGGATGTGCAAACCTTAATTTGGAATTTTATATTAATTCCTCCCAAAATTACACCTACCATTGCCACTTACATCCGCGACCACCACTTACACCTACCACCATTGCTCATGAGGCATAAAAAAAGGTATAAGAATCTAAGTTACAGATTTTCATGAAGTATAGACAAAGCTACATGGAAGTTCATGAGGCATAGACAAAGCTACATGCAAGTTTTAGGTTTTCAATTTTTTTTCAATTTCGACAAACCTATGTTGGAGGTCTAACTTTGTGCCCATCTTATCCATATACCTATGAGTAGGGCATTACATCCTCCATACATGTGTGTTGAATTTTCTCTCACTATTTTTGTGTATTGATAATTTAATTTATAATGATGTAAATTATAAGACAAGTTTGGTATCTTATTGATGGGTATACCTTATTGATGAGTATACCTACCTCATCTTATGATTGATGGGTATACCTATGCCATACCTATAGAATGAGGTTGTGGGATCGTGCTACCCAGTACAACAAGCTATATTGGGTACATTGTCAAGGGAAAATTTTTGGTAGAGATGAAGAAAAGCTCAAAATTTGTTGGGTTCAATGTAACTTCCATTGGTGTTGTTCATTTTCAATCCTTTATACTTTCATTTGTTGTCCAATATTTTCATGAGTACTTTATTTTCCTAGAAATCAATGACGTGAGAAACTATATATTGTGTTTCATACAAGTGCATTATCATGATGATGAAACATAAAAACTAGTACATGTGGTGTTCTTGTGGTTGGGATGAAAGGTGAGGATTGAAAAGGTCTCTTAGCAGTGTGTTATTGTATTGAACTAGTTCTTTTGTCACTGACACCCTATATAATTGTGTTTTATGACTTATGCATACTTTTCACTTCATTTGTAATTGTTATCATTAGGTGTTTCTCTCTTGACTTCAAATATTAACCTTGTAATCTTCATGCCACTGATTGAAATTTTGTCAACAACGAATTGCTACAAATCAAAACACTTGAAATCACCAAAAAAATGGCCTTTGGGTAATGTACTGAAGTTCCTTCTTTATTTAAGTCATTTTATGCATGTTTAGGCTTAATTTAGCTCTAATTTTCAAAGGAAAATAACGTTTGTTGGACAACTCAGAAGGCTAGGTTATTTTATATTGATGGCTTTTTCTTTATAGTCTCGCTTGAGATGATTCAACTTGTGGTTAAACATGGAGCTTAGAAAGGGAAGGTAAACTGTATTGTAATCACTTAGGTATCTGGAACTAGAGGCGTTATTTTGTTATTGGTTATTTTATGAACTAATAATGTCCATACCAAATGTTCTGTATTGTATCCAAGTCTTATTTTGAACTTTTCTCCCAAATTAAATTTTTAGAGATTCAGAGTTTTTTTACAAGTCCAAATCAAAGAAGGATTAGAATTCTCCTTTGAAATTATAATCTCATCATAATTTAAACCCTTAAATAAGTGACATGGTTAGTAAGTTGTTGGCTAAAAGTTGGTTGATGTTATAATTTCATGAACTCCAGAACTGGCTGAACTTATTCAAAGGGAATACTGAACACCTTCATGCCAAGTAATTATACTTTTCCTTTGGCGTAAAACCAAGTATATCAAAGCTATCTTTACCAATGTAATGGATTAATATCTTCCTATTTTCAATTCTTGTAACTAAGGTTTACCCCTTGATTTCCACAAAACCATTTTGGATGGAAGTGTAGGGGTAGACATTACTTACATTTTTATGGTTTTGAATACAATAAACAAAAGAACATGTTTTTAAAATCTTCTTTCCCTCTTAGAAAATTGTTTAAACAATGAGATTATGCTTATTATCTTTTAGGATGGTTGAACCTTGGGGTCCCCTATCTGTTATTGGGAAATCTAGTGTCTATGCAGAGCTGCTAGTCCCACTAAGACTGGTAGCTATCTTAGAAACAAACAAACTAAAACTACTTTCGTTTTCCTTTATGAGAATTAGATAAGAGGGGAACAAAGGAGACCAACCTCTGTCTTGCGCTTGGTTCCTTGCTTGATTCCTCCCCCTTCTGATAGATCTTTGCCACTCGCTTCCTTTTCTACCCAGCTTCAAAGAGCACCTATGGAATCAAAGCAGCATAACACTATCCAAGAACAGAGATCTGCTATCTCAAACAATATAGGACCAGATATATATTGACCACACAAATGCATATATCATCAATCATACAAGAATGTGGAGGAAAACTTGAATAACTTTATTAATATCAAGAATAGCAAAGAGGATTACAACCAATTGTTCTGACCCAGCGTCATCCTCACAGCAAGAAAGCCCTTCTTCACCTCATGAAAAACTTAGATCACCCAACACTATGATGTTACACCAAGAAACCAGCAGCACTTCCTTACAAGATACAAAATTCCGGCCTCTGGATCTCTGGGATGAGGGATCCATATATAGATGATTGCAGGGAGGTGAGTCAGCTTTTGAGATTTGATTAGTGTCCTCTCTCTGATAGTTCTTGATTCAACTTGGAGATTGATGATCTCTTACTCATCCCTGGGCGAATTCAGAGAGGAAAGGGTCATAGGAGAAGTTTCTGGAAGATTCCATGTCGAACCACCTTGGAAACTGCCTTTGCCATTTGTCCACTCTCGCTCATCGCACCTTGCAGAAGAGCTATCCAGTATGCATCGCACCTTTTACTCTGGGCAGGTGGGATGCATCGCACCTTCTGCATTGGGCAGTCTGTATGGTCCAGATTTGACCAGTTCTGAGCCGTTTTCTGTGGAGAACTTCTGGGAGATGATGTAATCAGTTGACCTTGTTCCTTTAGGGTGTGAAACAACACTTTTAGGGAGTTAGGGGCCCTTGGTTTATGGACATATAAGATTGGGTTTGCAATGCCCAAAAATTTCTAAAATAGTTGCCCCCTAAAACATGAGGTCGTTAATCTTTTGATGTCAGGTGAAATGCTTTATCATGAGGATCTGAGGTTTTTTTCGAGCTGGAAGGCGACCTGTAATAAGATACAATACAATACATTATCTTCATAATATTTTCATGATTTAGCTAAGGCGGGCATTCCCATGCTCAGCTTTATAAATTCATTTTCATGTACATAAGACAGACAATCGTCTGTGTGCAGACTGATGATTCTGGTAGAGCCATCATCCCTTAGATTGGATGATTATCTGTGCAGCAATGATGTACATTTGATGTCTTTATTTTCCTGAATATATATCGTAGCTCGGATGGATGAAACTAGATCCGGGGTCTTCAATATCGTTCGATCTTCACTCAAAGTACAAGTCGATCCATGTGAGAGATGTTTTGGAGTCGAACATGGAAAGACATCGCCTGATTACCAGCCAGTGATGTAAGCTATTAACAAGCGCGAGAGGAACCACCGATAATGATGATGACCCTCAAGGTACGACAGTACAATTCACGTGGTGTGAAAAAGGGACTTGGTGTCGAACACCACCAAAATCTTTCGGTCGAAGGCTATTGATGTAAACCTGTCGCCGAAAGTGAGAAACCTACAATTGAGGCATGCAAGCTTCAAAGTACTGAAAGGGTTGTTCCTAGATCAACTTCCTGGATAATGGGCTGATGTCGACAAGAAGCGATCCGTCGTAGGAGGGCCTTAATGAATCCCACATCTAAGACACGGAACGGAGCAAATGATTTTAATGGAGGTGAAAATGATCTGATGATATAAGGTTCAGGGTGGCAGTCATGAAAGAATGGAGCGCGAATGTATTGTAGTGGATGAGACACAAATGAATTCTCTGAGCGACTTCTCTTGAACATACCGGAAACACTGACATGATGGATTGGTAGCATTAACCCCAAATGTGGATGGTGTGATGGAACATTGGTGACATGACCAGTGAACAGAACAACCCAACCTGACTCAGATGCGGAGTGAAAGTGTCATGTTCAGGAGTGACTTGCTACCAATAAAGTTTCTTCAAGTTTTCTTCCCAATTTTTCCCCAGTCATTGCTGACCAGTACCTCTTTATTTTTGTCAAGCTTGAGGAGGATAACATATGCTTGTTCTATAATTTTCCCTTCGGGCAAACCCATCGCTATGTTTTCACGAGCTTAGCGATAATAAAACTCATTCTTGTTTGTATCAACAAGTTTGTCGCTATTTGGTTTTAACGAGTTTAACAACAAAGATAACTCGGTCCTTTTCAATTTTAGAGAGTCTGAAAGGGATGTAAAGGAAACTCCAATAATCCTTTTTCGTCTTATAATCCCTTAAGTCCGAAAAAGTATAAAATAATACAGAAGGGATGAATTTTCGGTAATTTTAATGAGCCGAACAAAACAAGCGCTCGATGTTTTTGTGTAATAATCCCTCAGGTCTAAAAAGATTAAAATCTAGAGGAGGGATATCACTTCTGGTCACTTTAACGAGTTGGAGAGGCTAATTTCTCGGCAATCTTTTCATATTTTACGAGTCAGATGAAAAGAGCTTAAAGGAGACTTGTTTTTCGAGGAACGAGTGATAAATTCGAGTAGCGGTTGATTCCAGGTAAGGTTTGGAATTTTCCAATCACGGCAGTGTCACAAGGATGGCTAAAAGGATCACTCTTCGCAGCTGTTCCTAAAAATGGGTAAACAATCAAATGGAGGCGAATGATCGGCCAAAACAGAGTGGAGGTGATGATGAGAACATGACCAAGGCTCAAAGTTTGATGATAATGCATTCACGATGGTTATTTACTGGAAATTGGTTCATTTTTTAATGAATGAGCTTAAACTATGGGGGAAACATTTGCTCATTTCTTATGTTTAATTTTTAATGAGCTTGAACTTCACCTAAAAACTACTCGATCCAGTCGTGTAATAAGGATGTCTCATCTAAGATGCCATTTTTTATGGAGCTTGCACCTTACAAAGCTTTGCCCCACATCCTTCCTTTATGCAAGTTAGGAAACGACCAATCGTACGAGTTTAAAGGGTTGGAGGACGTACAAATTTAAAAAATAAATGGTCGCTCTTTGCTTACATGCTAAAAGGTTTGCATGCCCCTAGGTATAACGAAAAATTTCCTGGTTACCAAAGATTGTCCCATCCGCACTGTAGACAAAACACTTCCTCGGCGATGTCTACCGAAATAGACAAAGGTGAGTGGCGCAACTTGCCTCCACTCACATAGCTTTGACAGAGGAATCGTATTCCAGTTTAATCTCATAAACCAGTCATATATCCTTCGTAGAAACCCACCCTATGCCCAAGGTTTTCTTTCCGAAACAGACTAGGGTGCATGCCCCCTGGGTTTCACTCATGTCCTCCCGAATCACTCGCGCTCATCAGGTGGACAGACTTGGGATTGATGAGACATTCCTTGCGTGAAAAGACCATTCAGGGATGGTATCTAACTATTTTCTATGTGTGAGCCGGGGAACGAAAGCTGGTCTACTAGCTTGACCACTCTTCCTTCATGCGGAAAACACATTACTCTAAAGAGCGAGGAGACAATGGCTCCCATGCAATAAATATAGTCACGTCCAAAGAGTAGATTATAATCTAGGGGTTCTTGGACTACCATTATGTTCATGTGAATGATTTTCCTTCTCAATGTTATCGGCACATTGGGAAGGATCCCTAATGGTCGACTGGTTCCTTTGTGAAAGCCTGTTAGATTTCTCATCTCAGGCAAAAGCAATGGTGAACCAAGCGCTTTCCAAGCAGTTGAGGAAAGGATACTCACATAAGCCCCTTCATCTATGATGGTACCAGCCATGACCATTCTGTATATTTGTGCAATGGTTCGAAATGGTACACTAGTTGGTAAACGGTGTCTACCTAGTAGATTCCAATCAAAGGAAACAACTAGGTTGCTTGGAGGTGGGACTGAATAGACGGCCGGATATGACCCTAACGAACTTCCTTCCTGCGGTAAAGGAATGGGTAGACTGCCCCCATGTTCATCGGAGTCTGTATTTATGAAGAGAATTTGAACGGTGTCGTTCTTGTTCTCTCCGACGATTGTATCATCTGAAGATGGACCTTCTGAAGGCAAGACCAGGTCAACTGCCGCCTCGACCTTTTGAATTTCTTCTGGTGTGGATTTAGATGGTTTATCTTCAATGATAGATGCTTCGACCAACCAAAATGGCGTGTCAGTCGGATTTTCAACTAGTGATGGACTTGGCAAGGGTTTCTTATATCTAGGAGGAAGCCGTAACGGTGAAACCGGATGGTCGTCCAAAACTCTTTTAGCCTCGTCTAGGAAGGGACAACAGTGGATGGTGTGATCACCTTCACACAGTTTACAAGGGAATTTACTTTTCCTTTTCTGTCCCGACACTTCGCTTTCATTAGTTGACGGTGTACTTTCAACATGATCATCAGAGGTTGCTGACACCGGATTGTGCAAACAAGGAGACCAGTCCCTTAAGATCTGAGGGATGCAAGGAAAATCTCGATGATAGTGATCTCCTTTGCAAATGACACATGGATATTTAGGCTTTGATAGTGCAGTGTGTGGATTTTCACTAGATGATGCTTGGTTGCCCCTTTTTGCCTTTGGCTCCTTCTTCTTCTTCTCATTCTTCTCCTTCCCCTTCTTCTCCTTCTTAGTTACTTGACTTTTGGCTTTACCAGCTCCATCAAGCGAAGAGGAAGGAAGAGAGAGAGAATCGGATGAAGTAGAAGGTTGGGGGGTAACTCTGGTATCATCTAGTTGCTGACTTAATTTCTCAAGAATCACGGTGTTCTGAATGATAGAGGTCAAGAAGAGCCATACGGGCAGGCCAATTTTCAATCCTGGAAGCGACAATGTGGCCATATGGGGTGCACCAACATCTCCCCAAGAGGAGAAAGGACTAGGATTTCCTCCAAGGGGAAATCCTTGGTTGGTGGACTCCATTTTTCTCAAGCTAAGACCAACGTAGGAAAGGTGACGTTTATTCCGATTAAAATAAATTTTATACACTTTGACACAACTTGTTTTTTCAATTTTTAAGAGTCGAGAAAAAACAAAAGATGACTCTAGTTGCCATCGATTTTTAATGAGCTTGAAGTGACAAGTGCTCAGATGGACCTTTTCCTTTAAGGAGTCTTAAAAGGAACGAAAGAGACTACTCTGGAAGTCTAGATAGAGGGATTTCCAAACCAATCGCAAAATTGCAGAATACATTTTACGGTACGGCAGTCAATCTTCCCGAATGCTATGTTCAATGCATTGCGATCAATAGGGCGACAGACACAGCTTCCTATGGATAAAGGATATAGCCTATTGTGGTCTCCCAATATATACTCGACGGTACGTGGGAGCACAAGTCCGTACTGGCACTTGTCGTCTCAAAGTGGAGGAATCACCCAACCAACAATGAAAACAATAGTTACCAGGCTTTACGACGCCGGAATATGTCTCTAGCCTAGACTTCTAAATGTTGTGCGTTAGGTTCCAAAGCATTTTTAGATACATTAAATTTATTTTACAGTTGATCTTGTTTAAGAAATTTTCCTTTCAGTTTCACCGCATGATGTAGATATACAATTACTAAAATGCAATCTTAGATGATAAACAATCGTTTAATCTTCTTTTTGCAATGAAAATCCTAGCTACTAAGGAAAGAGAGATGATATTCTTTCAACATAGAGCAGAGAGCACACACTATATGCACTATCCTAAATCAAACCAAAAAACAGTCTAAATGTGAATGCAAATGCATGTATTTGTTTTCAGCCTTCTTAATGTGTGAATGATAAAAAGAATGCTAAGCGCAAATCTGAATTATTTTTCAAAGCAACATTACTAAAAAGCTTCTTTTCAAGACAAAATGAAGACAATGACGACACTTTGCAATTTGGAATTGAAAACTTGCTTTCAACACTTGAAAAACTACTAATTCAAATCAAATACAAGAGTAACAGTGTAATCGACTATCAAGAACAATCAGATTCTCTTCTATGACTAAAAACGACACTTGCAACACTTCCAGATCAAGAAACGATAGTTCAATTACGCTACTTCTTTGTAAAAGAGAATTGAAAATGGCTCACAATACATAAAAACATTTACAGTTCTTTGCACAATGGAGGCAGAATAATGGCAAGGAAGGCGGTTTCCACAGAGGTATACTGACTACAGACAGCAAAACTCCTGAATAGAGCTGAAAAGAGTGAAGAAACCAAAGTCTGGAGGCAAAATTAGCCTTCTTTGACCATCGCACTTGTTACACAGGGATTCCAGTATGCATCCCACCTGCAGCACACGGGAAGTGCGATGCATACTGATATCCTTGAAGAGAGGGTTCGATGGTACAATGCGAGACTTTTGATCCAGTTCTTGATCACAGTTTGCAGCACAGTTCAGGGATTTAGGCCGAGCAAGTGATAATCAGTAAATAAATCACAGGGGTAGTTCTAAGGAGGTTACTAGAGCAACCACAAGGGCAATTAGGATGTTTACAAATCAATTTTTCAATTTATAAACAAAACCCGGAGATAGACTAAAGCAGCATTGATCTACTTTGCATTTGCATAGAAAATGTAGTTCGAAGGCTAGTTGGCTTGACTTCAGGCTCCATCTGTAAGTTTATAAAACAAACAAGTATAGAAAAGCAAACAAGCTATTCGCTCCCCAGTGGAGTCGCCATTTTGTTATCAGGAAATCTAGTGTCTATGTAGAGCTACTAGTCCCACTAAGACTGGTAGCTATCTTAGAAACAAACAAACTAAAACTACTTTCGTTTTTCTTTATGAGAATTAGATAAGAGGGGAACAAAGGAGACCAAACTCTGTCTTGTGCTTGGTTCCTTGCTTGATTCTTCCCCCTTCTGATAGATCTTTGCCACTCGCTTCCTTGTCTACCCAGCTTCAAAGATCACCTGTGGAATCAAAGCAGCATAACACTATCCAAGAACAGAGATCTACTATCACAAACAATATAGGACCAGATATATATTGACCACACAAATTCATATATCATCAATCATACAAGAATGTGGAGGAAAAATTGAATAGCTTTATTAATATCAAGAATAGCAAAGAGGATTACAACCAATTGTTCTGACCCAGCATCATCCTCTCAGCAAGAAAGCCCTTCTTCACCTCATGAAAAGCTTAGATCACCCAACACTATGATGTTACACCAAGAAACCAGCAGCACTTCCTTACAAGATACAAAATTCGAGCCTCTGGATCTCTGGGATGAGGGATCCATATATAGATGATTGCAGGGAGGTCAGTCAGCTTCTGAGATTTGATTAGTGTCCTCTCTCTGATAGTTCTTGATTCCACTTGGAGATTGATGATCTCTTACTCATCCTTGGGCAAATTTAGAGAGGAAATTGTCATAGGAGAAGTTTCTGGAAGATTCCATGTTGAACCACCTTGCAAACTGTCTCTGCCATTTTTCCACTCTCGCTCATCGCACCCTGCAGAATAGCTACCCAGTATGTATCACACCTTTTACTCTGGGCAGGTGGGATGCATCGCACCTTTTTCGTTGGGCAGTCTGTATGGTCCATATTTGACCAGTTGTGAGCAATTTTCTGTGGAGAACTTCTGGGAGATGATGTAATCAACTGACCTTGTTCGTTTAGGGTGTGAAACAACAATTTTAGGGACTTAGGAGCCCTTGGTTTATGGACATATAATATTGGGGTTGCAGTGCCCAAAAATGTCTAAAACACTATCGTTAAGCTTCTCAACTCAGTCAAGCCTATACTAAGGCTCAACTCTACCCCCATCATATCCATATACCTATCAACAGGGCATTACATATCCTCCATACAAGTGTGTTCATTTCTCTCTTACATTTTTTGTTTACAAATAATTTCATGTATAGTGATGTAAATTAGGTTGTTACTAAACCTCTCACGTTATTCTTTAACATGGTATGGAAAGTATACAACCTATGTACCATGCATTCCTTACCATCAGGTGTAGATCTATTCTCAGAAAACAATTTTTTACCCCAAGTCCATGATTCAATTTGGAAAATTTTGGTTCTTTATGCCAACATTATACTGTCGGGTACTGTTAATAAATATTTTTTTGAACATATTATTATGAATTTTCACCTTTAACTTTGTGGAATATATGTGATCCTTATCTTGCACTACAACTTCCTCAGATATATGGTGCATATGAAAATGTTAGTCCTCCCATATGTACTTACACTCATATGGGCCAATATTTCCAAGGCAGACATGCATTTCCCACGCATCTGGAGTTTAGGGACATCATCTTGTGCATTTTCATGGGCTTGGAGGTGGTGCCATGACATATATGCCTCACTAGTATGTTGCAGTTATACCATTTATAGAGGCTAATTCCTCTAGTTGGTATGATTACCATGCATGCTATTTGATTTAATAATTTTATCCTACATTCTTTCAATAGAAGATAAGAATAACAAGTGATGGTTGTACCTTCTACAACACCTACTCTAGGTCCACCACATCAACAACTGGGATTGGGAGGGCATACACAACCTTAGCAGAATTCACATGAGTTGATCATGGCTCAAAACATCCATCTGGTTGATAGGATCATCTCAATACTGGGAACAACTCTATGCTAAATGGAATGCATATTTGGAATCACAAGGGAAGATTTTTTTTGGGTACCTACTAAGAGCTTTTTGGAATTTAAACATGTCATTTTAAACAAGGTCATTTCCTTAAATGAATTTTCAGTGGGATTCTTGGAGGAACATTTTATGTAGAGTGTTTTCGGAAGATTCATCTTATATTCATTTGAATGCACCTTTATAGTTAAAAAAATTATTCATTTTTAGGAAACATTTTTGACAGGGTACAAAATCCAACATTGAGCCATTTCTTTTAAGAAGCCCATCTATTCTTGCATTGAAATAGGTTGACAAAAAATTCATTACAATTTCTTTATGGATCATAAACTTCCAATATTCCTTCGAGGAGAAGAAAACTAGAGTTGGTACTTCAATAACAAGATTCAGAGCTCTATTTGCATGTTGTTGGTTCCCCACTATAAAAGTGATGACTATATTCATAGCATGTCACATCGTACCAAACATTAATTTGACCATTGCATTGAAAAGGAAAGAAATCAAAATCAAACCTATAAAATTAGATAATCTAGACTTATTTTTTTATTTTTTAACTGCCTAACTTAAGGCATGTAATAGAAGAGGAACTTGGGCAACTAGGGGAGATATCATACTTTCATTTCCCATTATAATTGAAGGTTGTGGACAAGTGCTCATTTCCCCTTATTCTCAAGTTCCTATAGTGGTCAGGGGTGAGTAGGGATTCATTTGAATATTAAAAATTACTACATAAAAATATAATCTATGAAAACTTGAGAAGGGAAATGCATTGGTTAATTTATTTCATTATATTCTTGTACCACTACAACTCCTTTAGTAAAATTTTTTACTATTTTATAGGAAAAGAATATATGGATCCATCCCTCGACAAATATTATGCATCTTGAGTGAAGATAAATGCAATCTTGAGTATAAAAAGACCATAATAGAGATAGATATTGGTAGCTTTCCAACATTTGACACACATTATTAGGTGAATGTAAAGAAGAATAGAGGTATGTTTCAATCTAATGTTTTAGTCTGATGTTGCACTAGTAATTGACATGGAAGCAAAAGCATCTTTCAACAAAGAACTACAGGGCCCGTCACTCTTCTTAGATTTTGGAGGTCGATGGAAAAAATAGGAAGAATCAGTGTGCTAAGAAAATCCAAGGACGATGTGTTTTTTTAAGCGAACTTGGCCTTCATTTTCATTACATTTATTGGCATTCATGTTCTTCTTGTTAAACATAAATATAAGGCAGAGGAGTCTTCCTTAAGACTCAGTTGTGGAGATCAAATCAGAGTTGACTTGCATAACTAACATGGAGCTAAAAACTTAGAAATTTAACTCATAACATAACCGAGAAAAACAAAGTAAAATTGGGAGAAACACAATAAAACTTTGGACTATAATTACAATACATGAAATACATTCATACTGAGGTTGTGGCTCCTTCACCAATTAAAACAAACATTCTCATTGTGATTTACTTGCTAAAACGCCTTAATTTTTTTTTTTACTCTCCCACCAAAATCTTCTCCACAATTTTGTCACCCTGACCTCTCACTTACATTCACCACTAAGCTAAAGACTTCTACATACATGTATATTCAAAACATGCATTTCAACACATTAATTTATGACAAAGTCAAAGTATGAAGACATAGTATGGGCTATTATACAAAATATATGATTTTATGAACTTGTATATGTTGTTGAGTACATATATCAAAATACCAGAGTTTACAATTTACCAACCCTACATTAAATGCACATTCGTTCTTAATTATGTGATGTGTTGTAGAAAGGAGAATTTGTACTCTTCCTCAGAACTTCATTTAATCTATGTCCTTCAACCTTAACAAAAATATGCAACCTGCAAACAAAAGTATACCATAAGTATGGTTGTTGTCAGTTTAGTAACTATGGTGGTTGAGATTAATTTTCCAAGACTCCCCCTTAATCACAACTACCACCATTGACAATTCCCAAACAATCTCTTAGATAAATTTTTTTTCCATGTGCCAATGGCTTTGTAAAAATGTCTACAAATTTTTGTGTAACATGCAGTGTTGCAACTCAATTTCACCTTTGTTAATAAATTATCTAATGAAATGATATTTAGCATCAATGTGCTTGGTCCTCTTGTGAAAAAAACAATTCTTTGATAGTGCAATGGCGGAATTGTTGTCGCAAAAAATAGTTGTTGTTCACTCTTATTCATGGAAAAAAATCCTCAAAATTCTTCTCATCCAAACTCCTTGACATGTTTTTGTTGTTGCATCAACATATTCAACTTCTATTTTTGACAATGACTATCAGTTTCTTCTTGGAGGCCCATGAAATGGCTCCCAAACCCAAATGAAAAACATATCCTCATTCGCTCTTTCTATCATCAACACTTTGTGCCCAGTCATTGTGAGTGTAACCAACTAGCCTAAAAATATTTGTAGCAGTGTACAAAATACCATACTCCTTTTCCTCATTGACATACCTTAAAATCCTTTTGGTTTCTTTCCAACGTGTCTCCTTAGGTGTCTCCATGAACCTTGACGCCAGGCTTACTGTGTACATTATATCATGCCTAATTTTTTTCAAATACATCAAGCTTCCCACCATACTTTTGTATAATTTCAGATTGACATTGCTATTGAAATATTATTTGCTCAACTTCACCCCCATTAGGGTTGGAGTTGGTGCAATCTTGTTGTTCTGCATATTAAACATCTCCAAAATGTTTGCTACATATTTTGCTTAGGAAATAAAAATACCATTTTCTGCTTGCTTCACTTCTATGCCCAAAAAATACCTTAACAACCCCAAGTCAATTATTTCAAACTCACATTCCATGAATTCTTTGAAATTGTCGATGAGGAAACCATCACTTCCTGTAAAAATCAAATCATCTACATATAAAACAACAATAAGAAGCTTACCATCACTCTCTTTGATGTAGAGATTAGGCTCACCATCATATTTTTTGAAGCCATTGTCCATGAGGTAAGTATCTATCCTACTATACCATGCACGTGGTGCTTGCTTGAGTCCATACAGAGCTTCTCTCAACCTATACACCTTGTCTTCTTGGCCTTCCACCTCATAACTAGGTGGTTTCACAACATATACTTCCTCTTTCAACACTCCATTCAAGAACGTTCATTTTACATCGATTTGATACACTTTCCATTTATGTTGCGAGGCAATCGACAACATTGTACACATTTTCTCCATCCTCACAACTCGTGCAAATGTCTCTGCATAATCTCTTCCATGCTACTACTTGTATCCTTTTATAAATAGCCCTGCTTTATGCCTTCAATCTTTCCTTCAATGTTGCTCTTGGTCTTATAGACCCACTTCACTCCAATGACTTTTTTTCCTCCCACAAGGTGTACTAACTCCCATGTGTCATTTTTCTATATTGCTTCTATTTCTTCATCCATTGTCACAACCCATTTTTCTTCTTTGACTGCATCTTCAAACTTGATTGGGTCATCTACATGACAAAACAATTCAAATAAGGAATTCATACCACCAATAATATCAACTTCATTTTTTTCATAAATATCAATTAAATTTCTAAATTTTTTCTTTTTATGCTTGCGGAAGATGCGCTTGACATGTCACTTGATTCTTTGCTTGAGGTAGATGACGTTGCAGAACTTTGTTGGGTGCTTGGAGTACTACTTGCTTGAGTGTGTGACATTGCCCTATTATTTATTGATGGTGTTACTTACTCACTGCTTTGTTGTGCTTGAGTAGGAGTAGGAGGAGTCACCCTTGAGGAATTACTTGGTGTGTTCAATTCCTCTTTGTCTTCTTGTGGTATACATGTTTTAAAATTGATTGCCTTCTCTAAACTTCCATGCTTCACTTCCTCTTCTATGAACTATACATCTATGTTGATTACCACCTTCTTCGTTAATGGATTGTAGAGCTTTTATGCCTTAGATTCATCACTATATCCAACAAACATGCATATCTCCCCCTTGCTATACAACTTCTTCCTTAGCTCAACTGCGACATGTGCATAAGCCACACTTCCAAACACTCTCATGTGAGTGACACTATGCTTTCTTCCACTCCACGCCTCTTGAGGTACCATATTCTTGACACTTTTGGTTGGACACCTATTAATGATATATATTGCACAAGTAATAACTTCAGCCCAATAATCATTTGGAAAATTCTTTGTCTTCAACGTACTGTTTTCCATTTCCATAGTGGTTCTATTTTCCCTTTCCGCGACACCATTTTGTTGAGGTGTATACCTTGTTGTAAATTTCTTGTGAATTCCATGCTCCCTAGAAAATCGAAGGAATTTATTTGAGATGTATTCGCCACCTCTATCAGTCATCAAGAATTTGAAGTAGTGTCCGCTTTTTTTTTCAACAAGAACTTTATATTGGCGGAAGCGCTCAAACACCTCACTTTTCTATTTTAGGAAGTAGACCCATGTATTCGTTGTATAATCATGTATGAAAGTAAAAAAATAATAGCTTCCCCCAATTGATGGTGTGTGCATTGGTCCATATAAATCTTAATGGAAAATCTCCAAGGGTCCTTTTCCGTTATTGACTTTTCTATTGGAAATGTCTGTACATCTATGTTATTTGCCCAAGATGAATCTGTCACATAGGCTATCTGGTTTTTCAATGAGTTGAAATCCATTCACCATGCCTTTCCTATGCATCAAATTCAAGCCTCTAAAATTGAGATGACAAAATCTCAAATACCATAACTAGTTTTCATCTTTAACTTTTACATAAAAGTTTACTTGTGTGACTGCTACAACTTTGATGTCATCCTCTTGTGAATTCATTGACAATTGTGCTTGTGCACCTTCTTCCTTCAAATATGGTTTTAACTTTAGGGGAAACATTCTATTGCTTGTCATCTGAACTTTTGCAATCAACTTTCTCTTTAGAGAGTTATCCAAAATTATGCACTCATCATTTTTGAAAAAGACATTGTATCCCTTTGCATGAGTTGTCCAATTCTTATGAGTTATGCATCAAACTAGTGACAAAATAGACATATGAAATGTACTTCTTCTCCCTCTTATTTTTTAGAATATTCACTCTTCCTTTTCCCATGACAGAGACTTTCTATCAGTCCCTAATGTCACTTTAGATTTCACACTTTCATCTAAATGGGAAACAATTTCTATGTTCCTTGTCATGTGGTTGTTGCAGCCTGAATCTAGAAACCATACATCCCTTTGTTTTTCTTGTGCTACATTACAAGCTGAAAACATGCTATCTTGGTTCTTATTTTCCTTTATGAAATTTTCAGTGGGTTTGTTACTTATATCATGTTGCTTCTTTCTACATTCGTTTGCATAATGACTATACTTCTTACAATAATGACATTGAACTTGAGATTTATCATACCTCTGACCTTATGCTCGATTCTTTCTTGGGCTTGACTTTGATTTTGATTGCTGCCTATTCCACTTGAGCTTTAAGGGGTGCCTCTTCCACCTTTGTGTGGGCTTCTTCCTTTTCCTCTAGAATTTTATCTTCCTCTAAGTCTACCTTGACCAAATGAAACTTATGTCTTGAAGGCATGCTTCAATGATGAATTTGTTTCTCTATTCAGTCCACGTTCATGAGAAATCAGTGATGCATGAAGCTCATCCACATAAAATTGTGAGAGATCCTCTATCTCTTTTATGGCCACAACAATTTCATCAAATCTTGGTGGAATACATCTCAAAATTTTGTCAACTATTATCTGACCATGATACCTGATTTGACTAACGAGTCCAATTACTTGTGTAAAAAATGAGTCTACATTTTCATAGTCTTTCATATGAATCGTCTCAAAATATCTCCTTAGCATTTGTAGTTTTCACGTTTCACTTTTGCCATGCCTTGGTACGCTATTCGGAGGGTATCCCATGCTTTCTTGGATTTGTTATTGCTGCAATCCTTGGGAAAATGCTTTCATCAACTCCTTGAAAAATATAGAAGAGGTCTTTCGAATCCTTATTCCTTTTGTCCCTAAACAAATCCTTTTCTTCTTGTGGCAAGGCATTGTATGGTGCTGCATGTGATTGTTCTTGGAGCACATTTTCCACCAAATCCCAAATACATTAGGAAGAAAACAGAGCCTTCATTGTCATAGCCCACTAGTCATAATTTTTACCATTAAACTGAGGTATTTGAGGATTAGTCAAGTTTGTGGTTGATACTACCATTTTATCTGTTAAAAAAAATCTCCCTGTTAGTGAGTAAGCTCCATATAATTGGGAGAAACACAATAAAGCTTTGGATTATAATTCTAATACATGAAATACATTTATATGGAGGTTGTGGGTCCTTCACAACTAAAACAAACATTCTTACTCCGATTTACTCTTCACCATGAGTTGAAGAGTAACTTTTTATAAAACCTTGTAACAAATTGTTTCACAGGCCCACCAAAATTTGCTCCACAAGTTTCTCACTTTTACATCTCATGTTACATTTTCCATTAATATAAAGACTTCTACATACATGTATATTCAAAACATACATTTCAACACATTAATTTATGAAAAATTAAAATTATTAAGACATAGTATGAGCACTTGTACAAAATGTATGACAAAATTATTAAGAGATACTATGGGCACTTGTACAAAATATATGATTTTCTAAAGTTGTATATGTTGCATAGTACTACATACATGTATATTCAAAACATACATTTCAACAGATTAACTTATGACAAATTAAAATTATTAAAACATAGTATAGGCACTTGTACAAAATATATAATTTTCTGAACTTGTATATGAATACATATATCACAGTAAAATACTTGAATTTACTTTTTACCAACCTTGAATTAAATGCACATTCTTTCTTAATTATTTAATGTGTTTTTTAATAGAGAATTTCTAATCCTGCTCATACCTTCATTTAATCTATGTACTTTGCAAACAAATGCACATTCTTTCTTAATTATAATGCAGATTAATTCTTAATTATTTGATGTTTTGCCAAAATTTGTACTTCTCCTCAAAACTTCATTTAATTTAGGAGTTGTCTATAATGCGACTTTTTGGAGATTCAGGTGACGGAATCCGGCGGAAGAAATTGAGATTAAATCATGATTTGTTGCAGTTAAAATGGTTTTTTAACTGCATATTTGGATTCAGCACCCTGAAAAACCCCTGGGACGCTTTGATTGTGCAGAAACTAGCTATCAAACTTGCGATTCCAATAAATTTCTACCGGATTTTCATCGGAAAAACCGCGGTAAAGACTTTCAAAAAGTCGCGTTATAGACAACTGCTTTAGTTTATGTCATTTGCAAACAAATGTATATTAGTTCTTAATTATTTGATATGTTGAGCAATGGAGAATTAAATATCCTGTCCAAACAAATGCACATTAGTTCTTAGTTATTTGATATATTGCCCAGTGGAAAATTTGTGCTCCTCCTCACATATCAGCAAAAAAAATAAACGTGTACCAGAAATATGGCTCTGGTCAGTTTAATAACTACAGTAGTTTGACATTAATTTTCCAACATAAACCCCTTGCCCAACTTCTGCATTTGTTATTCTCTTTGAATAATTTTACTAATGTTTCGAGATCAACTACAAGGTGACTCTTAAATTTAATTTCCTGTTTGTTTAGGCAATGAATGTGTGTTGTATATGTTAGAATTTCTAATAAACTTACACAGCGATTCTGCATGCGGAAAGAACTGAAAAGAATCACTGAAGCTTAATACCCAGGGATACGAGTTACCTCCAGCCATTGGTGATGTTTTGATGAAGGCCACAGTCTTCTTGCCTGCTACTTCTTCTGCACTCCAGCTTCATCTTCAGCACTCCAGCTTCAATCCTGGCAAAAGAACACAAGAATTCTGAAGGCACTTCCGAGCTCTGCTATCTCAGCTAGATGGTGTAGAACTGAAGGGGATTGAGATATGAGCTTGGGGACCAACAGATAAACATATAGCTAAGCTTCCATCAAGCTTCTAAAAGCTATGTGTTATAAAAACCACAAATCAAGGTAGAGATCAGATCAAAGTGATGGACCACTTTAGTAGCTCCTAATTATAAATTTAGTAATTGCAGTTGATTTTCTTAACTTAAGGAAACTACTGCAGTTGGTTTCCATAAGTTAAGAAAAGCTGCAATTCCATAAATCAAGGTAGCTTTTGTGTAAAATCAATGGAGCTTAACATTCTCCCACTTGGTCCATACTTCCAAACTTAATGTCTCAAAAACCATTGACAATCTTTATTAAGTAATAGATACATGAATCATGGCGATAAGTCCTCTTATGACGAGTATTATCTTCCATGTATTACTATGCATCTATTCTTATTATAATTTATGTGGCAACAATATCTTAATGAATAAACCCTATGTTTATTCTTGGTCCTTCTTAAATGAATTTTCTCAAATCAACTTAAGGTGCACATAAATATGAGAAAAAACATCACAATAATTAAGAATTTCATTAACATTGTCCATACAATGAAAAAACTGCATAATGGAACCAAGTCCCATATTCAATACATGATCCTTGAATTTAAACGGTGGCATGCCCTTAGTCAAAGGATCATTGATCATTAACTTAGTGCTGACGTGCTCAATGACCACTTTATTTTCTTTAACACGTTCCCTTATAGCTAAAAACTTAATGTCGATGTGTTTATTTCGACTCCCACTTTTTTAGCCATAAAACCAGCAGCTGAATTATCACAATATATTCTTAATGGCTTAGAGATAGAATCCATAATTCTAAGCCCAGAAATGAAATTCTTAAGCCATACACCATGTAAAGCAGCCTCAAACAAGATATACATAAGCATGTAGTCTTTGGTCCCTTGAAGGTACCTCATTACTTTCTTTGCAGCTCTCCAGTGGTCTAAACCTGGATCACTCTGACATCGTCCCAACATTCCTACATTAGGCTTCCGACAGCAGAAGCATATGGAATGTTCTTCATTTGTTCCCTTTCAAAGTCGTTCTTCGGGCATTGGTTCAAATTGAACCTATCACCCTTCACAATGGGAGCTACACTTGGTGAACAATCCTTCATCCGAAATCTCTCTAAAATTGTATTAATATAGGTTTCCTGGGATAGACCCAAAATGCCTCGAAATCTGTCTCTATGGATCTTAATGCCAATGACATAAGATGCCTCACCTATATCCTTCATATCAAAACTTTTAGAGAGGAATTGTCTCACCTCATGTAGCAAACCCTTATCATTGGTTGCTAGCAAAAAGGTCATCCATATGTAAAACAAGAAAACAAATTTTACTCCCACTAACCTTCAGGTATATACATTGATCCATAATGTTTCCTACAAACCAAAAGAAGAAATTACATTATGGAATTTCAAATACCATTGGCGGGATGCTTGTTTTAAACCATACAATGACTTCTTGAGCTTGCAAACCAATTGCTCACCATGACTAGAGGGGAATCAATGAAGATGTGTTATTCATGAAGAAGTGTTATCAATCATTAATGAAGAAGTGTTATTAATCATCATCTTTTAGTGCCAGTGTGAACATGCATTTAATCATATGTGACATTGTTTTGTAAATTAATGTAGTAAAGACCATTAGAAAAAATACCATTCCCAACATAATCAGATTTATAGAATAGTCTGAAAGATTCTTCTGAAAAATTTAAGGAATATCCAAAAGGTACAAGCCTTGAAACTGAAATCAAGTTTCTAGAAAAACTTGGAACATAAAAGGTCTTTTCTAACTCCAAAACAAAGCCACTACTTAAAGTTAAATAACATGTTCTTATAGCTTCCACATGCGAGCCCATCTTATTTCCTGATAAGATGCTTTGCTCACTTCTCACTGGCTATTAACGTTAACCATATTAGATTCATAACAAACAAACGAGATTACTTCCTCAAGTTCGGGAATGTCAGAACGAATTTCAGAGAAATTTGCAGGTTGTACTACTGCATCAAAATAAAGAATCACATGCTTATGTTGAGGCTTAATAAACTTTCATGTTCTACCAATGTAAAACATGGTAAAAAGAATTGAATCAAATGACATGAAAATTGCCTGTGGGCTAAATTTTCAATTCAAGTAGATTCAATAAAACTTTATGATCTTTCACGTTTTACCAATGTAAAACATGCTAAAAAGAATTGAATCAAATGACATGAAAATTGCCTGTGGGCTAAATTTTCAATTCAAGCAGATTCAATAAAACTTTAATGAACTTTCATGTTTTACCAATGTAAAACATGCTAAAAAGAATTGAATCAAATGACATGAAAATTGCCTGTGGGCTAAATTTTCAATTCAAGCAGATTCAATAAAACTTTAATGAACTTTCATGTTTTACCAATGTAAAACATGCTAAAAAGAATTGAATCAAATGACATGAAAATTGCCTGTGGGCTAAATTTTCAATTCAAACAGATTCAATAAAACTTTTATGAACTTTCATGTTTTACCAATGTAAAACATGCTAAAAAGAATTGAATCAAATGACATGAAAATTGCCTGTGGGCTAAATTTTCAATTCAAACAGATTCAATAAAACTTTATGATAAAACTTATTAATTCATAACTCCTGTGGGTAGGTTATGAAATTTTATCCTAATTAATCACATAAATATAATAAAAATTCCTGTGGGATAAAATTTATTATATTCAGTGTAATTAATTACAATTTAATGTCTAAATAATCTTTATGTGATTTTGCCAATCAATATATAATTTTATTTAATTAAAGATGCTGTGGCTACTCTCTAATTAATTAAAATTACATGGATCACTAGACATTAATTTTGTTGCATAAACAAAACTTAACCAGAGAGAAAAATAATGTTTACTGAAAAGGAGTAAATCAAAATGACATTTTAATAAACTCCATAAAACTGTAATAACTCTCCAGCAAAATCAAAAGCAATCAGCATTACCGAAAATGACTACAAATTGATTGTTCAATTTATAAACTTAACCCGGAGATTGACTGAATCAGCTTTGATCTACTTTGCATTTGCATAGCAAATGCAGTTCGAAGACTAGCTGGCTTGACTTCAGGCTCCGTCCTTAAGTTTATAAAACAACAAAATAGACCAGCAAACAAGCTATTTTGCTCACAAGATCTGAACCATGATTTATATCAACAGCAACCTTTATTCACACACAAATATTGTTCCTTCAATCCATAAAAAGGAAACATATTTACTGATTTGTTGTGATATTATTTAAATGAAAATAATATAAATGAATAAATTATTTTCAATGATCAATTAATGAATTTACTTGAAAATGAATATAATGTGGTTTAACTTTCCGATTTTCAAGAATCTAATCCAACTGATCATTCAATTCATTCAGATGGGCTGCATATAATCAAGCATATAATGCTTCATTGTCAAACATCAGACACTAGCAAACATGTGCAACTTTCACAGCCGAAAAATAGTTCGACACTTCCTTGATTTACATTCCTTAGTCTAACTGTCCCATAATTTATTTAAGACTAATTCTTAAATTAATTTCAAAATGGGCTCTAAACAATTTGCAAACAAAACTGCAAATTCAAAGACTAAACTATTTCAACTGTTCAAATAGTGAAATATTCAAATATTTAAGAATGCATAAACTATTTCCTTTAACATGACTCATATCAAAAAGAATAGACTTCACAAACATTTCACGTTCATACCAAATTGCTGACTTGACCTGGGGATAAGACAGGCTTAACCCAACTGGAAACATGCAACCATGTTAGTGCGGCCAGTCTTCTAATACAACCATGTTAAAGCAGTAAGGTGTTAATGAAGCCGTTTGAAAACAGTTAAGTACCCTCTCTGAATTCAGAGGGTTTTCGCATTAATATTAATGATGATATAGCAAAATGCCGTCAAAATATTGCTCTTGAAATCCATAATTGCCCTGAAGACGGCAACCCAAACGATCAAGAGCTTGACCCGTCTCTCGAATCCAAAATCCAACAGTATAATCGACCTTTCTCACTGAACCCATCTGTCTCGGCGTTCAATATTTCGATTTCTGACCCAATATATGTGGGTTTTAAAGGTGTTGAATTGGAGAAAAATGCAGAGGTTTACCACTCTGCCCACAAGCCGCTAAATGCCATTACTCCCGAGTAGCCAAAAGACAAAACTCTCGACCGATCTAGTGAGGGCTATTGAGATCCGGGTTTGATCGCATTGAAGTTACCAGGGTTTTAAACGTAACAATAGTTCATAAATAATAGCATGAGCGCAGCGACATTTAATATGGATTGCTTAAAAGTCGCCGTGCTTTATCGCATTTGACGTTCAAAGTTGTGATTTTAAATTAATGATATCAAGTTTATGGGCGGAATAAACGAGTGTAGGGGAAGAAAGAGTAATACGAATCGAGGTTCTCTTCCCCGCGCTGCGAAAGGCAGCCCAACGAATCTCCAGATGGTCCGCAAACCCCAAAAAAATTCCCAACCAGATTGGAGAGAATCTCGGTGGAATAGACATAGGGTTTATTCAAAACTTGATTGAATTTTAACCTTTCAAGAAAATTTAACTAAATGAAGTAAATCTGGTTAAAAGCTCATCTTAATTTCCACCTATGGAAGTGGCCTTGAATCTAGCATACTGTAGGATAAGCTCTGTTGAATTTTTCAGCTGTAAGTCGCATATCAACAATTATTTGTTCCTTTAAAACAAGCTTTGTTTTCACAGTTATTTTATAAGTTATCGCTATTTCTTGATTTCTATTGCCAAAGGTAATGAAATAAATGTACAGATGCCAGGAATTTATGTTCCCTTTATCTGAATGACGCCGCAAACCTAAACGATGTAAGAATTGTTCATGCATATCCACTTTGGACACAACCGCTGCGTCATTTTATGACTTTTCGCATGGGATTCGATCGCGTGACCTCTCGTGGCCAAGATTACGAACGCAAAATGATGCGGATAATGTTTGAATGATTTATTCGATCCGGACCAGGCTTCAACCATGTCTTTCTTCAGAGTTCTCCACTTACTTCGTAAAGCTTTTTCTTTCGGCCATGGCGGACCGGGTATTCTTGTCGAACATTATTTCTTTGTTAAATTGGAACGCTACCTGCCTTCAATTTTCGATTTGTCTGTAACGAATAGAGTAATCATATTTTCTTTACAGGTTTCAGCACGAAATCGTGTTCAGTTAACTTGATGCGGTGACGGTAGTTAAAGATGAAACAATCAATACTTTTAAGTACTTATTTACATAGAACGCATTTCCCTTTAAAAAATTCTTCGAACGACAGGCCTCGGGATTATATGAAAAACGCAACAAAATCATTTATAGAGGTACAGAGTCGCACTTCAAAACATTCGAATCTCACACCAAGACAGAGGTAAATAAACCGCTCTGATACCAACTGTTAGAATTTTTAATAAACTTGCACAGCGATTCTGCATGCGGAAAGAACTGAAAAGAATCACTGAAGCTTAATACCCAGGGATACGAGTTACCTCCAGCCATTGGTGATGTTTTGATGAAGGCCACAGTCTTCTTGCCTGCTACTTCTTCTGCACTCCAGCTTCATCTTCAGCACTCCAGCTTCAATCCTGGCAAAAGAACACAAGAATTCTGAAGGCACTTCCGAGCTCTGTTATCTCAGCTAGATGGTGTAGAACTGAAGGGGATTGAGATATGAGCTTGGGGACCAACAGATAAACATATAGCTAAGCTTCCATCAAGCTTCTAAAAGCTATGTGTTAGAAAAACCACAAATCAAGGTAGAGATCAGATCAAAGTGATGGACCACTTTAGTAGCTCCTAATTATAAATTTAGTAATTGCAGTTGATTTTCTTAACTTAAGGAAACTACTGCAGTTGGTTTCCATAAGTTAAGAAAAGCTGCAATTCCATAAATCAAGGTAACTTTTGTGTAAAATCAATGGAGCTTAACAGTATATTGCGTCATGACATCACAGGCTCATTTAGATTTCATCAAAGACAAAATTTAATGCAACTTAAGATTTGTTGATTGGTGTGATTGATATCTAATCCCTTAAAACGAAATGCCGATTAGATGAATACTAACTTGTAGAGAAACATATTAACCTAAAGTGGAAAGAAGAATCCAGAAATTTAGGTGATGTTGTAGGAGTTTGGCTTCTTGCCACTGTAGTAATAAGTATGGATGTTGTAATCACCACATTTGGATGGAAGAATGACATGAGTAAAGCTTTGTTGCAATGCTTCGTGCTTATACTAACCTTTTCCTTGGGTGCCTTTTTGTCATCAGGCTTTTTCTTGAGTTGTCTTTTGTTAACTTCAAAAAAGTGTAGCTTCATCTCTTCAATGTCCGAAGGTTTACTGTCTGCCATGGAGGGTTTTTTAATTTTACATAAGTGAAAAACAAAAAACCTTTTAATGTTCAATAATGTAACTACGCTTCAATATGGTTTATTTTCATTTTTTTTTCTCTCTAACCAGTTTTAAGATAATAATTTTGCAACATCACGGCTACCTGTTATGATTTAATTCAGAAAAAGTAGGTAGTGTTTGGGTTTTTCCTTAAGCTTATTTTTAAATTAGTGTTTATAAAAAACTATTTAAGGAATTTTAAACATGATAAAAAATAAATGTTTATATAAAATTAATTAATTATTTATATATATAGTTAAGCTTATTTATTTTGTTATTAGGATATTGTGAGATTTCATTGAATTTAAATGTTTCATGAGATAATTGTATTTCTTACCGATTAATTTTACTCTCCACTCCTATCTATATAATAAAAACTAGTGCTTGAATGAAACTAAATATCACATAAACCAATTAATATTCACTTATTTATATCAAATTTTTTTTGTTATACATTTTATAATATCTATCATTTTTTTCATTCTAGACTTAGAATTAACATATTAACCTCTATAATTTTAAAATACCAATAATATATATATATATATATATATATAGATATATATATTAATAAAATTAAGAAAGAGTCAATGCAAGTAGAATACACATACATAAAATATGGATCACTCTCACTATGTTTTAAGTAAATTCATTTTGACTGATAGAGTTGTCTATACTTTTTAGTGATCCCGGGTGTAATCCATTTGTGTAAAACAAAAAAAAGTTAATGCAAGTAGATTACACATATATAAAATCTGGATAGCTCTCACTATGTTCTAAGTAAATTCGTTTTGACTGATGAGTTGTTTATGCTTTTTAGTGATCCTGGGTAACTTTTGATACCAAAATACAAACATGGATCACTCTCACTGTGTTTTCAGTAGATTCCAAAATACAAACCTGGATCACTTTCACTGTGTTCTCAATAAATTCCTTTTATTGATGGGTTGTCTATTCTTTGTAGCGATTTTTGGGTGATTTTTGATATTTTAATATAATTTTGGTGATTTTTGATATTTCAATATAATTTTGTTTACTTTTGATATCTAAATACAATTTGTAGTGATCATTGTTGATTTCCCAAATACAGTTATTCTCTTGCTTTCACTTATTCTCTTGCTTCCACTTATTATTCTGTTTATAATTTTTTGTGGGGTTCAGTTTTTTTCTTGGTATTTTCAGATTGAGTTTTTTTTGGTTTGTGTTAATTTTCTTCTATTTTCAGTTTTTATATTTTTTGGTTTTTATATTTTTTGGTTCGATTAATTCTCTCCTAAATTCATATTTGCATAATTTGATAAATTGGAAATGATTTTTTATTAATAATATATAATTTTGTATTTATTTTTAATTAATGAGTTAAATGAAATTATATAATAATTTAATAAAAATAAAATAATTACAAAATTGAATAAAAAATTTAATTTGAATATGAAAACATTATATCCATTATTTTAAAATATAGAAAAAAAAAAACTTATCGTGAATAGATATATACGAACACAACTATATTATATATAGGAACCAAATTAATAATTATTAAATACATAATAACCCTCATATTAAAACTTAATACTTTAAACCCAAATATATAATATTAAAACCTAAATGTTATAATTTAATATTTTTAATTTAATATTAAAATCTAATTAAAAAAAAAGCAAAACCTAAAACCAAAATAAAACTAAAACTAAAATGTATCATAATAAAACTAAAACTAAAATATATCATAATAAACCCAAACTTACAATTAAAAACTAAATCTTAAATTAAAACCCAGAACCTAAATGCTGAACTAAAACCTAAACATAAAAATAAAACCTACAACGTTAAACGAAAATGTAAAATCTAAACATAAAACGCTAAACTAAAAATGTAAAAGACAACCTGTGAAACAGACTATGGTGCTTATGGAGGGCAGCTTAGGCAAAGATTGGCCGGTGGGAAAGGAAGAAGAAAGAAGAGGCGAGGGACAAGTATTAGTAGGGGCCAACACGACAAGGGACGAGTTTATTTTGCCTCGTCGGCGCAGAAAAGGAAACTTTAACTGATCGAGAATTCAAACAGACCAATGGGGAGCGTTTTTAGTAATTTTATTCCTATTTTAGAATTAATAAATGAAATTCGACATGGGTTGGTATTTAAATGTTTTGAAATTGAAAAAAAGGTTGAAACTCTTTTAGTTTCATTCATCTGAGATAAAAAATATTTTCATACAATTAAATTTAAGCCATTCACAACTTAATTTTCCTTGATAAAGAATAAAAATTTATGCGCCCCAATTTCAATATAGACGAAGCAGCTTAATAAAGATTGAAAACGAAGCAGCTTAATAAAGATTGAAAATTTTGGTGGTAATTATATTTAACAACTTAATTTTCCTTGATAAAGAATAAAAAATTATGCGCCCCAATTTCAATATAGACGAAGCAGCTTAATAAAGATTGAAAATTTTGGTGGTAATTATATTTTGTTTAATTGTTGAGATAAATTGCATGTTTATTGGAATGCATTTTTAGTGTTTATTTAGATTTGAAGAGTTTTTTTTATGCTTGTTCACATTTTTCATTAATATGGTATTTCTCAATCCCAAATAAATATTTTTTTTCTACTTTTGCTTTGTATTCTATGTATATACTTATTTCTCTATAACCTGGTTAAACTATTTAGTAACTCTTAGAATAATAATCACATTTCAACTTGGATACTTTTTTCTTAATGTCTTGTTGCACAAAAATAATTATGTATTTTATTTATATACCTATTTCTCCATAGTATGGTTAAACAGTATAGTAACCCCTCCACTAATAATCACATTTTAACTTAGACACTTCTTTTTCTTAATATCTTATTAAAAAAAACAAATATGTGTGTCTTACTACTATTAAGATACTATACAATAATCACATTTTAACTTAGACATTTCTTTTTCGTAATGTCTTATTAGTCCCTGCCATCTGGCATCCGGCAGGGACTATTGTAATCGTTTTGGGCCGACTTAACATTAGTTCGGTGCTTTCCCTGTCGCTTATACCGCCCTTATGCTAAAGTCTTGTGAGGTGTTCTCTGCAGCTAACCAAAGTCGGATTCGGCGGTTCACCTTTCTCATCTTATTTGGCCTCTTCCCGAGGCGGAAGAGGCCGGAGCATATGGTAAACTGATATTTAACGACCATCATGTGCGCTTGACGGTGTGCGGTTTAGTTTTAATGCTGGCATTAATTTGTTAACGTTTAATGTTAAGTCTACCACCGGTTCAAGTTTATACCCTTACTTCTTTTTGTTGTCTATGCTGCCGCATGGGCTCTGCCTCCTTTACAGGCGTTGGTCCGGTGTTTGTTCTTTCGCAGGTGTCTGTATCGTGAATGTTTGCATGGCGGGAGGTGTCCGGTGAAGAACTAATCCTGGGCCCTTCAAATTACGTGCAGGAAGAACTCCTGAATTGTAATCCAAATTATCGTAGGATTCAGATTGAGATGGAGAACAAACTAGCAAGTTGTCATACAGCTCCCCATACCCTGTGGTGCTAAATGATGGGACCTGCTGTTGATGAATAAGCATATGTTGCTGCAGCTGCGGCGTCTGCACATAGTTATTGAACATGGATACCCTCGAACCTGTGTAATTCGATGAAACTAAATTAGGCCTACTTGTAATTGGCAGTTGCCGATTATAATCTAGGGCTGGCTCGTTTTGGATGGACATCATAGAAGCCAAATGTTGATTTAAGGGTTCTGGTTTCTGCTGATATCTCATATAAGCGGAATACTGCGGCACTAAACCCTGTGCTGTAGGATATGCTACTGAACATTGCTTTGTTTACAGTTTTTTGGCCTGTAAGTTCTGAATTTTTTTACAGGTAATCCATTAATTGAATTGATGAATAGTATTCGCATGTGATTGTTTGAATGTCTCTTGTTTGTTTGCCTCTGCAATCTCACTGTACTTGGGGCCTTCTATAATCTGCCTTCACACAGGCTACAAAACTAGGTCTGCTCACAGGAAATCAGGGGTTTTTCAAAAAAATGCAAATGCGACCCTAGTGTGATGTCGAATTCTGTCTGGTAGTAACTGGTTTCTCTGTATTTTCTTTTTGGCTGAATGCCATCAATTTTGCTTATAACTTGTGCTTATAAAGTGGTAGCAGTCTTCGCCGTCCCCTTCTTCCCATGCTACCTATTTTACTTGAATAGTTAGGGAGAGAGAGCATAGAGCACTTCTTCGACCAATTGGCCTGACCGACATAGACTGGTTGACGCTCCTCTACGTTGCAAACGGAGGAACACTACCTTATTCTGTTTTGCGCTCATAATCCGTTAAGCTACATTCTGTAGCAGTCTCAGAGTGGGTAAAGAAACAGTACCCTATTCTGTTTTGCGCTCATAATCCCTTAAGCTACATTCTGTATCATTTACAGAGTGCTTCTATTGATATAGGAATCCTGATCTGGTTAAAAGAATTGGAGCTTGTTTTATATCAATGTTTTACCCAAACTCTTTTTGATTTTTCTCCATTTCTGCGGCCGCATGCTGGGTGAAGACTTGCAGAGCTGGTTTGTCGTATGGGCGCAACCATAACCCTTGCTTACATTGATTTAGGTCCCTGTTCATTGGATGTATGTATATATGTTTGCACAGTTCATTTCGCATGTTCCGTGGTGGCATAATCTTAAGAGTGACGAGTTATTACAGGTAATTTCCCTTCTTTGGTTTTATTCTACCTGCATTGCGTTGAACCCTTAAGGTTGTCTATTCTGCATTGCCTATAAGCTGCTTTTACACTTCCACATTGTATTCACACAAGATGTATCTTTTAATCCCATTGACCTCTTTAGTGGTCATTTGTCAGACATTAATGAAATGAATGTCCTCTGCAATTCAGTATCATCTGCCTTGTTCAATATTAGGCAATATCATATTCAACAAAAACACAAATTTTGACACTTTTAACATACGATGTTAAATTTCACTAAAAGAGGAAGAAGATAGTCGTATGAAATATTCAATTAGCTGTGTTAGTTGTAACCCATATGCAACACTGTACAACCCACAAAAAATAGGCGTAAAATGCCTGCAAAAGCAAATAGAAATTGAGGCAAGACATACCATTGCTTTCATCTTCAAAGCAAATGTCTTGGCATCATATGGATTGGCCCTCATATCGGCCATAAGATCACTGAATGACTCTGGGACTGTTAATCCTTCTGGAAGTGCTTCATTGTTTGCTTGCATGAGGAACTGGTATATTTCTTCTGTCGCTCTCTGCATCATGGCCAATGCTCTAAGCTTTAGATTTAAGGAATACAAAACTCCCAAAGTAAGAATAAATAAATAAGCTAACACATTATCACTTTCAAGCATGCATACAGAACAAGTAATCAAACTACCAGATTACAATCAATGGTATACTTGCATCCATAGAAAAATACTTCAATATGCACATTTAATTTTACATGCGGGTACTGTTCATACAAACAATATGTTGCTCAGGCAGGCATATTAAAAAACGTAGAACTAGCATGGTTGAATGCTGGGGGTTTTCAGCTAAAGCTTTCATTGTTTGCTTGCATGAGGAACTGGTATATTTCTTCTGTCGCTCTCTGCATCATGGCCAATGCTCTAAGCTTTAGATTTAAGGAATACAAAACTCCCAAAGTAAGAATAAATAAATAAGCTAACACATTATCACTTTCAAGCATGCATACAGAACAAGTAATCAAACTACCAGATTACAATCAATGGTATACTTGCATCCATAGAAAAATACTTCAATATGCACATTTAATTTTACATGCGGGTACTGTTCATACAAACAATATGTTGCTCAGGCAGGCATATTAAAAAACGTAGAACTAGCATGGTTGAATGCTGGGGGTTTTCAGCTAAAGCTACCAAAGCTTTCGATGTATGTTTTCTATCATACTTTTTTAAACTTGTTTTGTGTCCTTAGTCAGACACATCCTACTTCATGATTGCTTACAAATGATATTCAGAATCAGAAGTCGAAAGACAAAGGAAAAAGAAACCAAAAAAAAACTAACATCTCTTTTGGATTATCTTACGCATTGTCTTATTTCCCCGCTTCTTTCTCTATTACAGGTCTACAACGGATGCTTCAAATATGCATTCGGGTCCGCCATCACCGGCTCTGCTCAACTACAGACAGCATGTATCTCTCGGCCTACAGTCAATGTCCGTGTCCTAAGGCTTTTGCCTACCTTTTGCTCTTCGGAAAGCAACTCGATGCAGCTTGAATCAGATCGACTACAGTGTGTAATAGTTTTGCCATTAAGGCTTTTGCCTACCTTTTGCTCTTACGAAAGCAACTCGATGCAGCTTGAATCAGATCAACTACAGTGTGTAATAGTTTTGCCATTAAGGCTTTTGCCTACCTTTTGCTCTTACGAAAGCAACTCGATGCAGCAAAAATCAATGTCAATTTGCTATCTCTGATTTCAACGATGCTATACACAGAAGCTCAGTACATTGTCATATTTCCCCTACTTTGTAGTGCGTAATAGACAACCTTAACTTCACGCAGGGACTCGCTGCGTCGCAGCTCCCCTTGTTACACCAAAAAAACAAATATGTGTATGTCTTACTACTATTAAAATATTATGCACTTTCTCAAATTTTTGTGAAACATAAAACCTTCCATCATATTAATGTAATCCATTGCCAACTATTCTCCTTGGTTGTATTTTCGATCATTTCCTTTGAATTAAAAAAATGGAAACTAAAGCTAATGTGCAAGTGTAGATAAATGGAAAATGGTGGGGTTATTTAGGCTAAATAAAGTTTGAAAAAGAAAAAGAAGACCTATAGAAAACAACCATAAATGATTTAAAAAGTATTGAAACTTGCATATAAATGACTAAGTTTGTCTATTATATTTAGTCATTTTAAGAATTAATTGTTTGATTGTGGATCCTTTTCTTTGAATAAAAAAAAAGGAAACTAAAGCTAATGTTCAAGTGAAGATAAATGAAAAAGGTTGGGTTACTTAGGCTAAATAAAGTTGCAAAGAAAAAAAAGACCCTTAAAAACAACAATAAATGATCGGCATATAAATGACTAAGTTTGTCTATTATATTTAGTCATTTTAAGAATTAATTTTCAATCAAATGGTCATAAATTTGTCATGTTCATTCACTCATTTTTGTCAATTTAATTCTTAATTGATGTCAATTAGTACTGCATTTAATCATTTTGATTGACTCATTTATGTCAATTGGTAGTAAATTAGTATATTTAGTCAATTTAATTCTTAATTGATGTTAATTAGTACTGCATTTAGTCATTTTGATTGACTCATTTATGTCAATTGGTAGTAAATTGAGTGATTTTAATTTTTAGTTTCCATCATTTGGTAGGGTATTTAATTGTTTTTGTTCACTATCAACCTTACTATATTGATACATTGTTTATTAATTGCATATTCATTATATTTACTACTAGTTTAGAAATGAATTTTCATTTATCTAATACCAATAATTTATTAAATAACATAAATTGTATAATGCAGAAATAAACATATTATTAAACATGAATTGAAACATAAAAGAAAACAAAAATATTGCATACATAAACAAGCTACAACATGATAAAGTTAAAATATTGAATCAATATCATGATAAAAATGGTAATCTACATTTAAAAAATATAATGCAATTTTAATGAATTGTAAGAATATATATAGATATATCTATCTATCTATCTATCTATATATATATATATATATATATATATATATATATATATATATATATATATATATATATATATATATATATATATATATATCTATATATATATAAAGTCTCATAGTTTCCAACTCTTGCTAATACACTCTAATAAATATCTTCGAACAACAAATTCAAGCTACTACATAAAACACTTGGCCAAACTATATAACAACAAGTAGCTGATAAAAATCAACTGTCATTTTTTGCAAATATTTTAGTGGCCATCATGTAAACTTTCATTCTTTTTGTTTCAGATGGGAAACTCCATTTATTTTGTCTTCATAAGAAAGGGTTATGTTACTTCTGATCTTTAAAATATTTACATTTTCATCTACTTTTTCCTTTCTCTTTGAATCTATTTATAATAGATAGTGACTGATTCCACCTAATAACAACAACAACAACAATACAAATAGATCCAACACCCTAACTTTAACCTCTTCTTAGAATTTATCAATACATTTCTAAAAACCAAAAATATATACATTATATTGAGATATAAGAAATGTTTCAACATAATTATATTCTAATTATAATTAGCATACTCTGGAACACAAAGATAAAGAAATCAATCTATAACTCTATCAAAAACAAAAACGAGGATAATTAGAAACAACTAAGCTCATAATATTAGAAACAACCATGATCATCTTATTAGAACTTCTGTGTCATTAGAAACAACCATGATCTATTATGAACTATATAGACTTATGATTTTGCCAACAATACTCTTAAAGGGACTTGAATGGACTCGGAAACTAGCATATGAGGCCCCCCCTTAACTTGTCTCATGGAATTCTCAATAAGGTGTTGTCGAGATTCATATTCTATTGTGTGTGTACATGTGACATAGATGTTTCATAAAGGTTACCTCATTTGATGACCACACCAAAGAGCTTTGAAGCAATTTACAAATGGTAACCTGAAATAATTTACAAGATGTTATATAACCACATCAAAAAAACATCAGAAAAGATAGATCAACAACTTGAAAATAAGCCTCTTCAAGGGGGAACCTCCTTTTAGATCACATAAATTAACAATTCTTGGATAATTCAAATGACAATACCCCCGTGGTCTATAGAGGAGTCTAAGGGGTCAAATATAATTAGGGTTTGCATAACAATAATAATGTAAGGACACACAAATAACATAATGGGCGTCTATGTGGCACAATGATAACAATATGAAGGGTAAACTAGTATCATAGCTACCTCATTTCCTTCTCCTTCAAAAAAATGTTTTCCTTAACACTTGACTAGTACTCGATGCTTCTTAATAAAATACTCATCCTCCCATGTGGAGTCATAAACACATAAGTTCTTCAACTTAATGAGATACTTTGAAATTCATCTCTTTCGTAGATATCAAATTCTTGTTTCTGTGATTTCTTCGGGCTCCAATATGATTTTTCCTTCTTTGCTAAGTTCTAGAAATATAGTTTGAACTAGAAGCTTGTCACATATTACATTATTTAAGCATGAAACATGGAAATATGGGTGTCTTCGTGGATATGCACGAAGATGCAACTTGTATGCCATAGTACAATAATTAGCTTTCTTTACAACACCTTCTAAGTGTCATAATACTTGGGTGACAATATATTGCCATTTTTAGCTTTTTTGAGGGACATTTCTTTGTATGGTTGTAGTTATAAAAATACCTAGTCACCCACATCAAAAATTATTTTATTATAATATTGATATACATGTTGTTTCACTTCATTATGAATGAGATTCAAGTTATCATTTAAGAGTTGAAGAACTTATTGTTGATGCTCGATGTGATCCCCCACTGCTTGAACCTTAGAATTGTCTCTTAAAGATGATGTGATGGATAACAAATGATATCCATAAAGCAACCTAGATGGAGTCATTTTTGCTACGGTGTTGGGATAGGGTCCCTAGAGCTAGTTTTGCGGTTAATTTCACCCAATTTTGTAAAAGTTTTGTAAAAATAATGTAAAGTCTCCGCGATATGTGGATGTGGAGTGTGCAGATAGATAGAAGTCAAAAGGGTTTTATCCCTTATTTTTGGTCAGTTCTAAGATTTTCCCATGGTCTGCATACCATGGTATTGTATCAAGAAAAGCTATAAATAGACGAGTCATAGCGAGTCTTAGAAATAACTTTAGATAGAGATTGGGGTACGTTGAAGGGTTTTTGCAAAAGTGCTAAGGCAAGAAGGCTCTTCTTCTTGCACTTAGGTGAACAAGGGAAGGCTCCTACAGCTGAGTGTGCAGAAGGCCTGTGTAGAGCCTACAACTAAGTGCAAGGACCCCTATAGCTATGTTTGTAGGGTAGAGAGGGCCTATAATCTCTGAATGGAAGGTCAATAAAGACAACTTTTAGAAAAATTACTGTGTATTTCCATTGAAACTATTTATGCTATATTTCACCGATTTAAGGATATTTTTTATGAAATAATGATTGAATATTACACGAGTTCACTGAGTCTATATTAATATTGCATGATATGAAGGGTTATCTACTTTCGTGAAGTTAAAAGCTATTTCTCTTATGTTTTCTAATAATTAAAGTAGATCTACATGAGATCCAATCTAGGATTACTTATTAATGCACGAAAGTAGGTAAATCACCTGTTTAAGGTCCACAAATACTAACCACGAACCTTCGCGAAGGTCTGGAATCCGTTTGACCTAGTTACAATGAAAGTCTCTAGAAGACTACTGATCTATGCGGAAGAAGATCTAAGGCACTAGAAGACATCACACTAGTCTCTTGATGCAGAAACTTGGTTCTTGCATTGCCCAATACTACTTCGGGTGAGACTCCAACCTACACTACACAGGTTGTTGCTTAAAGGGCGAGTAGTGTAGGGTTTTGTTGGTTGTGCAACTAAGTCCGAACCTGGGTCAGAACACCCTAAGCCAAAAAATGGTTCCATTTCCAGGACCGGAATCTAATTAAAGAGATGTGTGATGTTGCATGATTGGAATCTAACTAAGAAAGAGATTGAAAATGGTTTAGAGTGGAATATTCGAATTTGTGGCTCAAGAAAATAGGAATGCACACCTGTCGAAGGAGGATTGGTTAAACAAATATTTGTATATAGAGATATACAAAATTCTCTTTTGCACTTTTCCATGCGAATTATATGAGTGGTTATCTAAATTGGTGGATGGTCAAGGGAGGTGGAAGATAGATAGTCCTATAGTGTGGACTCTAGAATTGGTACGATGACCAAAGGCATCTGAAAACAAGATCAAACGTCCTATCGATCATTGACTTGATCGAATTCTAGTAGGATTTGTTAATGAATTTGCAGTTGATACCTCAATTAGCTATAGCAAAGCAGAGTGAAGATTCTTGAAGGGACCATGAGGTAAGTACTTAAGGTCAATGAATACTTGGATTAAAATCCTATTATGTGAAAGGCGGGTAATTCCATTACCTTAAAGTTGAGAGCTATGTGAAGTGGTAGACTCTTCAGAAGTCATGGATCAGGTTCAGAGTATAGTCCATTGGTTGAACCTCCTTCAAGTGACGACAATGGGGTGGTGGTGACTACACCGGGAAGCACTATTAAGTTAATAACTCAGGGTATTTCAAGATGATCTCATCCATCCACCCCACATCCACCTCCACCTCCACTACATACAACTTCACCTACACCTCCACCTCCACCTCCAACATTCATCATGGAAAACACAATGAAGATGTCGATCTTCAAGGGCATAGGAAGTGAAGATACAAAGCAATTCTTGTTTGTTGCTAACAATGTATGGAAAGCACAACAAATCACCGATGATAATATAAATAAGGCGTAGTTGGTTACTACCTTGCAGGATCGTGCGCTAACCAGGTATGTTAAGTATTGCGATGATAATCCTTAGGAATCATTAGTAGAGACTTAGACAACTTTTAACAAATAATTTAGTAAGCCTAAATTTGAGGTGCCGTTAGTAATTGAATTTAAGGAGATCCTAATGAAAGTCGATGAGACACCTTGGGACTTCGATCAAAGGTTGAAGTGCCATATCACATAGGCTAACATGAAAATATCATATATCCAGCATTGTGACTGGTTTATCGCATCGCGTTTGCCACATTTAAGAATCCCTCTCTCACAACAGAAGATAGCAATGCAAGCAAAAGCCTTGGAAATTGCGATGACGTTGCGCACATCACCTATTTAGAATATGAACCTAGGGGTACAAGAGATTCACTCATAGTTAGCGAGCCTACGCCTAGAATTACAGAGTCTAAAAAAATAAAAGGAGACTAAGCCAGAAGTATGGACAAAGGTTTGGTGCTTGAAGTGCAAGATCCACAGACACGATAAAGATCATTGTCCATTATATGTCAATTATCTTATGGGGGGGTGGGGCTAGCCCCCTGGAAGCTAGAAACCCCAACCCGTCTAGGCATAGGAGCTGCGCTATGGTGCGCCATTTGTCAAGTCACTCAGCAGCATGCGATAGATAATGGTCACTTACTTCAGAATTTCGTTCAGACATCCCAGCAATTGTTCTGCAATTTCTGTAAATCTGTGGGCCATGATGAGCTCCATTGTCGAAGTTATGAGCTGATGATGGAAATAACCCCTGGTTACCGTATGCAAGAAGGAACTCGGCCTCCAGATGAAGGTGCAGGAGGAGCGCGCAGGGGTTTTCAAGGTTGAGGAGGAGGATGAGGAGGAGGACCTAGTCGAGGTCATGGTCATATTATTTGCTACAATTGCGAACAACAGAGGCATTTCGCGCGAGATTGCTCGAATCCTACACACCCTTCATGTGAATACTGTAGACAATTTGACCATGCCATAGAAGAATGTCTGGTACTCATAGCTAAAACGCAAGGGAAGAAAATGCAACCTCAGTAGCTTACACAAAATTTACAAATGATGAGGGTTGAGCCCCGTGAGAAGGATCAAAGCATTAATATTGTACTAAGAAGTGGTATATCGAATATCGCAGATAAAGATAAGTAGCCTGAAGAAGATGGATGGTTTGGAAAACTCCTGAGAAAGAAGTCACCTTTGACCTTAATCACACTAAGGAAACATTCATGAAAGAAAAGAAGAGCTTCATTGAGGCCTCCACCTCAGGAAGCCAGGACAAGACACCAGAGACTAGTGTGACACAAGAGGTTGATCCTTCCATACTCACTACTTTTTTGGAGACCTGCATGAAGTTACTGTGTGACAAAAAGGCTATGGAAGGATTGCAAGACTTAATAGACAAGTGTGCCAATAAGGAAAAGACTCATATGGAGCAGCGCACAGTTAGAATGATTGGTAAGCATAAGGCACAAACCAGAAGCGAGATGTGGCTAATAACAGAGATAGGCAATTATGAAATGGACTAGGTAATTTTTGATTTGGGGTTTGATGTGAATGTCCGCTGAAACAGACATTGGAAAGGATGGGGAGACCTGCGCTGCAGTGGTCTCCAATTCAGCTACGAATGGAAAATCAACTAAAAATCATCCCCATGGGATGATTGTATGGAGTGACGGTTGATGTTGAAGGTGTGAGTGCATTAGCGGACTTTGAAGTTATAGAAATTTTGGTGATAGTAATCCCTACCCCGCGCTCCTGGGAATCAACTGCAATTTTGATATGAATGGCGTCATTAATTTGAAGAAAAGGACAATGTCATTTGAAAGGAAGTTGTTAAGGGTTATAGTCCCACTGGATCCTATGGAAGGAGAGTGTTATATTGAAGCAGTACGCGATTATGTAGAAAGTGACGATGAGCTAGATCAAATCTAAGATAACAACACGAGATCAAGATTGGATCAATCCAACAGCGGATGGACGGATCGCATGGGACCAAGAGAGTTAATTTGCTTCTGACTCAGATGAGGAATTAGAGCATTGGCAGAACCGCTTACATGAAGTATCTACATTTTGGTGCAATATGATGACGAGGTCACTACACTGTGTTTCGTCGAAGGTAAGGAAAATACCTTATTATGATGGTCTGACTGACATAGATATGTTTTTAGATGATTTTTTAGCATGAAGTCCCTAAAGACCACTGGTTTCAAGCACTGGAGTTGGTGTTACACACTACGCCGGCACGATGGTGGGCTACACAAGATAGTTTTACAGGATGGTGAAATTACAAGTGAATGATGAAGTTACAATTTGGGCATGCTAATACAAGAATGAGTAAGAAGTATAATGGGAAGGATGATCCACGTGATCACCTAGAGAAGTGGACTAAGGCGTGGGGGACGAAATTGCAACCAGAATGGTACATATATTTTTTCATACCTTGGATACAATCCCCATGAACTGGTATCTTGAGACAGAGCTCCACCACGGCACTAAGGAATGGGATGTATTGAAGGAAGGTTTCTTATTGACTTTCAGCTTCGAGGATGGGTTTGCAAGCTTCGATGAAGCGCTTCAAGAAATTAAAGCTGTTACCTTTAGGACACCAAAGGAACCTATGGAATGGACCCAATGGGATTGGAGCACCAAGTTACGCCATGCATTGGAATGATATAATGTGACCGCTGAAGAGCAGGACGAAGACCCGAGGAATATCAATATTCCAAAGACAGAAGGGCATCGCGTAGTAGAAGGACCACAAGTAGAGAACCTAGACATTTCCACACCTTTGAAAACACGACAAGTAAACATTGACACTGAAGAAGAACTGAAGTTCGCAAAGATTGGAGACTATTGGGACGATGCTACAATAGACAGAGTTTTTGAATTACTTTGTGAATACCAGGATCTCTTCCCCACTAATTTTTCAGATTGAAAGGGAATACTTGGTGATTTGGGCATTATGAGCATCACATTGAAGTCGGACGTGAAGCCTATCAAGAAGAGGCCTTATCGCCTTAATCCTAAGTATAAGGAGAAGGTTCGCCAAGAGTTCCATAAAATGTTGGATGCTGGAATTATAGAACCTGTTGAAGAATCCGATTGGGTGAGCTTGATGGTAGTGCAAGAAAAGAAACAAAAGGGAGAAATAAGGATCTGCATAGATCTCCGAAAGTTGAATGATGCGTGTGTTCATGATCCATTTCCAACGCCATTTATAGATGAAGTGTTAGACAATGTTGGAGGGCAGTTCTATTCCTTTACTAACGAGTTTTCCGGTTATGATCAAATTAAGATTTCACCAAAGGATAGAAGCAAAACCATCTTCACGACAAAGTGGGGTTTCTTTCATTACATTGTTATGCCGTTTGGATTGAAGAACACACCTACAATATTTTCCTGCATATTCATAGCAACATTTAAAGAATTCATTCATAATTTTTTAGAAGTATACTTCGATGACTGGACTATGTTTGGATTGGTAAAATGCCATGTAGAAAGTTTGTGCCTTATGTTGGATACACGTCAAAGATACTAGATAGCGTTGAATTTGAAAAAAATTATATTTTTTGTTCCATTTGGGATCATGCTGGGTCATGTCGTGTGTAAGCAAGGATTAATGGTGGACCCTGCAAAGATTGCGGTGATTGTGAACTTGGATGCCCCTAGGAACGTCAAGCAGCTGCGTGCGACACTGGGACATATGATATACTATAGAAAATTCATTAAATCTTATGCTCAAATTACCGCGCCCATGGAAAAACTTCTAAAGAAGGATGTGACATTCTCTTGGGATGAGGAATGTTAGTGAAAATTAGATGTGTTAAAGGAAAATATGGTGACTACACCAGTCCTGGTAATTCCCAATTGGAAAAAGGAGTTTCATGTACATGTGGATGCGTCTTGCATTGCGTTGGGTGTAGTATTAACACAGGGAAGCGAAGGTGAACTTGACCATCCTATAGCCTTTGCAAGTAGGAAGTTATCAAAGGCAGAGAAAAATTATTCAACGATAGAGCGCGAGGGGTTGGCCATGGTCTATGCACTGCAAAAAATCAAGGATTATATGTTAGGGAGACATTTCAAGATGTATACAGACCATTCTACCTTAAAGTACTTGGTTAACAAGCTTGTGTTGGGGGCAAATATTTGCAGATGGTTGTTATTATTTCAAGAGTATGATTTTGAAGTGATTGTGAAGCCAAGGAGGTTGAATGTTGGACCTGGCCATCTATCAAGAATTGAAACAGGTGAAGAACCCATTAATTTGGAGGAAGGGTTGTTAGATGTGCATCTCTTTGCGGTACGTGTAGCTAATGACCATTTTTCTAACATTATTCACTTCTTAACTATAGGGATGGCGCCTGAAGGATATAAAAATTAGCAGAAGAAATAACTAATAGTCTATGCGGCCGATTTTTCGGTCATTGCGGGACATTTGTACAAAATGGGGATAGATGAAATATTGCGGAGATATGTGTTAGATTTTGAGCGGGATAGTATTCTCACTGAAGCTCATGGGGGAGTTGCAGGAGGCCATTATGTTGGGAAAGAAACCACATAGAAGATTTTGTGTTCAAGATTATGGTGACCAACATTTCACAAGAATTCCAAAGCATACTGTAAGGTGTGAGATGCATGTCAAAGGACTAGAAAACCATTGCGAAGGGATGAACTACCACTATACCCTCAGGTATCTTTACAGATATTTGAGAAACGGGCCATTGAATTTATAGGCGCGATACAACCAACGGGAAAGAAGACGGGTGCATGGTACATTATTATTGCAACAAAATACTTAACAATATGGGCAGAAGCGCAACCCTTAAGGGATTGCACTACTTCAATGACTATGAAGTTTCTTTTTGAGTATGTATTAACCAGGTTTTGATATCCGAAAGTTTTGATGAGTGATAGGGGTACGCATTTTTTGAATGAAATGATCAGCACGATGTTGGAAGACTTTTAGGTATATTATCAGAAGATCACGCCCTATCACCCACTAGCGAATGGAACGGTGGAAGATTTTAATAAGATCTTGGAGCATGCGTTGAAAAAGGTATTCAACATGTAGAGGAATGACTGGGACATGTGCATACCTGTTGTCTTATGGGCATATAGGACGATCTACAATAAATTGACAAGACAAACACCATTCTGGTTGGTCTATGGGATTTAAGCAGTCATGTCAATGGAGTACATTGTGCCCAACCTAAGAATTGCAGCCTTAACTGAGATGGCGGAGCTTGAGACCTTGGAGGAATGGCTCGCACAGATCATGGAGTTGGAGGAAGACCGTTTCCTAGTAGGATTTCACCATCAAGTGAAAAAGGAATGAGAGAAAGCATGGCATGATAGGCACATTAAGCTGGTTATGTTCAAGATAAATGATTTGGTGTTGTTATATGATGGAAAGTTCACTAATTTCCCATGAAAGATTCAAATGCAGTGGATGGGGCTGTATGTTATCAAGGATATTATGGATGGTGGTGTAGTTTACCTTGCGAAGCTGAATGGGGAACCTTTCCCTGGAAAAGTGAATGGAAGAAGGTTGAAGCTATATATAGGGGATCTTGCCCTTGCATGATGACTATATGGAAGCAGGACAATCTCAGTAATCCAGGTAGTTGTAAGGGATTGTGGGACTATAAACTATGATGCTTGACCCAGGGAAAGTCTTAGTAGGTAGGCTACATGACGGATAACAGTGGTGTTATGGGTAAAGCTACACTATATAAGCTGCACAATGGAGAATAATGCCGCACAGGTGGGTCCAAAGATAACTTTTGAAGTTACGATTCATGACTTGATGGATAAAAAGCAGTTAAGGGAGTGAGTAGGTGCTATTTATGGCAAAAATATTTGAAGCTTTGCCGCCAAATCAATATTTATCATCTGAATTTTGGGGGAACAGTTGGATTTGAATTCAACTCCCCCTATAAATTATGCATGCTAGTCCAACAGAGAACACTTTTCATTCTAAGAGTTGTTTGCACATTTTGTTGTTTGATGCGTATGAATGGTGCATTCTGGGAAGAATTTGTGACACACCCCTCATTTTCACACTATTCTACAGTAGCCCAAGAGTGATTCATTAAGAAGATGACTACTTCCAACCCCTCTGAAGCCATCAGTTCCAAAGTAGCTATGTATGACGCACTAGGCCCTGAAGTGACTAGTATGGAAGCTATGCCATTGTGCCCATAGCGCTGAGGTCTCCTAGGCCGAAACAAACTATCACAAAAGAGAAGCATCTAACCATGAAATAAAAGAACTCAACCGCGGAAGAAAAATAGAAGAAGTTGGTCCTAGTGTGAATGTCATCGAGGAAGAATCCAAAGGCATGAGTGAAGGAGAAAAAGGACAAGCAACCAGAAAAAGTGGTGGATTTAGAAGAAGAGGAGTACCAAGGTATCAAAGAAGTTGATGTCGAGGGAATTGAGCCTATCTCTAAGCTTCTTGAGTACATCCCTCCATGAAAGGGAAAAACCAAAGTGACCCAAGATCCTAATTCTGGAAAATTTGGGGTATCCACTCCCCTGCTACCGGAGTAGGTCACATTTGAAGGAGCTAGGCTCGCATGCATCTTGATATTGAAAATGGAGGACTGGGACCTCGAGGACCATGAAAATTTTCCACACCTAGCGACCCATAAGTACATGACGAAGATATATTATGATGAGACAGGGGTTACACAGTTAGAACCCATGAAGAGGTTCCTCAATGTTGAGCTATTGGGCTTGATCAACATGCTTTTAGTGCTACACTATCATCGTTCGCCTATCCATACAGTCTGTTTGTGCCAGCTCCTCGCGCTGGTGTACAATGGGATTCTGTTGCTTGGGCAGCCCATTCCAATAACTGACATGTTGATCCACAGGATAAAAAGTTTTCCTAAAAAAGGAGCGGACCCTACTAAGGTGTTTGCAGGGAAAACGCGGGAAAAAGAACTAGCTGATAAAATGAAGAAAGAATATGGTCTTGTGAAAAAGTCGTGAGGATACTCTATCCTTTCCATTCCAGACAAAAAAATCGAGTTTTCTACCTATATCCTCATAGGCAAGATCATGAGGAAGTGTCACATCTATAAAGTTCTAGCGCCGGTAGTTTCACTTGCTACACAGTGTGCAAAGGGCGTGTAATATAATTGGTCCAGGTATCTTTCCCATGAATTCCTCCTGAACTGCCGAGAAGCCCAAGATGAAAGAAAGACATTTCATTATGCATGGATTTTATTTTCTATTGTGGCAGTTGCATGGAGGTTGTCAGAGAACAACCAATTTCCTCCGCAGAAGGAAAACTTTCCCCAGGCAGTGAAGTTTGCTTTGCTCTGGTCTACAAAGGATGCAGCATGAATCAAGTAAACGAAGATTTTTTGGGTTCTGATGGAGATGGACCTTTGAATGGTGGTTAATCAGATGCCAAGGTTGTCCCCAACTTTTTTTTAACAATTGAAAGCCTACGCGAAGTTAAAGGATGACTTTACAATGTATCAATCCACGCTTGGAAGGACCCAGAGGCAACTTGGCATTCGTTGCCTTAGTTAGTGTCTGAGATGGATGTGCAAGAAGTTGCAGGGTATTGGCCACTAGAGTGTCATGAACCTACAACGCTTGAGGTGGGAACCAGCAAAGGTTTATAAATCTCTGTTTCGTAGGAGGGGAAGGAAGCCACTAAGAATGTTGGATGCACCTTGACCGAACAAAAGAAGAAGGAGGCTACTAAGGCAACTGTAGAGAAGGAACATATGGAGAAAGAGTGCACTGCTAAAGAGAAGGCAGGGAAAGAACAAAAGGATGTCGATGTGAGTGGGAAGTCTGATTCGCATCATACTGACGAGCAAGAGTTTTCAGAACAGGGAGGAGGTGGCAGTGAGGAGTAGATCACTCCTTTCATCTCGAAGAGGCGCGAGAAGGAACAAATGGGCGTACAACGAAAGAAGAATAAGTCTGATAAGTAGACACATATTGATCCCATTATACTAATAGAAGGTGATCTAGATGACATTAGGGACAAGATATGGGACACAACAACAGAGGTGCTGCAACAATTTGTGCAGCAATACATGCAGAAGCTAGGGAGCATCCACAAGGATCTGCATGAGCCGCAGATCCAGGCAAACAGGATTCAGCTGGGTGTCGGGTAGGCGAGCAGCACACAAGCAATCCTGATGGAGGGAAGTAGCACAATACCAAATATTGAATGGAATCTAGATCTGAGAGTCATTCCTTTGCCAGATGAGCAGGCCATGTTGATTTAGACGAGGATCGCGCTGTGCTCGCCACAGTGAAGGATATGGGACTAAACCTTGTCATGCTGCCACTCAAGACCCTTCATGTGCTGCATCAAGGAGTCTTAAACGAGTTGAATATCATAAGAATAGTGCACAATCACCATCGCCAGTGAGTTTAAATTCAAAAACGAGCATCTTTTTGCACAAAAAGCTCAAGCATTGAAGGAGAAGGAGGAATTACATATAAAATGCCAGAACCTAGTAACGACGATTGAGCAAGCCTACAAGTTAGTGCCTGAGTTGAATATACCAAAGGATGCAGAGGTGTTAGCCAAAGTGAGGAAATTGGTTGTTGCAATACGTGCTTCAAAGGAGGAAGTTGGTAGGGTGAATTTCATTTTTCGGATGAAAACAGTAGAGCCGCAGTTAAAGTTGTAGTTGACGACTCCACCAGAGGTTCAAGAGCAGTGCAGAGCAGAAATAAAGGAGGGAATGACTACACTAGACACCATAGTTAATGACTGCTCTTCAATGTTTGATGTAGCGATGGAGTTATGGAAAAATTTGCAGGAGGACCCGAACCCGCAATAGCTAAAGACAGATGCTCGTGAAATGCAATGAAAATATGATGAGGTCCAAGCGTCTACGTGCAATTTGGCGCCAACGCAACACTTCACCAAGCTACAAGAGGGCAATCAGCTGCTTACAAAGGTGGATGACTTGCAGAGAAAGGAGGCCTTGCTAAAGGTCATATTGCAGTCATGGCTAGAGGAAGCGTGTCAGCTTACTCTATTAATCCAGGAGAATCTCAAAGGGTTGGAGTAGATGCAACAGACCATGCGCCACACAGTAGAGGGGAAAACAACTAAAAATTGGTTGAAGAAGTATAGCCTGTAGCGGCGTAGAGCCCCGCAGAAGTTGTAGTAATGCAGGTTGACCTAAGAGATCTTCGCAACAAGGTCGCGACACCAGCTGAGTGACTCAAGGGTGAGTCACGATCTTTGTGTTGGGGGCCTGTTGGGATAGGGTCCCTAGGGGTAGTTTTGGGGTTAATTTATCCAAATTTTGTAAAAATTTTGTAAAAACAATGCAAAGCCTCTACGATATGTGGATGCGGAGCACGGAGGTAGATAGGAGTCAAAATGGTTTTAGCCCTTGTTCTTGGTTGGTTCTAAGATTCTCCAATGGTCCGGGGACCATGGTATTATATGAATAAAATCTATAAATAGTTGAGTCATAACGAGTCTTAGAAATAACTTTAGATAGATATTGGGGTATGTTGAGGGGTTTTTGTGGAATTGCTAAGGTAGGAAAATCTGTTTCTTACGCTTAGGTGAAGAAGGGAAGGCTCCTCCAGCTGAGTGTGCAGGAGGTCTAGGTAGAGTCCATAGATGAGTGCGCAGACCCCTGCAATGGTGTGTGCAAGGTAGAGAGTCTGTAATCTATGAATGGAAGATCAATAAGGACAACTTTTTGAAGAATTATTGTGTATTTCCATTGAAACTGTTTATGTTATATTTCACCAATTGAATGATATGTTTTATGAAATAATGATTGAATAATGTGTGAGTTCACTAAATCTATCTTAATATTGCATGATATGAATGGTTATCTACTTCCGCAAAGTTAAAAGCTATTTCTCTTATGTTTTTAGATAATTAAAGTAGATCTACGTGAGCTCCAATCTAGGATTACTTACTGATCCGCAAAATTAGGTAAATCACCTATTTAAGGTCTGCAAATACTTATCACAGACCGTCGTGAAGATCTGAAATCTGTTTAACCTAGTTACATTGAAAAACCATAGAACACTATTGATCTTCACAGAAGCATATCTAAGGCACTCAAAGACATCACACTACTCTCTGGATGCAGAAACTTGGTTCTTGTATCCCACAATACTTCTTTGGATGACACTGCAACCTATTCTAGGCAGGTTGTTTCCGAAAGGGCTAGTATTGTAGGGCTTTGTTGGTTGGTGCAACTAACTCCAAACCTGGGTTAGGACCCCCTAAGGCAACACACGGTATGGAAGAAAGTGTTATACCACTATTCTGATAGAGGTAACCACTTGATCCATTATGGTTTTTTATCAGATACAAATAAAAAAAGATATCCTTCCAAACATTTGTTCACTATCTCAGTTTTTCCATCTGATTGAGGATGATAAGATGAGTTATGAGCTAGTTGAGTACCAAGAAAAAGAAAATAATTATGTCCAAAAATTTCCAGTGAGAATGGGGTCTCTGTCACTTACAATAATATTTGGATTTACATGTAGATTTTGAACTGTTTCCCTAAATAGAATAACGAGTGTACTAACTTTGAAAGGATGAGATAGTACAAAAAAGTATGCATACTTGGTAAGGCTATCAACTAGCACCATGATGACACTCTTTCCTTCACACTTGGGTAAACCTGTGATAAAATCCATTGAGACCTCTTCCCAAGACTACCTTGGAATGAATAATGTTTGTAAAATACCTATCGTCTTAATTGTCTCAATTTTGTTTTGTTGGAAAGCCAAACATTCCACCACAAAATTTTGAATATCATATTTAAGTCCATCCTAAAAACCTACCTTCTTCACCTTGTGGTAAGTTTTTAAAAATATTGAGTGCTCTCCTTTAGGAGAGGTGTGTAATTCCAAAAGAATTTTTATTTTTTTTAAGTTCAGAGTTCTTACATAGATATAAGTGATATTTGTATGACAGAGAATGATTTTTCCAAATAAATGAATCAAAAGAACTAGGATCTTGCTGCAAATTTTGAATGAGTGTCCATACCTCTTCATCATTCTTATATTCATGTTGTAGTGGTTGCAACACCCTCCAAAATTTTGGCTTGCATCCAATTTCAGAGCCTCCTTTGTATTTTTACTTGATGTTTGCAAGCACTCGGGCTCATCCTGTGGGCTCCTCTAAGTCTTTGCACCCTTCCTGTTTGATCATTCAATCTACAAATCTTTTTATGTTGGTCTCAATGCAATGCTTGCGTCCATGTTCTGGCCATGCACAAGGTCCTTGCTTTGTCTATACACGTTGTATTTGCTATGTGAACATCCATCGCACTCACACACAGAGTTGTATGCATTGTCGCACAAGCGTCATTGCAGTCGTTCAATGATCTATCATAAGCGTCATGCTTGTCACTCACACCGTCAGTCAGTCATGTTGAGCATATGTTGTCTTGATGGTTTGAGGCATCTTGTTGTTAAGTCATGTTGAGTGTGTGTTTTCAAGGTCGTGTATGCACAAATTCACTAGCTCACACACTGAATCATTTTGCTAAAGTTTTGATGAACAAATCACCCTCTAACAGATGGACATCCACCATGTCATTGACTCAACCGATTGTCACCCAGAACAACACAGAAGTGTCCAACAAGCAATTTCAATCTGCGTTGCCTGCAAGCTGATCAACTAACCCTCCTGCTGGTCAACCAGAGAGTTTGACCGGGAAATGACCCCGGGACTCACTACCCTAAAAAATTACAAAGAAGTTTCAAAACTTGCTCACTCTGTTGATTGATAAATATGCACTGACAGACTAGATAGATACCCAGTGTCTTTCCTTGTCTCCCTTAAAAAATTGTGTAGTTTTTCAAGCTAGCCACCCAGTCAGGTGGTCGGCTGCTCACCCAGAAAACTGTGCAGAGGTGCTCAACAAGACAACCTCTCATCAATTGTGCAGTTTTGTCTCTAGTAACACCGTAGCCCCTGTGCCAGCTCCCTCAAAGGATTGTGTAGTTTTTTCTGCCAAGGCCCTCCTGCGGCCTGCACTGCTTCCCTTCAGAAATTGTGTAGATCTTCCTTCTAGCCGAGCCAAATCTCCCGGATAGGCATTGTTGATCTGGATTATCCATATGAGTCACCCAGTGAGTTCTGCGAAATTTTCACCAGTAGTGGCTGGAGCCCGTATCCTAGGTTGAAACTTTCCTTGCACAGTTTCATAGCCTTTCCTCTCTTCGGGTCACCTACATATGAACACAAACGAGCATGCATCATGGTGTACTAGGAGGTTTATGGATTTAATTTCGTCTCGTTATGAGTGTTTAAAGATACAAATACATCAATAAGACATGATGTGATGATGGACGAGATGAACAAGAAGGACACATGCAAGGAAATGTGTTCACAAACGAACAAATGAGAAATGCATGCAAGGAGATGTGCCCGTGGACAAACGAGGAGAATTTTTCGCGAAAGGACGAACATGTCAAGCATCCCAAAGTACAAGAAAAGGAGCAACGTGCACATGCAACACCAAGCGAACACCAATGACCATCAAATACTCCACACACCTTTCCATGCAGAGGTGAAGTTGTGATACACCAATAGGACATCCATCACTCAGTAGCACTGCAGCTCGACATGCACACCACCAACAACATGAGCATACCAGCACTGTCGTGTCGAGTCGTGTCATGGGTCATGTCGTCCACATCACTACTGTGGGCCATAATATTGTAAATCAATGTAATGTAATGTGGAATTCCAAGAGATCCACTTGTAATCTGAAGATTCATGAAAATTTTAAAAGTCATGAAAGTCAAATAGTCATGAGGGAAGTGGAACGGTAATAAGGGCCAATTTACCCTTGGCTATAAATAGCCCTCATTTGTACATGAAAAATAATTTCCACCTTGGCTCCTCCCACATAGCCTTGAGATTCTGTAATCTTTATTTTAGGAGCCAGCAGTGGCTCCAATGCCCCACCTACGGGGTTAGTGAAGTACAATGTATTAATGTGTCTTGGAACTTTCGCTTAATTCAGAAGCTTGATAACAGGCTAGCATGTTTTCACACATGTGTTGTAACTATTTGTAAGATTAATCTTGAATAATTGTAATACATTTTGCTTTACCCTATGTTAAACAATTGAACTCAGTCAACTCATCTAATACATGTACTTATGAAAATGTGTTGTATAAGTTGTTAACACTCTCTTTCCCATGTTGGTTACCTCCCCAGACATCAGATAGAACCTTTCATGTAAACGTTTTATAATGACCATCGCACTTGTGCAGATTGTCACGTTGGGTGTGGTATGTGCTATCTTCCCTTATGTTGTGATTGTTGCATTCGTGTGGACTGCTCCTTTAGAAGCTGTGCATGTCCTATTGTGTTGTGTGTCTTTGACACAGTTAGGACTTCCTCCATTTTGACTAGAGACTTACTCCCACCCTCTCTCTCTTTGTGGTGAAAGAACCTTGACATAGGTAACACTAGCACTCACCAGGCACGCGAACCTCGCTATTCTTAGAAAAGCAGACCACTCACATGTGATGACAAGAAAGAGCTAAGGAAAACATCTAAGATAATGGGAACTGGGCCATCATACCGGATGGGACTCCCAGATGAAACGGTGTGAGGTCTAGTTGGGACATCATATCGGGTGGATCCCCTAAATGTTGGAAAGTTCAGCACTATCAAGATTTCTAGCCCTAGAAGGAGGGTCGCCTGTTGTTTATGGATGAATTTCCTCTCACACTCACTCATCAATCATCTGGCCAAGGTAGTAACTCACACTCCCTCTCACCTACATGTGACTCTGAAGTTGGTTACTCCTCACCTCCTAGACGTGAACATGAAATTTTGTATTAGCACCTTCACTCTTTCCATCCCATCACCCATCAATTTGTGAAAGTAGTTGGACTGATCCTAGGAATACAACATCTTCCATATGCATCAAGAAAGCCAAAAACCACTCTCACGGGGGTTGTTGTGTCATCAGTGGAAGAAGCAGTTCTTTCCACACTTGAAGGTTTGGTAGAAGTTCTTGATAATAGAGAGGAACATTCTGTCCTCCAATAGGGAGAATGAGACACCCTCATGATCTTGGGCTTAAACTCTGGCACATGAGATGGAGGGGAAGATAGTGATCGAGGTGGAGGCAGAGACAAACCTGTTAGTGTCAGTGTCTTCACACTTCCATCGGTGATCAAATTGCTCTTTTGCATGCATATTAGGTGTCTCATTCAATCAACTGCATTCGATTAGGTCATGGATCAACTGATGGTAGTGGTTTCATTTCAGTTTCCCTCATTTCATATACCTGCTGGCTCGTTCAAAACCTCTTTTCAGTCATTTATAGTCATTTCAGTTCATTTCATTCAGTTTTAGGGTTTAGTTTCACTAGGTCTTAGGGTTTGTCATCATGGTCATCAAAAATTGAATAAAAAGGTTAGCAGGCACATGAGGAGGATAAATAGGTTCATAAAATCATAAATTTACTTATGATATGCTCAATAAATCTTTTTTACCTCAAAACTCTGTTTTGAGGTGAAATTAGAGTTTTTTCATTTTTTGTAAAAAAGTTCATGTAATTTAAGTGTTTCTATATGTAATAAACTCAGCAGCTGTTCTTGGTCACCTTGCCAACTCCTGCCACTGCAAAAAACAAAAACACCAAGACATCAGTCCATCAAAGTGCGAAAAAAAGTCAAACTTCAAATTGAAAAGCAGAGTTTTTGAAAAACTAACTAAGACTTTATAAAAGTGGGTTTGCAATGAAGAAAAATTAAAGTGCATCATATATAAAGAAAATTCATGCTAGCTACTCATTTCATTGTGCAAAAAGTCAACTGGAGAGACAAAATCACGTTTTGAAGCGAAATTGAACAAAAGAGGAAGAAAACCAGGATTTTGCATAAAATTTGCATGGTGCTGCGCATCAGAGGGTCAGCGCTGCGCATCAGACAGGCGCTACGCATCAGACAACTTTTCTCCATGTAAAATTACACAGGCATTGTGCAATGGGCCCAGTACATTGCACATTGACCAGGGAGGCTCCAAACTCACTACAATTCATCCCAAATTCTCTCAAATGTTGCGTTTTCCTCCTGCAAGTAAGTGTTCATCTATCTTGAGCTTAAATAATTCTTCTTCATGTTTTGTTCATGAGTTTTTCTTCCTAAAATCAAAACCCTAGCTTGCCTTCATATTTTTTCACCTCATTGCAAAACCAACATCCTTTGTCCCTTTTCCCAAACTTCATTGCTCTAAAACTACCCATTGATTCCATTTTCCCTTTCCCTATTCCCCTAAGAAACTAATCCCCTTTATTAAACCCTAAGACCCTCATAAGTCAAAACCCTAGTTTCCCAAATCTTTCCCTTCATTCCCCTACTCCACTTCATTACTATTGTTCCATTTACAAAATCTCTTCATACTCACCCTTTGTTCCCACCTATTATCCATTATTCAGCATATCATCACCACATTATCTCATAGAGACAAGCATGGAAAGAGGCAGTGAATCAGATTTTGAAGAAGACACACTTAGTGATAGCTCAAGAGAAAGAAATGTGCAGTCCAGGAAGCCTCACAGAGGTGGAAAAATCATTATTGAGGAGCCCATTAGTATGAGTGAACTGCTTGCTTGCCCATTAGCCACCTCACGCTTCAAACTTCAGTCATGCTTTGATTTTTGTGGAATGGTGGAGAAGCATCTGGTTCCCTTGACTCCAGTTAAACAAGAAGTGGTTAATGAGAGAGAAATATGGCTTGAGAGGGTAAATATCCACCTTGAGGGTCTTCTAAAGAAAGCCAACAGAGACAAAATATGCTTAGGCATATGGCCTACCATTACTTGACCCAGAATAGGATAGGTAACATGAGAATTAAGCACCTTAAGGCAAGATTACAGAGGGCCTTAAGAAGCAAAAAGAGGGGTGACAAACTTGAGATCTTGGTTGATGTTACACTTGCCCAAAAAAGTAACCAATGAAGTACATTTGAGCCAAAACTAGGTAGATTTTGGAAAAATTTTGTAAATTTTGATTTTTTGAATTAGGCAACACAAGAAATTCTGGTGGATGTGCAACGCCACCGGCACTGTGCATTGGATTGGCTCACTCTTTTGCCAAATGGCTTGTAGTTTTGGATTCAGCATGAAAAAACAACCAAACCCAGAAAATTTCATCAAATTTGGAGGAGATCTTGGCCACCAAAAGGGCAAAAAAACTCAAAAAATGCCCTCTCTGCCACTTTTTGGACCCACAGGAAGAAGTCTTGGGAGAATTGATGTTTGTAGAGGCAAATGAACTCCAAATCATAAAATTCAAAGTGTTCCAGAAACTAGACAGGCAGTGATTTCCAACAAGCTATCTTGGGCCTGGTTTGGGGAAGTGCAAGGCTTCCAAAAGCAGTCATGAAGCGGTGCTGCACATTAGGCAAATTTTGTCAATTTTGCCTAAAAGTCAAATTTCACCTAGTCTCTTCAGCAGTTGACCTTTTCTTCTTTTCTTGGTAAATTTTGCATGGTAAATGATGTAATATGATGTAAATGTTGATGTAAAAGAATTGATGGGGTAGATACATCAAAGCAAAGGTGATTTTAAACTGAATGTATCAGTTTCCTAAGTTCTAGAGGCAAGCTGTTCCACTGCCTATATTCCTATTCCTAGTTTAGATATGGTTGAAACGACCCCTTTTCTCATGGATTCGACCCTAATAGCTAGCATGAGTGGTTTCCTTGCTTATATTATGTAATTTCTTAGTCATTTGTAAATGTTGGACTTTGGTAGAAGTGGTGGCACTCATTGAACATTTGTATCAGCAGTTTGGCAAGGAATAAAACTAGGTTTCACAGCTATTTTTGTGGGATTCTTGTGACAGTGGGTTTATGTATTGTTTCTTCTTTGTAATGAGTTTTTCTTATGTTTTATATGTATCCAAATCCATCTTTCTCTTCTAAAACTAAATGAATCAAGCTGAATGGAAAAAATACACTGTTGTGCTTTGTCTTGGGAATGCATTTGGTTTTCAATGTTTCAACTGTTTGAAGAGGATTCATAGTTTCTTTATTTCCTCCTCAACTCCTCAGCTATCTTAATCTACCATCTTAATCCATTTCTAGTACATAAACCCTTGTCTACCTCGCCCCATAGAACATGACTGTATCCCTGAGTTGATTTATCGGACCCAATTTGCCTTCTCCAATTGATCCAGCAACCAAAACCTAAAAATCAAACCAGAAACCCTGAGCTACTATACCTAGCCTAAAATTTACATTAAATTCAGTCATCTGAAGCCTTAATTTCCAATATCCTAATTTATATTGACAAGGAGAGAGCCCTCTCCTAACCTGGTAGGGCTAGCTACTAGGTTAAGTGTGGTTTGATGTTACCCTAGACCTACCTTCCTTCAGCCTCAGGTAGATCTAGGCGCTAACAGAACCAATAGACTCAGAGCCAGAACCGTCAGATTCTGAAGAATAGGAGGAGGATGAAGAGCAAGAAGACATTTCTAACCAAAAAATGGAATGGATGACTCAGGTATCATTGGCTCTCTCGGGTGCTTTGCACAAGATGCCAAAGCGGTTGAAGAGAATGATCACAAATTTTTACCTTGACAGCATAGTGAAGGTAGAAGATTGCTTGGAAAACATCTACCTATATATGTAGACCCTTGAGGTATGTTAAGATGACATTACATGTATATTGTTCCCATGTACCTTGGATGGTCACACAACAACATGGTATCACAACCTTCTTGTCAACTCCATACATAATTGGGGTGCATTCAAACTTATGTTTCTGGAAAATTTTGCTGATGAAAAAACCCCAGCCATGTTACTCAAAGAATTGGGGAGCCTGAAGATGGGGGGGAAAGAAAAGGTAAAATATTTCAATCAGATGTTTCTGTGCATATTGAACAAGTTTGCAGTGGACACAAAATCTCATGACTAAATCACTGTCGACTACTACACGTTCGCACTGCCGACTAGCATTGCACAGATTATTAAACGAGCTGCGAAACCAACAAAGTTAGAACAATATAGAGAGGCAATCATTGTTGAAAAGGACCTTCACGTGACTGAATTTATCAAGGATGATGAAATACCAAAGGAATCTATAGACACGAGCATGAATCCCCAGGCTGTGACAAGCAAGGGTAGAGACAAAGGAACAAGTGATATTGAAACCCTTACTCATCTTGTCAAAAAATTGACAACAAAAGTATCGAAGCCTAAACAATGAACAACAGACATATCTGTGAGTAGTTGACCACCCAGACAAAGACAACGAAGCGTGTCACTAGGTAACAACTACTTCTCAACTAAAACTGCATAGAGCTCCAACTCAGTGTTCTAGGTTAAAGAATGCACAAACAATGAATTTTGTTCATTTCATGAAGATAAGCACCCGGAAGGGTCTTGTTTGGACTTGAAATGAGTTGCAGACTCCGTATGTGACCAAATGACAAACATGTCAAGCAGTTTGAAGGGACAGCCGGGAGATATGGATGATGATGAAGATGCTGCACCTGATGAGACCTCAAGTATTAGGCAAGTGATTAACATGTATCAGTGTGCGCAAGAAGCACAGAAGACAATCACTGAGAAGCATCCCCCCAAGCAAAAAGAGCACTATAACGTCAGAAGTAAAGGGGCTCCCCCTACAATTGGGGAAATGAAATAAAAGCTTGAACTTCTCAGGAGGGTTGATCCACCAGCTGTCTAAAAGAAGAAAACACAAAGAAAGCTTGGGAAGACAATGACAGACAAGAGTACGTCCATGAGAAACACGCTGCAGAGCACTCCATTGGAAAACTTGAACATCAGTCCAACCTCAAACATCTCGGTGAATCTACCTTCCGTTGATTACAAAATTGTGGAAGATATGAAGAAGACTCATGCAAACATCATTTTTTTCAAGCTGGCTAAGATTCAAGGACAATGGGACATCTTGCTGCACGTACTAGGGCATTCATCTAAAAACAGTGCAACCTCTATGAGAAAGGGAGCAAGCACATCTCCCGGATCACTCACAACTTTGCTAAACACACTTTATATGGAAGAAGAAAACTCTGGTTTCCCTCCATTCTTGTTATCATTTTAAATATTCAATTGTAATGTTCACAACTTTTTGGTTGATTCTGGCACGTCATCCAATGTCATGCCTCTCTCCATTGCTAAGAAGGGAAATGCGCAATGGAGCAAGAAATCATCGTATATGATCCAACTTGATCGCACATGCGTGCCAACCATTGGTGAAATTTACGACATGTTCATTAGACTATCCCATGACAACCGAGTTCACCAGTGGATAAACATCGTTGTTATGGACATACCAGAAGCATATGGCATACGCCTTAGTAGAGATTGGTCTAGTAGGCTGAATGGATACTCTTCTATAGACTTCTCACACTTGTGGGTTCCATACAATGGAAAAAACAATCAAATCCGGGTGTTATCCAAGGGATATATGAGGCACAATGTAACTCCCATCAATGGCGAGAATGAACCGTTGGCCTTCGTAGAGCTCATGTTTGACAACTCCCTCTTGGAAACAATGTTGGGGTGTTATCTCACACAACCAACTTCGATCCCACTAGACACACAGTTGGATCTCCTTCCTCACCCAACTAATGGAAATGAAACCTGTATAGTGCATTGTAATAGTAGTAGCAGTAGTAGTAGTGATAGCAATAGCACTACTGCAAGTGCATCGAACGATATGTGTACAAATGAGTTGTTGACCATGTATTTCAATGTATCAAATACACAGGATGGCTTAGGAGTCGGGTGTGTCTTCATCGACCCAAAAAATAGGAAACATTTGATTTCGAGCCGCTTGGATTTTGAGTGCACGAACAACATTTTTGAATACAAAGCACTCATGTTAGGCTTACAAAAATCCATTAGGCTCAACATGGTCACACTCAAAGTGGTAGGTGATTTGGAAATAGTGGTACGACAGGTATGTAACACCATTCACTATTTATCACCTCATCTCAAAAGTTACCAGCAAGAGGTATGGCGACTGATCTCTAACTTCGAAGCATTTAATATCACTATTGTACCAAGAACATGTAATACAGCTACCAAATATTTGACAAATGTAGCTTCTAGAATGTCACCTATTAGGGATAGATTTATTATTGAAATTTTGTATAGACCATCTATCCAGGATAACATAACTAATTTACGCATGTTTGATGATGTTCAACAGATATTGCATTTGATGGCCAACACTGATACCTTCAAGGATGCATCAATTGATGAAGATGAGTGCGAGCAGTCTCTGTAAGCTGAAGCTGGCAATAAGAAAGGCCACCTCATCCCTAAGGGTGTGGAATATTTGGAAAAGCTCTCTGACTTGAAAGAATGCTTTCAGGGGCTAAGGGACAACAAAACCCACATCTCTACCATGATGTACTAACTGATTAACTTGGGAATAGAACAAGATCCGAAGTTCGTCAATCTCGGTACGTGTTGCACACAAAAGAAGCGGCAAGCATTTGTCCGCTTTCTCAAACAGTACCAGGATGTGTTCACGTGTACATATGATGATCTGAAAACTTACAACACACGAATAATCCAACACATCATTCTGATCAAGGAAGGGGTCAAGCCATATCAATAGAAGCTAAGGAAAGTACATCCATCACTTGAACCCCTAATATAGAAAGAGCTGACGAAGTTGTTGGATGCACAGATCATATACAGAGTTTTTCATTCTACATGGGTTTCAAACCTTGTTCGTGTATGAAAGAAGTTTCGGGAAATCCGCTTGTGTGTTGATTTCTGGAACTTGAATCGTGCCTCGGACAAAGACAACTACCCTGTTTCGTCTATTGTTATAGAAATTTTTGGGCACTGCAACCCCAATCATACATGTCCATAAACCAAGGGCTTCTAAGTCCCTAAAAGTGTTGCTTCATGCCCTAAAGGAGCAAGGTCAGCTGATTACATCATCTCCCAGAAGTTCTCCATGGAAAGCTGCTCAGAACTGGTCAAAACTGGACCATACAGACTGCCCATTGCTAAGGGTGCAATGAATCTCACCTGCCCAGTGTAAAAGGTGCAATGCATACTAGATAGCCCTTCGGTAGGGTGCGATGAGTGAGAGTAGACAAATGGCAGAGACAGTTTGCAAGGTGGATGATCATGGACTCTTCCGTAAACTTATCCTATGACACTTGCCTCTCTAAATTTGCCCAGGGATGAGTAAGAGATCATGAATCTCCAAGTGGAACCAAGAACTATCAAAGAGAGGACACTAATAAAAATCTCAGTAGCTAACTCACCCCCATGAAAACATCTATATATGGATCCCTCATCATAGAGATCCAGAGGCTGGAATCTTGTATTTTGTAAGGAAGTGTTGTTGGTTTCTTGGTGAAACATCATAGTGTTTGGTGATCTAAGCTTTTCATGAGGTGAAGAAGGGCTTTCATGCTGGGAGGATGACGTTGGGTCAGAACAATTGGTTGTAATCCTCTTTGCTATTCTTTCTATTAATGAATCTATTCAAGTTTTCCTCCACATTCTTGTATGTTTGATGATATATGCATTTGTGTGGTCAATATATATCTGGTCCTATATTGTTTATGATTTTAGATCTTTGTTCTTCGATAGTGTTATGCTGCTTTGACTCTACAGGTGCTCTCTGAAGCAAGGAAGCAAGTGGCAAAGATCTGTCAGAAGGGAGAGGAACCAAACAAGGAACCAAGCACAAGACTGAGGTTGGTACCTTTGTTCCCCTCTTATCTACTTCTCATAAAGGAAAATGAAAGTAGTTTTAGTGTGTTTGTTTCTAAGATAGCTACTCGTCTTAGTGGCACTAGTAGCTCTGAGTGGACACTAGATTTCCTAATAACATCTATGGAGCACATTTTGTAAACAGTATCTGGGGAACAAATTTTTTCCTTACTTGATGGGTTTTCAGGATATAATCAGGTCCTGGTAGCAGAACGTGATAGACTCAAAACTACCTTCCATACCAAGTGGGGTATGTTCGCATAGAAATGAATGTCATTCAACCTCGTGAATGCAAGCATGCCATGGAAATTTCCGTCTGCAGACTCATCAGACAGAGAATAGTTGTGTACCTCGATGATGTGACTACATTTTCAAGAAAATGGGAAGAGCACATATGCCATCTGAAGAAAATTTTTGAGCGATGCCAGAAATATGAGGTTTCCTTGAATCCCAAAAGGAGCATATTTGCAGTGTCTGAGGGGAACCTCCATGGGAACATCCAGCCACCAAGAAAGCCAACACCCAGCCAACAAGAAAGCAATACAGTCCTTCTTGGGAAAGATAAACTTCCTTCGGAAGTTCATCTCGGATTATGCGCAGATAGGAAAAACAATGCGATATATGATTAAGAAGGATGAAGTCTACAACTAGGGCAAGAGGGAAAAGGATGTATTCACTCATATCAAGTAGGCTATCATAGAAGCTCCTACACTCTACAGCCTGGATTTCAACAAAAATTTCATTCTATACACCTTCACCTTCGATAACTCGCTTGCTGTAATACTCACTCAGAAGGATGATATGAATGACAAAAGTCCCATCTCCTTCATGAGAGAAAGCATCAAGGGACCCAAACTCAACTACCTCATCATTAAAAAACAAGCATATGCAGTATAGAAGGTGGTGAAGCACTTCAAGCCCTACTTATTGAAGAACCATTGCATAGTCTATGTGCCTCACCCAGCAATCCACTCACTGCTCATATAAAAAGAGTTGGGTGAATGACATGCGAACTGAATGACAGGCTTGCAAGAGTATCATCTTGACATCCAGATAGTTCACACTATTAAGGGTCATGGTCTCTGTAGACTCATAGCTGAGGCAGTACATGCACAGGAGGAAGAAGAAGAGCTCGCCGATTGGGAGTATGATGTAGTGTGAGAACGCCTCACTGTAAATGGAAACTCTTGGTACGTAGATGTGTGCTAGTACCATGAGAAGGAAACCATAACCTCTCACTTTTCCATCAGATAGAAGAGGCCATTACATCTCAAAGCTTTACAAAAATCATAGCAACGGAATCTTGCTGAGGTGCCTGGAGGCACATGAATCATAGAAGGTTTTGCAAGATCTACATGACGGACTAGTTTGGGGTCACTTCGTGGGAAATACCACTGCATACAAAATTATGTGAGCCAGTTTCTACTAGCCCACATTATTCAAGGATGCACATACTTACGCCCACAAGTACCCAATTTTTCAGTGATGGGTTGACAAAACATGAAGTTCAACAGCCCCATTTCACCCTGTTGCAGTGACTGAACCGTTCCAACAATGGGGCCTCGACATCAGTATGGAAATTTTCCCACATTTGTTGAAACAAAGCTACTACATTCTGGCAACAGTTGATTACATCAGGCGGTGGACAAAGGAAATTCCTCTCAAGAAAGTGAACAAACAGGAGGTCATCGACTTCCTCCAACAGAACATCATCTCATGCTTTGGCATTCTAGTATCACTTGTGTTTAATAATGAAACATACTTTTCATCTTTAAAGCTTTATGATTTTTCATTACAAAATGATAGTTTTCTAAAACACTCATCTAACTACTACCCACAGGGAAACAATCTCACAGAATCCATGAACAAAAATATTATCCATATAATAAAAAAGATTGTTTACTCTGACCAACGTAACTGGCACTCTCCCTTGACAAACTCTTTATGGGCTTACTACGTAACACTCAAACCCTCTCTGAATACCTCACCATACTTCCTGGTATAAGGTAAAGAAGCCATCCTATCGCCCAATATCTACTTACCTGCACTTCAGTTGTCTCAAGGATCCCAAGGAAAGCCTTGTCTACTAGTTTAGCGTAGGATGGATACACTTCGCAAACTGCAGGAAGAAAGGATGAAAGAAAAAGAAATTTTTAGACTCCACCAGAATCGTATCAAGATATGGTTCGATAAGAAGTCTGAAGGGAAAGTTAATCTTGATGTTGGTGACTTAGTCTTGAAATGGGATAAACCAGATGAAGACAAAGGCAAGCATACAAAGTTCCAGTCCCTATGGATTGGTCCCAACACAGTCCATGAGAAGCTTGGCCCACACACATATCGTCTACAATCACTTGACGGGAGGATTGAAAACCTTCCTGTCAACAACCAAGATCTCAAGCACTATTTTCAGTAGGTCAGGCCGTGCCCCGTGCCATGTACATAGTCTTCTTACTGCTTGTTGTTTTTTCTTTGTTTTATTTTCTTTCTATTTCTATTTCATTCATTTTGTTTTCTTAGTATCCTACTATTTTTAGTTTTGTAAATAAGTGCTTCCCTCTACTAAGTTTTGGCTTTTGAATGAGTATGTGGTTGATATCTGAAGAGACATGTGCGACGACAACACTTGGCTAGTCCTCTGTCTGTCTTCTTTGTGCTTGGTTATAACCTTCGGCCGATGAAGTCATGACAGAAAATATGAGCTATATGCAAGGGAGGCTTCGGTCCAACAATGAGCCTGTATCCACACTGGGAAACTCCATGTTGTAGTCAGTATTGTGCTCTTTGTGATCAATCTCATCGAAAAAGTAGAAACAGAGAAGGGGAAATCTAAACGAGAAAACCTATGTAAAAGGTATTACATGCTTCTATAAAGGAACAACCGCTTCTACTCTCAATAAGTCGGGATCCCTCTTCTACCCCAAAAATAAAAAAGTGCCTATGCACAGTCCTCTTTAAAAAATACAAAGGAGAAATAAGAGAAAGACTTCCTATGAAGAGAGGTGAAGCATGCAACTCTTCTGGGATACTGACCGGGCTCGCTGGTAGTGGAGAAATGTGTATATTTCTGCGTGACTCCATCGGGGTACTGTCTAGGCCTGCTGGCAGCAGAGCAACACTAGAGATTAAAAATTATACTCTAAATTTTTTTAACTTGCGATCCAAACTACCCTTCCTAATTTTGAAACATTGTGATCAAGCTGAAACTTTTTTGTGTTTGACTGAGTTGGCAAAAGGTGAACCATGTGTGTCGATGGGGTAATGTTGGGATGGGGTTCCCTGGGTCAGTTTTGGGGTTAAGATAACTCGAGTTTTGGTACAACTTTTGTAAATAATGTAAAGTCTCCATGATTTATAGATGTAGAGCACGTAGATGAATAGGAGTCAAAGGGGTTTAGACCCTTGTTTTATGTAAACTTTTGAGTTGGCTTTGATGGTCCATGGACCATGACATTGTATGAAAAGTCTATAAATAGTAAGTCTTAGGAAAGAGACAAGTAGACTTAGAATTAGAGAGAGTGATAACGAGAAGAAGCAGATAAGATAGAAGAAGAAAGGATCTACAGCTGAGTGCGCAAAGGCCTAGGTCGAGTCCGTAGATGAGTGTGCGGACCCCTATAGCTGAGTGCGCATGGCAATTTTGAGTCTGTAACCTTGAATTGAAGATCAATAAAGACAGTTTCTGAAGAATTCTCGAGTATTTATGTTTATCTCTATTAATGTTAGATGCTTCCATTGAATGATTTATTTATGAAATATCGACTGAATGTTACACGATTCTCTTGATTAAATCTTAATAATGTACGCAATGCATGTTTAATTACACGAGATCTTCTTCTTCACTTTTCCCATTGAACTATATGAGTGGTTAGCTAAATTAATTGATAGACAACGAAGGTGGAAGCTTGATAATCCTATAGTGTGGACTCCAGAATTAGTGCGACGATTAGAAGCTTATAAAAACAAGATCGTGCGAGTTGTTGATCATTGGCTCAATCGAATTCTCAAAGGATTTGTTATAGAGTTCGTCGTTGATGCCTCGATCAACTATACCAATGAAAAGCGACGATTTTTCAAAGGACCGCGAGGTAGGTATTTAAGACCATTGAATAAAATGTTGTTATGTGAAAAATGGGTAATTCCATTACCTTGATGTCTGGAGCTATGCATAGTGGATGATTCTTTAGAAATCACGAACGATTAGGACCAGAGTATAATCCATTGATTGGAGCTCCTTTAAGTGATGACGAAGGGGTAGGATGGACTCCACCGTGAAGCACTTTTCATCTAATAACTCAGGGGATTTCTCAAGAAAATAATCCTTCCACTCCACCTCCACCGTCACCTCCACGCATACGCCTTCGCCCACACCTCCACCTCCACCGCATACACCTTCGCCCACACCTCCACCTCCACCACCACCATTCAACATGGTGAACGCGATGAAGTTGTCAATTTTCAAGGGCATAGGGAGTGAAGATACAAAGCAACTTTGGTTTCTTGCAAATTTTGTATGGACAACACAACATATTACTGATGTCAATATAAATAAGACACAATTGGTTACCGCTTTGTAGGATCACGTGCTAACTTGGTATATTAAGTATTGTTCTGATAATCCTCTTGTGACGCTAGCTGATACTAAGGAAGCTTTAAACAAGGATTTTAGTAAGCCTAAGTTTGTCTCATAGCCAGTAATTGGATTCAAAGAAATCATGATGAGGGTCAATGGGATGCCTTGGGAATTAGATCAAGGGTTGAAGTGTTAGATTCGAGATCCTAACATGCAACTCACAGATAGTCAACATTGCGAATGGTTCATAGCTTCGCTTTTACCCCACCTGAGAATTGCTCTGTCACAACAGAAGATAGGAACACAGGCAGAATCCTTGGAAATCATGATGAGTTTACATGCATCACCTATTTAGGATGCGACCTTGGGGGTATAACAGATCTACTCTCAGTTATAGAGTCTACACTTAGAATTATAGAGTTTGAAGAAAGACAAGGAGACTAAACTAGAAGTGTGTGCAGAGGTTTAGTGTTTGAAGTGCAAGAGCTAGGGGCATGATAAAGACCAATGTCCCATGTACGTGAATTATATTACAGGAGGGGGACCAATTCCCCTAAAACTAGAAGCCCCAATAGGGCCGAGCGTGGGGGCAGTGCTATGGTGTTTTATTTCTCAGGTTTCCAGAAAACATGCGACAAATAATTGTCATTTACTTCAAAAGTTCGTCCAGACACCCTAGCAGTGGTTTTGTAACTTCTACAAATCTATGGGCCACGATGAGCACTAATGTCAAAGCTATGAGCTGATGATGGAAAGAACACCTACATATCGAATGCAAGAAGAAACTTGTCCTCCTAAGAAGGGCGCCAGAAGAGCATGCAGAGGTTATCAGGGTCGAGTATGGGCTCGTGGCGAAGGAGGACCTAGTAGAGGTCATGGTAAGGTTATCTTCTACAACTGCAGATAGCCAGGGAACTACTCATGAGAGTGCCAGAATCCTACACGCCACTCTTGTCAACACTGCAGACAATTTGACCATACTATAGAAGAATTCCCAGTAATAATAGCTAAAATGCAAGAGAAGAAAACAAAACCTCAGTAGCCTATGTAGAATCTACATATGATGAGGGCTGATCCCCGTGAAGAATATCAAAGCATCAACATTGAGCTAAGAAGTGGAATGAAGACTGGCACTGATAAGAGTAAACAACCTGAAGTAGAAGGATGGGTCTGCAAAACGCGAGAGAAAGAAGTCAGCTTTTATCTACAACATGCTAAGGAAAAATTCATGGAAGCCAAGAAGAGATTCACTGAGGCCTCCACCTTAGGAAGCTAGGACAAGGTGCAAGAAACCATCGCACCTACAGAGGTTGATCCCTCTATACTCACTACGTTTTTGAAGACCTGCATAAAACTGTTGCACAATAGAAAAGTTGTGGAAGGCCTCCAGGCAATAGAAGGTCCCTGATGGACACTGGGTTGTCAGAAAAATTGGCAAACATAAGGCACGAACAGGGAGCAAAATGAGGCTCACCGTGTAGATAGGTGATTATGAGATGGACCAGGTCATCTTGGATTTTGGGTCTGATGCGAACGTATTACCAAAACAAACATGGGAAAGAATGGGGAGACATGAGCTGCAGTGGTTTCCAATTCATTTGAGAATGGAAAACCAGCAAAAAATCATCCCCATGGGATGATTATATGGAGTAATAATTGATATAGAAGGTGTGAGCACGATGGCCGAATTTGTGGTTATAGAAATCGTCGATGATAGTTATCCATACCCCACACTCCTGGGAATTGACTGGTCCATTGATATGAATGGGTTCATCAATTTGAAGAAGATGTCAATGTTGTTTGAAAGAAAATCACTTTGGGTTGTAGTATCGTTGGACCCTGCAGAAGGGGCATGATATACTGAACAAGTCCGCGATTATGAGGAAAGTGATAATGAACTGGATCAAATCTATAAAATAACACTGTGACACAAGGACTGGATCAATCCGATGGCAAATGGGAGGATTTCATGGGATCGGAAGAGTTCCTGCACCTCTGATTCAGATGAGCAATTAGAGCATTGCCAACACCCCTTGCATGAAGTGTCTACATTGCAATGCAATATGATGACAAAGTCATTGCACTGTGTTTCATCGGAGACAAGGAAATTACCCAATTATGATGGTTTAAGTGACGTAGATCTATTTTTGGGTGAATTTGAGTGTAAAGTCCCTAAGGATCTTCACTTTCAAGCATTATAGTTGGCACTCCGTGCTACACCTATACGATGGTGGGGAATGCATAAGGATAGCTTTGTTGGATGGTGAGATTACATAAGAATGATGAAGCTATGGTTTGGGTGTGCTAACACTAGAATTACTAACAAATATAATGGAAGGGATGATCCACGCGTTCACCTAGCATAATGGACTAATGCATGGGGAACAAAACCATAGCCAGAATGGGTGCACGTATTTTTCCATACTATGGATACAATTCCCATGAACTGGTATCTAGAAATGGAGCTCCTCCATGGCACCACAGAATAGGATATATTGAGGAAAGGGTTCTTATTGACCTTCATCTTTGAAAACGGCTTCGTAAGAATCAATGAAGCAATACAAGAGATTAAGGTGGTCATCTTCAGAACGCCTACGAAAGTTATGGAATTGACCCAACCAAATTGGAGCACACAGTTGTGCCATGCATTGTAATGCTATAATGTGACCATTGAAGAGGAGGATGAAGATTTGAGAAACATCAATATTCCAAAGGCAGAAGGGCATTGTGAACTCAAAGGCACACAAATAGAAAACCCATACATCTCTGTGCCATTAAAAACAAAGCAAGTAAACATTAGAACTAAAGCAAAACCAAAGTTCACGAAGATTGGATATTATTGGGAAGATGCTCTGGTGGATAAAGTTGTTGAGTTACTCCATGAATACTAGGATCTCTTCCCTACTATGTTTTCGGATTTTAAGGGAATAGTTGGTGATTTGGGCGTTATGCTAGACACAAAGCCTATTAAACAGAGGCAAAATTGCCTTAATCCTAAATACAAGGAAAAGGTTTGCCAAGAGCTGGATAATTTGCTGGAGGCAGGCATCATAGAACCAGTTGAAGAATCTTATTGGGTGAGCCCGATGGTGGTTCAGGAGAAGAAACAAAAAGGTGAAATAAGGATTTGCATAGATCTACAGAAGCTTAATGATGCGTGCATTCATGACCCATTTCCAATGCCATTTATAGATGAAGTGTTAGAAAATGTTAGAGGGTAGGAGGCCTATTCCTTTACTGAAGAGTTTTATGGGTATCATCAGATTAATATCACACCTGTGGATAGGAGAAAAATGAACTTCGCGACGGAATGGGTTTGTTTTCAGTACATTGGGATGTCGTTTGGGCTTAAGAATGCACCTGCAATATTTTCTCACTTAGTCATAGCAACCTTGAAGGAGGTCATTCATAAGTTCTTGGAAGTATAATTTGATGACTCGATGGTGTTTGGATTAGTGAAGCGCCATGTAGAAAGTCTGTGCCTGATGTTGGATACATGTTGCAGATATCATATCAAGCTGAATTTGAAAAAAATTATATTTTGTGTTCCTTTTGGGATCTTGTTCGGTCACATTGTGTGCAAGAAAGGATATTATAGAAAATTTATCAAAGCTTATGCTCAAATTACTGTGCCCATGGAGAAATTGTTGAAGAAGGATGCAACATTATGTTGGGACAAATAATGTCAACGAAACTTAGATGTATTGAGATAAAAGATGGTCATTGCGCCGATCTTGATATTCCTTGATTGGAAAAGGGAGTTTCACACTCATGTGGATGCCTCTTTCATTACATTGGGTGTAGTGTTTACACAGGCTGGTGAGGAGAAATGGACCATCCTATAGACTTATCTAGTAGGAAATTATCGAAGGCTGAGAATAATTATTCAACGACTAAGTGCAAAGGATTGACATGGTGTACGCGCTGCAAAAAAACCAGACATTATCTATTAGGAGAGCATTTCAAGATGTATACAAGTCATTCTGCCTTGAAATACTTGATCAACAAGCCTGTGTTGGTGGGGATATTTGGAGATGGTTGCTATTATTTAAGGAGTATGACTTTGAAGTCATAGTGAGGCTGGGCAGGTTAAATGCAGGACCTGACCATTTGTCATGGATCAAAATAGGTGAGGAGTATATTAATCTGGAGTAGGTGTTGCTAGATGTGCAACTGTTTGCGGTGTGCATAGAAAATAATCATTTCCTTGACATTATTTAGTTCTTGACTACGTGGATGGTGCCAGAAGGATATACAAGTCAGCAAAAGAAGGAATTAATAGTGCGCGTGACTGATTCTTCAGTCATTGTGGGACATCTGTATAAGATGGTGTAGAAATTTCACCTGTAGAACAAACTGATATATGCAATGTCCTAAAGCATAATACTTGTTCTACTTCTATAAAACATTAAGCGAAAGCATAATCGAATTCATGAGCAACATCAAGTAGAAAAATGCATAACTGATCAAGAGAAATAATCACACATAACACAAGATATATCCAGGGGAAAGCACCAGCATAAAGCCCCAACCATGTATTATCAATCAAGTGGAAATCCTCTTCACAATACAAAAATAATTAGCTCTCAAGCTATTCAGTTCTCAATGAACTATGAAGATATGAAGATATGAAGATCATAGACTACCTAGGCCTCAATATACAGGCTACAAGTCCTCCAATCTCCTATAATACATATTTCTCTTGGAAATAGATCCTTCTCCATGCAAGGAATACTTACTAGAAATATCCAAACATCTGATAGTCCATTGTCCCTCATCTGATCTCAACTGGGTCTCTATCTGAATTGACATGCATTAGTTATCCATGAGGGAATGCTTAGTTATCTGAAATAATGTTTGTCACGTGCATGCAAGCATTAACAAACTATATTTCATTAACAACTTGTTAAAATAATCTAACTATACTTGACTAAGTAAAACTTAGGCAACTAATTCTCTCATTATAGAATTGAACCTTATCTCCTTTAATCAAGGGATAAATTCCTAAATCAAGGGAGAAAATAATTGCATGATCTCACAAAGACTTCAAGTTTAATTTTCCATAATTAATTAACTCATAGAGATTAATTAATTAATATTTTAAACTGCTGTTAAGACCAAATTCGTTTTTACTTCCTCTAGTTAGACAAGGGACTGCTCAAAATAGGAAGGGACCCATGTTATAGACATTTTTGTGCCTTACAGCATTGAGCATGAAATGTCCATAATCTAAGGGATCCAAAGTCCCTAAACATGTTGTTCCTACCCCTAGAGGAACAAGGCTAACTAACCACAGCAAGTCACAGAAGTTCTCCACCTGAAACCACTCAAAAACAAGTCAATTCAGGATCATGTCAACTGCTCCACTGAGCATCTGCGCTGAATGTCAACTGCTACACTGGCTACCTGCGTTGAATGTCAACTCCAACACTAGCTACCTGTGCTGAGCGAGTTTGGACAAGTGGTAGACTCATTCCTCAAGGTGTCAATGCTCAGGAAGCTTCCAAAATGACACTTGCTTCAAGGAATTCGACTGGTGATGAGTAAGAGGTTCCAAATCTCCAAGTGGAAGCAAGAACCTCAAAGTGGACTCAAGAACTGAGAGAGGGAGAGGACACTAGTCAGATCTCAAGCTGACTCATCCCCTCTCCAAAATAACTATATATAGATCTCTCCTCCATGAGATCTAGAGGCTGGAATTTTGTTATTGCAAAGAATTGCTGTTGGTTTGAGACTGGAAACATTGGGTGCTTAATGCTTTGAAGGGAGCTGAAGAAGGAATTCCATTCTGCTGGGAAGGAGATGTTGGATTGGAGCCCTCTGGGTTGTATCTCTTCCTGAACCTTGTTATCAATCAATAAAGCTATCTTGGTTTTCTCCTATATACTGGTGTATTTGTATGATTGCATTAGTGTATTTGATTTATTTCTAATCTTGAATCATTTATGAATATGAATATCTGCCTTTGTGTTGTGTTCTTCTCTTGTCGCAAGTAGCTGTTCTCTTGTCACAGGTAGCTGTTCTCTTGTGATCTCGTGGGAATCAAGTAGCTGTTCTCTTGAGCAAGCGAGGAGGCAAGTAGCTGTGAACACCCAAGGAGAAGAGGATCTAGATCGAGGGACAAACGGAAGACAACGGTAAGTCTATCGATCTCCCCTCTTTCACATTTCATAAAGGAAGAAACCAGTGTAGTTGTATTCGTTTGTTGCTAAGGCACTGTCACACCTTAGGTGGATAGGATCGTCCTGCATAGGCATTTTTCCCCACAACAAATTGGCGACTCCACTGGAGACAATTTGTTTATTCATTTCATTTGTGTTTCTGTCATTTGTTTATTTCATAGACTTGAGAGCAACAATCGAACTGCATCTTTCCCGGATGCAAAGTAGAAAGTTGCTGCTTTGATCCAGTTGCTGGACTTGTCTATGATCTAAACAATGGATCCACAAATGATTTGATGATCCTTTGTGATAGTCTTTAGTACCCTCTCAAAGCATCCCTCTGTTTACACCTTGCTTGTGTTTCTGATTTGGCCTGAAACAGTTGATTTTTGAGCATTTTGTGACCCAGAACCCAGGGGAAACGAGAGTTTCTCCTTCAGCGCAGACACTGTGAAGGCAGTCTGCATTTCAACGCAGGTCCCGTGAAGGCTACCTGTGCTGAATTTCAACTCCACAGTGTTGGACTTGCGCTGAACCAGTTTAGCCTTGTGCAGCTGGGGTTCTCTGCTGTCTGTTGCCCTGTTTTGATCTCTGTTTTTTGCAGCCTTTAACCAGCATAGGTACCAGTCAGATAACTCCTCTTCTTTGCTTAGATTCCGCCTCCTTTTGTACAAAAAGACTGTGAATGTTTTTATGTGTTTGTGGCGTCATTTACAGTTTTCCTTTGCATGAGTAAAGTAGTCATCTTGTAGCCTTTGATTCAGATCTGATTGATTGTGATCTTAGAAGAGAGTTCATTGGCTGTTTGCAGATTGATTATAGATTTACTTTTGCTTATTGGTTTGAATTTGTCTCTTTTGAAGTGTCAAAACAAGTCTTTATTTCGAAAATCGTTAAGTATTGTAATCTCTTCTATCTTCTCTGATTTCGAAAAAGTGAACTTGTTTGTATTGATCATTTTAAAAGCAAATTCAAAGTTGTGCAAAAAGCTTCCTTTGTAGGCATTAATACTAAGAAAGCGGAAAACAAACACCTGCATTGTGCATTTTTCATTTGATAGTTTGCATGTTGGATTTAGGAAAAGTGCATTAGAGTGTGCTGATTGCTCTTTGAGAAAAGATAGTGTCTTTCTTTTCCCTTAGTAGCTAGGATTTTCAAAGTTGAAAAGATAATAAAGCTTGCTTATCATCTTAGACTGCATTTAGAAAGTTGTATCATACATCTCGTGGTGAACCTTGAAAGGTAAACTTTAAAAAGATCAACCTAAAATAAACTGAATGAACCTAACAACGCTTTGTAACATAATGCACAACATAGAGGTCTAGGCTAGAGACGTGTTCCAGCGTCGTTAAGCCTAGTGACTATCGATCTCGTGGAAGGTGGGTGATTCCTCCTGAGGGACGATAGCGCTAGTACGGATTGTGCTCCCACGTACCGTCGCGTATATATTGGGAGACCCCTATAGGCATATATCTTTTATCCTTAGGAAGCCGTGTCGGCCGCCCTACTGATTGCAATGCAGTGAACACAGCATTCACGAAGATCGACCGCCCGTACCTTAAAAAGTATTCTGCGGTTTTGCGAAAAGTTTGGCACACCCTCTGCCTAGAACTGCAGAGCAGTTTCTTTTGGCCTTTTTCAGACTCTATAACAGAAAAAGTCCATCCGAGCATTTGTCACTTCGGGCTCGTTAAAACATCAAAGGAGACTAGAGTCATCTTTAGCTTTTTCTCGACTCTTTAAAAGTGAAAAAGCAAGTTGTGTCTAAAGCGTCGTTAACAATTTATTTTAAACGGAACAATCACCCTTTATTCCCACGTTGATCTTTAGGTTGAAAAGATGGAGCACACCAACCAAGGAATTCCTCTTGGTGGAAATCCTAGTCCTTTCTCCTCTTGGGGAGATGTTGGTGCGCCCCACATTGCCACATTGTCGCTTCCACGACTGACAATTGGCCTACCAGTCTGGCTCTTTTCAACCAATGTCGTTCAGAATACCACCATTCCTGAACAGTCGAGTCAACAGTTAGATCAGACAAGAGTTGCCTCCCAGCCTTTCACTTCATCTTCCTCCCCTCCTTCCTCTTCGCTTGACGGAACTGGTCGAACAAAAAACTAGGTTCCTAAGGAGAAGAAGGAGAAGAAGAAGAAAGAAAAGAAGAAGAAGGAGCCTAAGGCAACTGGGGGCAAACAAGCGTCATCTAACAAAAATCCACACACAGCACTCGTAACGCCTAAATCGCCATGCGTCATATGCAAGGGAGACCACTTCCATAGAGATTGTCCCTGTATCCCTCGGATACTAAGGGACTGGTCCCCCCGTTTGCACAATTCGGTAGCATCGACCTCTGATAGCCATGTCGACTGCTCACCATCAACTAGTGGGAGTGAAGCCCCAGGACAAAGCGGGAAAGCTAAATTTCCCTGCAGACTGTGTGAAGGCGATCACGCCATCCACCGTTGTCCCTTCTTAGACGAGGCAAAAAGAGTTATGGAAGATCGCCCGATTTTACGAGCGCATCTCCCTCCTGGATATCAAAGACTCCTGCCAAGTCCCTCACTAGTTGAGAACCCGGCTGACCTGCCTAGGTGGTCAGCCGAAGCACCTGTCATTGAAGATGAACCGTCTGGATCCATGCCTAATGAAATTCAAAAGGTTGATACGGCAGTTGACTCGGTTTTTCCTTGAGAGGCTCCATCTTCGAATGACACCATCACAAAGGAGAATAAAGATGACACCGTCCAGATTCTCTTCATCAGCACTGACTCTGATGAACAAGGGGGCAATGCCACCATTCCTTTATCGCAGGAAGGAAGTTCGTCAGAGCGATATCCGACCGTTTATTCGGTCCCACCACCAAGCAACCTGGTTGTGTCCTTTGACTGGAACCAACTAGGCAGACCCCGGTTGCCAGCCAGTGTACCGTTCAGAATTATTTGTCAAATATACAGAATGGTAATGGCTGGCACTATCATTGATGAGGGGGCATCTGTGAGTATCCTTTCCTCTATTGCTTGGAAAGCGCTTGGTTCGCCAGCACTTCCACCTGAAATGAGAAATCTATCAGGTTTTGATAAAGGAACCAGTCGACCTTTAGGGATCCTCCCCAATGTGCCTATAACATTGAAAGGGAAGACCGTTCAAATGAATGTGATGGTCGTTCAAGGACCCTTGGATTATAACCTACTCCTTGGACGAGACTATATATATTGCATGAGAGCTATAGTCTCCTCACTCTTTAGAGTAATGTGTTTTCTGCATGAAGGAAGAATGGTCAAGCTCGTAGACCAACTTTCGTTTCCCGGATCACGCATCACAAATAGTCATGTACCATCCCTAAATGGTCTATTCATGCAAGAAGTGTCTCAACCCACGGTCTGTCCTCCTGATGAGCGCGAGTAATCTGGGAGGATATGACCGGAACCCAGGGGGCATGCGTCCTTGCCTGCTTCGGCAGGAAAACTTTGGGTATAGGGTAGGTTTCCGCGGGAGAATATGACTAGTCCGTACCCCGTCCGTGGTTGGAAGAGGGGTTGTTCTTGAATAGGATTCTCTTGTCAAAGTTATGTGAGAGGGCGGGGGTCGTCACTCACCTTTGTTTATTTCGGTAGACATTGCCGAGGAAGTGTTTTGTTTGAAAGATTAACGAGACAATCTTTGGGTAACCTGAAAGAGGTAGGCCTCTCCCGGTAAAACAAATGTTTTATCTGCAAATTGAGGGGTAACCTTGAAATCGTACTTTATACCTGGGGGCATGCAAACCTTTCAGAGTGCAAGCAAGGGGCGGCTATTTATTTTTTTAAATTTTTAGGACCTCTAACCCTTTAAACTCGTAGGATTAGTCGTTTCCAAACTTGCATAAAGAAAGGATCCGGAGCAAAGCTTAGTGAGATGAAGCTCCATAAAAAATAGAATCTTGATGAGACACTCTTATCATATGACTGGGTAAATCGAGCAGTTTTAACGCGGAATTTATGCTCGTTAAAAAATAGAAAAGCGATATCAAACAGTTTTAACGCGGAATTTATGCTCGTTAAAAAATAGAAAAGCGATATCGAGCAGTTTTAGCATAAAGTTCATGCTCGTTAAAAAATAAACGCCAGATCTGAGCAGTTTTAACGCGGTCTTCATGCTTATTAAAAAATAAATATAAGCAGTGAGCAAGAGTTTCCTCCAGTGTTTAAGCTCATTTTTAATTAAAAAATGAACCTACCTGGTAAATAACCACTGTGAATGTAATATCATCAGCCATTAAAGCCTTGGTCGTGTTTGCACCTGCCACCTCCACTTTTCATTTGGCCGATCGTTCACCTCCATATGATTGTTTACCCATTTTGAGGAACAGCTGCGAAGAGTGATTTCACCTAGCCATCCTTGTGACACTGCCATGATTGGAAAATTCCAACCTGTACCTGGAATCTGCTGCTATCCCTGTTTATCACTCGTTCCTCGAAAGACGAGTCTTCTTTAAGCTCTTTTCAATTGACTCGTAAAATATGAAAAGATTGCCGAGTCTTGGCCTTCCGGCTCGTTAAAGGACAGGAAGAGCTATCCCTCCTCTAGATTTTAATCTTTTTGGACCTGAGGGATTATTGCACAAAAAGATCGAGCACTTGTGTTGTTTGGCTCGTTAAAACTATCGAAAACTCATCCATTCTGTATTGTTTTATACTTTTTCGGACTTAAGGGATTAGATGACGAAAAAGGAATTTTGGAGTTAACTTTATGTACCTTTTCAGACTCTCTAAAAATGAAAAGGACCGAGTTATCCTTGTCGTTAGACTCGTTAAAATTGTTAAATAGCGACAAACTTGTCTTTAGACGAGAACGCGTTTCACTATCGCTAGGCTCGTTAAAACATAGCGATGGGCTTGCCCGAAGGGCAGGTTATAGAACAAGCATATGTTATCCTCCTCAAGCTTGACAAAAATAAAGAGGTACTGGTCAGTAATGACTGGGGAAAAATTGGGAGAAACTAAAGAAAACTTTGATGGTAGCAAGTCGCTCTTGAACATGACACTTTTCCTCCGTACCACAATCGGGTTGGGTTGTTTCATTCACCGGTCACATCACCATGGTCTCGCCATACCATCCATATTTGGGGTAATGCTACCGATCCATCGCATCAGTGTCACCATATGTTCAAGAGAAGTCGTTCAGAAAGAGTCAACCGGGTCCCATCCACTGCCATACATTATCCTTCATCCATTCATGACCACCACCCTGAATCATATGTCACAGATCGTTTTCACCTCCATTAAAATCATTAGCTCCGTTCCGTGTCACTGATGTGGGATTCATCAAGGCCCTCTTTTGACGGATCGCTTCTTGTCGACATCAGCTCATTATCCAAGAAGTTGATCTAGGAACAACCCCGTCAGTACTTTGAAGCTTGCATGCCTCAATGGCAAGTTTCTCACTTCCGGCGACAGGTATACATCAATGACCTTCGACCAGAAGATTTTGTGTGGTGTTCGACGCCAAGTCCTTTATTCACACCACGTGAATTGTACTGCAGTACCTTGAGGGTCATTATCATTATCGGTGATTCCTCTCGCGCTTGTTAACGGTTTACATCATTGACCGGTAATCAAGTGATGTCTTTCCATGTTCGACTTCAGCGCAATTCTCACATGGATCGACTTGTACTTAGAGTGAAGATCGAATGAGTTTGAAGACCCCGGATCTACTTTCATCCATCCGGGCTGCAATATATATTCAGGAAAGATAAAAACATTTGACATGTACATCATTGCAGCAGATGATCATCCTACTCAAAGGATGATAATTTCGCCAAAATTATCAGTCTACCATCAGACGATCGTCTGTTCTATGTACAAAAATGAATTTATAAAGCTGAGCATGGGAATGCTCGCCTCAGCTAGATCATGAAATCAGTATGAATCATAATGTATTGTATTGTATCTTATTACAGGTCTCCTCCCAGCAAATGGATGAACTTCGGACCCTCCTGGATAAAGCATTTCACCCGATAAACGGCCTCATACTTTAGGGGGCAACTGTTATAGACATTTTTGTACCTTATAGCATTGAGCATGAAATGTCCATAATCTAAGGGATCCAAAGTCCCTAAACATGTTGTTCCTACCCCTAGAGGAACAAGGCTAACTAACCACAACAATTCACAGAAGTTCTCCACCTGAAACCACTCAAAAACAAGTCAATTCAGGATCATGTCAACTTCTCCACTGAGCATCTCCGCTGAATGTCAACTGCTACACTGGCTACCTGCGTTGAATGTCAACTCCAACACTAGCTACCTGCGCTGAGCGAGTTTGGACAAGTGGTAGACTCATTCCTCAAGGTGTCAATGCTCAGGAAGCTTCCAAAATGACACTTGCTTCAAGGAATTCGACTGGTGATGAGTAAGAGGTTCCAAATCTCCAAGTGGAAGCAAGAACCTCGAAGTGGACTCAAGAACTGAGAGAGGGAGAGGACACTAGTCAGATCTCAAGATGACTCATCCCCTCTCCAAAATAACTATATATAGATCTCTCCTCCATGAGATCTAGAGGCTGGAATTTTGTTATTGCAAAGAATTGTTGTTGGTTTGAGACTGGAAACATTGGGTGCTTAATGCTTTGAAGGGAGTTGAAGAAGGAATTCCATTCTGCTGGGAAGGAGATGCTGGATTGGAGCCCTCTGGGTTGTATCTCTTCCTGAACCTTGTTATCAATCAATAAAGCTATCTTGGTTTTCTCCTATATACTGGTGTATTTGTATGATTGCATTAGTGTATTTGATTTATTTCTAATCCTGAATCATTTATGAATATGAATATCTGCCTTTCTGTTGTGTTCTTCTCTTGTCGCAGGTAGCTGTTCTCTTGTCACAAGTAGCTGTTCTCTTGTGATCTCGTGGGAATCAAGTAGTAGTTCTCTTGATCAAGCGAGGAGGCAAGTAGCTGTGAACACCCAAGGAGAAGAGGATCTAGATCGAGGGACAAACGGAAGACAATGGTAAGTCTATCGATCTCCCCTCTTTCACATTTCATAAAGGAAGAAACCAGTGTAGCTGTATTCGTTTGTTGCTAAGCCATTGTCACACCTTAGGTGGATAGGATCGTCCTGCATAGGCATTTTTCCCCACAACAACCCAGAAATGTTATTTTTAGAACTTTCTATTTTTAGCAATTTCACCTCTCACCCATTGTGGCCAATGACCTCACTGGCCAAACTACTATTTTCAGACATGCTATTTTTAGTAGGTCTATTTTTAGCACATTCTAAATTTAACATTTCTTGTTGCACACTTTTCAACACTCCCTCTCAGCAAGAAAGGCTTCCTCTCGAACCCGATCCTGTAACTCTGGAATGTTCTGCATGCAACACATCTACCCGGTCCACTTGCTCCAACAACACTTGGAACAAAAACACTCCCAACTGACCACTCTGTTGGGCTAGGAACATACTCTGATGTTGAAGCTCTACCTGCTACTGAAAAGTGCTCCCTCTTTGACATTTGTGCTACTGCAACATATCCATGCATCTCGCACCATTGCACACCTCTATGTGCCACCTAGCACTGTGCAAAACACTTGTGCCTCTCGTATTGCTGCAGCCTGCTAGCTATGTGCTGTCCTGGGATTCCTTGCACTATCACTCTCTCTGCCGCTCCATCCGCATCTGTCTCTATCTAATCAGTCAGTTCCTACTACTCCACATCGGGGCTCCTATAGCAAGGTCTCATCCAAGAGGTTGGGTACCTCAAGGATCCTACCCCTCCTCCTTGAGATGATCACTCTATATCGTCCCACCTCCTACATGGAGGTATGGATGCATGTGATCACTCAACCCACCTGGCTCAAAGTTTCCCCCTACTGGAGGTCTCTGCATGAGTAGATGTCTCTACTTGATCTCCTCTCAGCTTCCCCTATTGTGGCTACTCCACAACCTCCTAAAGATGATGCACCAATTGTGGCTCCTCCACAATCGTTTGAGACTTCTTCGGGCTCTACATGTTGAGAGGTAATATACCCTCCCTCTCAACTACCAATTCTCCATCAGTTTCCTTGCTGCTCAAGGCTTTGCATGCATTTTGAACCTCAAGAGTATACAAGTTCTTGACCCATGAACCAATCTGCTTCACTTGTCTAGTGATGATGTGTCTAAGGAAAACCTTTCCCTTACTGAAGACTACATCATAGCCTCTATCTTCTAGCATTGCGATCGACACCAAGTTTCTCTTTAGTCCTGGTACATACTTGACATCGGTCAAGGTAAGGCGAGATCCATGCTCCCTCTGAAAAATAACCGTCCTACACCTGAGACACTATACTTCTCATAATTACCCATCGCTATGAGTATCTGGAGATCTTTCTCCTCCAAAGTACTGACCAAAATCTTGTAGCCGGTCATGTGGAAAGAAGCTCCACTGTCAAGAAACCAACCACTTCTCACCATGGATGAAACCATGCATGTGAAGATTGTGAAATCCAACTCAGACTGTGAAGCAAGTGCCTCACCTTCAGATCCTTCCCCAGATCCCTTTTTGGATTTCCTCCGTGGACAATTTGCAGCATAATGGCCCACCTTATGACAACGAAAGCATCACACTTTCGATTTGTCAACCTTCTTCCCATCATTGGAAGAACTGGATTCAGAAAGATAAACCTTCTCCTTCCACTTCTTCACCTTACTCGTTAAGGCACAGTTCTCCTCATCATGCATGGATGAAGAACTGTCTCTGATGCTTCGTCTGATCTCGTCCTGCATCAAATCCAACCATATTCGTTCCAAATTTGGCAGTTTCTCCCTTCCATTCACCGAGTCCTGGTAGCTATGCTAGCTCTTAGGAAGGCCAAGGAGTGCTAGACTTACCATATCCTCATCCGATGTCATGACCCCTACACTTGCAAGCTCATCCCTGCATGTGATGAGCTTGGTCAGATACATAGAGATCGTCTCATCCCTTTCACACTTGATCTTTCGAAGTTTGTCCTTCAGTGCCAGCTTCCTCTGATCACTGCTATTTTGATATAAATCTTTATACGGAGTCTCCTTCCCATGGAGGCTCGAGACAATGTGATCTCACACTCCCTCCAAGAGAATTCTCCTAGCTCTAGCCACACACTTCCTCCATTCCACCTACTTAGTCTTCTTAGTAGGCTTAGGAATTTCTTGATCAATGAAATCTTTAAGGCCAATATCTTCCAAAACTGCCTCCATGCGATCCTTCCAAGCTATATAGTTTAAGCTGCCATCAAGGGCATACTCAAGCTTCAAACCATAGAACTCCATCGATGAAATAGATGTGATAGGAACTTGAGATCTATATCCCGAATAATAAACTTCGAATTTCTCCTACTAGTATATTGTTCTTGCTTGATCACCTGTGCTCTGATACCATGTAGAATTTTGTAGATCTTTTCTACACATCAGCTAGCTCTGATACCATGTAGAAATTTTTCTACAAATCAACTAGCTCTGATACCATGTAGAAATTTCACCTGTAGAACAAACCGATATATGCAATGTCCTAAAGCATAATACTTGTTCTAGTTCTACAAAACATTAAGCGGAGGCATAATTGAATTCATGAGAAACATCAAGTAGAAACATGCATAACTGATCAAGAGAAATAATCACACATAACAAAAGATATAGCCAGGGAAAGCACCACCATAAAACCCCAACCATGTATTATCAATCAAGTGGAAATCCTCTTCACAATACAAAAGGAATTAGCTCTCAAGCTATTCAGTTCTCAATGAACTATGAAGATATGAAGATATGAAGATCATAGACTACCTAGGCCTCAATATATAGGCCACAAGTCCTCCAATCTCCTATAATACATATTTCTCTTGGAAATAGATCCTTCTCCATGCAAGGAATACTTACTAGAAATATCCAAACATCTGATAGTCCATTGTCCCTCATCTGATCTCAACTGGGTCTTTGTCTGAACTAACATGCATGAGTTATCCATGAGGGAATGCTCAGTTATTTGAAATAATAGTTGTCACATGCATGCAAGCATTAACAAACTATATTTCATTATTTTAACAACTTGTTAAAATAATCTAACTAGACTTGACTAAGTAAAACTAAGTCAACTGATTCTCTCATTATAGAACTGAACCTTATCTCCTTTAATCAAGGGATAAATTCCTAAATCAAGGGAGAAAATAATTGCATGATCTCACAAAGACTTCAAGTTTAATTTTCCATAATTAATTAACTCATAGAGATTAATTAATTAATATTTTAAACTTCTGTTAAGACCAAATTCGTTTTTACTTCCTATAGTTAGACTAGAGACTGCTAAAAATAGGAAGGGACCCAAAAATGCTATTTTTAGAACTTTCTATTTTTAGCAGTTTCGCCTCTCACCCAATGTGGCCAATGACCTCACTGGCCAAACTGCTATTGTTGCACACTTTCCAATAGATGGGTGTAGATGAAATACTGTGACAATATGTGCCAGACTTTGTGTGGGATAGCATTCTCGCTGAAGCTCACAGGGGAGCCATGAGAGGTCATTATGGAGGCAAGGCAACTGCACAAAATATTTTTCACGTAGGTCTACGGTGGCCAACATTGCACAAGGATTCCAAGGCATATTGTAAGGCATGTGATGCATGTCAAAGAACTAGTAGACCATCCCGAAGGGATGAGTTAGCACTACATCCTCAAGTATCTTTGTAACCATTTGAGAAATGGGAAATTGATTTTTTTGGGCCAATTCAGCCCTCGGGAAAGAAAAGAGGTGTGCATTATATTATCACCACGATGAAATATCTAACTAGATGGGCGGAAGCACAACTAGTTAAGGATCGTACAAGGGCTACAGTAGAAAATATTTTGTTTGAGTATGTCTTAACCAGATTTTGCTACCTAAAAGTGTTGGTGAGTGACAGAGGTACGAACTTTCAAAACAAAATGATCAGCATGTTGACTGAAGAATTCTAGGTCTACCATCAGAAGAGTAAGCCATATCACCCAATGGCTAATGGAAATGTTGCAGACTTTAATAGTATTTTGGAGAATGCTCTGACTAAGATCTGCAACACATAATGAAATTACTGGGATGTGCATGTACCTACAGTACTATTGGCTTATAGGACTACTTGTAAGACACTGACAGGGAAAACATCATTCAGATTAGTATATGGGGTCGAAGATGTAATGTTGATGGAGTACATTGTGCCTAGTTCATGCATAGCAGCCCTGATAGATATGACGGATCACGAGGCCTTGGAGGATCGATTTTTGGTAGGATTTCATCAACAAGTACAAAAGGAACGTGAAAAAGCGTGGCATGATTTCCATATCAAGCTTCGTGCATTCAAGGTAAATGATCTTGTCATGTTCTATCATAGCAAATTCACTAAATTTCTGGGTAAATTCGAGATGCATTGATTAGGGCCATATATTGTCAAAGACACTGCAGATGGAGTTCATCTCACGAAGCTGAATCAGGAACACTTCTCGGGAAGAGTGAATGGGAGCAGGATGAAATTCTATACATGGGTTCCTGTACAATGATTATATGATAGTCGGATAGTCTTAGTGCTCCAGGCAGTTGCAAGGGAGCACAAGACTATAAACTACATTGTTGGGTTTGGAGGACAACGCAGCGAGCAGGCTATGCGAAGAATGATGAAGATACAATCCATGAAGTTGCGCTCAGGAAGTAGCACCATGGGGGAGGGTACTACGCAACACAACAAGAAAGTGACCATTGGAGTTATTGTTCATAAATTTATGGCCAGAAGATAGTTAACTGGAGTGGGGTGGAGACATTTAAGGAAAAAAATCTTTCAAGATCTACCGCCAAAAAAACATTTATTATTAGAAATTGGGGGGAATAGTCAGATTTGAATTCAAAACTCCCTATAAATTATGCGTGCTGGTCTAACAACAAACACTTTACGCTCTCAAAATTGTTGCTGAATTTGGGCGTCTGTCGTGTTTTGGGAAGAATTCTTGTCATGAACAAACATTTCTCTTCCCACGAGTTGTTTATGGAGAGAATGATTTCCACCAACCCCGCTAAAGCTCTGAGTTCAGAAGAAGCTTTGTGCAATGCACCAGGACCAGAAGTATCAAGTGTAGAGGCTACACCTGTGGTACTCAAAGCGCCAAGGTCGTAAACCATGACGAAAGACAAACAACCTACCACAAAAGAGAAGAAACCCATAGAAAAGGAAAATAAGAAAAATTTGGTGTCGGCATGTGCATCCCCAAGAAAGCATACCGAAACACAGAAGCAAAAGAAAGATAAGTAGCTGGAGAAAGTAGTGGACCTGGAGGCATAAGAATCCCAGGGAACAGAGGATATTGATGTTGAAGTAGTGGAACCCATAACAAGGCTACCCAAGTATATCCCTCCATGGAAGGGAAAATAAAAGGTCATGAAGGATCCAGATGCCAAGAAGTTTACCATATCCACACCCCTGCTACCTGAGTAGGTCGCTTTTGAAGGCCCTCAACTCGCAAGGATCTCGTTGTCGAAGATTGAGGATTGGGACCTCGCAGACCATGCTAAATTTACACACTTGGCAATGGAAAAGTATATGTAGAGGGTCTAATATGCGGAAATAGGTGTTGCAGTGTTGGAAACAAAGGAATGGGTCCATAGTGTCGAGCACTCAGGGTTACTCAATCTGCTGTGGGTGCCACATTATCACCGCACCCCCATTAGTATGATATGTGTGCGCTAGCTTCTCACAGTGGTGCATGATGATGTTTATGGCTAGGAGGGCCTATCCCCATTACAAACATGATAATTCACAGAATCATGCACTTGCCTTTTAAGGGTGTGAACCCAGCTAAAGAGTTTGGTGGAAAGACTTGGGAGAAAGACCTTGCAGAAATGATGAAGAAGGATTATGGCCCCCTCAAGAAGTCGTGAGGGTACTCCATTATTTCCATAATAGATCCGACAGTTCAATTGGCTTCCCAGATTTTGGTAGGGAAGATGATGAGAAAATGTCGCATGGATGAAGTTCCCACGCCTGTAGTTTTTCTTGCTGCGTAGTGCGTGAAAGGCATCCAATTTAATTGGGAAAGATACCTTTGTCAGGAGTTCCTAGTGAACTGCCAAGAGGCCTAGGATGAAAGCAAGTCATTTCACTATGCTTGGTTATTGCTGTCAATTGTGCTCATTGCTTGGTAATTTCCAGAGGATAGCCAATTTCCTTTGCTCGAGGAAGGATTGCAAGAGGTAGTGAAATTTGCTTCCTTATGGTCTACAAAGGATGTCACGTGGATTGTAGAGACAAAGATCTTTTGCGTTATTGTGGAAATGGATATTCGTATGACCATGAATTAGCATCCGAGGTTGTCCCAAACCTTGTTCACGTAGTTGTCAGCCTACGCGGCATTCAAGGATGACTTCCACAGAGTCTATATCCAAGCACATAAGGATCCATAGCAGAAATGGTACCAGTTTCCATATTTGGTGTCAGAACCCAATGTGCAGGAGATTGTATCAAAATGGCCTGTAGAGTGGTGCACCCCATCAGACTTAGTTGTTGGACCAAGCATGGGTGTGGAAATTTCTGTTGCGCAGAAACAAAAGGAGGCCGCTAAGAAGGTTGTGTGTACCCTGATAGAACAGAAAAAGAAGGAAGCCACAAAAAAGGCTTGTGTGTAGCAAGAACGTGCTACTAAGGAGTAGGCAGAAGAAGAAAAATGTGACTCAGAGAAAGATAACAAGTCACCTTCACCAGAGACGGAGGAAGAGGAGCTTTCAAGGTAAGGCAACAGAGGAGATGAGGGGTAGAGCACCCCATTTATTTTGAAAATATGTGGCAAGGAGTAGAAGGGTGGAACACAGAAGAGGAAGAAATATGATAGAACCCAAGTTGATCCCATGGTACTAACAAAGGGCGATCTCGATGAGATCGGAGATAAAATTCAGGACACTACCACAGAAGTGCTGTAATAGTTCGAGCATCAATACATGCAGACATTGGGGGGCATTTAGAAGGATCTACAAGAATTGTATCTCCAAGCTACCAGAATTGAGGAAGATGTCGGGAAGATGAGTGATGCGTAATATAATCTAGCATGAGGAAAGAATATAGTCACAGAGATGGCCTGGCCGTAGGACGTGAGAGTCTTCCCTTTACCTGAAGGGTCTATTCGCACTGAAACAGATGAACAGTGCACCCTACTTCACAAAGTTACGAACATGGGACTAAACCTTGTTGCACTGACCCTTGAATATCTACATGAATTACTACAGGGAGTTGTGAAAGAGCTTAGAATCAGAGAGTAGTGAGCACTCGCCACTGTCAGTGAAATTAAAGTTAATAACCAGCAACTATGCACTGAAAAGACATAGGCTCTAAAGTAAAAGGAGGAGCTACAGGTGCATAGTTCGTGTTTGTAGTCAGCAGTGGTGGAGGTATGTAAGAAAGTGTGTGATCTTCACATCCTAGAGGATGCACAACCAGAAGACAAAATTAGAAAACTCGTCGCAAGTGTGCGGGAGGCTAAAACAAACATTGAGCGAGTCACTTTCGAGTAGAACATGAAGATTTTAGAGCTACAGTTAAAGTTTTAGCCCACAATAATGCTTGAGGTCTAGAAGCAGCATGGAGTTTTGATAAAGGAAGGCATGGCCACCTTGGATGCTATAGTCAATGACTGTGTGACACTATTTGCGTAGGCTATGGAGGTAGTGACCAATTTGCGGGAGTATCTGAACCTATAGACATTGAACACAAAGGTAAGGGAGCTACAACGCTAATATGATGAGGTCAGGGCGATTGCGCACTCCTTAGCACTGACACACCACCTTTCCAAGTTACAGGAAGGAGAACTATTGTTGGCACAAGTAGAGGATGCGCAGAAGAAGGAGGCTTTACTAAAGCCCAGGTTGGAATCTTCGTTGGAGGAGGCTTATTGTTGGGATGGGGCCCCCTGGGCTAGTTTTATGGTTCAAATAACCCAAGTTTTGATGTATTTTTTGTCAGTAATGTAAAGTATCCACGATTTTTGGATGCATAGCATGTAGATGGTTAGGAGTCAAAGGGGTTTTACCCCCTTGTTTATGTAAATTTTGAGTCAGCTTTGAGACCCACCCATGGTTTACAGACCATGGGATTGTATGTAAAAGGCTATAAATAGGTGTGTCTTAGAGACTCTAAGGCATGATGGAAATAATCTTTGATATAATGGGTCAGTAAGAAGAAGTGTTGGGTAGTGGAGGTCCCGCGTAATGGGTTTGAGGCTTAAAGCTCGCAATTTTGGGTAAAAATGTCGTAAAAGCTCTGCAAGGTGTGCGGAGTGCGAATGGTATTAGGTCAAGACAAAGGGTTGTCTGCCCAAAAATAATGTAAAATAATAGAAAGCAAGTCAGCCTGCCCATGGTCTGCGGACCATGGGAAGGTATAAATAGAGCAAGGGTCTAAGGGTAGAAGGTAGTTTTTTGGCAGAGATCTGGAATGTTATGGGTTTATGAATGCAATATTCACTCTGAGTCTATAAGTCTGAGTCTTGGGTCATAGTGGGAGATAGAGGCTTTGCAGCTGTGTGCACGGAGGCCTGGTAGAGTCCGCAGCTATGTGCACGGACCCCTGCAGCTGTGTGCGCAGGGCAGGAAGTGGATTGTACTGAAACGAAGACATTAATAAAGATGAGTTAGTTCTAAAATATTGTGGATTTGGTTATATTCTGATTGATGCATCTGTTATGATCTGTATGCTTCTGTTAAGGTTTTATGAATATATTTAAGCTTTACGATTGCACGCACTGGGTTTACTGTTAATTGTTTGCTTAAAGACCTTAAAGAATAAATCAGATCTATAATAACAACAATAAGACTAACGATCTAAGGAACACCCCTTTGAGGCTCTGCACGAAGACTAGACTGCTGTGCGGACTAGCATAAGGGCATAGATCGATTTGCGACCCCTCTAGACCTCATCAAGACATCCCTAGGGTGCGGAAACCTAGTTCCAGCACCCTCCCCTACTACCTTGGGTGAGACTTTAGTCCATGCTCCGCAGATTGTTGCCAAAAGGGCCGGTAGTGTGGGATTTGTTTGGCTAAACCACTTTTGAACCTCGACCAGGGCCCAACAAGCCAACAAATGGTTCCATTACCAGGATTGGGATCTGCCTAAGGGATGTTTGATGTTGGAACACTAGAACCCTACTAAGAAAGAGATTGAAGATTGGTTGGATCATAAACTGCACGAGTTCATAGTACAGGAAAACAAAAACCCACAAATATTTGAGGAGAGGTGGCTGGATCGCTACAAATATACGGAGATCCACGAGATCTTCTTCGTGACCATCACATTAGAACTGTATGAGTGGATCGCGAGGCTAGCTGACAATCTGAGAAGGTGTAGACTTGATTAACCGATAGTGTGGACTCCAGAGTTGGTGCGCAGGCTAGAGGCATCTGAAGATAAAATCGCACGAGTGGTAGATCATTGGATGGATTGGATAATAGGAGGGTTTATCAATGAGTTCACAATAGACACAACCATGAGTTACAGTGAAGCGGAAAGAAGTTTTCTCAAAGTACTACGGGGTAAGTACATCAAATCGTTGAATATCTGGATTAAAATGCTATTATGTGAAAAGCGGGTTATGCGAATCCATTGATGTCTGCGGTAACGCTGAGTAGAAGAGGCTACCGAGGGACTGAAGAATTAGAGAACAGTCCCCTGATTTCACTTTTGTGATAAAGCAAGGAGGAGTTCATGGGTTTCTCTCTGAGAAGCGCGGTCTGGTTGATAAAGTAGTGCATTCCACTATTACCACCCCCATCCATGCCATCACCCACCTCACCTACATCAACCCCACCTTCGCTACCTCCAAGCGTTAGAATGGTGAGTGCAATCAAGTTTCCTGTATTTAAAGGCATAGGAAATGAGGAACCAGATCAGTTCTGGTTCATGGTAAAGGTAGTATGGGAAGCCCAAGGAGTTACGGATGAAAAAATCAAAAAGGCTACTTTGGTGAGCGCGTTGTAGGATCGCGCGTTGACGTGGTAAATAAATCACTCTAGCGATCATCTAAATGCCAGTATAGTGGAGATCCAAGATGCATTGAATAAAGATTTTAGCTGACTGAAATTGGAGACATAGTCGATCATCGGATTCAAGGAGATCATGATGCTGCCAGGTGAGACCCCTTAGGATCTAGATCAGAGACTGAAGAGTATGATCCATGAGGCTAGTATGACACTGACGAATGAGCAACACCGTGTGTGGTTTGTGGCATCTTTGACACCATATCTAAGGACAACACTGTCACAACAGAAGATATCAACTCAGGCTAAAGCATTAGAGACAACGATGGGATTACATGAGACTCCAATACAGGATCCTTGGTTGGGAGTTCATAAAATCCACGAGGCTGAAGCATTAGAGACAACGATGAGATTACATGAGACTCCAATATAGGATCCTTGGTTGGGAGTTCAGCAAATCCACGCGTAGCTACAAAATCTATGCTTGGAGATGCAAAGTCTGAAACAGGATAAGGCACCCTGGCCAGAAGAGCATGAAGAGGTGTGGTGCATAAAATGTAAAGGCCAAGGTCACGATAAGGATCATTGTCTGGTATTTCCAAACTATTTGGTTGGGGGGGGGACCAATGCCATTGAGACTAGAGGCATAGGTGGGGCCAAGCATGGTGACTGTACTCTGGTGCACGATCCGTCAGGTGGGAGGAAAGCATACGACGGACAACTGTCATCGATTGCAAAAGTTTACACAACCCACCTAGTAGCTATTTTGAAATTTTTGTAGATCGGTTGGCCACAACGAACGAAATTGCCGAAGCTATGAATTGCTGATGGATCGGACACGTGCTTATAGGATGCAGACTTAGACGCGAGGTCAAGATCCAGCTGCAGTGATAGCGCATGGTGTATTCCAGGAACACGGATGAGGACGAGGAGGAATGGGACCTGGATTAGGGCGTGGATAGTTAATTTGCTACAATTGTGGAGGACCTGGGCACTACACGCGTGATTATACGAATCCAACCAGAACATGTTGCCTGTACTATTACCAATTTGATCATGAAGCAGTAGATTGTCCCACACTAATTGCACAGATGCGGGAAAAGGGGGTGCTTCAGTCTAATCCAACATAGAATATCCAAATGATGAAGGCTGAATTGCATGAAGAGGACCCCAACTTGAACATGGTGCTACGAAGTGGTGCAGCCACAGGGGAGGATAAGGGGAAACAACTAGAGGAGGATACCTGGGTTTGCAAGGCCTCGACAAAGTAACCTGATTTTGATTTGGAACGAGCGAGGGAGACATTCATGGAAGCTAAGAAGAGCTTCGTGGAGGCCTCTACTTTAGGTAGTAAGGATCAAACTGAACCAGAAATGGATCCTTCTATGCTAACTACCTTTTTAGAGACATGCATGAAGCTACTACGAGAAAAGAAAGTAGTTAAGGGATTGCAAGAGCTGATAACGAGGTGCATAGGGTCGAGTGAACCGCGCATGGTCCGGAAACTAGGCAAGAATGCTTTGTGCACCAGGCGGGAAATGCGATTGACTACACAGATTGGTGACTATGAGATGGATCAGGTCATTCTAGACTTGGGGTCAGATGCGAATGTGCTACCTAAACAGACTTGGGAACGTATGGGCAGGCCCGCACTACAATGGTCTCCTATTCATTTACGGATGGTGAACCAACAAAAGATCTTGCCCATGGGGGGATTACAAGGAGTCACAGTGGACATTGAGGGCGCGAGCACACAAATAGACTTTGAGGTAACAGAAATTATGGATGATAGCAATCCTTACCCCGCATTATTAGGGATAGACTGGGCCATGGACATGAATGGAGTCATCAACCTGAAGAGGTGGAAAATGATATTCGAGAAAAAGTCTCTATGTGTGGTAATTCCGCTGGACCTAGCCGAAGGTGCGCGCTACACTGAACCTGTGCATGATGAGGACAATGACGATGAACTGGACTGCATCTACCAGATAACAGCATAAGACCAGGATCGGGTGAATCCGACAGCAGATGGGAGAATCTCATGGGAACGCGACAATTCCTGCACATCGGATTCTGATGAAGAGAAAGAGCACTGGCAGAACCAATTACATGAAGTAACAACGCTAAATTATAATATGATGGTTAGATCATTGCGATGCGTGACAATTGAAGCAAGGGAACTGCCAACCGATGAGGGTGCAGCGTATGCGGGGGAATCCGTAGACCACTCTGAAAAGATGATATTGGAATGAAAGCGGCATGGTGTGCGAACAGGAGTGTCACATGCAACAACTTCACCAAGGAGTACACATCAGAAGACTAGGAGGACCTGGCACAAGTATAGAAGGCGGGCACAAAGTGGCTTGAGCGTGCCCTGGCAGCATAGGATGAAAATGTATGTTGCGCGATTACCTACCTGACTAAGAATCAAAAATCACAATTTTCCATGACAACAGGAAAAGCGATGTATGCCGCCAATTGTTCGCGACAAAGCAGTCAAGAAAACAGGTGGGAATACGAACAACATTCGCCGGATAAGACAAACTGATGGGAATCTACGTGTACCAGGGGTTCGATGGGCCTATAAGACCATCAACAAAAGGAGGAGGGTGAAGGCGATCTTATGAATGGTGATACACAATAGAACCAAGAGGATAGAAGAACCTACCCAGATCGCAACCTCCGCAGAGGTCTTGGGCAAAGGAATTCGATGGTTGCCAGAAGCCGTTCGATGCGGCAGCAGAAGGCTTCACAAAATCGATGAAGAGTGGGCACGACTGAGGAGGAAAAGCGTGATGTTGGATGAAGAAATCAGCAAAATGAAAATCGGCATTGCACAAGCGAGCTGTGCAAATCTACAAATAAGGGAACCAGGCCTGGCCAGTTCTACCTCAGTACTAGAACAAGTTGTAACCCTGCTATCATGGTTGCAACCGCATCGATGGAGGAGTGTACCATATGTAGCAGGGCATGAGGGGCTAACAGATACGAAGGCACTTGAAAGGTGCCCGCAGCCTGGGCTAGTAGGGAAACTAAAATATCACACCTAGGGTGTGGCCACCTTACTAGTTGTGGGAAGCACAGTCTCAATGGCCCAAGCAATTGAAATGAGGCATGAGACTATAAACAAGTCTGCAGGAGACCTGCGTGGACAGACAGTTCCGTGCAGGGCTAGTCAGTCAGAATGATCACGGTCGTGCCGAAGGGTGGGAAGGCCGGGAGGTGACCATTGTCATCACTGTTCATGACAAGAACTCTGATTTATGATAGAAAGGAGTGGGTAGTGGGCCATTAAGACCAGAGTTCTGAGATAGATACGAAAAGATCTGCCGACAAGGAGATATTAATGAATCAGAAGTGGAGGGAAGGGGTGAGTTAAAATTCACACGTTTCTATAAAAACCGTCGGGGAAGCTGACCCAGTTGCAGGACACATATGTGATGAGGCAAGAAGGTGCCCTGACAATGAGTCAGAACTCCAGGCACAATTGATACAGCGGACATTGGAAGAATGTGTGGTAGATGTCAGTGCAGTGCAATGATTGTTGGAGGAACTGTGAGCAGAGATCAACGTAGCAGCTGAGTGACTTGGGATGAGTCATGATGATTGTGTTGGGGGCTTGTTGGGTAGCGGAGGCCCTGCATAATGGGTTTGGGGCTTAAAGCCTACAATTTTGGGTAAAAATGTGGTAAAAGCTCCGCAAGGTGCGTGGAGTGCGAATGGTATTAGGTCAAGACAAAGGGTTGTCTGCTCGAAAATAATGTAAATTCATAGAAAGGGAGTCGGCCTGCCCATGGTTCACGGACCATAGGAAGGTATAAATAGAGCAAGGGTCTAAGGGTAAAAGGCAGTTTTTTGGCAGATATTTGGACTTTTATTGGATTATGAATGCAATATTCACTCTGAGTCTGTAAGTCTAAGTCTTGGGTCGTAGTGGGAGATAGAGGCTCCGCAGCTATGTGCATGAAGGCTTGGTATAGTCCGCAGCTATGTGTGCGGACCCCTGTAGTTGTGTGTGCAGGGCAAGAAGTGGATTGTACTGAAATGAAGACATTAATAAAGATAAGTTGGTTCTAAAATATTGTGGATCTGGTTATATTCTGATTGATGCATTTGTTATGATCTGTATGCTTTTGTTAAGGTTTTATGAATACATTTAAGCTTTACGATTGCGCGCACTGGGTTTATAGTTAACTATTTTCTTAAAGACCTTAAAAAATAAATCAGATCTATAATAATGGCAATAAGACTAACGATCTAAGGAACACCCATTCGAGGCTTTGCACGAAGACTAGGTTGTTGTGCGTACTAGCATAAGGGCATAGATCGGTTCGTGACCCCTCCAGACCTCATCAAGACATCCCTAGGGTGCCGAAACCTGGTTCCAGCACCCTCCCCTACTACCTTAGGTGAGACTTCAGTCCACGCTCCACGGACTGTTGCCGAAAGGGCCAGTAGCACGAGATTTGTTTGGCTAAAACACTTCTGAACTTGGGTCAGGCCCCAACAAGCCAACAAGAAGTGATAGTGTAGAGAACTAGCTTAGATAAGAGAGGAAGGCTCTGCAACTCAGTGTTCATCGACCTAGATAGAGTCTGCACCTGAGTGCATGGAGCCTTGCAACTGAGTGCGCAGGGTGGTCTTGAGTTTGTAAAGTTGAACTAGATATCAATAAATAAGTTTACCAAAGAAATACTATGTATAGCTGTTTATTTCTATTTACTTCTGTTTATGATATATGTTGTGGATAAATAATGCATTTATGAAATACCAATCTAATGATGCATGAATCTCTTGAATAACTCTTAATAGATATATGCAATGCATGTTAAGTACTTTCACAAAGAATGTGATGAATTTTGTTATGTCTTCTTTTTAACCCAAGTGGATATATGCGAACGCTAATCTATGATTATTCTTTGATACGCGTGAGTGGATAAAATAACTAATAAGGGTCTACAAAAGTCGATCATAGACCCGTGGGAAGGTCAGAAGATTGTTTGAATATAGTTGAAGTACTAATCCTTAAGGGCTTATCAATCTACATGAAGGCAAATCTGAGGTGCTAAAAGACATCACACTCATCTCTAGATATAGAAACATGGTTCTTGCACCCCCCATACTACTTTGGGTGAGACTGTAGCCTGCGCTATGTGGTTTGTTGTTGAAAGGGCCAATACTGTAGGGATTTGTTGGTTGGCACAACTAACTCTAAACCTGGGTTAGGACCCCCTAATCTAACAAATGATTCCATTGTTGGGACCGGGATCTTCTTTAAAGAGATGTGTGATGTCGTTTGGACTCAAGAATGTGCCATGTAGAAATTTTGTGCCTGATGTTGGATATGTGTCGTAGGTACTAGATAGCTGAATTTGAATAAATGCATATTCTGTGTTCCCTTTGGAATCTTTTTGGGTCATGTTGTGTGCAAGCAAGGGCTAATGGTGGACCCTGCAAAGATTGTAGTGATAGTGAATTTGGAGGCCCCAAGGAATGTTAAGTAGCTGTGCACGACGCTGGAACATACATGATACTACAAAAAATTTATCAAAGCATATGCTCATATTTCCATGCCTATGGAGAGACTACTGAAGAAGGATGTGAAAATATGTTGGGATGAAGAATGTTAGCGTAGCTTAGATGTCTTGAAAGAAAATCTGGTCACTGTGTGGATCTTAGTATTCCTAGATTGGAAGAAGGAATTTCAAATACATTTTGATGCCTCTTGCATTGCGATGGGTGTAGTGTTAACGCAAGCTAGTGAAGGATACAGGGACCACCCTATAGCCTTCGCGAGTAGGAAATTATTGAAGGCTGAGAAGAATTATTCAATGACTAAACACAAAGGTTTGGCCATGGTATACGCCCGGTAGAAGTTTAGGCACTATTTATTAGGAGGGAATTTCCAAATGTACACAGATCATTCTGCCTTGAAATACCTAGTCAATAGGCCTATGTTGTGGGGGAAGATCTGCCATGGTTGCTGTTATTCAAGGAGTATGAATTTGAGGTCATCGTGAAGCTAAGGAGGTTGAATGCAGGACTTGACCATCTGTCATAGATGGAAACAGGAGGGGAGCCTAATAATTTAGAGTAAGTGTTGTCAGATGCATAACTATTCATGGTGCGTGTAGAGGATAGCCATTTTACAGATATCATTCATTTCTTGACTATGAGGATGGCACCGGAAGGGTATACAAGTTAGCAAAAGAAGGAGCTAGTAGTGCACGCAACAAACTTTTCAGTAATTGCGGGACATCAGTATAAGATGGGTGCAAATGATATATTGCGAAGATATGTCCTAGATTTTGAGTGAAATGACATTCTCGTTGAAGCTCATGGAGGGGCTACGAGAGGACACTATGCAAGAAAAGTGATTGTGCAGAAAATTTTGCGTGCAGGTCTATGGTGGCCAACGCTGCATAAGGATTCCAAAGCATATTGCAGGTCATGCAATACCTGTCAGAGAATGTGCAGACCATCACGAAGGGATGAATTGGCCTAACAACCTCAAGTATCATTACAGCCATTTGAAAAATGGTTGATTGATTTTGTTGGGCCAATTCAGTCCCCAGGGAAGCAAACTGGTGCGTGCTATATCATCACCATGGCAAAATATCTAACTAGATGTGCAGAGGAACGACCGGTTAAAGATTACATAGGGGCCACATTAGAAAAGTTTATATTTGAATATGTGTTAACTAGATTTGGCTGCCTGAAAGTATTGATGAGCGACAGAGGTACACACTTTCTGAATGAAACAATCAATGCATTAACAAAGGAATGAAGATCCACTAATAACTTTAAATCTAGTTTTTCAACTGAGAGGCGTACGAGGAATGACTCGTGCAACTGATGGAGCTTGAAGAAGATCGATTCTTGGTAGGATTCCATCAACAAGTACAAAAGGAATGTGAAAAATCCTGGCATGATCGCCACATCAAGCTCCACAAGTTCAATGTAAATGATCTTATATAGTTCTATGATAGTAAATTAACCAATTTTCTAGGAAAATTCCACATGTGTTGGCTGGGGCCATATATTATCAAAGAGATTATAGATGGAGGCACAATTCAGCTCATGAAGCTGAATGGAGAACCTTTTCCGGGAAGAGTAAATGGAAGCCGATTGAAGTTGTATATACGGGACCTTGCACAACGACTATATGGTAGTAGGACAATCTTAGTGCTCCAGGCAATTGCAAGGGAGAGTAGGACTATAAACTACACTGCGAGGGTTGGAGGACTATGCAGCAGGTAGGCTACATGGAAAATAGTGACGTTGCAACATCTGAATTTGTGCACAAGAAGTTTTTCTATAGGGGGATGTGCCACGCAACACAACAGAAAAGTGATTGTTGGAGTCACTATTCATGATTTGATAGCCAGAAGACGGTTAAGAGGAGCATGTTGGGAGCATTTAAGGCCAAAATATTTGAAGATCTATAGCCAAAACAACATTAGTTGTCAGAATTTGGGGGAAACAGTCGGATTTGAATTCAAAAACCCTTATAAATTACACATGCCATTCCAGCAAAGAACACTTTGCACCCTTAGATTTTTTGCTGAAATTTGTTGTGTGTCACTTATGAGTTGAGCGTTTTTGGGAGGAATTCTTCTTCCACACAGAGGTTTCTATGGAAGCACGTGAGCCGTTTATGGAAAGGATGACTTCCACTAACCCCACCGAAGCCTTGAGTTTGGAAGCAACTATAACTAATGCCCTAGGACCCGAGGTAACTAGTGTTGAAGCTACACTTGTGGTGCCCACGACTCGGAGGTCACCAAGGCAAAAACAATCCATGGCAAAAGAAACGAAACCTGTAGCAAAGGATAATTAGAAAAAGTTGGTGCAGATACACCCTTCCCCAAGGAAGCATACTGCAACACTAGCATAGAAGAAAGATAAGCCGTCAGTGAAGGATAAGGAGAAGGTTATAGACCTGGAGGCAGAAGAAGGCTACGGTACAGAGGATATCGATGCTGAAGGCACATAGCCCATAACGAATCTCCCTAGGTATATCCCTCTGAGAAAGGGAAAGGCAAAGATTACTAAAGACCTAAACTAAGACAAATTTTCCATTTCTATGCCACTGCTGCCTGAGCAGGTGCATTTTGAGGGTTCGCAACTCGCGCGAGTCCCACTATTGAAGATGGAGGATTGGGACCTCGTGTATCATGATAAGTTCCCACACTTAGCAATGGACAAGTACATGAAGAAAGTTTAATATGAAGAAATGGTTGTGACAATGCTGGAAACAGAGGAATGGGCCTGCGGTGTCAAGCAATTAGTATTGCTCAACTTTCTTTGGGTGCCACATTACCACCACACCCCCATTAACACAATTTGCATACACCAGCTTCTCACTTTGGTGCATGATGTGTTTTTATGGATAAGAGGGCCTATATCCATCACATATATGCTCATTCACAGGATTACACACCTGCTGCATGAAGGTCTGAACTCGGCCAAGGATTTTGGTAGAAAAACGGGGGAGGAGATTGTAGAGTGAATGAAGAAGGATTATGAACTTGTAAATAAGTCGTGCAGGTACTCAATTTTGTCTATCTCAGACCCCACAATTCAGTTGGCCACGTAGATATTGGAAGGAAAGGTGATGAGGAAGTGATGCATAGATGAAGGTTCAGTGCCCGTAGTGTCCCTAGCTGCTCAGTGCACGAAGGGCGTCCTGTTCAACTAGACTAGGTACTTGTGCCAGGAATTCCTCGGGAATTGCCGTGAGGCCCAGGATGAGAGCAAGAAATTTCATTATTCTTGGTTATGTCTATTTATTGTATTAGTTGCAAGGGAACTGTGAGACGATAGCTAGTTTCCTCTGTTGGAAGAAGGATTACTGGATGCAACGCAGTTCACCTCCTTGTGGGCTACAAAGGACCCTGCATGGATCACAGAAACAAAAATATTTTGGGTCCTGATGGAATCGAGTCTTTGCATGGTGATCAACTAGCGCCCAAGGTTGTCACAAACCTTGTACACACAGTTGTCAACTTACGCAACTTGCAAGGCTGACTTTCATAGAGTCTATATCCAGGCACAGAAGGATCTAGCACAAAAGTGGCATGAATTGCCATATTTGGTGACAGAGACTGATGTGCAAGAGGTAGTGGCGTGTTGGCCAGTCGAGTGGTGCACCCCTTTAGATCTAGCTGCTGGGCCAAGCATAGGTGCAGAGAGTGCAGCCACGAAGAAAAGGAAGGAGGCAACCAAGAAGGCTGTGCAAAACTTGGTTGTGTAGAAAGAGAAGGATGCTACAGAGAAGGCCCGGGTTGAGAAGGAACGCGCTGCTAAGGAGAAGGCCAAACAGGAGTAGCGCGAGACATAGAAAGGTGACAAGTCACCTTAGTTGGAAATAGAAATAGAAACATGACAAGGTGGTGGATGTGAGGAAGGGCAACATACCCCCTTCATTTTGAAAAGGCATGAATTGTAGTAGCAAGCTGGCTAACGAAAGAAGCAGAAATCTCATAAAACACAAATTGATTTCATGGTGCTCACCAAAAGTGATGTGGATGAGATCGGTGATAAATTCAGGGATGCCACAATAGAAGTGTTGGAATATCTTTAACAACATTACATGCAAACATTGGGCAGAGTTTAGAAGGATCTCCGTGAGTTGCAGCTCCAAGAAACCAATATCAAAGCAGATGTCTGGAAAGTGAGTGGAGCACCAGGAAGTTTGGCATGAGGTCAAAGTACAAGCACATAGATGATTCCTTGGCTATAGGATGTGCAATTCTTCCCCTTCCCTATAGGTTTAGTCCACGCCGACACCTAGGAACAACACACCCTCCTCGACAAAATACTGAATATGGGCCTGAACCTTACTGCGATGCAACTGGAGTCATTGCATGCATTAATATAGGGAGTCACAGAAGATCTTCGCATAAGGGAAAAATGATCTCTCACTGTTATCAGCGAGATCAAAATTAATAATCAGAATTTTTTCATTGACAAGACACACGTTTTGAAGGAGAAGGAAACGCTCTAAGTGCACAGTTCATGACTAGAGTCACCAATCGTGGAGGCATGTAGAATAGCGCTTGAGCTTCATATTCTTGAATATGCACAGGAAGAAGCAAAGATCAGGAAGTTAGCTGTTGGCATGCACGAAACCAAGGTGTAGGTTGGACGAGTTCAATTTGAACTCAACATGAAGATCACCAAGCTGCAATTGAAGTTGTAGCCTATGACTTCATAGGAGGTCCGGGAGCAGCGTGGAGCCACCATCAGAGAAGGAATGACCACTTGTTGAAGCCCCGAAAATCGGGTCGACAACAAGGGGGATACCCACCCGGTCCGGACCTTGGTTGGCAGCTCCTTATCCATTTGGTATAGCGGGTCCGACTGGGGATAATGGGACCAGTTTCCAAATCTAGGGGTGTGTGTGTGTGTAGAGTTGGATGATGCTGATTTAGGAGTACTTAAAACTAATTTAATTCAAACATCTAAACTAACTCTATGCTATTGTAATCTAATGAAAAACAACACATCTAATCTACGCTAACCCAGGGTGTATTTCTTCTATTATGCGATCTAAAGAGATTTCGAACAATAAATGGTAATAAAGATCATTCAGCTATCACAAGAATAGAAATCAATTAAGATAAACCACTTTGCATAAAAAGTTAAGCAAAACAATTGTGAACAACATATCACATAATAAGTTATTCATATATCAAACACAAATAAATGACTCCACCGTACAGAAGTGCCAAATGGTAACCCACACATTCATGCATTAACATATAAACAACTGAAAACTGTATATCACTTTAAGAATATAAGCAGAAATGGTCAAGAGATAAAAGTACCATTTATGACTGGTTCCACTCATAAGCTTCAAGCAACAACGATTTATCTCTACTTGTTCTAACATCTACTAAGAGTACAAAAGTGCAACATCAGTAGCAGATATCAAATGCAAACATTGATAAATCTCGATCCAACCATTCATCAAAAACCCCCTCCGAGGGTGCAAAAGTGCATGTTCTGAGGACAAGTTTTTTGACAAATTTCTGGACCCTTCTCCAAATGCCTGAGAAGGGTTTAAATACTGCTAACTAATTAATCTTAATTACATAAATTTAGGACACGGTTTTAAATGACCGCCCTTCTACTAAAGCAAAATTATTTCTAAAAATTGAATCTAATTCCTAACCGTTTCTGTATTTGCTCCTTAGTGTTGTAAGCATGCAACATTCGCTTGGGAAGAGTCAGCTGGTCGTCTTCTCCTTTCGTTTGAGTTACGAAAATAGAAATCACAAGCGCTGGCATCACTTTTTGGTAAACTAGAAGATATTTTCAAAAATCTTCCTCTGGCTTGGTGTATTCACTGTGTGTATACTTGGTAATAACCCAAATTTCTCTCAAACTAATTCTGCTTTTTCTATTTCGGTTTCCTACCTTGCGAATGACTGAATAAGTTAGGGACTTTGCTCTCTGAACAATTTTCTGTATTGAAAGCTACCTCCGTTCTTCGTTCTGGGCTTTTCTGGTGCGTTTTCCCTCTTTAGCGCCTTCTTTCTTTTTGCTTTACCGGGCATAAGCTTCAGGATCTTTTGCAAACATGCTGCTTTTGTGCGCCTTTGATTCTGAGTTTTGGATGGCCTATTGACATCAGTATCTGTTGAGTGATACTCTGGAATCTGTGGTCCTGTTGCATGCGGCATTCGTTTGTGAAGGCATCTCTTCTCTGTTCTCCGAGCATTGACGCTTTCCCCTTTTCCTTAGATGTTTCCTGCACATTGCTTTATGTTATTTGCTGTCTTACAGTTTACGAAAAGGAAAAGAGTAATGATGAAAAGATTGACATGAAAGCTTTAAGCTCTAATGAATGCATAATCATGACACCCATAATGAACTGACTCTTCGAAAAACACAACACAATCCTTCTTGGATACTTTGGTGTACAATCATTAATTTCTTTTAAAGCGCGCGCCTAATTTTGGTCTACAGACAGCTTTCCTTGAATACTGTGCCGAGGAAATTTTGCGATGGGTGATTTCTGTGACTTGCATCACACTATCAAGGATCGCGTCGTCAAGATGTGTCATCGCAGGAATTGATGATCGCATTCATCGCAGATCGCAACATCGCAGATCGCGAATCGCAAATCGCACTTAGTCATCCAATCACTGTGTGCTGCTTATGCGATGTTGCGATATGCGACGTCACATATCGGCCGTCGAAGATTCCTTAAGTTTTTTCATTTAAGAGTTCTTCATAATAACTGTGATGCGATGAATTTGGCGTCGCTTCTTCGCAACTTATTATGCGCATAGGAAAACGTTTCACTCTCTTCTGGTGATGCGATACAACTTTAGGGAGTTAAAATACAAAAATTTTTGATAAAATATTTTTTTGGATTTTTATTAAGGGTCCCCATTTGCTTGGTGTTATCGCTAATACCAAACAAAGAGGGGGGTTGTTGGTGGCCACAACAATGGCGATTCACTGTGAAGAACCAGTTATCTCTGCTTTTCTATTGAATTTTAACTTCCAAAGCAGAAAAATTTTCATACGTCTAAATTTTGTTATGGACAGATAGAGTACATTATGCCTTATCCTATCAATGATATTTTGTCTCAACCTTTTCATATTCCAATTGTTTGTTTCCTCAGGCTTAGTCCTTGTATTCACACCAGACATTACTTGGTCTTTTAAAGATAAAATAAGGTCTTCTCTGCGTGCTGGCTTTTAAAATATGCCCATTTGTCATAGGTAGAGCCTCTGCTGCCCGCAAGCATCCATAGCCTCAACAGGGTTACCTATTACCCAACAATGATCCTTTATCCTGCTTAAGGCTATTTACAACTTTTCAGAGAAAAACCCCTTTTGACACTTTTTCCTTTTTTATTCTCTAAAGAATAATGTCTTGGTTTGGTGGCCAAATTATGACACAGTCATTCACTTGATTTACACTTTTTCTGAACAAGCTGGCTCATGATGAGACCCCTTGTCTTTTGATTGCAACAATCTTGAGTCGTTGCCCTGTTTTGGTGGACAGTATTGGCAAAGTCAGCAAGTTATAATATCTGTGATCATGATAAGCCGGCTCGTGATGAGACCTCTTATTCTTTGAGATACAGTGTTTTCTCGGATTGTTCCTCTGAATGCTGCGATTTCCTTTAGCAGGGAGGAAGTCATTGTTTTTCCTTAAGAAAGCTCTTGACGACAATAATAGAGTTTGAAAACAGCAGTTTTACAGAGAATATTTATTTTATAATTGATACCTTTCATTGTGCTGATATAAAACAATTTTTTACCAAAGGTTGCTTTCATCAAATTTTTGGAAGTTGAAACTAGTATCATATCTAGGCTAAAGTTAACTCTACGTGTCAATAATAAAGATCAGATTTTTCGAAAAATTTTGCTACTTGTACAAGCGAAAAAGCTCAAAATCTGATAGAGAATTGGTGTCTTTTTCATGAACCCCTTTAGTAACCATCTACAATTGGTTTTATTTATAAGAAAGAGAAAAACAAATAAAAACTAAAACTATCCTACAAAATAGAAGAGTGATCTTCTATGGAAAATATATTTTAAGGATCTGTCCATTAACAGGCAAAGAATCCCTTCGACCTGCTAAATCCTGCAACACAAAAGTTGATGGGCCTATGACTTCTATAATCTGAAAAGGACCAAGCCACATCTTCTGAAATTTTGTACTTCATGAGCCTTATCCCATTTCAAAACTAAATCTCCCATCTGAAAATTCTTTCTGGTCATTATGCTTGAGTCAAAAGAGGATTTTATCAGCGCTTGGTGATGAGCATGGGTTTTCTTAGCTTGTTCTTGCCGTTCTTCTAATTTAATTATTTCCATTTGTCTTAGTTGTATGGAGGAAGTAGATACCTCATCGATGTGTTGTACTAAAGACAAAGAGGGGATGACTAAGTGAGTTGGAAGAACCACTTCTTTCCCATAAACTAAATTAAAGGGAGAAGTCCCTATTGAAGCTTTCTTCGTTATTCTATCTACCCATAAAGCATTTACCAATGCTTTGTGCCAATTCTTTTGGTTCTGGTCAACTGTTCTTTTAATAATCCTGATCAGGTTTTTATTTGTCGATTCAGCCAATCCATTACCTTGCGGATAGTAGTTGGCCGAATATTTCAGTTTGAACCCTCTTTTAAGTGCAAACTCAGTGATTGTATTTCCAGAAAAGTATGAGGCATTATCAAACATTAAGGTCGTTGGCAATCCAAACCTACTGATTATAAATTGATCTATGAATTCAATAATGTTTTCAGAATTAGTTGACTTGAGAAGAACTGGTTCTACCCATTTAGTAAAATAATCTGTTGCTGTGAGGATGTACCTATGCTTCTTAGAAGAGTGAGGAACGATCTCACCTATTATGTCCAAGCCCCACTGATTGAATGGCTGCTCGATGTTTATCGGCTGTAGTGGCATGGACGATTTCTTTTGTCTCGCTGCAGCAGTCTGGCAGACTTGGCATTTCCTCACGTAACTGTGTGAGTCTTTGAACAGCGTGGGCCAATAATATCCTGCACATAAGATTTTATGTGCAGTAGCATCTCCAGCATAGTGTCCGCCTGCTGGTACATCGTGGAGTTCCTGCAAAACCTTTTCGGCTTCAGTTTTCTCAAGACACCTAAGAAGCACAAAATCGTAATTCCTTTTAAACAGGACATCATTTATGAGCTGGTATTGTTTAGCTTTCAGTCTCAGAGCTCTTTTCTTGGTGTGATCCAGGTGTGATGGAGCATACCCGTTCTTAAGATAATAAATGGTGTCAACATATAATGATTCTGCATCATTTAGACTTACCTCATATGTATGTACCTCTTCAGATGAATTCTCAGGAATTTGCGATGCTCCAGCCAACATTTTGTAGAAGCCTTGACCTCTTACAATGCTTGCTGGTTTGATCTCAAGATCGTATTCTTGTAAAGCGGTGATCCAATTTGCTCTTTTTTCACCCACATCCTTCTGTATTAGAAGGTTTCTTACCGCTGGAAATGGTACTATGACCTTAGTATGGGCTTTAAGTAAGAAAGGTCTGAAATAGTTGATCGCTTTGAAAACAACATATGCATGTTTCTCCACGTCTGAATAGTTGAGTTCAGCACCTTGTAAATTCGAGCTAAAAAATGCGATTGGAGCTTCCGCTTTCTCTTGATTTGCTTGAGTTAGAATCGCGGCATATGATTTCTCTGAGGCAAATGTGTATAAGATAAAAGATTCTGAAAAATTTGGGGTTGCTAAAGATGGAGCGTTAATGATAGCATGTTTGATCAGGTTGAATGCTTCATGCTCATCTTGACCCCATTTAAAATTTGAGTTCTTTTTAATCATGTTTTGCAAAGGAGAAACAATCCGTGAAAAATCTGGGACAAATCTCTTCACAAAATTGATTTGACCAAGGAAAGATTGCACGGCTTTTTTGTTATGAGGTATGGATATTCCATAAATTTCTTTGATTCTGTCAGGCTCAATGTGAATACCAGATTTTGACACTATGAATCCTAGAAGTTTTCCTTCACTTAATGCGAAAAAAGATTTCTTTGGGTTAAGTGAAATCCCATACCTTAGACATCATTGAAATATTTGTTTCAAGTCTTTGAGATGGTCACTTCGCTTCTTGGAGTACACTATTATATTATCCAGGTAAATCACTACAGATTTATTGACTAAAACCTTGAATGCGATGTCCATGGCTCTTTGAAATGTAGCGCCGGCATTGATCAAACCAAATGGCATCTTCCGATATGCGTATGTGCCCCATTTAGTTCGAAATGTGGTTTTTAAATGATCACCGGTATGTACCAGCACTTGATTGTATCCTGAAAATCCATCCAAAAAAGACATTAATTCTGAGCCTGCTACTGCCTGTAATATCTGCTCCATAGGTGGGAGGGGAAAATTGTCCTTTTGACAGGCTTTGTTGAGATTCCGAAAATCGATACAGATTCTAATATCTCCGTTTTTCTTTCTAACGGGTACCATATTAGAGACCCATTTGGAATGTATGACGGGGAAAATTATTCTAGCTCTTAATAACTTATTTAGCTCAGTTTTTATCTGATTTTCTAAATTGGGGTGGATTTTTCTGAGCTTCTGTTGGACAGGATTTTCATTGTCAATCATAGGGATAGTATGTTGAATGATAGAAGTGTCGTATGTCTTCAGCTCATCGTAATTCCAGGAAAAAACATTTTTGTATTGTCTCAAAAGACGGATATACGCTAGTTTTTCTTCAGGGGCTAGGCCGTGGCCTAGATTAATATTTTGTGGTTTATCATTGGTTCCTAGGTTTACTAATTTGTAGTTCAGTGTTGAACTGTAGAGCTTAGAATTGGTAGACCTTTTAAACTGACTTTTCAAATCATATAAGTCTTCTAACTTAACCACCGATTTAGGTATAGCATTATCAGTGCTATTTTGTTGTATTTGTCGATCATGATGGTCTTCATCAATTATTTGATTGGAGTAGGATCCTTCAGAAGTGAGGAAATTTACAATGTCAGAATCGTCATTGAATACTCTCCAGTTTGTAATGTTGTCAGGGATGGAAGGTCTAAAGATTAATTCTATTGCGAATCTATCTGGACTAAAATCTTCAGAGGGAATAAGTCTAGAGGCTACGTTAGCTAACAGGTCTGCACTCGTATTTTGGAGTCTTGGGATTGACGAAATATTGAATGCTATGAAATGTGCAGTCAGATCTTGTACTAAAGATTGATAGTGTTTCAAATGACCTGATAGGCAATGTATGGTGTTACATACCTGTTTGACGACAATCTCAGAGTCTCCGAAGACTTGAAGGTACTTAACGTTCAACCCGATTGCTTTGTATAGGCCTTGCACCAAGGCCTCGTATTCCGTTGTATTGTTTGTGCAATTGAATTCAAGTCTGCACGTAAGCATGGTCTTATTTCCTTCTGGGCTAATCAGAACGCATCCTGCTCCTGCTCCCTCGTTAGATTTAGAGCCATCAAAATATAATTTCCAAAACAAAGATGTATTTATAGCTTTATCTAAAAAATTAACACACTTTGAATTATCAGTTTTGGAAAAATTTTCGACTTGGGACAAAACTGATTTCTAAGTAAGGTGAGGTATGAGCATTGAAATTTCCGAGGAAAGAATCTACCGAGTAATTGCCTATGATACTGTTGTTGTATGCTATTGCTTCATTTTCTCCCTCCAATTCCATTACTATGTACTTCTGGTGTAACTCTCGTTCAACCTTTATTTGATTCGGTTTACCATTGTAGGGTAACCACATGTGCGACCAGTCGGTTGAGAAGTATCCATGGAGTTTTTCGGACCAATCCCTGCTAAGAATCAAGCCATAGAATTCTGGGATATCAGCTACTAGAATGTCAATAACCTGACATACCTTCGGGTTAGACGACAATCTTATGGTCACTTGATTAAGTTCACCAATCACTTCGACTTGAGATCGATCAAGCTGAACTATGCATACTGCGGATTTTTTTGGTTGAACATTCAACTTGGCACATATTGATCTGGGTAAAATATTCATTGAAGCACCAGAATCTACCAAACAATTGTGCACATCTTTATTGAAAATTTCATAAGTGAGAAGAAAAGGGGGAGTGTGAGACCTTGATCTTCCTCCAATCAAGGCGATGTCATTTGGATCAACCTTATTGATCGTGTTGGTTGGAGGTCTTCCCATGTTGTGGGAAGCTACAGCTGTAGGCAAAGATGTAGTAGGCACGGCATGTAATTCTTTCATCATTATCTTATGTTGATGTTTCAATTTGCTCAATTCATAAAGAGTGATATTAGCCCTAGTCTTTTTCATGTCATCAATAATATTGTACTCCATTTCATCTGACACAATCAGTGTTCTTGATGGAGGTGTTTGATCTGATTGGACTGGGCTAGATTGAGTCACTTTAGCGGCCGTTTTCTTTGTTGCGACTTTATCTTTTGCTGCAGGGCTTGCGCCCTTCTGCTTAGAGGTAGTTTGGGGAGGATCAAGTTGATTTTTGCTTCGTATGCTAACTGGAAATGCTTCTTTATCTTCTTCTTGCGCAAGGATGAAATCCCACATTCCTTGTAGTTCCACAACTTCTTCGTCATCGATCTGCCCTTCAGTGGTATTCTCTTCTTCCTCCTCTTCTTCGGATTCGACGTTTGAGATAGCGTTGGGTGGTTTCATATCCATTGAAGGACTTCTTTTAAAAGCTCTGTAGGGCTTTTTTGAAGAAGTTTCTGCTAGTTGTTTTTTTATGTCAATCATCTCGTTGGACATGGTTTTTAACACTTTTTGTAATCGTTCCAAATCGAAAGGGTCTTTCGTTTGTTTCTTCTTGGGGTCTTCCTTGAAGGAGACTTTCTTAGATTTGCGTTCCTCTATCACAGATCTTTTTTCCAAGGCTACTACGCGTTTCTCTACTGCTATCGCCTCTGTCAAGTTTTCAACTAAGGTTGTCTTATTTGCCCTATCCACGAAGATTGCCAAGTTTGATGGTAAGGCCTTAATATACCATTCACATCTTACTTCTTCGATGGGTTGGGAAGCAGCGAGGATTTTGTTGAGGATTTTATTGAACCGTAAATTGAAATCTTTGATGGGTTCTCTAGCCTCGGCTTTAAGATTGGATAGGTCATTGATTAACGTTGCTGTTGATCTGTCATCACCAAACTTGGTAAGGAATTGACTTTGAAAAATGTCCCAACTTGTGATAGACCCGGAAGGTAATGAAAAGTACCATGACCCAGCTGTTCCTTGCATTGTATAGGGAAAAAGTCGGACAACAGCATCCTCATCGGTAACTCCGTTGAGATTGACAGAAAGCATGAAATTATTAATATGTTCTTCAGCTAGCATGCCTGCTTCTGGATTGAATTTGGGTATCCATTTCTCAGGATGGGCCGGTATTTGGCTCAGGGGTGGAGGCATTAAAACTGCCCTAGGATTGTTCCATGGAGACTGGGCCATCGTTGAGCTGCTAGTAAATGAAAGTGCAGAGGATGATCCCTGAGGCTGGGAAGATGAAGATATTATGATCTTTGATGATTGAAGAGGAGGGGTTGTGGAAGATGGATGAGTGGTTTGGAATGAAGATGTGGGTGGCTGACTTCGCGGTGAGGGAGTTGAAATGGACGACGTAGATGAAAGACTCTCATTGTCAGACTCTGGAGGTGTTTTCCTTGCTCTTTTCCTGGTGGGGAGAGGGAATTCAGTTGGCTGGATGCCAAATTTTTCACTCTTTAATCTGGTCAGGGGATGAGCAGGATTGTACTGCGAAGTCACGCTGCTTTGAGATTTATCAGACCTCTGTGTAAAAATAGAAAATCCCTAGAGTTTGCGAATCAGAGTTTGAACTTCAGGGGGTTCAATGGTAAATTGGTCTGAAATATTAGGTTATGTAGCAGCGGTTGATACTCGAGCGACTTCTGACTCTGGATTTAAACGTACTGGGGAAGTCGGGGGAGTTGATGAGGGTGATTTACTCTCAGAATGGTATTTAGATTTTGATTTAGGTGCCATTCATAGTTCGGGCCCTCCTTCTAGCGCCAAATATGTTGAAGCCCCGAAAATCGGGTCAACAACAAGGGGGATACCCACCCGGTCCGGACCTTGGTTGGCAGCTCCTTATCCGTTTGGTATAGTGGGTCCAACTGGGGATAATGGGACTAGTTTCCCAATCTAGGGGTGTGTGTGTGTGTAGAGTTGGATGATGCTGATCTAGGAGTACTTAAAGCTAATTTAATTCAAACTTCCAAACTAACTCTATGCTATTGTAATCTAATGAAAAACAACACATCTAATCTACGCTAACCCGGGGTGTATTTCTTCTATTATGCCATCTAAAGAGATTTCGAACAATAAATGGTAATAAATATCATTCAGCTATCACAAGAATAGAAATCAATTAAGATAAACCACTTTGCATAAAAAGTTAAGCAAAACAATTGTGAACAGCATATCGCATAATAAGTTACTCATATATCAAGCACAAATAAATGACTCCACCGTACAGAAGTGCCAAATGGTAACCCACACATTCATGCATTAACATATAAACAACTGAAAACTGTATATCACTTTAAGAATATAAGCAGAAATGGTTAAGAGATAAAAGTACCATTTATGACTGGTTCCACTCATAAGCTTCAAGCAACAACGATTTATCTCTACTTGTTCTAACATCTACTAAGAGTACAAAAGTGCAACATCAGTAGCAGATATCAAATGCAAACATTGATAAATCTCGATCCAACCATTCATCAAAAACCCCCTCCGAGGGTGCAAAAGTGCATGTTCTGAGGACAAGTTTTTTGACAAATTTCTGGACCCTTCTCCAAATGCCTGAGAAGGGTTTAAATACTGCTAACTAATTAATCTTAATTACATAAATTTAGGACACAGTTTTAAATGACCGCCCTTCTACTAAAGCAAAATTATTTCTAAAAATTGAATCTAATTCCTAACCATTTCTGTATTTGCTCCTTAGTGTTGTAAGCATGCAACATTCGCTTGGGAAGAGTCGGCTGGTAGTCTTCTCCTTTCGTTTGAGTTACGAAAATAGAAATAACAAGCGCTGGCACCACTTTCTGGTAAACTAGAAGATATTTTCAAAAATCTTCCTCTGGCTTGGTGTATTCACTGTGTGTATACTTGGTAATAACCCAAATTTCTCTCAAACTAATTATGCTTTTGCTATTTCGGTTTCCGGCCTTGCGAATGACTGAATAAGTTAGGGAATTTGCTCTCTGAACAATTTTCTATATTGAAAACTGCCTCTGTTCTTTGTTCCGGGCTTTTCTGGTGCGTTTTCCCTCTTTAGCGCTTTCTTTCTTTTTGCTTTACTGAGAACAAGCTTCAGGATCTTTTGCAAACGTGCTGCTTTTGTGTGCCTTTGATTCTGAGTTTTGGATGGCCTATTGAAATCAGTATCTATTGAGTGATACTTTGGAATCTGTGGTCCTGTTGCATGCGGCATCCGTTTGTGAAGGCATCTCTTCTCTATTCTCCGAGCATTGACGCTTTCCCCTTTTCCTTAGATGTTTCCTGCACATTGCTTTATGTTATTTGCTGTCTTACAGTTTACGCAACGGAAAAGAGTAATGATGAAAAGATTGACATGAAAGCTTTAAGCTCTAATGAATGCATAATCATGACACCCATAATGAACTGACTCTTCGAAAAACACAACACAATCCTTCTTGGATACTTTGGCGTACAATCATTAATTTCTTTTAAGGCACGCGCCCAATTTTGGTCTATAGACAGCTTTCCTTGAATACTGTGCCGAGGAAATTTTGCGATGGGTGATTTCTGCGACTCGCATCACAATATCGAGAATCGTGTCGTCAAGATGTGTCATCGCAGGAATTGATGATCGGATTCATCGCAGATCACAACATCGCAGATCGCAACATTGCAGATCACAACATCGCAGATCGCAAATCGCAAATCACGCTTAGTCATCCAATCATTGTGTGTTGCTTATGCGATGTTGCGATATGCGATGTCGCATATTGGCCTTCGGAGATTCCTTAAGTTTTTTCATTTAAGAGTGCTTCATAATATATGCGATGCGATGAATTTCGCGTCGCTTCTTCGCAGCTTATTATGCGCATAGGAAAACATTTCACTCTCTTCTTGCGATGCGATACAGCTTTAGGGAGTTAAAATACAAATTTTTTTGATAAAATGTTTTTTTGGATTTTTATTAAGGGTCCCCATTTGCTTGGTGTTATCGCTAATACCAAACAAAGAGGGGGGTTGTTGGTGGCCTCAACACCACCCTAGATGCCACGTTTGCTGATTTTTCGACATTATTTGAGCATGAAATGGAGTTGGTGACAACTCTGTAGGAAGACCCAAACTTGTAGACATTGAATACAGAGATTAGGGAGATGCAGAGGCAGTATGACGAAGTCATGACAATGACACACTCCATTGCACCAATGCAGCGCCTAGCCAAATTGTAGGAGGGAAAGTATCTCCTTGCGTAGGTAGAGGCGAAAAAGAAGAAGGAGGCCTTTCTTAAGGCTAGGCTCGAGCCTTTATTAGAGGAGGCTTACCAAGTCATGACCAATATTCAACAAAAGCTAACGGGCTTGCAGCATATCTAGAAGACAATGAGGTTGGTCGCAGAAGGACCAGCTAAAGAGAAGCTAGTTGAGGAGGTCAAGTAGGCAACCACTCAGAGCACCGCCAAAGTTGTTGTAGTTTAGGTGGAGATGGGGGATCTTCGTAGCAGGATTGCAGTGCCATCCGAGTGACTCGAGGGTGAGTCATGATATTTGTGTTAGGGGCCTGTTGGGATGGGGTCCCTTGGGTCAATTTTGGGGTTAAAATAACCCAAGTTTTGATGTATTTTTTGTAAGTAATGTAAAGTCTCCGTGATTTATGGATGTGGAGTACGTAGAAGGTTAGGAGTCAAAGGGGATTTAGCCCCTTGTTTATGTAAATTTTGATTTATCTTTGAGACCCACCCATGGTCCGCGGACCATGGGATTGTATGTAAATGGCTATAAATAGGTCTGTCTTAGAGAGTCTAAGGCATGATGGAAATAATCTTGAATATAATGGGTCATTAAGAAGAAGTGACAGCGCAGAGAAGTGGGTCAGATAGGACAGAAAGGCTCTGCAGCTGAGTGCGCAGAGTCCTAGATAGAGTCTGCAACTGAGTGTGCAGACCCTTACAGCTGAGTGCGTAGGGTAGTCTTGAGTCTGAAAAGTTGAACTGAAGATCAATAAACAAGTTTACCAAAGAAATATTATGTATATATGTTTACTTCTATTTACTTATGTTTACGATATATGTTGTGGATAAATAATTTGTTTATGAAATATCAATCTAATGATCCGTGAATCTCTTGAATAACTCTTAATAGATATATGCAATTCATGTTAACTACTTTCACAAAGACTGTGATGAATTCTGTTATGTCTTCTAATTAGCCCAGGTAGATCTGCGCGAACGCTAATCTAGGATTGTTCTTTGATACACGTAAGTGGATAAAACAACTGATAAGGGCCCACAAAAGCCAATCGTAGACCTTCGCGAAGGTTTGAAGACTATTTGAATAGAATTGCAGTATCGAGACCTAAGGGCTTATCAATCTGTGTAAAGGAAGATTTGAGGTGCTAAAAGACATCACACTCATCTCTTGATGTTTAGAAAATTGGTTCTTGCATCCCCCCATACTGCTTCAGGTGAGACTATAGCCTGTGCTATGTGGGTTGTTTCCAAAAGGGCTAGTAGTGTATGGATTTGTTGGTTAGCGTAACTAACTCTGAACTTGGGTTAGGATCCCCTAAGCCAACTCTTATCAAGTCACGACTACCATTCAGGATAAGCTTAAAGGATTGCAACGGACACATCAAATGATGAGGCTGGTCGTAGAAGGACCAGCCATGGAATTTTTTTTTGAGGAAGTTAAATAGGTAGCGACATAGAGCACTACTAAAGTTGCAGTAATCTGAGTGGAGCTCGAAGGTCATCACAATAAGATCGTAGCGCCAGTAGAGTGACTCGAGGGAGACTCATGTTATTTATGTTAGGGGCCTGTTGGGATGGTGTCCCTTGGGTCAGTTTTTGGGTTAAGATAACCCAAGTTTTGGTATAGATTTTGTAAATAATTTAAAGTCTTCGCGATTTGTGGATGAAAAGCGTGTAGATGAATAGGATTCAAATGGGTTTAGCTCCTTATTTTATGTAAATATTTGAGTGGGTTTTGAGATTTACGCATGGTCCGCGGACCATGGAATTGTATGAAAATTCTATAAAAAGTGAGTCTTAGCGAAGAGAGAGGTAGACTTAGAATTAGAGGAAGTGACACTGAGAAGAAGAGGGTAAGATAGAAGATGAAAGGCTCTGCAACTGAATGCGCATAGGCATAGGTAGAGTCTGCAGCTGAGTGTCCGGAGCCCTGCAACTGAGTGCATTGGGAAGTTTTGAGTCTGTAACTTTGAATTGAAGATTAATAAAGACAGTTTCCCAAGAATTCCTGAGTATTTATGTTTATCTCTATTAATGTTATATGCTACCGATGAATGATTTATTTATGAAATATTAACTGATTGTTATGTGATTCTCTTCAATAAATCTTAATAATGTATGCAATGCATGTTTAAGTATTGTTGCAAAGACTCTGATGAATTCTCTGATGTTTATTAATAAATTAAGTAAATCTACGTGAACCCTAATTTAGGACTTCTCTCTAATGCACGTAAGTAGTAAAATTGGCTATTAAAGGTCCACAAGGACTAATCGTAGACCTTCACAAAGGTCTGAAGACTGTTGTAACAGAGTTGCAGAAATGTGCCCTAGAGTGTATCGATTTGTGCGAAGGTAGATCTGAGGCCCTGAAAGACATGACACTAGTCTCTCGATGCAGAAACTTGGTTGTTCCATCCCCCCATATTGATTCGGGTGAGAATGTAGTATGCTCTACGTAGGTTGTTGCTGAAAGGGGCAGTAGTGTAGAGTTTTGTTGGTTGGCGCAGCTAACTCTGAACCTAGGTCAGGACCCCCTAAGCCAACAGGTAAGTTGGAAATCTGAAGTAACCCACATAGTGATTCAATACTCCATGAAATACTCAGGCCCTGTGCTCTCAATGAACCAAAATAGAGAAGTTGGAATGATACCAGTGTGTCACCGAGTGTTGTAGCAGATACAACACCATCCAAAAATTTTGGCTTGCATCCAATTTCAGAGCCTCCCTTGGATTTTTACTTGATGTTTGCAAGCACTCAGGCTCACCCCATGGGATCGTGTGAGTCTTTGAACCCTCCTTGCTTGACCATTCAACAAACAACTTTTCACATGTTGGTATCAATGCCACACTTGCATCCATGTTCTGGCCATGCACAAGATCCTCGCTTCGTGTGTACATGTTGTATTCGCTATGTGAACATCTGTCGCACTCACACACAAAGTTGTATGCATTGTCATGCAAGTGTCATCATGGCCATTCAATTATTTATCTTAAGTGTCATGCTTGTTGATCGCACCGTCGGTTATTGATGTTGAGCATATGTTGTCCTGATTGTTTGAGGCATTTTGTCTTCAAGTCATGATGAGTGTGTGTTTGCAAGTTCGTGTATGCACAAATTCACTCGCTCACACACTTAGACATTTTGTTGAAGTTCTAACAACTGGATCACCCTCTAATAGCCAAACCTCCACACTGTAATTGACTCAAACAGCTGTCACCTAGAACAATGTAGAAGTGTCCAACAAGCCATTTCAATCCGCATTGCCTACAAGATAATCAAATGTTGGCATTATGATTCAAGTGTTGTCCTTGATGGCAACTCACTCAGAGGTTGGTACAGGTGTTCAGAGGTTGGTACAGGTGATGGCAACTTAATCAGAAGACAGATCTTAGTACAGCATGCCAAGGAAGTTCATATACGCAGGTTCATTAAGCTCAAGTCGCGTGTACACGCTAGTTGGATTCAGAAAAAGCGCGTGTATGTGGAAAAGTACCTTTTGGTCCATGGTAGTTAGTCCTTGGAAGTTGTGCCTAAGATTTCGGACCATTGTGTCTCGACGGGCGTGTCGATCCCTAGTTTTGAAGTTGATGGTATTGTGTTACTATGGTTTTGGCTCTTGGTATTGAGCAAGGCCTAAGGCTATATAAGGAGAAGAAGATCATTAGGCAAATACATCTTTTGACAAGGCTTGAATATCTAAGAGAGAAAGAGATCTTATATGCAGGTGCTGGGTTGCTTGATCTAAGCCAAGGAGAGATCACATCGGTTGATGAAAGACTAGATCTAAGGATAGATCGGGATCTAATGGTTTGAAATTCACTATCATGATATGGGTGATTATGCGTATTTCTAGATCTGCATATTGTCGTAATGTTATGTTCTGGGTCTAACTGATGTCTGGTACAGATGCAAATTGAGAAAATTTATTTTTAGATCTGTACGCAGGTTGGCTTCGGCAAAAGCGCGTGTATACGCGGGTTTTGCTCATTGAAGTAGCGTATATCTTTTGAAGCTTGATTTTGGGTTTACAGTGGGGTCTGACTGTTATTGCAGAGTTCTGTAGTCTGCTCTGTGTTCTGGTAACTGGTGATTGACAGGGTTCAGTGGTTCAGTGATTCAAAGTTTGGTTGTTTTATGCTTCAATGATCTGTTGTGAAAATTGAATGAATTGGGGTCTACAGATTGTAATGTTGTGCTTCAGGAATATCCAGTCTGAAAATGTATGAAAGGTGGTACCTGAAGGAAAGAAGATTGTAGGTCAGCACCTACGTACTAGTATCTTGGCTAGTACAAGAGCAAAGGGGGTTGGAGCTCCCTTCCAAGGAAGTTTGGAGAACGAGAGAAGGTTGTAGCCTTCTGCAGGTTGTAGCCTGCGTACTGGTATAAGGCTGCACCAGTACAAAAGATTGTAAACTGAAGTTTCATATTAAAGAAAGATAGAGACAACTTGCAGCAGGTGGTTTTCACCCACATTGGGTTTCCACCTTACATCTTGGTGTTCATGTGTGTGGCTTTTGATCTATTCTGTTATACTGCACCTGTTTACTATTAATGTGGTGAATAATGTCCTGATGAACTTAACTGAAGAATAAGCTAACTAAATTATGAGTTTTCTTCTTATACGTTGTTTTGTTTAGTCATAGTAGCGTGTACACGCTGGTTCACCTAACTGAAGTAGCGTATATGTTTCTGAGCATTGAAAAAGTTTGATTGATCTGATAATACTGATTCACCCCCCCTCTCAGTATTATTTCCAACAATTGGTATCGGAGCAGGTCCTTCAGAGAAGCTTGATCGCTTGAAGGTAGATCATTCATCATGAGCAACTACGAGAAAGAAGCATCAATCAAGCCACCGATTTTTGATGGGACAAATTTCAATTATTGGAAGGTAAGAGTTACTGCATATCTTCAATCTCTTGGTACAGAAGTTTGGAATATTGTAGAAACAGGCTATGCTTTTCCTTCAGCTACTCCTACAGATCCAGCTGAGAAAAAGCAGTATGAAACAAATGCAAAAGCAGTCAGTACTCTATTAGGAAGTATATCCCAAACAGAATTCATGAAGGTCATGCACTTCAAATCAGCAAAAGAGATATGGGACAAAATGATCACTAGCTATGAAGGAGATGAACAGGTAAAGCAAGCTAAACTTCAAACTCTCAGGATTCAATATGAGACTCTCAAGATGTATAATGATGAAAGTGTGGCTAATTATTTTCTTCGGGTAGATGAGATTGTTAATTGCATGAAAAATTTGGGTGAAGAAATAAAAGAGACTATAGTAGTTCAAAAGATTCTAAGATCATTATCCCCCAAGTTTGAATCTAAAGTATCTGCAATAGAAGAAAAAGAAAATCTCCGTGTTCTCACTATGTCTCAGCTACATGGAATTCTAACTGCTTATGAAATGAGAAAGGGAGGACCATCTGACAGAAGGGAAGCTGCTTTTAAGGCATCAGGAAAAGAAGATTACTATGAAGCAAGCCATGTTCCAGAAGAAGAGGAAGAAGAATCAAATTTTGTCAGAAATCTTCAAAGGGGTTCTGAAAGGTTCAGAGGTAAGCTACCTTTCAAATGCTTTGCTTGTGGAAGAGTAGGTCATTATGCTGCAAAATGTCCTTATAAGGATAAAGGAAAAGAACCTGCTAGATGGAACAAGAAACAAAGTGCAAATAAGAAAAGCTACTACACCCATGAAGATAGTGATGGCTTATCAAACAGTGATGAAGATGAACAAGGTAATAAATATAAGCTGTTAATGGCATTTGAAGATGATGATTATGAGGATGCTGTAGATGTGGATAATCTCTATAATGAAATTACTAGACTCAAGAGATGCATAGAAGAAAAGAGTGTGATCATTGATACTTTGCAATTTCAAATTGATGAAAAGGAAAAACATCTTGAAAAACTAGAAGGTGAAATTGTTGGTCTCAGAAAAGAAATTGAGAAAACAAAAACTATTAATCTTAAGTTTGTCAAAGGATCTGAAACTTTGGATGAGATTATCAATGTGCAGCGGTCTCCTCTAAACAAGACAGGTTTGGGCTATAATGGAGAAACCTCTCAAGCATCCACCTCAAAAAGTTATCTTGATGCAGCAAGAAGAAATGAGCAGAAGAACAATGAAGATAATCAGGTAAAGCAGGGACGAATTACAAACAGAAACTATCAGGGACAATCCTTCTTAAGGGTGAACAAAAGCTACAACCAACCACAGGTAAAATCCTCTCAGTTTGGCTCAAGAATAGATGAAAATAGAAATTACAATCAGTTGGCTGGTAGATTCAATAACCGCAGAAGCTTCTTCAATGGACAATGCTTTTCTTGCCATAACTTTGGTCACAAAGCAGCTCAGTGTGTTGCATATAAAACAATCATGACTAGGGAAGCTCAAAAACAAAGAAGTATGACAGGGATTACAAAGAGGACCTATAACAACTTTTCGGTTCTTGAAAATGAAGTTGAATGTTCTATTTGCAATAATTTTGGTCATAAAGACTCTGAATACAGGAGCAGGTTTCAGGAGAAAAAGGAACAAGCCACGAGCACCAAAAAATGGAGAATAAAGGAACCTCAGACAGAAAGATGTGGGATAGCTTTTTATGCAGAAGGACAGGAAAATCTATGGTACATTGACAGTGGATGTTCGAAACATATGACAGGTGATATTTTCCAAGACTTACAATATATTAGTATATCATGATGATATGCTAACAAAATTTTTAAAAGGAAGGTTTTGAAAGTGGAATTCATCAAACCTTGAAATGTGGAAGGTGCATTAGTAAAGCCAAAAGGCATAACTAGGAATTCATAATTACCATTATGAGTTCTCAATGTTTTTTTTTTAGAATGTCTTCTATCTTCATTCTAATTTGAAGATATCCTCAATGAAGATCAAACTTTGTGAAGTAGATTTCTCCATGTAGTTCATCCAAAAATTTATCAATGAAAGGGATGGAAAAGTTATCTTTAATAGTGAGCTTATTGAGCTCTCTATAATTGAGATACATACACCATGATCCATCATTCTTTTGCACCAATACTACTCGAGAGGAGAAACAAATTTCGCTAGGTTGAATTATACTTTCCTCTAACATTTCTGCAACCATATATTCAATTTGATTCTTATAGGGATAAGGATATTTGTAAGGTCTAATGTTTGGAGTAACACTTCCTGGAATCAAGTGAATAACATGATCATGATTGTGAAAAGGTGGGAGACCCTTGGGAGTCTCAAATACCTTGGAATGATTTTTGAGGACTCTTTGTAGATCTAGAGAAATGGATGACTTAGATATTTTAACATCTAGCGAGCATAATTATGCAATTACCCCTCATTTTTCCTTCATTTTTTTTTTGCACCATTAGAGCTAATTGTTGGAAATAATACTGAGAGGGGGTGTAAATCAGTATTATCAAATCAATATAACTTTTTCATTTCCATATTAAGATTCATATACGCTACTTCAGTTAAGGCAAACTGCGTGTATACGCAACTGTGTGTAATGCAACAAGTGTATATCCAGTAAACTGATGATTCAACTAGTTGATCCTTAATGAGTGCATCAGAATATTATTAACCATATGAACAGTAAATAGGAGCAGTAAAATAGAACAGGTCATCACGCACAAGAAGCACACATGAACACCATGATGTAAGGTGCAAACCCAATGTGGGTGAAAACCACCTGCTGCAAGTCGTCTCAATCTTCTTTTTAATAAGAAACTTCTTTTCACAATAGTTCTGTACTGGTGCAGTATTATACCAGTACACAGGCTTCTACCTGCAGAAGGCTACAACCTTCTCTCGTTCTCCAGACTCTCCTGGAAGGGAGCTACATCCCCCTTAGCTCTTTTACTAGCCGATCCATTTACTAGTACGTAGGTGCTGGCCTACTGAATGCTCCAACCTTCACTCGTTTTCCAACTACTACTGGAAGGGAGCTACCACCCCCTTAGCTCTTGTACTAGCTGATGTACTAGTACATAGGTGCAAACCTATAGAAGGCTACAACCTTCTCTTTCTTCCTCCAGGTACCACGTTTCATAAATTTTCAGTCTGGATACTTCTGAAGCACAACACCATAATCTGAAGGCCATGTTTCATCCAATTTTCATACTAGACCCATCAATATAATTGAAACACACAATCAATCAATACTAGCATCATCAATCTCTGAATCACTGAAACATTGAAACCTTGTCAACAACACAATCACCAGAGCAGACAACAAAACTCTGCAATAACAATCAGACCCAACTGCAACTTCAAATATCATACTTCATAATGTATACGCTACTACGATGAAACAAACCCGCGTACATATGCGCTTTTACCAAAGCTAACCCGCGTACACATCTGCAAATATTAACTCAGAGCTTTGCAGCTGTTCCAGACATCAGTCATACCCAAATCATAGCATTTTCAGAACATTACATGCATCCGTATATAGATCTAGACTAAACAAGATCAAACCGTATAGAGATGATTCATTCCAAGCCATTAGATCCTGATCTATCCTTAGATCTTGTTCTCCATCAACCGGTGAGATTCCTCCTTAGCTCAGATCAAGCAATGCATCATAAACTTATAACCTGCATACTGGATCTCATACTTCATCAGATATTCAAGACTTTCTCAATTCATTTGCCTAATGATCTTTTTCTCCTTTTATAGTCGTAGGCCTTACTCAATACCATGGTCCAAAACCATTGAGAACCAATACTAGGGACCCAATACTTGGGTTCAACACTTCGGACACAATACCAAGGACCAAAACCATAGGTCTAAATACCACGGACCCAAAAATAAGCTTTCCCACATGTACGAACTTTTCCGTGCATGAAAGTGCGTGCATACGCATACGCGACTTTTGATCAGCAAAGACGCGTGTATATGCATCTTTGTATATAGAGAACCTGTGTGTATAACCTGCGTGTATACCCTACTTGGTATATAGCGAACCTGCATATATATGTGACTTGGTACATAGTGAACCTGCATATAACCTCATCTTTCTTCATTCTTTGTAGTCTGATCATCAATTCTTTGCTACTGACCTGTTGCACTATAATCTGTCATCTTGCCATCAAGGACAACACTTGTATCATAATGCCAACAATCTCCCCCTTTGGACTTGATGGCAAAGCTAACTTGTCATACTGAGAACTGTCATCTGATTCCTTTGAGCTGTCCTACATCCCATGTATTCTGTCACATCTGATATCTCTTCTGTAGATTCATCTAATTATATATAAGTGAGTTGTTCTTCTACGAGTGGGTTGCCATCAAGTACAACACATGCATCATAATGCCAACACTAATTGTATTCCTTGGTTTCTTTGCAATACCCCTGAATTAATTTTTTTTTTTCCTTTTGAGAAAAATTTGAATATTTAAAATTAAAAGCTATCATCCCCAAAATTGTAACCATTTCACTCTTCATACAACAATTTCACCACCCTTTGGAATGGAAAGCATTAGACTATTCAATACATATTCTGCCATGGTTAGATTGATATTATCGCACTTCCCTAAGCAATTTATAGTTCCTCCATTTGCAACCATCACTTGAAACTTTAGTACTAGATATAGAAATAAATTCATACCCTTGGCTATCTTACAATGAATAAAATTATGAGTACTAACAGAATCAATCAACACTATTACCTTTTTCTTCTTGATATATCCTTCAATATTCAGAGTTTTAGGAGTGGTAATTCCCACTGAGGCATTACAAAATATGGTCGGATTCATTTCTTCTTTTCAACCCCTGGGGTTTGTACCTAATGTTTATCTTCTTCTTTTAATGTTTCTTTCTCCTTTCTTCCTCCTCTTCACAATGTATGTAAATTTATTTATTCTCTGCACAATTATGACCTTTATGTACTTGCTATCACAATTGTAACAAATCCCTTTTGCTCTTTTTTCCTCCAGTTTCTATGGTGTCAGCCTTGTAGGTTATGGGAATATAGGAGTGACAACAATTCCATCTTTATATTTGGGAGTGGTAGACCTCCTTATTGACATAATTTTCCTTTCAACTTTTCTTGCCACCATGAATGCATTCTCCAATGACTTAGGTTCCCAAAGGCGAAACCCGTGTTGTATGTTATCCTTTAAAGTCCCTATGAAGACATCAATTAGATTCTCATCTAGAATATCAGTTACCTTGATATTCAATCTTTGGAAGTCCTCAATGTTCTCCTCAACTGAATGCTTTTTTTTGAGATTTATCATTTACCTAAAGAAGTTATTTCTTTTTGTATCCACATAATGTGCTATCAATTCCTCTATAAAAATTTTCTAGGTGACCAGTGCTTTACGAGAACAAAGTCAATGATATGATACAAATTGATTGTGCTCTAAATATAAATATGCAATGTGTACCTTTTGTGTGTGTTGTGCATCATGTAGATCAAATAACTTCTCTATGTGTAGTATCCATGTTACCGAATCCTTTTCATCATAATTCCTCATATCAATCTTTGGAATGTGGTGGGTCTTAAAGGAAACGTTGGAGTCTCTAAAATCATAACTTATGTTCCTTTTTCCTGATCACGATTTTCATGGATTACCTTGTCACCACTAGGAAGCATTTCTTATTGTAGCTTTTCTAAACCTTCATTCAAACCTATTAGGTCCTTTTTCATTTTTGTTTTTAATCATCCTTAAAACCTTACATGTATACTTTTAAACAATTCTTCAAACCATCCATCTTAGCTCCCAATTCGTTTTTGGTTACTCTTTGTGAGATTGAAATTCGTTGCGATTGGTCTCGTAATTTTGATATATCATGTCACATTTCTTCCTCTTCTTCATGTGTCACAGTAGAGATTTCTATTGGTTTATTGGGTGTATCATTTTTTTTCTTTTGAGTCATGTTGGATCCAAATTATAATATCTATGGTTTATTTTATCCTTTCAATTACTTCAAACAAATTTTTCGAACAAAATTTATGCAAATTTTAAAAAATACACATTTTTATTGCTTTTAGGAGCTTGATATTGAAACTATTGTATCTCTGTAATTTCAGACTCCCAAGGACTGAAATTTCATCTTGAGTTAGCTTTTTCTATGTTCTTTGAATCCAAAAAGTTATACCGAAATTGTATTCTTCAATATAAAGTTATACCAAATCTCCCATGATGACCTAATTATTGACTGGTTCAGTATAGTGAACTTGTATAGACTACCAGATGTCACTATTTTGACTTCCGGCCTTGAAACTTGTCTCCAAGAAACTAAAGTATGTTAAATTTCAGTCAATTTTTATAGAATTTAAATCTAATTACTGAAGAGAAAGCTATGATAATTTTCCCTAGGTCCCCTATTTGAGATTGAATTCTACAACATGTTGAACCCTAATTTACATGGACCATATTTCCAAAAATGTAGTGAACTATGATCTAAATTTTTTACATGAAGTTCACCTAGATTTCAAGTCCATGTGGTAAAATTTTCATCTTTTGATTCCTTGCAAAAAAAAAATACTAATATGACCTATTGAAGTAGCAAAACCCTAGGGTCCAAATCTCTAATACGAAATGTTATCTAACCATGTCACAAAAACAAAGGAAAAGATAGATCAAAGACTTGAAAATAAGCCTTTTTGAAGGGGAAACCTCATTTTACATCACATAAATGAAAAATTCTTGGATGATTCATATGATATGACTTCCTTGTTATCTATATAGGAGTCTAAGGGGTAAAAATATAATTAGGGCCTACATAACAATTATAATGTAATGGAACAACAATAAAAATAGTCAACCTCTATGGGGCACAACAATAATAATATGGTGGCTACACTAGTATTATACAGACCTAACACAAGCAATCCTTGCAATATATCATCATCCAAAAATACAAAAGCATGAGCTTGTATGTCGATTAAATTTTTATCATGTGGAATATGGCCTTTTGGCTCCTTCATGAGGGAGAATTTGATGTTTTTTAGAAGAGCAATGTTAATTTCATAATTTTGTAGGTTGAGGAAAATATTGAGGGACATTATGTTGCAAAGTTGTTGTGGTTGGTGGAGAGCTACTACTAGTTGAGAGGATTAGTTATTAAATGAATTCCCCTATTTTTATATGATTTCAACCAATATGATTATTTTTCCATAGGATCTACACACCAGTGGGAATATTTGGGTTCCTCTATCTAATATTTATTAGTTGTATCCTTATGTTATGTTATAGTGCTACCCCCCCTCCCATGGTGGATTCTTGGTATTTGTTAGTTTGTTTCCATTGTGCCCCTGTTCTCTCTTAGTTCAACCCACATCACTAGTGGGAGTGGCATTTACATGGCTCTCATGAACTCATTTGCATGCTCTGTTTTCTCATGGATGATGATGAGCCCTTGATGGAATTCTTCACGATTTCCAAATCAACAATAGGACTAGAATTTTTTATGATGGAAAAGTATGTGGAATATAATTTTCAGGTGCCCTCTTTATGTAGAATTTAGGGCTCACTCAGCATGTTGTTAAACATGAATCATAGAGAAATACTAGTTGAAGCTAGTATCTACTCTTACAAGTAAAATCGTAATCTTATATTCTACACAAAACTCCAAATCAATTAAATTCATGTAGGCAGGAAAGTTGTTGAAAACATGGAGACCCATCTATTAAAATTAGACGAAAAGAAGCTTATGCATCATCCTTCATGAGATATCCCAAAAAAAGACAACATGAGCTTTTGAATCAACCTCCATGGGAAATCCTAGAAAAAAATAATGTCTTCCTAGGATTCCAGAACCCCATCAGTCTCAAGAATGAATTTCTGCTTCTTTTTCTTATACAATCATTTTTGGAGATGATATAGAATTAGTTTTTGCAGTTTAATTAGAACTGAAAATGTAAAAATGAACTTTTGGCTCATAGGAATGGCATAAAAATGGTAATAGGAAACATGGAGAGAGACTGTCCTGATATCAATGACATGTAACTTCTAAGTTTAACAATCAACCCTTTTAATATAAAATTCGTGTTTATTTAAAATAAAAACAAAAAGATTGTCCGAAAACTTGTAGGACTACAAAACACAGTTGTCAGAGCTAACAAGGCCAAGTTGTGCCAATAATAGATTCCATGGTGAATTTTTTGTTATCATGCTTGAAACATTTAACCTTATTAAATAAGGTATATGCTTGAAACACTTAACCATGTGAGATAAGGTAGTATGAATGAAACATATGGGAATATGATGAATTGTAGGCAAAGGATAAGCATATCATATTGTCATAATGAAGATGAATGTGAACTACCTTAAACTTATATCATGTATTACTAATAGTAAATGTTCATAATATTTTTAATTAGTGCTATTACAGTATGTGGATAACATGTCATAACCGATAATGATATGAATTTCATGATAGTTGCAACCATTGCTTAAGTATGATTGGTGGTGTATACTCTTTACCTTCTAGTTATTATGCTATTAGTTGTATTGAGATTTATGAGATAGAACACTCTAAGCTTGATATGAGATTTAATGATAAAAATTGACTATCTTACTTCACAATTACTCTTAATTATGTATATAGTCAGTATATGATATGAGTGTGATAGGAGATCATACATTCTTTTGTAGTCTTAGTTTTTTTTTTGGCCTTTGAGGATTTATTCTCGAAGCCTACACCAAGGTATTAAGCTTCGATAATTGCATGTTTTCTATCATATGAAAACAATTCTAATTCACTTTAATAATGATTAAGGGCTTCAAGTGTATTATTTTTAATCAAAGCGAATTGAATAAAAATTGTATCTCCTTTTCAAACTGAAGAATGCTAAAATATAAAGAAAATGATAAATACTCAAGAGTACATATACTATTCTTTCACTAAGGATACACAATCCTTGAAATGAGTTGAAATACTATTTAATAAAGAGATCAACTTGAATTTCTAATGTAATGTAACTTTCTTTTCAAACGTCCCCATTGGGTCCTATAAACTAAAACAATTCAAAAATGAAATTTGTCAAAAAAACTACTAGAAGAAAATTCATTAAAGATCATTTTTTTTTAATATTTTCAAACAAATTAAATTAAAATCAATTGAATAATGCCATATCCCTAAAAGTAAAACCTAAAAACTTCCTATTTTATAGAAAGTCCAAATCTAGAGTAGAAAATCCTAACATTGTAATACTTTTTATCTGATATGAAGTTCCCACATGTATATAAAAGGTAAGGCACACACTACACATAAGTGTATTCAATGAATCTTGCATGTTCTCATGGACTGTTTGAAGGAAAGTTGTCGGCACCCATGACTATGACTAAGAAAACTCATGCACACTAGGCTAAAATAGTTAAAAATAGAAGAAATGGGCTAGGAAACTCAATATTTTGGTTCAACAATTGTAAGAAGGGAGATTTGACAAAGATAAAGTTCAAACTAAAAATATGGAAAATGTAGGGAAAAAACTATTATAGAAAGAAATCATATAGTTCTCCCTAGTTGAGTCACCATTTCTATTTTAGGGAAAAGTCCCTAATGATTGGTTCAATCACCAACAAAGTGATTTAAAGAACAATAACTTCTTTCTAAAATTAGTTCATTACAATATGAAGCTACCTATGATGAGAGGGTAGAAAAACACTTGTGATCGATTGACTAATTCATTTCTGTATTATGTGTGCAACACAAAAAACTTTCTTGTAATTCTAATATTTCTATATATGTGCATTGAAATTAATGAATAAACCTTCCTCAACTACAAGTAGGCATATAAATGTGAATTATGATAGATCTATAAACTAGTAACATAAATTCACCATACACTATTTTGAAATAAATGTTATGAAGTTAGTAGATCCTAAAATCACACTACAACAGAGCAGGAAATTAACGCCTAAAATAACGTTGGAATTTAGTGTTTTTTAATTCATGAGTTGGACACCCGACACAAAGATGGGCGTAACGAGGTATATTTATCATAGCGCTAGATTTGGCATTGTAAATTTCTCTAGAAATAACATCATAAATAGCTCTTGGAATAGCACTGGCAAAATAGTGCTAGAAATAGAGCCATAAATAGTGTTTATCTAAAGATGATATGAGGTTGTCATTGATGTCAACCCAAGTAGCACTAGGGGTTACCCTGATCTTTCAAGGGAATTTTGACCTAAAAAATTACTCTATTTTGAGTCAACGATCTTCTAGATGGATTCTACTCGTCGAGATGTTTCCATTGATATATGGCAAGCCAAGTAATTCTTCACGGTTTGAGAGATATTCATGTCTGAAGTTAGTAACCCCAGTTAGTGGGCTAAGACCATATGGGGTTGTGGCATGGCACTCATAATTGGTTTTCGTCATTGAATAGTCAATAATTAATAATTTTTTAAGCTCCTAAAAACCCTCCAACATTCTCTATAGAAGCCCCTCTCAACTCTATAAAAAGAAATCTCATATATCCTCCAAATGAAGTGATCATGGCATTTTCGCTATAACTTTATTTCTGTGAAGTCTTAGATTCTGAAATGACAACCCATTTCATTCACAATCCTGATGAACATCATGACCGAATTTATATGTTGGTTTGCTATATGTTTAGAGATATGATGTATGGATTTTAGGGTTTTTGCAGGCTCCAAAATTTCATCTCAAAGAAGTGACCTTGGGAAAATCGTCATAACTCTCTCTTTGAGAAGAGGATTGGAATTCTGTAAAAAGTGGAAGATAGTGCACAAAATATAGTTTTTCGTGTATCAATTTTAGAGCAGAAGGAGGAAAAATTACACGTGGCACACTGTACAAGTTCGCTCTGCTAAACTATTCCATAATTAGGTCATTGTGAGAGATTGGGCATAACATTGTCTTGAAGAGTCCAAATTGAGTCAGACCTATGGCATTGGAAAGAAGACTCAGAGGGGTATTATAGGACCTAAGATCACATATTGGGGATCTGAAATCACAGAGATACATCAGATTAAATATCGTGCTCACAGAAGGCAAGAAAAACTAGATCAAGTGATGTCAAGGGGTGCAAAGGACCAGACTTTCTAGGGCAGCAAAGAGCAAGGTGCAGAAAAATGATGCAGCGGAGGTAAGCTACAGGTAAATATCTTCTGTATATGCATGTTCATTTCTTAATTGCATTAGGTTATTTGTATTCTAATTTTTTGTTTTTTTTTAGCACTGACATATGATCTGTAGGACGAGGTAAGTTTTTCTATTATCATGTCATCGGTATTTCCTTGAAGACTTTTTGCAGGTATTATATATTCATCAAGAGAAGCCCCAATGCGTAATATAATGTTCTGAAGAGTGAGAAAGGGTAGGATGACAAGGTGCATAACAGTAGCAAGAAGTTAACCATATGAAGTCTTCAAGTGGAAAGAACTGCACATAATCATTGTAAAAGTATAATTGTACAGAGTCATTGTAAAAGCATCATTGCAAAAGTTGTACAAGTGTATATCTACCAAGAATTGAAGAGGCAGCGTTGGGAGGTCTAGGATCATCCTTAGATGGTTGTGTCATAGTTGGGGTTATGGTCTAGCGTGTCTTCTTCTTCTACATCATTCTATTATCATTGTAAAGTGGACCATTTTCCCTGGTACGGGAGTCCATTCTTCTTTTATTACTCTATAGGGTGGTAGGGTGGTCCTAGGGTGAGTTGTATCTCATTGGGTGTTGGGGCATCTGTTCAGTTGACTACTAAAGAATCTTGGGAGTTGGAGCGTCCATCTAGTGGGAGCTGGAGAAGAATGCTTTTCTAGAATTTTAGGAATTTTTTGCTTTCATTTCAGTTGGGGCTGAAGATTAAAGAATTTATTAGAAAAGAATTTGGTGGTCTTGAACCAGAGGGGGTTTCCCACCTAAAATCTTTGTGCCTCCTGGGTTCTTTTATTTACTATTATTACTACATAAACGTTAATAATAATTGAAGATTAACTAATGCCATGAAAAGATTTAAAGTGTTAATTTCTGAGGAATACTGATTCACCCCCCCTCTCAGTATTTTCCAACAATTGGTATCGGAGCTTGGCTCATTCAGTAATATCTTAACTGCTGGAAGTCAATTTTTAGAGAATAGATATGGGAAAGTCAAAGAAGCGGGTTACAAGGATTTCATAGGAAGGTACATGTATGACAAAATATCAAGAAAGTGAGTATTGTGTACCAACCGCTGATTTTGATGCAGATAATCACTGGATATGGGAATCCAGCATGGAAGTATCTTTGCAGGCACATGGAGTATGGGAATCAATTTTTTCTAGAGACACATCTATCGACGAAGCTAAAAGGTACAATTCAAAGGCCATGAATGTAATTTTGAATGTTTTGCCAAATTATGTGAAAACAAAAGTTGGTCAATGTTCAAGAGCTAAATCTCTTTGGGAAAAGATTCATAATCTATATTCAACAAAGAAATCAAGTCAATATGTTATTGAAAACTCAAATCCTTCTGAGTATGATGAAGAAGGCTTGACCATAAAATAATTTTCTAAGGAGGCAATCAAGCTTATAAAAGAGCTCAAGGCTGAGAAGATCCATTCCAATATTATTGAAGAACATATTCAAGGTCTCAAAATTGAATTTGAAGAACACAAATGTTTTGAAGAGTCACTTCAAAAGAACTTGGAAGAAATCAATAATACAGCGACATGAGACCTCAAGGGAGAAGTCCAACAGAAGCAACAAGAACTCGACACAACATTTGCAGAGATTAGCAGGATCACACAACAGATGCAGGAAGAAAAAATTGAAGGGAAGGAATCTAATCAAAGATACATATACATTGTTGACCAAAAGAAAAAGGAATTAGAAACATCTTCAATAGAAATAAGAAGGCTCTGGATTGAAAATGAGAAGCGGAAGGAACACATACAAGTTCTCAACAGAGAAGTAGAGAAGACCACTCTTCTCAAGCTACAAGTTGAGGAGGCAGAAAAAAGAAAGAATATATTGAAAAGATGGTTTCAAGAAGATCTTTCTCAAAAGAAAGAGGAACTTGATGCAACTTCTGATGAGATCAACTAACTCAAGGGATCACAAAAAGAATACTTACAAGATAAGACAGATGAAGAAATGAAAATAAAGGCAATTAGAGATGGTAAAGCTCGAGTTGATGAAGGTACAAGCTCCACAGCTTCACATGATGATTCTAAGAAGGAAGTTGATCAAAGTGAAAAGCCAAATAAGAATGTTGCAACTTCAAAGAGCAAGACCAAAGCAATCAAGAACAAAGGACCACAAGAAACTACAACACCGCCTCCAAATAAGAATGAAAAATAATCCAGGTACGTTTGTTTATTTAATGCTTATTTCTTTTTATGTGCTAAATATGGACATATGGCTAGGGATTGTGAAGTTTTTGACAGGTACAATCATTATCTGCAAAACCCTAGAAGCAAGTTTGCAGGATCACGAGACAAGTTCCACGATGATTTTGTCATAAGAGAATACATGCTAGATGGGCCAAGTATTGAATGTTTCAAATTCCATAACTATGGCCATAGCGCTTGTGGTTGCATATATCATATGGAATTGCCTATGGACAACATTGATTGCTTCAAGTGTCATAACTATGGGCACATGGCTTGAGATTGCAGGAATAAGAAGGTATGGAAAAGGAAACAGGTACATGAAGACAAAACAGATATAAGGATTCAATAATTATGATTTCAGGTTTTGTAAAAGAAAAGGTCATGAGGAATTAGTAGTTTCTTTAGATAATGAATCAGGTCAAGATGGCCCATTTGGTGACTCACTATTTTGAACAATTTGGCTTGTTGACTCCTTAATGTTTGTACAAGAGGAGTTTATGCAGTAGTATATGGCACAAGTCTATGATTGGCAGGAAGGTAGTTTGAACAAGATGGTAGTTTCATTAAAGGTTCAGGGGGATCAAAAGAGTTGAAGGATTATAGGTTACCAAGAACAAGACAAGATTAGTTTGCAAAGGATATGCACAAGTGGAAGGAATTGATTTCGATGAAACATTTTCACCAGTTGCTAGAATGGAAGCCATCTAGATGTTTCTTGCCTATGCATGTTCAACAAAATAGAAGTCTACCAAATGGATGTTAAGTCAACATTTCTGAATGCAGAATTAGAAGAAGAAGTTTACATCAAACAACTTGAAGGTTTTCTACTATCAGAAAAAGAAGACTATTTTTGCAGGTTAAAGAAGGCTTTGTATGGTCTCAAGCAGACTCCCAGAGCATGGCATGCTCATCTTGACAGATATCAACGTCAATAAGGGTTCAAGAAAGCTACTGCTGATAGTAATCTTTACGTACAAATAGATAAAGATAATTTAACAATTGTTGAGGTATATGTGGATGATATAATCTTTGGTAGCAATGATGATCGAATAAGTAAGAACTTTGATACAAAGATGCAAAGTGAGTTCGAGATGTCTTTACTTGGTGAGTTGACATACTTCTTAGGGCTTCAAATATCTCAGCAAGAGAAAGGAATATTTATATGTCAAGCCAATTACATCAAGGAAATGCTCAATAAATTCAAAATGGACTATTTCAAACTCATCCTTACTCCGATGGTAACGGGTTTCAAATTGAGCTTAGATGACGCATGTAAGGACGTGGATCAGAGGTTGTACAAATCTATGATTGGTAGTCTTGAATATGTAACAACCTCCCGGCTAGACATTATCCAAGGAGTTGGACAAGTAGAAAGATTCCATGCAGCACCAAAAGAATCACATATTATTGCCGTCAAAAGAATTCTTCAATATCTAAACGGCACAAAAAGATATGGATTGTGGTATCCCAAGGGCAAAAATATCACTATTCAAGCCTTTACAGATGTAGATTGGGTAGGATGTGTTAATGATCATAAGATTACTAGTGGAGCAACATTCTATCTAGGTGGTTCTCTCGTATCATGGTTGAGAAAAAAGAAAACCTCAATCTCGTTATCCATAATAGAAGTAGAATAAATCGTGGCAGTAGCTTGTTGTACTCAAGTTCTTTGGATGAATAAAACTTTTCAAGATCTTCAAGTCAAGTTTTATGAACCTATTCCCATATTTTGCTATAACACCAACACCATCAGTATCTCAAAGAATCGTGTGATGCATTCCAAAACGAAGCACATTTCTATTAAATATCATTTCGTGAGAGAGTAGGTCACTGAAAACAATATCAATCTTGAATATGTTGGTAGAAACGAAAAAATTATTGATATATTTACTAAACCTTTACCTCGTGAAGCATTTGAATATCTTTGCCAGAAGCTTGGGATTCTCCCAAGTTCTCATTATATTTTCCTTATTAAAAAAATAAAAGGGGAGTGGAAGTGTGTACAAGTCCGCAGGATGGTTGTGTGTCAGGGGGGTTATCCTTTGCCACTGATGTCAAAGGGGGAGAGAAGGCAGTAGGAAGAGGTTCCATGATTGTAGGGGGAGTACCTGTGTTGCCATCAATGCCAGAGGGGGAGATTGTTGATCTAAAGATGATATGAGGTTATCATTGATGTCAACCCAAGCAGCACCAGGGGCTACCCTGATATTGCAAGGGAATTTTGACTTGACAACTTACTCTATTTTTAGTCAAGGTTATTCTAGATGGATTCTACTCATTAAGATGTTTCCGTTGATATATGGCACGCCAAGTAATTCTTCACGGTTTGAGAGATATTCATTTCTGAAGTTAGTAACCCCAGTTAGTGGGCTAAAACCCTATGGGGTTGTGGCATGGCACTCATAATTGGTTTTAGTCATTGAATATTCAATAATTAATAATTTTTTAAGCTCCTAAAATCCCTCCAACATTCTCTATAGAAGCCCCTTTCAACTTTATAAAAAGAAATCTCAAATATCCTCCAAATGAAGTGATCAAGAAATTTTCGCTATAACTTCATTTTTGTGAAGTCTTAGATTTTGAAATCGAAACCCATTTTATTTACAATCCCAATGAAAGTCGTGACCAAATATCAGATCTTGGTTTGCTATATTTTCAGAAATATGATATGTAGAAGTTAGGGTTTTTGCAGGCTCCCAAATTTCATCTCAATGAAGTGATCTTGGGAAAATCATCATAACTCTCTCTCTGAGAAGAGGATTGGAATTTTGTAAAAAGTGGCAGATAATGCACGGACTGTAGCTTTCTATGTATCAATTTTAGAGCCGAAGGAGGAAACAATGACAGGTGGCATGCCATACAAGTTCGATCTACTGAACTAGTCCATAATTAGGTCATTGTGAGAGATTGGGCATAGCTTTGCGTTGAAGAGTCCAAATCAGGTCAGACCTATGGAATTGGAAATAAGACTCAAAGGGATATTACAGGACTGAAGATCACATATTGGGGATCTGAAATCACAGAGATACATCAGATTAAATATCGTGCTCCGAGAAGGCGAGAAAAACTAGAATCAAGTGTTGTCGAGGGGTGCAAAGGACCAAACCTTCTAGGGCAGCAAAGAGCAAGGTGCAACAAAATTATGTTGTAAAGGTAAGTCACAGGTAAGTATGCTCTGTATATGCATGTTCATTTCTTAATTGCATTAGGTTCTTTGTATTCTAATTTGTGGTTTTTGTTTAGCACTCACATATGCTCTACAGGATGAGGTAAGTTTTGCTGTTATCATGTCATGGGTATTTCCTTTAAGTCTTTTTGTAGGCATTATATATTCATCAAGAGAGGAATCAATGCATAATCTAATGTTCTGAAGAGTGAGAAAGGGTAGCATGACAAGAGCAACAATCAAGGTGCAGAACAACAGTAAGAAGTTCACCATATGAAGTCTTCAAGTGGGAAGCATTGGATAAAATCATTGTAAAAGTATCATTGTACAGAGTCATTGTAAAAGCATCCTTGTAAAAGTTGTATAAGTGTCTATCTACCAAGAGTTAAAGAGGTAGTGTTGGGAGGTCTAGGATCCTCATTAGGTGGTTGTGTCATAGTTCGGGTTATGGTCTAGTGTATCTTCTTCTTCTACATCATTCTATATCATTGTAAAGTGTACCATTTTCCCTGGTACGGGAGTCCATTCTTCTTTTATTATTCGATAGGGTGGTAGGGTGGTGCTAGGTTGGTGCATGAAGTCACCAATAGGTTCAAGCCTATGAAAACTTCAGGGTGGTAGGGTGGTCCTAGGTTGAGTTGCAGCTCATTGGGTGTTGGGGCATCCGTTCAGTTAACTACTGAAGAATCTCGGGTGTTGGAGCGTCCATCTAGTGGGAGCTGGAGAAGAATGATTTTCTAGAATTCTAGGAAGTTTTTTCTTTCATTTTAGTTGGGGCTGAAGATTAAAGAATTTATTAGAAAATAGTTAAATGGTTTTTGACCCCGAGGGGGTTTTCCACCTAAAATCTTTGTGCCTCCTGGGTTCTTTTATTTACTGTTATTAATGCATAAATGTTAGTAATAATTGAAGATTAACTAATGCTCTGAAAAGATTTAAAAGTGCTAATTGCTAAGGAATACTAATTCACTCCCTCCCCTCTCTGTATTTTCCAACAAATAGTGCCAAAAATAGCGCCCATAATCTTACCTGAAGTTGCGTTAAAAATTACATCATAAATAGTACTAGGCATAACACTGGAAATAGCACCTAGAATAGTGTCATAAAGAGTGCCAGGAATAGAACTGGGAATAATGTCAGTTTTAGTGCCGGAAATAATGCCACGATTTGCTTCCAATTTGGCTCCTGGTTTTGCTTCCAATTTTGCTTGTCTTTTTGCTTCTAGTGTGGCTTCCAATTTTTCTTTTAGTTTTTCTTCTAGTGTGGCTTCCAATTATTTTGATAGTTTTACTTCTAGTGTGGCTTCCAATTTTTCTTAAAGTTTTGCTTTTAGTGTGGCTTCCAATTTCACTTCTAGTGTAGCTTCCATTTTCGGTTCCATTATTGCTTCTTTTTTTCTTCCAAGAATGGGGAATAGCGCCATGCTTGGCGCCGGGAATTGCATCTAGTTTGGCTCTCCGTTTGGCTTTGAATTTTTCTTCTAGTGTGGCTTCTAATTTTTGTTCCAATTTGGATTCTATTGTTGTTTCTTTTTTTTCTTCCAAAAATGATTATTGTTTTTCATACAGTTAGATTAATATGTTTGATTTTAATTTAATTTAATTAAAGATATCATGTCTCTTAAATAATTTATATGATTATACATCATATGAATGCATTTGAAATATTTTATAGGATAGAAATTATAAATAATTTTTATGGAAACAAACATCCTTACAAATTAACAACATCATTGTACTTATTAAATATCCATCAAAATAGAATCTACGACATTCTATCTCTCTCTCTCTCTCTCTCTCTCTCTATATATATATATATATATATATATATAATAACAAGATAATTCTTGTAACATGATAATCACTAATAATTAAAACAAGTGACTCAAATATTTATAATTTAAGTGAATTTCATAAAATCCATCATGAGTGGTAAATAAAAACCATCATACATAATAAATATGCATCTAAATGATCAACCACTTTAAACATATAAAAAATGACAAGTCAATATTGAAAAGATCATCATCATATATAACTAAAACAAGTGAATTTCACATATACTAGTAGATCAATAACATGTGAAAATGATGCATGTCCAACAATCAACATAAGTCAAAATGATACATCATGTACAAATGATATAAATAAAAATGATGAATTGTGTAAGACAAAATGATACAATTCAATATGATACGTCATGTCCAAATGATATAAGTCAAAATGATACATGTAAAAAAGATACAACTCAATAATATGGTATAGGATGTCATGAAAACGATACATATAATAGTAACCATGAAAATCGATATCATAAAAATATATACAAAATGATCTGTGATGCAATCTATATGATCATGACTGCGACTAGCTACTACCAACAACTATCTCATGATCATCATCACCATCATCATCATCATCATCTTTTGTATCAACATCAACCTCATTTCCATCTGTATTTGTGTCATCATGAGCATCATCTTCCATCTCAGCATCGGACCGAATGTGATTTTAATCTATGTGATGAGGATCATTTGGATCTTTTGGAAGATCCTTCATCTACAAAAAAAAATTGAATGAAAAATTATTATTTATTTCATGAAATAATTAATTTATTTGTTATATATAATCTTACAACATATGAAATGAAACAATAATCATATTACATCATTTGAAAGTGCACATACGATAATAAAATTTCAAAAAAGTTACAAATAAGATGTCATTCCAATGATGTAAAACATTCAACAATCCTAAAAAATGGTATAAAAGATCATAAAAATAAAATGTTATATATTTAACTTTCAATTGTAATTTCTATTACATAAGCTTAAGTACAAACCCTCTCCATTTTGTGCTATATATATGCTACATTTCCACACTCAAGTGAAGGGATCGTCAATGTTTCATTTCAATGTTGAGAAGCTAGATGTAGTAAAGGTGTTGAAGATGAAATGGTTATGAGGAGTGAGACTATAGTGAACTCTAGTTGGAGCAGAAAGATTAGAAGGAATGGAACAAGTGAAATTGCAACCAGTAATGTTGAATCTCTAGTTGCAAGAAGTGGTGAAATAGAGCTTACCCTTGTCTATGTCACTTCGTGGAGAAATGGTTATGTTTGAAGCACACTTTTAGAATATGTAAGAGATAGAGGGATCGTTCCTCCCTAGGCTTAGGCTTAGAGGTCAAAACAAGTCGATGACTTGTGGGAGGAAGAAAGAACTTAACTTTAGTCTAATAATGAAGGTAAAGGAAGGTAACTTAGAGGTGATCGAGAGCTGTCCTAAAGGGATGCTAGAGGCCTGCACTAAAATTGTAAGTTGATTGGTAATTGCAACTGCTACAGGGTATGCGCTTTCCATATAGATGATTGTTGCAAATTATTTTTTCTTGTCTAATAGTTTGAGAAAATATTCAAGGTAGAGTCACTAGGGCTAGTATTTAGGGGTCAAATTCGAAATCAAGATAATCCTTGGAATCTATGAATTGACGTTGGTCAATTCATAGATTGGTCATGATGTACCTCTGTTCATTGGTGAATGTATGGATTTTAGATGCTGCAACAATTTTTAACTAAATAAATCAAAATTCCTTATCAAATAACCTCTTATTGATGAATTAGAATTATGTTGGAATCCATTTTGAATTAGGATTAAAACCTAATGCAAACATAGTTGATTATGCCCTTTGGTGATCAAAAGAATTGATCCCAACAAATGTTTGTTTTGGCTAATTGTATACAAGTTCAAGGTTGAGCAATGGTTACATGAATTACAACCATGTATCATGGGTGCAATCCTTTAACTCGCTTGGACTAAGAATAGATACTTGAACTCAACTTGACAAAATTCTAGTTTTGTACATGAATTTCACTGATAACTGATTAATGTATTGCATTGGAAACAATTATTGAGTTTTAGAGACATCATTATTTTCATTCATATTTATTTTCACAATCATCCATATTGATGAGATAAAGATGCCATATGCCTACTGTTTATGGATTATATTTTATCAAAGTAGCTAAATTTGTGGCCTTAAAGGAGATGTATCACCTTGAGGAAAAAAATTGAGGGGGTAGAAATTCATTTCATCTTGCTTGTGAAAGCTTGAAAATGGGTAGCCAAGGAGGTGTTTTTGTCACCAAACACTACACTGACACTTGGGGGATCAAGAAACAAAAATTGAGAAGCATAAAAATAGGTAGAAGTAGATTGAGAAGCAGTTGTTGTAACAATGGATGTTTTAATAACGGATGTTACAAAAATACATTTCATCTTACTTGTCAGAGCTTGAAAGTGGGCAATCAAAGAGGCGTTTCTTCCACCAAACACTAGTAACACCAACACTTGGGGGATCAAGAAAACAAATGAAGAGCACAAACATAGGTAACAACATATTTAGGAGCAGATGTTGTAATAGTATATGTTGTAACAATAGATGCCATAATAGCATGTCAATGTCAAATATGCTGAAAATGTTGTAATAATTGATGTTGTAACACCCATTACTATTGAAAATGTTGAAATTATTGTAAAAGTTGATGCTATAACAACTGCTACTATTGAAACTACTAAAACAGTGACATTATAGTTGATGATGTAACAACAGATGTTGTAACACTAGATGTTGTAACAATAGACAAGGTAGGAATCCATTTAATATTTCTTTTAAAAGCTTGAAAGTGGGTAGCCAAAGAGGTGTTTCTACCACCCAATACTACACCAACGCTTGGAGGATCAAGAAAACAAATTGATGAACACAAACATAGGTAACAATGGATTGAGAATCATATGTTGCAATAATGGATGTTGTAATAGCAATAACATATGCTATGATAGATTGTATAACAATGGATATTGTAAAAACAAGCCATTTCATCTTGCTTGTCAAAGCATGAAAGCGGGAAACCAAATATTCCTTTCTTCCACCCAACGCTACATCATCACTTGGGGTATCATGAAAAAAAGTTGAAAAGAAAAAACATAGGTAACAATGGATTAAGAAGGAGATGTTTTAACAATAGATGTTGTAAAAACAGATTCCATAACATCATGTCAATCTTAAGTATGGTGAAAATTCTATAGCGGCTAATTTTGTAACACCCATTACTATTGAAAATGATGAAACTACAGTAAAAGATAATTCTATAACAACTGCTACTATTGAAACTACTGAAACAATGACCATTGTACTGAATGTTGAAACAAAAGTTGTTATAACAATGAATGTTTTAGTAGCATATATTGTAACAATTGAGGGGGTATAAATCCATTTCATCTTGCTTGTCAAAACTTGAAAGTGGGTAGTTAAATAGGTGTTTCTACCGCCTAGCACTACACTAACACTTGGGGGATCAAGACCACAAATTGAGAAGCACAAACATAGGTAATAGTGGATTGACAGGTAGATGATGTAATAGTGGATTTGTAACATCGTCGTACCCATCATACTATCAGAAGAATTGGGTAAAACGTATTATTTATTTTTTTCCTACAAAATCTACTTGACTTTCCAACTTGTTATTTATCAGGCCCTTCCAAATGGAACAACAAACCTCTCCTCATTGCATCCACCCGTCGTTGACTTGTCAAGAGGGTTGAACTCTAACCAATTACAAGACCTCGAGGGTGGCATGTCAGTCAACTCATCATGGCTGACATCATCTGATCGATATTGTAGTTACACCACATAATCCTCTGGGGTAATATTCCAAGTTTTTACCTCCCAACCACGTCATCACTTCGTCATACAATTTTGTTAAGGGAAAAATTAGGTTGTGCCAATGAAGTGTCTCCACATCTAGGGTTTGGATCAGTGCAAGGATGAGGTTTTACCAAATTTTCATTATAAGTTTAAGGATTTCCCTCGTGAACCATATTGAGATTTCCCTCAATCTTTGCCATGTCTCGAATAAGTGATATTCACCCTACCTTAAGAAATGCATAAGAAAAGGATATTTACAACCGTCATAAGAGCATGTCTTGACCTAGCCTTTATTTTCCCTAATTTCGTTATTTCTACCATTGCTCTGTCTCAGAGGTTCTGCAAACCTCCACATTAATGCTAGTACTTGGTGTTGATTTTGATGGCTTATTAAGGTGCCTTATGGTGCTACCCATCTTGAGCTTGATCAAATACAACTCCAAGGAGTTTCTAGCCCTTCTACATTCCCCTTTCTCAGATAGGGAATCCCATGCTTACTAGCATAGGTGCTCCTGCAACCCTTACCTACCACCAACTTGGTGTGAACTCCTAAAAGGTCTCCACCCCACCTACTACACACCAAAGGTCCTAGGCTTCAAAGTAGGCCTCTAAGTAGCTTCTTGACACTAAGCAAACACTTCTTGGGTCGAGATATCTACACCTTGATGCAAGTAGAAGATATATAGGCTGCTAATAATGCAAGGTTGGTGAATCTTTTATGCATGGGTTTCAACTATTCCTACACTTAAAGGGAAGATAACCCTTCCAGTGTTAACTCAATGCCTTTTGCACAGGTTCAAGGGATTATATCTTGGTGAACGAACATCCATGTACACGTACACACCCTGCTAGGCAGATAGTCTCTTATGTACTTATTTTATGTTAATAAAAAGGGTCTTTGTGGTCAATGTTCCAAGTTTTTATTCCATGTCCTTATGGATCGTTCTAGTGGCTGTGGTGTTTCATGACATCTTTATATTGATTACATATGTGTTGTTAATCAGTATGAATGAGAATTTACCCCAAGACATGATTCTGGTTTAGGAACATGATTCAGTTTAGTTTATTGTATACACCAATACACATTTTGTTGCAGAGCATATGTTATGAACTATGGTAATGAGAATTTAATACAACAATTCATTCCATTGCTAATGCATACACTAGTTCAACTTGTTTATCAACACTATTCATTTTAGAGGTGTAACATATGTGTTTATGTATGCATTTATTTATCATCATTATAAATCTATCTTAGCATAGAGAGGCACCCAGATGCTCATCACATTAAAAATGTTGTTATAGTCCCAGAAGAATCTAAACCATTTCAACCAGAAATCCATAATAAGTTCATTTATATTTAAGAAACAAAAATAGATACTTATCTTTAAATTTACAGTGAAACTAAGTCTAGGACAAGGACACTCCACCCAACCATAGACAACTATAACCACACTTAATTGCAGTTCTCACCCCCGAGCCAAAATCCAAATTCTAAAGTGGGTGCTTGCTTATGGGATTAGAACACTAGTTTCCGACAGAAACATGGAATCCAGAGGGCCTCTTTCACAATCCCACCAGTTGACACTGCCATCTTCTCAGCAGAGGGGGTACATAGGTCCTTGCCTCACCCTAGCTACATACATAGTGATTCACTCCCTTCTAGGGAGTCCACGATCCACACTAACAATAATGCATTAACCAAGGTCTTTAATCAAGTCTTATTTTGATCTTGTTGTAGGATTGACCTCTTCCCAACCTGTCTAGTGCTCGAGATCCTACTATCTCAACCTAGAGAATCTAGGGGAACAAAGTTGCTACACAACTGCTTAGATTACATCCCAACCACAGCCTTGAGGTACCCAAGTTGTTAGAAGGCTCCAGGGATCCTATCTCAACATAAAACTTCCAGGAAACCCCAAACTATTACAGGACTCCAAAGACTAGTAGCTAAACCCATAGCCTCTAGGGAAATTGATAGCCAATCCCCTTTTCTTCTCTCTTGTTTTGCACTCCTTGTCGATCGAACTAGATTTATCTCTTTTTTTGTTGCTCGAATTTTGTCTCCTCTCCCCTTCAACATGAATTTAAATACCATGTATTTCCTTCTTTTCGTGGATCATATTTATTTCTTCGTCCTTGCTTTATTTCACTACACAGTTCCACTCTTGCTTCCTTTTCCCTTTTCCTTGTAAAGGTTCCCAACTGCATGGGCATGTGTACCTTTGTTAGGCCCCTATACTACTAGTGTAACCCCTTATTGTTATTAGTATAACCCACTTATTATATTGTTGTACCCATGTAGTGCCCATATTGTTACTATTGTGCCCCATAGAAGCCCACTATTGTTATTATTGTGCCCTTACATTATTATTGTTATGTCAACTCTGATTATGTTATGACCCCTTAGACTCCTATATATAGAAAGGAGGTCTTTTCATTTGTATCATCCAAGAATTGTTCATTTATGTAATGTAAAGGAGGTTGGCCCCTCGAAGAGGCTGAATTCTAAGGCGTTGATCTATCTTTTCTATCTTTTCTTGAGTTGGTTTCATAACATTTGGTATCAGAGCTTTGGATTCTAGGGTTTCGCTGCTCCAAACAGGTCATCGTGGAATTTTCGCTATAACGTTTTTTCTGTGATGTTTTAGAAGTGGAAAACAAAACCCATTTGAGAAGAAATAGTGCTGAACCTTGGGTCCAAATTTCAGAGATTTTCGCGCGATATTTGTGTAGATATGATCTGAGGAAGTTGGTCTTTTTGCAGACTCCTGAATTACATTCAAAACAGGTGACTTGGGGAAAATCGTCATAACTTTCTCTCTGGAGATCGGATTGAAATTTTGTAAGAAGGTATAGAAAGAGGACGGACTGTAGTTTTTTTTTATTATCTTTTTTTAGATCCAAAGGTCAAAACAGTGAGACGTGGCACAACATACAAGTTCACTCTTCTAGAAAGGTCTATAATCAGGTCATCTTGGGAGATTGTGCATAACTCTTTCTTAGAGAATCCAATTTGGATTAGACTGGTGGCATTGGTAAGAGGACACAAAGGGCTACTACAGATCACAATTTCAGAACTTAAAGATCTGAAAGTACAGAGTTATAGTCGTTTAAAGGTCGAGCTCCTAAAATCAAGAAAAAGCAAGATGAGGAAGTTTGATGGCAAGGATCCGGTAAATTGGATACTTCAGATGGAACAATATTTTGATCTACATGGTGTACAACTGTTAAAAAAGGTATGTATTGCATCTTCATATTTAAAACCAGATCAATTTTTATGGTACGAAGGGCTTTGTTCGCATAAACAACTTGTTATGTGGTCAATTTTCATGGAGGAAATGATAGCACATTATGAGGATACAAGGAGCAACACCTTCTTTAGAGCAACACCACAACAATTGGAAAGAGTAAAAGGGCTTTGTGACATAGTGGAAAGAAAAATTATGGAAACCAGGAAGCATACCCCTCACAACTATAAAGATGGAAGTGTTGTTTCTCCTAGCCTTCCACAACCTACAAGGGTTACACCACAAGAATTGGAAGAAAGAAGAGAAAAAGGGCTTTGTTACAATTGTGATAGCAAATGCACTAAAGGTCATAAGTGTGCTGAGAAGAAATTATTTTACATAGAATATGAAGAGGAGGAAGAAAAGTATCAAGAAACATCAAAAGAAGAAGGTATATGCCAGGACCCCACCCCAGAGAAAGAAGAAATGAATCAAACCATATCTTGTAAAGAATTGGCAAGAATTACCGCTCCTCAAACTCTCAAGATAGAAGGACATATTAAGAAGAAAAATGTGCAAGAAGTGAAAGATCACATCGAGAAAGAAGAAATGAATCCAACCATATCTTGTAATTCATTGTTCGAAATTACCACTCCTCAAACTATCAAGATAGAAGGACATATCAAGAAGAAAAATGTTCAAGAAATGAAAGATCACATCGAGCATCAAGAAATGAATCTGGCCATATCTTGTAAAGGATTGGAAGAAATTACCACTCCTCAAACTCTAGAGATAGAAGGACATATCAAGAAGAAAAAGGTTCAAGCAGTGAAATATCACATCGAGCATCAACAACAAGTTCTCCAACTTTTAAAGGATAATGCCACTTCGGTGCAAAATCAAACGAAACAACAGGTAGATAAACATTGTAGTGAAAAATGTTTCGATGTAGGTGATTGGGTATTTTTACTGCTACATCTCAAGCAAGCTATATATAAGAAGGAAATGTTGGCAATACTACATGCACTTAAAAAATGGCGACCTTACCGAATGGGAAGACTCTTTAAGGATGAGGATGTGGAAGCATTGTTTTGTGTTATTTATATTATCCAACCAGATTGGATAAACGAAGCAAGGGATGAATGGAATAAGGACGAAGAAGTATGGCCACTTATTCAAAAGTTGCAAAAGATCCCAATTCAAACAATATTTCCAGAAATTGAAGAGGAAGGAAAAATCATATTGGAACCTGGAGCAATCACAGAAACAAGAACCCGACAGCTATGCAATCGATCAATTTCAGAGTATCTCATCAAGTGGAAGAACTTACCCGCTGAAGATTCCACATGGGAGGACAAGAATTTTATACAAAATCATCAAGAACTACTCAAGCGTTGAGGACAACGCTTTTTGAAGGAGAGGGGCATGTTAGGCCCCTATACTACTAGTGTGACCCCATATTGTTATTAGTATAACCCACTTATTATATTGTTGTACCCATGTAGTGCCCATATTGTTACTATTGTGCCCCATAGAAGCCCACTATTGTTATTATTGTGCCCTTACATTATTATTGTTATGTCAGCTCTGATTATGTTATGACCCCTTAGACTCCTATATATAGAAAGGAGGTCTTTTCATTTGTATCATCCAAGAATTGTTCATTTATGTAATGTAAAGGAGGTTGCCCCTCGAAGAGGCTGAATTCTAAGGCGTTGATCTATATTTTCTATCTTTTCTTGAGCTGGTTTCATAACAACCTTCCTTGCATTTCATTCAGTTTTAAGAACCAGTTCATTAATTCATGCACTAGCCAACTTTTAATGGCTATCCAAAATAGTTCATATTTTGTACACAAGAAAGTCTCAACATCCCAAACAATCAATCCTCCTCCCTATCTTTGGAATTCACATCCCTTTGCCTCGGTCCCATTTTCATAATTACACATATTTGTAAAAAATATTTACAATGCATTTTATGACTGAATCATGGGTGGGGTCATCATAGGATGTTGTAATAGAAGATGATGTAACAAAAAATGCCATAAGATATGTCAATGTTAAATATGTTGAAATTTTTTTAAGAATTGATGTTGTAACACCCATTACTATTGAAAATGTTAAAACTATTGTAAAAGTTGATGCTATAACAATTTATACTATTAAAACTACTCAAATAATGATCATTTCAACGAAAATTGTAAAAAATCTGTTGTAACAATAGATTCCATAACAATTGTCATTGTTATATTTGCTAAAAATGTTGTAATAACTGATGTTGTAACACCCATTCAGATCCCTTGAATTTGGTAGTATCACCACTTATTAGCAATTTGAAAAAGTCTTTCTTAAAATATGGTTTTGTAGCTACTTTATCATTGTCTTTCAAAAAAAAAATCAAGATCTATATATATATATACACACACACACACACACACAAAAGAAGAGGAAAAGGGAGATATAGGAATTGTTTGAGCTAATCTTTTGTAAAATTTTGTGCTATATATACGCTATATTTCCACACTCAAGTGAAGGGATGGTCAATGTTTCCTTTCAATAATGAGTACCTAATTGTAGTAAAGGTGTTGAAGATGAAATGGTTATGGGGAATACAACTAGAGTCAACTCCAAGTGGAGAAAATGGATCAATATGAATGACACAAGTGAAATTGCAATTAGTAGTGCTAACTCTTTAGTTACAAGAAGTGGTTAAATGGAGCTTCCTTTTGTCTATATCATTTCCTGAAGAAATGTTTGTGTTTGAAGCTCACTTATAGAATAGCTAGTAGATATAGGGATCATTCCACCCTAACTTTGGATTAGAGGTCAAAACAATTCAATGACTTGTGGGAGGACAAATGTAGCATACCTCCCACATTTACACACTTTCACTAGCCTACTAGGGTAAACATTAGTGAAGGGATATTATGACATGACTCAACTCCCTAATTACAGTTAAGGAAGTGGAATTTAAAATTTGAAACTTTACTGACTTCCCTTAGGTGCTACAGGACCCCAAGGAGCTAAACAACCACACTAGGTGCCCAAACTGTCAGTTAACCTTTTTTCATTGATCTGGAGCCACAGTCATTCTGACGATAAGGAAAGATAACCAATGCAACACTCTAGTCTCTTTGATGACCCTGCCTCTGAGTGAATGCAATCTAGATTACCCAATCTAAGTCTGTGACCCTGAAATCTGAGGCACAGTTTCAGGGGATAACTCTCAACCACTGCTCACAAATTAATGAGACTTTCTAAAATGATAAATGACACAAGAAAAAATACTTTAACCCAAAACATGATTAAGGACTTGACCTAACCTTGCCTAACCGTTACATTCATATTTTCAAATACATTGTGAACATGAAATCTACACGTTATGAATGCATATATGAACATATAGATTTGAATCTTATCTCATAATCATCAAGAAGGTCTAATTCCCTCACACAATATGTAATAACATCTATTAGGTTACGCATTCAGTAACCATTCATTTACCAATCAAACATGATAAGAATCATAACTAGAATCTGTCATAAAACCATGCTTATAACACATATATAACCGAAATAATAATAATGATAGTACAAAAATTAAAGCCACATCTTATAAGTACATTTACTCATAAAATACAAGAGGAAAATATCTCTTATTAACATATGCAAAATCCAAGCAAGTTAGGGAATTCCAACCACTGAACCATAGATTGGGCTGAACCAAATATTTCTTTCAGCCAATCACCCTTGTGCCATATTCCAAGCATGAATGTGGTATCTCATGGGTTAAACCAATCCATAAACAACCAAGGGAATCCATAGGTTAAACCACCTCCACCCTCACACAATTCTGATCTCACCTAAACTAGTCCCCATATCACAAAACCAAAGCAAGCTTGGATGCCTCATAATTTCTTCACCATCCCTTGAGGAATTTTCCTATCTCCACCCACCTGTTGAGGGATTCCCAGAGAAAAATATCTCCACCCCCAACCCTTGGCATTTTCCTGAGACCACCTCATCCAAAACATTCTGCCATCCAATACTCAACCAATAATTAATCCCATCATACCATGGCTATATGAAAATGGCAAGGAAAGGTTGAAACCATTGTCAAACCCGACAAAACCCATGCTAATGACAAGAAATGAACCAAATACACACATGGATGTACCATTCATGCCAAAACCATCTAGAAAAGCCTAAATGCAACATATTACTTGCAAGTATTCCTGTTGAAGCCACTTGATCCAACTCTTCCTTTCTTGATCCTTGCTTTCCTTTTCTTTTTTTTTCTTTTTTTTCTTACTTGCTTTCTTTCTCCTCTTGTCTCTCTTCTCCTCTCTGAAGTCAAATTCCAAAACTAAACTAGAAAAAAGGCTGACAAAAGTTGTGAACTAATCCTCAAAATCATCTTTATTATTGATGCCTCTAATTTCTTCATTTTTCCTCTTGTTCCTTTAATATCCTCCTCACATGCAACCTATGATCTTTCATCTCCCTTTTCACCTATTTTCCTTTATTTTCAAAAATAAAATGCCAATAATTCCATTTTTCCTTTCCAAATCCTTTTCCAATGCCTTTTCCAATTTCCGCTTATCCATAATAAACAAAGAATGATGCCCACTAAAATTATTTTCCCAACATTCAACTTGGAGTATGTGTCTCGTGACCTTGGTCTTATTTTGCCTTCATTAACATTATTACATGAACTTTTAACTGGGGACTATTATAGACCCCTCCACCTTAGGGGGACATCTTCCTCAATGTTCTATGACACCCATGACCAACAAGACTGTTGAAAAGAAAAACAGACTACCCATGGAGATTTATAACTTAGATCATTGGAATATTTATAATCAACAACCTGCTCAAAACAAAAACCATCATGACAAACATGATAACATGACAACTATACTTATTATTGGAGATTTATAACACAACTCATTGTGGTATTTACAATAACAGCCATACATAAATATGTACATATACCAAAAAATTCATTTTCCTCCACCAATAAATAATTAAGGATACATAGCCCGCATCGGATCAGTCATAACCTCCCATGTAGCTTCATTAGGCCCAAAATGCTTCCACTTCACTTTAACTTGCTTGATTTTTTGGTTCTGGAGCATGAGTTATTTCTGCTGCAATATGCATTGAGGTTCTGAATTGAATTCTCCTTCTGGCTCCACCTACAATATAGACCAATCAATAACAAGATCAACATATTTTGCATATATTGTAAGAAATGAAACATGGAAAACATCATGGAATTTTAATGTCGAAGGAAGTGCAAGTTTATAGTCCACTGGTCCAATCCTCTCAAGGATCTTGAAAGGCTTGCAGTATCGAGGTTTCAACTTGGCACATGATCCAATCCTCAAGGATCTCTTCTTAGGATTGATGTGCAAGTACAAATGCTCCCCAACCTGAAAATCCTTAAATTCCCTATGTTGATATGCATAAATCTCATATATGTCTTATGCTTCATTTAGATTCTTCTTCATAATATACATTTCCTCTTCCATATATGCCAACATGTGTAATGCTATAAGCACCTCATTCACTAGATCACTCTAGCTGATGGAAGTATTACAACTCCACCCATATAGTGCCTCAAATCGACTCATCCTTAGTGACTCCTGATAACCATTGTTGTAAGAAAACTCAATTAGTGGAAGATACTCCCCCCTCCTCTACTGATGCATGGCATACATCCTTATCATATCCTCTAGTATCCTATTGACCCTCTCTGTATGTTCATTTGTTTGTGGATGATAAGATGTATTGAAGGAACATTTTGTACCAAAACCTAAAATTAAATCCTTCCAAAACATGGAAGTAAACTTGACATATTTGTTTGACTTAATCTTTTTCAGAACATCGTGCAACCTCACTATCTCCTTGATGAAGACCTATGTTACCTCGCTCGCTGAATAAGTAATTTTTATAGGAATGAAGTGAACTACCTTTCTCAACCTATTAACCAAAACCATGATGGAATCATGTGGCTTCGATCTCCTTGAAAAACCTATAATGAAATTCATTGAAATGACTTCCCATTTCCTATTTGGAACCATAATAGGTTGTAAAAAACCCCTAGGTTCTTACACTCATATTTCACATGTTGACACTCGGACATCTAGTAATAAAATCTGCCACTTCCTTCTTCAAATTTATCCAATAGTATAACTTGTTCATAATTTTCAACATCTTCTGATATCCTGAGTGACCTAAATATGGCTTAACATGAATCTCCTTCAATATAATCTTCTTGAGCTCACTATCATCTGCACACAACTCTTGTCTATAAATCTCACCAAGTCATCTATTGTGAGACGATAATCCATATCCTATTCACCTATACCATGTTGTAACCTATGATTAAGTTGTTCATACCTAGCATTATGTTGTCCTTTTTGTAAGATATGATCTTGTAGATGTGTCCCATAAGAGCTTACAACTATAACATGGTTTACCTGCACTCTCTTACTGATACCTGCAACCCCATTATCCTTTCCTTTAATGTATCTAATCTCAAAGTCAAACTCACGGAAGGTAGCCAACCATCTAGATTTTCTGGAATTAATAGTAGGTTGGTCAAATAGATACCTAAATCCACTATGGTCACTCATCAAAATAAACTTCTTTCCAATAAGATAATGCATCCACATATTTAAGGTGTGAATTCTAGCTACCAACTAAATATCATCAGCCACATAGTTCTGCTCGTGCTCATTCAATTTCCTTGACTCATAGCACATCACCTCTCCCTCTTGCATCATGACTCCACCAAGTCCTCTCTTGCAAGCATCTGTGCACACCACAAACTCTTTATCTAGATCTTCAATATTTAGAACTGAAGCATTTTTAAGCAACTGCTTCGACTACTCAAAACTTGTTGCACATTCCTTTGTCCATTCAAACTTGTTTCCTTTTCTCTATAATTATGTAATATTATATGTCATCCATGAGAAGTTCATGATGAACCACCTATAGTAATCTTCTATTTTGAATGAATGATCTGACCTCATCCACATTCCTATCAACTTCCCACTCCATGATAGTTCTAAGATTTTATGGATCCATCGCTATGCCTTCCTTGGAAACAACATGTCCCAAATAATGTACCTTTTTCTGAAGGAATATGCATTTACTAGGCTTGGAATACAACTGATGCTCTCTTAGCAATATCAATATTGTTGCTCATTGTTTTGCATGCTCTTCTTCATTATTAGAATATATCAATATATCATCAATGAATACAATCACAAACTTGTTCAGATAAGGACACAACACACTATTCATCAAGCACATGAAAGTAGTTGGAGTATTAGTCAAAATGAAAGGAACCACAACAAAATCATAATGGCCATACCTAGTATGGAAATAAGTCTTGTAGAATCCTCTTCTTTGATGTGTACTTGATGATATCCTCATCTCAAATCAATCTTCGAGAACACTTTCATTCCCTTCAACTAGTAAAACAAATCATTAATCCTCGACAGTGGGTACTCGTTCTTGATGGTCACCTTCTTCAACTTCCTATAATCAATGCATAACCTAATATTATCATCAGTCTTCTTCACAAACAATATTGGTGCACCCCAAGGTGATACACTTCATCTAATGTTTCCCTTATCAAGCGTTTACTTTAGCTGCAACTTCAATTCCACCAACTTTGGAGTGCTCATATGGTAAGCTTCCTTTGATGTTGTTGATGCTCCTATGAAAAACTAAATAGAAAAGTCCACTTCGATGTGGCGAGGCAAATTTAAAATTTCTGCTCGAAATACATCTTGAAATTACTGCAATACAAGGTATCTCTTGAGGACTTTCACATCCTCAACATCCTTACCTTTATCACTGAAAATATGAACTGTAAACAGCACCCACCCCTTCCTGTTACTGCACTTAGCCTGCATAGTTGTAATCATCCTCGCTGATGTAGGATTTTTCTTTTCCTGCAAGATTCTCTTTTCCCCATTATCATCTAGAAACTCAATAGCCTTATCATAACAATCTACTTTGGCCCTATGAAGGTACAACCATTCCATACCTAGAAGCATACTATATGATCCCAATGGAAGAACATTTAAATGTGATGATGTAGGCATACCATTCAGCTCAAATGCATAATATATTACCCAATGATGAACTCCCTTCTTAGTAACTGTAGTTAACTACACCAACCAAGACTCTACATGCACTTCTTTTCTCAAACCACAATTATCCACTAGGTCAAAGTTAGCATAACTATAATTTGAACTAGAGTTAATCTAAATAGAAACAAATCGATCACAAAGCTTACCTTCTAGCTCAATAATGGATGCCTCGTGATTTTCCTACTTGTTGTCCACAACTACATAAATCTGAGGAATTATATGACCAACATCCCTAACTGTTTTCCCCTCCTGAGCACTATATATTTGATGCCTCCCACCCTCCTACAATGGAAATTCCTTCTTACAATGATATTTTCCACAAAATTTCGAACAGTGTAATATTCCTCTACCATCATAAATATTCTACCGCTCTCTAGGCTGTTACCCATGCCCCTTCTCAACTTCATTAAACTTCTTGTAAGGAATAACATTCTCTTTCTCACCTGAATCCTGAGGTCTTCACCACTTCAGTGGCCACTTCTCTTTAACTTTATCATTTCCCTTCAAATCACGCATCGGTTCAAATTTACACTTTGATTTATCATAAAAATGTTTCAATCTCTTGATGGCTTCGCTGAGTGACCGAGGTTCATAAAACTCAATATGGTCTCTATATGTTGTTGGAAACCCACTGATGAACCTTTGAATCTTAAATTTTTCGTCCTTGAGGTAAGGAACATACCTCAATAGCTACAAGAACCTATAATTATATTCATCATTTGTCATGGAAACCATTTTCAACTCTTAAAACTCCTTATCTCTATCATCATAATACGTTTCAGATAGGTACTTCTTCTTGAACAGTCCCTTGAACTCATCCTAAATCAACTCTTCATCTTGAATTCCTCTAACATTATTTACATTTTCTGACTACATATCCACTTTCCCTTTAATATTGAATGTCGCTATCTTGGCTTTCATGTTCTCTAAATAGCTATGAAATCTAAAGAATTTCTTCATCCCAAGCAACCATGCCTCTACATCTTCTAAATTATTCATCTTTCCATCAAATGTAGGAGGATTGACTTTCTTGAACTCCTCTGTAAATTACTCATTCCTCCTATGAAGATGATGGAAATGATGATGGTGATGATGTCTCCTAGATGAGTAACTATAGGGAAACCTATACATAATATTTCTCTTATCAGGTGTACCCAATGATCTACCACCTCTAATTGTGTCCCCTCTATCCAACCTATATTATGACCGAGACCTCCTACCATATGCCTCATTAGTATTCTCTTCATGTTCTTGGATAATCCTCAATCGTCCCTATCTCTAAAGTTCTGATAACTCTAAAGGATGACTGCATTGACCTCTACTTTATTTTCTTGAGCCCTAACAAGGTTTTCTTGAGCCTCAACCAAGTTGTCATTGTTTGCTTTGAAAATTATGATATTTTTCATTAAACAGCTCAATGTATCTTCTATATAGGGAGAATACTCATCTCCTTGCTACCGAACTGATCTATAAGGAGAGTTACATAAAATTTAGTCCACAATTTTTCTCGCCATCTTTGATTCTCTTCTTCCTACAAGTATGCCATGTTAGATAAACCAAATAGATAGCATAGCCAAAATCATACCTAAATGACGTTCAGGGGAGGCTTATCTCATCCGAAAAATAAGTCCACATTAGCATGATACATGTATAATAATAATCACATCAATATGCCAACATCATGCATGACAATACAAACCACATACCATGACCTCATGCATGAAAACCATAACCACGACAATGCATGCATAACCACATGCATCTAGCCCATCGAGTCCAAGTATTTCAATCATGCTCTGATACCACTCTGTAACACACCTCACACATTTACTCACTTTCACTGACCTGTCGAGGTAAAAATGAGCAGAGGCATACTATGAAATGACTCAACTCCCTAAGTAAAGTTCACGAAGTGGAATCGACAATATTAAACTTTATTAACTTCCCTTAGCTGCTACAGGACCCTAAGAGCTAAACAATCACTCCAGGTGCCCAAAATCTAAGATAACATTAATTTTCAGTGATCTGGAACCCCAATCGCTCTAATGAAAGGTAGGCCAACAATTGCAACCCTCCAGTCATTTTCATGAGCCTACCTCCTAGCAACTAGAGTCTAGATTACCAAGTTCTAAGCCTACCACCTATAAATCTGAGCCACATTTTCAAGGTGTGACTCTCAATCACTGCCCATAACTTAATGAGACTTTCAGAAATGATAAATTACACAAGTACAAAGCCTTTAATAAAAAAATTGATTAAGGACTTGACCTGACTTGACCTAACCATGATATTCATTCCGTCAAACACATTGTGAACATGAAATCTATAGGTCATGAATGCATATCTGAATATAGAGATCTAAAACTTATTTGGGAATCATCAAGAAGGTCTAATTCACTCTCAAAATAGATAAAATAACATCTATTAGGTCATGCATTCAATAACCATCAATTTATCAATCAAACATGATAAGATTCATAACTAGAATCTGTCATAACACCATGCTTATGACAAAAATAATAATAATCATAGAACAACCATTAAAACCACATCTTAACAAGTACATTTACTCATAAAATACAAGAGAAAATTATATATTACTAACATATTACCCAATTACCCATTCCATATTGCAAGCAGGAATGTGGGATCTCATGGGATAAACCAATCCATAAACAACCAATGGAATTCATAGGTTAAACCACCTCCACTCTCACAGTACCATGATTTCACCTAAACTAGTTTTGAGATCACAAAATACAACCAATCTTGGATGCCTTGAAATTCCTTCACCATCCATTAAGGAATTTACTTGTATCCACCCACCTATTGAGGGCTTCCTGGAGAAAGCAATCTCCATCCCCACCCTTGGGATTTTCCTAAGATCACCTCACCTAGATAAAAAACCTTCTGGTAATCTAAATCTTAACCAGGAATGAATCCCATCACACCATGGCTATCCGAAAATGGAAAGGCAAGGATAAAACCACTTTCAAACTCGACAAAACCCTTGCCAGTGACAACAAAAAAACCAAATACAAACCTTGATGTACCATCCATGCCAAAAACAGTTAGGAAATCATGCATGCAATTGATTACATGTAAGTATTCCCACTCAAGCCACTTGATCCAACTCTTCATTTCTTGATCCTTGCTTTCCTTTTGATTTCTTTTTCTTTCTTTTCTTGCTTGCTTTCATTATCCTCTTGGTGCTCTTCTGCTCTTTGAATCCAAATTCCAAAACTAAACTAAAAAAGGGTTGGCAAAAGTGGGGAATTGGTCCTCAAAATATGTTATATTATTGATGCATATAATTTCTTCATTGCTCCCCTTTTTCCTTTAATATCCTCCTCACATGCAACCTGTAACCTTTCATCTCCCTTTTCTCCTATTTTCCTTTATTTTCAAAAATAAAATGCCAATAATTCCTTTTTTCCTTTCCACATAATTTTCCAATTACTTTGGTAATTTCCCCTTAGCCATAATAAACAATAAGTGATTCGCACTAGGATGTTTTTCCAAACATTCAACTGGAATACCTGCCTTATGACCTTGGTCTTATTTTTCCTTTATTAACCTTATTGCATGAAATTTTAACCTCAGGATGTTACAATGAAAGAACTTGACTTTAGTCTAAGAATAGAGGTAAGGAAGGTGACTTAACGGTGACCTAGGACTATCCTAAAGGGGTTTTATAAGTTTTCACTAAAACTGTAAGATGAGTGTTCAACGCAATTTCTACAGGGTAAACACTTTTCATATAGATGATTATTGCAAATTATTTGTGCTTTCCTAACAATTTGAGAACATATTCAAGGTAGAGTTTTCTAGGGATAGTAATTCGTGGTCAAAGTCAAAATCAAGATAATCCATGGAATCTATGAATTGACATTTTTCACTTCATAGATCGGGCATGATGTACCTCTATTCACTGGTGAACCTATGAATTTTAGATGTTGTACAAATTTTCAACTAATCAAATCGAACTTCCCTATGAAATAGCCTTTTATTGATGAATTAGAATCGTGTTCGAATCCATTTGGAATTGTGCTTGAAACCTAATGAAAACATAGTCAATTATGCCCTTTGTTGATCAAGCAAATTGATCCCAACAACTGTTTCTTTTGGTCAATTGTACACAATTTTAAGGTTGAGCATTAGATACGTAAATTACAAAAATGCATCATGGATAGGATCCTTTAACTCACTTGGACTAGAAGAATATCCTTGAACTCAACTTGACAAATTTATGGCTTTGTGAATGAATTTCATGGACAACTAATTAATGACTTGCATTGGAAACAACAATTGAGTTTTAGAAAAATCATTGTTTTCTTTTATATTTATTTTCACAATGATCCATGTTGAGGCCTATTGTTTATGGATCATATGTTATCAAAGCAGTTGAATTTGTAGCCTTCAAGGAGATGTAGCACCTTGAGGAGAAAAATGAGGGGGTATAAAGCCATTTCATATTGCTTTCCAAAGCTTTAAAGTGGGCATTGAAAAAGGTGTTTTTTCCACCCAACACTACTCCAACACTTGGGGTATCGATAAAAAAAATTGAGAAGCACATCTTCATAAGAAAAAACATAGGTAACTATAGATTGAGAAGTAGATGTTGTAGCATCAAGCCATTTCATCTTCTTGTTAGAGCCTGAAAGTGGGAAGCCAAAGATTTGTTTTGGCAAACAAACACTACACCAACAGTTAAGGGATCAAGAAAAAAAATTGTTAATAACAAACATAGTTAACAACATATTGAGAAGTAGATGTTGTAACAATGGATGTTGTAATAACAAATGCCATACCAACATGCCAATTTTAAATATGTTGAAAATGTTATAGAAGCTAATGTTGTGACACCTAATGCTGTTGAAAATTTTGTAAAAGTTGATGGTATAGTAATTGATACTATTGAAACTACTGTAAGAGTGACCATTAGAGTGGATGATGTAATAACAAGTGTTGTAACAATAAATGGTGTAACAGCAGATGTTGTAACAATTAAAGGGGTAGAGAACCATTTCATTTTTCTTGTTGAATCTTTAAAGTGGACATCCAAAGAGGCGTTTCTTCCACCCAACACTACACTAGCACTTAGGGTGTTGTAACATTTTCTTGTTACATTGAAAATTTCTAAAAAAAAAATATTGCACTTTATAGTAGTTTGTGCGCAAATATATAATGTCGCATTATACTATTTTTTTAATTTTAATAAATAAATGTTAAATTAATTTACATTGATTATATTTCATTTTCTATTGTTTGTGATTGATGCTTTGGTAATCGACATCTCTTCTTCTATCGCTCGCGCCCCCCCCCCCCCACCCCCACTTTCTCCACATTTAACAAACGCGTTAGGGTGAGAAAAAATTTGTTTTACAAAAACAACTTTTGCAACATGATAGCGGCATATGAATTGCGCATGCCCTGCCCCCTCCGCTCCTCACTCATTACCACTTACCACCTACCCCTTGCACAAAAAACCATTCCCTATTTTCGGTAGTAAATATCTCCCGCCACTATTTTATTGATCGTTTTCCATTTAATTATGAATATCATTTTCCATTTAATTCTAAATATTCCCCTTATCTGAACATTCATTCAATTTCATTTTCACTCTTCTTCATAATTTAATCGTTCCCATCTTTGTCTCTTCACTCTTACCTTTCCTTCAGTCGTTAGACATAGAGAATCAAAGTGCATAATTACAAAAATCCCTCAGTAACAATTGAAAAATATAGAAGTATAATTTACAGGTAATTCTGCTCCTTGCTACAAGTTTATAGTTGAAAATGAGTTCAACTAAAGTAAAAGAGTCTCAAGTTCAATCATAACCCTCCCAAAAATTGAAAATTTCTATTAGTTTATAAGGAAAGTAGAATAGAAGATACAAAATCAGAGTTTTCCCTATATGAATTATAGATTTGGGCTTGCAAAAGGTTTCAAGATAATGATGACAAGTTTTCTCTATGGGATTCCTTTTTACCCCAGTTTATATTTCTTCAAACTCATCAATTTATAGAATTTGTAGTATGGTGTGCAGATAGGTACTTACCCAGTGACAAAACCATAATTTCTCAAAATGGTGAAACCCTAATTTTTGTAACTTATGAGTTGATTTTAAAGGATTTATGCATATATTTTCCCCTCTTTACACCCATTCTCTAGTGAAATTCTCTTGGAAATATATCATAAGTTAACTTTTGTAAAAAGAGTGACTATATTTGAATTATTCATTCCTGAAGGGAATGGTATTCCCACTCATAGTTTTACTTACCCTTCATCAACATTTCTAGAATTTTCAAGAAATATCATATCCATTTTATGTTGTATTTTAAGGTATGAAAGTAATGAGAAAGCAGATGAAGTAGTTGTAAAATTTCTGCCAACTTTTTGTCGAGATAAGAAACCACAAACCTTATTCAATTTCAACTAGTCTTTATCTGAGGCTTTCATGACTAGTTTCATAAATTTGGAGTTGAAAAAACTTTTAAATATCAATCCGTCTTTGTGTAAGTGTTTTTTTATTATCAGTTAGACATATACCCAATACAATTTCAAAAGCATGATATTCAAGGGAAACAATGGTCTGTGATTCATTGGACGTCCTTGGTAGAAAGGAATTTTAAGGAATTTTCCTTCGCAATTTCTTCACATATGCTACAGTTTATTTATTAGTGATAGTCATCCCATATTTTCACCTGAAATAAAATGGATTATGCATATTAGTAAACAAATAAGGCTTGTCGATTGGTATTTGTACCAACATTTTACAGAAATTAGATTGTATGGGTGTGAAATTCCACCCTATCAGTATCCAGGTTTTTTGTGTATGTGTATTTTTGCGCTCGAATTCATTAGACAAAGCCTCAATGTAGATCAAGTGAATTTTTTTACCAAGAAGGAAATAGACCTTGTTTATACTTAAGGTTTCATTAGAGCCATTTATAGTCAATCAAAGGTCAGAATACAAAGAGGTGGAACAATTATTGGCACAAATGATGTTTAAATTGGCGGTTACTTGGCCATATGACCCCATTGGGAGAATTTTAGCCCTCAGAGTTCAATAGAAATCCCAGCCTTATTTTTACATGTCGAAGCTTGAGATAAATAAGTTTTCTAATAAGGGCACTTGGGGGAAAAAAGCTTTGCAAGAACTGACAAAAGAAAAAAATGTTGAGCAGTCAGTAGGACAGAAAATTTTGGTTAAACCTCCAATGAATGAAAAAGAACTTAAGAGGACAAATCAAAGCTTATCAAAGTCAGAAATGGAATAGTTCAAAGTACATAAGAGAAATAAGACAAACAATAAGGAGGGTGTAGTATCATAACCCTTCTTCACCAACTACTATTGTTGTTTCAAGGGAGCCTATTTTCAAAGAGAAAAAATTGGTTCCAGGGATAGAAAAATTTTCTCTTTCTTATTCTTCTCACGAAAACATATTTTTTGAGTTTTTGGAAATGAATAAAAAGAATGAGGCTTTGAAGGAAGTAACTTATACCGAGTTCTAGAAGATGTTGGAAATAATACTAAGAGGGGGGCTGAATCAGTATTTTCAATTCCATAAATTTTCAATCTCCAAACAGATTTATATATGCTACTTCAGTGAAGTGAACTTGTGTGTGTATGGAACTGTGATTTAGGAAACCAATGTATACCCATAGAACTTATGATTTACTCAATTTATCATGTGCTGATCTTTAATCAGTGCATCAATATCTTATTATACAGTAACTATGTGCAGTAACAACATAATAAACCATCACACATAAACAACACACATGAACACTAGGATTTAAGGTGGAAACCCAATGAGGGAGAAAAACCACTTGATGTTGTCATCTCTGTCTTCTTTTAATATAAAGAAAATTTGCTTACAATCTTGTACTAGTGTATAGTCATACGAGTACATAGATACCCACCTACAGAAGGCTACAACCTTCTCTCGTTTTCCAGGTTCTACTGGAATGGAGATACAACCCCCTACCTCTTGCACTAGCAGATGTGTTTACTAGTACGTAAGCACCGACCTACATAAGTCTATGACTTTCTCTCTTCCTTCAAACCACGTTTCATTAATTTCTAGACTGGATGCTCCTAGTAGACAACAATACAATATGAAGGCCTTTTTTCATCAAATTTTCATACTGGGCCCATCAGAAACTTTGAAACTCAAACTGCATCAACCAACAATAAATTAATCTGAACAATTAGATCACTATCACTAGAACAATGTGCTGAACCTAGAAACCTGCATCATCATTCAGAACCAGCTGCAACCTCAAAAATCATACATTAGAATGCATACACTACTTTACTGAACCCAACATGTGTGTATACGCTACTTCCTTTAACAAAACCTACGTATACCTTCAAAATTATTGAATCATAACAACTTCGAAATCATATCTGAACCAACCAATAATATTCGGAACATCTAGTGTCAATTTGCATAGATCTAGATAGTTAGCATCAAAGATAACCCTTCTCACTTAATCCATCAATCAATCAGGGACAAACTCCTTATGCATTCAGTTTTACATTCAGATCTAAGAAGAATTCATTAACAAACATCAGTAAAACAACAACATTGATCAGATAGATTAGTCGTTTATGAACAATAGGATTTTCCTTTGCATACGCTACTTGGAAGAGTCAAACCTGCGTGTACACGTGCCTTTACCAAGGCGATCCAGCATATAGATCTACAAATATTAACTCACAACTTCATTGCTATTCCAAACTTTAGACATACCCAGATCATGAAATTTAAAGAATAAAACATGTGTACAAAATCAGATCTAGCCCAACCAATATCAGATCATTCAATGATAAGTCATTTTAGGTCTCATGATCCTGATCCAACATTGAATTCAAGGTGCACAAAATATTTCAGATTATATCATAATCATAGCCCTTGCAACATCAAATATACTTCAAAAAGAAGTATTCCTGAGAAAACCTTTCACTTGCACTCTTGGCCCTTTGATCTTCTCCTCCTTATATAGTTTTGGCATTCCTCAATACCTCGAACCAAAACCACACTTAGGACCTGTGGTATTCTTGGATGAGATCAAATAGTCATTACTCCACTTTATATTGTGGGCTAATACCATGGTATTGACCCTTGGTATCCTTTACTCTTGAACTTACTTGATTTTCCAACCGATACATGCTTTTCCTCTTGTGAAAGTGAGTGTATACGTATACGCTCTTTTTGTTATGTGAACCTACGTGTATACGCTTTTTTACAAAGTGAACCTGCGTATATAGCTTAAACTATTTGAAAACATAATTTTCTTTCAACTTCTTGATTCTGATCAGTAGACCTTTGTTCCAACTTCTTGTTCTTCTACACTAATGCCCTATTACCTATGAATTGACTTGTTACACTGTGATTTTCCTTTTATCAAATATGAGCGGACCTGTGAGTGATTTTCCATCAAGGACAACACCTATATCATAATGCCAACAATCTCCCCCTTTGGACTTGATGGCAACCATATTGGTGTTGATTACTGCAAGATGTAGAAACTTTTAGAGATATCAAACAACACCAAAATACTCTCCCCCTTTGACATCAAGGGCAAAGGGTGGGCCAAGATATTCTCCCCCTTTGAGATACACTATCGTTTTCATGTCGCCCCTGAGTACATGCGCAATCTACAAAGATATGTTTCAAAATAATAACATGAATCTATAACTCAACTAAGTGAGTATGACCTCCCTAAGACCAATGACTCAACATACATCAATCACCCAACTAAGTGGGTGATATACCAATTGTTTATACATGACTAAAATACAACAATTATTACATCATCCATCCCATGCATAATGGGGATATAAATTACATCATATGTCCAATAGGACTCAAAAAATATATTGTGACAGAAGGAGACATATAACACCCTAGATCTATGCATGACTTATGCAACAATTGATATAAATATATGAACCATAGTATAAGTCAGCAACCATAATGCCAACAATGCAGAATGTTTTTGAAGGCTAATTCTCCCCCTAAACATATTTTACGTGTGCCTTGTCAACAAATTATTCATCAAGGCATCTTCGTTAGTCAAATTAAAATCAATGAACAAAGCATATCAGCAGACTGTAATCATCAATATCACACTGAGTACCCATATTAGATTCCGACCCACTATTTTTCTATCAGAAAACATATACACTCTTGTAGCCACAGAAACTCGCATATATACGTGACTATCCTTTATGAAAACTAGGTATATGAACCTTCCTCTGAAAAACTGGATTTAACAACAGGATGATGTAGAAACTGCTCCCAGCTTTTGTCCGAGATATTCAAATTTTTCTCTGGGAAGCGGTTTGGAGGGAACATACTCCAATTTAACCTTTTGTTCAAGCACTTGTTCTCATAGAAAATGGTACTTAATGGGTATGTTCTCAGTCTTGGAGTGCATGACTAGATTTTTCGAAATACTGATGACATTTGTATTATCACATAGAATGGAGATGGGTGGAGTACATGTGATTTGAATGTATTGGAATGTTTGCATCATCCAAAGTAGTTGTGTGCAGCAAGATGCATCAGCCACATATTTTTCTTCAGCTGTAGATAAGGCAATCAAACTTTGTTTACGTCTAAACCAAGACACTAACCGTGATCCCATATAGAATGCACCTCCACTAGTGCTTTTCGATCATCAACATTTCCTGCCCAATTTACATTTGTATATGCATGAAGAGTAAGATCTGTATCTTTAGTATATAATAGACCAAATACTTGAGTTCCTTCAAGATATTTGAATATTCCTTTTACTGCCCGAAGATGTGATTCCTTTGGATTTGCTTGGAACCTTCCAGCAATTCCTACTGCATGCATGATACCAGGTCTGGTACCTGTTAGATAAAACAGACTTCCAATCATAGATCTATATGTTGGTTGGTTCACTGCAGGTGATTCATTGTTAGAACTGAGATTGAACCCTGTTACCATTGGATTACATACTGGTTTATAATCTTCCATTCCATACTTCTTCATAATCTGCTTGAGATATTTAGTTTGCGAAAGAAAAACACCATATTTTGTTTGTTGTACTTGTAGACCAAGAAAATAAGTAAGTTCACCAAGTAAGGACATTTCAAATTCTTGCTACATAACCGAGGAAAGGTTTTGACTCATAGATTCTTCATTGCTACAAAAGATGATATAATCAACATAAACAACAATAATTAGCAGTTTATCATTTTCAATCTTTTATATAATTTATTGTCTGTAGAACCTTTTGTGAACCCTTGTTGTTGTAGATATTTTTCAAGGTGATAATACCAAGCCCTTGGAGCTTATTTCAGTCCATAAAGAGCCTTTTTGAGCTTGCATACAAGTTTTTCATCATTTCATAGAATGAATCCTTTTGATTGTTCAATATAAAATTCTTCTTTTAAATCTCCATTAAGAAAAGTTGATTTTACATCCATTTGATATACTTTGAATTTTCGAAAACTAGAAAGAGCAAGGAACATTCTTATGGCTTCAAGCCTGGGAATAGGTGCAAACGTTTCTTCAAATTCTATACCTTCTTGTTGATCATACCTTTTACAAACAAGTATTTCTTTGTTTCTAATAACCTCTCCATTTTCATTCAACTTATTCTTAAATATCCATTTTGTTCCTATAATATTTTTATCATGAGGTCTAGGAACTAATTCCCAAGTATCATTCTTTTCAATTTGGTCAAGTTCTCCATCCATGGCCTTAACCCAACATTCATATTTACTAGCTTCATTTACATTTTGTGGTTCTATGGAGGATAGTAATGCTAGATAACTAGAGGTGCCTCTAAGAGTTCTTCTTGTCTGTACTCTAGACCCTTTTTCTCCTAGAATTTTAGATTCTAGATGATTCTTTTGAACATACATAGATGGAGTATTTTCCCTGTCTGTTGTATCTTCTTCTAGTGCTTCATTGGTTTCTTCCTCTATATCATTTTCATTTGATATGGGAAAGAATTCACCATCTTCCTCATTGTCATATTCCTTTGTTGATTTCATTTGTTCCAGATTTCTGCATGCTTCATCAATTACTACATCAATGCATTCAACAACTTTCCAAAGTATTTTATTATAACATTTGTATCCTTTACTTATGGATGAATAATCAAGAAGAATTCCTTCATCTTCTCTAGTTTCAAACTTACCATGTTTTTCATCTGTCCTTTTGATGAAACATTTAATTCCAAAAACACTAAAGTGTTTTACAGTAGGAGGCATACCATAGCAGATTTCATATGGAGTTTGATCACTATTTACCCGAACATTAGCTTTGTTGAGAATAGTCACGGCAACAAATGCAGCCTCACCCCAGAAGGTTGCATGAGTTCCAGATTCATCAAGCATAGCTCAAGCCATTTGTTCAACTATTCTGTTCATTCTTTCCACTACGCCATTTTGTTGAGGAGTTCTAGTGACTGAGAACTGCCCTTTTATTCCATGTTGTTCACAAAAATAAAAGAATTCATCCGATATGAATTCTCCCCCTCGATCAGATCTAAGACATTTGATTTTTCGATCTGATTCATTTTCAACTAAAGATTTGAAGGCTTTAAAATTTTCAAATTCTTCATCTTTATGCTTTAGTAGACCTATCCAACACCTTCTAGAAAAATCATCAATGAATAAAATAAAGTATTCTTCTCCACGAGGTGACATTTTCCTTGTTGTTCCACATAAATTAGTATGGATGAGTTCAAGAGGCTTACTTGCTGATCCTTCTTTTTCAATGAAATGAACTCTGGTTTTCTTACTGACTTGACATGGTTTGCATATGGTATTTTCTGGAATGCTGATATCTGGAAGATCATGGACCGCCTTTAGCCTACATGCTTTTATTATTTGAGAAAATCTTAGATTCCCCAATATTCTGTGCCATAACTAATTTTCATTTGTTTTTCTTAGATAGCATTGTTTTTTTCCTCCTTTGAGTATGTATAGATTGTTTGGAGTTCTTGTACCTTTGATAATTGTCTTTCCTGTATCAAGCTCATGAACCACACATCCGTTTGATCGAAACACAACTTCATTTCCTTGATTGCATATTTGACTAACACTTAACAAGTTATGCTTTAAACCATCTGCGTACATGACATTTCCAACTTTAACCTTTTCTTTCAAATAAATAGAACCTTTACCTTTAATGACAGCCAGTGTGTCATTTGCAAAGGAGACATTCTTTTCCTTTTCTACATAATTATATGAATGCAATTTCTCTTTAACACTTGTCATGTGTTTGGAGCATTCACTATTGATTTACGAATGATTCTCTTGTCCTTCTGCAAATAGAGCTATGCCACATCTTTCTGATTGAAATTCATTCTTCTCCATATCTTGGAATTTGATGACGTTTTTGCCTTTTGAAGTGTTAGCTGAAATTTTCTCCTGCAATTAGATTATTCATGACCAAAGTTATTACAAAACAAAAATTCAATTTCATCTTCAAGAGGAGAAAAGTTATTATAGGATATTTTCTTGATTCCTATTATTCACCTTTGATTTTGTGCTTCTCTAGTCATGATGGTTTTGTAAGCAACACATTGAGCAGCCTTATGCCCAAAGTTATGGCATGAAAAACATTGTCCATTAAAGAAGTTTCTGCAATCATGGAATCTTTTGGCATTATTTACCTGTTGGTTGATACTTCTATTGATGTTTGTCCTTGGAGTAAATTAAGCATGATTTACCTGATGAGTACTTTTATGCTTTTGTTGAGGATTGACATGATGTTCACTGGTCTTTGCTGCATCAAGATAGCTTGTGGTGGAGGCTAATGGCTTTTGTGATTGGGATGATTCTTCAGTATATCCAAGACCTGTCTTTATAAGAGGAGAACATTGAACTTTAATAATTTCATTTAAATTTTATGACCCTTTAGCAAGTCTAAGATTAAGAGATTTTGTCTTCTCAAGTTCTTTTATTACACCCACAACTTTGCATTCTAGTTTTTTATTGTGCTTTTCTCTTTTAGTGAGTTGATGTGTCAACGTGTCTATGATCATATTCTTTTCTTCTAAATAGATTTTGAGTTTTGTGATTTCTGCAAGAAAGTATTCCTCTTCTAAGGAATCCAAAAAGTCATCGTTGTCATAAGCCTTGAGTAGTTTATAATCTTGTTCAGTTTCACCTTCATCACTATTAGATAAACCATCACTATCTTCATGGGTATAGTAACTTCTTCTATTAACAACCTGTTTTCTATTGCCTTTTGCATATTCCTTTCCCTTTTCATATTTAACTTTATGAGTACATTTGGTAGCATAACGGTTGACTCTACCATAAGCAAAGCATTAGAATCGTAGCTTACTCTGAATCTTCTGGAACCCCATTGAAGTTTCTTGAAAAAATTTTCCTCATATTCTTCTTCTGAAATATATCCTGATTAATTGTGATTTTACTTTTCTTTCCCCTTTGTTGAATATTTGAAATCGACTTCTCACATATTTAATGGACCTCCTTTCCTAATTTCAAAGGCAGTTAGAATTCCATAAAGTTGAACCATAGTAATAGATTCAAGATCTTGATTTTTTTCTATGGCATATACTTCCGACTCAAATTTAGAAGACAAAGATCTCAAAATTTTCTCTAATAAGGTAGCCTCCTTTATCTCTTCACCCATATTCTTCATAAAATTAGAAATCTAATCTACACATAAAAAGTAACTAGCAATAATTTCATCACTATGCATCTTAAGAGTTTCATACTGAATTATGAGAGTTTGAAGCTTAGCACGTTTTACCAGGGAATCCCCTTCGTAGCTCTGAATGATTTTGTCCCATATCTCTTTGGTTGTCTTGAACTGCACGACTTTGACAAATTATGATTCTGAGATACTTCCCAATAAAGTATTGACTACTTTGGCATTGGTTTCGTATAACTTATTACCTCCTATATCTGTAGGTATTTCTATTGGAAATTGATATCCTCCTTCAACAATTTCCCAAACATCGACTCCAAGCGATTGAAGATAAGCTTTGGTTCTTATTTTCAAATATACAAAGTTGTTCCCATTGAATATTGGTGATCTAATAGATCCCATGCCTTCGTGATCATTCATCTTGAAAGATATCCCTTCAAGCGATCAAGCTTCTTTTGAAGGACCTTCTCTGATACCAATTGTTGGAAATAATAGTGAGAGGGGTGGTGAATCAATCTTTGCAATTCAATAACTTTTCAATTAGCAAACATATTTATATATGCTACTTTAGTGAAGTGAAATTGCATGTGTATGCAACTCTGATTAAGGAAATCAACGTATACCTAGAGAGCTTATGATTTAGTCAATTTATCACGTGTCGATCTTTAATTAGTGCATCAGTATCTTATTATAAAGTAACTATGTCTAGTAATAACATAATAAACCATCATAGATAAACAACACACATGAACACCAAGATTTAAGGTGGAAACCAATGCGGGAGAAAAACCACCTGCTATTGTCGTCTCTGTCTTCTTTTCATATAAAGAAAATTTGTTTACAATATTGTACCGGTATAGACTCATACCAGTACACAGGCACCCACCTATAGAAGGCTACAATATTCTCTCATTTTACAGCTTCTAATGGAAGGGAGCTACAAGCCCCTAGCTCTTGCACTAGTCGATGTGTTTACTAGTACGTAGGCGCCAGTGTATAGAAGGCTACAAACTTCTCTCTTCCTCCAAGGATGTGTTTCATTAATTTCAGACTAGATTCTCCTGGTAAACAACAATACAATATGAAGGCCTCGTATCATCAAATTTTTTATACCGAGCCCATGAGAAACTTTGAAACTCAAGCTGCATCAACCAACAATCAGTTAATCTGAATAATCATATCAATGTCACTAGAACACTGTGTTGAACCGAGAAAAATGCATCATCATTTAGAACCAGCCTCAACCTCAAAAATCATACATCGGAATTCATAAACTACTTTACTGAGCCCAACCTGCGTGTATACACTACTTCCTCTAACAAAGCCTGTGTATACCTTTAGAACTACTGAATCATAACAACTTCTAAATCTGATCTGTACCAACCAATAATATTATAAACAGCTACTGTCAATTTGCAAAGATATAGACAGTCAGCATCAAAGATGACCCTTCTCACTTAATCAAACAATAAATAAGACAAAAAGTCCTTATGCATTCAGTTTTACATTCAGATCTAAGAAGACTTCATTAACAGACAACAGTAAAACAACATCAGTGATTTCTTAACAATAGGGTTTTCCTTTGCATATGCTACTTAGAAGAGTCAAACCTACGTGTACACGTGCCTTTACCAAGGTGTTGGTTATGTGGGGCCTAACCCAGGTTCAACATTAGTTAGCCAAAAAAATCCCTACACTACTGGTCATTTCGGCATCAGCCCGCGGAGCATGGACCGAAGTCTCACCCGAAGTAGTATGGGGGGATGCTGGAACCAAGTTTTTGCACCCTAAGATGGTCGTGATGTCAGTTTATACCCTCTGTTCCTACTTTAGCGCAGGTCACTAGGCTTTATGGCTTTCAATCTAGCCCTTTATTCCATAATTCAATACCTCCGTGAAGGGGTACGATTGACCTTCGTGCAGCCTTAACCTGCGATCTAGGTACTTTCGCACTACTACGAGAGTAGATTGTATAGGTTCCCAAGTTATCTCAAATGTATTACTTATCTTACTAAACAATTGCAATTAGCGCCACGTAAATAGATATTCTTACTTGCGTTCGTTTATCTAATACAATCACATAAATTCGTGCGTCACATGAACATTGTAAATTAAACCCAAAACACAATATAACTAGATGCATTAACAAGAAATAGATACACAAAGTTTGCAAAATACTTCTCTATATTGATATCTTCAGATTATTGCAGACTCTATTTGCCTTACTGACACAGCTACAGGGGTCCCGCACTCAGCTGCGTACTTCTACCCTAGGCCTCTATGTACTCAGCTACAAGGCCTCTACCTACGCTAAGACCTGAAACACTTATACTTCTCTACCAAGACTCCAAGCCTTGTCTTCTAGTACCAAAACTTTTGACTACTTAGAGCTTGCTTACTTAGCTCTTTTTATACAATCCCATGGTCCGCGGACCATGGGTAGATCCTTACAGCTGACTTTACATTTTACAAAATAAGGGCGAACAACCCTTCATGACTCAAGGCACCTTCGTGCTCCGCGACGTCAAAATGCGAAGACTTTACAACTTTATTACAAAACTTGTCTCGAAACATGGGCTTTTAGCCCCAAAACTGTCCTTGGGGGATCCCGTTCCCAACACGCCCCTAACATAAACATCGTGACTCACCCTCGATTGACTCTGCGGGTGCGAATATCTTAGTGTGAAGACCTCCCAGCTCAACCTGTATGACTACAACCTCGACAGTGCACTGTGCGGTCACCTGCTACTCTTCTTCAACTATCTGCTTGGTCACTACTCCTGAGCTGTCGGCTTGAAGCTTCTGCTGAGTTGCTTGCATATTCACAAGCTTTCCTTCAATAGAGGTCGTGACCTCATAAGGCTCATCCAACCAGGGCTTCAAGCACGCCTTCAACACTGCCTCCTTGTGCTATGCTACATCTACCTGTTCTTTCAACTGATTAGCCTCTTGCAGCTTTGCCAGTCTCTACGTGAGCGTGATGGTTTAAGTTGTACCTTTTACTTCATCATAGTGCTAATGAACTTGTCGCACTTCTATCTCCAATCGATGTACATTAGTGTCCTCCTACACGCTTGTTAGGACCTCGAACGACTATTCAAAAAGTTGTGTGCAGTCTACTACTGCACTGTCGACCGCCGCTATCTCCTTTGTGACAGCGGTTGCACGTTGCTCCTTTACTTCTGGCAAATTTAAAGGCTAGGCCTTCAACTATAGTTCTGTAATATGTAGGTTCAACTCTAGCTGAATCCTAGCCATCTCTATGCGAGCGTTGCGCACCCCTGTAGCAAGCTTGCGGCCGTGGACCTCAATCAGTTCTTCTTCAAGAATAGCCAACTTCAGGACAATTTAGCATGCCACCTCCACGATCTAAATTATACGCTTTTTTCGTCAGTTACCTCGTTCATGGTGGTGATGACAGAGTCTCATTGTAGTTCCATCTGTTTGTTATTAATCCTTTTCTTGTTGATCACCTATAATGCCTAGTGTTCTTGGGCCCTCAGCTCTGCAATCACTCCATCCTATAAAAGGTGGAGCGCCTCACCAGGGAGCGCTTTAAAGTTCAACCCCACTCCCTTGAGGGCATTGACAGTGGGTCTGTCAGCTTCATTCTCTATAGTCAGTGATCCATCTGGCAACACTATTGCGCTGGAGACCTATGCGTGCAACATCTCTGTAGATTCTGAAGTGCTGATAGCAAGGCTGGTGGACACCGTGCCAGCCTGGGATGCATAGATATGCAGTTCCTATAGACCTGTTTGGATGGCACCCAATAGTAGTTGTTTTTGTTGTTCAAACTGTTGTAGTACCTCCGCGGTGACATCTCGCACCATGTCTCTAATGTCATGTAAATCACCCTCTATGAGGGTGATTGGGTCTAACGACGTCTTAGTGTCCTTGGAATTCTTCCTCGACCCTCCTTTCTCTTGTTCCCTTGGATGCTTGATGTGGGGAGATGTCGCCTACAGGTCTACCTCATGCTGGCTCTATTTGCTCATTTTTTTCTTCTTCTATCTCGGGCGAAGGCGATCTCGTGCTTTTATCAGAGACCCTCTCTCTTCCACCTATTTGCTTCTTCCTCTGCTAGGAAACATCGCGCTCCACCTGGGCTTGTCAGCGGCCTCCTTCTTCCTCTTCTCAGCTATCTGCGCCATCTTGAGCATCGCATCCTCCTTCTTGCGCTACACATTGGACTTGCTTGCCCCCATCGCCAACTCTGATGTAGTGCACCACTCTGTCAGCCAACGATCAACCATTGCATCAATTGTGTCTATTTCCAAGTAAGGCAAGTCATACCATGTCTGCGTAGGTTCCTTCCACGCCCTGATCGACATATGGTGAAAATCTACCTTAAACTCCACCTTTCCCTGCAAGTTAGCAAACATAGTAGGCGACAACCGTGGTTTGTGGTTGATGGCCATGCAGATGTTCATCTCTATCAATATCCAAAAGATCTTGCTATCTTCGATGCACTGTGCATCCTTGGTCACCCACAGTGAAGCGTACTTCACTGCTTCTGGCAGGTCTAGCGCGACCGAGGGGAATTGACTATCTTCTGGTAGCTCCCATGCTACTAGCACAATCGACAACAAGAGCCACACATAGTTGAAGGTCTTTCTGAGCTCCTGTGTCACAGGGTAGTTTGCAAGGAACTCACTGCAAATATAGTGCATCCAATTGAACTGGACTCCTTCAGCACATTGGGCTACTAGCGCGATGACAGGTGCCGACACCTCATCTGCACGACACTTCCTCATCACCTTTCTTGCCAAAATCTGCGTGGCCACCTTAACTGCAAGGTCACTGATACTGGAGATGGAATAGCCTCACGGTTTCTTCACAAGCTTAAATTTCTCCTTCATGGCCTCTGAGAGGGCCTACTCGTCACCTTTTCTGCCAAACATCATGCCCAGAATTTGTCCTTTTTAGGGTAGCCATGTGATCCAATGGATCAATCTATTGGTGATGGGTATTGGCTCCTCGAGACACAAACACCCATCGTGCACCAATCATAACAACTGCTTGATGACCAACACCGTAATCGGGGTGCGGTTGTAGTGCGGCACCCATAGCAGGTTGAGAACACCTACCTTGTCTACTCCCCTAAGCCACTTCCGTAGCTCCAATGCGGTCATCTCGGTGGTTGTATGAATAATGTGGCACATTAGCTTCTTGGTCACCAAGTGCGGGAACTTCTCATGGTCGGTTAAGTCCCAATCTTCCACCTTTAACAGAGGAACCCACCCGAAGCGCAGTCCTTCAAAAACAATCTCATCTCGTAGCAGAGGGGTTTGTAAGGGGACCTTGCTTTTTTCAATGTCTTTTGGCACCTTAGTCTTGCCCTTATGTGGAGGGACGTAATCACCCTGGACTTCAAATTCCTCCACATCTATCTACAAGTCCTCATCATCTATCGGGATGTCTTCAATTTCTTCCTCCTCCGGCTCTAGGTTAATAGCTTTACCCTTTTCCTGTGCAATGGGCTTTTCCTTTGATGGGTTTCTTCTCAGAAATGCACACACTGACATCGTAGGCTCCTTGCCCTTCTTATCCTTCGCACTCTCCTTGGTTGGGGTCGGCTTTGTTCTAGGCATCCGTGGTGATTTGGGAACTTCTGCTAATAATTTTGCAACCTCCAGAGTAGCTTCTTCTGCCTCCCTAACAACCTCTGGCACAGCCTCCTTAGCCTTCACTACTTTGGTGTCCATAGCTTCTGTGGGTGCTGACATGACGCTATTCAATAATTCTCGTGTCACCTCTGGTAATCGCTCAAATGCCAAACTTGCTATCATATATTCAAAGAATTCTTGATTCGTGTGCTCTTGAGAGCTCAAAAACTCAATTCTCAAAACGCCAAGCATTTTTCGCTGGGCAGCCACCTGTAATTTATAGGGCATTTTGAATTCAAATCCGACCGTTCCCCCCACATTTGGTTCATTAATGCTGGACTGGCGGCATATTTTCAAGGATCTGACTGATAAAGTTCATCTTAAATGCCGGCTTCCCGCTCCATTTGGCTGCATTTCTACCGTCGAATCATGAACAATGACTTTAATGGTCACTTTTTGGCTAACCTGCACGACTTCTCCCTGGGTAGCGCAACTCCTTGTGCAGCGTCGTGAACCTTGTGACACTTCCTTGCTTCGCACAATCCTCCAATCGTGCAGCTCCCTAACCTGGGCAATGTAGTTTATAGTCCCGTGCCTCCTTTCAGCTGCCTGGAGCACTAAGACTATGCTACCCTCATATAGTCACATGGTCGGACCACCGGTGTATGGCTTCAATCGGTTGCCATTCACCTTTCCTGGGAAGGGATCTCCATTCAATTTAACCAACTGAACTACTTCACCGTCGGTAATCTCCTTAATAATATAGGGCCCTAACCAGTGCATTCTGAACTTCCTTGGAAATTTATCAAACTTACTGTCATATAACAAAACCAGATTCTTTACCCTAAAGGTACGCAGCTTAATATGTTGATCATGCCATGTGTTTTCGTGCTTCTTTTGGACTTGTTGGTGGAATCCAACTAGAAATCTCTCTTCCTTAAGCTCAGCCAGCTGCATGAGCCTCTCTTCCAGGGCTCCGCGATCCGTCATACCCATGAGTGTTGTTATGCATAGGCTAGGCACAATGTATTCCATGGGCATCACTGCTTCAACACCATATACAAGCTTAAAGGGTGTTTGTCTAGTCAAATTCTTACATGTCGTCTGACATGCCCATAGTACTATGGGTATGCACATGTCCCAATCACTTTGCTGAGTGTTGCAAACCTTGGTTAGTGCATTTTCTAGCACCTTATTGAATGCTTCCACCGTCTCGTTAGCCTGTGGGTTATAAGGCATGCTCTTTTGGTGATATAGATGAAATTCCTCCATCAGCGCATTGATCATCTTGTTCAGAAAGTGTGTACCACGATCACTCATCAGAATCTTTGGAAACCCAAATCGCGTCAGTACATACTCAAAGAGGAACTTCATTGTAGTCGCTCCTATGCAATCCTTCATAGGCTGTGCCTTCGCCCATCTAGTCAAATACTAAGTCACGGTGATAATGTACCATGCTCCTGCCTTCTTCCCTTGGGGATGAATGGGTCCCACAAAATCTATCACCCATTTCTAAAAGGCTTGTAATGTCATATGTGGATTGAAAGGCAGCTCATCTCTCCAAAATGGCCTGCCAGTCCTTTAACACACAACACATGCCTTGCAATAAGCTTTTGAATCCTGATGGAGGGTCGGCCACCACAACCTTGCGCGTAGAATATTTTGCGCGGTCGCTCTCCCTACATAATGGCCTCTCGCAACGCCCCCATGAGCATCTATGAGGATACTTCTCCTTTCAAACTCCGGTACATATCGTCGCAATATTTCATCAGAACTCATTTTGTACAGATGCCCAACAATGACAGAAAAGTCTGCCACGTGCACGACTAACTCCTTCTTCTGTTGGATGGTGTAACCTTCCAGGACAGTTCCTGTCATTAGGAAGTGTATGATGTCTTTTAAATTACCATCCGTGATGCGCACTACAAATAGCTGCACGTCAGGCAATCCCTCCTCCAAATTAGTGGGTCCTTCGCTTGTTTTGATGCGTGATAGATGGTCTGGTCCTGCGTTCAGTCGTCCAAGCTTGACAATAGCTTCAAAATTATACTCCTAGAACAATAACAACCATCAATAGATTCTCCCCCCCAACATAGGCTTATTGACCAGGTATTTGAATGTAGAATGATCTATATACATCTTAAAATTTCCACCTAGCAAATAGTGTCTAAACTTCTGGAGCACGTATACCATGGCTAACTCTCCGCGCTTGATGGTGGAATAGTTCTTATCAGCCTTGGATAACCTTCTACTTGCAAACGCTATAGGATGGCCCAATTCTCCTCTGCCAGCCTATGTCAGTACTGCTCCCAGCGCTATACATGACGCGCTGAAATGTACATGAAACTCCTTCTTCCAATTCGGGAAGACTAAAATCGGCGTGGTGACCATCTTTTCTTTCAATACATCCAAGATTTTCTTACAGTCCTCGTTCCAACAGAATGTGACATCCTTTTTCAACAACTTCTCCATATGCACGGTGATCTAGGCATAGCCCTTGATAAACTTCCTGTAATACCCAGTATGTCCTAAGGTGGTGTGCAGTTGTTTCACACTCCTTTGTGTTTCCATGTTAAGTATCACTGATCTTCGTGGGATCTACCATTAGTCCCTACCTACAAACCACATTACCTAGCAAAGTCCCAAAAGGAACACAAAATAGGAATTTCTTCAAATTGATCGCAATCTGGTACTTTCAACAAGTATCTAGCATCAGGGGTAGACTTTTGACATGGTGTTTTACTAGCCCAAACACAGTCGAGTCATCAAAGTACACCTCTAGAAACTTATGAATAAATTCCTTGAATGCAGCAATGACTACGCGCGAAAAAATCGCAGGCGCATTCTTCAATTCGAAAGGCATTACGGTGTACTGAAAACATCCCCACTCAGTTGCAAAGGTCGTCTTGCTCCTATCCTCCGGCCCAATTTTGATATGATGGTACCTAGAGAACCCATCAGTGAAGGAATATGCTTCGTGGCCACCTACATTGTCCAACACCACATCAGTGAACGGAGTCAGGAAAGGATCATGTACACAAGCATCATTCATATTCCTAAGATCTACGCATATCTTTATTTCATCCTTCTGCTTCTTTTGTTGTACCACCATTGGGCTTACCCAATCAGATTCTTCTACAAGCTCAATGATACTTGCCGTGAGCATCTTGTCTAGCTCTAAGCAGATCTTCTCCTTATACTTCAGATTGAGATGGTAAAGCATTTTCTTAATCGGCTTCACGTCGGGCTTTAACGTGATCCTCATAATGCCCAACTCTCCAATTATCCTGTTTAGCCCATAAACATGGTAGGGAACAAATCCTGGTATTCGTGGAGCAATTCAGCAACCTTATCCACTATCACGTCATCCTAGAAATCTCCAATCTTTGGGAATTTGGGCTCCACCCTCGTACCAATATTTACCTGTTTCGTTTTCAGTGGCACGGTTATATCAGTATTCTCATTTTGCAGTCCCTCAACCTCACGGTGACCCTCTGTTTCAGGAATGTTAATCTTTCATGGATCCTCATCTTCTTCTTTAGCAGTCATGTTATAGCATTCTAGCGCATGGCTTAGCTGAGTAGTCGAATCGGGTTGAATCAGATCCAAATGATCCTGCTGTATCATAAATATTGTTGCTTTCACTTCTTGTAGCGCTTCGTTAATATAGTCAAACCCATCTTCCAAGCTGAATGTCATTATGAATCCTTCGTACAGAATATCCCATTCACATGTACCATGGTGGAGCTTTGTTTCCAAGTACCATTTCATTGGGATGAAATCTAGGGTATCACAGAATAAGTGCACCCATTCAGGTTAGGGCTTCGCTCCATAAGCCTAAGCCCATTTGGCTAAGTGTGCACGCGGATCATCCTTCCCGTCATACTTGTCTATCATTATTAACTTTGGCTTCCCAAAGTGTGTTCTCGTCATCCTTTTGCACTCGCGCCAACCATCAAAACTACCCTTGTGCATACCCCACAATCTTGCAGGCATAGCGCACAGTGCTTAGTCCAAAGCCTGGAAGCGTTGGTTCTCTGGTACTACCCTCTCAAATGCATCCAAAAATACATCTACATCATTCAGGCCATCATAAGTGGGTAGACGTCTTACCTCTGATGATACACAGTGCAACAACTGGTCATCATGTGACAGCATATCGTGGTTACTTCATGTAGCCGGTCCTGCTAGCGCTCTAATTCTTCATCAGAGTCTAAGGTGCAAGAACTCTCGTGATCCAATGTAATTCGTCCATCCACTGTTGGATTCATCCAATATTGGTCTCGCACTGTTATCTTATATATACAGTCCAAATCGTCATCACTCTCATAATCATGGACTGGTTCGGCATAGCACGATCCTTCGGCAAGATATAGGGGTACTATTACGCAGAGTGAATTCTTTTAAAATATCATCTTTTTCTTCTTTAGGTTGATTAATCCATTCATATCAGTGGCCCTGTAGGGTAGGGGTTGTTGTCATCCACAATTTTCATTACTTCAAAGTCATCCAATGCACTTGCGCCTTCAATATCTACAGTCACTCCTTGCAGCCATCCAATGAGGATGATCTTCTGCTGATTTTCCATCCTTAACTGAATCAGAGACCACTACAGTGCGGGTCTTCCCATCCGTTCCCAAGTCTGCTTTGGTAGGGTGTTCACGTCTGACCCCTGATCCAAAATAACCTAATCCATTTCATATTCTCCTATCTACGCAGTCAGTCTCATCTCTTGTCCTATCCTTGCTTTAAGCATACCAATATTTTGTATCACGCACGATTCACTTAGAGTGTTTTTGGTGCATCTATTTATAAGCTCCTGTACCCCTTCATAGCCTTGCTATCCCGCACTATTTTCATGCAGGTCTCTAGAAAGGTCGTAAGCATAGAAGGGTCCAATTCTTGATCAGGCTTATCCTTTGTCCCTAAGGTGGAGGCCTCAGTGAAGCTCTTCTTTTCTTCCATGAATGTTTCATGTGTGCACTCTGATTCAAAGTCAACCTCCTTCACCGGAGCTTTGCGAACCCATGTGTTATGTTTGGGTTGTTTCCCCTTATCATTCCCTATTGTAATTCCACTTCGGAGCACTATATTCACATTTGGATCCTCTTCGCGAGGCTCAGACCTTATCATCTGCAGGTTCTGAGTCGGCTGAGGTGGTAGCGCCCCTTTGTTGTGTATCCTTTCTATCAGCGTAGGACAATCTTTTGTCTCATGATCAAATTGAGTACAATATTTGCATGATGGTCATGTAGGGTTAGTGCATTCGTGGGCATAGTGTCTTGGTCCTCCGTATTTGTAGCAGATTAGCTATCCTCGACCTCTTCTAGGTCCTCCTCCACGTCAGCCTCATCTGCGCCCCTAAAAGCATGTTGCTGCCATCCCTGCACTCTCGTTAGGGGGCCACGTTTCTCTCTGAACCCTATAGGTGGGAGTTATGTCCATCATCAATTCATAACTTCTGCAGTTGCGCTTATCATTCGCTACCGATCTGCAAAAGTTGCAGAACAGTTGTTGCAGTGTTTGTACAAACTTCTGCAACAAATGACAATTATCTCTCATATGTTTCCTTACTACCTGACATATAGAACACCAAAAATGCAGGCCCCACACTCAGTCCTGCTTGAGCTTTCGGCATCAAAGGCATCAGTCCTCCTCCTGCAATACAGTTTGCAAAGACCGGGCAATCGTCCTTGTCGTGCCCTTGACCTTTACATTTCAGGCAGCATACCTCTTTGTGCACCTCCGGTCAAACTATTCTTTCCTGCTTCAAACTTTGCATTTCAAGGAAAATATTTTGCAAATGCGCATGGATCTGTTGAACCCCTAGATTCAGATCTTGCATCAGTGTTTCACACAGTTTGCAATCTCCAAGGCCTTTGCCTGAGTCATAATTTTTTGTTGTGACAGTGCAACCCTTAGGTGTGGCAGGAGCAAAGCCACAAAGCACTCGCGGTGCTCTCCAACTATTAAGTTCATATTAGCTTTGCAGATTTTACATTTCAACCTCTGATCCAATTCCCAAGGTGTGTCACCTGGTTTCATCACGATTTCCTTGAACCCCACAATCGATTGTGCCTCGAATTTAGGCCTACTAAATTCTTTATTCAGTGTTGTCTGGATATCTACCACTCTAGCATTTGGGTTATCATTAGAGTACTTAATGTACCAAGTTAGCGCGCAATCCTGCAAAGCACTAACCAATGTTTCCTTCTTCATGTGATCATCTATAATGCCCTGAGCTTCCCATACAACTTTCACGACGAACCAAAACTAGTCTAGGTCCTCATTTCCCAAGCCTTTAAACAAAGGCAGCTTCACTGAATTTTCCATGTTGAACTGCGGTGGAGGTGGTGGTGGTATGGGTGAAGTCGCAGGTGATGGTGGTGAAGTTGGAGGTGGTATGGGTGGGGGTGGAAGTTGCGGGAATCCTTTTCGTATTAACTAAATTTCACTTCGCAGAGAATCCTGCGCTACTCTCTCTTCATCGCCCAATGGAGGTGAAATCAGTGGGCTATATTCAGGACCCTTTCTTCCTTCGTTCCTGTAAGTCTTTCCCCTTCGCGTAGCTCTGAACATCAAGGCATTTGCATAGCCTGTTTTTCATACAATAACATCATAATCTAGGTATTAAAAGACTTCAACTACTTACCTTGTGGACCCTTGAAAAAAAGCACCGCTCTGCCTCGTTGTAGCTAACTGAGGTATCAACTGTGAATTCAGTCACAAATCCTCCTATGATGTGATGAAGCCAATGATAAACAGCATGGGAAATCTTATCCTTAGAGGCTTCCAGTCTCTGTACTAACTCTGAGGTTGAGACAATAGGACCGTCAAGTCTCCACCTTCCTTGGTTATCCGCTAGCTTTGCGATCCACTCGTATAACTCAACTGGAAAGGAACATAAAAAGATCTCGTGAATTTCTGTATATAGGTACCTATCCAGCCACTGTTCCTTTGTTAGCCATGGATTTATGTTCCCCTGCACCGTGAATTCATGGATATTTTTGTCCAACCAGTCCTTGATCTCTTTCTTAGTTGGATTCCATTGATACGACATCACACATCCTTATGTAGATTCGGGTCCCGGCAATGGAACCATTTGTTGGCTGCATGGGGCTTGACCCAGGTTCAACGTTAGTTAGCCAAACAAATCCCTACACTACTAGCCCTTCCAGCATTAGCTTGCAGAGCGCAGACCAAAGTCTCACTCGAAGCAATATGGGGTGATGCTAGAACCAAGTTTCTGCACCCTAAGATGGTCGTGATGTCGGTTTATACCCTCTGTTCCTACTTTTGCATAGGTCAATGGGCTTTAGGGCTCTATCAGTCTAGCCCTTTATTTCATCCTTTAGTACCTCTACGAAGGGGTATGATTGACCTTTGTGCAGCCTTAACCCATGATGTAGGTGCTTTCGTGCTGCTATGATAGTAGATTGTATAAGTTCCCAGGTTATCTCAAGTGTATTACTTATCTTACTAAACAATCACAGTTAGCGCCGTGTAAACAGATATTATTACTTGTTTTCAATTAAATAATACAGTCACATACATTCACGCATCACATGAACATTGTAAATTAAACCCAAAACATAATATAACTAGATGTATTAACAAGAAATAGATACATAGAATTTTCAAAATACTTCTCTTTATCGATATCTTCATATTCTTATAGACTCTATCCGCCCTACGCACACAGCTACAGGGGTCCGGTTACTCAGCTGCAGACTTCTACCCTAGGCCTCTGCGCCCTTAGCTGTAGAGCCTCTACCTATGCTAAGACCCGAAACGCTTAGACTTCTCCACCAAGACTCCAAGCCTTGTCATCTACTACAAAAACTTTTGACTGCTTAGAGCTTATTTACTTAGCTCTTTTTATAGAATCCCATGGTCTGCGGACCATGGGTATATCTTTACAGCCGACTTTACACTTTACAAAATAAGGATGGACAACCCTTCATGAATCATGACACCTTCATGCTCCGCGACCACAAAATGCGGAGACTTTACAACTTTATTACAAAACTTGTTCCAAAACATGGGCTTTTAGCCCCAAAACTATCCTTGGGGGATCCTATTCCCAACACAAGGTGAACCAGCGTATAGATCTTCAAATATTAACTCACAACTTCACTGCTATTATAGACTTTAGACATACCTAGATCATGACATTTAAAGAATAAAACATGTGTAAGCAACTAGATATAGCCCAACCAATATCATATCATTCAATGATAATTCATTTCAGGTCTCATGATCTGATCCAACATTGAATTCAAGGTGCACAAAATATTTCAGATTATATCATAGTCATAGCCCCTGCAACATCAAATATACTTCAGATAGAAGTATTCCCGATAAACCCTTTCACTTGCACTCTTGGCCCTTCGATCTTCTCCTCCTTATATAGTTTTGGCCTTCCTCAATACCTTGGACCAAAACCACACTTAGGAATTGTGGTATTCTTGTACGTGATCAAATAGTTGTTACTCTGCTCAATATTGTGGGCTAATACCATGGTATTGATCCTTGGTATACTTTACTCTTGGATTTCCTTGATTTTCCAGCACATACACGCTTTTCCTCTTGTGAAAGTGTGTGCATATGTATATGCTCCTTTTGTCATGTGAACCTGCATGTATATGATATTTTTACAAAGTGAACCTGCATATACATCTTAAACTATCTGAAAACATCCTTTTCCTTCAACTTCTTGATTCTGATCAGTAGACCTTTGTTCCAACTTCCTGTTCTTCTGTACCAATTCCCTGTTACCTTTGAATTGAGTTGTTAACTTGTGAGTTTCCTTTTTCCAAATTTGAGCAAACCTGTGAGTGAGTTCCCATCAAGGAAAGCACTTGTATCATAATGTCAACAAAAGAAATTTTCTTCCATTAAAAATAGGTTTCCTTCAGCTCTTGATATTAAAAAGTGTGAATTTAAGCTAGCGTTTCTTCAACCTAATAGTTTCTGCTCCTAAACCTGTTGGAGATTATAAGACTTATGTTTTATATTTCAATACTAAACAGATCCATCTTATAGATCATATTAGTCTGCATAGACAAACTAGTGAGATGATTTATTCCTCTCTCACTAATTATGCTTCAAATGTATCAAAATTGCATAATTCTCTGAATAATACTATTGCAGGACTTAAAATGGAAAAAAAATTATTCTCTAGCTAAGGATGTTAGGATAAAATCTTTAGAACACCTTGTAATTAAATAAGGTTTGGATCCCAAAAATGTGGATGCAACTCAAGAGATTGTTAAGAAGGAAAATGAAGATATTCAAGCACTTAGGAGACAGTTGAAATTTCCCACAATAGAACATCCCCAAACACAAGAAATTGGGGAATTAGAGAAGGAGAAGGAAGCTCTATTGTATTTTCTAATTGAACAAAACTTGTAAATTCAGAAAATGCAAGAAAGGATGGAAAATTTATTAAAAGAGAAGGCCCAAATTGACAATGTAGTAATTCCAACAACATACACAGGTTCCATAGAAGATATTACTATAGAAAGTCTATCACAAGCATTATCTTCTCTTAGCCTAAAGGATATTGATATTGACAGAATGAAAAAAAAATTGGACAAAGATTAGATGAAAAAAATTAAACCAGATAATGCCTTACTTGAGGAACTAACGAAAAATGTAAATTTATAAAAGCAATTAGAACATTATTTCAGTAGTTCTAATAGTATTCAATGTTTATCATAGGGCAAAGAACAAATTTGGATAGAAATTATGTCATTTTTGTCTAATATTTGATAGTATATGGAGATTATTGTAGAACAAGAGGAGTTGATTGAAAGAGCCAAAGAAGTTATTAATGACATCAAAATAAAATTGGGAAATAAACCTGGACAAGAAAGTCAGATAATAAAATATTTAAACACAAGGTACATAGAAGAACTTGAAGAACTAGGAATTGTAGATAGAATATAATGGGTTATTTAGACTACAAAAGGTCTCACGAAGAAAACTTTGATGCTAAAGGAAAAGGAAAAGTGGTAAAATATTCAAAAGAAAATCAATAAATTCTACAGAAAATTTTCTATTCTGCAAGAGAGAGGACTTCCATATTTTAAGAATTCATATGGCTATATAGTAAAAAAGCACCAATATGATAGATTTTTGAACAGAGAAGTAGGGGACAAGGAAAAGTTTGTTGGAATCAATAGAGAGACTAGTGGTTAGAATCTCCTTCATATGTTAGGTTATGACATTTTCATCTGCTACGAAATAAACCACTTGTTCATAGTAAAACCTTCATTTGAGAAGGATACTAATGCAGACGAATCATACAAGTAGATGATGGACCTTAGTTACCCAAAGATTAAGAATGGGAGAAATTGGTCAAATTTTTTAAAGAAATTTAGCTTATTAATGTAGATTGTTAGCAATATATCACAACTATTGAGTATTTCATGCAAAAAGAATAGAGGAGCATCAAATACAGTCAATGCAAAAATCTAGTGCGGTTGCAGGCATTTTTGGAGCAATTTTCTGAGAAATTTTCTATTTTTACTTAAAAGTTGTTTAAAGATTATCCAAAGCTTTAGATAAAGAATAATTTGATTGTAAATATTTTAAGGGATAGGATATTTTGTAAAGAACTTTATATATGCCTTATTTTTTAATAAGAAAGGGTTGATACCTCGAGAAATTTTTATAATATTGATGTAATAATTTCAACTTGGATATAATTAAAGGCTTCTAGTTTTCGTTCATGACAACAATTTTGTTCTTGTGAGTTCTTATTGTAATTTCATAGTTTGTTTTTGTGTATATTTGAGAATAGTATAGGACATTGGGAAGGGCTAGATTGAGTATCAATCTCCTTGACATCCCTATTGAAAGTTATGTTCAAACTCAGTTAGAAATTGAACAATCTATTTAATTTACTGCCCATAAATATTTGTATTGTTTCTTCTATGTTGTACTTGGATATATTTGTGTTGACTGTAAAGGTTAATTTATATGTATATGTTATTATTAGATGATTAAATATTCGAGGAGAATGTGTATCCATCTAAACTCCTCTCAATTCCTATTTAAATTCCTCGAATTGATCCTTTGACATAGTTCTTTAGTTGGTCACTATCTACAAAGATACAACATGGGGGATCAAGAAAAAAAATTGAGAAGCACAAGCGTAGGAAATAACGGATTGAGAAGAAAATGTTGTAATGGTGGATGTTGTAACAATGGATGTTGTACCAACAAATGTTGTAACAACATATGCCATAACAACATGTAAATGTTAAATCTACTAAAAATGTTGTAACAGCTAATTCTATAACACTAATTACTATTGAAAATGTTGTAAAAGTTGATGCTATAACAACTGCTGCTAATGAAACTACTGAAACGCTAACCATTAAAGTGGATGTTGTAACAATATATTTGTAACAACAGATGTTGTAATAGTAGATGTTGTAACAATTGAGGGGGTAGAAATCCATTTCATATTGCTTGTCAAAACTTGAAATTAGGTAGCCAAAGAGGTGTTTCTTCCACCGAGCACTACACCAGCATTTGGGGGATCAAGAAAATAAGTTAAGAAGCACAAACATAGGTAATATTGGATTGTGAAGAAAATATTGTAGCAATAGATGTTGTAATAATAGATGCCATAACAACATGTTGTAGATTCAAACTGAAAATTGTAATATGATATAAAAATGACTTGAATCTACTCTACTCATCAATGGAAACAATAAACGATCGATGAAATAATGAAGAATAAAAGAAAAAGAATTCAATAACACATAACACAATAATTTTATGTGGAAATCCACAACTAAAAGCCCCTACTATCTGTATATTGCATTAATCGGAAAATATGAGAAGATGACAATGCCTTTTGGAAACGCGAGCAAACTCTCCACAATCTCAATCTATATCACTACTCCACAAACAAGCTCCAGCCAATACTTAGCCAAACATTTTTCCTGCCAAGCTCCTATTTCCTCAAGAAATTTCCTAGGGAATTAGCCCATATTTAATTGCGAAATTCCTCAATAATGAATTATGCAATCCTCATAGGCCTTCCTCTGATTGCATGTGATGAGCCTCAATATTGAACCAAGGATTTTGCAACTCCCAAGACTACAAACTTTAATTATCAACCAGGGGTTCGTACAAACTTAAGAGGTGTCGGAACTATATGTGTGGCATACAATGTGTCCTTCCTTTGCTGTCATGATGTAATGGAGTGGATGTACTGAAGTCAAATCCTAAAATAATTCTAGAAAATTAAATGTTTGAAATGGAACCTTAACCTATTGCAAGAAAGTACAAAGAAAGAGACGGAAATTCAATGCTAAATCACACCATTTCCTAATTAACTGCCAGGAAACTATGCTCTGCAATAATGCTAAATTATCATGAAACACATGCTACTATCTAAGCATGGAAGTAAGAAGCATCAAACATCACTAATGTGCAAGTAAAGGGATTGAAATAAATATGTTTTTGTCTTTTTGTCTTTTCATGCAAAATCAAGTATGCAAACTAATTTCCTTTGGTTATGTGGTAGGTGAATTAAGGATGTTGGAGGTTGGATGGAAGGGTTAGGAGATGCTTGGATAGTGTGGGATACCCTTGGGAGGCTTTTGGTGACTTCCTAGACTTTTTCTCTTAATTCAGCCCCAAAACAGGCCATTTCAGGAAAGCCTACAGGATGTACTAGAGACCTACAGGATCAGGAAAGCCTACAGGATGTACTAGAGACCTACAGGATGATCTTGTAGGAATTACAGTGAACCTACAAGATACAGCTGAGAGAAAAATGTGAGGTATTGGAGGTGATGAAAGGCTTAGGGAAGGTGGTATATAGGTGGACTGGAGTGAGAAAATACCTATGATCACTTAGAACTCAAAACAAAAATTAGGAGATGGATGGATTTTCTCAAGAAGCTTGGAGAAGTTTCCCTGTGAAATGATGAAATTGGTGAGGGTTTAATGAGCAAGAAATTGGATGGGACAAATTTTGGTATTAACTAGGATGTCTTAGGTCCCAATTCCAAGTTGAATTGCTAAAAAATATCTATGTTAACCCATGCAAAAAAAAAAAAAAAAACATTACAAGTCGAAAATCTAGAAATTCGAGAACTACTGAACTAGTAAATGTAAAAAATGCCTAATCAAATCAAGTGAAAATGCAATGGGGTAATTTTTGTTATGAACTAGAATGTTTTTTTGATCTAATTCAAGTGGAATCAATTCGATTGAAGCTCGTTAGCATGCTCTATAAAATAGTATAAGTTTACTGTTCTTTGCTAAAAAGGAGGTCCAACAATCTAGATTTGGGAATAAGAAGACTAATCCAAGCAACTCAATGATTATTATGAACTTCAAAATATTTTAAAAGGATGAAATAATGCGTGTGATCCTGCAAAATAAATTACATCAACCATTTAACTCAATCCTACAACAAAAAATTATTAATCCTAAATGCAGAAATGGAAAGTAATAAAAACTAGAGATGCATGTGAATAAGCAATGAAAAGAAAGAAACAAAATGATAAAAAAGGGCTTTGAGGTTCCTGGGATGGCCAAGCCCAAGTAAAATCAGATACCTATAGAGGAGAACAAGATTTAGAAGCTTAACATGACACCAATCTTCATTATTTTCATCAATAGAATTACATCCCTGCAAGAAAATACAATGGAGCTGCAAAAATACAAGCTCTCTCCACAATAACACTAATCAAAATCCCCCCCTAGAGGAAAATTCAACTTGGTACTTATACAAAATGATTAGGAATCATTTCCATGAATGGAGGAAGCTTTCCCCACCAAAATTTCTCGATTAGTGGATCTAGTCCCCAATGCTAGGAATTTGCATTAATTGGCAGGGAACACATTCCTAGATTTTCTCAATCATTCCCTAGAGGCAAGTTCGACTTGGTACTTATAAAAAATGATTAATAATCATTCCCCATAGATGGAGGAAGTTTTCCCCACCGAAATCCCTTGATTAGTGGATCTGCTCCCTTGATTGGTGGATTTTCTCCCATGATCAGTGGAACACATTCCTAGATTTTCTCAATCATTGGAGTCCCACAATTTATGTCATAATTCCATAATATTTTGTTGAATTATTATTTATTATTGATGCTCCAGTAGTAGGGAACAAGTCCCTAAATTATCTCCTCCTCCAACTCTTCATAATTTGCCCAATATTCTCATAATATTCCACACAAATAAATAATATTAGGCACAAATATTCAATTATTCATAAACCTTCCTAATGAATATATTAAAGTTAGAAATAAATTATCTAATGCAAAAATAGAGGTTTAATGTGTTGAAGGATGGTCATAGGCATTAATTTATGTTTTAAATTAAAGGCATGGGACTTAATTTATGTCTAATTTAGAGGCCCATCATACTCCCCTGCTGAAAGTGTTGCTCATTGTCTGAGCAACATAGTGACCTCATTGTGCCTCATCCATGGCCCTGGTGGCCTCTCTCTTGTGCATTAAGAATATTGGTTGTAAGATCTGAAAGGACAAGGCCAAAAACATATTTGTTCAAAGAAAAATCATTATTTTTTGGGACCATTAGCTTGCTTTCTTGCCCTTATTCAAAATGAGTTCTTGAATATTTTTTAATTTGGAAAGGTCTTCCACACCCTTATTAGCATAGCAAGTCATTTATTTTCCTTAGGAATGCCTCTTGTAAGATTTCTAGGTCACTGTAATTCCTACAAGATCACCCTGTAGGTTTACAAGGGATTCTGTAGAAAACACAATCCCTTTGTAAATTGAAGTAAACGAGTGGAAAAAATGAGAGAAATTGTGGAGGAATGAATGGTAATGAGTGGTAAAATAAAAATGTGAGTGACGGGGGTCTCTTTGTGATCCTCCTTTTCTCTTTGACTGTCCTTCTTGTTGACCTGCAAATGGAAATTTCTTGAAAATGGAGAGGATGCTCTCTTTGTTTTTCATTTTTTATTTTTTCAAGAATGAAATGGGATGGATGAATGATGAATAGATAGTGAATATGAAGTGGATGGAGGGCTTGGAGTGTTGTGGTGACCTTGGCCTTTGAAAAAATTTATTCTTCTAACTGTTGTCCTCATTCCTTCAAATCATGACCATTCATAATTTGACTTTTCAACATTGCATGAGTGAAGGAGTGAGTTGCAATTAGCTAGCTGAACGCGGCTGAGACTGTTGACCAATAATTAGCTTATAAAACCTCATCTCTCATGCATTGACAACAACTTTCTAACTATAATATGCTCAAGAGGAGAGGTCAAGAATATTGCATACCTGTACCTACCTCATGGTTGTTGGAGAGACATGAATGTTGTTGCTGAGTTGATGTTGATGTGCAGGTGTTGGATGGTGATGTTGATGATCCTGATGCTACTGCTAAGCTCTGGAGGAGCTTCTTTGACCTTTGGATCTTCTTTAAAAATACTCACTACAAATCCTATAGGTGTTGTTATGTATCTTTTAGGTTTACAGGACAATGACGTGTTTTGTCCATATCTCCTAAACGGTAGACTAGATTGAGCTGAAACTTTTTGAGCATGTTTCCATCATCATTATACACCTCCCCATAGAAAAAATTTGGTCAATGGATGCGTGGATCATGAGCAAAATGAAAAATGGCTGAAGGTGACAGAGGCTAATTTGTTGGAAACCGTGCATTGGAATTTGCTGAAATGGCTTGGGAATATTACCATCATCCATATGCATCTCCCCATTAAACAAATTTTTAAACGGATGCACGGATATTGAGAAAATGCAAAAATGAATAAAGGTGATGGAGGCCAATTTCTTGGAAACTGTGCACTGGAAGTTATTGAAACTGCTTTAGCATGTTACCATCATCCATATGCATCTCTCCCTGAAACAGCTTGGCAAATGGATGCATGGTTTTCAAGTTATGGAAAAAACAAATTTCTACTCTATGTATTTTTGTATCCTGTAGTAAAATAGAGCACCCTGTAGTTTTTTAGGATAGTAAGGAAAATGAGTGGTAGAAGCTTGAGAATGATGGGTGGATAGTGAAAATAGATGAGGGTGATGGATTGGCATGGCATTTGTCTTATTTGAGCATTTGAGCGAAGTAGGAGAAAGTCAAAATTTGACTTATTTTGACTAGGCTTGACCAATTTTCCTTTTGGTACCAACTTGCTCTTTTCTTGCAGATATTCGAGAGTACATGCATGCATGGAGCAAGGATTCTTTTATTTTTCCCCTTTTTTCTTCTAGTCCTACGAGCCGCCTCAATGAGGTTTTCAACTAGGTGGTATGCCTAGGTGCCTCAAAGGAAGTTTTTCTCTCTTTTTTTTCAACCCATTGACAGCGTCATGGAGGTTTTCAATCAATGAGCCAATCTCAGGTGCCTCAAAGGAGGTTTTCACTTGAGATTTTTATTTTTTTCTCAAATTTTTTTTTCTACCATACCCTACTTGAAAAACAAAATGACTTTCAAGTATAAGAATACTTATAATGGAGCCATGTGCACATCAAGATGACAAACACAATAATGTGTAGGCTTGAAATGTATGCTTTGACATGTACCTGGATTTTAGAGACCAAATGATTTGACTTTGAAAGGATCAAGCATAGTTGATGAAGAGAGTGATGTTGCAACTTAGTGACTCTCTGGAACCATATTTCAATATAATTGTGATGCCCCTGGTCCTTTTGCTGATTTGGATAATTCTTCATGTTTTTTTCTACCATGACCTTCAAATCTTCCTCTTTTTGGTGATTGTTCTCTTGAATACATGGAGGATTTCATGGTAACCATGAGGGAGATATCTCGATCTCTAATTCTGATGTCTTCTCTTCATCAATCGCAACCCATGGTTCTATGGTCTTCTTATCTGAATCTTCTTCTTCTGGATGTAGTCCTTCAATGATATTAAGAGAATTTCGTTTTTGCAATACTCTTCCTAAGCTATGGTGAATACCATGTTGAAAAGTGTGCAACAAGAAATGCTAAATTTAGGAGGTGCTAAAAATAGAACTACTAAAAATAGCACTTCTAAAAATAGTAGTTTGGCCAATGAACATTTTGGCCACCTTGGGTGAGAGGTGAAACTGCTAAAAATAGCATCTTCTAAAAATAGCATTTCTGGGTCCCTTCCTATTTATAACAGTCCCTGGTCTATCTATAGGAAGTAAATTCAAATTTGGTCTTACCAGCAGTGTGGAATATTAATTAATTAATTCTCCATGAGTTAATTAGTTAAGGAAAAGCAAACATGAAGTCTTTGTGAGAACATGCAATTATTTCTCCACTAATTGGGGAATGTGTCCTTGATTTGCTCCACTAATTGAGGAATTAAGGATGAGTTCTATATTGAGAGGATAAGTTGACTTAGTTTAACTTAGTGAAGTTCAGTTAGATTAATTTAACAAGTTGTTAAATTAATGAGATATAGTTTGTTAATGCTTGCATGCATGTGACAACTATTATTTTTAGATAACTGTGTATTCACTCATGGATAATTGATGCATGTCAGTACTGTCAGAGACCTAGTTGAGATCAAAGAAGGGACAATGTACTATCAGTTGGATGAATATTTTTTCTATAAAGGAAAACCATCCAAGGAGAAGGATAAAGGTTCCTTGAGGATTGTGTAGTTCTTACAGTGTGTTAGAGCAGGGTGTGAGATCAGTGTGAATGATCAGTGTTACACTTGGTCACAAGAGGATCACCCAGGAGAAACTGTCCAAGGAAATATGAGGCTTGGAGGGCAGAGGAGAAGGCTTAGAAGAAGTCTTGATTGCCTGTGAGCATCCAGGAGGATTGCACTAAGAGCTGGCTAGCTGTGAGAGCTAAGAATTTGTAGTATTGGTGTATTTCCACCTTCATCATCATCAAAGTACAGAGAGAGCAGGATAGATTTTGAGTTGATTCTTTTAGGCTGGTGCTTTCCCCAGGTTATATCTTCTGTGTTACAGTTGATTACTTCTCATTATCAGTTATATGTGTTCATGCTTGATGTTGCTGATGGTTGATTAGCTTCTGCAAAGTTTATGGTAGATGTAGATCTAGTATTATGCTTTAGTACATTGCATATATTAGTTTGATATGCAGGTGAAATTTCTACATGATATCAGTGAGCTAGCTGATTTGTAGAGAAAATTCTACATGGTATCAGAGCACAGGTGATCAAGGAAGAACAGTATACAAAGGAGAGGATATTTCAAAGTTTTGAGTTTTGGGCCGAGAGTTTGCAGAGCAGATATGAAAATTTCTGTACAAACTTTTTAGAAACAAATAGAATATTTGGATTCCTTGCGGGAAAATACCAAAAAAAAAACAAAAAAATCGGCTGAATAAGAGTTCGGATGAGGGAGATATCGCTGATTTAAAATCAGCGCTTTTTCTAGAAAATTTCGTGACGGTAGGAAATATGAAATAGATTGGTGTGCTAGCCAAGAACCTGTATGCACTTGAGGTACAAGATGCATGTAAAGCCTTGAGTAAAAAGGCAAATGATGGAGACTTGGTGGTTGAGAGGGAGGGTTTATTACCTCTCAACATGCAGTGCCAGAAGAAGTCTCAAACAAATGTGGAGGAGCCATAATTGATGCAACAACTTCATGAGGTTGTGGAGCAGCCACAATAGGAGAAGTTGAGAGGAGATCGAGTAGAGACATTTACTCATGCAGAAACCTCTAGTAGGGGGAAACTTCAAGCCAGGTGGGTAGAGGGGTGATGTGGAGTGATCGTCCCAAGGATGGGGGGCAGGATCCTTGAGGTACCCAACCTCTTGGATGAGACCTTGCTACGGGAGTTGCAATGTGGAGTAGCAAAAATTGACTGATTGGGTAGAGACAGATGCGGATGGAGTGGCAGAGAGAGCTACAGTGCAAGGAATCCCAAGAAAGCGCAGAGCATGCAGGCTGTAACAATGCGATAGGCACAAGTGTGTTGCACAGTGTAGAGTAGCACAAAGAAGGGTGCAACGGTGCGAGATGCATGAAGATGTTGCAATAGGCAGAGGTCAGAGAGGGAGCACTTGTCAGTAGCAGGTAGAGCTTCAGCATCAGAGTATGTTTCTAGCCCAACAAAGTGGTCAGTTCGGATTTTTTTGTTCAAGTGTTGCTGGAGCAACCGCACTTGGTAGATGTGTTGCATGCAGAACATTCCAGAGTTACAGGATCGGGTTCGAGAGGAAGCCTTTCTTATTGAGAGGGAGTGTTGAAAAGTGTGCAACAAGAAATGCTAAAATTAGGAAGTTCTAAAAATAGAACTGCTAAAAATAGCACTTCTAAAAACAGCAGTTTTGCCAATGAACATTTTGGCCACCTTGGGTGAGAGGTGAAACTGCTAAAAATAGCATCTTCTAAAAATAACATTTCTGGGTCCCTTCCTATTTATAGCAGTCCCTAGTCTATCTATAGGAAGTAAATTCGAATTTGGTCTTACCAGCAGTTTGGAATATTAATTAATTAATTCTCCATGAGTTAATTAGTTAAGGAAAAGAAAACATGAAGTCTTTATGAGAACATGCAATTATTTCTCCACTAATTGGGGAATGTGTCCTTGATTTGCTCCACTGATTGAGGAATTAAGGATGAGTTCTATATTGAGAGGATAAGTTGACTTAGTTTAACTTAGTGAAGTTCAGTTAGATTAATTTAACAAGTTGTTAAATTAATGAGATATAGTTTGTTAATGCTTGCATGCATGTGACAACTATTATTTTTAGATAACTGTGTATTCACTCATGGATAATTGATGCATGTCAGTTCTGTCAGAGACCCAGTTGAGATCAAAGAAGGGACAGTGTATTATTAGTTGGATGAATATTTTTCCTATAAAGGAAAACCATCCAAGGAGAAGGATAAAGGTTCCTTGAGGATTTTGCAGTTCTAAAAGTGTGTTAGAGCAGAGTGTGAGATCAGTGTGAATGATCAGTGTTACACTTGGTAATAGGAGGATCACCCAGGAGAAACTGTGCAAGGAAATAGGAGGCTTGGAGGGCAGAGGAGAAGGCTTAATAGAAGTCTTGATTACCTATGAGCATCTAGGAGGATTGCACTGAGAGTTGGCTAGCTATGAGAGCTAAGACTTTGTGTAATCCTGGTGTATTTCCACCTTCATCATCATTAGAGTACAGAGAGAGTAGGATAGCTTTTGAGCTGATTCTTTTTGTATGTTGTTGAGGATTTCCACTTGATTGATAATACAGAGATGGGGTTTTAGGCTGGTGCTTTCCCCAAGTTATATCTTCTGTGTTATGGTTGATTACTTCACAATATCAGTGATATGTGTTCATGCTTGATGTTGCTCATGGTTGATTAGCTTCCGCAAAGTTTATGGTAGATGTAGATCTAGTATTATGCTTTAGTACATTTCATATATCAGTTTGATATGCAGGTGAAATTTCTATATGATATCAGTGAGATAGCTGATTTGTAGAGAAAATTCTACAACCATTGAGCTCAGGAGGAGATGTTTCGAAGGGTTGTAGCTCAACATTGTAAGTGGGCTGAGCTACTTCAATGTGTGGGTTTGGAAATGGTGGTATAGGTAGTTGAGTGGGAGTGTATATTTGAGATGGATGTGGATGGGGTTGTGGTTGTGGTGGAGGTGAATGGTAGGGATAACATGGATTTGTGTATGGAGGATATTGAGAAAAATATTGAGGATATTGTGGATGGCTCCCATAAGTTCTTTGCCAACCTTTTTGCCAAGATTGGTTTTGGGGTTGAGATGGCCAATGTTGCCAAGGATAAGGTGTGTTCCAATTACATTGAGGTGGATATACATAACCTTGAAATTGTGAATTAAGCTCTTGCATCATATCAAGCTGAATAGGTTGCTGTGGTCCTCTTAGAGCTACATAACATAGTTGTATTGGTGATTTACTTTGTCCATTGTCCTCTTGGTAAACTTCCTTCAACCTTGGTAATGATGGAGAATGTTTAACATTGTAGTGTCCTATTTTTCTAGTATAGTTTTGTCACTCCTATCAAGGGTTATATGATAGGTTGATCACTTGATTGAGGAATAATGTTTTACATACATAGTTATATTTCCTTTTATGTTTATGTATGACAAATTGATCACTAGATTGGGGAACAATGTTTTATATAGTTATATTTCCTCTTATATGTGGCATTATTGATTATCTGTATTAGATGGATTTGTTAAGTAAAATGTTATACATATGTTTTTTTGTTTGTATCTGGTTTATGAAGCAGGTGTATGACATGGATGGTGATCCAATATTGAGACACATACACCCATGGATTCTCATGGTTATGCAGAATAGATGGTTAATTATGATTTATGGATGATACATGATTTGTGTGATTATATATGTCTAAGATTGTACTAAGCCAGATGTGGTAGGGTACCTAGTCATTTTCCAACAAGGATGTTCAATTATGAATGACTGTGGAAGCTATGCACCATTTTGGGTAAAATTTGATTAAGTTAATTTCATTATGAAATTCATTTGATTCCTTTTATCTATGAGATTGTAATGTGTGCAGATCTTTGAACAAGGCCTTACCAGTGAACCATCAGATGGGTAAAAGCTCCCAATCAGTACCATAAGGAGAAACAAAAAGTTTTAAAGCACAGAAGATGAGAGGGCATGGAAATTAGGGCGTGGAGTCCTAAATCCACGAAAGATAAAGAGGTAGAGTCTTGTATATTTAGGGCATGGAGTCCTGAATATTAAAAAAGATCAAGTTGTGGAATCTTGGATCTTTGGATTGGATTAGGGCACGAAGTCCTCAATGTACTAAGGCGTAGAGATGCATGAAATAGGGGTACAGAATCCCTATTCTCCAGAATAAAAATACCACTCATGCATGAATTTCCTTAAATAAAATTTAATTCTCACAATTCTGGAATGACCTTCTAAAAATAGAAAGTCATGTCCAGCATCTCAAGCATGACTTTCCAAAAGTAGTAAATCACTTTACATAAATTGGTAGTCAAGCGGAGTTGAAGAAAAATGAATTGAGTTATCATTAATCAATCCTAAGAGTTCAATCTTGATTGAATTCTCAATATTATTAATATTATTATCATCTTTTACAAGACTATGATATTATTAAAAAGGAATTACAAGTCAATTTATCTCCTCTATAAATTCACACATCTCCTTCATGACTCTCATGTCTCTCTTCCTCTCTCTTAAATAATTCATTATACTCTATTTTATGCACTCATTAAAGAATAGCATATTCCTTTTCACTCATTAAAAATATGTCATAAAATATTCCTCTTACGCTCTCTTTAATGCATATGTTACACTCTCCTTAACTAAGGCATGCATACCTCTCCTTAATGGCATAAGTTACACTCCTCTAAATGGAATCCAATGCATGCACATTACTTCTCGTTTATGACAAGAATTGGTTGCTCCTCCTATATATGAGTCTCATGTATTCTCACTTGGGGGATTATGAGGCCAAGAGTGGAAGAGACTTGAAGAAAATAGTGAGAGGGAGAGATATGGAGAGTAGCCAATTGCTTCCATAATAAATCTGAAATTAATGTTAAAATACTAAGATCTCTAGCTATTGAGGTTGGCCATGAGTGGTATTGAGAAGAAGTGAAAACATGCTTCCTTAGTTTGCCTTGCAAATATCTCTACTGTTGTCTTTTGGTACTATTTGTGAGCTTTGGTAGCTCGAGGGTTCCAGGGGGAGAAGCTCTCCCTAGATATGGTTGGGAGGAAAACTGGGTGGTTCACAATGAGTTGGTAAGGATATTAGAGCTGGAGCATACTCTCAATTGAGTTGGAGCATACTCCCATTTTTTGAGTTGTATAAATTCACTGCCAGCTATGTTGACAACATTATATTGTGTTTCTTTTTGTAGTTCATTACATGGTTTTGCTTATTTGGTTGTTGACTGAAACTTAGATGTATATCAAATGCTGCACACTAAATGTTGAAGGAATTTTGCAATAACTGTAGTTTATTTTATGTAAGTTTTTTTTGTATAGTTTCATTCCAAGTTGATTTACGTCATACCTTAATGTTTGGAGCATTCAGGCTACCATGAGTTTTATGAAAACATGTTAATAGCATAAATTTGGTTTTTCCTTATCTTTTTATAGATGTAGATAAGTTTGCACAGTATATGTTTGACAAAAGGGATAAATGAAATAGTATGAATTTGTTTTTGGCTGTGGTTTTAAATAATCGCATTTCTGGGTGTTTCTATTTCAATTTATTTTAACCTCAGGGGGTATCTGTACCTTATGGCCATGTCGCCCCAACCTTGATTTCAAAAAACAGAGTTTCAGAATCCTGTTTTGTAATCGTCTATATTTTACAGATTTGTTGCTGCCTGGTGGTTTGTCTTGCTGCTTTTTTTTGTAGATGTGATTTACCTGGTAATCTCTTTTTATGAAACTAGTCTGTTATATAAACTTGGAATTATTATTTTAAAGTATCAATGGTTAGTACATTGATATTTTAATGAACTTGTGACTGCTTGTTTGATAGTTTAATAGCTAACAACTTGTTTTATGACTGCTAACCATTGTTCATTATTCCCAATCGTTGTAGCTACATCACTGCGAGCTATATGTAAAAATTCTTAAATATTTATAGTCATTATGTTCCTAAATCTTTGTATATGTAGCAATCAAGATGGATGATAGTTCTACTTATGTATTAGGTTCACTTCTTGGCATTACTAGCAAAGAAACCGAAATTATGTAATCTTAGATTCATGTTAGTTAATTTTGGTGAAATCACCTTAAGGGTTATGGTTGTAAGTGTTCGACAAAATGCCTCAATGGCTGTACATTTAATTCTTACAAACTATTTGACATAATGCTTCAATGGTTGTAGCTAATTACATCTATGAATTGTCTATAAAAATGAATAAGTAAATTTAGGATTTGCAACCAAGGTGTTTCTAGAAATATCTCAAAGAATAAGCATGATGATTCCATTGAATTAAAAATCCATGGAAGGAAAATTGGTTAGGTGAAACGTTGTAATTGTTAGCTCACATATGAATTCATAATAATTGGAAACCGCTCCTTTAGAAGTTGAATTATCTTGTTTTTCTTCCCTTTGTTTTACCAAAGAATTCATAGGCCTATTATCTGGAAAAAAATCAAATTAGTCACTCTTAAACACTCTTAATTGCAATAGAATGAACAATTAGCTTATTGGAAATTGTTGTTTGTAAAGATTGATATTATTTATCCCACTAAAGACTATCATTTAAATGTGATTTTAAGATTTATGGTTGTAAGTTTTGGACCTTGAGGAACCATGACCTTGTAGCCTTAATGAGAATTTTAATATTACCATGGGTTAGTTAGTTAGTAGAAATTAGTATGTAGTGTAAAGAATACCGATAACAATAAAAATAAAAATAAAAATATAGATATATGACCATGCATTAACTTTTATGTCTTAAAAACTTAAACTTAAATCGCATTTTGAGTCAACCTTAGTATAATACTAATGGTTGGTAAGGTGGGACCTTACATATGGTATAAGAGCCAAGTTAAAACTCTAGGACCTAGGGCTTGCTTGCTAATATTTATTTGCTTACCTAAATTTTTCCTTGGTCAGGTTAAGTAATCATGGAGAGAACATCAAGGAGGAGGAAGGAAGTCTCATCTCCACCTCCCCAAGATAAAGAATCTGAGCAAATATCCATCAAGGAAGTAAGGGATATGATGTTATCATTCCAAAAGATTACTGAAGTCTTGATTAGTAGGGTTGGGGAATCCTTCAGTGCTTGGTTCTTCATCTTAGTTAGAGAGGCAAGAAATACTATCTGATGGAGATGTACATAGAGAGTTGGAAAAAGTTAAGCTTCCTATCTTTAAGGGTACCACAAAAGGAGAGGTAGTAGAAGCTTGGTTGGAAAACATGCACATATGTTTTGAGTTGCGAAATTATTCTAGCAACCAAAAGGCAAAGTTGGATATATACCAACTTAAGGAGAGTGCACTATTATGGTGGAGGAACTTAGAATCCCAATTGGGATACTCCATGTCTACCTTGACATGGGAACGATTTGAAGAGGAATTTCGAGCACAGTACCTTTTTGCTGAATACTTGGAGAGGAAATTGAATGAGTTTCGTGATCTTAAGCAAGGAACTAAGAAAATCCTTGAATATGAAGCATGATTCATGGAGTTGCTTAGATATGCTACCTATCTAAATACTAAAGCCCTCAAGGTAAAAAAGTTTTTGTATGGATTGAATCCTTTTATAAAGGAAAAGGTTCACATTTTGAGGCCTACTACGTTGCATGAGGTAGTGCAACACGCAATTATAGCCGAGGAAGAATAGAGAGCTTTCATCCTTTGAGCAATATCCTTTCCTTTCAAAATTCTCCAATGTCTTTCGAGAGGAGTTTCCTGGTTTACCTCCAAAGTGGGATATTGACTTCTCCATAGAGCTAAAGCCTGGTACCGAACCTATATCCAAAGCTCCCTACCGAATTTCGATTGTTGAACTTCATGAGTTTCTAGTGCAACTTCAAGAGTTATTGGATAGGGGTATGATTAGACCTAGTGTTTCACCTTGGGGAGCTCAAGTGATATTTGCAAAGAAGAAGGATGGATCCCTTTGGCTTTGTTTTGACTACAGGAAATTGAATCGAGTAACTATTAGAAATCAATATCATTTTGCCTCGCATTGATGATCTATTTGATCAAATGAAGGGATCCACTGTATTCTCCAAGATCGATCTTCGATCTGGATATCATCAACTCAGAGTTAAATAAGAGGATATTTCCAAAACTGCTTTTCGAACTTGTTTTGGTCATTATGAGTTTGTGGTTGTTCCTTTTGGGATATCTAATGCCCCAAGAGTGTTTATGAGTCTGATGAATGGTGTATTTAGGAATTACTTCGACAAATTTGTACAAGTGTTCCTCGATGACATCCTAATCTATTCAAATTCCCCAGAAGAGCATGAGAAACACCTAACATTGGTGTTACAATGCTTAAGAGAAAATAAAATTTATGCAAAAATATCCAAATGCTCTTTTTTCAAATAAAAAATCCATTATCTTGGACACATTATCTCCAGTGGAGGAATTGTTTTTGACTCAGCAAAGATCGATGCAATTTCAGATGGGCTAATGCCCTCTAATGTGCATGAAGTGTGTAGCTTCGTGGGTATGGCAGGATACTATTGGATATTTGTGGAGGGTTTTCAAAAATAGCGAACCCTATCACTTCATTGCTTAAGAAGGGAGTATGATTTAATTGGACAAATGAGTGTGAGCAAGCATTTTTCAAGCTCAAGCAATTTCTTACTACAGCTCTGATATTTAAGGTTCCAGATATGGATAGACCATTCATAGTATGTACCGATGCGTCAAAAGATGGATTGGTTGCGGTGTTATCACAAGTAGGATGATTGCATATGCCTCTAGGAAGTTAAGGACGCATGAGGAAAACTATGCAACCCATGATCTAGAACTTGCAACTATAGTTCATGCCTTACGACTTTGGCGACATTATCTGGTGGGAAAGAAATTTGAATTGAGAACAGATCATAGAGTTTTGAAACATATATTTACTCAAAGTGATCTAAATGCTAGGCAAAGAAGGTGGTTAGAACTCCTAAGTAAATATGATTTTGACATAACTTACATCAAGGGTATATTGAACAAAGTAGTCGATGCACTCAGTCGAAGACCATGAATATTTTCAGTAATTCCATTGAATATTGATTTACGAGAGTGCATCTTGAGGGCACAAGATGTAGATGAATGGTGCAAGGAAGTTAAAATTTGTCTTTCTAGGGAGGGGCCTAAGAAAAACAAGGTATAAGGGTATTCTTGCGATGACGATAGTATGGTGAGATTCATGCAAAAGATGGTAGTTCCAGATCAAGATGGGCTTCATGATTTCATTTTGAAATAAGGTCATCGTGCAACATATATGCCTCACTCGGAGGTCCAAAAGATGTATGCTGATTTAAAGCAAATTTTCTTTTAGGCAGGCATGAAGAAGGATGTAGCAAATTTTGTGGCAAAATGTTTGGAATGTTAGCTAGTTAAAGCAGAACATGGTCATCTAGCAGGATTTTTGTAGCCGCATAACATTCCTGAGTCCAAATGGGAAGAAATATATATGGACTTTATTGTTGAATTACCTGAAACAACCAAAAGGCATAACTCCATTTTGGTGGTAGTAGATAAACTTACTAAGACTGTCCATTTTATACCTGTTAGAGATACTTACAAAGCATCTGAAATAGCACAAGTATTTATCAAGGAGGTGGTTAGACTTCATGGTTTTCCTAAGAAAATCATATCAGATAGGGCCTCTATATTTACAAGAAGATTTTGGACTAGTTTACAGGGAGCCCTTTAGACCCAATTAAATTTCAATACAACTTATCATCCGGAGACTGATGGCCAAACTGAAAGAGTAAATCAAGTGTTAGAGGACATGCTTAGAATGTACGTAATGGATCAACAATCTAGGTGGGAAGATTATCTTCCTCTAGTGGAGTTTACTTACAATAACAGTTATCACCGCTCCCTTGGCATGGCACCTTATGAGTTATTCTATGGAAGACCATGCAGAACACCTTTAAGTTCGGATAGATTAGAGGACAGAATCTCAGTAGGTCCTGAAATTCTACAAGAAATGGAAGAATAAGTGTGTCATATAAGGAAAATATTAAAGCAGGCACATGATAGATAGAAGAGCTATGCTGATATGAATAGAGTGGATCGTAGTTTTAAAGAAGGGGAATTTGTTTTTCTTTGAGTAAAACCTCAGAAAAGCTCTATTAGGTTTGGGAAAGGATCTAAGCTCTCTCCTCGATTTTTTGGGCCTTTTGAGATCATCAAAAGAATTGGCCCTGTGGCATGTTGTCTTGCTTTACCACCAATTTTTCATCGTATGCATGATGTATTTCATATTTCGGTACTATGTAAGTATGTTCATGATCCTTCTCACATTTTAGATTGGCATCAATTATGGGTAACGGACAAAGGAACTCTTAAGGTAGAGCCAATTTTCATTTTGGACCATCGCACTTGACAAATCAGATGTCACATGGTGGACCAAGTGAAGGTCCAACAGGACCCATACCGTCCTAGTTCCGCCACTTGGGAAGATGCATCTTCTATGCATCTTGAGTTTTCTTTTTTGTTTAGTTAAACTTTTGGCCAAGTTTACTCCAAGAGGAGGAGTTTGTAGTGTCCTGTTTTTCTAGTATAGTTTTGTCACTCCTATCAAGGGTTATATGATAGGTTGATCACTTGATTGAGGAATAATGTTTTACATACATAGTTATATTTCCTTTTATGTTTATGTATGACAAAAGGATCGCTGGATTGGGGAACAATGTTTTATATAGTTATATTTCCTCTTATAGGTGGCATCATTGATTATCTCCATTAGATGGTTTTGGTTAAGTAAAATGTTATACATATCTTTTTTTGTTTGTATCTGATTTATGAAGCAGGTGTATGACATGGATGGTGATCTAATATTGAGTCACATATACCCATGGATTCTTAGGGTTATGTGGAATAGATGGTTAATTATGATTTATGGATGATACATGATTTGTGTGATTATATATGTCTAATATTGTACTAAGCAGGATGTGGTAGGGTACCTGGTCATTTTCCAACAAGGATGTTCAATTATGAATGACTGTGGAAGTCATTTCTTCAAAACCAAAATGACTTTGGAAGCCATACAACATTCTGGGTAAAATGTGATTAAGTTAATTTCATTATGAAATTCATTTGATTCCTTTGATCTATGAGATTGTAATGTGTGAAGGTCTTTGAATAAGGCCTTACTAGTGAACAATTAGATGGGTAAAAGCTCACAATCAGTACCATAAGGAGAAACGCAAATTTTCAAAGCACAGAATATGAGAGGGCATGGAAATTAGGGCCTGGAATCCTAAATCCAAGAAATATAAAGACGTGGAGTCTTGTATATTTAGGGCACAGAGTCCTTAATCTACTAAGGCACGGAGATGCATGAAATAGGGGTGCGAAATCCCTATTCTCCAGAATAAGAATACCACTCATGGATGAATTTCCTTAAATAAAATTTCATTCTCACAATTCTGGAATGACTTTCTAAAAATAGAAAGTCATATCCAGCATCTCAAGCACAACTTTCCAAAAATAGTAAATCACTTTACATAAATTGGCAATCAAGCGGAGTTGAAGAAAAACGAATTAACTTATCATTAATCAATACTAATAGTTCAATCTTGATTGGATCCTCAATATTATTAATAGTAATATTATCTTTTACGAGATTATGATATTATTATGAAAAAGTAATTACAAGTCAATTTTATCTCCTCAATCAATTCACACATCTCCTTCATGACTCTCATGGTTCTATGTAACTCTCTCTCCCTCTCTCTCTCTCTCTCTCTCTCTCTCTCTCTCTTAAATAATTCATTATACTCTATATTATGCACTCATCAAAGAATGGCATATTCCTTTTCACTCATTAAAAATATGTCATAAAATATTCCTCTCACGCTCTCTTTAATGCATATGTTACACTCTCCTTAACTAAGGCATGCATACATCTCCTTAATGGCATAAGTTACACTCCTCTAAATGGAATCCAATGCATGCACATTACTCCTTCTTTATGACAAGAATTGGTTGCTCCTCCTATATATGAGTCTCATGGATTCTCACTTGGGGGATTATGAGGCCAAGAGTGGAAGAGACTTGAGGAAAATAGTGAGAGGGATAGATATGGAGAGTAGAAAAATTCTTCCATAATAAATCTGAAATTATTATTAAAATCCTAAGATCTCTAGCTATTGAGGTTGGCCATGAGTGGTATTGAGAGGAAGTGAAAATTTGCTTCCTCAGTTTGCCTTGCAAATCTCTCTACTGTTGTCTTTATGTATTACTTGTGATCTTTTGCAGCTCGGGGGTTCCAGGGGGAGAATTTCTCCCTAGATATGGTTGGTAGGAAAACCAGGTGGTTCACAATGAGTTCGTAAGGATATTGGAGTTGGAGCATACTCTCATTTGAGCTGGAGCATACTCCCATTTTTTGAGTTGTATAAATTCACTACCAAGTATGTTGACAAAATTATATTGTGTTTTTTTTTGTAGTTCATTACATGGTTTTTCTTATTTGGTTGTTGACTTAATCCTAGATGTATATCAAATGCTGCACACTAAATGTTGAAGGAATTTTTCAATAACTATAGTTTATTTTATATAAGTTTTTTTTGTACAATTTCATTGCAAGTTGATTTACATCATGTCTTAATGGCTGAAGAATTTAGGCTTCCATGTGTTTTATGAAAACATGTTAATAGCATAAATTTGGTTTTTTCTTCTCTTTTTATAGTTGTAGATAAGTTTGCACAGTATATGTTTGACAAAAGGGGTAAATGAGATAGTATGCATTTATTTTTGGTTGTGGTTTTGAATAATCACATTTTTGGGCATTTCTGTTTCAATTTATTTTAACTCCAGGGGGTATCGGTACCTTATGTCCATGTCACCCCAACTCTGATTTCAAAAAGTAGAGTTTGAGAATCCGATTTTGTAATCTTCTATATTTTATAGATTTGTTGATGCTGCCTAGTGGTTTGCCTTGTCACTTTTTTTTGTAGCTGTGGTTTACCTGGTAATCTCTTTTTATGAAACGAGACTGCTATATAAACTTGGAATTATTATTTTAACGTATCAATGGTTAATACATTGATAGTTTAGTAAGCTTGTGACTGCTTGGTTGATAGTTTAATAGCTAGCAACTCGTTTTGTGACTGCTAACCATTGTTCAAAATTCACAATGACTATAGCTACATCGCTGTGAGCTATTTGTAAAAATTCTTAAACATTTATAGTCATTATGTGCCTAAATTTTTTCATATGCAACAATCAAGATGAATGACAGTTCTACTTATGTATTAGGCTCACTTCTTGGCATTACTGAGAAAGGAAAAGAAATTATGTAATCTTAGATTCATGTTAGTTAATTTTCGTGAAATCGCCTTAAGGGTTATGGTTGTAAGTTTTTGACAAAATGCCTCAATGGATGTATATTTCATGCTTGCAAACTATTTGACATAATGCTTCAATGGTTGTAGCTAATTACATCTATGAACTATCTATAAAAATGACTAAGTAAATTTAGGATTTGCAGCCAAGTTGTTTATGGAAATATCTCAAAGAATAAACATGATGATTCCATTGGATTAAAAATCCATGGAAGGAAAATTGGTTAGGTTAAATGTTGTAATTGTTATCTCACATATGAATTCATAATAATTGGAAACCACTCCTTTAGAAGTTGAATTATCTTGTTTTTCTTCCCTTTGTTTTACCAAAGAATTCATAGGCATATTGTCTAGAACAAAATCAAATTAGTCACTCTTAAACACTCTTAATTGCAATATAATGAACAATTAGCTTATTGGAAATTATGGTTTGTAAAGATTGATATGATTTATCCCACTAAAGACTCTATCATTTAAATGTGATTTTAAGACTTATGGTTGTAAGTTTTGGATCTTGAAGAACCACGACCCTGTAGCCTTAATGAGAAGTTTAATATTACCATGGGTTAGTTAGTTAGTAGAAATTAGTGTGTAGTGTAAATAATACCAATAAAAATAAAAATAAAAATATAGATATATGACCTTGCATTAACTTTTATGTCTTAAAAACTTAAACTTAAATCGCATTTTGAGTCAGCTTTAGTATAAAACTGATGGTTGGCAAGGTGGGACCTTACAAACATCATGTGATTCTGCAACACAAACATCAACATTTTCTTTTCCTTCATCTTGCATTCTAAACATTTCTACTTGTTTTTTTAGATTGCTAAGAATTTCCTTTTTAAAATCATCAAACAAATTTACAAGTCTAGATTGACTTACCAATCTTGATGTTGATTTACCTACTCTTGCTTTTCCTCTTGATATGTGTTTGCATGCTTCGCAAATTTCATCAACTGATAATTGGTATACAACACCTCTACTTATAATATTAAGGAGATCAATCCACTCATCCCTATTTGTTCTAAGTAAGAGGGTTTTTAGCGTGTCGGATCCTAAGTGGTGTAGTTTTTCTCTCTTAACATTATACATGAACCTCTCTATTAGATCTTCTAGACTCTTATCTTCTCTTTGATTCATTCTAAAGATTTCTTCTTTAAGATCATGATCTTTATATTTTTCTATAAATATCTTTTGCATATCATTCCATGATCTTATTGAATTAGTCGTTAAACTCATGAACCATTTAAGAGCTCCATCCTTCAATGTTGCTGGAAACAATCTTAGTTTTTGAGTTTTTAATAAGTAAACATAAGATCTACAAACAATTTCAAATTCAAAGAGAAAAGTTTCTGGATCCTCTGACCTTAGACCATGAAATTTTGGAAGAAAAGATGGAGGGATGTTCTTCATGCGCACATTACCATCGATATCTTGCATGGGAAATCTGAGAGGATCTTCCTCATTGTCATCATCTCCATCAATTTCTTCTACATTCTTTTCCATATTCTTCTTCTACCTGCAAAAGTGAATGCTGATGTGGCTCTTACTGCACCACATGATCAATTGGGGGGGTGGGTTGGTGTTGAAGATTTTTTATTTTTTTTTGTTATGATTGAATGAAAACACTAATGCAATGCACTTTTCTATTTTTGAAATGAAATATGCCTAATGCAATTATTTTTTGTTTTTACAAAAATTAAAAAGAAATTAATCAACTACGGAAGAAAATAATGCATACTTTGACACCTCTGTAGAAACGACACCAAAAATCAATGAGCCTCGGTATTGCAACAAGAATGCTGCAACACCCAAGGCTACCGACTTTAATTATCAACCCGGGGTTCGTACAAACTTAAGAGGTGTCAGCACTATATGTGTGGAATACAATGTATCCTTCTTTTGCTGTCATGATATAATGGAGTGCATGTACTAAAGTCAAATCCTAAACTAATTGCAAAAAATGAAATGTTCGAAATGGAACCTTAACCTATTGCAAGAAAGTACAAGGAAAGAGACAGAAATTCAATGCTAAATCACACCATTTCCTAATTAACTGCCAAGAAACTATGATTTGCAATAATGCTAAATTATCATGAACCGAATTCTACTATCTAAGCATGGAAGTAAGAAGTATCAAACATCACTAATGTGTAAGTAAAGGGACTGAAATACATATGTTTTTGTCTTCTTGTCTTTTCATGCAAAATCAAGTATGCAAACTAATTTCCTTTGGTGATGTAGCAGGTGAATGAAGAATGTTGGAGGTTGGATGAAAGGTTTAGGATATGGTTGGATGGTCTGGGAGATCCTTGGGAGGCTTTTGGTGATTTCCTAGAGGTTTTCTCTCAATTTACCCTCAAAATAGGCCATTTCAGGAAAACCTATAGGATGTACTAGAAACCTACAAGATCATCCTGTAGGGATTACAGTGAACCTACATGATACAACCGAGAGAAAAAATTGAGGTATTTGAGGTTATTAAAGGCTTAGGGAAGGTGGTATATGGGTGGAATGGAGTGATAAAATACCTAGGATCACTTATAACTCAAAACCAAAGTTGGGAGATAGATGGATTTGCTCAAGAAGCTTGGAGAAGTTTCCTAGTGAAATGATGAAACTGGTGAGGGTTTAATGACCAAGAAAATCAAATCCAAATTGGATGGGACACATTTTGGTATTAACTAGGATGTCTTAGGTCCCCATTCCAAGTGGAATCACTCAAAAAAATCTCTATTAACCCATGGAAACGAAATAAAAAACATTACTAGTCGAAAATCTAAAAATCTGAGAACTAGTGAGCTAGTAAATATAAAAAATTCCTAACCAAATCAAGTGAAAATGAAATGGGGTAATTTTTTTTATGAACTATATTTTTTTTTTTATCTAATGAAAGTGGAATCAATTTGATTGCAGCTCGTTAGCATGCTCTAAAAAATCACAGAAATTTACTGTTCTTTGCTAAAAAGGAGGTCTAGCAATCTAAATTTTGGAATAAGAAGACTAATCCAAGCAACTCAATGATTATTATGAACTTCCAAATATTTTCCAAGGCTGAAATAATGTTTGTGATCCTACAAAAGAACTTACATCAACCATTTAACTCTATCCTACAACAAGAAATTATTAATTCTAAATGCATAAATAGAAAGGAATAAAAACTAGAGATGCATGTGAATAAGCAATGAAAAGAAGGAAATAAAATGATACAAAAGGGCTATGATGTTCCTGGGATGGCCAAGCCCAAGAAAAATCAGATCCCTATGGAGGAGAACAAGATTTAGAATCTGAACATGATACTAGTCTTCATTATTTTCATCAATAGAATTACATCCCTGCAAGAAAATACAATGGAGCTGCAAAAATACAATTTCTCTCCACAATAACACTAATGAAAATACCCCCTAGAGGAAAATTTGACATGGTACTTATACAAAATGATTAGGAATCATTCTCCATGAATTGAGGAATCTTTCCCTACCAAAATCCCTTAATTAGTGGATCTACTCCCCAATACTAGTAATTTGCATTAATTCGCAGGGAACACATTCCTAAATTTTTTCAATCATTCACTAGAGGAAAATTCGACTTGGTAATTATACAAAATGATTAAGAATCATTCCCCATGGATGGAGTCAGCTTTCCCCACCGAAATCCCTTTATTAGTGGATCTGCTCCCTTGATTGGTGGATTTGCTCCCTTGATTAGTGGAACACATTCCTAGATTTTCTCAATCATTGGAGTTCGAAAATTTATGCCATAATTCCATAATGTCTTGTTGACTTATTATTTATTATTGATCCTCTAATAGTAGGGAACAAGTCCCTAAATTATCTCCTCCTCCAACTCTTCATAATCTGCCCAATATTCTCATAATATTCCACAAAAATAAATAATATTAGGCACAAAAATTCAATTATTTATAAACCTTCCTAATGAATATATTAAAGTTAAAAACAAATTATCTAATGAAAAAGAGAGGTTTAATGTACTAAAGGATGGTCATAGGCCTTATAGTATGTTTTAAATTAGAGGCATCGACCTTAATTTATGTCTAATTTAGAGGCCCATGAGCATGCGCTGTAGAAAATCCTATAGATTCACAAGCTAATGTAATTTGCTAATGCAATAGACAATAATCTACTTCTACTCTTTATAGCGGAAGCCCATAAACATCGAAAAAACAATAATCAATAGAGGTCGAGAATCAAAGGCACATAACAAAATAAATATTCGGGGAAAGCCACAGCTCAAAACCACACTATTTGTTTTGTATTAATCCAGAAAATCAAGATGAAATTACAATTCTTGTTCTCTCTAGAAAAATCCCAACGCTCAGCAAATTCAATCCCCAACTCATAAGAAATCTCAAGGCCAAATCTTAGCCTCTTCACAAGCTCTCCAAGTCTCTATTCCAATGTGTAATTCCTATGGAGAATAACTTTCATTTAAATTGAAATAAAGCCTCTTAAAATAGTGTAATCTCTCAAGGATCAGTTCCTGAATGCATGCACTATCAGTGCAACTCAGAAAAATCTAAAACAAATAGTACATTGTCCCTGCACTCTAGTCTCAACTAGGTCTTTCTCAGAATCGACATGCATGAGTTTCTGATGAGTAACTATTCAGTTAACTACAATAGAAATGGTGGAGTTCATTAGTGTCACCATTGTCTGTTAACTCACTATTAGTTCTCTCAATCAGTTTGAGAACTAATTTAACTGAAATGACTCATGAAACTGAGTCTCCTATTTTACAACTCACAATTAACTCACACTGGACTCTTACAAAGCAGGGAGAATATATACATGACTTCCAAAAGACTTCCAACTCGACTTTCCTAAGTTAAGTAAGTTTAATAAACTTAATTTAACTATTTTAAGTTGTTATTAGAATAGAATTCAAATTTAATTCATAGTTTAATTCAAGAACAAATTAAACTGGAATTTCTTGTTGCCAATTCTCAACACTCCCTCTCAACAAGAAAGGAATTATCAACTACCCCAATCATGTCTCTCTGAAACTCGAATTTACATCTTGACAATGCCATTGTCAAGATGTTAGCATCTTGATCCTCCATGGGAATGTAATCTAACAACATGATCCACCTCAATACACAATCTCTGAGATGATGATACTAGATATCAATATTCTTGGACAATCATGAAAGATTGGATTTTTAGAGAGTTTGATACAACTCTGATTATGACAATAAATTAATGTCAAATCCTTCTGTTGACCAAAAAAACCAACCAGGATCTTCCTCATCCAGATAGCCTCACATGCTACCTAACTTACAGCCATGTAGTCTGCCTCTGCCAAACTGAGTGCAACTGATCTCTATTTCCTGTTGTACCAAGAAATTTTCACTGACCCAATACTAAATATCCCCCCTGATGTGCTCTTCCTTTCAGATGGACTCCCTACCTAATATGCATCGGTGAAGCCTTGAAGCTTCACTCCTTCTGGCTTTCTATACCATAACCCAAACTGAGTAGTGCCTCTAAGGTATCTCCATACATGCTTTACCGCCTTCCAATACAGTTTGGTAGGCCTAACCATCGCTTGACTAAGTTGGTTAACTACATAGCACATATTCGGTCATGTGTTCACCAAGTATATGAATGAACTCACAAAATTCCTGTAAATAATAGGTTCCACTACTTCCCTTGAACTAGCATCCTCCTTCCTCTAGTTACCACCTAGAGGAGTCTCCATGGGTTTACTACTCTCCATGCAAAATCTCCTGAGTATCTCGTTCGCATACTTCCCCTGAGATACAAACAACTCTGCATCTCCCTGCCATACCTCCATGCCAAGAAAGTAATGCATGAGCCCCATGTCCTTCATCTCAAGCTCTCTTGCAAGGTCCTCCTCCTCATCAAACTGAATATCCCTGCGAACCATTGTCATCCGACTAGTTAGCATGTACACTTGATAATTCTGTGGCGTATCAATGTACCCCACAAAGATCCTCAACTCTGTTGTTGGTTCAATCTTCTTCTATGCATCTTTTTTCAGATGGCAATGAACCGATGACCCAAAAATCTTGAAGTGACCAACATCTGGCCTCTTAACGAAATAAGACTCCTCTAGTGTCTTCATCTCAAGTATCTAATGTTTGCCATGGTTATGAACATAAACTACTATGTTGCATGCCTCAGCCCACAAGTGTAGTGGTAGGCACCGATGATGTAACATTGCCCTTGCTACCCATATTATGCGCATGCTCTTCCTTTCGGCAACCCCAATTTGTTGAGGGTTATGGGGTGATGTCAACTCTCGTTTAATCCCTTTTGCTACACAGAAGTTCTTAAGCTCATTGGAGACATAATCACCACCTTTATCACTTCATAGAGATTTAACCTTATTGCGAGACTCTTTCTCTACCAATTCTTTGGACTCACAAAAATTTGTGAAAGTTTGATCCTTTTTCTGCATAAAAAATACCCAACATTTACGAGAATAGTAATCAACAAATATAACATAATACCCATGTTTGGCCGTGGATTATATTGAGAATGGTCCACACAAATCCGAATGGACTCTCTCTAGAATAGACTATGCTTGACTGTATCTGTTTCCAAAGGAAGACTTGGTGTATTTTCCCAAAGTACAACCCTTGCATGTATCAACTTGCTCAAGCATACCTTTGGGAAGATTGGTAGAGATTTTTTGCAATATCTTCGAAGCCCCATGATGCAAGTGACCTAATTGCTTGTGCCACAACTTGCTGACATCTCGGCTCAACATATTTCCACTTTTGAACTCAAAGAAACACAATCCTCTACCTTTATCTTATAGGGATTGAACTCGAATCCCTATCTTCTTTACTTGACCCGTGGCTATGTGTCGAAGGAATGGATTTCTTTTTGAAGATATCATATCATAGCCTCTATGATCAAGCATGGAAAAGGATACCAAGTTCTTCGTCAGTCCAAATACATGCATAACATTCTTCGAGGTGAGTGGAGCCGCATGCTCCCTGTGAAAAGTAATAGTGCCCAATCTAGTAACACTATACCTACGTCATCACCAAACCAGATATTCATCTTGAGGTCTTTCTCCTCTAGTTAACTGAATAACTCTTTTTCGTTAGTCATATGGAAAGAAGCTCTATTGGCTAAGTACCAGACACTTTGCATCATTGAAGACACAATGCATGCAATGAGGGAAAAGTATAATTCGAATTGGGAGGCCAAAGCCTCACTTGCCACTCCTCCTGAGGACTTCTTCAATGGATAATTTGTAGCAAAGTGATGCAACTTGTGACAATGAAAGAATTTGACTTTCATCATGTCCTTCTTCTTACCTTCATGGTAAGAATCTAATTTGGAATGGGAAATTTTTCCTTTCCCCTTCCTCGCCTTAATCGCTAAGGCACAGTTCTCTTCATAATCAGTGTTTTCTGAAGAGCCATCCTTAGTGTCCCTCTTGATCTCATCCTGCATCAAATTCGACCATAGTCATTCCCAATCTGGCAACTTCTCCCGACCATTGACAGAGTCCTGATAACTATGCCAACTCTTTGGAATTCCAAGAAGAGAAAGACTCACCATATTGTCTGCGGCAACCATGATTCCAACACTTCCAAGTTCATCCTGAAATTGAGTGAACTTGGTCAATTACTTTGGAATTGTCTCACCTTTCTCCATCTTGATTTTACGAGTTTTATCCTTCAGTGCCAAATTCCTTTGATCACTGATATTCTAATACAAGTCCATCAATGTTTTCGAAATAGCATGTAGGGTTTCCTTTCCATGGAGACTTGAGACAATATGATCTCGAACTCCCTCAAGGATTATCCACCTTGCCTTCACCACACACTTCTTCCACTTGGCCAAGTTCTGTGCATCAGTAGCTGCTAGCTTAGGAATTTCTTTTTCAACAAGTTCCTTCAAGCCATTGTCCTGTAGCACAACCTCCATCTTGTCCCTCCAGGCTATGAAATCCACGCTGCTTTCCAAGGCATACTCAAGCCTCAACCCATGGAAATCCATCTTCCAATCCTAATATATGTATTGCAAATTTCACTTTCACATGTAACCCAAAAACTCAAAACTTCAAAATCTCCTCTAGAGAATTTATTTTAAATCAACAATATCTCCCTCATCCAAACTTCGATTCGGCCAATTTTTTTGTTTGAATTTGGGTATATTTTAGTAAGGAACACATATCTACAATTTGTTTCTGAAAATTTTGCACATAAATTATCAGATATGCTCTGCAAACTGTCAGCCCAAAAAATAATATTGCTCTAATACCGTGTAGTAAATCCTGTAGATTCATAAGCTAATGCAATTTGCTAAAGAAAGAGACAAGAATATACTTCTACTCTTTACAATGGAAGCCCATAAACATCGAGAAAACAATAATAAATAGAGGAAGAGAATCAAAGGCACATAACACAATAAATATCCGGGGAAAGCCACAACTCAAAACCCCACTATCTGTTTTGTATTAATCCAGAAAATCAAGATGAAATTACAATTCTTCTTCTCTCTAGAAAAATCCCAGCAGTCAACAAATTCAATCTCCAACTCATAAGAAAGCGCAAGGCCAAATCTTAGCATCTTCACAAGCTCTCCAAGTCTCTATTTGAATGTGTAATTCCTATGGAGAATAACTTGTATTTAAAGGGAAATAAAGCCTCTAAAAATAGCGCAATCCCTCAAGGATCAGTTCTTGAATTCATGCACTGTCAGTGAAACTCAGAAAAATTTAAAACAAATAGTACATTGTCCTTGCACTCTAGACTCAACTAGGTCTTTCTTAGAATTAACATGCATGAGTTTCTAATGAGTAAATATTCAGTTAACTAGAGTAGCATTGGTCAAGTTCATTAGTGTCACCACTGACTATTAACTCGTTATTGGTTCTCTTAATCAGTTTGAGAACTAATTTAACCGAACTGGCTCATGAAACCGAGTCTTCTATTTTACAACTCATAATTAACTCACACTAGACTCCTACAAAGTAGGGAGAACATATACATGACTTCCAAAATACTTCCAGCTCAAATTTCCTAAGTTAAGTAAGTTTAATAAACTTAATTTAGCTATTTTAAGTTGGTATGAGAGTATAATTTGAATTTAATTCACAGGTTAATTCAAGGACAAATTAAACTAAAATTTCTTGTTGTAAATTCTCAACATGCACCACCTGTACAATTCAGATAATTATACAATTGATACTACATTGTCCCTGAACTCCAATCTCAACTCAGTCGTTCTATGATCTCACATGCATGAGTTAATTATGACTGAATATTTAGTTTACTGGCTTACCAGTGTTGGTTACACCCCACTATTGTAGGCTACACCCCACTACTAGATCTCCCACTAATTCCTCCATCAGTCGGAACTAGTTTAACTAAATCTGACTAGGTAAACTTAATTAAATAATTACAACTCAAAAGAACTCAACCTAGGCCGCTAAAATTTGGGAACCACTCTACATGACTCTAAATAGACTCCCAACTTGAATCAACTGAGCCAAGTAAACTAGTAGAAAATGAGAAATTAGTGACTAGGTGACTAAAAATGTTAGTCACCACAGATTTTCCAAGTGATATACTACCAAAAATGAGCAATATTAAGTGACCCAACTAAAAATGACTAAAGTAAATGACTAATTTAGTCTCGAGTTAAAATATACAACTAGTTAATAAGTAATAGAACTAAAAACGACTAACGTGAATGACTAATTTAGTCTACGAAAAAAATACTACTATCTAACAACTACTACAATAATACGACTCAGTTGTTTATGTTAGTTATTTTAATTGTGTCACTTCAATAATCTAAAATTACAAGTGACAGGGGATTCAAAGGATGTTTATATAGATTTCTTAAAAGGTCATACTTCCTTAAACACTTCTTTATTAAATCAATGGATGATTAGAGTTAAAAAGCTAATTAGAATCTTCCTGGTTATATCCTTTGATCACATTCACACAGAATTAAATTCAAATGCTGACATATTATCCAAAATGGGATTGGGCTTACAACTAGGTCAAATGCATTATGAATAATACCTATAAGGAGAAGTGTTGGTTAATTAGTAAATGACACATTTCCTCTGGTTGAATACTTAACTTTTCATGCATATCTACATATTTCATTTTCATGGTCATATCACTTAAGATACCATTTCTTAACTTGGATATCAAGTTGTGTATCTAGTTTAATGTACATTATGAACATATCATGACATGACCAATCAATCCTTAAATTAAAATTTTAACCATGCCATGACCAACACACCAAACATAATTCTTACCCAAGAACCTAATATGAAGAGTGCTTTAGTAATAACTTCATATGAGGAGTGTTTCAATGAGATCCATAATTTGGAAAAGTTGAAATAGACTTAGCATAAATTTACTCAACCATATAAAACACCATGAGGGACTAGCAGAGTGATTTTAATCATGTAATCTCCCATCTCATGCGAGATGAGTAGTACTGTGAAATCAACTTGCCACCATTAACTATAACAAAAAACATCATTAGTGAGGGTCATGCTTATGACCCTCACTAATGAACCTCCTATATGCTCAGGCTTCCATCGGTTTTTTGTATTACTGTCTACTCTCAAGGCAAATTTAACCTGCTCTTCAATATATGTGTGATCAATTTTGGTTTTTTGAATACCCAACTATCATATACCTCTCTACAAGAAGTGAAATTTTGATTATAATTTGGACTTTTTAATGAAACACTAACCTAAATCATTTAGCATTTCCATATACACTCTTTTTTAAAAAGTAATACAAAATTTACCCTACAATAAATTTATATATATATAGCTTCACCTCTCTAAATATATCACACCAAAATATATAATGTGATAGAAAATAGAACCATTTATACCTATAAAACTAATGACTAACCATTTGACCTAAGCGGACCACTACATCAATTGCATTACAAAATTATGGGGGTTATTTCTAACTTTTTATAATATGATAATTATAAGATATGAACTAATGATATAAAAAGTGACATCATTCTTTCAAAGGATATAAGGATTTAAATGGTTTAGTGCTTTAAAACTCACGAAAACCAGGCAGGACGAAGAAGAGTAGGATTTAAATGGTTTAGTGCTTTGAAACCCGTGAAAGTCAGTAGGACGAAGAAGAGCGAAGCAATTTGAATCAGGAGCGGCATGGAATCAAATGATTAAGGGAGCTCTATACAATGTAGGGGAAAATGCCTTCGATTTGGTGGCCATTACACACTACACTATCGTGGGAAACCACCTTACAAAATGTGGTATTTTACATTGATTACCTTCTTCTGTCCCTAGCTCATTTCATAAACTAATTTGGCTATTCTCGATTGGTTTCTTGAAGGTCTTTGGTAAGAGGATCTCTATGATCAAAATGACAGCTTGGACGTTCGAGAGGCACTTAATCATTTCCCCCTAGATCATGGATGCTCGCAATCGGTGCATCAAGTGTGTAATGGATCTGTCCATGAAGCATGATTACCTCCCCAAGGAGTTGTAGGTTCCATTCTTCTCTCCTTTATAATGCCCATTTTGTTTAATTGGCAAAAAATTGGGAAAATATGTGAAGTATGAATAATCCATTGATTTTATGGTTGTATTTCATCAATCCTGGAAAATATAGATTCTCCTTTTCTGGGATAAAATGTTGTTCGTAAATGATATTGTATTAAAAAGTATAGGCCATCTCAATCAAGATCAAAATCTAGATGGATATTCCATCGATTCTGTGGTTGTATTTCATCAAACCTGGAAAATATAGATTCTCCTTTTTGGGATAAAATGCTACCTGTAAATGATATTGTATTAAAAAGTATAGGTCAGCTCAGTCAAGATCAAAATCCAACTGGTTTAAAACCAAAATCACGAAGTAGCAAGACTTAGCTGTTGGCATTATGGTTCAAGTGTTGTCCTTGATGGCAACTCACTCAGTGGATGGTACAGGTGCTCAGTGGATGGTACAGGTGCTCAAAGGTTAGTACAGGTGATGACAACTTAATCAGAAGACAGATCTCAGTACAGCATGGCAAGAAAGCTCATACACGCTGTTTCGTTAAGCCCAAGTCGCGTGTACACGCAATTTCGATTCAGAAAAAGCGCGTGTATGTGGAAAGGTTCCTTTGGTTCATGGTGGTTAGACCTTGGAAGTTGTGCCTATGATTTCGGACCATTATGTCTCGACGGGCGTGTCGATCCCTAGTTTTAAAGTTGATGGTATTGTGTTACTATGGTTTTGGCTCTTGGTATTGAGAAAGGCCTAAGGCTATATAAGGAGAAGAAGATCACTAGGCAAAGATCATCTTTCGACAAGGCATGAATATCTAAGAGAGAAAGAGATCTGATATGCAGGTTCTGAGTTGGTTGATCTGAGCTAAGGAGAGATCTCATCGGTTGATGGAGAACTAGATCTAAGGAGAGATCGGGATCAAATGGTTTGAAATGCACTATCATGATATGGTTGATTATGCGTATTTCTAGATCTGCATATTGTCGCAATGTTACGTTCTGAGTCCAACTAATATCTGGTACAGCTGCAAATTTAGAAAAGTTTATTTTTAGATCTGTACGCAGGTTGGCTTCGGTAAAAGCGCGTGTATACGCGGTTTTTGCTCATTAAAGTAGCGTATATCTTTTGAAGCTTGATTTGGGTTTACAGTGGGGTCTGACTGTTATTACAGAGTTCTGTAGTCTGCTCTGTGTTCTGGTAACTGGTGATTGACAGGGTTCAGTGGTTCAGTGATTCAAAGTTGGGTTGTTTTGTACTTCAATGATCTGTTGTGAAAATTGAATGAATTGTGGTCTTCAGATTGTAATGTTGTGCTTCAGGAATATCCAAGTCTGAAAATGTATGAAAAGTGATACCTGGAAGAAGAAAGATTGTAGGTCAGCACCTACATACTAGTATCTTGGCTAGTACAAAAGCAAAGGGGGTTGGAGCTCCCTTCCAAGGAAGTTTGGAGAACGAGAGAAGGTTGAAGCCTTCTGCAGGTTGTAGCCTGCGTACTGGTATAAGGCTGCACCAGTACAAAAGATTGTAAACTGAAGTTTCATATTAAGAAAGATAGAGACAACTTGCAGCAGGTGGTTTTCACCCACATTGGGTTTCCACCTTATATCTTGGTGTTCATGTGTGTGGCTTTTTATCTGTTCTGTTATACTGCACATGCTTACTGTTAATATGATGAATAATGTCCTGATGCACTTAATTGAAGAATAAGCCAGCTAAATTGAGAGTTTTCTGCTTATACGCTGTTTTACTTCATCACAGTAGCGTGTACACGCTGGTTCACTTAACTGAAGTAGCGTATATGTTTTTGGGTATTTAAAAGTTTGATTAATCTGATAATACTGATTCACCCCCCCCCTCTCAGTATTATTTCCAACAATTGGTATCAGAGCAGGTCCTTCAGAGAAGCTTGATCGCTTGAAGGAAGATCATTCATCATGAGCAACTACGAGAAAGAAGCATCAATCAGGCCACCGGTTTTTGATGGAACAAATTTCAATTATTGGAAGGTAAGAGTTACTGCATATCTTCAATCTCTTGGTACAGAAGTTTGGGACATTGTAGAAAAAGGCTATGCTTTTCCTTCAGCTACTCCTACAGATCCAGATGAGAAAAGGGCATATGAAACAAATGCAAAAGCAGTCGCTACCCTATTAGGAAGTATATCTCAAACAGAATTCATGAAGGTCATGCACTTCAAATCAGCAAAAGAAATATGGGACAAAATGATCACTAGCTATGAAGGAGATGAACAGGTAAAGGAAGCTAAACTTCAAACACTCAGGATTCAATATGAGACTCTCAGGATGTATAATGATGAAAGTGTGGCTAATTATTTTCTCCGGGTAGATGAGATTGTTAATTGTATGAAAAATTTGGGTGAAGAAGTAAAAGAAACTATAGTTGTTCAAAAGGTTCTAAGATCTTTATCTCCCAAGTTTGAATCTAAAGTATCTGCAATAGAAGAAAAAGAAAATCTCCGTGTTCTCACTATGTCTCAGCTACATGGAATTCTAACCGCTTATGAAATGAGAAAGGGAGGTCCATCTGACAGAAGGGAAGCTGCTTTTAAGGCATCAGGAAAAGAAGATTACTATGAAGCAAGACAAGTTCCAGAAGAAGAGGAAGAAGAATCAAATTTTGTCAGAAATCTTCAAAGGGGTTCTGGAAGGTTCAGAGGTAAGCTACCTTTCAAATGTTTTGCTTGTGGGAAAGTAGGTCATTATGCTGCAAAATGTCCTTATAAGGAAAAAGGAAAAGAACCTGCTAGATGGAACAAGAAACAAAGTGCAAATAGGAAAAGCTACTACACACATGAAGATAGTGATGGCTTATCAAACAGTGATGAAGATGAACAAGGTAATAAATATAAGCTGTTAATGGCATTTGAAGATGATGATTATGAGGATGCTATAGATGTGGATAATCTCTATAATGAAATCACTAGACTCAAGAGAAGCATAGAAGAAAGGAATGTGATTATTGATACTTTGCAATTTCAGATTGATGAAAAGGAAAAACATCTTGAAAAACTAGAAGGTGAAATTGTTGGTCTCAGAAAAGAAATTGAGAAAACAAAAACTATTAATCTTAAATTTGTCAAAGGATCTGAAACCTTGGATGAGATTATTAGTGTGCAGCGGTCTCCTCTAAACAAAACAGGTTTGGGCTATAATGGAGAAACCTCTCAAGCATCCACCTCAAAAAGTTATCTTGATGCAGCAAGAGGAAATGAGCGGAAGAACAATGAAGATAATCAGGTAAAGCAGGGACGAGTTACAAACAGAAACTACCAGGGACAATCCTCCTTAAGGATGAACAAAAGCTACAACCAACCACAGGTAAAATCTTCTCAGTTTGGCTCAAGAATAGATGAAAATAGAAATTACAATCAGTTGGCTGGTAGATTCAATAACCGCAGAAGCTTCTTCAATGGACAATGCTTTTCTTGCCACAACTTTGGTCACAGAGCAGCTCAATGTGTTGCATATAAAACAATCATGACTAGGGAAGCTCAAAAACAAAGAAGTATGACAGGGATTACAAAAGGGACCTATAACAACTTTTCGGTGCTTGAAAATGAAGTTGAATGTTCTATTTGCAATAATTTTGGTCATAAAGACTCTGAATGCAGGAGCAGGTTTCAGGAGAAAAAGGAACAAGCCACAAGCACCAAAACATGGAGAATAAAGGAACCTCAAACAGAAAGATGTGGGATAGCATTTTATGCAGAAGGACAAGAAAATCTATGGTACATTGACAGTGGATGTTCGAAACATATGACAGGTGATAAAGAAAAACTTGAATCTTATTCTACTTTAGAAAAGGGAAAGAAAGTCTCTTTTGGAAATGATACTCCTGCAACTATAAAAGGAAAAGGTATTGCTCCTTTAAAAGAAAAAGTCAAGGCTGGAAATGTTTTGTATGTTGATGGATTGAAACATAATCTTCTAAGTGTCAGCCAGATGTGTGATCAAAAAACAGAGGTTATTTTCAGATCGAATGGATGTCTTGTTCGTGATCTTGATACAGGTGAAACAATTCTCAAAGGCAAAAGAACTCCAAATAATCTGTACATATTTGAAGAAGAACAACAACAATGCTATCTTAGCAAGGATGAAGAGCACTGGTTATGGCATCGAAGGTTGGGACATCTAAGCTTCTCACAAATAAGGAAAGCATGCAAATATCAGGCAGTTCGCGATCTTCCAGATATCAAAATTCCAGACAACACCATATGCAAATCTTGTCAGTTTGGAAAGCAGACCAGAACTAACTTTCCAGAGAAGGAAGGATCAGCTAGCTTGCCTCTTGAGCTAGTCCATACAGATGTATGTGGTCCATTTAGGAAAAGGTCACCTCGAGGAGAAGAATATCTGATATTATTCATTGATGATTTCTCAAGGTTTGTTTGGTTAGGGCTTATGAAGCACAAAGATGAAGCATTCGAAAAATTCAAATCCTTCAAAGCATTGGCCGAAAATGAATCAGGACACAAAATCAAGTGCCTCAGATCTGACAGAGGTGGGGAGTTCACATCAAATGAATTTTTTGATTTCTGTGATGAACATGGGATAAGAAGAGAATTCTCTACAGCTAGAACTCCTCAGCAAAATGGGGTTGTGGAAAGAATGAACAGAACTATCCAACAAATGGCTCGTGCTATGCTCGATGAATCAGGTACTCCTGCAACCTTCTGGGGAGAAGCCGCACATGCTGCTGTTATCATTCTTAACAAAACAAATGTCCGAGTAAACAGCACTCAAACACCTCATGAGCTTTGGAGTGGTAAAACTCCTTCCGTGAAGCATTTCAAAATCTTTGGGAGCAAATGTTATATTAAGAACACTGAAGAGCAACTTGGCAAACTTGAACCTAGAGCAGATGAGGGCATCCTTCTTGGTTATTCTCCACATAGCAAAGCATACAAGTGCTACAATAAAAGACTTGGCAGAATTGTTGACAGTATTGATATAGTGGTTGATGAGAAGGGATATATTCCTAGGCAAGTTCATCATGAAGAAGATGAAGGTTACTCTCAAAGGAGAAATGATGAAGAAAAAGAACCTCAAGAAGAAGAAGAATCTCAAGAAGAACCAGAGGAGCAGACAAGAATAGAAGAGAAGACTCCATCCAGATATGTCCAAAAGAATCATCCAGAAACTCAGATTGTGGGGCAGAAAGAAGCAGGAGTACAAACAAGAAGGACACTTGCAGAAGCTTCAAGCTACTTGGCTCTACTCTCCTCCATTGAACCACAAAATGTGAAAGAAGCATGCAAAGATGAATATTGGGTCAAAGCAATGGATGAAGAACTTGAGCAAATCGAAAGGAACAACACTTGGGAATTAGTTCCTAGACCAAAAGATAAGAATGTAATAGGAACAAAATGGGTCTTCAAGAATAAGTTAAATGAAAATGGAGAAGTAATTAGAAACAAGGCCAGACTTGTTTGTAAAGGGTATGCACAGCAAGAAGGAATAGATTTTGAAGAGACCTTTGCTCCTGTGGCAAGACTAGAGGCCATCCGAATGTTCCTTGCTCTCTCAAGCTTTCAAAACTTCAAGGTATTTCAAATGGACGTGAAATCAGCCTTCCTGAATGGAGACTTAGAAGAAGAAGTATATATTGAACAGCCAGATGGGTTCATTCTTGGGAATGATCCAAACCTTGTATGCAGATTGAAAAAGGCTCTCTATGGGCTCAAACAAGCCCCAAGGGCTTGGTACTATCGGTTGGACAAATATCTTCACCAACAAGGCTTTTCAAAAGGATCAGCAGATAGCAATCTCTATATAAAAGTTGAAAATAACAAATTGCTAATTCTTGTTGTTTATGTAGATGATATTATTTTTGGCAGCAATGAAGAAACTATGAGTCAAAACTTTGCCTTGGTTATGCAGAAAGAGTTCGAAATGTCACTTCTTGGAGAATTGACATATTTTCTTGGATTGCAAATCCAACAAAATGAAGGAGGTATCTTCTTGTCTCAAACCAAATACCTCAAGCAGATCTTGAAGAAGTATGGCATGGAAGAATCAAAACCAGTATGTACACCCATGGTTACAGGATGCAGCCTCAGTGCAAATGATGAATCAGCAGCAGTTCACCAACCCACTTATAGATCCATGATTGGGAGTTTGCTTTATTTGGCAGGTACTCGACCAGATATTACTCATGCAGTAGGGATGGTTGGAAGATTTCAAGCCAACCCAAAGGAAACCCATCTTCAGGCAGTCAAAAGAATCTTCAAATATCTTCAAGGGACCCAAAACTATGGCTTATGGTATCCTAGAAATACAGATCTCACTCTTCATGCTTACACAGATGCAGATTGGGCTGGAAGTGTGGATGATAGGAAAAGCACAAGTGGAGGTGCTTTCTTCATGGGTTCCAGATTAGTGTCTTGGTTCAGCAAAAAGCAAAGTTCGATTGCCTTATCTACAGCTGAAGCAGAATATGTGGCTGCAGCATCTTGTTGCACACAACTTCTTTGGATGATGCAGACCTTGCAGGACTTTCAAATCACTTGCACTCCACCTGTCTCTATCTTATGTGATAATACAAGTGCAATCAGCATTTCAAAGAATCCAGTCATGCACTCAAAGACCAAGCACATACCAATCAAGTACCATTTTCTTCGGGAACAAGTGCTTGAGCAGAAGGTCAAATTGGAGTATGTTCCTTCTAAGGAGCAAGTTGCTGATATTCTCACAAAACCACTGCCCAGGGAAACTTTTGAATATCTCAGACAAAAACTGGGAGTAGTTGATGCTTCATCCTGTTGTTGAAATTTGTTTGTTCTACAGAAAAGTTGGTATACGCAGGTTACGGAAGGGATATGTGCGTATACACGCGGATTTATGGTGAGTAAGTCGCGTGTATGATGGACGCTTGTTGCAGAAAGAATATCCGCGTACATACGCTGTTTTATACAGGATAAAACGCGTATATGAAGTTCTGAACAGCAAAGGAAAACTCTGAAGTTCTGAACAGCAATAGGAATGTCAGAAGTTTTCAGGCTCAGTTTCAGGGAGTGCAACAGGCACAGGTTCAGGGGGAGCAGCTCCAAAGTCTCATAAAGCATTGTTGGCATTCAGATGTTTTGGTTGATTGGTTTAAGAAGGAGCTCAGAAAGAAGTTGCTGATCTAAAAAGATGATTATCAGATGCTGCTGATGTCTTTTCTAAGTCTTGGTCTAGATCTGTTATCTCTATGTCATGTATCTCTCTTGTCTCTTTTATGGTGTCAAGGTCATGTAACGGCCTTTGTTGGTTTCCCCACTATGCCTGGGATGAATGATGAAATGTTCATGTATTATCATGGTTAGGTGGATGAGTCTATATTGATGTATCCCCACTTGGTTGGGTGGATGAGTCATTTTTTTTGAATATCCTCACTTAGTTGAGAGATGGATGTATGTATGAGTCTTTGGTGATAGGAAGGTCTTTTATGATGTATAGAGTCATGTTCTTCTTGAAGAACATCTTTTGCAGATCTTGCCTACAGTCAGGAAGAGCATGAACGGCACACTTCAGCAGCACAGAGATTCAGCATGTACTCCGAGGGAGCATGGACAGATTGGTACACCTTGGCATATACAAAGGGGGAGTTTATTCAGAGATTTCAGCAGGTACTCAGGGGGAGTATGGACAGAGGAATGATTCAGCAAAGGAAGAGAATATCTTGGTCCACCCTTTGCCCTTGATGTCAAAGGGGGAGAGTGATTTGGTGTTGTTGCCATCAAGTCCAAAGGGGGAGATTGTTGGCATTATGGTTCAAGTGTTGTCCTTGATGGCAACTCACTCAGTGGATGGTACAGGTGCTCAAAGGTTAGTACAGGTGATGACAACTTAATCAGAAGACAGATCTCAGTACAGCATGGCAAGAAAGCTCATACACGCTGTTTCGTTAAGCCCAAGTCGCGTGTACACGCAAGTTCGATTCAGAAAAAGCGCGTGTATGTGGAAAGGTTCCTTTGGTTCATGGTGGTTAGACCTTGGAAGTTGTGCCTATGATTTCGGACCATTATGTCTCGACGGGCGTGTCGATCCCTAGTTTTAAAGTTGATGGTATTGTGTTACTATGGTTTTGGCTCTTGGTATTGAGAAAGGCCTAAGGCTATATAAGGAGAAGAAGATCACTAGGCAAAGATCATCTTTCGACAAGGCATGAATATCTAAGAGAGAAAGAGATCTGATATGCAGGTTCTGAGTTGGTTGATCTGAGCTAAGGAGAGATCTCATCGGTTGATGGAGAACTAGATCTAAGGAGAGATCGGGATCAAATGGTTTGAAATGCACTATCATGATATGGTTGATTATGCGTATTTCTAGATCTGCATATTGTCGCAATGTTACGTTCTGAGTCCAACTAATATCTGGTACAGCTGCAAATTTAGAAAAGTTTATTTTTAGATCTGTACGCAGGTTGGCTTCGGTAAAAGCGCGTGTATACGCGGTTTTTGCTCATTAAAGTAGCGTATATCTTTTGAAGCTTGATTTGGGTTTACAGTGGGGTCTGACTGTTATTACAGAGTTCTGTAGTCTGCTCTGTGTTCTGGTAACTGGTGATTGACAGGGTTCAGTGGTTCAGTGATTCAAAGTTGGGTTGTTTTGTACTTCAATGATCTGTTGTGAAAATTGAATGAATTGTGGTCTTCAGATTGTAATGTTGTGCTTCAGGAATATCCAAGTCTGAAAATGTATGAAAAGTGATACCTGGAAGAAGAAAGATTGTAGGTCAGCACCTACATACTAGTATCTTGGCTAGTACAAAAGCAAAGGGGGTTGGAGCTCCCTTCCAAGGAAGTTTGGAGAACGAGAGAAGGTTGAAGCCTTCTGCAGGTTGTAGCCTGCGTACTGGTATAAGGCTGCACCAGTACAAAAGATTGTAAACTGAAGTTTCATATTAAGAAAGATAGAGACAACTTGCAGCAGGTGGTTTTCACCCACATTGGGTTTCCACCTTATATCTTGGTGTTCATGTGTGTGGCTTTTTATCTGTTCTGTTATACTGCACATGCTTACTGTTAATATGATGAATAATGTCCTGATGCACTTAATTGAAGAATAAGCCAGCTAAATTGAGAGTTTTCTGCTTATACGCTGTTTTACTTCATCACAGTAGCGTGTACACGCTGGTTCACTTAACTGAAGTAGCGTATATGTTTTTGGGTATTTAAAAGTTTGATTAATCTGATAATACTGATTCACCCCCCCCTCTCAGTATTATTTCCAACATTAGCCACTCGGGTACATAACCATAAATATCAATAAATAGTGTTTGGACCATCGGGCCTAGATCCCAATTAAAACATAAAACCAGGCACATCAGTCCACTAGGAGCCGACAGAATTCTAGCCCCAGGTAGTGGCATTCACAAACTTTAAGGAATTTTCAAATCTTCCATATGCCTCTAATTAAATCACTCCATCATTAATTCTACCTATACTAATCGATCATGAAAATGATGTTGACATCCCTTGAGACTTTTCTATTACCTGCAAATTTTATACGCATAGCAATCTATCATTGAAAGCAATCTCGTTGTTCAACAAGGACAACCAATATATACTGTGCCATTGATCCATTAATGCGCGGGGGCAATATATGCCACCTGTTGGATAATGTACTTGCTTAAATCCAACATGTGGCATATACTGCCCCTGGGCATTAATGGATCAATGTCATAGTATATATTGGTAGCCTTCAATAAGTGGTCCAAGCCCACAAATCGGTAAGCTATTGAAGGTTTCGAGCCTATTGAATAAACAACCAATTCATAATTGAATAGAAATGAGCCAATTAACATGGGACAGAACAAGTTGAAGGTGTAAGATAACATGTTTCCCCCATCACTACTGCTATCAACAACGGTATGATGACTAAAATTTAGGGCACACCTGTGACAACATTTATCCTCTAATATGCCATAGACTTCCATTGCATTCTCCAGAAAAGTAGTATAGTATAGAGCTATTACCCAACCATAAATAGATATATGGATAAAGATACTGTTAATTTTAGATAACAATGGTATGTTTTATGCTTAGCACAATTTACTTCAATGTTCCTTTAGTAGCCCAATGACAATTTCCAATAATTTCCAGTAGTAACCAAATTGACAGTAAATTGAGATAGAACATAAAATCATATGCAAAAAACAAGCCAAGACAAGAGGACACTAGATTTGGTGGATGTGAGGGAAAAAACCCAATGTGGGGAAACCCTTTGATCAAATATTCTTATTATTATTCAATAGTTCAGCAGAGAGAGAAAGAGTACAAAAATCAAATTCACTTTCCCAATACACTATCAAATCAGTCGTGTAAAATTCTACAGTCAACTACAGTCGATTTTGGTCCTAACCAGAAAGTCAACACTAGTCAAAACAACAACAACACTTCACCAATGCAGCTCGGTCCTCCTTGGTCAAACTTGGCCTGAAGAGGAGGTCAAATGCTGCAAAAAACAACTCAGTCAAACTTAGTCAAAGGAGAGATAAAATATGCTGTGATTTTCTTTAGTCAAAACAAAAGTCAACTTGAAGTAAATGATGGTCAGACTGTCTCAAACACCTCGATTTCTATGCCAATAAATGTGGCCTCAAGAGATCAAAATTCTGCCTCAGAGAACACAGTCAAACTTGGTCAATGAAGCCTTGGTCAATGTTGTCCTCAAACTCTGAAATTCCGTTTGCAATTTGACTTAGAAATTTGTCCTTCCATCCACATGTGTGAGATAGAGAGTTGATCTTCAAGTTGTATGAACCAATCAGATTTGGCGAGAGAAGAAATGATGAGTGGTATGATGTCCAAATGAGGAGAGAGGTCACTCCTATTTATACAATTTAATGAGGGTGAAATGACACATTTATTGGGCTTCATGAGCCTACATTAAGCTAAGGCCGATCTTAACAATTTGTGCATGAGAGAATAAATTCAAAATTCCACTTATGCTTGTCCGAATGAGATGATATTTATATCAAACTTGGACATGTTGAAAAGAGGAATCTAATGCAATAACTATATCCAACATATGAGCTATCCCAAAGCAGAATTCGGCCCTAGTTTCCAATTTTAACTCTCCCTCTCAACTAGGGAGAATTCCACCTGCTAATCCATCTGTTATCATCGTGCCATCTTGTCATCATGTACCATCTATGTCATCACTTCTTTTCTTTCCTCTGCTCCGCTAAACCATGAAGTAATAATGAAGAAGAAGTGATCGAGAGTGAGTCACAAGACCTTACCACTCTCCACTTACAAAAGTCAATCCATGATCCCAAATCAAGTTGTTGAACACCATGCATCCTATTCATAGGGAGTATGACAATATACGATGCGTCCATTGATAGTGCTATGGCCCCTAACCACTTTTCCCAACACATTGGCTAGATGAGAGGTACTTCCCATGAATCCCAGACTCCATGGGTAGGATGTATGATTGGGCATTGGTAGGAGAAGGTGAACCACTCATCCTGCTCATATGCCATAGGATAAGGTGAACCACTCATCCTATGCATATGTCAATCATAGGGGAAGGTGAACCACTCACCCTACATACATGTGTCCGCAATCATAGGGGAAGGTGTACCACTCACCCTACACACATGTCAACCATCATGGTTTATCACAGGGGAAAGTGAACCACTCACCCTACACACATGTGAACCAGCATGGTATCATAGGGGAAGGTGAACCACTCATCGTGTACATAGCACACCACTAGGGGAAGTTGAACCACTCACCCTATGGTCTCTCATAGCTCCAAGAAGTACCCCAAACCCCAAGGAGCTCCCTGAGCTCAGTGTCCAACTCATATGAGACCCTCATAGGAGGGTCTTTCCACGACTCTAAGTCTTTCTCGGAAGGTTAATAATTTGAGCTTCCCCAAGGGCTTTGTGAGAATCTCCATGACCTGCTCATCTGTCCTGATGTGTTGGAGCCTTATTGCTCCCCGATGTACCCTATCTCGGATAAAGTGGTACCTGATATCAATGTGCTTGGAGCGGTTGTGGAAAACGGGATTCTCTAAAAGGAAAATCACACTCTGGTTGTCGCAGAAGATCATGGTGGTATCCAACACGTGCTCAAATAGCTCACTAAAGAGCCTCCTCAACCAAACAACTTCACAACAAGCCATACTCGCAGCAATGTATTCAGACATGGCAGTACTTAAAGTGACCAATTTCTACTTGTTTCTCTTCCAAGATATTGAAGTAGACCCCAAAGAGAAGAAACACCCATATGTGCTCTTACGATCCACCATACTGCCATCCAAATCAGCATCTGTATATCCATGTAACCTCAAATTCCTGACAATATATCTCAGTCCATAGTGGATTGTGCCCCAAAGATATCTCAAGAGAATCTTCACAATAATCCAATGAATGTGATGAGGCTCGACCATAAATTAACTCAACGTGTTCACAATGAAGCATATGTCAGGACAAGAGTTTACCAAGAACATCAGAGCCCCCACAAGTTGACAATACACAAAAGGGTTCGCTAATCCGGGCCCAACAACACTTCCACATAGCTTCTTGAAGTTTAGTTCCATCAAAGTAGATACAAACTTGTAATCCACCATCCCACATCTCTCAAGCAACTTCACAATATATTTTCCTTGAGAAAGGAAAATCTCACCTGGATTTTTCCAGACCTCTAGCCCTAGGAAGTAGTGCATCATTCCTAGTTCCTTCATCTCGAATTTAGAAGCCAACTCCCTCTTGCATTGATGAATGAGAGGATCATCACATGTCAAAAAGAGATCATCCACATAAGGGACCAGAATGAGAGGCCTATCCTTTTCAACCTTGAAGTATAGGTTCAGGTAAGCATTGCTCCTTGTAAATCCTAGCTTCATAAGATAGCTATCAATCCTCTCATACCAAACCCTAGGGGCTTGCTTCAACCCATAGAGGGATTTCTTCAACCTACATACATGCGACTTATGATATTGAACTTTGAACCCCTCTGGTTGTTCTATATAGACTTCCTCTTTAAGCGAGGCATGGAAGAAATTAGTTTTGACATCCATTTGGTGTAGGCTCCAACCTTGCGAGGTAGTAAGGGCTATGATTGAACGGATGGTGTTATATTGGGAAATGGGTGCAAATATCGCATTATAGTCTACTCCTTTATTTTGAGAGAAGCCTCGAGCAATGAATCTAGCCTTGAACTTTTCAGCACTCCCATCAACTCCATGTTTGATTTTGTAAAGCCATTTTGAAGTGACCACAGACTTGTCCTTGGGTTTGGGAACCACATCCCAAACATCATTCTTCATGATTCATTCATATCCCTCGTTCATCGTAACCTTCCAGACTTGGTGTTTCATGACTTCTTCAAATGTATAAGCTTCAGATTGTACAATGGTACTCATGGTAGCTAAGTACCTTTGGTACCTATTTGGCTTCTTGATTTCTCGAAATGTCCCCCTCAGTGAAATATGTTTCTCAACATCTTTAAGAGTATCTTTGAACAAAAAAGGTCTTTTGCTCGAAGTAGAGGGCTCACTAGGAGGTGGATCAATGGGATCCATCGAGCATTAGGTCATCAGTCGGAGGTTCATCATGCTTTCCTACATCATCATCATTATCCTTCCTAGGGATAGGAAGATCTCAGACTTTCCTAAGGGTATAATATTCATCAAAAGTGACATTGTGACTTATTTCCACTTCTCTTTGACCAGGCACATAGATTCTATATGCCTTTGAAGTTTCATTGTAGCCCACAAATTTTCCTTTCTTCACGGATGCATCTAGCTTGTTTCTTTTCTCTTTTGACACACAAAAATATATGGGACCACCAAAAATTCTAAAATGAGAAACATCAAGTTTCTTATCGGTAAAAACTTCTTTAGGCATCTTGAAGTCCAATTCTTGGTGCGGGCATCTGTTTTGAACATACACAATGGTGTTGGAAGCATCTCCCGATAAGAACTTTGATAGGCCTTGGTCATGAAGCATGTCATGGATGGCTTCTATGATATTTTGATTCTTCCTTTCGGCAATTCCATTTTTCTTAGGAGTATATATAGCAGTGGTCTCCCTCTTATTGCCAACTTCTCTATAATAGTCATTGAATTCATTTAACTCATATTCGGTTCCATTATTGGTCCTCAATATTTTTATCTTCTTCCCTGTTTGATTCTCGACCAAGGTTTTGAAAGAGCAGAACCATTTGAACACTTCATCCTTATTCTTCAAGAAATAGATCCATGTTTTGTGAGAGAAGTCATCCAAAAAAATTTCATAGTACAAATATCCACCCAAAGATGTTATGGGCAACACACCTTATAGATCAGAATGGATCAATTGAAGAATATTGGTAGTTTGACTTTGACTTGAGGGGAATGGTCCCCTTGTGTGTTTTCCAGTTGCATAACCCTGAAGCACACCTTCATGATCTAAATTGAATTCAAGCATACCTGTGACCATCTTCCTTACATCAGGTAAGGCTTTGTAATGAAGGTGATAAAATCTTTGATGCCATAATTCGGATTGAAGAGAAGTATCGCAACCAATTGCTCCCAACAAAATTCCTTCAACCTGATAAAGACCTTCAACTCTATATACAAGAGTGAATGCGTATTTTGGGTTCCTTTGCCAAACATGAACATTCCTATCAACCAATTTCAACTTGAAACCTTTATCTTCCATTGCACAAATAGAGATCAGGTTGTTTTTCAAATTAGGTACATACAACACTTCTTGTAAATGTACGTTTTAACCCCGTACAGAAATTACCTACATACGAATTCTAAAACATAGAAAATAAACAATGCGAGAGCATAACACATAAAACACATATACACAGATATTTTCCCCTGGATCCCAAAACCAGGACTACCAGCTTGATTTTTCATTATATTCCTTTCAATGTTACAATACATATTTATACATGCTGAAGCATCCAATACCATCGATCGAAAACCATCGTGTCCAAAACCATGGACCGAAAACCATCACGTCCAAAAAAACATGTGCGAAAAACATGCACAAAACCATAGGTGGGTCCGCCCAACCTAGCATAGGGTCCAAAACCAAAATTTTCCGAGGCGCTGCCCTGGACCCCATAAAGTCAGGTTATGGGTACACCTCAAATCCCCTGTGACTCTCCCCTGCTACACAACTAGCACAACAAAGGGGGGGCTCCGCCCCCGTATAGCCCCCGGTTAACTACGTGGACTAGTCATGGAAAGAATATAACACAACCCAACATTCTCCCACTTGTTGTTTTCATTCCACAGGGGGCCACAGGAATGCTTAGGCATTTTTCTAGCCCTGAAATGCCCATTATTTCTCTACACCAAGAGAACTTCTAAGAGCTCAAAGATTTTGTCAATGCATCTACAGTATCCTTCAATGTTTCCACCTTTACCAGCAACACCTTTTTGTCTTCTATCATATCCCTCACAAAGTGATACTGAACATCAATGTGCTTTGTCTTTGAATGGTAAGCAGTGTTCTTTGCCAAGAAAATTACACTTTGGCTGTCACAGTCTATCCTTATAGCTCCCTGTACTAACCCCATACTTGAACACAATCTTTGCAACCAAATTGCTTCCTTGCTTGCATGAGTGGCTGCCATGTATTCTGCCTCTGTAGTTGATAGTGCCACTACAGATTGTCTCTTACTCATCCAAATGACTGCACATCCAAATAGGTTAAACACATACCCACTTATAGATCTTCTTTGATCCATATCTCTAGTCCATTCTGTATCAACAAAGCCACGAATATCCAACACTCTATCCAATCCTAGTCTTCCTTGGTAGCACAAACCATAATCACTAGTGCCACGCAAATACCTGAAAAACCCGCTTCACTACTGTCCAGTGCTCCTTCCCTGGTTTTGACATAAACCTGCTCAATACTCCCATTGCATGTGCAATGTCTGGTCGAGTATAGACCATTGCATACATCAGGCTACCGACTGCACTTACATATGGAACACAAGACATGTCCTCTTCCTCTTCTTGTGTCTTGGGACACTGTTCAGCAGATAACCTCACACCTACAGGAATAGGAACCTTCACCGGTTTACTATCCTACATATTAAACCTATGCAGTATTGTCTTGACATAATTCCTTTGGTTTAACCAGATCTTCCTCTTTGCCCGATCTCTTTTAATTTCCATGCCCAAAATATAGTTTGCAGCATCAAGATCTTTCATGTCGAATTTGGAGGACAATTGGGTCTTCAAATCCTAGATAACTTCTTTGTCATTTCCAACCAACAACATATCATCGACATACAAGACCAAATAAATAACACGGTCACCAATTAATTTAAAATACACATAGTGATCTAATTTTCTTCTGGTGAAGCCAAGTCCCCATATAAATGTATCAAATTTATGATACTACATCCTTGGTGACTGTTTTAACCCATATAGAGACTTCTTTAACTTGCATACCAATTCTTTCTTACCCTTCACCACAAAGCCTTTAGGTTGCTTCATGTAGATCTCCTCTTCCAGATCCCCATGAAGAAATGTTGTCTTCACATCCATCTATTCTACCTCAAAATCAAAAGCATAAACAACAAATAAAAGTAATCTAATAAAAGTTACCTTGGCAATAGGAGAAAAAATATCACCAAAATCAATTCTCGGAACTTGGGAATAACCTTTTTCTACCAACCGAGCTTTGTATTTCTCCACCTTTCCTTCTGCATTTGTCTTCTTCTTGAACACCCATTTGCTCCCAATGGGTTTCCTTCCAGTCGAAAACTCCACCAGATCCCAAGCCTCATTTTTTTGAAAAGATGCCATTTCATCAACCATGGCCTCTTTCCAGAGTTTTCCATCCTCTGAATCCACTGCTTCCTTCACAGTTCTTGGATCTTCATTAGTAACAGACAAAGCAAAATTTGAACAGAAAGCAGATGGACTATACCTTTCTGGTTGCCTTCTTTCTCGAACTGATCTTCTCACAGCTGGAGTTTGTGGCTCTTCATCTTCTAATTCCTCCGCTCCTGTAGAGTCTGATTCTTCCTCCTTTAGCTCAAACTCTATCTTCTGAGGTTGCTTTGGTTGGACTTCATGTTTAATAACATCTTTCACCTCTCAGAACACCACATATTTGTTGTACACAACCTTCCTTTTTACTGGGTTCCAAAGCTTATAACCCTTTAAACCATCCTTATACCCAATAAAGATGCACTTTTCAAATATACTATCCAACTTGGTTCGTTTTTCCTTTGGAACATGTACATATGCATCACATCCAAATACCCTTATATGTGAAAGAGAGGGTTTCTTACCAGTCCATACCTCTGGTGGAGTCTTATACTTCAACACTGATGAAGGTGACCTGTTGACGAGGTAACATGCAGTATCCGCCACCTCTGCCCATAATTCTTGTCCTAACCCGGCACCACTGAGCATGCTTCTTGCCCTTTCAATCAACGTCTTTCTCATTCTTTCTGCAACTCCATTTTTCTAAGGTGTATATGGAGTAGTCTTCTACTGTGATATACCACACTTCTTAGAAAATTCTTCAAATTCCTTGCTGCAAAACTCTCTACCTTTATCTGTCCTCAACACCTTTATCTTCTTCTCTATCTGATTTTCCACGAGAGACTTAAATTCTTTAAACCTGTCAAAGACTTCAGATTTCTTCTTAAGGAAATATATCCATGTATCCTTTAGAAGTCATCTATAAATGATACATAGTACACAGACTTACCCAGTGATGGAACCTTCACAGGTCCAAACACATCACTGTGCACAAGCTCTAATATTTGTTTCTCCCTCTTACTACCGGAGGGGAAACTCACCTGATTCTGCTTCCCATATACACAATTTTCATAGAAATCAAAATCTAGAGAGCTATTACTCATACCTTCTACCATACCTTTACCATGAAGTATTCGAAGGCCCTTCTCTCCAATATGTCCAAGCCTTTGATGCCACAGCATGGTCTTTTCTCCAAAGACCATTAGATTTTTGCTCCACTTTCAGGAACCACAGAACTGTTGCACCCATCAATAACAGTGCTACCTTGCAGCTTGTACAGAGTTCCAATCTAAACTCCCCGTATCAATACCAGTGCTCCCCGAACCATTTTACAGGTATCCTTCTCAAACACTATTTTTACACCTAGATCATCCAGCTTGCTTACAGAAATCAGATTTCTGGCTAATGCAGGAATATGTAAAATACCCGAAAGTGTTCTAACCCTTCCACCTTACAACTTCAACTTTACCTTTCTGCGACCAATGATTCTAGCCTTCCTATCATCCCCCAAGAAGACATCACCACCATTGTATTTCTCATACTCGTAGAACCACTCTCTATGCGAAGTGAAGTGAAAGGATGCACCTGAGTCAATCAACCATGCCTCATGATCTACATGTGTACTTGAAGAAGCCAAGTACACATCCCCACCTTCATCTGAGGTAGTTTTTGCCTCTGCAAAAGGAGCATCATCAGATCCCTTTCCTTTGTCAGGAGCTTTAGATTTACAGTCCCTTTTGTAGTGACCTTCCTTTCCGTATTTCCAGCACACCACCTTTACAGGTTTTCCTGGAGATTTAGATCTCCCACTTGATGACTTATTTTTGTTTCTGTTTTGGGACCGTCCTCTTACAGACAAGGGATCACCATTCTGGCTCTCCATATTTTTCCATCTCATCTCCTCCATCAGCAAGGATGAGACTATTTCATCAAACTACAAGGTAGTTGCATTGCTACCTATTGCAATAACCAGACTATCCCACAAATCTGGTAGAGAACACAACAAACTGATTCACTTATCTTCATTTGAAATTTTAATATCAATAGATGCTAACTGACTTAACACAGTATTAAATGCATTCAGATGCTCCGTCACCGAGTCTCCATCTTTCATCCTCAAGTTATACAGCTTTTTCTGCAGGAACAGTTTATTCACCAGAGACCTAGATTGGTACAAAGTCCCTTACTTGTCCCACAAAGCCTTCGCCGCAGCTTCCTTTGATACATTCAGCAATACTGAATCTGAGACACACAACCGTATTGTGCTCTTTTCCTTCTGATCCAACTTCTTCCATTATTCATCAAACACTCCCATTGGTTTAGTGCCCAGATCTACTGCGATCCACTGATCTTTATCCACCAACAGATCCTCCATCTTGATTTTCCATAACTCAAAACTCTGACCATTAAATTTCTCGATCTCTATCTTTCCATTGTTCACCATATTCTTTCACCACCAGAATTGATCTCGCAGATCTTCCACTGAATAGGGTCTACCACAGGCCCGAGCGAAACCCCTCAGCAACAAAGACATCCCCTTGAAGCCAAAACTGGTCTGATACCAAATGTAGGTTTTAACCCCGTACAAAAATTACCTGCATACGAATTCTAAAACAAAGAAAATAAACAATGCAAGAGCATAACACATAAAACACATATACACAGAGATTTTCCCTAGATCCCAAAACCGGGACTACCATCTTGATTTTTCATTATATTCCTTTCAATGTTACAATACGTATTTATACATGCCGAAGCATCCAATACCATGGACTGAAAACCATTGTGTAAAAAACCATAGACCGAGAACCATCACGTCCAAAAAAACATGTGCCAAAAACATGCACAAAACCATAGGTGGGTCCACCCAACCTAAAGTGGGGTTACATGTACACCTGAAACACCTTGCGACCCACCCCCTCTACAAAACCGGTGCAATGAAGGGGGGCTCTGGGCCCCCTCTAGCCCCCTGGTTAACTATGTGGGCTAGTCGTGGAAAGAATATAACACAACCCAAAAGTAAATGAAGGGTTTGACCTTGATTTAGGTGGAGTAACATTCCCAATTCCTTTCACGGGATAGGTTGCATTATCCCCAAGTATAATCTCCATATTTGTATTGTTTTCAATCAAGTTTGAGAGGGCCTCCTTATACCTAGTGAGTTGCCTTGAGGCACCACTATCAATCAGCCAAGGATCTAGTTTATCGGAGGAGAGGTAGTGGTAAGGGTAGAAATGAGATAAAATTCTTTTAGCTTTTCTAGAACATTAACTTCTTCATACCTGGAGTTTCTTGACTTCTTGGGAGGATGACCATTTCCATATCGAGTAGTGGGAGCATTTTTATTTCCTTTGATGTTGTACCCATGGTTCCTTTGATTTCCATTTCCTTTGTAGTTGTTGTTATTGTTGTCATAATCTCTTGTAGTATCATTCTTGTGACGACACTCTCTAGTGAAGTGGCCAAACCTGTTGCAATTGAAGCATCTCTCTAAAGATTTTTTTTTTGGATTGGGAGCTAGAATAGTTGATTAGGTCAAAGGATTTGTGAATTTACATGCCACATATTGTTGGCATGTTGGGGCCTGACCCAGGTTCAGAGGTGATTTAGCGAAACAAATCCTGGTACTACTGGCCCTTTCAGCAATAGTCCATGGAGCACGGACTGAGGTCTCACCCGAAGTAGTATGGGAGGGTGTTAGAACCAGGTTTCTGTACCTTGGAGATGTCTGATGATTTCAAGTGGTCCACGGTTTGACCCTGTGCGCACGTCGTTACGCGTACTTACCCTTACCTCGCAACCTGAGATGCTGCCTTCTCACAGCCCTACTCGAGTGCCGAACACTGTTATTACCCAAATCCTTACTAGTATTCCACTATTGGTTGCTTAACTTAGCCTATTTGCATGCGTAAAGTATACTTAGCAATATAAATCATTCATAAAAGTGTGTGCAGTAAATAAACAATATAATTGCAATTCATATCAAACAGGTAACAACCCAAGAACAGATACAAGAAATTAAGATAAAACTTATCTTTATTATTATCTTTCTTCAATTACAATTTGAATCCACCCTACGCACTTAGCTATAGGGGTTTGTGCACTCAGTTGCAGACTACTAGGCCTCTGCACACTCAGCTGCAGAGCCTTCTCCTACTCAACAACCCAAGACACACTTAGACACTTAGACTCTTGCTCTTTTGTTCTACTTTATCTGTCCCTTTTCTTTTACACTTAGAGCCTCACTCTATTTATACAATCCCATGGTCCGTAGACCATGGGTAGGCCGACACTACATTACAAACTAGGGCGAACAACCCTATGACTCCAACATACTTCCGAACTGGAAATTCGTGGGGCTTTACAACATCCTTTGGTCAAAACATAGGCTTTGAAGCCCAAAACATTCCTCGGGGGGATTCCATGCCAAACAGGCCCCCAACACAAACATTGTGACTCACCCTCGAGTCACTCAGTTAGCACGGAGTTCCTCCAACTGTCCTCGAACTGTGTTGATGTCGGTAGCGCACTGAGCCGCTGCTTGCTGAATCTATTGCATCCTTTGTTCTGAGACCTCCATGTCTAGGGTGCTTCTCTGCATTAATGTGTGCATCCCCTGTATGTGCACAATCTTTCCTTCGATGTTTACTATGATAGTGAAAGCCTCCTCGATCCACGACTGGACGCGTGCTTTGAGAACTGCCTCCTTATGTCATGCTACATCTACCTACTCCTTCAGTGCCTTAGCTTGCTGCATCTTCGCAAGCCACTGAGTGAGGACTACTGTCTATGCAGTTCCTCAGACACTGTCGTATTGTTGCTAGAGTTCTCGTGCCTCTGTCTCCAAGCACTGGATGTTGGGGTCCTCCTACAGAGTTGTGACAACCTCAAGTGTTTGCTCCAACAAAGTGGTATAGTCTTGACCTAATCTGTGTCTATCGTGACAACTTTCACCTTCTCTTCCATTGATCATTTACTGCACAACGAGTTCCTTGGGGACACGCGTACGGGAGCCATTGCCTGCTTATCCTTCTTGGGTCATGGTGTACATGGTGATTTGGGGATCTGTGTCATAACCTCGGCACCTTTTGGAACATCTTCCACTGTTGGGGTTTGCGCGGCCTCGCCGTTGGTTACCTCTTCTATTCCCAAACCATCTTTAGTCATTGTCATCATTCCTAGGCTGTAATCTGTCACTCGCAAATTGAGGGGTTGAATTAACGCTCAGCTCACAATGCTTAGGGCTCTGTTCAATTGCTCAATTCTCAAATGACTAAGTGTTGTTTTCTGGGCAGCCCTCTATGTTTTATAGTGCCTTTTGAATTCGAATTTGACCATTCCGCCTAATTTCGATTCATTAATGCTTTCTGGGTGGCAGATTTTCCCAAATCTTGCCCATAAATCATGCCTTAAATGCCCATTGCCCAGTCCATTTGGCCTCAGGTCACACATCACATCGTGAATAGTGACCTCAATAGTCACTCTCTGGCCAATCTGCACGGCAGCACAACCCTCCGTACGTGGATGTGGACCCTATGATGCTCTGCTTCTGTGCACATCCCCAATATCGCGCAGTTCCCTGGCAGAATAGTTTATAGTCCTGCACTTCCTTTCAACTGCTTGGAGTGCTAAGACTATCCTTCCCATAGCTAGTCAGGTGGTCGCACCACCCGTGTGGGACTCCATCCCGTCCTCCACCATGGTTCACGGAGAATCCCCACCTTCCATCGTTCTGGTAGGCATCACGCATTTTACTACTTGCAACGTGCTACCCTGGTTACTTTGTTTAGCGATATGCGATCCAAGCCAAGGCAGAAGACTAACCATCTCATGGGGATAGTGCTCAAACTTGTCAGTATGATGGTATGCACATTGCCTTACCATCCTAGGTTCTTCGATGAAAAACACGTCGTTTATGTCATCCTCCATCTTCTTGACCTATGCAGCCATCATAGCGCTTTTCCCCCTTAATCATATTGTTATCGGGAAATCTAGCGTCTATGCAGAGCTGCTAGTCCCACTGAGGTTAGTAGCTACCTTAGAAACAAACAAACTAAAACCACTTTCGTTTTCCTTTATGAGAAGTAGATAAGAGGGGAAAGAAGGAGACCAACCTCTGTCTTGCGCATGGTTCCTTACTTGATTCCTCTCCCTTCTGATAGATCTTTGCCACTTGCTTCCTCGTCTACCCAGCTTCAAAGAGCACCTATAGAATCAAAGCAGCATAACACTATCCAAGAACATAGATCTACTAGCATAAACAATATAGGACAAGATATATATTGACCACACAAATGCATATATCATCAATCATACAAGAATGTGAGGAAAACTTGAATAGCTTTATTAATATTCAAGAATAGCAAAGAGGATTACAACCAATTGTTCTAACCCAGCATCATCCTCTCAGCAAGAAAGCCCTTCTTCACCTCATGAAAAACTTAGATCACCCAACACTATGATGTTACACTAAGAAACCAGCAGCACTTCCTTACAAGACACTCCTCTGGATCTCTGGGATGAGAGATCTATATATTGATATTTGCAGAGGTGTCAGTCAGCTCTGGGTTTTTGATTAGTGTCCTCCCTCTGATAGTTCTTGTTTCCACTTGGAGATCTCATTGATCTCTTACTCATCCTTGGGCGATTCTGAGAGGCAAGTGTCACAGGAGAAGTTTCTGGAAGATTCCATGATCATCCACCTCGCAAACTGTCTCCGCCACTTGTCTATTCTCATCCATCGCACCCTATAGAAGGGCTTTTCAGTATGCATCGCACCTCCTGTGTGCATTTAGGTGGGATGCATCGCACCCTCAGCACTGAGCAATCAGTATGGTCCAGTTTTGACCATTTCTGAGTAGTTTTTCGTGGAGAACTTCTAGGAGATGATATAATCAGTTGACCTTGTTCTTTTAGGGGTTGGAACAACACTTTTAGGGACTTAGGAGCCCTTGGTTTATGGACATATTTGATTGGGGTTGTAGTTCCCAAAAATGTCTATAAGAGTTTCCCCCTAAGGCATGAGGTCGTTAATCTTTTGATGTCGGGTGAAATGCTTTATCATGAGGATCCGAAGTTTTTTCGAGCTGGAAGTCGACCTTTAATAAGATACAATACAATACATTATCTTCATAATATTTTCATGATCTAGCTAAGGCGGGCATTCCCATGCTCAACTTTATAGATTCATTTTCATGTACATAAGAAAGACAATCGTCTGAGTGCAGACTGATGATTCTGGTAGAGCCATCATCCCTTAGATTGGATGATTATCTGTGCAGCAGTGATGTACATTTGATGTCTTTATTTTCCTAAATATATATCGCAGCCCGGATGGATGAAACTAGATCCGGGGTCTTCAATCTCGTTCGATCTTCACTCAAAGTACAAGTCGATCCATGTGAGAGATGTTCTGGAGTCGAACATGGAAAGACATCGCCTGATTACCAGCCAGTGATGTAAGCTATTAACAGGCGCGAGAGGAATCACCGATAATGATGATGACCCTCAAGGTACGACAGTACAATTCACGTGGTGTGAAAAAGGGACTTGGTGTCGAACACCATGCAAAATCTTTCGGTCGAAGGCCATTGATGTAAACCTGTCGCCGGAAGTGAGAAACTTGCCATTGAGGCATGCAAGCTTCAAAGTACTGAAAGGGTTGTTCCTAGATCGACTTCCTGGATAATGAGCTAATGTTGAAAAGAAGCGATCCGTCGTAGGAGGGCCTTAATGAATCCCACATCTATGACACAGAATGGAGCAAATGATTTTAATGGAGGTGAAAACGATCTAATGATATAAGGTGCAGGGTGACGGTCATGAAAGAATGGAGCGTAAATGTATTGCAGTGGATGAGACACAGGTGAATTCTCTGAGTGACTTCTCTTGAACATATCGGCGACACTAACATGATGGATTGGTAGCATTAACCCCAAATGTGGATGGTGTGATGGACCAATGGTGATATGACTAGTGAACAGAACAACCCAACTCGACTCGGATGCGGAGTGAAAGTGTCATGTTCAAGAGCGACTTGCTACCAACAAAGTTTCTTCAAGTTTTCTTCCCAATTTTTCCCCAGTCATTGCTGACCAGTACCTCTTTATTTTTGTCAAGCATGAGGAGGATAACATATTCTTGTTCTATAATTTTCCCTTCGGGCAAACCCATCGCTATTTTTTAACGAGCCTAGCAATAGTGAAACTCGTTCTTGTCTGTATGGACAAGTTTGTCGCTATTCGGTTTTAACGAGTTTAACGACAAAGATAACTCAGTCCTTTTCAATTTTAGAAAGTTTGAGAAGGGACGTAAAGAAAACTCCAACAATCCATTTTATTCATATAATCCCTTAAGTCCGAAAAAGTATAAAATAATACAAAAGGGATGAATTTTCGATAATTTTAACGAGCTGAACAAAACAAGCACTCGATCTTTTTGTGTAATAATCCCTCAGGTCCAAAAAGATTAAAATCTAAAGGAGGGATAGCACTTCGGTCACTTTAACGAGCTGGAGAGGCCAATTACTCGGCAATCTTTTCATATTTTATGAGTCAGATGAAAAGATCTTAAAGGAGACTCATTTTTTGAGGAACGAGTGATAAATTCGAGTAGCAGCTGATTCCACGTAAGGTTTGGAATTTTCCAATCACGACAGTGTCATAAGGATGGCTAACAGGATCACTCTTCGCAGTTGTTCCTCAAAAAGGGTAAACAATCAAATGGAGGTGAATGATCGGCCAATACAGAGTGGAGGTGATGATGAGAACACAACCAAGGCTCAAAGTCTGATGATAATGCATTCACGATGGTTATTTACCGAGAATTGGTTTATTTTTTGATAAATGAGCTTAAACTCTGGGGGAGACATTTGCTCATTGCTTATGTTTAATTTTTAACAAGCTTGAACTCCACATAAAAACTTCTTGTGGCGGGTTTATTTTTTAACGAGCTTGAACCCTGTAGTAACACTGCTCGTGAATAGTTTGCATGCCCCCAGCATAATAACGCAAATCGAGGTGCATGCCCCCTAAGCTTCATTGCATTCAACTCAGTCGTTGGAATGAAGGTTTATCTTTGAGATTTGGAAAGGGATTTGTTTCATTTTTTAATGAGGTTTACATAGTAAAAGAATTATTCTCATGACTCCTTGTTTCATTTTTTAACGAGGTTGAAACGAGATAAGAACCGTCCTCGGTATCCACCGTATTTACAGTATTTGATAGAAAATCAAAAAATGAAGGATGATTAAGGTTGCTGGAATATTCTTTGTGGTAATCCGGAATATGGGAATGATGGCGGTGATTTTCCCATGGTGCCTCTCCTATTATCATTGAATGAATGATTCCTTTGTCTATAGAATGTACATGCGACCAAGGATCTGAAGAGGTACCATATTCCTTAGACCTATCTGTTAGGTCCCTATACTACTAGTGTAACCCCTTATTGTTATTAGTACAACCCACTTATTATATTGATATACCCATGTAGTGCCCATATTGTTACTATTGTGCCACATAGAAGCCCACTATTGTTATTATTGTGCCCTTACATTATTATTGTTATGTCGGCTTTGATTATGTTATGACCCCTTAGACTCATATATATAGAAAGGAGGTCTTTTCATTTGTATCATCCAAGAATTGTTCATTTATGTAATGTAAAGGAGGTTGCCCCCTTGAAGAGGCTGAATTCTAAGGCGTTGATCTATCTCTTCTATCTTTTATTGAGCTGGTTTCATAACATTTGGTATCAGAGCTTTGGATTCTAGGGTTTCGCTGCTCCAAACAGGTCGTTGTGGCATTTTCGCTATAAATTTTTTTCTGTGACGTTTCAGAAGTCGCAAAACAAACCCATTTGAGAAGAAACCGTGCTGAACCTTGGGTCCAAAATTTAGAGCTTTTCGTGCGATATTTTTGGAGATATGATCTGAGGAAGTTAGTCTTTTTGCAGACTCCTGAATTACATTCAAAACCGGTGACCTGGGGAAAATCGTCATAACGTTCTCTCTGGGGATTGGATTGAAATTTTGTAAGAAGGTACAGAAACAGGACGGACTTTAGTCTCTTTTATGCTTGTTTCAGATCCAAAGATCGAAACAGTGACTCGTGGCACATTGTACAAGTTCGCTCTACTGAACTAGTCTATAATCAAGTCACTGTGGGAGATTTCGCATAACGCTTCCTTGGAGAATCCAATTTGGGTCAGACTTGTGGCATTGGAAAGAGGACACAAAGGGCTACTGCAGGTAATAATTTCAGAATCAGAAGGTCTGAAATTATAGAGTTACAGTCGTTTCAAGATCGAGCTCGTAAAATCAAGAAAAAGCGAGATGAAGAAGTTTGATGGCAAGGATCCAGTAAATTGGATACTACAGATGGAAAAATATTTTGATCTACATGGTGTACCACTGTTACAAAAGGTATGTATTGCATCTTTATATTTAGAACCAGATCAATTTTTATGGTATAAAGGGCTTTGTTCTCATAAACCGCTTGTTACGTGGTCAATTTTCACAGAGGAAATGATAGCACATTATGAGGATACAAAGAGGAACACCTTGTTTAGCCAATTGATAAATCTCAAACAAAAGTGTTCAATGGAAGAACACATTGAGGACTTTCAAAAATTGAATATAAGGTTAAATGATATTCCAGAGAAGCAATGGATCGATGTCTTCATAGGTACTTTAAAGGATAACATTCAACATGAGCTTCGTCTTTGGGAACCTGATTCATTGGAGAAGGCATTCAAGTGGGCAAGAAAAATTGAAAGTGAAATTATGGAAACAAGGAATCCAACCACTCATGAATATAATTATGTAAGTTTTCCTTATCTTAGCCTTCCACAACCTACAAGGGTGACACCAAAACAATTGGAAGAAAAAAGAGAAAAAGGGCTTTGTTACAATTGTGATAGCAAATGCACTAAAGGTCATAAGTGTGCTAAGAAGAAATTATTTTACATAGATTATGAAGAGGAGGAAGAAAAGGATCAAGAAACATCAAAAGAAGTGTATATACACCAGGAACCAACCCCAGAGAAAGAAGAAATGAATCCGACCATATCTTGTAAAGCATTGGCAAGAATTACCACTCCTCAAACTCTTAAGATAGAAGGACATATCAAGAAGAAAAAGGTTCAAGAAGTGAAATATCACATCGAGAAAGAAGAAATGAATCCAACCATATCTTGTAATGCATTGGCCGGAATTACCACTCCTCAAACTATCAAGATAGAAGGACATATCAAGAAGAAAAATGTTCAAGAAGTGAAAGATCACATCGAGCATCAAGAAATGAATCCAACCATATCTTGTAAAGGATTGGAAGAAATTACCACTCCTCAAACTCCAGATATAGAAGGACATATCAAGAAGAAAAAGGTTCAAGCAGTGAAATATCACATCGAGCATCAACAACAAGTTCTCCAACTTTTAAAGGATAACACCACTTCGATGCAAAATCAAATGAAACAACAGGTAGATCAACATCATAGTGAAAAATGTTTTGATGTAGGTGAGTGGGTATTTTTACTCCTACATCTCAAGCAAGCTATTTATGAGAAGGAAATGTTGGAAATACTACATGCACTTAAAAAACGACGACCTTACCGAATGGGAAGACTCTTCAAGGATGAGGATGTGGAAGCATTGTTTTGTGCTATTTCTATTATCGAACTAGAGTGTGAATGGAAGAAGGACGAAGAAGTATGGCCACTTATTCAAAAGTTGCAAAAGATCCCAATTCAAACAATATTGCCAGAAATTGAAGAGGAAGGAAAAATCATATTGGAACCTGAAGCAGTGACAGAAACAAGAACCCGACAGCTACGAAATCGATCAATTTTAGAGTATCTCATCAAGTGGAACAACTTACCTGCTAAAGATTCCACATGGAAGGACAAGAATTTTATACAGAAGCATCAAAAACTACTCAAGTGTTGAGGACAACGCTTTTTGAAGGAGAGGGGCATGTTAGGCCCCTATACTACTAGTGTAACCCGTTATTGTTATTAGTACAACCCACTTATTATATTGATGTACCCATGTAGTGCCCATATTGTTACTATTGTGCCACATAGAAGCCCACTATTGTTATTATTGTGCCCTTACATTATTATTGTTATGTCGGCTCTGATTATGTTATGACCCCTTAGACTCATATATATAGAAAGGAGGTCTTTTCATTTGTATCATCCAAGAATTGTTCATTTATGTAATGTAAAGGAGGTTACCCCCTCGAAGAGGCTGAATTCTAAGGCATTGATCTATCTCTTCTATCTTTTATTGAGCTGGTTTCATAACACTGTCTATCCAAACACTCGATGAGCGTTGATTTGGGTCTGCCCCCCAGGCCAAGGAAATTGATTGCTACAATATTTCTAAAATGGCGATGATCCATGCTGACAAAATGTTTAGGAATCTTCCGAATCCATTAGATATAGAAGATCTCATATTGTAGGTTTCCACTGTGGGCACTTTCGCCAGATTACTTGGAGGCGGTAGGGCAAAAGTACCCATTAAGGCAGGGTCTTTTAGGAGACCTACTCCAATATTTTGAAGCGAATGATTGCTTCCATGGATCATTGGAATGCTTCCCGTATCTTGTGAACTGTTGCGGAGAAATGTTTGTTGGTCAACAATTGTAATTCCTCCTTGAAAGGGAAATGCAATCTTCCTGAAGTAGGTCGACACAACTGCGGCCATGGCATATATCCAGGGCCCTCCTAGTAGGATGTTGTAATCGAGGTTTCCGTCGATTACTTCAACATCAATTTCTACTGTTTTGCCCCATAGTTCAACTTGCAAGTTACGTAAAATCCCATACGGAGTGCATGATCGTCCATCAAATGCTTTTAACATTGTTGACGATCGTGACAAGGGTGGTGAGCCTAAATTTTTCCAGCAACGGATCGACATAATACATGTAGATTCCCCCTCATCAATAATTTTTCGATGAACAGTTTTGTTGAGGGCTTTCACTTGAATAAGGAAAGCTAGTTGAGATGGTAACTGAGGCTTATATCCTTTGTGATTAAAGGATACAAGATTGGAATCCGTTGGGTCAATCCCACCTATTACTGATAATAGATCCTGCTTTTGGGAGACGCAATTTTGCGGTACCTCAAGTTTCAACATAGCAGACGGTGATTGGGCCAGGTCCTCTACTATATTATAATTCTGTGCTACTTTGGCACAAGGATTAAATGTCAATTTGTGTACTACTCCATTTGGCGGCTTTATCATTGGTTCAGGAATGATGGGTGGCTCAACTTCGGTCAAAGTTGTTGTCGAACTACTAGGTTGTTCATTAGCCTTGTTATTCGACAGCTGTGGATTCCCGTAATATTTATTCCTTGTCAAAGCATCATTTTGATGCTTTGAGATAGACAACACAAGCACTTGGGATCAGGAAGCATTTTGATTAGCAACCAGTTTGGTTCCTGGGTTTGGAAACGGATCAGTCAATACTGCTGAGGTTTTTGAACTCTTAAAGAGTTTCTTAACTTCAGCTTTATGTGGACAATCTCTCGTCTGATGATCCTCATCGCATATCTGACACCCTGTAGGGGGTTTCCTTTGCCCAGAAGGGTTTGTAGAAGGTTTTTCAGGAGATGACTCATCCTGCTTCTTTTTTCTCCCTTTCTTTTTCTTCTTGCCTCCTGGTTGCTTGGTTTCTTTGCCTTTATCAGTTGAGACGGCATTTACTTCCAAGGTGAGAAGTTCTTCTTTTGCATTTTGACTAGAAATCTTACGGGCCTTTTTAGATGTAGCCTTTGTCAATTTCATGTCTGTCGTACCAATCACACCATCACCGGCATGAGAGTCACTGTTCGATTTAGGAGGAGGAGGAACGGAAAATTCCAGCCTGGGAGCGTCAGGGATTTTATTGTAGAGCATGCCAGACTGAGTATAAATCAAGTCTAAATATTGCGCACGAGCAATAACTTGCTCTTCAGTGATGACTCCTCCTTTTGCCACATCTTTTGTAATGGAAGGTAATAATGTATTAATAAACCATTTAGCTAAAAGCTGATCAGGAACATACGTTTTTACCATTCTACGATGACGCCGCCACTCATGAATATGATCGGATATGTGAGTGGTCGTCGTTTGCTTAAAATTGGTAAGAATTTCTATTCTCGTTTCGTACCTTATGGGTAACTGAAAATGGGTTAAAAAGGTTGTGGCTAGGGCATTGAAGTTATCAAACGAAGCTCTGGGTAATTCGATATACCATTTCGTTGCCGGACCAGTTAACGTTCTCTGAAAAAGGCGAAGCCTAATCGAATCATCGTTTAGGGTGTTTGATGAACACCACAGATGAAAGGTCATCACATGATTCGACGGGTCTTCACCCGGATTTCCATTAAATTTAGGAATATCTGATGCAAGTTTATGCGGAATCACTAGCCACCAAGGGGCGTAAGCAAGTGGATCATTCGTTAGCCGATTTAGATCCGGTAACTCTAAATTTTCCACAAAGGGTAACTGTTGATTCAGGTTTGGCGAAGCATACCCAGGATAAGATGGAATTGCCTGAGTAGTTGGTCTTTGCATACTAGCATAATGCATTTGATGCTGGTAACTTTGGTAAGGTTGATGGGCATACCATTGTAGAATGGTTGATTTTGACCATTTTGAATATACAACTGCCCATTATTCGCAAAGATTTGTTGCTCAAATCCTTGGTATACTTGTTGGAATTGCGGTTGTTGGTATTGCACCAGCCATGGTTGTGAAGCCATGTGTTGTTGTCCAATACTGGCCGTTTGACCAAGACGAGGGGTAATTGTACGTGTTTGGGCCTGTGTCATTCCACTAGTTGGCGATTGTGGTTGAGTCGCAGGGACAAGAGATTGTTGCATTACAACCTGAGAAACCTGAGGTTGGCATACAACAGGAAATGCTTGTACTTGCGACACTGTCACAATAGCCAGCGTAGTTGGTATATTTGACATAGGTAAACATTGTTGCATCGAATATACAACTCTTGGTTGTTGAGGCAGTATTGGCACCCAACCGCTAGATGTAATTCCAACATAACTTGAATTTTGTTGTGAACACTCGTATGGTTGTCCTCCCAGAGGAGACAATGAAAGGGTATATTGCCCCCCATACGGCGGTAATCCGGTACTCAAAGGAATTGTTTGTCCTTGAGGATCGGACTGCCCAAATTGACACCGTGAAGGATCAATTTGGTGAGACTCAACATAAGAGTTCCCAGATATTATTCCGGATGAACAAACGGGAATGGAACATACTGTCTAAATAGCCCCTGAGTGGGCCCCATCTAGCGATTGAGAGCTATTTGGGACAGACGACATGCTGAAGAACATTGTTGGAGTGACAGCAGGAAGTTCTGCCGTTGCTATGTCGGATGACACAGTCCTAGATGTCGATGGTTGTTCAGACATTTCTAGTCTATCCAAAAGAATCCCTAGCGATTCTACAGGAGCTTCCGATAACGGTAGACTAATTTCTGATGAAGAAGGATATAGAGTGATCCCGACTCCAAATTGCGATGGAGTACTAGATGGAGGATCCTCCACAATCTCTTCTATAGTGATCAGACTAGGTGGAAGAGGTAGACCGTTAGGTCTGTAAAATATTTTTGGTGTCGAAGAAGGTATAGAATCTGCAGCGACAAATGTTTTGGGAATAACACCTTCCGAATCAGCTGTAGATGGAGCTGGTTCAGTAATGCAAGTGTTTACCTTCACACTAGGATCAGTTCTACTGTCCTTTGGTGGTTGCAGAACTTCTTCTGTAAAGGCAGGGATACCAGAAATGGTTGGAGTAACCGGAGTTTCTGATGGTGTTGGAACACTTGTTCTAACTTTACCAGGGGATTTGGAACCGGTTAAATGAGTTCGCTTTGTCTGTAACAATTTTGATTCTGGAGACAAAGACGGTTGACTCGTCAGCCTCCGTGAACGACGGGGTTTCAATTGACTTTCTTCCATGATTGCGGATTACTCGATCAACTAAAAATCAAGGGGAAATATGTTTCTGAATTAAATGAATTTCAGACGCTTTGACACAACCTGCTTTTTCAATTTTTAAGAGTCAAGAAAAAAACAAAAGATGACTCTAGTTGCCTTCGATTTTTAATGAGCTTGAAGTGACAAGTACTCAGATGGACCTTTTCCTTTAAGGAGTCTAAAAAGGAATGAAAGAGACTACTCTGGAAATCTAGACAGAGGGATTACCAAACCAATCGCAAAACTACAGAATACTTTTTACGGTATGGCAGTCAATCTTCCCGAATGCTGTGTTCAGTGCATTGCGAACGATAGGGCGGCAGAGAAGGCTTCCTATGGATAAAGGATAAAGCCTATTGTGGTCTCCCAATATATACTCGACGGTACATGGGAGAACAAGTCCGTACTGGCACTTATTGTCTCAAAGTGGAGGAATCAGCCAAACAACGATGAAAACAACAGTTACCAGGAATACATCTCTAGCCTAGACTTCTAAATGTTGTGTGTTAGGTTCCAAAGCATTTTTAGATTCATTAAATTTATTTTACAGTTGACCTTGCTTAAGAAATTTGCCTTTCAGGTTCACCGCCTGATGTAGATGTACAATTCCTAAAATGCAATCTAAGATGATAAACAATCGTTTAATCTTCTTTTTGCAATGAAAATCCTAGCTACTAAGGAAAGATAGATGATATTCTTTCAACATAGAGGAGAGAGCACACACTATATGCATTGTCCTAAATCAAACCAACAAACAGTCTAAATGCAAATGCACATGCATATATTTGTTTTCAGCCTTCTTAATGTGTGAATGATAAAAAGAAAGCTAAGCACAAATCTGAATTATTTTTCAAAGCGACATTACTAACAAGTTTCTTTTCAAGACAAAATGAAGACAATGATGACACTTTGCGATTTGGAATTGAAAACTTGATTTCGACACTTGAAAAAATACTAATTCAAATCAAATACAAGAGTAACAATGTAAACGACTATCAAGAACAATAAGATTCTCTTCTATGATTGAAAACGACACTTTGCGACACTTTCAAATCAAGAAACAATAGTTCAATCACGCTACTTCTTTGTAAAAGAGAACTGAAAATGTATCACAATACATAAAAAAATTTACAGTTCTTTGCACAATGGAGGCAGAATAATGGTAAGGGAGGGGGTTCCAACAGAGGTATACTGACTATAGACAACAAAACTCCTGCATAGAGCTAAAAAGAGTGAACACAGAAACCAAAATCTAAGAGCAGAAGAGGTCTTGTCTGATCAGTGCACCTGTAACACAGGGAAAGTGAGATGCAGGGCAGCTACTACACACGGGAAGTGCGATGCATCGAGATTCCAAAGAAGAGACAGTGCGATGGTCCAGGGACGAGACTTCAAATGGGTTCCGGGTCACAGTTTGCAACTCAGTTTAGGGATTTAGGCCGAGCAAGTGGTATTCAGTAAATAAATCACAAGGGTAGATCTAAGGAGGTTACTAGAGCCACCACAAGGGCAATTAGAGAGTTTGTAAATCAATTGTTCAGTTCATAAACAAAACACGGAGATAGACTGAAGCAGCATTGATCTACTTTGTACTTTCATAGCAAATGCAGTTCGAAGGCTAGTTGGCTTGACTTCAGGCTCCGTTTGTAAGTTTATAAACCAAACAAATATAGACAAACAAACAATCTATTCGCTCCCTAGTGGAGTCGCCATTATGTTATTGGGAAATCTAGTGTCTATGCAGAGCTGCAAGTCCCACTAAGGCTGGTAGCTACCTTAGAAACAAACAAACTAAAACCACTTTCGTTTTCCTTTATGAGAAGTAGATAAGAGGGGAAAGAAGGAGACCAACCTCTGTCTTGCGCTTGGTTCCTTGCTTGATTCCTCTCCCTTCTGATAGATCTTTGCCACTCGCTTCCTCGTCTACCTAGATTCAAAGAGCACCTGTAGAATCAAAGCAGCATATCACTATCCAAGAACATACATCTACTATCATAAACAATATAGGACCAAATATATATTGACCACACAAATGCATATATCATCAATCATACAAGAATGTGGAGGAAAAATTGAATAGCTTTATTAATAATCAAGAATAGCAAAGAGGATTACAACCAATTGTTCTGACCCAACATCATCCTCTCAGCAAGAAAGCCCTTCTTCACCTCATGAAAAGCTTAGATCACCCAACACTATGATGTTACACCAAGAAACCAACAACACTTCCTTACAAGACACAAAATTCCAACCTCTCCTCTGGATCTCTGGGATGAGAGATCTATAAATAGATATTTTCAGAGGTGTGAGTCAGCTCTGGGTTTTTGATTAGTGTCTTCTCTCTGATAGTTCTTGTTTCCACTTGGAGATCTCATTGATCTCTTACTCATCCTTGGGCGATTCTGAGAGGCAAGTGTCACAGGAGAAGTTTCTGGAAGATTCCATGATCATCCACCTCGCAAACTGTCTCCGCCACTTGTCTATTCTCGTCCATCGCACCCTATAGAAGGGATTTTCAGTATGCATCACACCTCCCATGTGCATTTAGGTGGGATGCATCGCACCCTCAGCATTGAGCAATTAGTATGGTCCAGTTTTGACCATTTATGAGTAGTTTTTCGTGGAGAACTTCTGGGAGATGATGTAATCAGTTGACCTTGTTCTTTTAGGGGTTGGAACAACACTTTTAGGGACTTAGGAGCCCTTGGTTTATGGACATATTTTATTGGGGTTGCAGTGCCAAAAAATGTCAATAACACATACCCTTTCTTTTTCAAGTTCGTGGAGTCTAAAGTTTCCCCGTCAGATTTTCTTCCTCAAGTCCTATTTGTTCTGTTTCTCGCATTTGTGTGATTCTTTCATTCTGTGCTTCGCGGACTGTCGTATCTATGGGTGCTGCTATGCATGGACTAGGCTTCACATGATCCGTAGGGATTATAGCCCTTGCTTCATACTTTAGCTTCGTGAGTGCTTGCGTGGTCAGTGTTTTGCACATGGTCTTATAAGCCCATAGAACCGCTGGTACAAACAGGTCCTAGTCAGTGTGTTTCACATGGTGGACCGTGTTTAGCACTTCGCACACCTTGTCAAACGCTTCCCCAAGGATAATATTTGGTGCGCTTGGTCTTATCATACTTCGTCACTTGCGCCCTCATCTTCCCCGCTCTAGATTGTCGGTCTCGTTTCCTATCACGAGGACACTGTGCATTCATGCAGGTTGCGTACCATACACCTGTACCCATCTAGAGAGGTCAGCGCGTAGGCTATTTTATCCATCATACCCAAATTTTATCCACATTTGAGGCTTTCCAAACCACATGAGCATCATCCTTCTGCATCCCCGCTAGTCCTCAAAATTCTGCTAGTGCGTACCCCACTATCTTCCAGGCGTAGTGAGCAGTACTCATTTCAGAGCATCGAACCGCTGGTGTTCTCGCACCTCTATTTCAAATTTGTTCAGGAAATCATCTACTGCTGTCAACCCATCATACATAGTTATATCCCTTACTTCTGTGGTCATGCAACACAGTGATCTTACCATCATGTTGCAATTGAGCGTGGTTACCTTGTGTAACCGGTTCTGCCATCATTTTATTTCCTTGTCTGAATCTAATGTGCAGGAGATTTCATGCTCCCACGAAATCTTACAATTGGCTGTAGGATTCAACCAATCTTGTTCACGAGTGGTTAGCTTGTAGATACAATCTAGATCGTCGTCGCTCTCGTCATGACGCACTGGCTCTGTGTAGCACGATCCTTCTGCAGGGTCTAAAGGTACCACTACTTGCAACGACTTTTTCTCAAAAATCATTTTGCGCTTCTTTAGATTTATCACTCTGTTCATATCAGTGGCCCAATATATTCCCAGTAGTGTGGGATAGGGATTGTTGCACCTTCGATATCTACCATTATTCCCTACAATATTCCCATTGGTAGGATCTTTTGCTGGTTCTCCATTCGCAATTGTATAGGAGACCATTGCAACATGGGCCGGCCCATGTGCTCCGATGTCTATTTTGGTAGGACGTTCGTGTCCGATCCTAGATCCAAAATCACTTGATCCATTTCATATTCTCCGATTTGCACAGTCAATCTCATCTCCCTTCCTGTTTGCATTGTGTGTTTCCTGAGCTTCCAAACTACACATGGTTCCCTTGATCCAGCACATCTAGTGATGAGTTCTTGTAGCCCTTTCATTGTTGTGCTGTCACGCAGTAGCTTCGTGCATGTCTCCAAAAAGGTTGTGAGCATTGATAGTTCCATCTCTGGTTCTACTTTGTCTTTACTACCTGAAGTGGAGGCCTCCGTGAAGCTATTCTTAGCTTCCTTTAATGTCTCCTTTGCGCGATCCAAATCGATCTATGGTTCCTTTTTTGGAGCCTTGTGAACCCAGGCACTTTCTTTGGGTTGCTTGCCCCTGGAATCTCCTGTCGTGATACCACTTTGGAGCATGATGTTTACATTCGGGTCCTTCTCACGCAGGTCAGACCTCATCATTTGTAGTTTCTGAGTCGGGGGAGGTTGGAGTGTTCCTTTATTGCGAAACCTGGCTGTCAATGTGGGGCAGTATTTTGTTTCATGATCAAACTGGGTGCAATATAGACATGACGCTCACATTGAATTTGTACAATCGCAGGTGTAATGCATTGGCCCTCAGTAATTGTAACAAATTAGCTATTCACGACCCCTTCTTGGTTCCATTCCACCTCAACCTCATCTGTGCCTTTCAAATCCAATGCGCGCCATACCAGCCTTTTGATCGAGGGCTTGTGTTTCGGTCTGAACTCTGTAGGTAGGAGTCTGATCCATCATCAATTCGTAAATTCTACAGGTATGCTCATCATGGCCTATTCAACTACAGAAATTATAGAACAACTTTTGGGACGTCTGTGTATACTTCTGTAATAGGTGGAAATTATCTGTAGCATGCTTCCCTCCTATCTAAAAAATCGTGCAACATAATGCAGGCACCACGCTTGGTCCTGCTTGTGCCTCTGGTCTCAATGTCATCGGCCCTCCTCCTACTAGGTAGTTTCCGAAGACTAGACAATGGTCCTTGTCATGTCCCTGGCCTTTGCACTTATGCACAGTTTTTTCAATTGCACGTGGATCTGTTGGAATCCCAAGCTAGGATCTTTTATTGGGGTTTCGTGCAGTCTCATTGAAATCTCCAAAGCTTCAACCTGAGTGGATAGCTTGTGCTATGACAATGCGGTCCTTAGATGCGGCGTTAGTGATGCTACGAACCATGCGCGGTGTTGCCCATCTGTTAAGGTCATATTGGCTTCACGAATCATACCCTTAAGTGTCTGATCCAGCTCCCAAGGGGTTTGATCTTAAGCATTGCGATTTCCTTAAACTTGATAGTCGACTGTGTCTTTGATTTTGGTTTGCTAAATTCTTTGTTTAGCACAGCTTGGATATCGCAATCCCTGCGTTTGGATGGTCATTGTAATGCTTGATGTACTACATCAGTGCGCGATCATGCAAGGTGCTAACTAGTGTTTCCTTCTTGATATTATCATCCATGACTCCTTGTGCTTCCCATACAACCTTTACCATGAACAAAAATTAGTTCGGATCTTCATACCCTACTCCTTTGAATACATACAACTTTATTGTGCTCGCCATATTGAACTGTGGTGGTGGTGGAGGTGGTGTGGGCAGAGATGGGGGTGAAGATGGTGAAACTAGTGGTGGTGTAGGTGGGTAGGTATGCACGGAATTCATTGCCTTATCATACTAATCGCACTTCTTGGTGAAACTTTCGTGAGCCCTTCCTCGCTTTCTTGTCGAGGCGAAATCAAGGGGCTCGTTTCTATCTTTGTGCTACATTTTTTTCTATAGATCCTCCCACTTCACATATCACCCAAAATTAATTGATTCACATAACCCGCTTTTCACACAGTAGCATCTTAAACCAAGTGTTCAAATATTTAACGTACTTACCTCATGGTCCTTTGAGGAAGTGTCGTTCCGCCTCGCTGTAGCTGACTGAAGTGTCTACCGTGAACTCAGTGATAAAGCCTCCTATAATTCAGTCAAGCCAATGGTCAACAACTTGCGCGATCTTATCTACTGAGGCTTCTAGTCTGTGCACCAACTCTGGAGTCCACACAATAGGTTTGTTCAGCCTACACCTTCCCTGACTCTCTGCTAGATTCATGATCCACTTGTACAACTCAGAGGGGAAGGATGCAAAGAAAATTTCATGGATTTCCGTATACAAGTAGCACTCTAACCAATGTTCCTTTGATACTCACAGATTCCTATTTTCCTGCGCCGTGAACTCGTGAATTTTTTTGTCCAACCACCTTTGAATTTCTTTCTTTGTCAGATTCTAGTGACATAACATCAAACATCTCTTATGCAGATCTCGGTCCCGGCAACAGAACCATTTGTTGGCTTGTTGGGGCTTGACCTAGGTTCAAAGTTGATTTAGCCAAACAAATCGTGGTACTACTGGCCCTTTCGGAAACAATCCACAGAGCATGGACTGAGGTCTCACCCAAAGTAGTATGGGAGGGTGCTAGAACTAGGTTTCTTCACCCTGGAGATGTCTAATGATTTCAAGTGGTCCATGTTTCAACCCTGTGCACACGTTGCTACGTGCACTTACCCGTACCTCGCAGCCTGAGATGTTTCCTTCACGTAGCCCTACTCGGGGGTCGAACGTTGTTATTACCCAAGTCCTTACTAGTATTCCACTATTGGTTGATTAACTTAGTTTATTTGCGTGCGTAAAGTATACTTAGCAATATAAATCATTCATACAAGTGCGCACAAAAAATAAACAATATAATTGCAATTCATATCAAACAGGTAACAACCCAAGAACAGATACACGGAATTAAGATAAAAATTCTCTTTATTATTATCTTCCTTTAGTTATAGACTCGACTCTGCCCTACACAATTAGCTGTAGGGGTCCGCGCACTCAGCTGTGGACTACTAGGCCTCTGCACACTTAGCTGCATAGCCTTATCCTACTCAACGACCCAAGACACACTTAGACACTTAGAATCTTTCTCTTTTCTTCTACTTTCTCCATTCCTTTTATTTTACATTTAGAGCCTCGCTCTATTTATACAATCCCATGGTCCGTGGACCATGGGTAGGTGGACACTACATTAAAAAATAGGGCGGACAACCCTATGACTCCAACATACTTTCGCACCTGCAATTCACGGGGCTCTAAAACATCATTCGATCAAAACATGGACTTTGAGCCACAAAACATTCCTCGGAGGATTCCATGCCCAACACAGATGTAATATGCATATATCAATGCTTCATTTGGGGCTACAAGAATGCATTGTGCATAGATCTGTATAGTTTGCAGAAGAAGATTTGTTCCTTCGTAGCTCTTGAGTACACCTGCAGAAGAGAGATACCCAACAAAAACCCTTGTCCCAGAAACGAAATCAGAAAATACTTGATCTAGATTTAAACAGGAACACAAAAAAATACAAAGATAACCATAAACATAGAGATGCAGTGGAAATAGTACTTCATTTCATTAATGTAAAATACTGAAATACGCTTACAAACAGAAACATAAATAAACCAGCTACAACAATGGTAGCTTATCTCTGAGAAGAGATGTGGTGGCTATATGCCTCTGAACTATGTTACAATGAGGCTCAAAGGCCTATTTATTGTTGAGAAACAATGGAAACCCCTAAACATCCAAAAAACCTAACCCTAGAAGATGAAGCGCCAAACTGTGGGCCCCGTTTTGGGTAAATCGGTACATCAACTTCTCGGGGTTGTAACTTTGGCACCCGATCTCCATTTAATGCATACAATAGCTCGTTAGAAATATCTATCCGAAAACTATAACGTTGGGAAGAGAAACATCAGTCCATGGACCCATGTTGCTCCCAGATTTCCCAAAAAACGTTGCTTAGGGCCTCAAAACGGCTTCGGAAGTTCAGGACCCAAAAAACTGCTAAAAATAGTAAATTATGCTACAATTAGGAAACTGAAAAACTGAAAGAGACAATTTTGGAGGTCCAAATGGGATAGGTGGGTGGCCACCAACATCCACCTGGATCATTCCTCCCCACTTAGGAAGCAATGGTCCCCATTGTGTTGAGTTCCTCCATCTATTGAACTTGGTCCCTGGTGAGTTGTTCTGCAATCTCTTATGTGTCCAGTAATGGTGGGAAGCATGGTCGAGGGTGGTACACATTGTACACTTGATGCAGGCGAAGGAATGGAGGAATGTTGTGCTCCAAAGCATTATTTCCCACAGTCTTCCTAATGGTGTAAGGACCATGTCGGCGTGGTCAGAGCTTCTGATCGGCTCTTGTAAGGCATTCTTTCTGTAGATGAAACCAGACTTTGTTGCCCACTCGAAACTTGTGTGGTGCCTCTGTGGGTGAGGAGAAATTGTTCTTGTGTTATTTCATGACTGTATCCATCTTTTGTTGCTGGTGCGTGGAGGAACCCTTCGTGGGGGTCATGGATGTGGTGACGATCTTCCCCTTACTTTGGGAGTTAACCAGGCAGAAAATGAATTTCCTAGTCTGGGAGATAAGCTTGCTACATTTCTTGGCAGTGATCAAAGAGGTGGCAGTAGGTGGGGCTACCTCCGATATCATGTATAATGAATTACACAAATAAATAATGACAGCGCGAGGCCTTGACTCGTACACAACATGTCGCCTCCACAAGTATGGTTGGCCTAATAATACATCACAAACATCTAGGGGTGTAACATCACACGATACCTCGTCTGTGAAGGGATTGATGTTGTAGGGAAGGCGACATTGTTAGAAGACTCAGAGATCTCATCCTTCGTGAAACCACCTGATAATGTACGGTTGCGGGTGTGGTGTAGTCAGTAGGCCCAACCGCTTCATGACCTCTAATGGAATAAGGTTCTTCTGGCTCCCACTATCAATAATGAATTGTAGCGGCGAACCCTTCACCCACATCTGTGAGTGGAAAAGACGCTCCCCTTCCTCTGGATCTTCGGGCTCATTCTTCTATATCTTGGTGATGGCAACAGTGGTGCTAGGCTTTGCATCACTGATCTGCTTTCCTTTGCCATTCCCCTTGTCAGGTTCTGACTCAGGGTCGAAACATGCATCTAATTCTGAAGCCTTCAACTCTGCCACCAGCGACTGCTTGGTCCAACACTCACTTGTATTGTGAGTGGGGCTCTTATGGAACTCACATCACTTTCCTGTGTCTTTCTTCAACTTCGTGGTGTTGTTCTTTTCTTGTGGCTTCGACGGGTTGTCTTGGGTAACCCCACCTTGGATTTGTCCTTTGGTCTTCAGATTCATAGATCCAAAGTCTCTCTTCTTCCTTTTGAACTATTGCTCGATTTTGACACCGTATTGGTATGCTGTGCTGAGTGAGGAGATGTTCGGGAACTCCATCTCTTCCTGGATGTATCTGTGTAGGCAGTCATGGTATTTGAGTAGCAGATGTAGCTCAGTATCTTTGATACCCAATTGTGTATGAAGGGTATGAAAAATGTTTGTGAACTCCGACACATCTTGGTTTCGTCCCTGCCACAGCATGGTACACTTTATGTATTTTTCCTCATAGCTTTTGACAGGGTAGTACTACTCCTTGGTGGCATCCTAGAAGGAATTCCGAGTGGGTGTAGTTGAGAACAATGAGTCCGTACTTCATCCTTCTGCTCGCAGTAGGTTTCTCACTAGTCGTTGACATGGGGGGTTTCTTTGAGAAGAGCGAAAACAATCTTTTCCCGACTCGAAAATTCGTGAACAGAAAAATAACCCTCTAGCAGATTTAACCATTTATCTATGGCATCTACATCTATCTAACCCTCAAATATGGATATTTCAAAATTAACTTGTACCTTAAAGGGTGTGGTGTTTCTAGAGTAGCTGCTACAAGCCAATGCATCGCATCTGGGTAGGCGCTGAAGGATCTGGGCAAAGTTGTCCATCATCGCATTCCTTTGTCACTCGAGGGCTTCTTGGAGTAAGATTTTGATAGGATCTCTTACCGCCTCATATTTCTTTTCATCCACGATGGGAGGCCGTCGGGATTTGTGATGCTGGTCTTGCAAAGGTTCGACGAGTTCAAGCCCTAACTCATTATATCCCGACCTCGTTGGCGACATGCAAAGAAAAATAGAGAAAGAGCAGACCAATCTGATACTACTGATCTGGATTTAAACAAGAACACAACAAATTACAGAGATAACCATAAACACAGAGATGCAATGGAAATAATACTTCATTTCATTAATGTAAAATACTGAAATATGCTTACAAATAGAAACAGAAATAAACCAGCTAGGGCGATGGTAGCTTATCTCTGAGAAGAGATGTGGTGGCTACATGCCTCTGAACTATGTTACAATGAGGCTTGAAGGCCTATTTATTGTTGATAAACATTGGAAAATCCTAAACATCCAAAAAACCTAACCCTAGAAGATGAAGCGTCAAATTGTGGACCCCGTTTTGGGTAAATTGGTACATCAACTTCCTGGGGTCGTAACTTTGGCACCCGATATCGATTTGATGCTTACAATAGATCCTTAGAAAGATCTATCCAGAACTATAACTTTGGGAAGAGAAACATCAGTCCATAGACACATGTTGCTCCCACATTTCCCAAAAAACGTTGTTTAGTGCCTCAAGACGGCTCTGGAAGTTCAGGACCCGAAAAAGTACTAAAAATAGTAAATTGTGCTACAATTACGGAAACTAAAAAACTGAAAGAGACAGTTGTGGGGGTCCAGATGGGATAGGTGGGTGGCCACCAACATCCACCTAGATCAATAATTGATTAAGAAATGTGTTCCGTGCTCGTTTTAGAACATTTGTAAAGAGAGTCAAGCTGTCAAGGAAGAAGAAGGTGTTGTTTGTAACTGAGCCACGAGGAGGATTCATTAGAAATCTACAACCAAGCCACCAAATAGATTCATCATTTTGATTTTGGATTTTTCTGGGCTAGCCTATGTTTAACTGTCAACAGCCTCAGTTTATGATATTTGACAGCCAAGGGTTTATTGTTTAATTATTTAACATCGAAGATGAAACCTACAATCCAACATTTAACAGCCAAGAAGATGGTTATGGTCACTTAAATATAGGGTCCCCTATTCTAGGGACCCCAACATCCCCCTATATCCCATGATGCTCCCTAAAATTTGAGTGGTGTCTCCACATGTCCTCAAAGTGAATTTCCTAGCTCCTGGATCCCGACATTGAAAAAATTAGTGGAACACTGGAATTATCAGTGTAAGGCTGCTTCTCATGAGGAAGCACCCCATCTTAGCCCAGGGAAACTAAAGCATTTTAACAAGAACTGGTTTTAATTGTTAAAGACAAATTCAATTCTTTTCCTTTCAGTCCCTTCTTAGTTACAATCATTTAGAGATGGGGTCTCCTATGCTAGGGACACCAACGTCCTCATGTCCCTAAAATTTGGGGGGGGGGGGGTGTCTCCATATGAATATGAAGTGTGTATCCCAACTTCTGCATCCCCATGTTCCATAAATTTGGTGGAACATTAGAATTATCAGTGTAAGAGTACTTTTCATGAAGAACCATCCCCTCTTAGCTCTAGGGAATTGAGGCTTTTTAAACAAGAACCGGTTTTACTTGTTCAAGGCAAATTCTTCTTTTTCCATTCCAGTCACTTCCTACATGTGCACATAATCATATGCTAACATTTTCAACTTAATGAGGACAGTAATTCTCTTGTATTCTTGTAATTAGATTGTTGTAGCTCTCTTTGATCCATGATGTACTCATTGTCACTTGAAGTAATATATTATGTATCTAAAAAAATTGCAGGATTCTGTCAAATTTTAATTACTTCTCCCTTTAAAAACCTCGAAATAATGGACTACAAATTGCTATATTCAATACCAAACAAATATTAATTTATTGAGCACATGCTCAAGTGATTAAAGCACTTTTTGTGCTCATACCTGGGTTCAAAACCCATAACACATGTTGTCACACTAATGTTTCCCATAGAGTTAACTTTCACATCCATGGTTAGTAGAAGTCCAAGTTACATGGATGGCCTAAGGATGTAGATTATCTCAATGAATGATGCCAGGTTCAAGCCTTTTGTGGACTTTACAGAATAGATACTTCTTGGTCATGGAATTTGAGCCCAAGGAAGAGCCAACAATTAGCAAAGGGCTATTTAAAAACAAAGGAAAAAATTGTTCCTTGACCAAAATCCCATGAATAATGATAAGTTAATAACACATTAATATAACCTTTACATACTTCATTGCAGACTTTTTTAACTCCTTATCCAAAACCAATCCTAACTAGAGTTGTAGAACTAATTAGGACAAATCCTTGGTTTTCCCCCTGCAATATTACCAATTCAAAACCCTAATAGGTTACCAATAGAGTGTTGGTTCAAAACTTATTGTCTAGGTAGATCACATGTTGATATAGTTCAATTCTCATCATCGAACTATATATATTAGGTGGATGATATAGAAAAAAATTAAAATATGATGTCTTAGGTAGCAATGAGAATGGGATGGCAGTCTTTGGCACTCAAAGAATACATTAAAATATCAGAAATGCTAGTGAAGGTGGTAGTCATTAATTTTTATTAATAGGACAAAAAATCTATGGGCATTATTCAATTGAATTCAATAGCATACAAGAAGACATATTGGACAATATTCACATGAATCCCTATGGTTCATAGGTAAACTATAAAGATTGGATAACCTTGAATTTAGAGCAAGACACTCCTTGATACTAAATAAGTTGGTAATAAATTTCCATAGCATCTAAAGGTAAATTCCTTACTCAATCTTGATGATAAACCAATGTGGGAAATAGAAAAATAGCAAGTATTTCAAATAAGTCACTGCCTTGCACTATATTCAAATATAATAAAATAAAAAAAAAACAATGTTGATTATAAGTCTTGAACATTTCTCTTGATAACTGAAGAAAGTTATCCATAAATTAATAGACAATTGGGAAAAAGTTCTTGATTAAATAAGAAAACATATAAAAACTAGGATACAAATTCTGCAAAAAGGGCAGTGAATCTTTTGGTAGACTCTCGGATGTTTTGTGAATACAATGCCCCCTAGGGCATTAGAGAAATTCAGCCTACAGGTTTCACAATTCCAACTCTTTACAAAGTCTTCAATTCTATCTTTTATCCCCTGTTGAATACTAAGTTACAACCTTCTTTAGTGTAACTGCTTTCCAAGAAGAGAAAGGAAGATGAGGTGTCTTGAGGAGGTTTTTCACCTTATGTATGAAGGGTCTCAATTGTCTTAGAAATTAGTGTACTTTGTTGGCACTTTTCTCCATGAATTTCTACATTTATAAAAATTTGTCAGATGTTTTATCTATAGTCATAAAGTGAAGATGTTATTAGTGTATTTCCACGTATTCATTCTGAATGCCATTTGTCATTCTGAAAATACTATCCCCTCAATGAATGTATCAACATCCATTCAGAAATTGATTGATGGAATGCTTTATGAAGAAAATGAAAAATGACTTTTCCTAGCTTGTTTTTCCGTATGAATGCACCTTTTCTTCTCATCTATTCATTTTAATTTGGAGCTACTGCCCTTGACCTTTCTTTTTGTTTTTGCATAGGATATACCAACACTAAAGCTTGAAATAGTGGAAAACAAACTTGTTCTTTTTCTGATTCTATTTATTGTTGTTAATATGGCCCTCATAGGTTTCTAGTTTACTAGCCATGTAAATTTAGTAGCAACATTTGGAAATGGACCCAAACTCGGCGACCATATTTCATATTCTATGCAAATTCCTTTATTGGAAGGTTGGTTGACATTCTACCAGCCATTATTTTAATCTTCCTTTTGGATCTAGTGTAGAAACTTGCTTATGCCCTAAGGACTTACACCACTAAATCCTAAGAAGTTACCTCTTTCTCCCAATAGATGAAATAAAAGAGCATGGGAGTTCATGTTAAGCTTACTATATAAAATTTCCACAACATTCACTCTTCCTTTCCCATTACTCAGTACAATTCAATCTTCCTGCAATTTTAGAGAATCATGGGCCTTCATATTTTGCACAGTCATTATGAGTACATTTTGTTAAATGATTTCCAATGAGAACAGGATTCAGATGAAGGAACAAGTTGTATTCAAGTGAGAGGGAGATGGAATTTGACTAATAGTGTTAGTTTTGTAAGAGATTTAGAAATAGCAATGCCAAACTAAATACAAGTTGTTGGATCTAGCACTAGCATAAGGCACACCATTATACCAGAAAATTATAACGATGTCACAATGTGAAGAAACAAAATGAGCTTGCATCTGACAAGTACAATAAACATTCAATGATGCCTGCTGGCTCTAGATATGCAGGTAAATTTATATTCATAAAATATGAAGGCCAAGTAGACAGTTAATGTTCACTAATGCTTTCAATAATGGGAATATGCTTGCTCACATAGTTTGGATCAAGAAGGCTGAAGACTTCTTCCACTCTATCCATTTTTGGGGCTCTCTGCTACTAATGCAACCAATATTGCTACAAATGCAATAGAGACAAACATTCAAACTGAGATTACAAGAGTTATTTCTACTTTGAACATCTTAGCCAACACAATACACTTTTTTTAATACCTAAATGTGACAACTAAACTATGACAAACATCAAAAATGATGCAGACTGCTCAGATGTCATGACTGCATTGAAACTGACAACTAGGACAAGAGTATCCAACAAAGCACCTAGAGGCTCGAACTTGAAAATAAATTGCACAATTTAGTCCTCATGGAAAGGTCATACATATTATTTTTCACTGGATCTCTGAAGTTTGACAATGACTAGCTAGAGGGAAATCATGTACAAGCCCTGAAAGTTGATAAAGAATTGGAATAGTCCCATAAAGAGGCACTTGTTTTTCCAATTGAAGGACAGTTTGGTGGAAGCTATAAGGGAGTCAAAGACATGTTTGAAGAATCTGAAGAAGAAAAATAAAATGGTGGTGTCTTCCCTATTACAATGGGGAGTCTCATAGGCTCCCTTGAGGATGATAATGCTGACTATGAAGAAAATTCTGAAAATTTTCAGTTTGATGCCTTGAGTAGTGATAAAGACGCTTCTCCAAAGGAGGATCAATGTGATTTTCTTAAAGAAACCACTAGAGAGAAGAAAATGAGCATGAAGTACTGAGTGAATTATCTTGTTTTCAACAGCATCGGAGACCACCATGAAAGTTTGCTACCTAGTGAGATTGGTGTGGTATTGCATTAGTAACAAATGAAGAATCTGAACTAGGGTCTAGAAGACACAACATCATTTGCCTCATGGCATATGATGGTATGCTCACTGTCCTAGAAGGACATAACATAAAAATGAGTCAGGTTGAAGAATTCAGGTGCATAGAAGATCCAGGTTATGAAGTCCTGTGGCTGAAAGGCATAATTTCCTATTGGAAAATGCAAACCTCATCACACCAAACCATGCTCATGATATTGATGAAAGTATCATTGTTTTGGACTTAGAAATTGAGCAAGACAATTACACATTTATAGCCATACATTTGGAGAATTTTAACTTAAAGTCTTAATGCATGCCATCTAATCAGGACCCAGGAAAGGAGTTTCTATAGAGGGCTAAGATTAAGTGTGTTAGAGACAAGATTTCAAGATCAATAAAAGGACCCTCAAATCAACCTTTTGGAGGTTTGCTCTGTGAATCAGATCTTGTAAGATTGAATAAAGGTTTGATTCAAAATAAACACCAGGGATGACATGATAAGGTTTTCCTTATAAGAAAAAGAACCATTCTTCGAGCCCAAGCCATGATACAAACATGAGTGTTCTTGGCCCTGTAGACAACCTTTCCTTTGCTAGAATGAAGATATATTTTTCATGAGCCAAAGAGAGTCTGAATGTGGGTGTTTGCAACTTTTCACAAGAGCTTTAGAGGGTGGATTTAATGAAGTTATCAGTGATAAGGAGGGTTTATCTCCCATAATATGCTAGTTTCACAGTGATCAAGGACTTATAGGCCGATTTTTGCCTAGAATGTTGAGAATTCATGATCCCATGGTATCAAAGGAAGGGAATGAGGACACTAACCCACCAGCAATAACACTTGAGGCTTGTAAGTACTCTTATTTTAACATATCACCTTTTTTCATGATGAATAAACATGTGAAAGGAACACTGCAACCTTGAGATGATGAAGTGGATTCATTGGATAATTGATTTTTCCTTAACAAATCTATGTTGATATGTTCAGATTTGAGGGTTCTCAAAAACTCCTTTATGGAGAACTTTCCCCCCAAGTTAGAGCCATGTACTATCTAACATATTGCACATGGATTGGCGTATATATTCTACAATCTAGAATACATGGGGAGTCCTATGGAAGGAAGCCGTTGATGATAAATATAAATGACCTCAGGATTATAGTTTAATTTTTATGTCATCACACATGAGAAACTCCTGTAGGATCCAATGTGATGCTTTCCTAGAAAAAAGGTATTAACTGCAAAATTTTTCTTTTTACAGTTAAAATGGCCTTGGAAAGACAATGCAACTCATCTTTTGTAGCCTATCTTATCGGTTCAAAGGGAAATCAAAGCTTTCTCTCATAATCATGCTATCATATTCAATAGGAAGGAGGGTCCTTGATATGTACCAACATTTATTACGTCATGGTGATGACAAAATCAAGTGTTATTGAAGGTTTGATCTTAGATAGAATGCAGTGTTAGCACACAGCTTGTTCTTACAGATTGTAACATGTCCTTTCAGATTTGTGGAGTGAGTATCATCTTAGAATATTCTGGTACAGGTTGGCACTAATATGCATCAGTAAGTGCCCACTGCAGACCTATGTAGAACTCTTATATTACAGAGCTTCGCAGTGAACCAATTATGGATAACTTTGTTGTTGAACAGTTGCAAAGATTGGAAAATTAAACATATATTGAACTGCGATTTGTTTGTTGTATTTATGACCATAGAGGAAGGCATGTGTTGGCATTATTTTAAGTATGGATATATTTTTAACTCAATGCAATGGAAGTGGCTACATACATTGTAAAGAAACAACAACTTCTCCATACACAGGATTTATTAGTAGATTTTCTAGTGAACGATCCTCTAGTTGCATCCTTTTTTTCTTAACCTTTGAAATCATCACAAGTGCCTAGAAACCTAGAATAGACTCACCGAGTTATACTAAATTCATGTTGTTTCATGACCTCAGATCTATGGTGTGTTCTAAATCTGATATTGAGAATAGTACAAACAGATGCCCAATGACACGTTGGAAATAGAGAAGGCCATGAAAGTACTTATTGGAGCATTGTAATGCCTAGCTAGCTATATGAAATAGACTTGCATGAGTAGAGTATGAGGTATGAGGTGATTGTCAAGGTAAAGGGATGGAAGAACTGAGAGCACCATCTGAGCGATGAATTTGGTCTTCCACACTGGAGCTTTTCACCTTCTTAGTAGTTTGAGGTTCTCTAGAAAAATCAAATCTTATGCCCTTCATTTTTAGCTCCTGAATACATCTACTCATAGTGATAGAAGCAACCCTGTAATTACCATTTTCCCATTCTACAATGAACTTGGAATCATCCCTTATCTGAAGAAAGTTTATACCTATTTCAACAAAAAAATTTAACTTCAATAAAGTGCAAATATCTCTACTCTATTATTAGTATCAACCCTGACTACTACCTTTAAAGAAAAAACATGGTTGTATCCAATAATTATATTGCCTCCTCCTCCATATTTTCTAGGAATACCTTGACAAACTCCATCAAAATAGCTCCATGCCTTTAATTTATCAATCTCATAGCTTTTCAAATTTCATTGGTTGTTCGTCTTTATAGGTTTACAAATACCTCGATATGCATATATGACATGATGAACTCATGATACCCAACTAATATGCGATATTCATGATATCCACTCATATATCTCCTCTTGCTAGCACAACACAATTCTTATTCTATTTTCCTAAACACTAGGGCAAAGAACACACATCTAGCATTCTACCACTTGATTTTGCTCAAATGAAAATTTGAGCCTTGAGGAAAATTTGGCTACAACAAGTAACTTTAGTCAATCTTCACTGAAGCATAAATGGTTCATACAAACCAGAAGCATGCGTAGAAACCAATTATACATGTCAATACAAAGAAAGCATATGGGATAATTTTCATGTATTCAAAGTACAAAATACCAGAGACAATGTTTGTAATCTCCATCTTGGTGAAGAAGTGGAGTATAGAATGTAGGAATAGGTAAAGTGAAGATGAGCCTGAAGTTAGATAAACTCTCCACCACTAGTGGTAGTCCTCACTACACAACTGAATGTAGCATAAGACGGTAGTGATCTATGCACAAGTAACAATAAGGATAATAAAGACAATGAACAGAAACCCAAAAATGTAATAAAATTGATGCAGCCAAATAGATGTTAAGATGAAGAGTAATTCAATGAAAAGTGCACTAAAGGGTAATATGCCTCCAATGAGTACTAAGAAAACTAGATGCATGTACCATTCCTACTCTAGAATCTACCTGGGAATTTTATTTGTCTTAACATGATATTCAATTATAGGTTTCTTTTAGCCAAAGTAACTACCAAAAAAGACACAAATATCACAAACCATAAAAATACCAAAGTAGCCATTGTCCTAATCGGCATGGCACCAGAGGGCTCTTCACCCCAGATCAATCCATTGAGGACAAAGAAAATGCCAAAAAACAATGCTAGGGAAGATGAACGCAGTCTTCAACATGTTTGTTTTCCATTCTGTGCCCTTGAACATATTATATAGATGAGTAGAAGAGTAGACAAAAAACAAACCCATGAACACCCACAAGAGAACCATAATTATCATCAGTCCACCATGATAGGATGGTGAAAGAAATCTAATCATGGTTAATATCATTGTGACAAGTGTCATCTAGTTTCTTCTTGGGCTTCATCTTGTGTTTCTTATTGGAGCATTGTAATGCCTAGCTAGCTATATGAAATAGACTTGCATGAGGAGAGTATGAGGTCTGAGGTGATTGTCAAGCTAAAGGGATGGAAAAACATAGAGCACCATCTGAGCGATGAATTTGGTCTTCCACACTGGAGCTTTTCACCTTCTTAGTAGTTTGAGGTTCTCTAGAAAAATCAAATCTTATGCCCTTCATTTTTAGCTCCTGAATACATCTACTCATAGCGATAGGGGCAACCCTGTAATTACCATTTTCCCATTCTAAAATGAACTTGGAATCATCCCTTATACAAAGAAAGTCTATACCTATTTCAACAACAATTTTTAGCAGCAATTAAGTGCAAATATCTCTACTCTATTATTAGTATCAACCCTGACTACTGCCTTTAAAGAAAAAACATGGTCGTGTCCAATAATTATATTGCCTCCTCCTCCATATTTTCTAGGAATACCTTGACAAACTCCATCAAAATAGCTCCATGCCTTTAATTTATCAATCTCATAGCTTTTAAAATTTCATTGGTTGTTCATATTTATAGGTTTGCAAAAACCTCGATATGCATATATGACATGATGAACTCATGACACCCAACTAATATGCGATATTCATGATATCCACTCATATATCTCCTCTTGCTAGCACAACACAATTCTTATTCTATTTTCCTAAACACTAGGGCAAACAACACACATCTAACATTCTACCACTTGATTTTGCTCAAATGAAAATTTGAGCCTTGAGGAAAATTTGGCAACAACAAGTAACTTCAGTCAATCTTCACTGAAGCATAAATGGTTCATACAAACTAGAATCATGCGTAGAAACCAATTATACCTGTCAATACAAAGAAAGCATATGGGATAATTGTCATGTATTCAAAGTACAAAATACCAGAGACAACATTTGTAATCTCCATCTTGGTGAAGTAGAGTATAGCATGTAGGAATAGGTAAAGTGAAGATGAGCCTAAAGTTAGATAAACTCTCCACCACTAGTGGTAGTCCTCACTACACAACTGAATGTAGCATAGGACGGTAGTGATCTACGCACAAGTAACAATAAGGATAACAAAGACAATGAACAGAAACCCAAAAATGTAATAAAATTGATGCAGCCAAATAGATGTTAAGATGAAGAGTAATTCAATGAAAAGTGCACTAAAGGGTAATATGACTCCAATGAGTACTAAGAAAACTAGATGCATGTACCATTTCCACTCTAGAATCTACCTGGGAATTTTGTTTGTCTTAACATGATATTCAATTACAGGTTTCTTGTAGCCAAAGTAACTACCAACAAAGACACAAATATCACAAACCATAAAAATACCAAAGTAGCCATTGTCCTAATCGGCATGGCACCAGAGGGCTCTTCACCCTAGATCCATCCATTGAGGACAAAGAAAATGCCAAAAAACAATGCTAGGGAAGATGAACACAATCTTCAACATGTTTGTTTTCCATTCTATGCCCTTGAACATATTATATAGATGAGTAGAAGAGTAGACAAAAAACAAACCCATGAACACCCATAAGAGAACCATAATTGTCATCAGTCCACCATGATAGGATGGTGAAAGAAATCTAATCATGGTAAATATCATTGTGACAAGTGTCATCTAGTTTCTTCTTGGGCTTCATCTTGTGTCTCCAATTGATTGTAATTTGAGATTGTAAGATAATCCTCACTTACTTGAACTCTGCATAAGGTTGGTTCCTGGATTGACATGATCTATTGTTGCCCATTTAAGGTCTTGGTCAACCTTTTCACACCTCAAAAAGGTTACTCATTAATGTCTAACCTAACCCTGTAATTGTTGGCTTATTGGGGCTTGACCCAGGTTCGGAGTTGATTTAGCTAAGCAAATCTCGGTACTACTGGTCCTTTCGGCAACAATCCACGGAGCACGAACTGAGGTCTCATCCGAAGTAGTATGGGAGGGTGCTAGAACCAGGTTTCCGCACCGTGGAGATGTCTAATGAGTTCAAGTGGTCCGCGGTTCGACCCTGCGTGCAAGTTGCTTCACGCACTTTCCTACACCTGGCAACTTGGTATACTATCTACATGCGGCCAAACTCAGGGGTTGATCATAGTGCTTCTACATTATTACCCAAGAATTTACTGGTATTCCAATGTTAGTGATTATCATAGTTTTAAGTTATACATAACAACATAAATCATTCATACAGGTGCACGCAGTAAATAAACAATATATTTGCAAATTAAACATGTATTGACCCAAGAATAGATACACATAATTATGATAAAACTTCTCTTTATTAATTCCTTCCTCAGTTATAGACTGGACTTCGCCTTGCACACTCAGCTGCAGGGGTTCGCGCACTCAGCTGCGAACTACTAGGTCTCTGTGCACTTAGCTGCAGAGCCTCAATCACTTAATCTTTTCATGCTCCTTTTCTATTATCTATCCCCCTTCTACACTTAGAGCCTCACTCTATTTATATAATCCCATGGTCCACGGACCATGGGAAGGTCTATCTAGCTGAAATTACATTACAAAACTAGGGCGGACAACCCTATGACTCTATTATACTTTCGTGTCCTGTGCCCGCGATTCGTGGAGCTTTACAACAAAATTTGGTCAAAACTTGGGCTTTGGGCCACAAAACATGCCTTGGGGGGATTCCATGCCCAACAGGCCCCCAACACAAACATCATGACCTTCCCTTGAGTCACTTTGTCGGCGTGGCAATCTTTGCGTGGAGTCCCTCCAACTGTTCTCAAACTGTGCTGAGGTCAGCAGCGCACTGAGCTACTGCTTACTAGATCGGTTGCATCTGCTATTCCAAGACCTCTGTGTCTGAATTTATTTACTACATCTATACCAGTATCTACTGTATATGTTTATAGTCCCGTGCCTTTGTTCAGATCCTTGGAGCATGAATACTATACTTCCACCAGTTAGTTAAATAGTCGGGCCAGTCATGTAGGGCTTCAAATGGCTACCATTCACTTTCCTTGGGAAAGGTTCTCCATTTAGTTTGACTAGCTGTACTGCACCTCCATCTGTGACCTCCTTAACCACGTATGGTCCCAGCCAATGCATTCTGAACTTTCTCGGGTATTTTTCAAACTTACTGTCATACAGCAGCACTAAGTCATTCACTTTGAAGGTGCGCAACTTAATATGGCGATCATGCCAGGCCTTTTCACGCCGCTTTTGTACTTGCTGATGAAAACTAGCTAAGAACCATTCCTCCTTAAGTTCTTCCAATTGCGTGAGCCTTTCTTCCAGAGCTTTGCGATTCGTAATACCTGTGAGGGCTGCTATGCGTAGAATAGGTACAATATACTCCTTTGGCATGAGAACTTCCACACCATAAACTAACCGGAAAGGTGTTTGTCCCCTCAGTTTCTTACATGTTGTCCTATAATCCCATGGTACTACAGGTATGTGCAGGTCCCAATCTCTTCACTGCGTGTTGTATACTTTGGTTAGTGCAATCTCTAGCATTTTGTTGAATGCTTCTACTATCCCATTGGCTTGTGGGTGATACGGTGTGCTTTTATAATGATACACTTGGAACTTTTCTGTGAGCGCGCTGATGGTTTCGTTCAAAAAATGTGTACTGCGATCACTCATTAATATTTTCGGACAGCCAAATGGGTCAACATGTTTCCAAACAAAAGTTTTGCAGCCGTAGCGGCCGTGTAGTCCTTGATTGGCTGCGCTTTCACTTAGTGTGTCAGGTACTCCATCGCGGTGAAGATGTAGCGTGCACCCATTTTTCCCTGGGGTTTGATAGGTTCCACAAAGTCGATTGCCCACTTTTTGAAGGGCTACAGTGTCATTTGTGGATTCATAGGTATTTCATCCCTTCGCGATGGTTTACTGATCCTTTAACATATATCACAAGCCTTACAGTGTGCTTTTGAATCTTGATGAAAGGTCGGCCACCACAACCCTGCGTGAAGAATCTTTTGTATGGTGTTTCGTCTTGCATAGTTGCCTCCTACAGCACCCCCATGTGGTTTCGTGAGGATCTGACTTTGTTCAAATTCAGGTATGTACATGCACAATATTTCATCATTTCCCATTTTGTATAGGTGCCCCGTGATGACAAAAAAATATGTTGCGTGCACCGCCAATTTCTTCTTCTATTGGACGGAGTATTCCTTCGGTGCAGTCCCTATTTTCAGAAAGTGGATTATATCTTTAGAGTGTCCATCAACGACGTGCATAGTAAAAAGATGAGCTTTAGGTAATCCTTCCTCCAAATTAGTAGGTTCCTCGCCCGTCTCAATACACGATAAGTGATCCGGTCCTGTATTCAAACATCCTAGCTTTACCATGACCTCAAAGTCATATTCTTGGAACAATAAGAGCCACCTACATATGTGTCCCCCCAACACAGGCTTATTGACCAAGTATTTCATCACGGAATGGTCTCTATACATCTTGAAATGTCCTCCTAGCAAATAGTGTCGGTATTTTTGGAGCACGTACACCATAGCCAATCTCTCGCGCTCGGTTGTGGAATAGTTATTTCCAGCTTTGGAAAATCTACGACTTGCAAATGTGATAGGGTGATCCAAGCCCTCTCTTCCCTCTTGTGTGAGCACTGCTCCCAGCGCGATACACGAAGCATCAACATGGACATGAAACTCCACATCCAATTTCGGGAAGATGAGTGATCCAAAAATGGATCTTGGATAAACCTCTAAGTCTAAAAGACTTCATATAAGAGGTAAAAGGTGCCAAATGGCACAAATCATTTGTAACTCATAGGAAAATTAAAATTGCAGGATGCTCCTAGAAATAGTCTCATTGTAGGGATCTCCTCATTCTGAATCCAACGCAACTTAAATGGGCAAAAACGGACCCTAGATGAAGGAGTTATTGTACAATGAAAATTGCCCAATGTCCTTAGAAATGGAGGCAATTTCATTAAATTTTGAGCTATATTGAAAATTTTGCTTTTTAGTATAGGCTCATGGGCTAATCCACAGCTAACACGTGGTGGGCCGAGATTGCGCCACGTGGCCTTGTTTGATTGATCAAAGAGGAAATATCACATTGGCGGTGATCAACAGGTCAGAGCGGAGGCATGGCGCGATGGATCGGGGCAATGCGATGGAGCGATTACCGAAATCAGTGGATAGCCATCGGGGAACACAATGGAGCGGCCATGTTATATATATATATATATATATATATATATATAGGTGCGATAGTCCGACTGCGATTGCCGATATCGGTGGATCAGTGTCGGTGATACCAAAGGGGAAGCCAAAGGGCCATTGCAACTATCGATGCAATATGGTTGGACCTGATAGGGTTCGAGAATGCAAATACATAAAATTTGAAATCTGCCATAAGGTCACTTTTAATGTATTTTTAACATTTCAATGTGTTTTCCAAATACAAAGGGAGACTATGGAATAGGCCATTTGTGATTGTGATATGCGATTCCCAAGTGGACCTGATAGTTCTATAAAGAACATTTATGGGAATTTGAATTTTGAAATGAACAACGTTCGGCGGATTTTTCCGTGTTTTTGCAATGTTTCCTATGTTGACGAAAAATGGTTGTTTCAAAGGAATTTTAAGCGCTGATTTCCCTTCGCTTACGATAGAGGTGGCATCCATCCCCGAGGGAGTTTAGCAATGATTGTTAATGCCTAGAGAGAGGATTTGAGCAGACCCAATCGAGAAGACAAACAACCGAGAGGAAAGATAAACAAACATCGCCGATTTGGCTTTTATGCCATGAAATGTCAAAGACTGAGGGCAGCTGGGGTTGTTATTGGTTGTTGTTGTTGATTGTAAAGGGTTGTTGCTGAAAGTGAAGCAAAGGTAGCATAGAAACCAAAGAGGTAGCACAGAAGCCAAAAGTGGTAGTGCAGAAGTCAAACAGGCAGCGCAAAAGAAAAAGTGAATGCACAGAAGCGGAGACCGAGAAGATGCAAAAGAGCAGCCTATGGGGTCACTTGGAAACCAAGTGAAAAGCCAAGGTGACTATTTTTCTGATAGAGAGCCAAAGAGTCAGAGCCAAGAGCTAGAACCAAGAGCCAAGAGCCAGAGTCAGCGCCAAGAGCCAGAACCAAGAGCTAGAGAGCCAAGAGCCAGAGCTTCAAGAGCTAAGGGATAAAAAGGAGTCTGAACCCATTGTTTATGTGTAGAACAACAGGAGTTGAGTCAAATACTTGTAAAAGACTTACACCATAATCCTAGAGAGCCAATTAAAATTGACAAGAGCTCACGGAGACGTAGCCCAAGAGTTGTGGGTGAAATCTAAATTAATATTGTTGTTTTTGTGTGTGTTTTATTGCTGCATAATCTATGCTTCTTTATTTACTGTTATATGCATTTATATATTAGTTTCAGCACCTTAATTTACAACACATAATCAGTTAAAACAAATACAAGCATACACCTATATTTTCAAGCATTTCTTAATTCCGCATTGGTTAATCAAATAGACTTGGGAAAATTCAAGCTTTGGAAGTGGGAGAGGTTCTTGTAAGCTAGACAAGGAGCCTAAGAGCCCCATTTTCAGATCAGGTGGCATCAGAGCTTAAGATTGATTAACCACACCCTTAAGAAGATTATATCAGAATGCTTGATTGACAGAGCAAATATTGCTTGTTTGAAAGGTGTTTGAACAGTAAGAGGCTGATTGTATGCTTGTTTTGCAGGATGACTATTTTCTGAGTTTGCAGAGGTAAAGGGAAAGTTGTTGATAACTCAGTCCAGGAAGGACAAATAGGATGAAGGGCTAAAGGCATTCTTCTATCCCAAGGACGTCAAGGCAATCCAAAGCACAAGAGTTTTGTTGCAAGAGGTTGCTTAAATAAGCTCTTTTTTTATCTTGTTGATTTTTTTTTGTTCTTTGGCATAATGACAACTTCTACAAGTGGGTCCTCAAATTCTTCTCTCTTCACAAGATTCCTTGATGAATACATGAAGCAAGAATCATCCACCATGATGGATATGGTGAGAGAAATGTATGAGGATGGAAGGAAGAGCATCATGCTTAGAAAGTAGATGAATTGCATGAAGGAAGAGAAGCAGTTGCTTGCTGACAAATTGCAGGAAATGCAGAGGCAACTTCAGTTTGCAAATATGAAGCTAAAGAGGATGCATGAATTGAAAACATGGCTCTTTATTTCCCAAGAAGCCTTGGTCAAGTACCATCTTGAAGAAGAGGCAAGCCATTCCAGTTTGTCTTCAAATTCCTCTGAGAATGCTTATATTGGTTCTTTTGAGAAACATACTAAAGGCATAGGTTCCAAGCTAATGTCCAAGATGGGCTATGAAGGAAAGGGCTTAGGAAAACATGCACAAGGTATTGTTGAACCAATAATGGTTGAGGATAGGCCTAAATATTTGGGTCTTGGCTATGGACAGTCTTATGGAGAGAATTCCAAAGCTACCATGAAAGCCATTGAAATAGTCCCAAGAAGGAGTTTCAATTCATGTCCTCTACCTCAAAAGTGCGAAGGTTGTATTCAAGAGGAATACAATAGCTTGAAACATCAATTTCAGGATGTAGGTGTTCAGAAGCACACATAACCAAAGAGTTGGGGAGACTCTAACAGCCTTGAAGAGTTTGATGGTGTTCCAAAGGGAGCCACTTCTTCATTTGCTTCATCTCCTCATGAATGCAATAAAGGTGAAAGAGGAAGGTATAAATCTGGTTCTAATTATATTCCTTTTGATTTTGCAAAGCATGATAAATTTCCACATATGTATGGGAAAAGAGTTACATGTTCCTTTTGTGGTTTGGATAACTATGATGTTTCTAGGTGTTGGAAGAAAATGGCCACATACAGGAAGTAGAAGAAGGAAAGGAAGCAAGCAGCCAAAGGTCCATTGGACAAGGCAAATCATGCTATCAAGAGTATGCACAAGAAATGCACTTACTGCCATAAGCAAGGACATCTTGCTGCAAAGTGTTGGACAGTGAATCCAGCAATTCTTCCACCAAAGATGAAGAAAGTGGAAAGAGAATATGGCCGAAATGGAAGTGCAGATTCCATGAATGATGTGTCTCAAAATGATTCACATGTTGATGCTAACGTGCAGGCAAGGGTAGTGCCTTTGAAAGGGATTGGTAAGGAACAATTAGAGTTCTTATCTGATTAAGATTGCATGTTTATTGTGCATCTACATTATATTTCATTTTAGCTTCGAAAGTATAGTGTGGTTAAGTGAAAGTTGAGGGATGAAATGCATGCATTGCATGTGATGCAATGTTGACTTGAAAAAAGTTAACTTGGTCTCCAAATGGAGATAATGATGAAAGTTTCATCTTTTCGAAAAAGAGTCCTAATGGTATTTTTCTACATGCTAGACTTGAAGGGTCATTTGTTTAAAGGCATGTTTTGTGGGCTTGTTATCTAGTCCATTATTTGTATGCAAATATAAGACATGGAGGTGTTCACAAGTTGTGAAAATCTATTTCTTTTGTTGAAGCAGAAGTTAGTCCATCTGGTTGTTGTCTCTATGCCTTTTGTTATTAACAATTGTTGTTGGCAGCTTGTCAAATAGGTACAAATGAAAGTTTTGTGGAGTAGTTGTACTTCACATTTGTTGAGACACCTTGGATTAATGATCAAGGCAAAGAAGCTCAAACTACCTTCTATGACCATTTTAGTAGAAGTTCTGCAGAAAGGGAAAGAGGAGAACAATTCTTCTGAGGAAGACCAACCCATCCAAGAGAAGGGAAGTGGTCAGAAACTTTGGTTCAGAGGCACTATGCAAAGGCAAGTGTAGGGAGGTTGAAAGAAGAGGGTGAGTCACTCTCATTTACTATTCAGATCAGTATATCAGTATTTTGGAGACCAAAAGTTCTTTTAGTGGGAAGGCATGCTCCAAAAATGGATCATGGATAAACCTCTAAGTCTAAAATACTTCATATAAGAGGTAAAAGGTGCCAAATGGCACAAGTCCTTTATAACTCAAAGAAAAATGAAAATCCCAGGCTACTGTTGGAAATAGTCTCATTGCAGAGATCTCCTCATTTGAATCCAATGCAACTTGAATGGGCGAAAACAGACCCTGGATGAAGGAGTTATTGTAAAATGGAAATTTTCCAATGTCCTTACAAAAGGAGGCAATTTCACTAAATTTTGAACTATATTGAAAATTTTGTTTTTTAGTATAGGCTCATGGGCCAATCCACAGCTGACACGTGGTGAGCCGAGAATGGGCCACGTGGCCTTGTTTGATTGATCAAAGAGGAAATATCGCATCGGCAAATCACACTATCTAGCCTAAAAACATGAAGAAAACCTTAAAAACAAGGCAATCAGAGGCCTTAACAATCAATGCACAGGGGTTGTCGGATCTGGCCGATCAATGGTCCAGATCCGATCGACATATTGCATTGGTGGTGATTGGCGGGTCAGAGCGGAGGCATGGCGCGATGGACCAGGGTGATGCGATGGAGTGATTGCCGAAATCGGCGAACACAATGGAGCAGCCATGTTATATATATATATATATATATATATATATATATATATATATATATATATATATATATATATATATATATATATGTAGATATATATATATATATGTGTGTGTGTGTGTGTGTGTGTGTGTGTGTGTGTGTGTGTGTGTGTGTGTGTGTGTGATAGTCCGACTGCGATCGCCGATATCGGTGGATCGACATTGGCGATAACAAAGGGGAAGCCAAAGGGTTGTTGTGACTAGCGATGCAATATGGGCGAACCCGATAGGGTTCGGGAATGCAAATACATAAAATTTGAAATCCACCATAAGGCCATTTTTAATGTATTTCCAACATTTCAACGTGTTTTCCAAATACAAAGGGAGACTATGGAACAAGCCATTTGCGATTGTGATATGCGATTCCCAAGTGGACCCGATGGCGCTATAAAGCACATTTATGGGAATTTGAAGTCCGAAATGAAGAACGTTCTAAGAATTTTTCCGTGTTTTTGCAGCGTTTCCTGTGTTGACAAAAAATGGCCGTTTCAAAGGCATTTTAAGTACCAATTGCCCTTCCATTACGATAGAGGTGGCATCCATCCCTGAGGGCGTTTATTAATGATTGCTAACACCCAGAGATGAGATTTGAGTAGATCCAAGTGGGAAGACAGATAACCAAGAGGGAAGATAAACTAACAGCGACGATTTGGCTTCTAAGCCATGAAATGTCAAAGACAGAGGGTGGCTGGGGTTTTTATTGGTTGATATTGTTGATTGTAAAGGGTTTTTGATGAATGTGAAGCCAAGGCGAAGGAGGTAGCGCAAAAACCAAAGAGGCAGCACAGAAGCCAAAAGTGGAAGTGTAGAAGCCAAAGAGGCAGTGCAGAAGAAAAAGTGAATGCGCAGAAGCGAAGACCGAGCAGAAGCAAAAGAGCAGCCTACGGGGTCACTTGGAAACCAAGTGAAAAGCCAAGGGGACTGTTTTTCTAATAGAGAGCCAAAGAAGCCAGAGCTGAAGAGCCGAGAGCCAAAGAGTTAGAGCCAAGAGCCAGAACCAAGAGCCAAAGAGCCAGAGTCAGAGCCAAGAGCCAGAACCAAGAGCAAGAGAGCCAAGAGCCAGAACCAAGAGCAAGAGAGCCAAGAGCCATAGCTTCAAGAGCCAAGGGATAAAAGGGTGTCTAAACCCACTGTTTATGTGTAGAATAGTAGGAGTTGAGTCAAAGACTTGTAAAAGACTTACACCATAATCCTAGAGAACCAAGTCAAATTGACAAGAGCTCATGGAGACGTAGCCCAAGAGTTGTGGGTGAACTCCAAATTAATATTGTTGTTTCTGTGTGTGTTTTAATTGCTGCATAATCTCTGCTACTTTATTTACTATTATATGCATTTATATATCAGTTTCAGCACCTTAATTTACAGCACATAAAAAGTTAAAACAAATACAAGCATACACCTATATTTTCAAGCATTTCTTAATTCCGCATTAGTTAATAAAATAGACTTGGGAAATTAATGATTTGGAAGTGGGAGAGGTTCTTGTAAGCTAGACAAGGAGCCTAAGAGCCCCATTTTCAGATCAATGAGGATTGGAGAGGAGGCCAATTTCCCCTTCAAGACATCTAAGATTTTCATGCAATCGTCATTCCAACAAAATGTGACATCCTTTTTCAATAGTTTCTCGATTGGCGCAGTGATTTAGACATAGCTTTTGATGAACTTCCTATAGTATCCTGTGTGTCCCAAGGTAGCAAGCAACTGTTTAACACTTTATGGTGCTTCCAAATTCAGAATTACTACAATCTTCACGGGGTATACCATTAGTCCCTGTTTGCAGACCACATGTCCCAGTAGGTTCCTAAAGGGAACGAGGAACATACACTTCTTAAGGTTTAGCGCAATCTGGGGTCGTTAGCAAGTGTCCAGTATCAAGCGTAAACTTTCTACATGGTGCTTAAACAATCCAAAGATAGTCCAATCATCTAGATAGATCTCCAGGAATTTGTGGATATATTCTTTGAATGTAGCAACAACTATGCGCGAAAAGATGGCTTGCGTGTTCTTCAATCCAAATGGCATAACAGTGTATTGAAAGCATCCCCATTTAGTCACGAAGGTGGTATTTCTATGGTCTTCTGGTGTGATCTTGATCTGGTCGTACCCTAAGAACCCATCCGTGAACAAGTATGCTTCTTGCCCACCGGCATTTTCCAACACTTCATCTATGAACGGGGTCAGGAATGGGTCGTGCACACAAGCATCATTCAATTTTCTGAGGTCCATGCATATTCTTATCTCGCCCTTCTGCTTTTTCTCCTGTACTACAATAGGGCTTACCCAGTCGAATTCTTCAACTAGCTCAATAATTCTAGCTGCAAGCATTTTGTCTAGTTCTATGCGGACATTTTCCTTGTACTTTGGATTCAAGCGGTAAGGCCTCTGCTTAACCGGCTTCGTGTTAGGTTTTAAGGTGATCTTCATCATCCCTAAGTCACCAACGATCACCTTTAAGTCCGTAATCTTGGTCGGGAATAAGTCTTGGTACTCATGGAGTAACTCAACGACCTTATCCACCATGGCATCCTCCCAATAGTCACCGAGCGTTGCATACTTTGGTTCAGCCTCCGTCTCAATGTTTACCTGCTTCGTTTTTAGTGGCGCGGTGATGTCAGGATCTTCAATCAATGGTCCTTGAACCTCACGATAGCCTTCTATTTCTAGAATGTTTATTTTTCATAGATCCTCGTCATCTTACTTAATATTTACATTGTAACATTCCAGTGCACAGCTTAGCTCGCTTGCCCATTCCAGCTGAAGCACTTCCATTGGCTCCCAGGGTATTATGAAGATAGCTACTTTTACTGCTTGTAGCACATCATCAATAGTATCCCACCATCGATCCTCAAACGTGAAGGTTAACAGGAATTGTTCAGAAGATATCCCATTCGCTCGTTCGATGGCAGAGCTTCGTCTCAGTATACCACTTCATGGGTATGATATCTAGGGTATGAAATAACAGATGCACCCACTCAGGTTGCGGCTCTTCCCCATAGAAATTGGTCCATTTCACGAGTTGTACATGTGGATCATTCCATCCGTCATACTTATTTGTTAGCGCATCTGAGGCTAACCAAATTGCATGCGCATCATCCTTCTACATTCGCTCCTATCCTCAAAAATTCTTTGATGTGTACCCCACCACCTTGTAGGCGTAGTGCGCAGTGCCCTTTTCAGAGTGTCGAAACGCTGCTGTTCCGGTACTTCTCTTTCAAATTTGTTTAGGAAATCATCCACCTCGTTCAATCCATCATACATAGGTAGATCTCTTACCTTTGTTTCCACGTAGCGTAGTGACCTTATCATCATGTTGCAATTGAGCGTGGTTACCTCGTGTAACTAGTTCTGCCATCGTTCTATCTCTGCATATGAATTTGAAGTGCAAGAGCTTTTGTGCTCCACGAGATCCTGCCATCTGTGGTTGGATTCACCCAATCTTGCTCCCACATGGTTATCTTGTAAATACAATCTAGATCGTCATCGCTATCATAGTCGCGCACCAGCTTTGTGTAGCGCGATCCTTCCGCAGGGTCTAAAGGTACCACTACGCGCAATGACTTTTTCTCAAAAATCATTTTGCACTTCTTTAGATTTATCACTTCGTTCATGCCATTGGCCCAGTCTATTCTTAGTAGCACGAGATAGGGATTGTTATCGTCAGCAATCTCTATCACTTCGAAATTTGCAAGCACACTCGCACCTTTGATATCCACTATTATTCCCTGCAATTTTCCCATAGGTAGGATCTTTCGCTAGTTCATCGTTCGTAGCTGGATCGGTGACCATTGTAGTGCAGGCTTACCCAATCGCTCCCATGTATGCTTTGGCAATATGTTTGCATCCGATTGTTATGAAACCAACTCACAAAAAGATAGAAAAGATAGATCAACGCCTTAGACTTCAGCCTCTTCGAGGGGGCAACCTCCTTTACATTACACAAATGAATTATTCCTTGATGGTTCAAATGACAAAACCTCCTTTCTATATATAGGAGTCTGAGGAGTCACAATATAACCCAGCTGACCTAACAATAATAATATAAAGGCACAAAAATAACAATAGAGGGATTCTATGGGGCACAATAATAACAATATGGGGACAATAGGGGCACAACAATATTAATAAGGGATACAACTACAATAGTAATGGGGTAATCACTAGTATTGTAGGTACCTAACATGCCCGTCTCCTTCAAAAAAGTGTTTTCCTCAATGCTTGAGTAGTTCTAGATGCTTCTGTATAAAATTCTCATCCTCCCATGTGGAACCTTCAGCAGATAAGTTCTTCCACTTGATGAGATACTCCGAAATTGATTGATTTCGTAGCTGTTGAGTTCTTGTTTTTGTGACTGCTTCTGGTTCCAATATAATTTTTCCTTCCTCGTCAAGTTCTGGCAATATTGTTTGAAGTGGGAGCTTGTCACCTATAACCTTCTTTAAACATGAAACATGGAAAACTGGGTGCACTCGAGAAACTGCAAGAAGCTCCAAGTTGTATGCCATAGTACCAATCTTTTGCAACACCTTGTACGGACCATAATACTTTGGTGATAATTTATTATCCTTCTTAGCATGCTTGAGGGACATTTGTTTATATGGTTGTAGCCGTAGGAATACCCAATCACCTACATCGAAACTTATTTCGCTACGATGTTGATCTGCCTATTGTTTCATTCTATTTTGCGCCAACACGAGGTTATCCTTTAAGAGTTGGAGGACTTGTTGTTGATGCTCGATGTGATGTTCCACTGCTTGAACCTTAGAATTTTCTCTTAAATATGACGTGATGGATGGTGGCTGATATCCATAAAGTGCCATAAATGGGGTCATTTTTGTTGCTGTATGGAAGGAAGTGTTGTACCACCATTCAGCTAGAGGCAACCATTTGACCCATTGTGTCTGTTTATCAGATACAAAGAAATGAAGATATCCTTCCAAACATTTGTTTACTATCTCAGTTTTCCCATTAGATTGAAGATGATAAGATGAGATATGAGCTAACTGAGTACCGAGACAAGAAAATAATTCTGTCCAAAAATTTCCAGTGAAAATGGGGTATCTGTCACTTACAATAATCTTTGGATTTCCATGTAGCTTTTGAATTGTTTCCATAAATGCAGTAGAAACTGTACTGGCTTTAAATGGATGTGATAATGCACAAAAGTGTGCATACTTGGTAAGCCTGTAAAATACCACCATGATGACACTCTTTCCCTCAGACTTGGGTAAACCTATGATAAAATCCATTGAAACCTCCTCCCAACATTGGCTTGGAATGGATAAAGGTTGTAATAGACCCGGGGTCTTAATTGTTTCAACTTTATTTTGTTGGCAAACAAAACATTCTGCCACAAACTTTTGAATATCCGATTTAAGGCCATCCCAAAAAAATTCCTTCTTAACCCTGTGGTAAGTTTTTAAAAATCCTGAGTGCCCTCCTAAGGGAGAAGCGTGAAATTCCATAAGAATCTTTTGTTTGAGTTGGGAATTCTTACAGAGGTATAAGTGATCTTTGTACCATAACGAATCATTTTGCTAGCTAAATGTATCAAATGTACTGGAATCTTGTTGTAACTTTCGAATAAGTGCCCACACTTCTTCATTATTCTTCCATTCCTCCCTTGCTTCATTTATCCAATCTGGTTGGATAATAGAAATGGTGCACAACAATGCTTCCACATCCTCATGCTTTCTTGAGAGTGCATCTGCCACCACATTTTGCTTCCCTTTTTTGTAGATGATTTCAAAGTCATAACCCAACATCTTTGTGACCCACTTTTGTTGCTCTTCAGAGGATAATCTTTGTTCTAAAAAGTATTTAAGGCTATCATGATCCATTTTTACCTTGAATTGTCTTCCCATTAGGTAGGGTTTCCATTTCTTAAGTGCATGTAGTATTGCGAACATTTCCTTCTCATAAATAGCTTTGTGTAAAACCTTTCCCTTGATTGGACGACTTCCAAAAGCAATGGGTCTTTCATCTTTCATTAAAACAACACCAATTCCATTTCCTAAAGCATCACATTCCACAATAAAGGTTTTTGTGAAGTCCGGTGTAGCTAAGACTGGTGCTTGGCACATTGCCTCTTTAATATGTTCGAAGGCCTTTGTTGCTTCTGGAGTCCATGAAAATGCATCTTTCTTCAATAATGTTGTTAGAGGTGCTGCTATTCTCCCATAATTCTTAACAAACTTGCGATAATACCCTGTCAACCTGAGAAATCCTTGCAGATGCTTTATGGATGTGGGGATTTTCCATTCCTTAATGGCTTTAATTTTGCTAGGGTCTACGTTAACTCCTTCATGAGATACAATATGACCCAGATATTACACCTCTTGTACTCCAAAGAAACATTTGGATCTTTTTGCATATAATTATTTCTCCTCCAATAGTTGTAGCACCCTGTCAACATGCTCAACATGATCCTTCCAAGACATGATGTGGATTTATATATCATCAAAAAATACTAACACAAATTTTCTAAGGAAGGGTTTGAAGATGGAATTCATCAAACCTTGAAATGTAGAAGATGCATTGGTAAGGCCAAAAGGCATGACCAAAAATTCATAATGACTATCATGAGTTCTAAATGCTCTTTTCAGAATGTCTTTAGTCTTCATTCTGATTTGATGATATCCTGAACGAAGGTCCAACTTGGTGAAGTAAATTGATCCATGCAATTCATACGGTAATTCATCAATGACAGGAATGGGAAACTTATCTTTAATAGTGAGCTTGTTGAGATCCCTATAATTCGGACACATGCGCCATGATCCATCCTTCTTGTGCACCAATACTACTGGAGCAGAGAAAGAACTTTGACTAGGTTGAATTATACCATCCTCTAGCATTTCTGCCACCATGCATTCAATTTCACTCTTTTGGGCATAGGGATATCTGTACGGCCTAATGTTTGGAGGAATACTTCCTGGAATCAGATGAATAGCATGATCATGATCACGAATAGGTGGGAGACCTTTGGAGTCTCAAATACCTTGGAATGATTGTCGAAGACTTTTTGGAGATCTGGAGAAATAGATGATTTCTATGTGGAAACATCTAGTGAACATAATTGTACAATTACACCTCTTTGTTCCTTTTTTAGAAGCTTTGTCATACCGTTAGAGCTAATTATCTTTCCTGGTTTCCCTGTAATACCCCTTAATTCAACTTCATTTCCTTCTGTAGAAAATTTCATGAAAAGTTCTTGAAAATTAAAAGCTATTGTACCCAAGGATTGTAGCCATTGGACTCCTAGTACAACATCAGCACCTCCCATTGGAATGGAAAGCATTGGGCTAGTAAATACATATTCTCCCATGGTTAGCTTGATATTAGGGCACTTTCCAGAGCAATTTATTGTTCCTCCATTTGCAACTATCACTTGACACTTTGGTGCTGGATATAGGAAGCAATTCAATTCTTTTGCTACCTTACAATGAATAAAATTGTGGGTACTTCCTGAATCAATCAACACTATTACCTTTTTCTTCTTGATTTGTCATTCTATCTTGATGGTTTGAGGAGTGGTAATTCCCACCAATGCATTACAAGATATCGTAGGATTCATTTCTTCTTTATCTAGGCTTTGTTCCTAGAGTATATCCTCTTCTTTTGACCTTTCTTTCTCCTTTTTTTCTTCCTCTTCACAATCTATGTAGAATAAATTCTCCTCAGCACACTTATGACCTTTAGTGTATTTTCTATTTCAACTATAACAAAGACCTTTTGCTATTTTTTCTTCCAATTGTTGTGGTGTCAAACATATAGGTTGTGGAAGACTAGGGGTAACAACACTTCCATCTTTATAGTTGTGAGTGGTATGCTTCCTGGTTGCCATAATTTTGCTTTCCATTTTTCTTGCTAACCTGAATGCCTTCTCTAATGAATCAGGTTCCCAAAGGCGAACATCATGTTGGATATTATCCTTTAAATTCCCTATGAACACATCAATCCTATGCTCGTCAGGATTATTTTTACCCTTATGTTCAATTTTTGGAGCTCCTCAATGTGCTCCATTATTGAACCCTTTTGTTTGAGACTTATCAATTGGCTAAAAAAAGTGTTGCTTTTTGTATCCTCATAATGTGCTATCAATTCTTCCGTAAAAATTGCCCAAGTGATAATTTGTTTACGAGAGAAAAGCCATTGATACCATACAAACTGATTTGGTTCCAAATATAAAGTTGCAATATGTACCTTTTGTGTGTTTTGCACATTTTTGAGATTGAAAAATTGCTCCATCTGTAATATCCATGTTGCGGGATCCTTGCCATCAAACTTCCTAATATTGATTTTTGGAATATGGTGGGTATTCGATCCAACATTAGAGTCTATGGAATCATGATTAACATTTTTTTTATTTTCATCATGACTTTCCTTTACTACCCTTTCACCATTAGTGACCATTTCTTGTAGCAACTTATTCATATTTATCTTCAATTCTTCCATCTTATCATCCATGCCATCTATTTTAGCGTCCATGACATTCATCTTAGCTTCGATGCCATCCATCTTAGCTTCTACGCCTTTCTTTAAACAATCCATCTTAGCTTCTACACCTTTCTTTAATCCATCCATCTTAGCTTCTACATCTTTCTTTAAACCATCCATCTTCTGTTATTTTTTGTGCAAGTGACACTTGTTGCACTTGGTCTCGTAATTTTGATATATCATGTTGCATTTCTTCCTTTTCTTCATGAGTCATGCTAGAGCTTTCAGGTTTCTTACTAGGTGTTTTAATTTTCTTTCCTCGGGGCATGAGTTATCGATAATAATGCTTTACTATGCCCTCTGGATTCCTTCAAACTAATTTTTCAAACCAAGCTTATGCAAAAATAAAAATAAAAACTACACACCTTTTTTCACTTTGTAGGAGCTTGATGTTGAATCTAATGTATCTCTATAATTTTGGATCATCCAGTTTTACAATTGTGATCTATAGTAACCCTTTGTGTCCTGTTTTCAATGCAACCAGTCTGATCCAAACTGGATTCTCCAAGGAAGAGTTATACACAATCTCCCAAGATGACCTGATTATAGACCTTTCCTGAAGAGCGAACTTGTATGAAGTGCCACGTGTCACTGTTTCAACCTTTGGCTCTGAAAAATATATAAAAGAAGCTACAGTCCGTCCTCTTTCTATACCTTCTTACAAAATTTCAATCCGATGCTTAGAGAGAAAGTTATGACAATTTTGCCCAGGTCACCTATTTGGAATGTAATTCAGGAGTCTACAAAAAGACCAACTTCCTCAGATCATATCTCCGCAAATATAGCGCAAAATGCTTTGAAATTTGGACCTGAGGTCCAATGCGATGTCCTCTCAAATGGGTTTTTTTTTTCATTTCTGAAACATCCCAGAAAAAAGGTTATAGCAAAACTTCCAAGATGACCTCTTTGGAGCAGCGAAACCCTAGAATCCAAAGCTCTGATACCAAATGTTATGAAACGAGCTCACAAAAAGATAGAAAAGATAGGTCAATGCCTTAGAATTCAGCCTCTTCGAGGGGGAAACCTCCTTTACATTACATAAATGAACAATTCTTGGATGATTCAAATGACAAAACCTCCTTCCTATATATAGGAGTCTAAGGGGTCACAATATAACTAAGTCGACCTAACAATAATAATATAAGGGCACAAAAATAACAATAGAGGGATTCTATGGGGCACAGTAATAACAATACGGTGACAATAGGGGCACAACAATATTAATAAGGGATACAATTACAATATTAATGGGGGCATCACGAGTATTATAGGGACCGACCTTACATTTTCATGGCATTGGTGGACAATCTCCAACAAGATGTGGACAGTAGGAAATTGGTATTTAGGGAGGTTTGATTCCCAAACATAAATTTCATTGGAATTATTTAGATAATTGTCCTGGTATTTGCAATATAGCTTCAAAGGGGGTCTTCAAATGTCAGGTCTTTTATTTGGAAGTCTTTATCTGCTAAGGGAAGGTAGTCCAAGTCCCCATGACGAGTAGTGATTGGAGCTACATTAAGGGCCACGAGGGTTTCCATCCCTGGTTCTTGTGTTTTCAGGGACGAAACTGGGATTTTCAATGGAATTGTTTAAAACAAAGGTGCTTGGGAAGTTTTGAACTAAGATTAGCATCTCAATTATACTGAAAGCGTTGGGTTTTAAAGCAATTTCAGAGGAATTTCAGTATACAACAGGGTTTCTGGGAGAAGATATGGTAAATACCTATTCCTGGGCAACTGGTTATAATGTTCATGTTCACACGATGCACATAATGGACTGGAGCAACATTGAAAGACAATGTTCAAGGTAGTTGACAGTTTGGGAACGAACTAGTTGATTTTGGACATACTCCGTGCATGCATGGAATTGTTCTGAATAAAGGACGAAGAATAGATTACACTTGTTTTTTTATGCAAAGTCAATATTTTGGCGGGTTAGCGACAAAGACAGTTGGCGTCAACTTGATGATGTGACATTTTGTCATTTATGGGAGGTGGTAAGCAGGTTTCATCGCACCGCTTATGGGAGGTTGGTGGTATTGAGGGATGGCCGCGTGATTCCATTTATCAATTAACACATAGCATTGGCGATTTTTGGAAAACTGCTCATATCGCGTGTTTAACGTCTGACCAAAGGGCCCGCATGATATGAGTGGTAGCCGTTGGATCTAAGAGATTTTATCGGACAATGGTCGGGGATTAGGAAGTGACTGATGGTTAATGGAGGGGGCCTGATGTTAATTAAAAAGCTTTAATTACATCGGGGGTGATGTGATTGGTCAAAGTTATTAATTAATCTAGATGGTTTAATTAATCCTTTATTGTCATGGAAGGGGACGAGAGTGCTTAATTAGTCACGGGTTGACTAATTAATCCCATTTATCAAAGTCATTAAGGTTATTTTGCAACCGCGGGGCGAGATATATATTTATTGGGATTTTAATAATAATACGGTTAATGGGTGATTTTTCGGGAGTTAAATAATAATACAAGTTAATGGTTAATATGACTTAGTAGGATATGAATATGCGCTAAGTTAAAATGTTCTGAAAGCATTTCATCATACAACATTCATGACTTAGGCTAGTAGAATATGAGGGTTTTGAAATAAATTGTTTTAATTTCCCTAAGTAAAATAGGATTTTACTTAGGAAAAGCTTTATAAAGGGAATGAATGATTTTATGGAGAGGTAAATGTTGATGGAGGGGATTTAAGTACTTTAGGTATTTCAAATTATTGGGCAAAGGGTCCGGTCGCTCCAAAAGTCAGAGAAATGCTCTGAGCCCCTCTAATTTGTTATAGGTGCCTTTAGTACTTAGGGGAAATTAGTAAAAATTAAGGGGAAAAGGATGAGGAGTTAATTAATTTTACTTTGAATTCTTGATACGATGTCTTCATTGTGATCCATGCTCTATCCCAAGTGATGAAAGCAAAAGATTTAAGCATTAAACTTAACCATTCACCACACATTTATTCTGCAACCAATCATTTACTTACCCTACCTACTTAACCTAGCATTTTTACTTATTTATTAGGGTGCACTTAAACTGGCAAACCCTTATCAAACTTTATTTTCTTTTACAGATTGATATCTATCTAGATCTAACTTTATTACATCTAAGAGCTTAGATTAAACTATTGAGGTTCTTTTATTCACTCTACCTATCTACTTATCTGCCAAGATTAAACAGTTTGGTCATATTTTATTCTCTATCTCTATAATCATGAAATCAAAAACATGGGATAACCAAGTTTAAAATATTTGGATACCATGGATTGTTCCATAGATGACAAGCTGCACACAACTTTTATTATACAAAAGTAAAGTAGTGGCATTTGGAATTGCCCACTTTCATGGTCTTTTACTTTTGTTGGGGTTCATTTTCTTTCATTTTTTGACCTTTTCTTTATTCTTTTTTCCCTTTTATTCTTTTTCTAGGACATACCTTCTTTACATTTTTTAATTTTTTGTTTTCTCACAAATATGGAAAACCCTTGCAACAAGCAAAGGTATGAACATATTTGAGAGTTAAACCAAGTCAATCATGATATATGACACCTATTGGTATAGGGGCATAACAGTGGCTCTACTTGGGGATGGCTTTCCCTGGTGGAAAGTCAAGAATAGTAGATTAGTGGCCTTTGAAAAAACTTTGATTATGCTCTGCAATCTTCCTCTTGCTTGATGCATTATTTGTATGTATGACAGTAATACTTCTGAAGCTTAGGGCCTTCTCTTCGGGCTTCAACTTCATAATTTTACCATCCAATCAACACTAAACATTATAAGGGATATAATATGTACAGTTAGAAATGTGGTCAGTTTAGTAATTAGGATCAAAGTAGTGCTTCAACATCCAACCGTTGATTGGTCCTCCTTCAACTTCTACACCATCTAATTCTTTCAGAAAATATGCATTATTTCCTCTGAAGGCATATATTATATATGGTCCTTTCCACAGGAAGTCAAACTTCCCATGCTTTCCTTTGTCCTCTCTTATGGAATCCCACCTTAACACTTTAGAAGCCTTCTGCTTTGGTCCTTTTGTCAAAAATCTTCTTGATTTTTTCTTGTAGTACTTGGGATATTTGGTATACTTCCTCCCTGGTTTGCTGTAAATGGATAGTTTGGTTAATTCTCCTCTGCATATCATTTGATTCCACTTGAGCTTGTTGAAGTAGTTTCATGACAGGAACCCCTAAAGATGAAGGAAAAACAACCTCCATTCCATACACTAGCTCATAGGGACTGGTTCCAATGGACTTCTTGGTAGTGAGCCTGTTTGCCCACAAAGAATTGATTAATTTTTTATTCCAAGTTTTCTTATTTTCTTCCAATAGTTTTTTGATAATATTTATTAGGCTTTTATTGGAAGATTCTGCAAGACCATTCCCTTGAGGATAGTAAGCTGTGGACTGATCAAGTGTTATATGATACTTGTGACAGAAACCAATCATTTTATTTGACTTGAAGGCTACAACATTATCTGTGATAATTTTGTCAGGGAAACCAAACCTAGAAATGATATTAGACTCTACAAAACCTATTGTCATAGTGTCAATGGCCTGTCGAGAGGGAATGGATTCTATCCATTTAGTAAAGTAATCAGTTGCAGTGAGTATATATTTATGTTGACCAGAAGAGGGTGGATGAATTTCCCCAATGAAGTCAAGTCCCCATTGTTGAAAGTGTTTCTCAGTGGAAATAGGTTTCAATGGTAAAGGTAACAGTTTTCTTTTGCCTTCAAAGGTTTTGCATTTATGGCAAGAAGTTACAAATTTCTTGACATCTGCAAACAAGGTTGGCCAGTAAAAACCAACCCTTAGAATTTTATCAATAGTTGACTTCCAATAGAGATGTCCACCACAATCCCCTACATGAAATTCTTGGAGTACTTTGTCAGATTCTTCTTTTAATAAACAG